>OX459101.1:5986393-7486393 GCA_949775045.1 Metridium senile | reverse complement strand
GGTGAAGATGATGATGATGATAGTGGTGATGTTCATGATGATGATAGTGGTGATGTTCATGATGTTGTTGATGATGATGTTCATGATGTTGTTCATGATGATGTTGATGATGTTGATGATGATGATGATAATGGTGAAGATGATGATAGTGGTGATGTTCATGATGATGATGATGATGTTCATGATGTTGTTGATGATGATGTTCATGATGTTGTTGATGATGATGTTGATGATGATGATGCTGATGCTGATGATGATAATGGTGAAGATGATGATAGTGGTGATGTTCATGATGATGTTCATGATGATGATGATGATGTTGATGATGATGATAATGGTGAAGATGATGATAGTGGTGATGTTCATGATGATGATGATGATGTTCATGATGTTGTTGATGATGATGTTGATGATGATGATGTTGATGATGATGATGATAATGGTGAAGATGATGATAGTGGTGATGTTCATGATGATGTTCATGATGTTGTTCATGATGTTGTTCATGATGATGTTGTTCATGATGATGATCATGTTGTTGATGATGATGTTGTTGATGATGTTGTTCATGATGATGTTGTTCATGATGATGATCATGTTGTTGATGATGATGTTGATGATGATGTTGTTGATGATGATCATGTTGATGTTGATGATCATGTTGTTGATGATGATCATGTTGTTGATGATGATGATGATAATGGTGAAGATGATGATAGTGGTGATGTTGATGATGATGTTGATGATGATGTTGTTGATGATGATGTTGATGATGATGATGTTGATGATGATCATGTTGATGTTGATGATGATAATGGTGAAGATGATGATAGTGGTGATGTTGATGATGTTGTTGATGATGATGATGATGATGTTGATGATGATGTTGATGATGATGTTGATGATGATGTTGATGATGATGTTGATGATGATGTTGATGATGATCATGTTGATGATGATCATGTTGATGTTGATGATCATGTTGATGTTGATGATCATGTTGTTGATGATGATGATGTTGTTGATGATGTTGTTGATGATGATGTTGATGATCATGTTGATGATCATGTTGATGATGATCATGTTGATGATGATCATGTTGATGTTGATGATCATGTTGTTGATGATGATCATGTTGTTGATGATGATGATGATGATGTTGATGATGATGATGTTGATGATGATGATGATAATGGTGAAGATGATGATAGTGGTGAAGATGATGATAGTGGTGATGTTCATGATGATGTTCATGATGATGATGATGATGTTGTTGATGATGTTGATGATGATCATGATGATGTTGATGATGATGTTGTTGATGATGATCATGTTGATCATGATCATGATGATGTTGATGATGATATTGTTGATGATGATCATGTTGATGATGATCATGTTGATGTTGATGATCATGTTGTTGATGATGATCATGTTGTTGATGATGATGATGATGATGTTGATGATGACAACGATGATGTTAATGATGATAACGATTATTAGATGAAAATAAAAATGATGATAATAAAAATGATGATAATAACGATAATAAGATGACAATAATAATGATAACGATAATTAGATGACAATAATAATGATAATGATAGCTATCTTAATAACACGCATGATTACCAGATTCTACAAGCTTCGACTCATCTAACGTTGACTTCATGAAATGTAATGTAGTAGTTGGTAATACAGAAGAATCCCCGTTGATTTGATTGATAGCAGATAAAGCTGCTTGCTTCTCTTGAGAATCAAACATCGCTTAAACAAATAAACACACAATGTCGTTACTACTATGTAATAGTGAGACTAAGTAAGGAAATAATTTTATGACGTTTCGGAGCCATCACGCTCCATTATCAAATAAGTAATATATACAATATGAGCGGATACAATACGATCGTCTTCGACTCGCTGTTGTATATCGGATACAGATCGGACGCGAATATTGTATAGAACTTATGAAAGTCCAACGTTAATTCTTTCATATTTTACTAAAATTGTCAAGATAAATGTAAATCTGGCCAAGAAAATCCAAGTTGAAACTTATGCAAATCAGGACGAAATCTGTATGAGATTTACAGAACTCGTCACGGCATTGAGTTCTTTTGTAAAATTCTCATTAATTATTCATGAATTTTATAATAATAATTACAATATGCAGACAGTTCGCTTATAAAGAAACTAATTTATGTAAATAATTTGGCACGGATGTTATCCGACTGTACATTCAGGACAGGTTTTAATTCCCTGATGTACAGCATCTCGTGCAACGAACTTGCTGCATATTGTAATTATTATTATTTGATAATGGAGCGTGATGGCTCCGAAACGTCATAAAATTATTACCTTACTTAGTCTCATTTTTACACCCTTATGTGTTTCTAAATCATCACTTATAAGACTATATGTGATTTTTAATTATTTTAATTATTTAATATATTTAGACTTATTTAATGCCAGCCATGTTTATGTACAAATACAAAACCTCTTCCCCACCCTGTAGATATTTTAGAAGCCAACGATGATAAAAGAAGGAAATAAATACACAATATACATGTGTTTAGTTCAATAAAACTTAAGTTACGAGCCGAATGCGCTGTTCACAGTGTGCATGGTGAGGCCTTAATAATAATAATAATAATAATATATGCCTGATTTATAGCACTTTACAACTCTACAGTTATGAATATGTGGAGGACTTATCGGACTGATGTAAACCAGCAGTTTACAATCATGAGTGTTGTTAGTGAATGCCTCCGAGGCCTGACTGTTGTACCGGGAGACAATCCCCTACTCTTTGCGAACATAGCACAACAGTATCGTTAACGTCCACCTTATATAGGATTAGAGTGTAGGTAGACGAGACCTCCGGCTTTACGTCCTTATCCGAGAATACGAGGCACTGAGAGAGTGAAGTGCCTTGCCCAAGGACACAACGTAATCGCCCGGGCCGGGAATCGAACCCAGACCATTAGGCCCAGAATCCGATCCACAAACCACTAGACCATCACGTCTCTCTTAAAAAAAGCTACTGCGAGACACCACCTTAACTTTACTTACATATATAGGCATCGCTTATGACTGCGTAGGAGGCTGTGCTGCATACAAGAACCATATAGAGTACACAGATGACACCCATGGTTATTCTAATTAACCTGTATGAAGATCAGAAAACAAAAAAAACATAAGTACCAAAACACATGACTTATAAGAAAAATAAATAATAATAAACACAATAACAGGCTTATAACTTGCGATTAAATTAGAGTGGACTGTGATGTTTCCAAGAAAACAAATCAAGTAGGAATGTATAAGATAACTGGCGATAATGGTGTGAACGTTTTTGGGGAGTAAAAATGTATGTATGACTAACGGTTAAATTAGTGCATGTGGACTGTGTCGTTGTTTATGAGAAAACAATTGCAGTAAAAATGTATGATGACTAGTGGTTAAATTAGTGTGGACTATGTCGAGGTTTCTATACTAAGGAAAGTGTGGGCGTCGATGTTTCTGGGGAAACAATTTTTCTGAGGAAACAATTGGAGTAAAAATATACGATAACAAGCAGTTAAATTGTATGGCAACGACTATCTTTTTTTGGAAACAATTTCAGTAAAAATGTAAGATAACTAGTGGTTAAACTAGTGTGGACTGTGGAGATATTTTAAGGATACAATTTCAGTAAAAAATGTACGATTATTAGTGGTCAAACTAGTGCAGATTGTGTCGATGTTTTTTGGTAACCATTGGTGTCCAAAAGACAAGATAATGCGTTGGTGTTTTTTTAAAGAAATACAACTGTATCAAATCGAGAGTTACTGACTCAAATCATCCTTTATATCACGAAAGACCAACACCTGAAACGTCAATAAGAAACACTTTTATGCGCCGCATAAGATACAATCTTGAAATGCATTCGACAAATTTTAATTCGAAATATCTATATAGCTATTTGTATATTTATATTATACTGTTTTATTATATTCTTCTTATAAGAACATTTTAAAATATTTGCGCTTTTTTAAGTGAATAAATTATTATTATTATTATTCTAAATACTGTAACATCGAGCAAAAAACAATTTCTCGTTAAAACGATTACTTAATATGGTGAAAATCAATCAAGATGTTTTTCATTAATTATCAAAGTAAATGAACTAAATGATAATATTAACTCAAATGGATAAGAAAGGCATAAAAACATTTCTTGATTACCTATATAATAATTCTTTGCTTAAATTAGTACTAAACTAAAACAAAGAAAACAAAAAAAAAAGTTATCAAACTGAGATAAAATTCAGTTCGAAAAAAATGATGAAAAAGAGTTTTACTAACCGTTTTATGAATCTATTTTTTGTAGTTCTTGAATCTTGTTAGTGACGTTCAAGAAGGACTTAAATCCACTTTTATATCATTAATCAACGAATCAATTTGTTATCTATCTTGAATCTTATGCAATATCGCATCTGTTAAAATATTTCTTCTTCGCTCAGTAGTTTTGTTCAAGGACAAAACAATCAAACGTTTCACGAAAATCACATCTTTTTTATGACCGAAACAGTTCTCAAATTCTGTGCTTAGATGAACGGTTTTTCAGCGAGAGAAATTTTAAATTCCTCGGTAGTTTTGATGAAGACGTCAAATTCAATCCAGAAGGATAAATGTAGTTATAAAATATGGATGAGTTGAGTTAACTGTGTAATTGTTTGTTTTTAGAATCTCTGCATGATTATGATGGACTTTTTGTGATGGGATGGCAACAAAAGACGACCAAACAAGGGGAGACCATGGGTAGAGCGCAAATACCTGTGGGGGTTGGGGGTAGGGAGGTGTTGGCATCTCGCAGATGTGAATCGGAGGTATTAGCTTAAGTTTTATTGTTTCTTGTTTTTTTATTTCGTTAAATAAACAAAATTTACTTCCCAGAAAGTGATCTTTATTGGTCAATTGAATGCATTTATTTGTGGTTACAATATTAAATTTATAGAAATAATAGATGTATGATTAAATTTATCATTTATATTGGCCCCCAGTAGTTTATTTGCGTCACAATTCCCTTTATAAAACGCCGAAATACACTACAGTGGAACCCCGTTAGTCCGACCACCGAAGGGACAGCCCAAAGTGGCCGTATTAACGGGGTGACCGTATTAAGCGGGGAAATTTTATAGAAAAAGTACGGGCATGCATTTCGTCGGGACCTAAAAAACTGGCCGCAATAATGGGGTGGCCGTATTAAGTAGGTGGTCGTAAGGCGGGGCTCCACTGTATCTGTTTTGTCATGTTTTGGTGATTTATTACAAAACGACTGATAAATGTTCTTCAAACTTCTACCATAGTTAATAAGTGCTGCCTTTGTAGATAATAACCCACTTGTTCAGAATATCTGCGAGTAGCCAAAAGGAGCCGAAAAACTAGAGCAGTTTTCGTAGGACTATGAGAAGCTCACGGCACGACGCGGCCAATGGACGGCCAGGCATGTCAAAACATTTTAGTTTCGAGCTTCCTGTGTCCCTCCCCAGGGTACGTTGCATGACGAGGCTAAACACGGCTGCGCGGGAGACTAGTCGCGGCAAGGCAAGCACACGACACCGTAATTTCACAGTCAAACGAAATCTGCTATATTTAGAACAACTGTGTTTCGCAAAAATTCTAAAGGCCCGTTTACACTAGCAATTTTGTCGCGCGACAAGAGATGCGATTTCAATGGCGATTTTATCTCAGCTTTGTCAACGCAAATTTCGAATACTCTCGAATTTAGGAGACAGAAAGTCGCAACAAATTGCACTAAATTTCGAGCATGTTCAAAGTAGCGTTGACAAATCTGCTGATGAAATCGCCATTGAAATCGCAGCTCTTGTCGCGCGACAAAATTGCTAGTGTAAACGGGCCTTAATATCTGTTAAAAAAATTAGATTCATTTAACTAAACTTATTTTATATAAGCAGTTTAATCAAGGGAAGTGTTATGACTACAAAATAGCTCAGTATACTACCTTAAATAGTTAGCATAATTAAAAGTGAACATTATTTTTGTCAGTTCAGTTAATATATTTATTTGCAATTGCAATTTTATAGCCAAAATCGATGCATTGAAAAAAACAGAAAACGCGGCGCGTGCTGTGTGCTCTCAGAAAGCACTCGCCCCAACGAATCTGAGTTATTTTATATAGCTAAAAATTTCAAAAGTTCATTTTGATTTTGGGTTTGTCTTATCCAGCAATCATTTTAGATGCGGAGCTAACATCAAACTACCCAATGACTGGCTCCGCTCCAAAGATGATTGACAAACCAGTAGATGCAACGATTTTGGCTATAAAGTTATCTTTTATGTCTTCATGCATTTTAACAATCGTGTTTTTTAGATTTAAACAAACTTGATCTTTTAGATTTAGTGTTGTTTATAATGGCTCTTTCTGCAAGAGAGAGAAAAGATTTTTACGTTTTTAGATTTTTTTATTGCATGAAAGAGAAGAAAGGAGAAGAAAGCAAATGAAATGAAGGCAGAGGAAAGGAAAGAAACGAAAAGGAAAGGAACGAAAAGGAAAGAAACGAAAAGGAAAGGAACGAAAAGGAAATGAAAGGAAAAAGGAATGGAATGGAAAGAAATGGAAAGGGAAAGGAAAGGAAAAATGGAATGGAAAGAAAAAAAGGAAAGGAAACGGAAAGAAACGAATAGAAAATGGAAAGGAAAGTGAAAAAAGGAAATGAAAGGAAAAAGGAAAGGGAAGAGATAAAAGGAAATGGAAAGGAAATGGAAAGAAAAGAGGGTGTATTTCATAAGCGTAAATGCAATTCATTCATAAATTCACAATTTTGTCAAAGATTCTAACCTCTTTGTTCTTCTTGTTCTTGTTGCAACATAGTGCTTTCTTGATGGCTTCTCCTTTCTTGCTCCAGAACACCTCCATCAGCATGGCGATTATACCCAAGACACATCCCGCCCCTATCAACATGTACAGGCCAGCCATGTTGGCTAGGCCAAGACGTTCGGATGTTTTGGCTGCAATAAGAAGAAATATGGAAGATTTATCAGACTGCTATTACAGCATCCAAGCAGTTTACAATCGTGACAGTTCTACACGACAAATATGGAGGACTTATCAGACTGATATTACAGCACACATTGCAGCCACGCAGTTTACAATCATGACAGTTTAACATGAGACATGTAGAGGACTTATCAGACTGCTATTACGACGCAAATTACAGCCACACAGTTTACAATCATGACAGTTTTACATGACAAATGTGGAGGACTTATCAGACTGATATTACAGCACACATTGCAGCCACGCAGTTTACAATCATGACAGTTTTACATGACAAATGTGGAGGACTTATCAGACTGATATTACAGCACACATTGCAGTCACGCAGTTTACAATCATGACAGTTTTACATGACAAATGTGGAGGACTTATCAGACTGATATTACAGCACACATTGCAGCCACGCAGTTTACAATCATGACAGTTTTACATGACAAATGTGGAGGACTTATCAGACTGATATTACGGCGCACATTGCAGTCACGCAGTTTACAATCATGACAGTTTTACATGACAAATGTGGAGGACTTATCAGACTGATATTACAGCACACATTGCAGTCACGCAGTTTACAAAATCGATAGTTTCAAATTAAAAAGGTGTCAGACTGCTATTACAGCACACATTGCAGCCACGTAGTTTACAAACACGACAGTTTTACACGAGAATTATGGAGAACATATCGGTCTGATAATACAGCACACAGTACATCCACACAGTCATTACATTGTTACATAAAAAAATGTGTAGGACTTGTCAGACTGCTATTACAAGAATATACACCTATTTCAATAATCGTTGTTGCAAACAAATCCACAGTCCACACTCTGAAGCCTCCAAGGATGTCGGTATTTCTTCTCTTGTTATCGATTTATTCATAGCATATTTTGGTTGTACATGTTTGTTTTATATGACCATAACAAGTTATTGGAATGGTAGACAAAAATAGAAATATTTCTTTAAAAACATGCAATAAATCAAAAATTAAGTCCGTGTAACCGACATCCTTTGCAGGTTTTAGAGTGTGGACTGTAGCTCCGGCTGCGACAACGATTTTTGAAAAAGGTGTACAAAATGCTTCGAGGACTAGACTGTTGTACCAGGCAAAATGGCATACCAATAGTGTTAAAGAGAAAACGTGTGTAACGATACAAATTAAAAAGAAGACACCGATATTGTTACGTACCTTTGGAACTTTCAAGACACTGGCTTCGGTAATTCCACCATTTACGTTTTAGATCCTCAAGGACACCTGTCTCTTGCAGTTTTAACAACGCAACGGATATGTTGGATGCGTAAGGAAAGTCTTTAGCCATTGCAAATCCGTAACCTTTGACGCCCATGAACCCTTTGACTGAAAAAAAAAAAAAAAGGAAATCGCTTTAATTGAGCTAAATCTCGTTCACAGACTAGAAAACATTTATACACAACTATCTACGTCAAAAAAGTCTTTATTATTGTATATTTGAAGCACAGCGAAAGGATATTTCGCGACTCCATACATTTACTGTAAATATGCAAATTACTAACATCACAAATGACGAGCTTGGGCTCCCTGTGGAAATACTACAACGAAATGTACAGTACATAATTGGTATTGCATGAATAGTTTTGTAATACGTGACTGTGTAACGTAACGTAGTTCTTGCGCAAAGTTTGTGAAATTGCATGTCCACGTACTTTCTAGTGTTAAGTTAATGCCGGGTTACATTTGCTTGCGTAATCACAGGGTAAATATTACGTAAATGTAACTCAATTCTTTCTTACATTACCCTTATCTAAATGTCACACAAACGTCCAACTCTTACGTAAGTGTTACGTTACCCTTATCTAAATGTCACACAAATGTCCAACTCTTTCGCAGGTGTTACGTTACCCTTATCTAAATGTTACACAAATGTCTAACGTAAGTGTTACGTTACTCTACGTGATCGTTACGTACTTGAGAGCAGATCGCACGGTTTGGATTGTACTTCAGTTTCGGCGTATGGATGTTCGTCCATCATTAAGTGTTTTTCGTCAGCACGGACGGCTGCCATCCCTTCAGAAGGTGACTTCACAATTGAATTGTCTGCTATGATTTTCTGGTAGAGTTTTCTGAAGAGTAAAATGTGAAATATGATTTGGATTACATTTTTATCATGTTGCTGTCGTCCTTTTCCTTTTTTACTTGCATCGTTCTTACTTCCTATTTCATTCCTCCCTTCCTTCCTTGCACCCTCCCTTCTCTGCTCCTCTTTCTCTCTTCCCTGCTCCCACCTTCCCTCCTTCTCTTCATCCCTTCCTGCTCCCTCCCTTCCCTGCTCCCTCCCATCCCTTCCTCCCTTCCTGCACCATCCCCTCCCTTCCCTGCTCCAACCTTCCCTCCTTCTCTTCCTTTCTTCCCTGCTCCCTCTCTTCCCTGCTCCCTCTCTTCCCTTACTCGCTTCCCTGCTCCCTCCCTTCCCTCCTTCTCTTCCTCCCTGCTCCATCCCTTCCTCCCTTCACTACTCCTCCCTCCCCTCCTTCTTTACCTCTCTTCCCTGCTCCCTCCCTCCCTTCCTTCCCTATTTCCATTCCCTGCTCCCTCCCTCCCCTCTTTCCCTTGCCTGCTCCCTCACTTCCCTCCTTCTCTTCCTCCCTCCCTTCCCCCTTTCCTCCCTCCATCCCTCCCTCCCTTCTTCCTTCCTTCCCTCCCTCCCTTTCTTGTATCGTTCTTATTTTTATGCATACTGATATGTAGAGTAGTTGGAGTTCTTCAATGTCTGTTCTAGTGCTGTTCCTCTCATAATATGAAGAACATATTCCTTTTTGATGATGTCTTCAATGGTATTCACAGCAATTGATGTATCACGGAAGGAGAAGAAAGCAGCCAGGTTAGCCGTATACGTGGATACCCAGATAAGAATACAAAACCAAAAACTCCCGACCAGTATGCGACCTGGGAATGATTATTACTGTAGTTTTAGCCATCACTATACATTTAATTGTTTATTATTAATCATTTAATCTTTATTTCAAAATACATAAATATATATACAAATATACAAATATACAAAATTGAAAAAAACATTATGAACTATACTTTAAAATGATTTTATCATCATCACCATCTTGACCGTCATATATGCATGCTCATGCTCATAATCATCACCATCATCTTCATCATCATTTTCATCATCATCATCACCATAATAATAATAATAATAATAATAATAATAATAATAATAATAATAATAATAATAATAATAATAATAGTAATAATAATAATAATGATAATAATAATAATAATAATAATTGTCATTATCACCATCATCATTACCATGATCATCACCATGATCATCATAATCATCATCATCATCATCACCATCATCATAATCATTATCATCACCATCATCAGAATCATCATCATCCCCACCATCATCATCATCATCACCATCGTCATAATCATCATCATCATCATCATCATCGTCACCATCATCATAATTATCCTAATCAACATCATCATCATCATCGTCACCCTATCATCATCATCTATTATACCTGATAGTGATTTAGGAGTATTGTCAGCTCCTTGACACAGCATTGACGCCAGAGAAAACCAAAAACTGTTGAAAACGTTAAACTCGCTGCCATCGCCATCATGTTCACCATTTCTAATAAACAAAACATCAAGATAAAGTTAACGTTACACAGCTCTAAACCTTTGTCACCCGGGCATCTCCTTCATGTACCAACACAATCTTTTTAAACAATAGGTGAACGTACAGTCTGAGGGCCCAGTGGAAGAAGAAGATGATGATGATGATGATTTTTATTATTATTATTACAGTGGCGTATTTTGTTGTAGTTTTGCCAACCAACCATTGTTATTAGAACAAAGAAAATTATAAAATGTACTGTTAGTGCGGACACTCGAACCGTGAGCACTTTGAGTTTTTTTGGACTAGCCTTTTTTAACCCACATCCCTTGACCCACATCCCATTGTGTAGAGACATTAGGGACTGCGCAATATATATCAGGAGGGGGGGTGGGGGGGGGGGGGAGGGGTTTGAGAAATGAGCGAAAAAATCGAAAACGTTAATTATAACCCTCCTCACAAATGAAGAACATTACGCCTTGCCCCTCCTACCATAACGGAAAAAATTAGACTGCACCCCCCCCCCCCTTCGAAATTGAGAAGACTGAATACTTACGAGAAAAGGGTTTTATCAAGATCGCCAGAGAATCTAACCAGCATTGACGAGGACGTCTTCGTCAGCAACAAATAAGACTACCCCTACTAACCCCCCCCCCCCCCACACACACACACACACACACTCCTTCACTGATTAATTTTGGACGTTGACCCCCCCTCTTTCAAGACATAAGTTTAGATGATGCCCCCCCTGGATTCTCAACCCCCCTCCTGATAATTATTGCGCAGTCCCTTATCCATTAGTTCCAGCCCCTTCTCCACCCCCTTTGGTGTAAAGATAGCTAGCAAACAATACAATAATAATAATAATAATAATATAAGTTCTTTGCACGCATTTAAAACTCAATGCGTTTACATAATTAAAAGGAAAAAGTAGTAAAATAGTAGTAAAAAAGGAAAAGAAAATTATAAATTAATTAGTAGTTTTAGATTGACGACAGTTAAAAACTTGACGGAAGAGGTATGTTGGTATGAATACCTAAAACCACGTGACTTACTTGTGACTAAACGGACTGAAATAATTGATAATTGTCATCATCGTCGTCATGAAAGCGAGGCAGCCTACAGTCATGAGCCAGACTGGTATTGAGTAAGGCATCATGAAGGCCAAGATATCGACTTCGCCGGTCTTGGGCTTCTGGGCTATGATATCCATTGAAAACTGCATGAATGGCTTGCTGAACTTGAGGTAGTTGAGCCGCATTGAGGTAATGGTCAGCGGCGCTAGAGATAAGTCCGCTTTCTACAAATATTGACGTAATAAAGTCTGTCAATATATCAATTGTTGTTAATATTGCTGCTGCTGTCGTCGTTGTTGTTAATATTGCTGCTGTTGTTGTTGTTGTTAATATTGCTGTTAATATTGCTGTTGTTGTTGTTGGTGGTGGTGGTGGTGGTGGTGGTGGAGTTCTTGTTCTTGTTCTGGTTGACATCAATCACTAACAACAACAGTCTTTCTAAAGACCACACACAGCAATTACAAAAGTCCCCTTCACAGTTCCCTGCGCCATCTTAAAAGGTAGCCGGGCCTTTACATCGAAGCGAGTCGAACGTTGAGCTTGTAATGACAGAGACCTTTTAACACCTTGCAGAACAATTATCCACGTGTCTCTATCGTTGCAAGCGCAACGTATCATTGACTTCAATGATAGAGACCTTTTAACACCTTGCAGGACAATTATTCACGTGTCTCTATCATTGCAAACGCAACGTTCGTCTCGCTTCGATATAACGGACCGGATACTATCAAGATGGCGCAGGGAACTGTGAAGTGCATTAATAACTAACATATCTAACCTTGTTGATCAGTTCTCCTATAATACCATCCCAAGTCCCATCTTTCTTTTTTATACCATACTTTCCGTCTGGAGACTCTACCAGTTGGTATTTAAAGTACAGTATTTTAGCAAGAGCTTCCACTAAATCTACACTGTAACCTTCTCTTTTTTCCTCGCCTGTTTTTGGATCTTTAGTGACAATCATGAATGGCGAGTCCTGAGAGTACGAACAAAAAAAGGACAATAAATTGTGTGATTCTGGTATCGTTAGCTGTGCGGAGAGCAAGCAAGCAAGCAAGCAAGCAAGCAAGCAAGCAAGCAAGCAAGCAAGCAAGCAAGCAAGCAAGCAAGCAAGCAAGCAAGCAAGCAAGCAAGCAAGCAAGCAAGCAAGCAAGCAAGCAAGCAAGCAAGCAAGCAAGCAAGCAAGCAAGCAAGCAAGCAAGCAAGCAAGCAAGCAAGCAAGCAAGCAAGCAAGCAAGCAAGCAAGCAAGCAAGCAAGCAAGCAAGCAAGCAAGCAAGCAAGCAAGCAAGCAAGCAAGCAAGCAAGCAAGCAAGCAAGCAAGCAAGCACATAAGAAATAATTCTCACCCGTGCCAAAATGATTTTCAATTTTCTGTTCAGTTTGTTCAGTGGTACAGTTTCGGTAGATATTCTGTTTTGCTCAAATTTTCCAAAGATTTTGAGACCTGAAGCCTTCCATTCTCCAATCTGAAAAGACATGGGTGACAGTTAATCATATGGAATTAGAGAAAGATTAATAGAAAGTTTCGCGAATAGAGATGGGTGCATTGAAAAGTACAGGTTAAAGTCGAATTGTAGCGGTTTAACAAACAACTTTCGCGAACAAAACAATTATATTATCTTTTATGGCTGCAGATGGTGAATAATGTGCTCATAAGCACCACCAATATTAGAAAAATCATCCTCTTCATCACCACTATTGTTATTCTCATCATAATAAACATCACCTAAATCATAAGCACCACCAATATCATGATCATCATTATCTTCATCACCATCAGTCATCATCAGTCATCATCATCACCACCATCATAATCATCATCACCACTATCATCATCATCATCACCTAAATCATAAGCACCACCAATATTATAATATTCATCATCATCATCTTCATCACCATCCATCAGTCATCATCATCATCATCATCATCTTCATCACCATCAGTCATCATCATCATCATCACCACTATCATCATCATCACTATAACCACTATCACCATCACCATCAGTCATCATCATCATCATCACCACCATCATAATCATCATCACCACTATCATCATCATCATCACCTAAATCATAAGCACCACCAATATTATAATATTCATCATCATCATCATTATCATCTTCATCACCATCAGTCATCATCATCACCATCATAATCATCATCATCACCTAAATCATAAGCACCACCAATATTATAATATTCATCATCATCATCTTCATCACCATCAGTCATCATCATCATCATCATCATCACCACTATCATCATCATCACTATAACCACTATCACCATCACCATCAGTCATCATCATCATCATCACCACCATCATAATCATCATCACCACTATCATCATCATCATCACCTAAATCATAAGCACCACCAATATTATAATATTCATCATCATCATCATCATCATCTTCATCACCATCAGTCATCATCATCACCATCATAATCATCATCACCGTCATCATCATCACCTAAATCATAAGCACCACCAATATTATAATATTCATCATCATCATCTTCATCACCATCAGTCATCATCATCATCATCATCATCTTCATCACCATCAGTCATCATCATCATCATCACCACTATCATCATCATCACTATAACCACTATCACCATCACCATCAGTCATCATCATCACCACCATCATAATCATCATCACCACTATCATCATCATCATCACCTAAATCATAAGCACCACCAATATTATAATATTCATCATCATCATCATCATCTTCATCAGTCATCAGTCATCATCATCATCATCACCACTATCATCATCATCACTATAACCACTATCACCTTCACCATCACCTTCACCACCACCACCACCATCATAACAACAACAATGCTTCATTGTACCTTACAATATAAAATACAAAATACCATCACATATAACATACCTTTACAAACGAGTGCAGTCGTAAGTTCATGATATCTAAAGCCATTCCATAACGATCCCCTGTGCTATTTAGAACCACTGACCCTGTTGTACCGTCCATAATAACCTGATGACAATAATATACCAACTTTTACTTAATAAATATAAACCGATCATATTAATAACATACCAACTTTTACTTAATAAATATAAACCGATCATATTAACCTGGTGACAATAACATACCAACTTTTACTTAATAAATATAAACCGACCATATTAATCTGGTGACAATAACATACCAACTTTTACTTAATAAATATAAACCGAACATATTAACCTGGTGACAATTATATACCAACTTTTACTTCGATTACTTTAAAGGCCCGGGAAAACGGCTTCAACATTTGCTTTAAAATTCGTTCGATTTTGTTGGATGGCAATGTTGAAACCGCTTGCCCGGCCTTAACTTAAATAGGTCAAGTTTTTAGCCCTCTGGTGGCGCCTCCTTATCCAAAACCATGTCGTGAAACACCAAATATTATAAAACAACTATAAATTAGAAATCGTGCATTCTGATTGGTTGAAACGTTTGCAAGTTGATCAAATACTATAATTTGTATTTTAAGAAATGAATATAAACGTGCTTGTTGTGATGTGATAATATGCACGCAGTTAAAACACTTTGGGATTGTCAGAACTCTCGACTTCTCGTGTTGAGAAGCACTTCCACTTCTCTCGTGTTCTGTCAATCCCCAAGTGCTTTATAGCTGCACATAGCACTATTTCTACAGTTAAGGGGTCACCCTCTATTAGGCGGCCACAATAAAAAGTCCCAAAATCTATTCCTATACCTATTCTATACCTCTATTCTGCGGCCAACCTCTATTAAGCGGCCACTTTGGAAAAGTCCCGAGGGTGACCGCTTAATATACACCTATTTCGAAAATCATTCTCGCAAACAATGCCACAGTCCCCACTCCAAAGTCTGCAAAGGATGTCGGTATTTCGTCTCTTGTTATCGATTTATTCATAACATATTTTCGTTGTACGTGTTTGTTTTATATGACCATAACAAGTTGTTATTGTGGTAGACATAAATAGAAATATTTCTTTAAAAAACATACAATAAATCACAAACTAAGTCTATGTAACCGACATCCTTTGCGGGCTTTAGAGTGTGGCTCCGGCTGCGACAACGATTTTTGAAACAGGTGTATATAGAGGTACCACTGTATTTGTATTTTTTCTGATATTTATTATGTATTATTTTGCATATGAAACAAACAAAGATACCTTCTTCATTTCATTCAGGATGTTTTGTCCATTTTTAGTCCTCTCCACATTGTTTACTCGAGTCTCTGTCAGGTACTGACCACCTTTGACTACCTTGTCTAGTGCATGGGAGAACGTCATCACTGAGTCATACAAGTAGTAGGAATGGTTCTGGAATAAAATACATGATCTAGGTTTATATCGTCTTCTCGGATAAGAAACTTTCGAACAGTTTACCTGAACATGTAAAAACTAAAGACACTGCAAATAATTTTAAAACTGAACTCAAAACATTTCTCTTCCGTGAATATTTTGACACTGATCCAATTTTGTAAGCGCATTGAGTTTTAAAATGCGCTATAAGCACCTACTATAAATAATGAAATAAATAAGGACGTAAAGCCGGAGGTCACGTCTGCCTTCACTCTGACTATATTACAAGGTGGACAAAAATGAACCACTGAGGACGTAAACAAATCTCTGGCCGTGACCACCCTCAGTGACTGCCTCACTCTTATACAAGCGCATCATTCGTTTTACAAATCATTATTTTTATTTTTTATAATGACAGTTGTTGACAACTTGATAACAGCAATTTAATTCATAATAGTAGTTGTTGGTCCTCAACCTTTTAATTTTTTAAAAACTTCTCCTAAGCTTTCGACCTTCGCGGCCATCTTCATAGGAATGAAAGATCGTTACAAGTTAATTTAATTGTTGAAGATTTTATGCTGGTAAAATATTTGTTTTTATTATTAACAATGTATGTATCAACTGATTGAGATGGTGATAATGGTTATGATGCATATGACGGTGATGATGATGATAATGATGATGGTGATGGTGATAGCAATGATGATGATGATGATGATGATTTTTATGGATCATCATCACCATATTAACCAATCCCACCACCATCATCATCATCGACAACATCATCACTATCAAAGCAATGATCATTAAAATACAACTACCATCATCATCATAACCATCAACATCATCATGATCATCACCACCATCATCATAACCATCAACATCATCATGATCATCACCACCATCATCATCATAACCATCAACATCATCATGATCATCACCACCATCATCATCATAACCATCAACATCATCATGATCATCACCACCATCATCACCACCATCATCATGATCATCACCACCATCATCATCATAACCATCAACATCATCATGATCATCACCATCAACATCATCATGATCATCACCACCATCATCATCATAACCATCAACATCATGATGATCATCACCACCATCATCATCATAACCATCACCACCATCATCATCATAACCATCATCTTCATCATCATCATCGTCATCATAACCACCATCGTCATCATAACCATCATCTCCATCATCATCATCACCACCATCATCATCATAACCATCAACATCATCATGATCATAACCATCAACATCATCATGACCATCAACATCATCATCATTATCACCACCATCATCAAAATAAACATCATCAACATCATAATCATCAACATACAACTATACCTTTATTTCTGTCATGTTAGCCGACAGGTCCGACATCAACCCTTGCGAGAGAGTGTTAGACGCAATATGTGGTGTGAACGCCAACACAATCTGGGAAGGTTCGGTGATCATGGAAAACGAAGGTATCTGCCAACGAAAAAGGAAAAGTACTATTATTTAGCGTCGGTAGTTGCTTCAGCTATAAGCAGTAAGCTGTAAGCTGGTCTCCCAGAAGCCGACGGTGCGCTCTTTCCCCCCTCTCTCCATCAATGCTCCGTTTTACGGGTATTTAAAGCTACTCAAAGCTACACCGAATGGAAAGAAGTTGAAACAAGTGTGAAGCCACCAGAGATCGGACTCGTGACCTCTCGCTCCGAAAACCGCGCATTTTTGTGGTAAAAAAGGGAACTTTTAAAATCCTTTGTCATTCAAAAACGTTCTTTTGCACTTTCCCACGGCTGTCATGATATCCCTCTATCCCTCACACGGAAAACACAGTACGAATTAAAGTTAACAGTAGTGATACATCATAGTTTAAATAATCAAACGAAAACAATATATAATAAATATAAATTTTTAAATTATTTTGAATATTTCGGCCTTTCTCCAAAGGCCATTAACAACAAAATTTTTATAATAAAGTGTATAACAAGAAGTTTAACTATCAAGTTATTGGTTTGATATTTCAGATAACCTCTGCTATCCATCATCAGATTTAACTGATTTTTCCTGTTGAGTGATAGTCTTTGTAGCCTGATTTTCAGAGCGGGCCTGGATTCTACGCTTTTACTTTCTCCCCAAGGGTCCTACCCAGGCCCGCTCTGAAAATCAAGCTTTGGTCTTTGGAGAAATGCTGAAATATTCAAAGCAATTAAAAAATGACAAGCCTTCTCCAGTTCTATTTATTATTAAGCTGTATGCTCAAGTGAATTTATAAAACACTATATAGAGTTTTGATTAGTCTAGACTTTGAAATAACATCAATAAGAAAGACAAACACAGTTCAGGTGTTGAGCAGTTGCAGTTGCATTGTTGCGTTTGTCTTTCTAATTAACATATAGAGTACTAGAGTGATTTTCATAAATCCGTGAAATACATATTAGCGTATTAAGTACTATTACGCTCTAATTCTTTTGTTTTCTTTTGTTTGATACTGGCTATTACTATTTAATAAGTAACTATTGTTTCACGGGTTTATGAAAACCACTCTAGTAAAAATGTACGATTACTAGCGGTTAAACTAGTGTGGATTGACTCCCATCCCTCTCCTCCCTGGACTAAAGTAGTCAATAATCCTCCTGTTTTTCATACCACAGGTAACCCACTTTCTTACCATGTCACCCAGGATCCAGTGATGTGCTCTTTCTGCAGTGCGAGACCTTGTATTGTGAACCTGACAAAATTACATAAAAGAATGAATAAAAAGTGAGTAAGTTAATAAGTAAGTCAGTATGTCAATAAGTAAGTCAGTATGTCAGTAAGTAAGTCAGTGTGTCAATAAGTAAGTCAGTATGTCAATAAGCAAGTCAGTATGTCAATAAATAAGTCAGTATGTCAATGAGTAAGTCAGTATGTCAATGAGTAAGTCAGCATGTCAATAAGTAAGTCAGCATGTCAATAAGTCAGCATGTCAATAAGTAAGTCAGTGTGTCAATAAGTAAGTCAGCATGTCAATAAGTAAGTCAGCATGTCAATAAGTAAGTCAGTATGTCAACAAGTAAGTCAGCATGTCAATAAGTAAGTCAGTATGTCAATAAGTAAGTCAGCATGTCAATAAGTAAGTAAGTATGTCAATAAGTAAGTCAGCATGTCAATAAGTAAGTCAGCATGTCAATAAGTAAGTCAGTATGTCAACAAGTAAGTCAGCATGTCAATAAGTAAGTCAGTATGTCAATAAGTAAGTCTGCATGTCAATAAGTAAGTAAGTATGTCAATAAGTAAGTCAGCATGTCAATAAGTAAGTCAGTATGTCAATAAGTAAGTCAGCATGTCAATAAGTAAGTCAGCATGTCAATAAGTAAGTCAGTATGTCAATAAGTAAGACAGTATGTCAATGAGTACGTCAGTATGTCAATAAGTAAGTAAGTATATCAATAAGTAAGTCAGCATGTCAATAAGTAAGTCAGCATGTCAATAAGTAAGTCAGTATGTCAATAAGTAAGTCAGCATGTAAATACGTAAGTCAGCATGTCAATAAGTAAGTCAGCATGTCAATAAGTAAGTCAGCATGTCAATAAGTAAGTCAGCATGTCAATAAGTCAGTATGTCAATAAGTAAGTAAGTATGTCAATAAGTAAGTCAGCACGTCAATAAGTAAGTCAGTATGTCAATGAGTAAGTCAGCACTACAATAAGTATGTCAGCATGTAAATACGTAAGTCAGCATGTCAATAAGTAAGTCAGCACGTCAATATGTATGTCAGTATGTCAATAAGTAAGTCAATAAGTAAGTCAGGAAGGAAGGAAGGAAGTAATTGAGTAAGTAAGTAAACAAGTCAGTCAGTAAATAAATAAGTAAGTAATTAAGTTATTAATCGAGTAAGTAAGTCAGTAAGTAAGCAATAAAGTAAGTAGGTTATTAAGTTAGTAGGCATGTGAATAAGTAAGTAAGTAAGTAGAGTTACCTCTTCCATAACTACGGTAACAAACTCTGCATCACAAAACAAAATGATGACTTCGACCAGTTTGTTGTTCATTTCTCTTAGTTTCTTCTTTGTGTCATCAAACAGTCTACCCTCTGGCTGGTCAAGGATGATTTCTAATGGCTCACGTTCAATGTGGGATGGAAGAAGCGACACAAATCTAGCTGCTTGGTCACGCCAACGTACTGCAACGAAAGTCACGCAACCATGTCTCACTAGGTTATTTCACTGTTATCATTATCAATTTCAACGTAATTATTATCATCATCATTATCGTCCACATCTCCACTGTCATCATTATCATCACCATCATCATTATAATTATCACGATAATCATCATCATCATCACCATCGTTGGCATCATTATCATCACCACCACCACTACCACTACCATTATTAACATTATCACTATCATCATCACCACAACCATCATCATCATCGCCACAATCATCATCATGATCGTTCGAATCAACTTCATCTTTGCCATTATCATCACCATCATCACAATTACAACCACCATCCCCATCATCATTAACATCATCATCATCACCACCATCAGTATAATCACCACCATCATCATCACCATCATCATCATCATTATATCACCATCATCATCGTTAATATTATCATCATCATCGTTACCATCATCTACATCTTTGCCATCATCATTAACATCATCACTATCACAATCACCGTCCCCATCATCCCCATCATATAATCAAAACCATCATTATCACCACCACCATCATAACTATCACTTTATCACCATTATCATCGCCACTATCATCATCATCATCGTTCCCATCATCCACATCTTTGTCATTATCATCACCATCAATATATAATCAAAACCATCACCATCATATAATCACAACCACCATCACCATCATATAATCACAACCACAACCACAACCACCATCACCATCATATAATCACAACCACAACCACCATCACCATCATATAATCACAACCATGATCATCACCGCCACCATCATATAATCACAACCACAACCACCATCACCATCATATAATCACAACCATCATCATCACCGCCACCACTCATCACTCACCATCAAATATCACCAACGTAGTAGTCCACTGATAATGGGTGATGACATCACGGATAGCATGATTGACGTCACGCCTGCTCGCAGACAGTGAGATGTAGTTTGATATTGCCTCGTCTTCTTGTCTAGGTCGGGTGGTTACTAAAGGTATTTGGAGAAGACCACTGACCATTTTCTGGCCAGGTGTAGCATGGCCATCAACTAATAAAGCCAAGGTCTTGTCAGAAGATAGATTCGCCGCTAAAAGAAGAAAAATAGTTTCTTTTAACGCAAACAGATAGACATTTATCTAGCTGGTAATAAAACCTTAATCAGGCTAACATGTTATTAGTACATTTCCACCCAATTCAAAACCTCTGGGAATAAAAACTTGTGTTCCACAAAGTTTGACTATCTTTCTGATCTATCGAAATAAAAAGGCAAATAATCTTATTTCGAAACATATTTGAATAATAAATAAATAAATAAATAAATAAATAAATAAATAAATAAATAAATAAATAAATAAATAAATAAATATATAAATAAATAAATAAATAAATAAATAAATAAATAAATAAATAAATAAATAAATAAATAAATAAATAAATAAATAAATAAATAAATAAATAAATAAATAAATAAATAAATAAATAAATAAATAAATAAATAAATAAATAAATAAATATCATTTACATGTGAAAGAAACAATTCCCAAGGGTAGCATCACGTGATCTGAAATGGGACAACAAACAAGGAAGGTAAAGGGGTCTAACTATTGGTGAAAAAATACATTGTAACGTGTTAAGCAATAGGGCCATTATTAAGTTGACACTTCCCGAAAGCCAGAGAGTGAAAGAATCTACCAGTAATCGATGGGCTGCCTGTTGCCAGTCCTGCTCCAAATATCAGGTATAAGTATAAACGCCCGAGAAAACGGCTTCAACATTTGCTTCAACATCGGGTCGATTTTGTTGAACGCTGTAGTATGGTTGTTGAAGGATGTTTAACGTATGTGGGGGGACAGTTTCAAAATCTGTACGATTTTGTTGAATGGTAATGTTTAAACCGCCCCAACCACCCCAGCCCGATGTTGAAGCAAATGTTGTAGCCGTTTGCCTGGGTCTTAATTTGCAGCAACTGGTCACCTGGCGTGTACTGCCTTTAGGAGTATTTTTAAACATTCTTGATGAGCACATCGGATACTTTTATATGCAACATTCTAGGCTGATAATTCTATCACTCACGATTGACCTTTCTCTAATCGTATGCGACCTCGCAGAAAGCCTAGCTCTTGCTCATGGCTTTTGTTTTATAAAGTCAAACTGAGCTACTTTATGAGAAAGGTCTCACCAGGTGACTTTGCGCGCGCACTTCTTGTTATAAGCCAATCAGAATCATTTTTGTTGCATCGCCAACACTTCCAAAATGGCGTCGTTCGAGAGAGTTCTTCAGTTTCCGTGTTAACCCTCTATAAATACGTCCTTAAAAAAGCTCCCTGTTGCTCTATCAGCAATAAAAAAGAATAAAAACAAAACGCAAATGCCTAAAAGTAACCGAAATCGTTGGTTTTGACAAACAATCCTTTGCGCGCCTCGAAGCGAATTCACCTGGTAAGGGTTAGGTTACAAATATCAACATTTTACCATATTCGAGGATTTTTTTCTCGCTGTAGATAGAGTCAGAGAGTTTCAGTGTTGTTGAGGGCAGTAATGATACATCACCATTGACCTTTGATATGGCTGACGTAACGGCTTTTAGAGTTTGACTCTTAGGAATGGTAGGGATAAACGCTACAAGAAAAATGAAAAAACTTTGTTTGAGTAAAAATAATTATTGTTATTGTACATTGATTGTACATCATTACAAAGTTAACATCAGCATCCTCTGATATTATAATCATAAGCATCATTATCATATCCTCAATCATTATCATAAGCATCATTATCATATCCTCAATCATTATCATAAGCATCATTATCATTATCATTATCATAAGCATCACCATTTCGACAATTTTCTCACAATCATTATCTTTCTCAATACCAATTTCATTATCTTTATCATCATAATTATCATCATCGTTATCATCATCAACATCACCACCATCATGTTCTTTATCGACAGCATTTCCATAATCATGACAGGGGCGTATCCAGACCAAACTTTGACCGTTTTTTTGAGCTTGAAAGCTTCAATTATTTAGATCACTGTTTTAAAAATCGATACACCTTTAATTTTCCGAGAAATTCTGTCCCCCGTGAAAAGTCAACAAGCAAGTGGCGCAAAGGATCATGGATCAGTTCAGAGATATAAATGTGCATTCGGAACGCGCCTTTCTTGTTGTTTAATAATTCAAAACTGTCATTTCTCAATAGCACATTGACAAGTATAGCTATGTAGTCATAAAATCCCTAAGTTCTAGTAAAGTATACATTTCTTTATTTAACTTCGTTGGAAGACAGGAGCCCACAACAGCATGACCAATTACTGTGGGTCCAAATACATAGTATGTTACCCATAGTTCCCTGCGCTACTAGATTGTAGGGTTGAATTCACTTTACGGGTGACAAAGTTTCTTGTAAGGGTATAAATATAGACTATAAAATCTGAATATCCGACCACTGTCCGTAAACCGTTGCATGCCGGTCCATTATCACCAACAACAAAATCAAAATTTGATCATATACCCGGCATGCATTTAATCATATACCCATGTTAATTTGCGCCTAATAAGTAATAAATTATTATTATTATTCAATTATTAAAATACTGACCAATGGTTGCTGTTGAGGGTGCCGCTACTAAAGACACTGGTTTAAAGAGCAGAGCCAGAAAGACAAGGGAAAAGCCCTTCATCACGATTTCAATGCAACCTAAAAAATTGAAAAAAATAAGAAAATGCACGGAATCACCGGCAGCCCAAGCAATGTATTTGTGGCAAAAATGAAATATGCTTGAAGTTATATACCTAATAAACTTGACATTATATACCTCACATAGCTAAAATATGACTAAATGACTTTAAAATGCGATAAAACCTTCAAATACAAACAATTAATTATAAGAATTGACTTAAGGCCATACACTACTGTTTGTAGGGTTATCTTACTGAGGCTTAAGATAACCCTACCAACAGTAGTGTATGGCCTTAAATCAATTCTTATAATTATATAAAATGCTACTGAAGGACAACTTTAATATTCTACAAACAATTAACATGAAAGTAAGACAGTTTATTGAACATACTTTTTATAATTTCAAGTATATTTTTTGCCACAAATACATTTCTTTGGCTGCCTGTGACAAATTCAATTTGAAGTTCTAACTAGACTTAAAATATATTTTAATAATATAAGTCACCAAACATCTAAAGAGGAACATCATACACCAGGGGCCGGTTGTACGATGCCTGAATAGCGCTATCCACCGGATAAATCCCTATCCTACGGATAAATCCCTATCCTACGGATAAATCCCTATCCTACGGATAAATCCCTAACCTACGGTTAAATCCCTATCCTACGGATAAATCCCTATCCTACGGATAAATCCCTATCCTATACGGATAAATCCCTATCCTACGGATAAATCCCTAACCTACGGTTAAATCCCTATCCTACGGATAAATCCCTATCCTACGGATAAATCCCTATCCTACGGATAAATCCCTATCCTACGGTTAAATCCCTATCCTACGGTTAAATCCCTATCCTACGGATAAATCCCTATCCTACGGATAAATCCCTATCCTACGGATAAATCCCTAACCTACGGTTAAATCCCTATCCTACGGATAAATCCCTATCCTACGGATAAATCCCTATCCTACGGATAAATCCCTATCCTACGGATAAATCCCTATCCTATACGGATAAATCCCTATCCTACGGATAAATCCCTATCCTACGGATAAATCCCTATCCTACGGATAAATCCCTATCCTACGGATAAATCCCTATCCAATTAACGGATAAAACCTATACACATTCTATACACTGGATAACTCTTATCCAGTGGATAACTCTGTCCAGGCTTCGATTGTACAACTGGCTCCAGACAAATATAGCTTTTTGGCACAAATTTAAGCTTGTGAATTTAGATATTTCAGGGGAAGGCTGTTGGACAATTACCTAGAAAAAATTCAAGCACAGCTTTAATCCTGGAATTAAGAAATATCATGCACCGAAAAATTGCCCAACCAAACCCCTCCCCCCTCAAATATCTAATGGTCCGTCACTAAAGGATGCCTAACCGCTCAATCCTTATCAAAATGTGTTGAAACATGTAAAATGCATCTACCCATAATTCCTTGGCTTTCAGTTCTAGCACTTGGAGTGAAATAAGTTTGAAATAAGTTTGAAATAAGCTCATGTCAAATGCATGTTACAGTGCGAATCGAAAAACCGTGGGCACCTAGAAATATTTTAAGAAATCGTTTATTGTTCGTTGAACAACTCATAATCAACTCTAACTACAAAAAGTTTATCATACTACACATCAATCAAACTTCTTGCGGTGATATAGTTGTTTCTGAGTTGTTCAACGAATAATAAACGATTTCTAAAATATTTCTAGGTGCCCACGATTTTGATTCGCACTGTAAGATGCGTTTTCTAGAAATATAAGACGGACAAATCATATTATGACGAACAACAGAAATGCTTTTCATTATAATTCTTTTCAAATATTTTTAATCTTAAAATCACTTTTCTTTTTTCTTTCATGCAAAAAAATGTCATCTTCGACGTTACCGAAACGATAAAACATCAAACACGAATTAATATTAAAACTAACTTAAAACAAAACTTTTAAAACAAAGTTTTATTATATTTAACAGATTAAGATTAACCATTCACAAAGACGTTTACATTTTCTTTATAAGTATTTCCACTTCGTTGAAAACGTTTACAGACCAAACATTGTATAAATTTTCACGCCAAATGTTTGTATTTATATATTTTTCACAAATTAAAAACAATTATTTCGCTTAGAATTTCTTCTTTTTACACAAACTCACTTCAAACCTACACACATTATATAAAAACCCCGGCTAACAGTTCTATTTTAAAATCCACTTACCTCAATGAAATCTTCTTTTTTTTGCCTAAATGTTTAGTAAAACGTTTCACAATATAAGAAGCAAAGCAAAACGTTAAGTTGCTTTGGATATTAATTGTTTTAAGTATACAATAAGTTAGAATAGGGATATCTAACGCAACAAAGGTAGATATGAATTATTCATTCATCTGCTGGAGATGTAAAAGCGAAGCATTTAAAATAGCTTAATAATTAATAAGAAGTTTATTGTTTGATTAAAGTTATAAGAATTTATTCACAAAGTTACAGAATAAAAGCATCCGTTCGTTCATTTTTTCATCCATTCGTTCGTTCATCCATCCATCCATTTGCTCATTCATACATACATTTATTCGTTCATTCATTCATTCATTCATCCATAAATCAAGATATCCATTCTATCATTCATCAATTGAATCAATCACTCAATCATTCATCCATTCAATCATTAAGCTATCCAATCATCCATCCATTCGTTCATTCATTCATCCATTCATTCATCCAGTCATCCATCCATTCATTCATTCATCCATCCATTCATTCATTCATTCATTCATCCATCCATTCATCCATCCATTCATTCATTCATCCATCCATTCATTCATCCATTCATCCATTCATCCATTCATTCATTCATTCATTCATCCATTCATTCATTCATTCATCCATTCATTCATCCATTCATTCATTCATCCATTCGTTCATTCATCGTTCGCTTGTGTGATATATCGTTTAATAACAAAGTTTAGTCATTGTTTAAAGTGGCTGTTAACTACGTTGTCATGACGAACAACTAACTCGTAGCTTGGACGCCCAAGGGGGAGGAGGTGAAGCAAAACCAGCTGCTTCAGCATCGGCCTATAAATATCAGACAAACCTTGTGTTACAACAGAGAGACCCTGGGTATGAGATACGTACCATATTTGACATAAATCTAGATTCTGGTGCAAAATTGATCAGTGTAAAAACCCGGGCAAACGGTTTCAACATTTGCTTCAACATCCGTTCGATTTTGTTGAATGGCAATGTCTAAACGCTTTTAAACTCTTTCAATATCAATTTAACATCGATTCAACACGTTTCAACAATGTTGAAAGAGTTTAAACATTGCCATTCAACAAAATCGAACGGATGTTGAAGCAAATGTTGAAACCGTTTGCCCGTGCCTTAAGAAAGGAAGAAGGCTGACTGAAGCATTGCCCAAACCATCCATATCAATATTGACCTGGGGGAGGGGGTGGGGACATAAGAGCACTCTTGTAGTTGGTGCGAATAACAATCACTTTTGAACAAAACTATTGTGTCCAATATTGTAGGCATAATACTGTTCTCACCTGTTCAGTAAATGGATGCTCTAACACAGTCAATATATTTTTCACCTGAATACAAATTATAAAATAATTTAGATAATACGCGCGCTCTGATTGGTCAAAAACCGTGTTGGATGAGGCTATCTAAACATGCGCGCGCGTATTGATGGCGCGCGTATTGAGAATTGCTATTCTTATCAGCAATAAAAATGCCGATTAATGCCGACTTGTGATGTTGGGAGAACACTCGAGAGCTGGAAAAGCACTCGCCTAACGGCTCGTGCTTTTCCTACGCTCTCTCGTGTTCTCCCAACATCACGCGTGTTTAGATCAGGCTATATAACACGGAAAATCGTCTTCTATTTCTTAAATATGAGATAAAATAAGCGATATAAAGAGGTTGTTTGAGTACGTTGCTTAAACCTTTGTCACCAGTGAACTGAAGTTAACGCGAAAAGCGATTTTTAACCTCTAAAAGATGCCACACAAACACGAGAAGAGACAGAAAAATGGATGGTTTCTTTACAATTTCTCTCTTTGGTTAGTTGGTTAGTGCGCGGCATTCTGTGAGAGGTCTAGTTCGATTCCCAGTGACCTCACATCCTTGTTTCGACTTCTCTCCTTTCCGTGTAGCTTTAAGTAGCTTTAAATACCCATAAAACAGAGCACTGATGGAGAGAGGGGAGTAAAATGAGCGCACCGTCGGCCTCAAGTTTATCAGTCATGCATTGACTGTCACGAGTTACCGACGTTAAATAAGGTTGCTTTACTTTACTTTTTTTTTTCTTGCTCTACATCTCCCAGCGTGTTTATATCACAGTATAGACTCGCGCACCGTTTTATAATCCTTAGGTTAATAGACACATATATACACCCTTTCCGAGAAAGTTTGTCACCCGTAAAAAGCACACAAGGTAGTGGCGCAAAGGATCATGGATCAGTTCAGAAAACTAAATGTGCATCGGAATGCCTTGTTGTTTGATAAGTCAAAATAGTCATTTCTCAATAAAAGATTGACAAGTGTAGCAATGTGGCCATGAAATCCCTGTGTCCTAATAAAATTTACATAGGTTACCCATAGTCCCCTGCGCTACTAACTTGTAGGCTTTTGGCTTCACGGGTGACAAAGTTTCTCGGAACGGGTGTATGTATGGATGCCAGCTTTACCTCGGTATAATCTTCTTTCTCAGCTCTGTCTATAGCTAACTGTGCAATCCAGTTACGAAGAACATAGCGAGGGTTGATTGCTGAAAACATAGAAAACATTAGGATGATGATGATGATAATAATAATAATGATATTACATTAATTAACATGATGATGGTTGATAGTAAATCTGATGATGATGTTAATAATGCTAATGATGATGTTAGTGACGATGATGATGACACCGATAATGATGATGATGATGATGATGATGATAATACTAATAATGATGTTACATTAATTAAAATGTTGATGGTTGATAGTAAATCTGATGATGATGTTAATAATGCTAATGATGATGTTAGTGACGATGATGATGACACCGATAATGATGTTGGTGTTAATGATAATAATGGTGATAATAATGATAATGGTGATAATGATGATAATGGACGTGATAATGATGATGTTGATAAATTATCTAGATGACGATGATAATTATTGTGATGATGACGATGATGTTGATGATAGATGTGGTTATGAAGATAAACTTAAGATGACGATGATAATAATGATGTTAATGGTGATTATGATGATGATGGTGATGGTAATGATGATGATGACGATGATAATAATGATGTTGATGGTGATTATGATAATGATGGTGACGATGATAATAATGATGGTGGCACATGTACACTGCAAAAACGGCTGAGTAGATACAACTCAGTATATTGAGTTAATCATGCATTCAGGATGACACTTTATAGTGAGTAAACCAAACTCATTATTAAGAGTAAACATAAATGTAGATGTGCCATTGAGTACAATGTACTCAATATATTGAGTTTAACCTCACTTTTACTCACTATAGAGTTGGGTTTACTCACTATAAAGTGTCATCCTGAATGCATGATTAACCCAATATACTGAGTTGTATCTACTCAGCCGTTTTTCCAGTATAGTGATGATGATGATGATGGTAACAATGATGACAATGATGATGATGACACTGATAAAGATGATGATTACTATGGTGATGATGATGACGATGATACCGTTCATTCGTTGTCTTCTCTTCACATAC
Source organism: Metridium senile (assembly GCA_949775045.1). Classification (NCBI taxonomy): domain Eukaryota; kingdom Metazoa; phylum Cnidaria; class Anthozoa; order Actiniaria; family Metridiidae; genus Metridium; species Metridium senile. The sequence goes on along the minus strand of OX459101.1, from coordinate 7,456,647 downwards.
GTGTCACCTTGTCCATTCCTATTCAACACAGAAAACAATATCATTCGTTGTTCAAGAATTATAAAACAGCACACTTGTCTCTATACTGTGATATAAACAGTGGGAGCTGTAGACCAAGAAAGAAATAGTAAAGAAACATGAGAAGTAGTCAAGTTTATTTTTGACATCTCGGAGTGTTTATATTTAACAATTATTCGCCGAAGGCGAAGTGGTTATCGGGCGAATATTTACCAAGCCGCGAGTCTTTGAGTCTTCGAATAATTGTTTTAGTATATACACAATTCACAAACGAACAAAAAAAAATAAAGAAATGATGACAATTCTTGTACAAAATAAAAATTTATTGCGTAATTACTAATATTACAAAGCCTGACAAGAAGCACGAGCTTCAGTGATAGAGATGGTCTAATATCCCGAGATAGCGAACCAATGAGAGCGCGCGTTCTTATGAGGTTGTGAATTGTGTATATACTAATACAGTATATAGACACCAGCGGACGTTATATATTGCGTTTATATTTCAGTTTAATTAAGGCTGAGCGTGTCTCCTCTGGTATACAGTCAATTCAAAAAACATTGTCGTCAATAGGTTTCAAGTCTACGCGACAAGACCGAAAGGTAGCATGGTTAGTAATCACCGAAGCGGATAAATGCACACAGTATATAATGGAATACCACGCGCACTCAATCAACTAGTTATGAATAATTGTCCGCTTCAGTGATTTCTACCCATGCTACCTTTCGGTCTAGTCTAGACTTGAAGCCTATTGACGACAATGTTTTTTGAATTGACTGTATACACGGTATCCAAAGTGAGGTAGTATCTCGAATGTAAGCTATAACTACATTTTATTACATTTCAGTAATGTAGTATGCAATATACAATAACATCAAGAACAACCTTTAATGAAATATAAATGGAAACTAGCGAGTAAATAGGTAGAAATATATCCCGGTATAAAGCCTCGCACTGGTGTTGTACTAACCTATCTAATCGTTCCCAGTATCGTCTTAGCCAATCAAACCAGTTTGTGTGCTTGGAGACTCGAGCTATTGCCCAGGCTTCAGTAGGTATTGTGGCGTTTGTAACATGCTCTTGTTTGACATCAGCGAGCTGTCTGAATGACATCGTGAAATCTGAGCCAGTACTCTCCATTAGCTGAAACGAACCGAAGAAAGAACGCTTAAAGTATGTTATACAGTAACCACTCGCATAAGAACAAGTGGATTAAGGGGCCGACCATGTAACTTTTTTTGGGGGGGAGGGGGGGGGGGGGGATTTCCGATCAACAAGAAATTGTTTCCAACGACTTGGTGGACAGGATATTTTTTTCCTTCTCAATGCTCTGCAGGATACTTATCTCTATACTTATCCATTTTTTTTCTCCCCTCACAATAGTACCCGTACCCGTACCCGTACCCGTACCCGTACCCGTACCTGTACCCGTAAACGTACCCCTACCAGTACCACTACCCGTACCTGTACCTCTACCCGTACCTGTACCCCTACCCGTACCTGTACCCGTTGTACTCTGTTTACAAGGCAACGTCTACAAATATCAAAAAACCAGATAAATATTTCAGTATGTTACCCATAGAAAAGACTTTATCATCAATTCGTCATCCTTTTCTTGTCCTAAGAGACCAAGCTTTCGACGATAAATATCCATGAATCTGTAAAATGAATGAACGAATGAATGAATTAACGAACGAATGAATGAACGAACGAATGAACGAACGAATGAACTTATTCGTCTTACCGATCGTTGAATATATGTGAATACTGCATTAGTATTGCCTGACCTCTGAAAGATGAAGAGAAATTATTATCGTAATATAAATCCCTATAATCACCGACATTATCATCAATATTGTCGACATCATCGGTATCATCGGAATCATCTTCACCATCATCACCACCACCATTATCCCCACCATCATCATAGTAATACATTGAATCATCTTCACCATCATCACCACCACTATTATCCCCACCATCATCATAGTAATACATTGAATCATCTTCACCATCATCACCACCATTATCCCCACCATCATCATAGTAATACATTGAATCATCTTCACCATCATCACCACCATTATCCCCACCATCATCATAGTAATACATTGAATCATCTTCACCATCATCACCACCACTATTATCCCCACCATCATCATAGTAATACATTGAATCATCTTCACCATCATCACCACCATTATCCCCACCATCATCATAGTAATACATTGAATCATCTTCACCATCATCACCACCACTATTATCCCCACCATCATCATAGTAATACATTGAATCATCTTCACCATCATCATCACCACCACTATTATCCCCACCATCATCATAGTAATACATTGAATCATCTTCACCATCATCACCACCACTATTATCCCCACCATCATCATAGTAATACATTGAATCATCTTCACCATCATCACCACCATTATCCCCACCATCATCATAGTAATACATTGAATCATCTTCACCATCATCATCACCACCACTATTATCCCCACCATCATCATAGTAATACATTGAATCATCTTCACCATCATCACCACCACTATTATCCCCACCATCATCATAGTAATACATTGAATCATCTTCACCATCATCACCACCACTATTATCCCCACCATCATCATAGTAATACATTGAATCATCTTCACCATCATCACCACCATTATCCCCACCATCATCATAGTAATACATTGAATCATCTTCACCATCATCACCACCATTATCCCCACCATCATCATCCTAATACATTGAATCAAAAAATTGCGACCGATTTAAACAACTACCGTTTTAGTCTGGCTAGCATCTCATACATGTGACAACTTAGTCTGCAGAGCATGCGTTCTTTTGGCTTGTTTTCGTAGCTTTGCCTGTAATTGGACGAGCGAGAAATGGAACCGAGCGAAAATTAATTTTTTTTTTAAATTTCTGGCTAAGCTCCATATTTCGTCGGGTCATAAAATTAACACAGAAGCCCAACATCCTAAATTCTCCAAAAAGCAAACGTAATTGTGTTCCAACATAAGCACCACGCTAGCCAGTCGATAACAATAGCAGGTCTCAATATTTCGATTCAGGCTATAGAGGTAATGGTCACTTACCTTTCTCTGTCTAGATAGGGCGATAGAGCGTCCAGCAGCTTTTCTAGGTTGTAGAAGCCCACATTTGGTTGATTTCGAAAACTGTAACGACCTTCATCATCGGACGAATTCGGTACGAAATCTACAAACAAGAAGTCTTGTGAAAAAGTTGATGGACATTTGATTTCATTTAATTCAACAATGCAATTAGTATAGGAAATCGCACGATCTTGAGTACAATTCGTAATTAATAGGTACGAGTGATGTTTTAAAAGTTGGACGAGCCTTTAAGGCGAGTCCAATTCGATAACTTTCAAAACATCACGAGTATCTATTATTACAAATTGTACGAGTAGATCGTGCGATTTTTTACTTATAATATACTGAAAAACTATTGGTACTCTGCAGAGTACAATTTACGATTTAATTGTACTCCTCTTGTCCAATGAGAATCCAGTAATTTTGTACAATATGTTATAATCATTGCAATGCAAACGAAGAATTGATTTAACCTAAGCGGGTCCCAAGTTATGTGTGAGCATTAACAATTTTAAGAAACAATAGGAAACATTTCTGTTTTCCTTGATCACCAATCGCAAACGTACTTTAAATGTTTCATTTGTTTCAGTGGAACTATATCCCATGATCCCTTTCGCTCTCAAGATTATGCTTTAGCCATATTTCAGTGACAAGGTTAAATAATTGAATAGGCTATACACCTATTTCGAAAATCGTTGTCGCGTCTTAAGCAACAAGCATATCAAGCCAAGATCGAAATGAATGCTGGTTTTGTACTGCTAATGTATTGAAATTACACAAGTTCAACAATATAATAGGCACGCGAAAATACTCGCATTTTGTTATAAGTTCGAACTCTTTAGAAAATAGTTCTGATTGCAATATATTACCAGCACAAAACCAGCATTCATTTTGGTCTTGGCTTGATGCTTCAACAGGGACAACGATTTTCGAAATAAGAGTATATGGTTTGACTGCAAGTACAGAAATTCTCTTAACCTGTATTATATTGATCCAGAAAGCCAAACGGTCCATAATCAATGGTAATTGATAAAAGACTGAAGTTATCAGTGTTGCATACACCTGGAAAGAAAGAAAGAAACACAACAATCATAAAGAATGGCCACAGTGCAGTCAAGTGGCTTACAGACATGTGATGTGAATGCGCCATTTGGGTTGTTTCTTTGTTGCGCATGCGTGTCCGTTACAAAGTCAGTTCATTCTCAATTATTACAGTGCGGACACTCCAACCGGGACCACTTAGACAAGACCAATCAAATTACGATATTTGCACAATGGGTTTATTCTGACCAATCGTTACTTTCTATATTTTGGCGCAATCTTTACTGTTTACATCGATCAGCTACTTCAATGGCTCATTGATTGGAATTTCACAATCTTTTTATTTTTAATAATATTTAAACAGGTTGCTAAATTCAGCATGGCTGATTTAAATGGGGACCTGTATAACTAAATCTAACAATACAAACATTAAATATAAATATAAATATGGTAACACAATACGAAAAGGAGAAAACGAAAAGAAATTACAAAGATTTGAAGTGGCATTTTAATGCCGTTTTGAATTTTGAAAAATTTGTTTCATGTCTTATTTTGGCGGGCAGGAGATTCCAAGTTTTGACAGCGTTAATCCAGAAGGAGCTTTGATATTTAGAGGTACGGCTAGTGGCAGTCTGAAAAGATCCCTACTTCGAGTATTATACTTATGTATGTCAGATGAAAAATTGAATTCGTTTAGTAGATAAGATCTGATTGGTTAATTGCATATTTTGTATAAGTGGTCCCGGTTGGAGTGTCCGCACTGTTAGACCCTGAGTCAGTCTATCAATCTATCAACTGATCAAAACAATTTGAAGCAAATGGTCTCTTTGTTACAAAGGAGTTACTTACCATGTGCAAAACCTACAGACTGCCATCTAGCAATCATGTCCGCTGTCATGGTAACGACGTTTGAGAAGAAGTTCTGAAGATAAAAATTGTAATGTTTATAATGCAACACATGATAGTGATGATAGTGGTGGTGATGATGATGATGATAAAAGCAATAATAGAAATTATAACGATGACGATAATGATAATAAAGATGACGATTATGATGATGAAGATGAAGAAAATAATGATGGTGATGCTGATTATGATAATTGTTAATAGGAAAAGTAAGATAATGATGATAACAGTGACACTGATGATGATGATGCTGATGATGATGCTGATGATAGAGATGCTGATGATGATGCTACAAAGATGGAGAAGGTGATCATGACGACGATATAGATGATAATGATGATGATAATGATGACGATAATGATGATGATAATGATGACGATAATGATGACGATAATGATGATGATAATGATGATGATAATGATGACGATAATGATGACGATAATGATGATGATAATGATGATGATAATGATGACGATAATGATGACAAAATGATGACGATAATGATGACGATAATGATGATGATAATGATGACGATAATGATGATGATAATGATGACGATAATGATGACGATAATGATGACGATAATGATGATGATAATGATGACGATAATGATGACGATAATGATGACGATAATGATGATGATAATGATGATGATAATGATGATGATAATGATGATGATAATGATGATGATAATGATGATGATAATGATGATGATAATGATGACGATAATGATGATGATAATGATGATGATAATGATGATGATGATGCACAACTACTGTCTACTTACAAGATACTTGTTGTCGTCATTCTTAATGTCCTCAAAATGTTGTTCAATGATGAAATCAACCAGCTGTCTTAGCAAGTCAAGTTCGCCCTGGTCTTTCAATATCTCTAATGATCCGATTCTAAACCAGGACTTGGCCACACGTAGGACTACAGCAGCTAGTAACAACAACAAAAGTTGTGTTTAATGATCATGATAATGGTGGTGATGATGATGATGATAAATGTTGAAAATAATGGTGATGATGATAGTGATGATGATGATGGTCGGGGGATAGTCACGATGATATGAATGACGTTGTTAGAGAACGTTGATGATGACTGATGAATTGATGATGATGATGATGGTGGTGACAATGTCTATAATGATGATGATGATGGTGGTGGTGATGATGATGATGATGGTTATGATGATGATGATGATGATGATGATGGTTATGATGATGATGGCAAAGTCGATGATGATGATGGTGATGGTGATGATGATGATGATGATGATGATGATGATGATGATGACGGTGGTGGCAATGTCTATAATGATGATGATGATAGTGGTGGTGATGATGATGATGATGATGATGGTGGTGATGATGGTGATGATGATGATGATGGTGATGATATGTTGATGGCAAAGTCGAATTATGATGATGGTGATTATAATGATGGTGATGATGGTGATTTATTCACTAACCTTTTTCCTGTTTAGGATGGCCATTATAAAACATATCTCTCCATACTGGGTCTTTACTCACAACAATACTGTACAATATAACAATATGAATGATATGAATAAATAATTCGCTTTAATTTATCCATTGTTCTTTAACTCCTCCTACATGTCCTATTGCTTTTTGATTGGTTCATCACTTTTCCCACTTCTAATTTTGTACTTAGCATCTCTCTTAGTCTAACTCCTTTACTCCGACGAAGGGCTAAAGCTTGAAATGTCAGTAAAGTTAAGTCAACATTTTTTATGGTGTTAAAAATTTCATTACATTACCTATTGATGGCATGAATGTTGAGCTTCAATTTAGTGATACTTAGGGGATGTATATATGAAGGTGAGTTGTCCCTGCTAGCCGGGATAACTATAAACTCTATTGCTTTATATTCCCCTGGGGACACAAAACAATAGAGGTATCCCAGCAAGCAGGGACAAGTCGCCTTCATAATATACAGCTCCTAAATGATAATGAAAAAATAATTGACAATTATGGTGATAATGGAGCTTGCAAAAATAGAGACATATGAGTAGTTGTCCAAGGTGTTAAGAAAGGACACTATCATTGCAAGTTCATCAGAGTTTCTCTTTAATAATGATGATGTGATTCATGATGATTATGATGTTATTATCATCATCATCATCATCATCATCATCATCATCATCATCATCATCATCATCATCATCATCATCATCATTATCATTATTATTATAATTATGAGATCAGTCACCTTGTAGCTCTGCTTGTGGGGATACCAAGATGGTACATGGCTTCGCTGGCAAGAAACTCTCTTATAGATGACCTCAGCACAGCTCTCCCATCGCCATGCCTACATGCAAAAACAAATCACAGTTGATGATGGTTCAAATTCACTAGACAGCTTTTGACAATGACTTACGCTATGGCTATCAAACATGCACTTAAGGACGTTCTCACAGAATGTCCATGTGCATCCTGGTACACACGACAACGCGTGGCAAAGAACGCCTGAGTGATTTTGTTTCTATAAGAAAAACAAACAGGCGAGCCAATTTTCGATGTTTGAAGCTAAATAACTCAAAAAAACGAACGGTGACCCCCATTTTTTTAAAAATTTCATAAAATGAAATAACTACCGGTACATTTACTTTGCATTTTCCCGCGAACTTAGCATGTAACAAACCCTGACCATCACCACCCTCAGCAACTGGGTCATACTTATCACACTACACTGAATTACATGCAATGGGGAAAAAGAACCACTGAGCATGTAATAATTAAACTCTGGCTGTGACTGGCTCATACTAACACACACTACACAACTTAACCCTTACTGGGGCAAGTAAAATAAACAATGAGAAAACATGTAACAAACCCTGGCTGTGACTACCCTCAATGACTGGCTCATACTAACACACGCTACACAAATTAACCTGCACTGGGGCAAGTAAAAAAACACATGAGAACACATGTCACAATCCCTGGCCATGACCGCCCCCAGGACCACAAATTAATATTGTAAAATATCTCAAAATTCATAAATCTTCATCAGTTTCATATGGACATTACCTTGAATATGGTGTTTTTCCTGATCCTTTGAGTTGAAGCTCCCATCTCTCTCCCTTCCTGTTTGACATAAACTGATGTGAGATTTGCTCAGACTAAAGGATGTTACATACCCTGTATTCCAGAGGTTTAAATACAAATACATACCTGTCTACATAGTCACCAAGTAAGACAGCACGTCCATCTCCTAATTGACCAGACCAATCACCAAACTATGTAAAACATGGAGAATGGTATGATGATGATGATGTTATGAAGGTATGATGCTATGATTGTTAGGATGATAATGTGAAACTTTATCATCACCACCATCTTTATTATTGTTATCATAATCATCAACATCATAACCATCAACATAGTTGTCTTCATAATCATCGCCACCATTATTATCATCATCATTATTGTCATCATCATCACTTTACTGCGGTTTTCCACTTACTGCGAACTCAGACATTCCCACGGCTTATTTTGAAACACGTTTTTTGCTGCCGTCAATCAAAACTAATTAGTCGGTACCTTTTAAATCCTTGATTGACGGCAGCTAAAAACGTATTTCACAACAAGCCGTTGAAATGCCTGAGTTCGCAGAAAGTCGAAAACCGCAGTAATAAGGTGATCATACCTATTATCGTGCACATCCTATTATCGGCCTTTTCATAAAAAATAATATATATCTTCTAAAAAACTGCTTCAAAATTAATTAAAACAATTTCTGCTGCTTATTCTGTTGCAATCAACTTTTTGGTCCACTTTTTTCAATACACATTTTTACGCAGAATAGAAGATATATATTATTTTTTTAAAGTTCCTTTTATGTATCTTATTTATTTAATGCGCATTTGATTATATACATATAGATATTTGCACTATATAAGTAATAAAGATTATTAAAGATTATTATAATAGGATGTGCGCGATAAATAGGTAGGACTACCTTATATGTATTAATTGACATTAAAGGTACCTGGTGTCCTCCATATCGATGAGCAAGAGGGATAGAATTCTTTATCAATACATTCCCTGACACAAACTGTAGAAATTCCTCCGATCTCTTTACAGAATTAACATCAATATCCAACACATTTTCCAAGACTTCTGTTGACATTGCAACCAAACTTGGCCTCGTTTTGAACGAAACTGGCTCAACATACGAAAACACGGCTTTCTTAACTTGCCTACAATAGTTTCTAGTTTCTACATCAATAGGAAACGATTGAAAAAGTAAATTATTTTCTTCAAACTCCCATTTATCGAAGTGAATCGACTTGGAGCAAAATCCAAATTTCCAGCGAAATTTCGAGTTCAGAACACTATCAAAAAACAGTTGTTTTTCGCATGACTTGAGTCCTTTTTGCTTAGCATTATATAAAGGAATAAATAATATGAAATATGCTAGAGATAAAAATGTTGTTTTCGAAAACAGCGAAGATTTGGTGAAGAGAAAGTTTTCCGCCATTTTGTTTATGTTTCAGTCTCTCTCGCAGCTTTAGACCACAGGATGACCAAGCCAAAGTCCAAAATGACGTCAAAATCGATCAATGACGTCAGTCATAAGGTTGTATTGTAGCCCATGAAAAATAATCAAGATATCCAAGATATCGTCAAAATCAATCGAGAGCAAAGAGACCACTTTCATAAATACATAATATGTAGTGGAAAATTAGGTTTTCAAGTTAGCAAATACGGTTAATATTTTAGCATTGCAATATGAAAGAACCACCTGAAATAGGCATGTTTGGAAGGTTATGATACTATCGATCTGCCTAAAATACCAAAGAAGTTATGCTCATTGAAAAATGTACAGATTTGTATGTAGTTTTCTGCTGAGGCCTTTGATGCCTCGTTTTGGTGTTTTTCTGATTTTTCAAACTCTTTTAGCCTACGGTCTTGCAAATCTTTTTTCTCAAACTTTCACAAGTTATTGTTATGGTGAATGTCTATCATACAGTTTTTTTCTTTTTGTTAAAACATCAATTTTAAATATTATGATAATAAGTGGCGGCCATTTATGAAAGTCGTCTATACAGACGTCCTAAAGCAAAACGTCATCAAGCAAAAGCTATAGCCATACAAAGTGACGTCAATTAAATTAAAACGTGAAATTTCGAATGCAAATTTTCTAACTTTTAGAAACTATAACCGCCATAAAATAATACTGCTTTATTAACGATATAAACTATCAATACATGTTGCCAAGCTGTACTCAATTTAAACTGAGTATATTGAGCACGCGTGCGCGCAAAACGGTGTTTTGGCGCGAAATCGGTGCACCTCGGCGCTGCCCGAATTATTTTTTCCACTAGTTATAGTTTCGCCATTTTTGAATAATTTTGGACATTAAACCTTCAATTAAGCTTTTAATATAGGTATAATGTTAGCAAGAAGCTTCAAAATGAAGCTTTTAATACCAATTATTTCAGACTTAATTAGAACTTTACTTGTTATAATGATTGAGTTATTGTACGAGAAAAGTGTTCAAAGCTAGTGCTTTTATTTTAATCGGTTCAAAACTATCTTCACTCTAAATAATGATTTTGTAAAAATAATTACTTAAAGTTTTGACATATCTCTGTCAAACGCCATGATTTAAATGCTAGTGTTTTCGCTTTTAACTGAATCTCCTGCTGTTTAATAACTTAACCTCTATAGCCATTATAGTCCTTAGAAGCAATTAAAACTACAAAAAAGATAATTTACCGGGCCTTTTAGAAGTATTTATGTGTCATTCAAATAAATTACAACATAGTGTAGACTTCAATTATATGTTACGCCATAAGAATTAGAGCGAGCCACGTACATTTGCAGAGAGAAAGTCGCCGAAAACTGTGTAATTCACGCGGAAAATTGAACATAGATTTTAAATAGCAAAACAGCTAGCCGTCATCCCAACAACTTTAAAAGTTACTGATTTAGAAACTGCAAGATTTATATCTTTATTTTCTATGCTATGTTTTGGTGTAAGGAGAGTAATGTTAGATATATGATGAAATGTTATAAAATCTGAAATGATTTTAGATATCGAAATATAAAATTTCCGCCATCTTTTTTTCCTTTCGGCTCGATTATAAAAATCTCTTTTTACATTGCAAAACATGCACGCATACGAGAGGTTAGTTTATAAATGTTTAGTTTAGAAATTTGTTTGATTGTCGATTTTTTTTACGTTGAAGTTTGTTGTGTACATGTTTTGAAAGACGCCATTCAAATTTACCGTTTCTTGGACACTTGGGTGTGGATTCCTTCGCAAATTTCATACTGCATGAAAACATTTTTCTAATGTTTAATCATGTTCATATGTGCTCTATAAAAACAACGAATTTAACTTTGAAAAGTCTTTTTTGGAAGAGGAGCGAAAGAACGTCTGTTTTCTCAGGCTAAGTTCATTTTTGTTGTATTAAATTGAAGCTCGAAATGTGCTGAGGAATCCATTACGTCAAAAAATCCATTACAAATTTGTGCGTCTTTATATAACAATAAAGCTTTAACAATCCATAATTAAAAAGCCATTTAATACTTAAAAAAATATGCCACTTTGACGTCAGTTTTAATCAATCTCTTTAGCCGATGTTTTGCGAAGGATAAACGTCGGTAAATAACAGTCTTCTTTATGCGGTGTATAAGTTACCTTTTTACTCAGACGAAGTAGTCGCGCCCCAAATGTCAACTGATAACTCACTTGTTTTTACAATATACAAGATGACATGCATTTGTGATCCAAGTTTTTTTTTTTTTCATAAACACCGACTAAATCCAATTAGAATTCTTATCGTCTTAGTTTTGATCTCGACTAACTTTTAAAGTTTAAGTTTCTAGAAATTACAGTGAGTACTTAGCTATAGCGGATACTTAATTGCAAGAAAATGTGACAGTCAGTCAGTCTGACGGCTGATGCATTAAGGGTTTTAATGAGACGTTAGTTTTTCATTTAATGAAGGTTACATCAACTGTTAAACTATTTGACAGTATTATAACATGATGTAATATATTTGGCCTTTTGAAAAATATTTTGCTTCTAATTTTGCTTTGCTTTATTCTTGTTTTTTTTTCGTTTTTTTTATTTTTATTTTCTAGATTTCTTTTCTTTCCTTTCTTTTCCTTTTTAATTTCTTTTCTTTTCCTTTCCTTTTTAATTCATTTCTTTTTCAATTTTTTTGTAATTTTAAATTCAATTTCTATATTATTAAAAAAATATTTTCAATAATAACTATTAATCTAAAATTTATAGAACTACAGACAATACGGATGAAAATTAAGACATTTTTCGATTTGTATTTAGTTAGGCCCCGTCCACACGTAGCCGGGTATTTTTGAAAACGGAGCTAGCTTTTTTCCACTGTTTACGCCTTCCGTCCACACGTAAACGGCGTTTTCGGTCACCGAAAACGGAGGTTGTCGAATACGCTCTCCAGACTGTAGATTTTTTTAGCCGGAGGTTTATCGTATACGTGTGGACGGCGAAAACGGAGCTTTTTGAATACGATGACGTCATGCAGGATGTTCCCGTTTTACTTCTTCTTGGGCTTGTTTCAAACTTTATAGCCTACATATCGATACATACAATCGCAAGTTGCCTATTCAAACATTCAAGCTAATTATACAAGGAGGCGACAAAAGATTTTAAGGATAATTTCGCTGATCTGGAGTTAAAACAGCGCCGTTAAAGAGCATAAACCGACGGCCAGCAAAACCACGGCGATTTTGACCTTTAAAACAATATGATAATATGTAGAATACAGCCTTCCCTTTTTCCCTTTGATTTATTCGCCTGTTTAGACATATTTACTATATAAAAAGCGGTTGGATTATGAAGCGAGCGTATAGTAAACAAAGATGGCGCAAAGTGTTGATGTGCTACTGTTGATGTGCTACTGTAAAGAGCGCATGCGTGCGCATGCTCTGTATGGACGGCTAGCGTTTTCGAAGCGTTTTCGAAGCGTATTCGCGTATACGTGTGGACGGGCAAATACAATTCAAATACGCTACGTGTGGACGCAGATATTTTTAAATACGGATAAAAAAATATCCGTTTTCAAAAATACCCGGCTACATGTGGACAGGGCCTTAGTATGCGCAAAGGTTTAAGCGTTTTTTTATAGTCTAGGGGCTGGTTTCGCCTCTCCCTCCCTGGTCGTTTGACTATATCGTCAGGATAGCGCGGACGTGGCCGAAATCTTCATCCTCTACGTAAATCGATTCGATGCTTCAGCTTCATAGAATGTCTCGGAGAAATCGTCCCTTTTTTCCTTCTTATTTTTTCTTCTTCTTTTAATTCATAATTTTCTTTGTTAATAATAACGGTGATGTTCATGATAATATTAATAACTCCAACGCTCACACCAATGTCAAACACAACTACTAAGTAGTCATCTAACAAACATATACCAAGCACTTCAAAAAAGCCTTCATAATCTTATTACTAAAAGTACATTAAACTTAATGAGATAGCTCCATAACCATAACAGCGGGTTCCCTGTGGTGTAGATGCCAAGGAAGTGGCCGGGACTCAAAGCCATCTGCGCAAGACTATACTGCGCATGCGTCTAATTAGCCTTCAATATAATGCGCGCGTTAAGTTACTAACGCGGGCTTTATAAAGGCGTTAGCAAGATTATTCAAACACAAAGCCGTGCTCTCTAAACAGTTAGAGACAAGTCAACCCAGAGAGCCATCAACATGTTCAAAGGTAAGAGCAAGTATAAGCTTAGAGATTAAACTTTTCAGATATTTTATGTTAAAGCGCAATTTTCCATCGCTATTGCCAGTGCCAGCAAGTTACATGTACATAACTAGCTATGTTTTAAATAGTTCTTTAAATCAATCAAGCCTTCTTGGATTAGCTTTGCAATGATTCTGTGTTAGTTCAATATTTAAAACGCACATAGTTAAAACGTTTGAAAATGGTTATATACTTTATACAGATAACTTGCTGACATTGTACCTAAATTTCAATGGATAAAAATGACTCAAATGTTATTTTCAACGATTTCAACAAATATCTCAAGTTGGCTTTAAGTAGACCATATTTTGACAACTCAAAGTTAAGATTCCTTGCGCTAACGTAAATGAAGCCACCAAAACAGAACCTAAAGCTTAGTGGTGTTCAGATTATTCAAGTTTTGCAATACTTCTAGTTTATCCTGAAGCATGAGCTAAAATGCAAATTTTTAGCTCAACATATATTTTCACACCCCGGTTTGCGCACTAGAACGAACCCTTGTAAATTACTTTAACACTGTAACTAAAGCTTATTCTTTAATTCGTAGGAAATTTTGAAAATGTACCTAGTAGAACGATTCTGGGCCAAGTTGAGCAAGGTTTTGTTAAGCAACAAAGTCCTGACTTCAAATGGAGCAACCAAGAAGTCGAAAAATTGCTTTTTGGATTTTTCACAACGCAGGATTCAACTATTTTTGATCCAATTTCAGAAGTTCATCCTCATGGTAAGCGAGTTTGTGTTTATTTAACGGCAAAAAAATCTCAAGTTTATTTTAACAATTACACGAAGTTTGTTTACAACTAGTGTAAAGTTTGTTTTCTTTGTTGATTTGAAAAGCATTGTTAAGAAAATTCCAGATAGCATGAAATTTTGTTTAGTTATGTACTCATTACAACGAGGAGATGGTTGATCGATGATGGACAATGGTGTCCAAGTTATGTATGCAAAATTACGATGGCGTTATACAAAGGCACTAACAAACTCTTAAGAAATCCAATTGAACAACTTTTCACGCGAAAATGTCGTCTCTTGGGAAAAATTTGAAAGACAAAAACCCCTAAACATTCCTAACTAACAAGCAAAGTTGTTTAGCAATGAAAAACAAGACTTCGGTTTTTGCGCGCGCTTTCAAAGACATCCTTTATTAAGTATAACTTAGATAGCTTCACGCCGTTTCTTGTTAAGCGTTTCATGTTCAAAATAAGCTAGTTTAGACTCCAGTTCAGGTTTTCTTATAATTAATTAAAGAATAGATAAAGTAACCCTAATAAATTAAAGCAGTTATTGTTCGTGTTTGAAAGCGCTTTCAACTTCAAATTATAATTAGTATAAAGGTTTCTCGAAAATAGCTCATTTTTTAAACATCTAGAATGTGTGGCAGTTATTTTAAATCATAAAAAGTAAAAGCGCTAACAGAAATGAGGACAATTAGGATGTACAAATGTAAGCGCGGATATTTTGCGAGCTTTTGAAAGTGTAAAGTACGTTCTAGATGTATAGCTTGGTGTTCACACATTTGCTCAAAAGGAATTATATCAAAAATTAACACAATTCAAAGTGGCTCTAAACGCGACTTAATTTTGAGTACAATATGAACTTAGTTTACATTCTTACCGCAAAAACCTTAGCAGTGTTTAATAAATAGAGTTGTGGTTTAGTTTTGTTAATTTTAACGCGAAAAAAATACTGAACTTTGATCGCTTTAATTGATTTAGAAACCCTGTACAATTGATCGATTGTATAAGGCTAAAAGCAACTCTCAACCAGATTCTAACAATTGTTTGCAGTATATTTCTGCAATCATTTAAAAGACTATATATTTTGGCTATAATACTCGATCCGTTATGACAATGTAAAAAAAACTTTTGAAATAGAAAGAAAATATCAAAAAAGTATTTTTTGCATTTCAAACATTACTCCCCCAAAGTATCCATTGTATTAAAAACGATTAAAAAAAGATTTTTGTGTTCGTTTATCTTCACAAAATCATTAGAAACCAAGGCAAAATTATTCCTAAATGTAAGTTCAATATTGAAGTAAATGAATCTAAATTGCCCCCCTCCAAGGCCAACTTCTCGTTCGGTCTTATAGAATACTTTAACATTTTGGTTTTCAATTTGAAACCAGATATTATTAATTTAGTAGCGCTCCATTTCTTTGTAGCTTTTTTCTACTGTTTTTTTTCTTATCTCGAGGCTAGAGTACGACTAAAAGAAATAAATTATGAGCGATTTTTCTGAGGTTATTTTATGAATTAGATAGTGTCCCCTTGAAGAATTTATTAAGACCCTAAGAGCTAGATAAAGCTACAGCTGATTATAGTAAGAGCCAAAAGCTTGACAATTACAAGTACATTTAATCTGCGTTGTTGTTTTTAAGGAAACAATTGGAGTAAAAATGCAAAATAACTAGTGTGGACTTCGTCGTTGTTTTTAAAAGAAAATAATTTGAGTAAAACTGATGTATACTACAAAACTAGTGTGGACTGTGTCAGTGTTTCTTAGGAAATAATTGGAGTAAAAATGAACGATAACTAGCGGTCAAACTATTGTGGACTGCGCCGTTTAATTGTTTCTATAAGAAAACAATTTGAGTAAAACTGATGTACTACAAAACTAGTGTGGACTGCGTCAGTGTTTCTAAAGAAATAATTGGAGTAAAAAGGAACGATAACTAGCGGTCAAACTAGTGTGGACTGCGTCGATGTTTCTAAAAAAAATATTTGGAGTAAAAATGCACGATAACTAGCGAATAAACTAGCATAAACTGTGTCGATGTTTCTAAGGAAACAATTGGAGTAAAAATGCACGATAACTAGCGAATAAACTAGCATAAACTGCGTCGATGTTTCTAAGGAAACAATTGGAGTAAAAATGCACGATAACTAGCGAATAAACTAGCATGAACTGCGTCAGTGTTTCTAAGGAAACAGTATCAGTAAAAATCGGTTAACATTCACTAGTTTTCCTTATTGCGCCGACGAAGGATTATTACGTTCGCAACGTCATGCAAATAACACCCTCTTTTATACGGTGTATAAGTTACCATTATCACAGTAAGATTGAGATTGAGTTAGGTATGTGAGCGTCCCAGGGGTCGATCGTAAAAACCTAAAATTGACGCTGTTAACAATAATTTTCCAAAGCCTAATAGACCCTAAAAAGCCATTAAAACAGAGAGCCCAGACAAGAAGCTGTGAGTTATAATCCTTCTAGAACATAGCCTTTGCTTTACACTGACTTTTTTAATGAACACAGCTTAGTGAAACATGTTTTTTTTTTTGTACATCAATTTCAAAAAGGCCGATAGTCATTCCAAGACGGAAAGGAATTAATTATAGACATACACTAATTTTAGAAAAGTTGTCCAAGGCGATAGGTTATTGAAGACCAAAAGGAATTATAGACATACTCCTATTTCAAAAAGGTACGGTTGTCCAATTAAGGCGATAGTCATTCCAAGACGGAAAGGAATCAATTATAGACATACACTAATTTTAGAAAAGTTGTCCAAGGCGATAGGTTATTGAAGACCAAAAGGAATTATAGACATACTCCTATTTCAAAAAGGTTGTCCAATTAAGGCCGATAGTCATTCCAAGATGGAAAGGAATTAATTATAGACATACACTAATTTTAAAAAAGTTGTCCAAGGCGATAGGTTATTGAAGAACAAAAGGAATTATAGACATACAATCCTGTCCTATTTCACAAAAGCGAAGGGAGAGGGCCCTGGGAACGAGGTTGGCCTATTTCAGAAAGATTGTCCAAGACGATAGGTGATTCAACACCAAAAGGAATTATAGGCATACATCGTTTTCAAGAAGGTTGACCACAGCGATAGCTCATTCAACACCAAAAGGAATTATAGACATACACTCCTATTTCAGAAAGGTTGTCCAAGACGATAGCTCATTCAACACCAAAAGGAATTATAGGCATACATCTTTTTCAAGAAGGTTGACCAAAGCGATAGGTGATTCAACGGCTCCAAAAGGAATTATAGGCATACATCTTTTCCAAGAAGGTTGACCAAAGCGATAGGTCATTCAAAAATAGAGAAGAGAGTGTTTCACCAAAAGGAATTATAGGCATACATCTTTTTCAAAGAAGAGAGTGTTTCAACAAAAGGAATTATAGGCATACATCTTTTTCAAGAAGGTTGACCACAGCGATAGGTGATTCAATTACTGAAAGTAATTGCAGATAGCCTGAGAAACCACCTTCTAAAAAAGGTTGTCAATCAAAGACGGTAGCTCATTCTTAGTTGGAAAGATATGATATCAATTTTTGAGGTGCTTACTTTGATATATTACTCTCAACTTATATACCGTATAAAAGAGAGTGTTCTTACTGACGTTTAGGACGTTAATCTTTCCTGGGAGTAAAAATGGTACTTGTACACCTTATAAAATAGAGAAGAGAGTGTTTCACCAAAAGGAATTATAGGCATACATCTTTTTCAAGAAGGTTGACCACAGCGATAGGTGATTCAATTACTGAAAGTAATTGCAGATAGCCTGAGAAACCACCTTCTAAAAAAGGTTGTCAATCAAAGACGGTAGCTCATTCTTAGTTGGAAAGATATGATATCAATTTTTGAGGTGCTTACTTTGATATATTACTCTCAATTGTCAAGAACATGGAGGTTATTGTTGAGATATTATGGGCATACGTACATCTTAACATGCATATAAATATTAACGAGGGTATTCCATTATAATTGACAATCATTGTTCTTGTCAATAACATGGAGGCTATTTGCTTAGAAACGTCAAAAGCTCATTCAATCTATGTCGACTTTAAAGCATAAAAAGAAAGGAAAGGAAATGAAATGAAATGTAATGAAAGAAAAGAAAAGAACACGAGATGAAATTCGTTCTGGCTTACTGACAATTTCAAAAGCATTGATCTCGTAAATATCGAACTATAAACTTAAAACAAACTTGAAACTAACTATTAAGTGTCGAATGCATCAGTAAAAAAAGAGTAAACAGTAAAAAAAGAAAATGGAAAGAAAGAACAATAGTAGTTTTAAGAGAACTGATTTCAAAAGGAAAAAAGGGAGGAAGGAAGTAAGAAAGAAAAGAGGGTAGGAAGAAAGAAAAGAAGGATGGAAGGAAGGAAGAAAGAAAAGAAGGAAGGAAGAAAGAAAGAAAAGAGGGTAGGAAGAAAGAAAAGAAGGATGGAAGGAAGGAAGAAAGGAAGAAAAGAAGGATGGAAGGAAGGAAGGAAGAAAGAAAGAAAAGAAGGATGGAAGGAAGGAAGGAAGAAAGAAAGAAAAGAGGGTAGGAAGAAAGAAAAGAAGGATGGAAGGAAGGAAGGAAGAAAGAAAGAAAAGAGGGTAGGAAGAAAGAAAAGAAGGACGGAAGGAAGGAAGAAAGAAAGGAAGTATGGAAGGAAGGAAGGAAGGAAGGAAGGATGGAAGGAAGGAAGGAAGGAAGGAACGAAGGAAGGAAGAAAGGAAGGCAGGAAAAAAGAAAGAAAGAAAGAAAGAAAGAAAGAAAGAAAGAAAGAAAGAAAGAAAGAAAGAAAGAAAGAAGGAAAGAAGTGAGAAATAAAAGAGGGCAGGAAGGAAGGCTAGAAGGAAGGAAGGAAAGAAGCCGGGTAGGAAGGAAGGAAATAAGGATGGATGGAAGGGAGAAGAAAAGGAGGAGGAAAGAAGAAAAGCGAATGGAAGGTTGAACTGATAAAGAAAGAAATGAAGAAAGAGAAAAGACTAAAAAGGAAAAAAAACACACATTATAAATAAAAAAACCCTTTCATGCAAACTTCGTCTTTATAGATCACGCAGATGCAAACCCTTTCTTAATCTAATTTTTCCCAATTAAACTTCCACACATTTTACTATTACATTCAATTAGATTCCTCCCATTACTAAATCAAGAAACTAATCAACTCTAACCCTTACACAAGCATTCACTAAAGACCTGCTGTTCTAACTATTTGTCGTGGTTTGCTACGAACTATTACTGATTAAGAGAGATGATCTTAGAAATAGACGTGCTTCGGAGCGAGCGACCAAGTTGATCACGTACTTTCTTCAAATCTTCATACATACATACATACCCATTTTATTTAGATACATACAAAATATTTTTGTCACGCGACTTTTGCTTCCATTTGAAACTCAAAATGTATTTTGTCAGTTAGAAGGGCTTTTTGTATCGATTTAATTGAAGGACAATTTTTGTGTCTGATTGAAACGTAATTTTTATCATTCGTCGGTGTAAAAATGGTAACTTATATACCGTATAAAAGAGAGTGTTCTTACTGACGTTTAGGACGTTAATCTTTCCTGGGAGTAAAAATGGTACTTGTACACCTTATAAAATAGAGAAGAGAGTGTTTCTTACTGACTTTTAGGACGTGAATCCTTATTCGTCGAAGTAAAAATAATAACTTATACACCGTATAAAAGAAAGTGCTTTTTACTGATGTTTTGGACGTTAATCCTTTGTCGGAGTAAAAATGATAACTTACATATACACTGTAGAAAAGAGTGTTACTTATTGACGTTTTGGACGTTAATCCTTCGTCGGGCCTAGGAAAAAAGACACAGGTTCATTTGTTAGTATTTCTCGTGGGCCATACACGCTTCAAAGTAATTGAACATTGCCTTGCTAATTTGCCAACCCTTTCGAGACGAAATGTGATCAATTATGAAAGACCTAAAATAGTTAAAGATGCAGTAAAAATAGATAGAACGATAAAAACACATCCTTTATCAAGATGGAGCTCATTTTGTTAAACAGTATTTTATTATTCCGGCGTCAAAAATATAATTTTATAACATTCACTTTACTGACGTTTAGGTCGAGGTTAAGCCTTCGTCGGAGTAAAAATGGTAACACCGTATAAAAATGGGTGTATCTTGCTGACGTTTAGGACGTTAATCCTTCGTAGGAGTAAAATAGTAACTTATACACCGTATAAAATAGTGTTATTTACTGAAGTAAAAATGCCCGGGTAAAAAAGGCAACTTATACACCGTGTAAACGAGAATGTTTCTTGTATACTGACGTTAAGGACGTTTATTCTTGTTAGGAGTAAAATAGTAACTTATACACCGTATAAAAGAGTGTTATTTACTGAAGTAAAAATGGTACGTTATACACCGTGTAAAAGAAAGTGTTACTGCATGACTGAAGAAAAAATGGTCACTTATACGCCGTATACGCGTATAAATGAGAGTGTTACTAACTGAAAAATGGTAACTTATTCGCCATGTAAATGAGAGTGAGCGAGTATTTTTGGGAGGGCAAATGTTTTTTTTATCTATTAGTTAAATTCTTCAAAACAGTGAGCCACAAACACGAACAACTGAGGCAGCCACACGCGGTTACCAGAGAAAAAACCCAGCTGGTTGAGTTTGAATTCGTTATCGTTCATTATAAAATTGTTTTAAGAAAAAAAACATGTAACACTTTAACTAAAAACCCTCTCTACTCTAGCTAACACACAAGTGTTAGGTTACTTAAGAAAGGTATAAAATCATTATAAGAAAGTGCGAACAAATTGATTTATTCTATTAAGGCTAGATCTCTTCGAGAAGTTCAGTCGACAATGGAGAAAGTTTGCTAATTAGTCAGTATGACATCGGACAAAAGCATTTTAAAAGCAGAACGAATGTTTATTCTAATAAATAAAGTCAATTGAATATTTTGAAAAAAAGTCATTTTGCAGGTTTTTGGCAAAGCGCTGAGAAAAAAGATTAGCAAGAACATTAAGCTTTGTCAAGCAAGACTCATGCAGTTTTAAATGTAACACATATTGATTAAAAACGTGTTGTTCACAAAAATAGGATACAAATATAATATAAAAAACTATATAAGAGATAATATTATATGAGTAAAAAATGTGTTTTAAGAATTTATCAAACTTATAAAAAAAGGAAAAGAAAAGAAAAAATTACAATATGGGAAACCATTTCAGCATTTGAGTGCATGGTATTAAACAGACGATTTTTGAGGAACCCATTCACATGCAGTGAAAACCATGTCCACACGCGTTTTTCAATGTCTTGATTTCACAACTGATTAAGCGTTTCTTTATGCAGTTTTATTACATTTACGAATTACTATCAACAAAGGTTTTTGTTAACATTTATTTTTCATAAAGTGAAGGAAACTGCTCAAACATTTTTTGTCGTGTTTTTGTACAAATTTATTTTCGACTGAAAATAATTTCAATTTAGACCCTGCTCATGTGAAACATTCAATTCAAATTTATCTTTGAATAAAAAATGTTTTCAATTAATTTGATTTAGTATATTAAACTTTACAAAGAATTTTGGTCGCTTTTCTGCAATTAAAAACTCGTTTTTTACTGTGAAAATATGCAAGGCCAGCTGCGAAGCACGCTCATGCACTCGGTCGCTTTGAACAATTGTGTGTATTATTCGATAAAATTAGGTACCTATGACCAAGATAATAACGTTGATTAATTGTATTGAGTTGAATGACAATTTGTATAAAATATGAATGAAATCTTCGGTATCTTTAAGGGAGACTCCCAAGGATCTATTGTGTACTCCAAATCGACAAACTTCAAAATTCAATTGACTAATAATGGAATTACTCCAAGAATTTAATTGTATTAATTGTGCCTTGATGGATTTGTCCATATAAGCTAATTAGAAAAAACATTATTTGAATAAGGACTGAGAAGTTCAGTGAAAGTTCGCCACGCTCACGAAGGACATATCGCTTTTAAGTTTGAAAACTGGACATTTTTACGTCATAACGTCAGCGAAAGATTAACGTCTCAAACGTCAGTAAGTAATACTTCTTTTATACGGTGTATAAGTTACCATTCTAACTCGAATGAAGGATAAACGTACTCTCTTTTATACGGTGTGTAAGTTACCATTTTTACTCGAACGAAGGATTAACGTCCTAAACGTAACACTCTCTTTTATACGGTGTGTGAGTTACCATTTTTACTCGAATGAAGGATTAACGTCCTAAACGTAACACTCTCTTTTATACGGTGTGTGAGTTACCATTTTTACTCGAATGAAGGATTAATGTCCTCAGTGAACGTGACACTCTCTTCAGTGTACTCGGTGTGTAAGTTACCATTTTTTCTCTGACAAAGTATTAATGTCCAAAATGTCAGTAAGTAACACTCTCTATACGGAGTACAACGTTGAATTATATATACCTCTATTTCGTATAGGCTATATGTTATGTATATGCTAGTTGAAACGCTAGTCATTGCAACTGAATTTTAAGCTGTTTTTTTTTTTTAGCTTATTCCTGTATCTAAAATCAGGAACTACATATAGCATATTTGCACACCATGTTAGAACACAATGGAGTTTCACATGTATACGAGAGGCTAGCCAGTCAAAAAAAATAGTTGTAATTCTTCATATTGGAATGCACATTTCGATTAAGTGCACATGTAAAAGAGGCTAGCCTGTCAAAAATAATTTTTATTGAAATTGTTCTCTATTTTTTGATTCGGAGTATCTATACACACTTACAAATGCACTCAAACTCACTATCATTACCTTCGAATACAATACCCACTAGCTCGACACCACCTAGTCTCCCTAGAGACTAGTGGAACGTTGCGTGACGAGGCTAAACACGGCTACGGGGGAGACTACACCACACCCGACTGACACATACTTTGTTCTCTTTTCACTAGATAACATGCCTTCACCGAATTCAAGCAAAGACTTCGTCTTCTCTAAGTTCACCCACGGGCGAATACTCCACCCAGGATCCATCACTGGCTTTCCAAGTTCACTACCTGAAGGACTACGACTAATAACCGTTGCTATGGGATCGGGATATCATTTTGCTGTGATAAACTGTAAAAAAGTTGTCGCTAAAGGAACCAGGCTAGGCCCGTTTACTGGTGATCACGTGACTACTAGTGAAGTTTTTGAAGGACAGGATAATGCTCAGATGTGGGAGGTAAAAAACGTCAATACCCCTACCCTCCTACGATTCTTGTTACAGTACTATAGCTACAATCCCCCTTCCCCCCTTCCCCACAGTCCTACTATTTCTCTTACAGCCCTACCATCCCCCTCCCCCACAGTCTTACTATTTCTTTTACTGGTGTACCATTAACTACTGCATGAATTAATTACTACAGGTTTTTAGGTGTGTAACTTAGTAGGGAACTATAAGTTATACCTGCCCTTTGGGCAAATTGTAAAAATAAATAAAGCCTCGAGTTTCAACACATTAAAATGCCACACAAAACTACAGTACCTCTATTGAGCGGTCACCCATTAAGTGGTCACCCTCTATTAGGCGGCCACAATAAAAAGTCCCAAATCTATTCCTATACCTATTCTATACCTCTATTCAGCGGCCAACCTCTATTAAGTGGCCACTTTGAAAAGTCCCGAGGGTGACCGCATAATAGAGGTACCACTGTATATACAATTATAAAAACTATCCTTTCCAATTCTTCCAGGTTTACAAAGATGGTAAACTAAGTCACTACATAGACGGCACCGCAGACCCTGAGAACTGGATGAAATTCGTCAACTGTGCAAGGCAGTCTTGCGAGCAAAACTTGTCACTCGTTCAGGAGAATGGTCAACTGTATTACGAGACGTGTCGCGACATCTACTGCGGGGAGGAGTTGCTAGTGTGGTATGGCAAGTCTTATGAGATGTACATGGGTATACCACTAGGAATAGCTGCTCATAGTAAACCAATTGAATGTAAGACAGACCTCATGCAAGGTAATGATTGTACTGATGATGATGATGGTGGTGGTGATGATGATGATTGTGGTGATGATGTACATGCATGGTATACCACTAGGAATAGCGGCTCATAGTAAACCAATTGAATGTAAGACAGACCCCATGCAAGGTAATGATTGTACTGATGATGATGATGGTGGTGGTGATGATGATGATTGTGGTGATGATGTACATGCATGGTATACCACTAGGAATAGCGGCTCATAGTAAACCAATTGAATGTAAGACAGACCTCATGCAAGGTAATGATTGTACTGATGATGATGATGGTGGTGGTGATGATGATGATTGTGGTGATGATGTACATGCATGGTATACCACTAGGAATAGCGGCTCATAGTAAACCAATTGAATGTAAGACAGACCTCATGCAAGGTAATGATTGTACTGATGATGATGATGGTGGTGGTGATGATGATGATTGTGGTGATGATGTACATGCATGGTATACCACTAGGAATAGCGGCTCATAGTAAACCAATTGAATGTAAGACAGACCCCATGAAAGGCAACGTAGTGATAACGATGGTGGTGGTCGTCATCGTGATGGTGATGATGGTAACGGTGGTGATGATGATGTTGGTGATGACGATGTTGGTGATGACGATGATAGCAAGGGTCATGGTAGAGGGGATGATGATGATGTTGATGATGATGATGGTGGTGGTGGTAAGGGTGATGGTAGAGGTGATGATGTTGGTGGTGAAGATGATGATGATGGAGATAAGGCAGTTATTTAATCACTATAGGGCGGTCCCTTATCATTCTTATAGCCCTGGGGATGAACTATTACTAATCCGCAAGCTCACCTCATTAAAACCTTAGATTTCTATACGTAGTCGATACAAATTTATTTTATATAAATATTATAGAATCTCATAGATATGGCGCTACATGTATATATATTAAAACAAAATATTATCATTATTAATGTATTTTTTCATCATACCCAGGTACAACTGGAAACTACTCGTGTGATCGTTGTAGCAAAGTGTTCGCCTATAAGTACTATCGTGACAGACACCTCAAATACACCCGCTGTGTAGACCAGGGCAACCGTCGCTTCCCCTGCTCGTTGTGTGACAGATCGTTCGACAAGCGTGATAGGTTACGTATACACGTGTTACACGTCCACGAGAAGCATCGACCCCATGAATGCACCGTGTGCAACAAGCGCTTCTCTCAGTCGTCCAGTCTCAACAAACACATGAGAGTACATAGTGGAGAAAGACCGTACAAGTGTCCTCACTGCGAGAAGTCCTTCACCGCATCGTCAATCCTGCGTACGCATATTCGACAGCACAGCGGTGAGAAGCCGTTCAAGTGTAAGCACTGCGGGCGCGCTTTTGCGTCACACGCTGCACATGATAGTCACGTGAGACGAACTCATACCAAAGAGAAACCCTGTGTGTGTCAATACTGCGGCAAGGCGTTTGCGCAGTCATACGAGTTGAAGTTCCATATTAACATGCACACAGGCGCCAAGCCCTACACATGCGAGAAGTGTGGACGAGGATTTTCAAGCCCTTCGTCACGTGATCGTCACCGAGCGAATTTCGATTGCACAACGAGGAAAAATCGAGCGCCGAAGGTCATGCGAAAGAGCAATCTGGTTGGTCAAGCTCCGAATAATGTAATACCAAAACTTGAAGTGGAGACGTGATGTCACGTGACTAATTACCAGGACTTTTGGAGTGCAATTGAATGGACTGAAATTCAAGCAAAATCGAATATTGAACATTGAAACACAATCGAGAGTGCAGGAAATAAATCTGTGAAACAATCACTAATTATTTAGGGCGTATTATAGAGTGATTTCCATTTGACCGTAAATGAAAAACGACTATTTAGTTCGTACTTGTTGGTAAAGAACAAAATAAAAAAATAAATTCAGATTGTAGTAACAACTATTAGTTTGCCAATTCTTTCACGGTCATATGAAAATCACTCTAGTGACCAGCTATTTAGTAATTGTCTTATGACAATGAACCACACAATACACATTACAATGAAGGATACAATAGTTACATTGATCACTGTTTGTACAAACATGGATAATAAAAACACCAGTTTTATTGTCCATGGTACAAAATAGTCTAATACATATTTAGTTATGTTTCATGGATATATGGCTTACACTCGATCTAATATACACCTATTTCAAAAATCGTTGTCGCAGCCGGAGCTACAGTCCACACTCTAAAGCCTGCAAAGGATGTTGGTTACATGGACTTAATTTGTGATTCATTGCACGCTTTTTAAAGAACTTTATATCTATAAATTTATATTTATATCTAACACAACAACAACTTGTTATGGTGATATAAAACAAACACGTACAACCAAAATATGCTATGAATAAATCGATAACAAGAGAAGAAATACCGACATCCTTTGCTGGCTTCAGAGTGTGGACTGTGGCTTTGTTTGTGACAACGATTTTTGAAATAGGTGTAAATAATACAATGTATTTCCATATATGTGAGAGAAGTCTTATACAGACCATTCAAATATTTAATTATTTAAAATGTTGACAAGCATGCTTACTAACATGCATTCGACAAAAGCATTGTTGTCTAGACAACCAATCATTCATTTTGTAAAATATCACGTGACCAAATTCATTACAGATTTTTGTAGAATCAAGGTAAATGACTATTTATATAACAAAATTAAAAGTATATTTGTATGACTCGATTTGTATGTTTTTTTACCCCAATACAGTTGACGCTCCCTCAATTATGAATGTACAATGTACATAATATTTCAACAATAACCTTCATGTTCTTTACAAAAATAATGATTGAAGACATTGAACACACCGCGATTAATCATGGTGACATGTATGCCCATAATATCTCAATGATAACCTACATGTTATTTTAAAAATAAATTTGTATCGACTATGTTAGGAAAGTTACAATATGATGAGCATTTAACCTCCATGTTCTTGGCAAGAATAATGATGAAAATGACGATTGAATGAAAAATTGCAAGCACCATGTTTTTATATTTACAGTATTGCTGCGCTATAATTCCTTTTTTCTTTAAAAGACCTATCGTTTAGGAAAACGTTTTTGCATTAATGTCAAATCAAAGAGCTGATTGGTTTGTTGAATACAATGATGTCAATCTATCTTGTAAACCTGCCCAGGCTCTCTCCACCTGTTTTTGAGTGTACTCTGGTTCCCATAGGGATGACAACACAACATGTGCCCTTTGGACCCTTTGTTGGTTAGACATCTGAGCTCTTATTCTATTAGTGGCCCTCTCCTCACCAATATTGTCCCTTTCAAGGATTCGCTTTACTGCTTCTTCCTCAGGGATGATTGTCACCCATACCTCATCTACATGTATGGCAGAATCCCAACCAGCATCTAAAAGCACAGCTGCTTCAACCACACACACTTGAGCACCCTCAGCTACCAAGCTATCAATCTTCTCCTTAACCAAATTAGCAATCTCAGGCCATACAATGTTATTTAGCTGAGTCAACTTTGACTTATCAGCAAAGACTATAGGACCAAGGGCTTTGCGATTGATTGTGTTGTCTTCAGCAACAACACCCTGACCAAATGCCTCTATGATTTGGTGGTAAGCTTTCTTTCCTGGCGTGTAGGCCAGGTGACCAAGTAAATCACAGTTGATTGTCTTGGCACCAAGTTTCTCAAGTCTTTTGCTAACTGCTGATTTACCACTAGCTATTCCGCCTGTTAATCCTATGACATAAGGCTTTGCATCCTTATTCCTTGGCTTTAATGGCTTCAGCAG
The DNA here is from genome assembly GCA_949775045.1 of Metridium senile. Taxonomy (NCBI): domain Eukaryota; kingdom Metazoa; phylum Cnidaria; class Anthozoa; order Actiniaria; family Metridiidae; genus Metridium; species Metridium senile. The sequence continues at coordinate 7,428,276 of OX459101.1, read as the reverse complement.
CTTTCCCAGGAGTTTATGTCGCTCAATAGTTGAGCTCATTTTAGATTCACTTGTCTTCCCAGGAATAAATTGATCATCTTCTTCAGTGACAATATCAATAACATGCAGTTCTAAATCCTGCAGGCCTCTGTTCTTCCTGGCTTCATTGACAAACGTTATGCCATTTTCTGTTTCTTTACTGACTATGAGGCAGCCCAGGTTTGGGTCTGTGCCTGCTGGACCGATTGGGTCAGTCAAGGAAACAATGTTATGCTGTAAACCTGAGGAATAGAAGATGGTTATGAATATATATAGATGGTGAATAATTGGATGAATGGTTGGATGAATAGATGGGTGGATGAATGAATGAATGAATGTTTGAAAAAATGGATGAATAAATAAATGTCTGAATAAATTAATAGCTGACTGACTGACTGACTGATTGGATGGATGGATTGATCAATGGTTGAATAAATGGTTGAATGAATGGATAAATACAAGGATGGTTGGATGAATGAATAAATGCCGAAATAAGTGAATGAAAAAATGAATGGTTGAACAAAGAATAAATGAGCAAAAACATGGATGGAAGGCTGAATGAATGAGTGACTGAAATTATGAATAAAAATGGATAAATGGATGGATGAATGAATAAAGAAATGAATTAGTGAAAAAATGAATGACTAATAAATGGATGGATGAATGGATTGATGCATGCATGCATGCAAGTCTTTTTCAATCTGTACCTGGTCTAATATCTTCAATAATTTGTTCCAGGATCCGCTTTCTCTCTTCAAAGGGTTGAATAAGCTCTTTCAACACTTTCTTCTGCAGCAGGGGACCATCTCCCAACCCTATGGTAACCTTCTTTCTGCAGAGGAGGCATGATACTGCCAGTAACAGCCTATGACCGTTGTGAATACGATCAAACGTACCCCCTAGCACTACCTCCTCGTAATCCTTCAACGAAGGGAAACTAAGAGGATCACAAGTGTGTACTTTATCATCTTCCAGTCTTAAAATCTTGGTTTGAAGTTGTGGTAAACCAACGTACCTGTCATCAACCCAAGACTGAAGGCTTTCTAAATTCACACTTTCGTCGACTGAAGATGGCTCTTCAACGATGAAAGCAGCTTCAGGAAGTGTGGAAAGGCTTCTAGTTTTTTTCTCGCCGGTTTCTGGCAATAACAAGCGTATATCTAGACCTGGTTGATTAGGGTAATGGCGACCATAGACTTGAAGGATGGCTGAGTAGATTGCAGAAAGACTTGAATCTTGAGGTCGACAAACGTCAACATATAATATTTCTTTGACTTCTTTGGAAGCGAGTTTGATAACTTGAGGTATCCTAGCTTTTAAAAGCGAAGGGTGCAGAACTAGAAGACCACAGCGAAACATTTTTTGAAGCAATTTTTAACAGTTGCTTGATTCAAGAAACTTCAAGTAGCACTAGACTGACTGGGGTACTGGTAACTAGAACTGCTGTGCTATGATACTGTAGGCTCAAGTGTTATTGTTCTGGAGAATTGAAGCAGAAAAGTTTAGTTCTTGGAAGCTGAATTTTTACGTGTTTTTGGATGTTATCCATGTGAATTTTACTACCAGCGCAAAAGGCTCTCATCTAGAAAGACTCAGGACTTGCACTGCTGATTTACACAAAAATCGTGGTATTTCACAAGGTGTAAAAATGCGCCGCCGTGTGACCCTCGCTTCGTGTTGTCTCAATCAGTGGGCTTTAGACTTCGAAGGAAATGTTAAGAGAATCATCGAAAGCATTCAGATAGCAAAAAATCGTGGTGCATCGTACAGACTAGGACCTGAGCTAGAAATCTGCGGCTATGGATGTTCGGATCATTTTTACGAGAGCGACACGCTGATGCACTCTTTGCAAGGACTCGCTTACTTGCTTAAGTCCCCGCTTACCCATGGTATAATATGTGATATTGGGATGCCATTGATGTACAAAAATGTACGCTATAATTGTCGTGTTATATTTGTGAATGGAAAGATACTTCTTATACGGCCTAAAATGACGTTGGCAAATGATGGAAATTATCGTGAAACTCGTTGGTTTACGGCGTGGACAAAGGTATTTTATGCTATTAATTATTAACTGGTGTTGTAAATTATAAATGATATTTAGTAGAAATCTCTCCAATCGTTTACTGGAAGTTTGCAAAGGACGCCTGAATGGCGGAAATAGATGTAAACTTTGTTAATTAGAGCACTAACATTTAAACCATGAAGTCAAATCAAAATTATTACTACCTAATAAGATCTAATAATGGCTTAAGCAAGCCAGAATAGATGTAGCAAAGTATGTAAGTGAAAGTGACTTACTAGAAACTGTTTTATTTTATACAATGTAGAGCAATATCAATACATAATTTAATCACCATCATGATAAAAATAAATATATACAAAATAAAAAGTCCCAGTTGGAATTGTAAAAGTATCATTTCCATTTCAATAGTTTTTCATGATGATGATAACATACGATGGCAAATTTAAATTATTATGATGATGATGATTATGATTGTGATGACAATGATGGCGATCAAGTTGAAGATTCATGATGTTAACAATGATATTGTAATGATTCAGGGTGGGGAAGAGGTTTTTGTGATCCGTGATTCACCATAAATTTGGCCTGTGATTTGTGAAAAGCAAAAATTCAAGCCGTGAAATCATCTTCGCCCGTGACCTGTGATTTACAGATTTTCACTGTTGTGACTCAAGATTACAGAATCGGTGATCCGTGAAAACGTGGCTAGCAGTGTTAATCTTAGTGTTAATCTGTTAGATCCAGTTAATATTGATTATCTGTCTAACAAGAGCAAAACATTGCCTAGTAAAAACAACAGAGTTAACATCGCGAGTTCTAAAACTGTGATTCGTGAAAACGCTTTACGTTATGTGAAATCATGATAAAACGGTGCGTGATTCGTGATCGGTACCCCCTCTTCCCCAACCTGATGATTCTGATTGTGATAATATTAATATGATGATGTTGATGATGATGATAATACTGGTATATCTATTTAATACACAGACAAGACAAACTATAGATTTCCCATTACCCAAGATTATATCTGAGATAACTGGCCAAGCAACAGTGCCATTTGGTGATGGAGTCGTTGCCACACCCGATACCTGCATCGGCAGTGAGATCTGTGAAGAAATGTTTGGTGTCCATAGCAACCATGTTGACATGGCAATAGATGGTGTTGAGATTATGACCAATGGTAGTGGTAGTCATCATGAACTAAGGAAATTGAACAAAAGAATAAATCTTGCAACGTCAGCGACATTTAAGGTGAGTATTGAATATGATGATGATGATGACGATGATAATAATGATGAATATAAAGATCTTGGTATAATGGTTATGGTAATGATAGTCAGTGAAGACGACAACTGTGTTTGTGATGATGTTATGGGATAATGATGCTAATGATGATGATTATGGTGGTGGTGTTGTTGATGATGATAGTGGTGATGATCATGATGATGATGAGGGTGATGATAATGTTAAAGATGGTGGTGATGATTGTCATAATAGTCATGTAATAATGATGATGATACAATGGTGATGATTATGATAATGATTATGATGATAGTAATATTCAATAATATTCTCAGGGTGGTGGTGTGTACATGTATTCTAATCTACGTGGCTGTGATGGCGAGAGAGTGTACTACGATGGCTGCTGCATGATCATTGTCAATGGAAAAGTAGTTGCACAAGGTTCTCAGTTCTCTCTCCAAGATGTCGAAGTAGTGACAGCAACAGTCGACTTAGATGAAGTCCGTTCATTACGCTCATCATCGCCGACATATAGCTTAGCGGCAGATGCATTATCACCAAGCTTTCCTCGTATAAAAACAGACTTTAGCATAACAAAAGAGGATGACTTTACAGTGCCAATATCAATGCCGATAAAGTTTCATTTACATACGCCTGAGGAGGAGATTAGTCTTGGTCCAGCCTGTTGGTTGTGGGATTATTTACGCCGTAGTGGTCAAGCTGGTTTTTTTCTTCCTTTAAGTGGAGGTAATATAAATAAATAAATATAAATATTTTACACCCATCACTTCCTGTTGGGGCTCTTTCATGAGGTTCACTCACTTCCACTACATTCAATATTTACAACACACAACTCTGCTCACATGTTGATTTTTGCGGAGGGAGGAAAACCAGATGACCCAGAGAAAAACCCTTGTGTCATGAGAGAGAACAACACATCAAACAAACTCTATTCACTTGTCGCCCGAGCCGGGAATCGAACCCAGGTTACAGTGGTGAAAGGCCAATGCTCTCACCACTAGGCCACTCATGTCACCCATGTGGGATGATGTGAGATAAAATAGTCTGCTTATACATATAAACTCTTAAAATTGTCCAACTTTAAATTTGAGAATAGTTTGTTGGAATAACACATGGTAACATAGAGCAAGTACTGGGCAATTTATTGTTGTTGTACTTTGTTTTGTTTGTTTGTTTGTGTGTGTGTACATCTGTTTGTTTATTTGTTTGTATTTTTACATGACTTTTCATAATTGTATTTTGTTGTTGTTTTGGTGCTGTTTTTAAGACTGAAATACTTAATAGCAATAGTGCACATTGGGTTATGACATTTGACTTTCGGTTGAGTTTGTTTCTTGGTCTATTTGTAGGAATTGACAGTTCATCAACAGCATGTATTGTAGCATCCATGTGCCATCTTGTCTGTCAAGCTGTCAAAAACGGTGATGAGCAAGTACTAGAAGATGCACAACGAATTGTCCATGATAGGTTAGTAAGCACTTAGTGTGTATTTTCAAATTGTACTCAACTGTAGTCACATTCTAATAATAACTAGATGCTCTATGAGGGTGAAGTTGGGCTAGTCATAAAATCAACACAGGAGGCTAATCAATTCTACTTTGGGCTTCCTGTGTTCGTTCCCAAAGCATCATGGGGGACTATACGCAACATGACAGATAGATAGATACAGATAGATTGACTAAAATGTCAAGTCCTGCGAAACTTTAAACAAATTTAAAACAAAACTAAAAACACATTTTTTTACCTTAGCCTATTGCTGACATTTTTTATTTTAGACATCAAAGAACATTTTAAAATTTAAACAATATCAATATCTATATATTTACTATCTGTAATTTAATTAAATGTAATTTTCACTAATTTTTATATTAACATATTTTTATATATATATATATATATCATGCTTGTATTTTTTATATAAATATATTATTATTATTAAAAGGTAAACCTAGAGTCGGGCCTTCTAGTCCGACTAATTATTAACTTATAAAGTGCCATATATCAATATACATTTTCAAGATGTTACATACTATCGAGACTGTGGGATCACAGTAATTGATGTAAGCTGCTGTGGCGACCCTGCCTTATGACCCTGCCATATGAAGGGGAGAGTAGACCGAGAAGTTGCCTGTGTGTGTGGTCTAACCTATCTATACTAATTGGTACAAGCTGCTGTAGTGACCTTGCCTTCAAGGAAAAAGCTAATAAAGTAAAATGTTTGCATTTTCAGTGAGTATATCCCTACAAACCCTCGTGATCTGGCCAATAGAATATTTGTGACTTGTTACATGGGCACAGAGAACTCGTCAAGGGAGACAAACACAAGAGCATCAAACCTAGCTAACGAGATTGGAAGCTACCATCTAGGTAATACAACAATAATGATAATAATAATTTTTAATATTTATATAGCGCAAATATCTATGTACATATTCAAATGCGCTTGTATGAGAGCGAGGCAGTCACTGAGGGTGGTCACGGCCAGAGATTTGTTTATGTCCTCAGTGGTTCTTTTACGTCCACCTTGTAATATAGTCAGAGTGAAAGCAGACGGGACCTGCGGCTTAACATCCTTATCCAAGAAGACGAGGCACTGAGAGAGCAAAGTATTTTGCCCAAGGACACAACATAATCGCCCGGGCCAGGAATCGAACCCAGGCCATTAGGCCCGGAGTCTGACACAATGACTGCTAGGCCACTGGTCACGTCTCTCCACAATATACCAGAAGTGAATCTGTCTGTCCACTAGTCACTGTCTGATATGATTGTTGATGACGAAGTGATAGTGATGGTGAAATTTTTTTATGTGAATGCTGATTCTGAGAGGAATAATGGTGATAAAGCTGATGGTGATTATGTTTATTTCGTTGATGATGATAGTTATGATATTGGTGACAATGAAGATAATGATAATGATAAGGAGTGATAATGTGATTGTTTATTGTGATTATTGTGATGATGATTATGATAATCAAGCTGATAACAATGATAATTACAAGTGTGGCAATGATGTAAGTGATTATGATGTTGATAATAATAAGCAATCGCCATCTCCGTTTCACCATCTGGTGACTTCAATGTCAATACATAAACTTCCATCTTAACTTCAATGTTTTTTTTCAGATATCAACATAGATACAGTTGTCACAGCTGTCCTGGCTGTCTTCACACTTATTACTTCAAAGATCCCTAAGTTTAAAGCCCGTGGTGGCTCTAATGGCGAGAACCTCGCCCTGCAGAATGTCCAAGCAAGACTCCGTATGGTATTGGCATATCTCTTTGCGCAGCTTATCATGTGGTCGCGTGGTTTACAGGGGAGTTTGCTGGTATTGGGATCTGCTAATGTCGATGAAAGGTAGTGGTTATAGAACAGCTATGGAATTCCTGTGGAATATTGTGAGGAGAAGGGTCTGGAACTTATTGTAGTGTTAATCTCTGCTCTATAGGGGGATGTACAGTGACGTAGTTTGTTATGGTTTTGCCAACCAACCATTGTTATTAGAGCAAAGAAATATAAAATATCAACTGTTAAAATAGTTAGCAAATTGGCATCACAATACGTCCAACACTTGTAAACACTACGCTCCTTAACTGTATCAAACTGCCAATTTTTTCTTGAAACATGCAAATATTTTCTTTTTCAGTTTGAGAGGATACTTTACTAAGTATGACTGTTCCAGTGCCGATATCAATCCCATAGGAGGCATTAGTAAAAAGGATTTACGATCTTTTATATTCTATTGTGTGGAGAAGTTTAACTTTAGTTCATTGATAACGATTCTTGGTGCCCCACCAACAGCCGAGCTTGAGCCACTCGTTGAAGGGCAGATACAACAAACGGATGAGGTAAGAGAAACATTATCATCACCACAACCATCAACACCACTAACATCATCGTCATCACCACCATCAACATCATCACTACCACCATCGTCATGACTACCACTACTATACCATCATCGTCATCACCACAATCAACATCACCACCACTGCCATCATCATGACTACCACACCACCATCATCGTCATCACCACCATCACCGTCACCACCACTGCCATCACCATCATCGTTTTGACTACCACACCACCATCAACATCATCACCGTCACCACCACTGCCATCATCATGACCATCATAACTATATCGTCACCATGTGTGTGTCTCATATCTATATGTCTGTCTGTCAATAGGAGGACATGGGGATGTCCTATGACGAGCTGTCTGTCTATGGCCACCATCGTAGTTTTCTACGTTGTGGCCCCTACACAATGTTCTGTAAACTGGTCCACTTGTGGCACGACAAGTATACCCCAGCACAAGTCGCCGACAAAGTCAAGCTCTTCTTCCGCTATTACTCCATAAATAGACACAAAATGACTACACTGACGCCATCATATCACGCAGAATCCTATTCGCCGGATGATAATAGATTCGACCATAGACCGTTCCTTTACAACATTAAATGGTCATGGCAGTTTAGCACTATCAACGAACACTTACAACGACTAAAGCATATCAGTATAGCAACTCACTGGCGTCAGCAGTACCCTGTACCAACTAACGTACCCGACGGCGCTGCACACGGGGAGTTAGATAGCCAAGTTCCTTCCACTTCATCGTCAGTGATTGTCAAAACCGAAATCCCCGAAAATGGATGCGCGGTTCAGAATGAGCGCTCGTTAGTAAGAGCCTACATAGAGCGAAGTCTTGGTGTAGACCTTCAATCAGCGAGTGTCCAAGATTCACCATGCGGCGGATCGCCCACTCCTCCGCCTGCTCTTATTCGCATTAAAACAGAACCGGTAGATGAACATGATTTTGAGCCATGTCAGCAAAGAGCTTCAACATCGCCAAGAGATTCACGACGGAGGAAAAGAGATATAGCAGAGTTTTTGAATAACTATGGAATTAAAATGAGTAACGCTGATGAAACTGAAAAACAGCTTCGAATGAGTCCGCCGCAGTGAATGAACTTTGATGCCATTTTCGACATCATCGACCTTAACTTAATAGCAAGTTATATATTTTTACACGAATGTAGACAACTAACGGTTAAACTAGCTAGTATGGACTGTGTCATGCAATGTTTCTGAGGAAACAATTGGATTAAAACTATGATAAGTAGCAGTTATACTAGTGTAGACTGTGTCCACAATGTTTAACGGTTAAACTAGCTATAGTGTGGACTGTGTCACGCAATGTTTAATGGTTAAACTAGCTATAGTGTGGACTGTGTCACGCAATGTTTAACGGTTAAACTAGCTAGTGTGGACTGTGTCACGCAATAGTTGGAGTAGAACTGTACGACTGACTAGCAAGTAAACTAGTGTCGACTGTTCAACTCAATGTTTTTAGGGAATAATTGGAGTAAAATGTTCGACAACTAGCGGTTAAAATAGTGTTACCTGTGTAGATGTTTCTATGGAAACTGTTTTAGTAAAAATGTACTATAACTATAGCGATAAAACTTACTTTTCGTGAACTGCGTCGTGTTTCTAAGAAAAAATTGGAGGGAAAATGTACACCAGTGTTAATTGCGTCCATGTTTTAAATAATTACTCTCTATATCAATAACATACAGGTTATTGTTCAATTATATTTTGTAATGTATTCAAGTTAGAGTGAAGTCATTTAGAGTGAAGACATTTAACCTGTGAAACAAAATTAAATAGTCAAGGTGTAATAGTCAAATAGACACAAAAGAAAACAATGGAATTAGAGACTGCTAAGGTGTATTAGTCTAATATCTATTTCACAGGTTAGAGTGAAGTCATTTAACCCATGAAATAGATGTTTGACTAATACACCTTAGCAGACTCTAATTCCATTGTTTTCTTTTGTGTCTATTTGACTATTACACCTTGACTATTTAATTTTGTTCACTATGCTATTAAATATTTTATCGATTAGCACTTTTTATGCTAAAATTATTTTTTATAGGGGTTAATTAAATATGGGGTTATTCTAGAGTGTGTGTACAAAAAAAAAAAAAAAATGTAAAGCCAGTATTAAAGCAAAAATGCTACATACTTACTAATTATTCTTTATCAAAAATTACTTAAAACCTGTTCCGGTAATATTAAAGGACTGTTTTTCTAATGTGCCATATCTTGTAGATTGTGTGTATGAGAACGTGTTTTTGTGATGTGCTGTGGGTTTTCATTTTCTTGTCATTCCTCTTCTTTATATCATAATTACAGGGTTCGTGCTGATGTCAGTAGAAAAAATCTAAGAAGTATTGAAGGAGTTTTCAAGGACCAAAAAGTAATTTTTAAGCACTTTTTGTGACAACTTCAATATAGAAATGATATTCCTGTCATTAACATCGCACAGAATGTACAAATTTTATCAAAATTTACCCTACTTTAGCTAGAATTAAGGAGTTTTTAAGGAGTTTATGCTGATTTTCTAAAATTCAAGGAGTACGAACCCTGATAATTAATAACATATTATGGTCCCAACAACTCATAACTTTTTAGTTATTAGTTAGGACCAATACCTAAAATTATATATTATTGTTTTTTTTTATATTATAAGACAATTTGTAAACTCGTGCAAGGTATAAATACAAATTATTGTATTGTATATCATTGTATTGCACAAAACCTTGCTTGCGCGCGCTTTTTCTTAGTATACCAAGTCTTAGTTTGCTATTGTATGATAGCTCTGTTTAGTGTGTTTCGGGGCCCGGTTTAGTGGGGCACTCTAAGACCCCGTCTACACGGATCCGGATACTTTTGAAACCGCATACTTTTTGATGTGAATCGGCCTATCGTCCACATGAATCCAGTGAATCCGGTCACCGAAACCGCATACTTTTGAATAGGAAACGATCAACAGGATTCGCAAATATTTCTATGCAGTTTCAGCCGGATCAGATTCGTGTAGACGAGGCCTAATACGTAATCATTGATAGTTTTAGTATATATTTGTTTTTCAATAAAACGTGATAACTCAAATGAAATTCGGAGTGCACAACTATGTTTACACCTGTTTGAAAAATCGTTGTCACAGCTGAAGCTACAGTCCATATTCTGCAGCCTGTAAAGGATGTCAGTAATATTAACACCTTTTGTGATTTTTCAAACGTCTTTAAGGTGTTTCCCAGTAGTTTTTTAATGACCACACTTCCCATTTTCATTTAGGGAATTGATCAACTTTGCCTGGTCTGAACAAGATGTTTTTTTTTTGCACCAGATACAAAAACATGGAAGTTTTGACTGATGTGAATTTCAATTCAATTGGTGTTGCTATGACAACATAAAACAAAGATGGCGGAAAAAAGGTTTTTCTAAAATATCTCATATTTTTGATGAGCTTCAGAAGAATGACTATATAGGTGTAAATCTTTACATTCATGTGCTATTAATCTGACCATAGTCAATAGGATGTTTGATTAGAGCAATTTCAAATAAATTGTATAAAATTGCTCTAATAAAATATTCCAATTAGTGTCTGATTATCAGTGCATAAATGTGACGTGTAAACTATATCTGGTGCCAAAAATCATCTTGTTCAGAACTGGGAAAGTTGATCAATTCGATAAATGAAAATGGGAAGTGTGGTCATTAAAAAAACTACTGGGAAACACCTTAAAGAAATATTAGTTTCGTCATCTACCATGGCAATAACTTCAACCAAAACATTGCTATGAATAAATAGATAACAAGGTGAGAAATACCAACATCCTTTGCAGGCTAGATTGTGGATTGTAGCTTTGATGGTGACGATTTTTGAAGTGGTGGTGATAATAATAATGATACAAATGATGACGACATTGTCTATGATGATGACAACAACAATAATGCTAATGACTATGGTGATGACAACGTTGATGATATAAACGATGATAATGATGGTGATGATATTGTTAGCTGACAATGCTGATGATAACTACGGTGATAACAATTGTGATAATATAAAGATGGTGATGATGACCATGATTATGATAATGATAGCTGGTAATAATGGACTAGTGGAATAAACCTACAGTATCCACCATATTGTATACTAATTCTTATCTTCATCACCACTGCGAACCAACAGACAGTTTTCAAAATGAATTTATTATTTACCTATTAACAATACTGATAAAAAACAATAATAATTAGCTCTATTTAGAAGTTTATAGTTTTACCTAAAAAAGCCAATAATTGTGTTGATATTGGTAGCAACATCAAATAGGTCGGGAAGCAAAAGTTCTTGCAATACTGAACATTACACGGTGTAAACATTACTGTCACCGCACGGTTACGATAGAATTGTGAATGTTTTATAGACATTAAGCTATACTGTCATGGTTACGGCAGGAATTGTTAATGTTTTATAGACATTAAGGTACGGACACGATCACCGCACGTACGGTTACAGAAATTATGTTAACTACAGAAATGTAGATGCTCATTGCTATTGAAGTAAGAAAGAGGAGAAAAGAAAAGGAAGAGAAAGAGAATCACGTTTAAAACATGTCTGTGTCTTCAGGTGCATCCAAGTCTCGATACTGCACAATCTGTCGCTGTTCTCTATGGAAACCCCTAGAACAAACAGACAAGAATAATATTGATGAATTGTGATCATCTTGATGTGTTTAGTTTTGATAAAGACTGCTGTTGTTAGTGACTGATATTTTAATGATTCCTTCATCAGTATCATCGTCTTTATCATCGTTATTATCACCACCATTATGACCATCATCGTCGTGTATTATAACAACCAGTACCACCATCATTTTCATCATCCTCATTATCATCACAATCATCATAGTCAACTTGCATCACCATCATCATCGTCATCATTACCATCATCATCACATTCTATATATATTTTAAAAGGGGCAACATTAATATAGAAGCAACAATAACACTATCCCCACTCTTTAGTAACTCAGCCAAAAGTACAAATCATGACAAAGGGTTGCAAAGTGAGTGTCAATTTAGCACAGGTTTGTTTTGTAATCAAGTTGTTGGTATGGAATGACCAATACTTGAGCCGACTGTGCACAACTAACTATCAATTAACTATCATCATTATCTTTTTCTTCATCACTCATCATTATCATCACAAACATCAGTCATCTTGCATCATTGTAATCGTTGTCATCATCATAATAATAATCATCATCATTATCATCACAATCATCAGTCATCTTGCATCATTGTAATCGTTGTCATCATCATAATAATAATCATCATCATTATCATCACAAACATCATAGTCATCTTGCATCATTGTAATCGTTGTCTTCATCATAATAATAATAATCATCATTATCATCACAAACATCAGTCATGCATCATTGTAATCGTTGTCATCATCATCATAATAATAATCATCATTATCATCACAATCATCAGTCATCTTGCATCATTGTAATCGTTGTCATCATCATAATAATAATCATCATCATTATCATCACAAACATCAGTCATCTTGCATCATTGTAATCGTTGTCATCATCATAATAATAATCATCATCATTATCATCACAATCATCAGTCATCTTGCATCATCATGTAATTGTAATCATCATCATCATCATCACTCTTCATTACCATCACAATCATCAGTCATCTTGCATCATCATGTAATTGTAATCATCATCATCATCACTCTTCATTACCATCACAATCATCAGTCATCTTGCATCATCATCATTGCAATCATTGTCATCATCATCATCATCATCATCATGATAATAATAATTATCATTACCATCATAATCTTCAGGGAATTTTTATCACAAGAAGGAAAAAAGAGAGAAATATCCCTGAATTTCAAAAAATGAAAATAATGCTGACCTGTCCTGCTGCCTAAAACCACGACCACCACCATCTCCAAATCTAGTTAATATAAATTACATTCAATCAACCACATTTACTGAAATGTTGTGTTTGGATAAGCACTGTCACACATCGACAATTGTGTGACAGTCAGTGCAATTAAATTAGAAGAATATTGTGTGACAATGTAATGGCGTGAAAGTGCCATAGCATGGCAGTGCTACAGTATGACAGGTTATAGTGTGACAGTGATATTATTGTGTCACAGAGTGAGTCTCATTGGGTGACAGTGCCATAGCAAGACAGATTGTTCTGATATCGTGACAGTACCATTCCGTGACAGCATGACAGGTTATAGCGTGACATGCTATTGTGTGACAGTATGAGGAACTTACCTTCTAGGTTTTGGTGGGAAGGAATGTGATGCGCCTCTGCCATACCCCTCTTGACCAAATCCACCGAATGTGTGTGGGGTGTATGGGCCACGTGGACCTTTACAAACAAACACAACAATTAAATGATTAGGTGATCTACAGGAGGTCAAGTCTCATGTCAAGGAAACACTTCAGATATAGGGATTGACTAAATAATATTTGAATGGGGGTGGGCCAATTCTAAGTTTGCTCAATATGTTTTTGAGTACTCAAGTATTGCACAACCCTGGCTGTGACCACCCTCAGTGACTGGCTCATACTAACACACACTACACCCATTAACCTACATTGGGGGGTGTCAAATGAAACACTGAGGACGTAATGAACCCTGAACGTGACCACCCTCAGTGACTTGCTCATACTAACACACACTACACTCACTAACCTGCATTGAGGGATGTAAAAGAACCGCTGATGGACATAACAAACCCTGGCTGTAACCACTCTAAGTGACTGGCTCATACTAACACACACTACACTCACTAACCTGCATTGGAAGGACGTAAAAGAACCACTGAGGACGTAGCAAACCCTGGTTGTAACCACTCTACACTAACACACACTACACTCACTAACCTGCATTGAGGGACGTAAAAGAACCACTGAGGACGTAACAAACCCTGGCTGTAACCACTCTATACTAACACACACTACACTCACTAATCTGCATTGGAGGGACGTAAAAGAACCACTAAGGACGTAACAAACCCTGGTTGTAACCACTCTAAGTGACTGGCTCATACTAACACACACTACACACACTAAACCTCAATCAGTTACATTTAATGTATAGGTAGCGTTAACTGTGAACAATACTCACCATACATCATCATATGAGGTCTAGGACCCCATCCCATCATGTTTTGCCCGCCTTCAGGCTGCTGTCCACCAAACGTCTGTCCTCCTGTGTGTCCCTGGGGACCTGTGTTTTTACCCTGAGTTGTAGGCTCTGGATCCCGAGGTCTCTTGGAATCACTTAGATAACGATTGAAAAACTCAGCCTGGACAGGGGAAGAAATCAGATGAACAATTTAGAGATGAATGAATGAATTGATGGATGGATTGATTGATAGATGGATGAATGGATGAATGGATGAAGGAAACATTAAGTGGATAAATGAGCCAATTAATGAATGGATGGATGAATGAATAGATAGATGGATATATGAATGGATTGATGCATGGATAAATGAATGAATGCATGAATAGATCAACACAAAACATCATCAACATCAATGTAACAATAACGGTATCCCCACTCTTTAGTAACTCAGCCAAAAGTACAAATCATGACAAAGGGTTGCAAAGTGAGTGTCAATTTAGCACAGGTTTGTTTTGTAATCAAGTTGTTGGTATGGAATGACCAATACTTGAGCCGACTGTGCACAGCTAACTATCAACTAAGTAAAAACTATCATCATCTTTTTCTTCACTCATTATTGCCATCACCATTTTTATTGTCATCATTAATACCATTACAATCTTTTTCATCATCATCATCACCACAATCATCATCTTCATCATAATCATTATCATCATCACCACAATCATCATCACCATCATCATCATCGGAATCATTATCATCATCATCACCACAATCATCATCATCATTGGAATCATTATCATCATCATCACATCAGCAGTAGTATTGCCATTATCATCATCACCACCACAATCACAGTCATCATCTGAATCATTATCATCATCATCACAGCAGCAGTGGTATTGCCATTATCATCATCAGCATTAGTAGAAGCATCATTCTCATCCAAATGATGATCATTGTGATGCTCTTCATCAGTCATCATTATCATCATGAATCATTAACTTATTAATCAACATCATTATAATTAATACAACTACAACTATGAATCTATCAACAAGTTGTCAAGAGCGTTGTTCAAACATGTCAATAATTTCTTCGTGTTGGAGCTAAGTTTGTGAGCTCGCTAAAGGATTCTTATGTCATACTATCTTACCTCGAGTTTGACAGCTTCTACTTTGTCAGCTTGTTTGTTAAAGATGTGTTTCCTGACAAAGTCTGGACCTCTAAATTTCTTGCCACTTAGGGGACATAGCCATTTGTCTTTCCCAAGCTCTTGTGTGTTGGCTTCAACAAACTTTTCAACTTCAGTGAAAACAGTCAAGGATAAACAGGGAATAATACTGGCATGATAATGATGATGATGGTGTTGATGATAATGATAAAAATAGAGGTTGTGAGGATGATGAAGATGAAAAGGTTTATTTATGATGTCAAGTCTTCAAAGGATATGATTCTGGGTCCTTCTTGCCCATTTTTATCACTTCTTCATCACTTATAGGTTCCTTGTCTTCCATGTAGGGATCAAGCTTTTGTTTTAAAGATTTCTGCCATTCTTGAACTGAAAACAAACACATGACATTACAATCAAAACAATAGAATACTCAAGGGATGACGTCATGAAATAGCATTTTCACTATATCATATTTTTGGTTCTCAATTTTAATAGGCAATCAAAAAAGATCCAGGTGATCTTGCTTCGAAAAGGATTGTTTGTCAAAACGAATAGTTCCAAAATGGCGCCTTGAGACAAAAACAATTTCGCTTACTTTTAGGCATTTGCGTTTTGTTTTTATTCTTTTTTATCCCTGATAGAGCAGCAGTGAACTTTTATTGTCCAAGTAACATAGAACATTTTAATATAAAGTTATTTTAAGGACGTATTTATCGTGGGTTAACACAGGAAACAACTCTCTCGAACGACGCCATCTTGGAACTGTTGGCGATGCGACAGAAATGCTTCTGATTGGCTTTATACTAACCGGAAGTGCGCGCGCGAAATCACCTGGATGTTCACGTAGCAAATTTGACCAGAATTCGTCAAATAGCAGCTGAGATATAGCCACTTGAATATATAATTTCCCCATACAAATCACTGTATTTTGGGCTCAGTTCAAATAACAGTGATTTGTATGGGTAAATTATCTCTTCAAGTGGCCATATATCAGCTAATAATTGACCAATTCTTGCCAAATTTGGCGTGTGAACGTCTTTTCGCAATTGGTAACTAAAAATTGTAAAAGCCAAAATTTGTGTTTTTGTGATGTCACACTTGAGTACTCTATTACGGCCTGGAAAATTACTTAGGCAAGACACTTTACTAGATCTTAGTGTTGTCTTCTTGGATAAGAAAATAAAACCCAAGGTCCAATTTGCTTTCAAATCTTACCCTATAGAATCTACAATATCCTGTTGTGTTGTTTTGAGAGGATTGTCAACTGGTACAATAGTCTGGTCATGTATTTCTTATGCAAAAACTATCATGAATGTAAACTCTGTGGCTGTAATGTGTGCTGTAATAGCAGTCTGATAAGTCCTCTACATTTCTCATGTAAAACTGTCATGTTTGTAAACTGCGTGGATGTAATGTGTGCTGTAATAGCAGTCTGATAAGTCCTCTACATTTCTCATGTAAAACTGTCATGTTTGTAAACTGTGTGGATGTAATGTGTGCTGTAAGAGCAGTCTGATAAGCCCTCCACATTTCTTATGAAAACTGTCATGATATCCTATGGATAAATCGACAACAAGAGACAAAATACTGACAATATTTTCAGGCTTCAGTGTGGACTGTATGTGCTATGATTGAGACATGCATGTGAAATAGGTTAAGTACCTTCGGATTGTGTTGCCTTCTCAGGTGCATTGCCTCTAACATGGATGATCCCACATCTATTAGGCATCTCATCTTCATGAGGATAATCACCTCCATTGTAGTAATCCACAGAATGCACAATACGAAGATACAATATCAACCTATCTAAAACACGCAGTAGATTGACATCAACTGTCAAATCAACCTCTGATTCAGCCAATGGAGTTTCCTTGGTGGTTGATGAGGTTCCCAGTAATTCCATTTCTTCACCTTCTTCTTCTTCCGTGGCATCTTCAGAGAGGGAGGCGATGATAGGGTTGTTGTCGGGAATGTTGAGGGATGAGTCTTTGTCTTCAGAGGGTCCTTCCTCTCCTTCTTCCTTCTCCTCTTTCTTCTGAAGAGTAAAGGTATTGCATGGCATTAACAAATAGTCACAGCAAAAAGATGATCATGATCATATCTTCATTGTGGATACAGTAGAGCGTATTCGTATAACCTATTTCTTGTATGCTAATGAGTTTTATTGTATTCATGAGCATGAAAACAATAGTGCAAAGATCATGCTTGAGTGATTCACATGATACAACTCAGATCAAACACAGGAAACAATTGTTAATGTTCACATTTGTCGCCTTCGCAATTTTTGTTCACAGTTACGAGCATTTCATGCTCATGAATATAATAAAACTCATTAGCATACAAGAAATAGGATATATGAATACGCTCTAGTAATAGCCAACGTATAAGAACCTGAATTTTTCAATTTAGCCTAAATAGGTTCTTATAAGGTTCTTAAATAAGTGGTACTTAAACCTTAATAGGTTCTTATGTGGAGGGGGTTTAAAATGAAAATTTTAGCCTAACAGGTTCTTAAAATGCAGGTTCTTATACGTGGGCTATTACTGTATTTGTTTGTCTGGGGCTGGTTTTACGAAAGGTTGAATAGCGCTGTCCACCAGATAAATCCTTAAAATCTATAAAAAAAACCTATGCAGTGGATAACTTTTATCTGCGGATAAACCCTTTATCCACCCTTCGTACAACCGTCCCATGACAAATGTCCAAGGTTTGAACCACAACTTTTCAACTGCTACTGCTACTGCTAGTCTTTATCAGACGATAGGAAGACTAAATGTTTAGTAAAAGAGTGAATGGTCTGATCCCAGGTGTAATCGATGTAGATGAGGCATGATCATCCTGGGTGGTGTAGTCTTGAAAAGACTGATGTTGTTGATGTCTGACGTTTCGACAACCTGACCGGAAGTCATCTTCAGAGTAAAGAAAACGAAAAGACAGCGGTTTTATTTATGTGTCTGGTTCAGTCGGTTATGTTGTTGTTGATGCGTGGGCAGGTGTTAGTCATTGTATTAGCGGAATGCTTGAAGTCATTAATAAGTCTATTGTAGGAAGCCGGTAGTGTTACGCAACGGTTAAGTGGCTTTTGTTACAAGCCGGTGTACCTGCTTTCAAGTAGTCGGCGTTGGTGATAGTCGGTGCAATGTGTAATGGACAGACATCAACACCATCAGTCTTTCTCAAGACTAAACCACCCCGGACGATCATGCCTCATCTACATGTAAATGTTTAGTCTTACATATACTGCCCATCAGATTTATTTGAGGATGACGATGGTGAGATATCATGACGAGAATGTCATTTGTCCCACAAATAAGTAACTCTATCACAAGCAGAAGGTGACAGAATGTTGCATTGTGAGTTGACTTTAGCACAGGTTAGTATAGAAAACAAGTTCACGATATTGAATCACCACAACTTGTGCCGACTGTGCAGTGGGGAATTAGTAGGTGAAGACATATCATTTATCATCATCATTGTAACTATTATTACCACCACCATCATTACTACCACCATCATTACCGCCACCATCATCATCTATCATCACCATCATAATCACCATCATTATCACCACCAATATTAGTATCACAATTCTCATCATTATTGTAACTATTATTACCACCATCATCATTACCACCACCATCATCATTATCTATCATGACCATCACCATCATAATCACCATCATTATCATCACCAATATTAGTATCACAATTCTCATCATCATTGTAACTATTATTACCACCATCATCATCATTACCACCACCATCATTATCTATCATGACCATCATAATCAACATCATTATCACCACCAATATTAGTATCACAATTCTCATCATCATTGTAACTATCATTACCACCATCATCATCATCATTACCACCACCATCATCATTATCTATCATGACCATGACCATGACCATCATAATCACCATCATTATCACCACCAATATTAGTATCAGAATTCTCATCATCAATTCCATACCTCTGTTTCCTTTTCTTTCTCAGCTCCATTTGCCTCTTCGACTTTCTTTTCTTTATCATAAACAGCAGCTTTTTTGTCCAGTACTCTCACCAACTGTGCAGCCAACTTAATATCTTCTCTGATAACTGGCTTAGCAAATGCGATTCCACTAACAGACCTCACACGGCGTGACAGGTCACGATTGACTACCAGGTTGAGCTCTGTATCTTTTATCTGATATAATACAATCAAATAATTGTTATGTACTACATGCTCAAACATACTTGCAATTATTTAGGGAACAGACTGCTGTACCAAGAGAAAAAGAGTGTTCTGTACAATAACGTCATTAGGGCGAACCAATTTGATATACCTAAGCTCATTAGCATAAATATTGTTTGATTATGTAATTGTTTTAGTAGGTTACATAACCCCCATTGTTTGAAAGGGATGAAAATAGGATTTTTTTGAATGATTAAGTTAGTGTGTATAAACGTTGTAAGTAAGAACGTATTGACTTGAAACAAACTGAAACGACACAAATGAAATAAAGAATTATGAACCAGCAATTGATATAAAATAGAGAGAGCTCTTTCTCCATGCATCAGACGGCCTACATAATTCAATAGAAAGAGTAAAAGACCCAATGTTAAACGATATCAAACCTAACAAAGAATACACGGAGAAAGACCCAAACATTTCCCTACTCTTTGAGAACAGTACAAAAGGATGTTTCACATCCATCTTGAAGTAAATGCCAATGGGACCACAGCCCCTTCGTCCTTGTCCAAGACGACAAGGCACTGAGGGAGTATGATGTAAATACCAAAAGCTGGTATTACAGTTGCATGTAAATTATTTCTTTGTTTATCATTTTTTATGGTATCTTTTAGGAATGATAAAACCTCCATGTCACACCCCTTTGAAAGGACTTTCAGCATCTTTCAGAGATGTCTTTGAAAGTTCTGATGAGCATACATGATACCCCCTCCCCCCCACCCCCCCTCCCCAGGATAATAGACCATTTTTTATAACTAAAGTTATCAAATAAATTCAGATTGACAACATTTTTGAAATCAGCTGTAACAATAAGTAATCTTACCCTAACATTGTTCAGATCCCAGCAGATTTCTTTTATGTTGACACTCCTTTCAAATGTAATCCATCCTCTACGAAAAAATCTATCACCAAAAAAAACAAAACCTGATAAGACATATTGAGCATTTTTCTAAGTGCACACAAAAACCTGGGAACATTTACTAGCAAAATAGTATTTTATTCAAACAGCATTCAAACGACTACAAAATTTTCACAGCGGTAAATTTGCCAATGTAAACATTAGGAGTTTCTGACTACAGTGTTTGAAGTCGAATTATAAGAAATTTCCTGTGAAGTTCCATGCACTTAAGGTAACCTTTGTTATATTTTAAAGCTACCATGAGTATGGTGGCCCATGGTTATCATCCATTTTTATACTATACTTTTCGAATTCTATTTCCATTTCTATTCTTATTTTAATTTCCTTTTCCATTTCCATTGTGATTTCTATTTTAATTTTGAATTCACGTTCAATTTTAGTATGAAATTGATTTCAAAAGTAAAGTCTAAAACGTTTTATTTATTATTTTTATTATTACTAGTATTTTTGGTAAATTAAAATTAAATTTGCAGTTGATTTCTCTTTTTAATTCAAAAATTATCTCGCTCGGCCGGCCCATTGAAAAAAAAAATGAAAAGCTTCACGTGGCCCATCGTTATCATTATCAGCGTATCCCATGATCCTTTGCGAATATGTTGCATAACAAACCACGTGCGGTTAGACTAGTCGCGATCGCTTGGCTGTTTATGTGATGCAAAAATTGCCACGAAAATGAAAAAAAGAAAGCTCAAAGAGTCTTGGGATGATTTTGAAAAAAGAGTCGGGCAAAAAAGGAACGGTAGAGGAGAATTTGAGGAGAAGCGAGGACATGGCAAAGTTCCGAATGATATTTTAGTTCAACGAATGGCTTCCACGCCTTCAGGACGGCTAAAAAAGTACGAACCTTTGGACACAAGGGACTTTGTCCCGTTCGCAGAATACGAGGAATTGTCCATCGAAACCATAAAAGAAGCCTGTGAGCGATTCTACAAGGCCCCAACAGGATCGTGTGATGTTCTGGCATCAGATAGGGGGCCGTCCTGTAATAAAATGGAGCAAATAAAAGGGAAAAAAGTTTACTGCATTCGCTTTCTTCAACCAAAGGAGGAAGATTTCTCACATGCAAAGAAGCAAGTACCGGTACTAAAGGGGGTTAAATCCGTTCCGATTTCACCATCCAAAGCCGTAGCACAATCTAGCACTAGGCAAGTATGTATGCCTAGAACAGTTTATCCCAAATCAATTTCTATTGGTGACCTGATGAAAGCGGGTAAACTTGTCAAGCCACCCCAAGTCGCCATATTAAAGTTAGAAATATTCAATGTCGAGAGCTGCAAATGGATAGATATTCCAAGTATTGAAGTAGAAGTGGAGAAAACGGCTTTCGCAAGCGGCGCTTTTAGAGATGCTTTCAAAGCAAAGTGCACGAAGAAATCAACAGTATGGGTAATTAAGAAGTACACGAAGAAATCAATTGACACAATTACTAACACACTCCAAATGCCTCTAGAGAATCACACCCGTAAACAAGTGCAAATGCACGCTGTCGCCAGAAATATTACCGCGCGTTTTGCAACAAAAGTCCCTGTAGAGTTTGGTGACTTATTTAAATATGGAAAAGTTTACTTTTCTCTGTATGAAGATTGTCCCGTCACAGTAGAAGAGTTCGTAGCTGGTGATTTTTCCAAATACGTCAATAACGATGGACACTGTATTGACTCTCCAAGCAAGGAATATGATGATATCTTCGCAAAAGCACAGTGTCTAGCTCATTTCAGTTATCTGTATTCAAAGAAAAAGCTGATGATCTTAGACATTCAGGGCGCCAAGTATGATCTTTACGACCCTGAATTGGCTACAACCGAGATACCCGAGCAGAGCGAAGAAAGTGATGACTCGGAGGATTTCTTTTTTTGTGCAGGGAACCTTTCAATCGTAGGGATTAATCACTTCAAAGAAGTCCACGAGTCAGTGTAATAAGTTCTGTGAAATGATGGAACTTAAAGACATTTAAGAAATGCATGAACGTTTTGGTTACTGAATTAAACTAGCGATGTATTACTACGTTATACTTGATTTCAGCGTTACTAAATTAACACGAAATATTTGAGTTCTTTAAAAGTTTACATAATTACTGTTTACTTCACAACTATGCAATCACTCTATCTAACAAATTTTTACTTTAAAATACAACTGATGAACAATTTTATAGACCCTTTTAGGAAGTCCCGACGTGTTGTGTTTTCCGCGCTTGCCGTCAAATTTATTATTTTCAATTCCTTTCATATCATACAAAATTGCAAGACAATAAATTTGACGTCAAGCGCGGAAAACACAACACTTCGGGACTTATTAAAAGGGCCTATAGATAGTGGTTTTCATAAACCCGTGAAATAGCTATCGAATTAAATACACATTTTATATCTTGTAGGGCCCAAATTCATTGTTTTCCTTTGTTAGTTGTATCAAGTACACATCTAATACACATTTATAGGCAATATTTATTTCACAGTTTATAAAACAAATCTAAATGTTGAGTTTAATAAACAGCTTACGAAATTATTTGTTGTTTTGCTTGTTCTTTTTTGTTTCTTTGTTTTTTAAAATGCTTAAAAATAACAGTGTTTATATGTAGTGTTTACAACATGAGCGGCCGTGTTGTATCGGCAGATACAATCGCAAGCCGAAGGCGCGCGATTGTATCGCCGATACAACACGGACGCGAATGTTGTAAACTACTTAAAAAATGACTAGGTTAGCTCTTTCATATTTTATCAAAATTTTCAAGATTAAAATAAATTTTGCCGTAAAATTACCAGTTAAAACTTATGCAAATCAGGATATACAACACTAGTGTTGTATCAGATTTACAACACTCGTCATGGTCATGATTTCTTTTGAAAATGTCTCATTAATTATTCATGAATTTTTTAATATACCATAAAAGCTCAAAAAACTGATTCGAAAGACTGCACATTAGATGCGTTTGTTATTCGCTATTGTCGATTAAATATCGAAACAAAGCCATCCATAAATAAATTGTTTTTATTTTTAGCGACCAAGCACAAAAAATACACTGCTTGCAAATTTATTCATATCTGAGAAGCTCAAAATATCAACCAATGAGAAAGCAGTGTTCTCACGGTACATATCAAACTAGGCTGTTGTAGATTTCACAATGATGACAAGACAAAACACTTTATACATTGGGCTTTGGAATTTTATAAGTTTCCCCTTTTTCTACATTCAATAAATTATAAAATAAACAATAATGTATTTTATAAAAAGATTCGATTATAAATGTCATCAAAAGTACAAATGTTTCTTTGGATAACGCTTATTATCAGTAATCTTTTGCAATGTTCTCACATCACTTACTGAACTGTGATTTCCGATTCATTGCGAGTGCACGCTACGTGGGCAACAAATGACTCGTAAAATACCAAGTTATATTGATATTTACATGTAATACCAGCAATGAACAAAAATCTACTTTACATTTTGCTTAAGAAATAAATAAGCGTTCTTTGCTTGATGGGGTTCTAGCTGTGAAGGATTGTCAATCAACTTCTTACACTGACTTCGTACTTGTGTAGATATATTATCTGGACTTGCAATGTCAAGTAAACCGGAAAGTTCAGCTACTTCTTTGAGCTCGTCTACTGTTACAGGGATCCCCATGTTTTCACCTCCATAATCGTCTGGAAAAGAAAACATATGGTTGGGTACACCTGTTGGTAGTAATAATTTATCTTGCTCGCGTATTCTATGAGTGTTCCAAACATTTACAAATGTATCGCATTCTTTCTGGATCACTGGCATGAATACATAAGACAACAACTGCCTATGGAGGTCGTTATAAGGATCGTAATCGTTTGCTCTCAATAACTGGGTTAACTGTACTTTAAAGTAGAGCTCAAGTCTTTCGTGTAAATCGCGCCACCGACGCTCAATCTTGTTCGAAGTGGATGGACCATATATCACTGAGTCAAGAGGATTGTCCATGATGCCTTGCTGTTTATAAGGTAAGCATGAAGTGTAGCCATCTTTCCAGTCTCCGTTCCTTTATCAATCCTCAAGTATTTTGGTATTACTTGGGCTTCATACAGGTATTCAAGGTAGTGTTTACCGATAATAACAGGATTTGAGTTGGAATGACAGATGTACAAAAACAATATTTTCCTTGAAAATGTATCGATAGCTCCGTAGATACCCAGAGGAAAAGTCCAGTTCTGGTAACCGCAAAGTTTATCGTGGCCATCCAACGATACTACTGCTAGCGGACCTTCACATGCAAATGGTACTTTCTTCTTTTTTTTCTTCTTTTGAAGCCCTCTAGCTTCAAGACCTTCTGGATCCATCTCCACCATCATGTTGTATACTAAATGTCTTGGAACTTTTATATCATATTCAGTACGTAACTTCTGGTTTAGTGCTCTATAACCGAGTAATTGTCCTGGCCCATCGAGCTCTTTTTCGATAGCATTTGAGACTTCTTCAAGAGGGGTAGCATAATCAATGTATTTGATACCAAAGAAACGAAGACGACGATCGAGAGTTGGAAGACTCCAACTATAACTTGGGTAATCTCTCCTCACAAAGTCTAAAATTTCTTTTCTTTTCAGTCAAGTTTTCTTTCACGTACTTTGATAAATCCAGTTGTAAACTTTCGTCATCCTTCCATTGATCCGCCATAACTAAAATCACGTGCTGGAATGTGACAGGCAAAGGATCATGGGATACGCTGATAATGATAACGATGGGCCACGTGAAGCTTTTCATTTTTTTTTTTTTTTTCAATGGGCCGGCCGAGAGAGATAATTTTTGAATTAAAAAGAGAAATCAACTGCAAATTTAATTTTAATTTACCAAAAATACTAGTAATAATAAAAATAATAAATAAATCGTTTTAGACTTTACTTTTGAAATCAATTTCATACTAAAATTGAACGTGAATTCAGAATTAAAATAGAAATCACAATGGAAATGGAAAAGGAAATTAAAATAAGAATAGAAATGGAAATAGAATTCGAAAAGTATAGTATAAAAATGGATGATAACCATGGGCCACCATACATGAGTCTATACTCATAGATATACTCTATTTCAGGAACTAAAAAGTGGTTTCAAGAATTCTAATTTAAAAATGACAAATGACATAAAACTGACCACAACATTTCCATTCTACATTCTACAGGATGTTCATGATTTATACTATGCTTTTCACAATGGACAATTTCCATTGTATTATTTTACCTTCTATCTGGGCTAGGATCTGAAAGTGCAACTCGAAGGAATCCAGGAAATCTTTTGCATGCCTGAGAATAAGTAACAGATCCATTCAAACATAATGTAACAATGTTTATAGTAAAGAATACACATGAGAAATAGTGATGAATACACTGCAAAAAGTGATTCAGGAGAGGGGGTAACGTAAAATGCGTATAAAACCTTTTTTTACGTATAAAAACAGGTAATGTCCTAAGTAGCCTGTGTGGCGGCTCTAGGGTTTGCGGAGAGAAGGGGAGGGAAGAGGGAAGAAGGGAGAGCCAAAAGTCTTCTTCTGCTCATGTTTATGAAGAAAACATAAAACCAGAGCTTTCTGGCTTAGATAAAACAGTATTCAAACAGCTTTCAAGATGACTAATCGCTATAAAATGGCACCATGTTGTGAATGTGTGCCTCGCACCTTGAGGTGATGAATGATTCTTCGATCTTAGCCAATCAAAAACTATATCCATCTGGTGGAGGTAGTTTGAATCAAAAAAGTGGGGTTTCTCTGCAGGCTCTTCCTTCCCTCCTTCTCCCCACCACCCCTCCCCTCCCTCTCCCTCCCCCAATCCCCTTGAGCCACCACGCAGGCTATGTCCTAAGGTATTTTGCATATGATCAAAGTGTGCATCAAAACCACATCTAAAGTATATACTTACACCACCAATGTCGATCTTAGATATATTAGGTGGAATGTTCCTCATAAATAATGAATATGTCTTGTGTAATGGCCTTGGTTCAGGGGATGACTGCACTACTTCCATGCTCTTGGCTTCTCCTTCCTCAGCTGAGTCTTTCTCTTTCTCTTCTATGGTGTTTTCTTTGGATTCCTTCGCTGGTGTAGTCTTCATAGGACTCTCTTCCTCTTTTGCTTCTTTCTTCTCTGCTATCTTATTGGAGTCAATCACTTCATTGTTTTTCTATGGCACAAGTATAATGGTTGAAAGATTCACTAGTGTTCTTGTTAACATCTTTAAAACCATCTTTATAATCACTATCATCACCTTACATCATCATCATCTCCACCACAATCATCAACATCATCAATACCATCATTATTATCAACACTGTCGCCACAATAATCATTACAATCATTATCATCACAATCATCATCATCACAATCATCATCATCAAGACTATCAACCATCACCATAATCATTATCTTCTCAATTGCAATAATCACAGTCATCATCATTATAGTAATCTTGCACCATCACCATCATCACATTCTATATATATTTTAAAAGGGCAACAGCAATATAGAAGCAACAATAACGGTATCCCCACTCTTTAGTAACTCAGCCAAAAGTACAAATCATGACAAAGGGTTGCAAAGTGAGTGTCAATTTAGCACAGGTTTGTTTTGTAATCAAGTTGTTGGTATGGAATGACCAATACTTGAGCCGACTGTGCACAACTAACTATCAACTAATTAAAAACTATCATCATTATCTTTTTCTTCATCACTCATCATTATCATCACAAACATCATAGTCATCTTGCATCATCATCATTGTAATCGATGTTGTCAACATCATAATCATTGTAATTGATGTTGTCAACATCATCATCATCACTATCATCACATCACCATCATCACAATCATCATTACATCACTATCATCACCATCATTAAAATCATCATCAATATCATCATCTTTACAATCAATAAAATCACCACCATCATCACTATCATTTTCACCATAATCATCATCCTTATCATTATCATCACATCATCATCAATATCACAACCATCATCTTCTTTATCACTATCAGCATTATCACCATTGCCATCATCTTAATCATCACCATCATCAACACAATCATCATCATCACAATCATCATCATCATCACAATCATCATCACAAGCATCATCATCATCACAATCATCATCACAAGCATTATCACCATTGCCATCATCTTAATCATCACCATCATCAACACAATCATCATCATCACAATCATCATTATCATCACAATCATCATCACAAGCATCATCATCATCACAATCATCATCACAAGCATCATCATCATCACAATCATCATTACATCATCATCATCATCACAAGCATCATTACATCATCATCATCATCATAATCATCATCACAATCATCATTATCATCACAATCATCATCACAAGCATTATCACCATTGCCATCATCTTAATCATCACCATCATCAACACAATCATCATCACAATCATCATTATCATCACAATCATCATCACAAGCATCATCATCATCACAATCATCATCACAAGCATCGTCATCATCACAATCATCATTACATCATCATCATCACAATCATCATCACAAGCATCATCATCATCACAAGCATCATTACATCATCATCATCATCACAATCATCATCACAAGCATCATCATCATCACAAGCATCATCATCATCACAATCATCATCACAATCATCATCATCACAAGCATCATCACAAGCATCATCATCATCATCGCACCTTAGTCATGTCTGGTGTGACAGGAGTGGATGGTGTCTCCACATCATTAGACACAGCCTCTGCATCCTGCGAAGGTCTTCGTTCTGCTTCACTTGATGATGCTGGTGCCATCTCTACATCCTCACTAACCCTTGTGGTGTCACTGTTGTCATTATTGACAGTGCTACCAACCTGAGGGTCGCCAGTTGCTCTCTTTATGCTTTCTTCTGATTGGTCAGGACTTTCAGAGGTTTTCTTGGGGTCTGGACTCTGAGTGGAGTCGATTGCAGCATCATCTATTGCAATAAAAAGGAAGAAATGAGTCCAATATTTCCTTTCTGTTTTTTTTTCTGTAAGTTTGAAAAATCAGAAAAACACCAAAACGAGGCATCAAAGGCCTCAGCAGAAAATTACATACAAATCTCTACATTTTTCATCGAGCATAACTTCTTTGGTATTTTAGCCAGAGCATCAAAACCTTCCAAACATGCCTATTTCAGGTGATTGTTTCATATAGTGCTAAAATATTAAAATATCTGTTTACTTGAAAAATCCTTTTCCGGAACATATTATGGTATTTATGAAAGTGGTCTATTGTTTACCTGAAGTAGGGGACTCTTGTTTAGTAGTTTTAGCGTTTTCTTGGCTGCTGACTGTCTCAGGTTCACTGGAACCAACTGCAGCATCGTCAGCTTCTGGTGGGAAAACAATAAGAAAACCGGTCAATATAACATTTATCTTGATTTTTGCTGTAATAAAACAAGGTGGAACTATAGTAATATATAACTGTTAACTGGTTAACGCTACTATGAAATAGCACACTATATCCATGAAAAAAAAACTATTGCCACTGTTGAATAGAGATCAAACACTACATCTATGAAATAGAATCAAACTGCTACTGCAGAATAGAACACAAACACTATATCCATGAAATAAAATCAAATTGCTACTATGCAATTGCAAAAATTTATATTTAAATGATCGTGTGTTTCAGCTCTACCTGGTTTGTTAGTTGTTGTATTTGCAACATCAGTCCCTGACGAGCTTGTCGGTAACTGTATACTTGCATCACCAGTTGACACAGCAGCCTCTACACCAGGGGGGAGCAGTTCCTCTTCTCCCTTTGATTCACTGGAGACAGCCTCTTCACCGGGAGGGGCTGGTTCTGTGTCGGAATCAGAGTCTGAATCACTGTCACTCTCATCTTCATTGGTATCGTAGTAGTAAGGTTCACGGTGACGGTGCTTGCGCCGTTTCTTACCAGATTCATCCTTTAAGACAATAATATACCATCATCATCATGATTACCGCCACCGCCACCACCGTCATCATCATCACCATTTTCATCACCTTCTTCATTATCATCATCATCTCACAATCCTCAATAATCACAATCTTCTAAATAATTGAACCATCATTCCACTTTTGCCATCAAAATCAATCAATCAATCATCATCATAATGTTAAAATACACCTTTTTTTTAAAAATCGTTCTCGCAATCAATTAAGCTACAGTCTACACTCTGAAGCCTGCAAAGGATGTTGGTATTTTCTTCTCTTCTCAATTTATTCATAGCATATTTTTGATTGTGCGTGTTCGTCTTATATGAACAGCAACTAGCTGTTGCAGTAGTAGCTCATGAAACAAATATTTATTGAAAAAAACCCAGAGTAATAAACCAACAATTTATGTTCATGTTACCGACATTCTTTGCAGGCTTCAGAGTGTAGACTGTAACTTCGGCTGAACAACAATTATTGAAATAGGTGTATATGTACCTTTGCACTAGTTGGCTTTTGTTCCTCCTGTTCCTGCTGTCCTGACTGTTCTACCATTTGCTGCTAGTAATGAGAATTGAAGGTTATGGCCAAAATCAACCTTATTGCCTAACGTTGTTATCATCATCGATCAGGACTATTGCCATCATCATTATTATCACCATCACTGTCATCATCATGATAATCACCATCATTATTATTCTGATCATTATTTTTAATATCATTATCATCCCCATCATTATCATTACTATCATCAGCTTCATCATAATCATCATTGATATTATCTTTATTATTGTGGTTATCATCATCATTACTATCACCAACATCATTACCACCATCATCATCATCACTGATCATCATCAACACCACTATCACCATCATCATCATCACCACCACAATCATCATCATCACTGATCATCATCATCAACACCACTATCATCATCATCACCATTATAATCATCATTACATCAGCATCATCAACTGCACCATTATCATCATCAACACCACCATCATCATTACTATCACACTACCTGTTGAAAGTGTTGACTCAGTTGATGGTACTGCTGAGCTCTTTCTTGTAACTGCTTCTGCTCTGGAGTGGGATCAGGTATTGTCATGGGTTTAGCGTCACTCTGAGAAGCAGTGTCTGGTTTACTTGGCGGAGGAGGGGCATCAGGTAGAGGTACAGATGATGGAGATACAGGTTCAACAATCTCACTGGAATCTACATAGATACAAACATGATTGGCCTTTTCCATATTGAGCAAGGGACTGGGTATGAGTGTGAAAAATTAATTTAATTATGGTTCCAGAAAAAATAACCCTGTTTCATTGGAGAGTAACCAAATATAAGCTTATTCACCAAGTTTCAGAACATTTGGTTAAATAGAAAAAAAAAATATAAGCATCCAAACTGCCAAAATTACAGAGAAATGTATGGTGTCCTTCCAAAACGTCCTTCCAAACCATACATGCTTTGTAAAAAAAAATTAAAAAAAAAAATTAAACTACCATAATTTCGTTGCAATTTGCACAAACTTGTTCAAACTTTCAATTCCTACTAATTTGTGTTTGTTCTTTTGTGTGAAGGGGTTTATTTTTGAATTAAATGAATTTTGAGAAACTTGGTTCCAGTCCCTTGCTCGATATGAAAAAGGCTAATTGTGATGATAGTCCTTTGCTTTCAACAAAATATCGTCGCTTGCATCTACCTGTAAACGGTTGCGACAAAATCATGTTCTTTTTTGCAGTCAAACTTCAAAGATTAGCACCCCAAACTTTGCATGTTTGTAAACCACTTTCGTGAAAAAAGGCTAGAAATTTTATAGATATGTACTGCACTTGCATCTATCCTTTAACAGATGCAACAAAAATATATAATATGCGAAATTTACCTCAAGAAATTGAATTTATTTAGAGGATTGCATTGGGAGATTGCAAAGTTTGGTGCCAAACTTTGGAAGTTCACGTCTAGACAGAACATATTTTTTGTTGCGACCGTTAATGGGTAGGTGCAAAGGACAGTATTACTCATCAAAGTCTTTAGAAAGGGATGAAGGAAGGGGTAACAGCAGGAAGTGAGGGATGAATGGATGGAGGGAGAAAGGATGGAAGGAAAGATAGAAGGAAGAGAGAAAGGGAAGGAGGGAGAAAGGAAGGGAACAGAAGAGAATAAAAAAAGAGAATAAAAAAGAATAAAAAAAGAGTAAAGAAAAAAGGGACTACTAAAGAGAGGAATAAAGAATGAAATAAAGAAATGATCTAGCTACCTTCCTTGTCATTTGTTTTTCTAGCAGCAGGAGAACGAGATGGTGAACTGGATTGGGATCTTGTACTCTCTTTCCTTCTATCTCTCTTAGATGATGAATCTGTATCTTTATCTTCTACAGGCTTTCTCTCTGGTGATGGTGAGCGGTCCAGGATAGATAGATCCAGGTCTGAACCTCCTTCAAGTTTAATTACAACTGAGAAAAAAAATCATTAATAATATAATCACTGCAGTGTTATTACGACTAGTCTTTTAGTGTATCATTATTAATATATCACAATCATTAATGATATAGTCATGATTATCATTAAAAGTATCATAATCATAATCACACTAATTATCTTCATCATCATCACTCACCATCATCACTCACCACCAGTATCATTGTGATAATTATTACCAGCACCATCATTAACACCACCATCACCACCACCATCACCAAGTGCTACCAACATCACACACACAACCATCAACACCACCATTATCATCACCACTACCAACATCACACACACAACCATCAACACCACCATTATCATCATCACCATCCTCAACATCATCATCACCACCACCATCACCACTACCAACATCACACACACAACCATCAACTCCACCATTATCATCATCATAACCATCCTCAACATCATCATCATCACCACCACTACCAACATCACACACACAACCATCAACACCACCATTATCATCATCATCACCAACCTCAACATCATCATTACCATACCTGCATCCAAAAGCTTGACAATATCATCAGCATGCTCCATATCCAACAGCAACGAATCAGCACGGCCAGACTTCATCAACTCAAGAAAGATTGCAACTCTCTTTCTCACAGCCTTCTGCATCTCCTTCTGTTTGACTGATGCTTCTTTGGGATGATACTTTCCTCTGAACCTGCAAACGACCAAACGACAGTACTTAGCTCAGACAACGTAACACTACACAGATTGACGACCTAGTGAACACGTCCAATTTATTATAGTAACATTACCTGAAGTGAACCGACTACTCATTCTTTCCTTCCAAACAAAACGATTTTTGCACAAAATAACTACAACTTATCAAGAAGCCTTGTGGCTTATAAATTAATGCTCAAATTTAGAGCCAAAAAAATACTGAAAACCTAGGAAACCAACTGCATTGTGCGCAGAGGTTGTGAACAAAAAAGTGCTAACTCTTGCGTGCAGTTCTTGTGAGAGGCTTTTTTTACTAAACGACAGTTAACATCCACCAAATGGCCTTTTTTAACACACAGTTTGCTGTAAAGGTAATATTGTGTGTTAGAAACAAGCACAAACACAGTACATCTAATAACATAAATACAAAAGGAGCACTTTGTTGAAAATCAATGAAGATTGAGAATGACTTAAAACTAGATTAACCCTGTACATATAATCACCATAAACAAAATTGTCTTCAAAATCAAAACAGATGAATAGTAATTACCATGATTTTAGCATCTACATTGTGGGCAAATGACATCATTTACTCAACCCTATCGTGTTTTATGTTTTAAAACAAAATTTCTTTGTAATGAGCTGAAAATGTATTTTTGTGAAGAATAGTTTTTTCCTCAACTCTACAAATCTTCAAAAAGAAATCAGTTTCCAATTTTCACCAACTTTCAAACAAGTACACCTATCCACTACAATGTAAAACACATCTTTCCCTCCCTCCACATCAAAAGTTTACATCAAAAGTCGACCAATGACAAATCCGACCTTTAACTCAAGACTTTGAAATAGAAGGCCACAGGTCACCGGCTGAGCTGTCACATGTCATCCTCTTTACATAAAGTCGCTTACATTCTTTCTACATTACTTACTTTCTAACTGACTTAGTACTTACTTATGGTAATAATGTTACCCTAATAAAGACGATTTTGTTTTTTTTACTTAAGTACTTACATACTTACTTATGTACTTAATTACATAATAATATACTTACATACTTACTTACGTACTTACATACTTAATTATATACTTACATACTTATGCATGTACTTTCTTACTTGTGTACTTACTTATGTACTTACTTATAAACTTCATTATATACTTACCTAAGTACTTATGCACGTTATTTCTTACTTATATGAAACTATTCAACTACATACCATTCCTCTTCCTTGTGTTGCTGGAAAAAGTCACCAAGTTGCGTCTTACGGAACTCTACTTTGTATTCTTGGTATTTCTTCACTGCTTCCATGTCATCAATGTTATCATCTTGTGCATTGAGGAATTGCTTAAATGTCAGCATGGCTGGTCCTTGAGGTGTGTCAGATGAAGCATCAGGTCTAGATTAGTAAAATAAGTGTTTCAATGAATGCATTATTATCGTAGTTTTTGTGAAGGTTTAATTGTTTTTATTATCATCATTGCAATTATCACCATCATTATCATCGTTACCATCATCATTCCTTAGCCTATATAATAAATTAGCAACATAAAGACTGGGGGCTAACTAGAAAACTTACCAGTTAACCTAGCCCTCAGGCTCAACTTTTATATGTACAATAGGTAATATAATGAAATTTATATGTACAATTTTAAATACTACTATTTGTATATATGCATGGCAATTAATTTATTGTAAAACTGTAATATTTAATTTGATGAGCAATACATTTAATTTGATCATCTTATCATCATCATACTATTATCATTGTTGTCATCATCATCGTCATTAACACCACAACCATTATCATCATAACTGCCATTGTAATCACCATCACCATTGTAATCACCATCAGCACCAACACCATACTATTATCATCATCATAACCACCATTGTAATCATCATCACCACTGTCATCATCATCATTACCACCATCATCATCATTACCTTATTTGTCTAGCATCCTGTCCTCCCATTTGCATCTGTTGTGAGTCTCCAGGATGATTCCATCCACCATGATGCATGCCTCCCCCTGTGTTATTAGCCCCTCCCCCGAAGCTAAAATTGCCTTCATTGCCATGAAAAGGCTCATCCCTTAAAAAAAAAAAAATAGCATTAAAAATAGTGATTGTGGCCTTAGTATGGTGAAGTATGTTCCAATCATCGCTGGAGAAGCAATTATGGCCTAGTGTTATTGATGTTCCAATAGCACAGCGCAGAAATGCTAAAAATAGCTCAAAGACTTGGACAAACATTGTGTTCAGTTTTTCTGTGTTGAGCAATATATGAACCGATCATATCATTTCCTGCTGAAATTAGAATAACAACGTGATTAAACAAAGATTTGCTTCGATCGGCATTGAAAATAGTCTGCTGAAAGTTAAATAAAAGTTTGTTTGTCCGAGTTAGGCCTTTGTCTCCATTTTTGTGATGTCATTCATGCGCTGCGCTATTGTGGCCGTCAATTTATCCTGGGTGCTTGATGACCACCTTCCGCGATACACTGTCAGTGTTTCTAATGACAGTAACATTTGTCACGCAGTAGGAGGTCGTCAAGTGCCCAAGATAAATTAATATCCATTCAGTGGTAGGATACCCCAGGTTTTATGAATAACAAGGAATTTCTGTTTCTCAATTTTGAAGAACGTGTACTTTTTTAATAAGTCATATTATTTCCCTGGTCGTTAAATGAATTAGAGGCAAGTCAAGGAGTATCGAGTTTGTATGAAGATGGCGAGTGATGGAAAAAAAATATCTTATTTTATTATTACCAATCTCTTCTCATTCGTTTCGGCATTGGTGGACTCATTTCGTGGTGCCGACCAGAACTATCTCGTCTTCCACGATCAAAATCTCTGTAATCTCCTCGTCTTCTGTCCTCCCATGAGTTCCCCTGGTCTCTCCTTCGGTCTGACCAATCATCCCTTCTCGAGCCACCACGGTCATCCCTATCTCGTCTACGGTCGTTATAATCACTTCTCTCTCTTCGGAACTTATCCCGCGCTCTTCGCCGATCATATTCCTCGTCACTGTCGCCCATTTTGAGCTAAAAATCGAGGTGAAATTGAGCTGTTCTTAAACAAAGAGGAAGAAGATTTCAAAATGGCGGAGCACATGGGTGGGAGATCCCATCATGCCTCAGTATCGACCCAAGCTCCCATCAACACCGATAGGAACGCCTGATCAGAAGAGCAGCTCAAAATGGCGGGCGCACGTGTGGTTTGTTGGTTAAATCGAGACGAATGGCTTCAAATTTATAGATCCTTGTACAATTTTGACAACGTGGAACTACAGCGGAAAGGTTTAGATCGTGTACAAGCTTGGAAAAGTCGTAGTGGAGGGAAGTTGCCGCTTGCAATTGAGAGTACCGCGGATCTTGTGCTTGCTCACATTGACGCGAACATTAGCTCGTCGTTTACAAGCGAAAAGCAGCTTTCGGCATCGATGGCGCTCGTTCGGTTTGTTAATGGAATGGTTGACATGTGTCAGAAAGGTTAGACTGAAGTTAAAACAATTTTTTTGTCGTTGAAGGTTACTGATTCATTTGTTGAAGCTAATAACTTGTTCACTGAAAAACGTCTAGTAATTCTAATCAAGTATTCTAAACTTGCATTAACTTACAGTAGTTTTTTGTTCATTTCGTTAGGTGTTTATGCCCGTTCTGTGCACTCAATAGCAGAGGAAATAGGAATCCCTGATTGGCTGGTTGATCTAAGGCACGAGGCTACCCATGCAAATCTCCCTTCCCAAGATACATTGCGAGCTGGTGTTAAAGTTGCATTGTCATGGTTACAAAAAGAGTACTGGGAGGCGCAAGTAAGTTCACATAAAGATTCCGAAGTGAAGCTATGTGAGCTGCTAGAGAAGTATCGTGATGTGTCCTCCATAAGAAACACAAAGAAGAAAAATGTGGAGAAACAGGCTTCTAAATTACAGTCTGTGGCAGAAGAAGTCACAAGCTTTGTTGGAAGTAATAATTTATGGTAAGTCTAGTATAAATATTTTGTTTATTCAATGATGATGTTGGTAATGATGATGGTGATGGTTTTTAAGGGTGATGATGATGGCAGTTATGATGGTGATGATTGTGATGATATTCAGAATGGTGATGATGATGAAACTATTAATGATACCTCTAGCAGTGATGATGATGATGATGATGATGGTAATAATATTTATGATAATGCTACTGACAAATGATGGTGGTGATGATACCACTGGCAGTGATGATGATGGTTATGATGATGATGGTAATGATATTTATGATAATGCTACTGACAAATGATGGTGGTGATGATACCACTGGCAGTGATGATGATGGTAATGATGATGATGGTGATAATATCTATGATAATGCTACTGACAAATGATGGTGGTAATGATTATGCTGGAGATGATGATGATGACAATGATGATGATGGTGATAATATTTATGATAATGCAACTGACAAATGATGGTGGTGATGATTATGCTGGAGATGATGATGATGACGATGGTCATAATATTTATGATAATGCTACTGATAAATAATGGTGGTAATGATGATGATGATGGTAATGATGATGATGGTGATAAATATTTATAATACTACTGATAAATAATGATTATCTATCATGGTGATGATAAAAATGATTACACTTTAATCATCTATGTTTTTGTTATTTAGGTCTCAACTTCAAACACTCCTTCTTAACAACAACTTCCTACAACAGTCTACAGACAAAGGTGGTGAGACCAACACTGTCAATCAAGCATCAGAACCAGGTCTCTATCTTCCAGAATCCTTGAGAGAGATCTGGTACCCAATGTTTAAAACACTAGACAAAGTTTCGCCTGATTTTATTCCATCACTTATCCTTGAGATTTTAGAATCAAACTCGGATAATAAAGACATTTGTAACCATTTATTACCATGGGCATTGTGGCTTATACAATCATCAACAAAAAGCAACCCAGTATTCTCTTCAAAACTTCCATGGCTTACTATATTAGAAGTTTGTCTACGAAATCCATACTTTCTGCTGAAGGAATTTGTTGACTTGATATTAGATGAACTCCCGTCGTTCAATGGTGCAGTGAAAGAAAAGATCAAATGTCTTGTTGATATATACCACAGACAAAAGCTCATTACTAACAGCAGTCCTAAAGAAAACTACAAAATGAAGTCATTTGAACAACTCAACATCATTGAACGGCAATACCCAGTTGATAAGACAACAGTTGATAAGACAATGTCAAATGATTTGCAACACAATTCAGGTTGGTCCCTAGACTGTTCTCAGACTCAATGGGACTTGATTCCTTTTGGAGAAGTCTTAGGCTGTGAGGTTCAGTCAGTTGATGCCCTTGAACTATCAGTATTTGAAAACATCAAGTTGAATCAAATAATCAGTCTGGTGCCCTTAGAAGATGCAAGGGAGATTGTGAATGAATGTGAAGAAGAAATGGATGAGATTGAAAGTGAAGATGAATTTGAGGTTAATTATTGTAGTAGTGAGATAAGTGGGAGTTTAGAGGTGGATGAAGACATGCAAAGTAGAATGGAAGAGTCTGAACCAGAAATTGTGTTATATTGATCTTTGAATATGAAGGAAAGTTCAAATAAAAATAATTAAATATATGAAAACTTGTAACATATAAATAAACAATGAATGGTTACAATGTTTGTGTTCTACAGTGGTACTTCTATTATTAAAACAGTCACCCATTAAGTGGTCACCCTCTATTAGGTGGCCACAATAAAAAGTCCCACTATTCCTATATAATACCTATTCTATACCTCTATTCAGCAGCCAACCACTTTGGAAAGCCCCGAGGGTGTTTGCTTAATAGAGGTACAACTGTATTTCACTGTTACAGTAGAAATTTGATGTTCATCCTAATGTGGTGTTCTGTTTTTATTTCATGGATATATTGTTTGCACTCTAGTGCACAGTATCAATTTAATTATATTTCATAGATATAGTATTTGTGTTATATTCTACAGCAGAGTGAAAGCACTATATCCATGAAATATAATAAAATTGCTACTGTGTAATTATTTTTATTAATGATAATAATAACGGCTAGGGTTTGAACCACCGACCTCCCGGTTAACAGGCCGTGCTCTCCCAACTGAGCTAACCCGTTAATCAGTAAATAATATTAATAATAATAATAAATAATCTTTAATGAGTATACCATCGTCACTTGGCGGTGATTTACAGAAGGGTCCTAAAACAATAAAAATCCAAATAAATAATTTTACACATATATTCAGTTACTTAAATTACTATGAAAGACAAATAGTAAATATTTTTTTAAGTGGTTTTGCTCTTATTTGGGCTTCCTGTGGCATTTCTAGTTATGGGATCCCTGTGTAATACTAGTCAAACGCAGTCGCCATATTGGATTTTTATATCTTTCCCGGTTCTCCTTTCTTTGAGCTAAATTCAAAGTTTAAGAAACAACTAACGATCTTTTGATAAAAATGGACTCAAGCCAACAAGGTCAGGGACAAAGTAACAGACAGCAAGCCATGATCTACATCTGTGGGGGTAAGAAAAACGAATGTTATAAACACGTGCACAAGTTAACTTTTTGACATGAAAATCTTGTTATCTGCAGTCAGGTTTACTATTATTTTGGAATTGTTTTCTGTGTCGTAATATATATTATAAAGACAGACGTTTCGGTTCACACTGGAACCGAAACATCTGTATTTATAAAGAGAGAACGATTATAACACAATTTGCGTTGAAAGTTTGAACAAAACAGCAACTTCATCGTTTAAACATCATAGGAAATTCAATCGATAATTAATTGATATCACTGTTATAGGTACCTAACTTATATCTATTGATATTGGGGAATTTATAATCACAAGGCATTCAATGATCCATTGACAATGATAATATCGATTGCAATCGATATATCACACAAATCGTTTTCACTGATTGGTCATCTATTATGATAGTTCATTATGATATAGATGATTGGTATTGATTGTTATTGGTTATCAAATTCATTGATTGGATACCCAAGTGTATGGAATAGATAATAGAAATATGCATTTTTTTGGTTCGAAATCCCTTACACAAACAGTCAAACTGTAGCAATAAAGGCAACCACAGACATAGCATAAACAGAATATTGAAATGTGTTTGCTTTGCAGAGTGTCACACCGAAAATGAAATCAAATCCCGTGATCCAATCCGATGTAGAGAGTGTGGTTACAGGATTATGTACAAGAAAAGGACTAAAAGAAGTATCCTTTGATTACAACATCATCATTTATTTGTTGTTTATCAAGAGCCGGTTGTACGAAGCCTGAATAGCACTATTATATCCACTGGATAAATCCCTATCCAACAGATAAAACCTATACAAATTCTATACACTGGATAACTTTATCCAGGCTTCATTAAACTGGCCCCAGATAAATCCTTATCCATTGGATAAAAACCATACAAATTCTATAGACTGGATAACGCTTATCCGGTGGATAACTTATTAAGGCTTTGTACAACTGGCCCCAGGATCATCATCTTCATCATCATCACAATTTAATCATTTTCATAGTCATCACCACAATTCTTATCTTCATTGTTACCTTCCTTAACCACGTTTCAACAGTGGTCGTATTTGATGCCAGATGATATTAACACAGCGCAAGAAAACAGTCTTGAAGAAACAATGACAAGATATCCTGGCATACAAAAATCACACAACTGAAACACTTATGCTAAAACATTAACTTTATAACCAGTTATTTATAGACAATATACTTGTCAAGAACACAGATTGTTGAAATATTATGGGCATACATGTAAACATGAATAATTGAGGTGCTTACTATGATTCTTCTTCTCAAGAACACGGAGGTTATTGTCGAGATATTATGGGCATATTGACAAGTATTATTACGTTTTTTAAGTGTAGCTAAACTTGTC
Source organism: Metridium senile (assembly GCA_949775045.1). Lineage (NCBI taxonomy): Eukaryota > Metazoa > Cnidaria > Anthozoa > Actiniaria > Metridiidae > Metridium > Metridium senile. Next base: position 7,387,558 of record OX459101.1, on the reverse strand, counting down.
AGAATAGAAACCCATGTTGATGTTACCATGTAAGTAACATGGGCTGCACTAGCATTTTTTTGTGACACTTTGTAACAACATTTCTTATCTATTTAGTCGTGTGAATGACACAGCAAATTTTAGTTCAGATGTAATTTTGGTGGCAAAAAAATTTAGAAAACGTATTTAAAATAAAAAGTAACACAAGAATATGACGTTTTGGTGGTGGTGTTGATAGCAAAAATACACAATATTTATCAGATTGATGTGACAATAGACCTTGTTTTCTACATATGCAAATTGTCCATTTCAGACCATGTGTCATTCCCTTGAATTATATCATTTACATGTGAAAGAAACAATTCCCAAGGGTAGCATCACATGATCTGAAATGGGATAACAAACAAGGAAGGTAAAGAGGTCTATTCAACTCTGCAAGCAATATTTGGTATTTGACAATGTTTTTATTTGTCACAAAAGCTAACATACCAGCTTTCCTGCAAATATAGTTGTCACATAAAAATTGGTCAATTTACCTACTCTTTACAAGCAAATAAATATAGTCACAGAGTTTGTTATATAAAATGTGCTTGTGTAGATGCTAACCATTAGTAGTTTTTGTATTAAATAAAAACTTCAAAGATGTTGTATTGCTTGATACAGTAAGAAGGGAAGTAAGTAATCACCACACCACCGTGAACAAGTGAGAGTTTTAAGCACTTGTGATTTTTCCATGAAAGCAAATATATCCAGTTGGAAATTTGCTGACAAATGGTAAATGATTTTCTTATTAGACAAAATGGGAGGATTTGTAGGTGAACCTTTATCAAGAACAAAATAGATCAGGAAAAGTGGATTAATCGCAAATCTGGGATTTCCAAACATTTCAAATTGGAAGATGAGTACAATTCAGCCTACCCTGCGAGCACAGGCTGCGAGCAGAAGTTCCTTTCTCTTACCTAGAACGACGAGGAAAGAAACCTCTGCCAGCACACAATTTCACATCCAAAAACATTATGGGCTATCCAATTATAAACTGGTTTTTCAACCATGTGATGACAGAAAACATCACTTTCCCACGCATTAATTAATGTTGATGTTTACTTTTGATTTCAATCAGTCGAGGCCAGGACCAACAAGATTTAACTTTAAAGACCATTGTAGCTCTACGCAACTGTCATTAGATTTACTCCACAGACTAAACAATGTCATTCTGATATTTCTCAATTGGAGTTTTTGAAGACATTATACGGAAAGCATTTCGCCATCATTGCTCAATTGCGCGAAATACTATATTTTAACTTGCCACGCAAAAACCTAATTGATTGACCTTTGGAAAACACGCATGCTAAACAGGATTAATTGCGGGTGCCGGCAGAGGTTTCTTTCCTCGTTGTTCCAGGTAAGAGAAAGGAACCTCTGTTCGCAGGGTAAATGTTGTGAGTGTGAGAATGACACACCACTTTCTATTTAAGTAACAATCTGTGTAAGAACGCTAGCAGGAACGGCAAGGAATGTGCAAAGGTGATAATTGTAGTATTGTTTAAACTGGTGTTCTGATTGGTTGAAACATGAAATGACATGACATGGTTGCCATAACTTTGTGGATAATCAAATCAACTTATTTCTTATTTATGCAATAATTTCCTTATACAAATATGTGGGGAACACTGCAAATTGTCTACCTTTCTTTTCTTTTGTCTGGCTCCTCTGATTGGTTTAAAACTTTTAACTCTATATAAACCTTTGCAGAAACACGTAAACACAGATTGTTCTTCCAAAACTTGCTGTGTATCTGTCAATACATCCCATTAGAAAAAATCTCACAATTTGGATGTGGGGAAAGTGAAATGCTGCCACAGAACAAAAGGAAGTGCTATTGTTTTTATATATTGCATTTTAATTGATTAACTAATCAAGTAACTGATAAGGAATGAAACAAGATTATAACAAATGTTAGTCTAGAGCCATGTTTTCATCTTCGTCATCTTTCTTGACGTCTGGTTTCTTGCTCTCTGCTGTACCTGGGCGTGAAGCAGCTTGAAGGGTTCGTACAAACTCTACCATGTCTGATAGACAAAATTATGATTTTAATGACTGTCAATGATAATGGTGACGATTATGATGATGATGGTGCTGATGATCATGATGAGGGTGGTGATAGTGGTGATGATGATAGTGGTGATGATGATGGTGGTGATGATGATGGTGGTGTTGATGATGGTGGTGATGATGGTGGTGGTGATGATGGTGGTGATGATGATGGTGGTGGTTATGATGGTGGAGATGATGATAGTGGTGACTGATGATATTGGATGTGATGGTGATAGTGGTGGTGATAGTGGCACTGTTGGTGAAGGTGGTGACGGATGATTTTGGATATGATGATGATAGTGACACTGTTGGTGATGATGCTGACTGATGATATTGGGTATGATGGTGGTTGTGATGGCATAGTTGTGACATTGATGATGGATGTGATAATGATGGTGATGGTGCTGATTACAATTATGATGGTGATGGTAGGAGAGTGGTGATAATAACAACTGCCTCTCACCTCCTTTAGCAGCGGCATCAACAACTTCTTGTCCAAAGCCAAACTGACCCATTAAAGGCCCCAGCTGACCTGACTGCAACGCTGTACTAAACATACCAACAGCCTGGAATACAATAAACAAAACAGACTTTAACACAATAAAAATATTAAGTAAAAAAAAAATGTAAAAACAAAATAATAGAGTGAAGTCATTTACCCTGTGAAATAGATATTAGACTAATACACCTTAGCAGACTCTAATTCCATTGTTTTCTTTTGTGTCTATTTGACTATTACACCTTGACTATTTAATTTTGTTTCACAGGTTTAATGTCTTCACTCTACACTCTAAAGTTATTGTAAAAAAAATTTTGTATTGTAAAATGATTATTTGTAAGTTCTTAAATAAGTAAGTTTTTTTCTATTTTAAGTTGTGTAATGACTAGCTTATTATTGTTTGTAAATTGTTGTAAATTTGAATTAAAAAAAATAAAAATATCAGGATCAGCACTTCATAATTACTGGACCACCAACGTTCAAATGAAAAAGATGCTTCATGCTGCTGTCAATCAAAAACAACCAGTTGATATCTTTGATATTTTGATTGACGGCAGTTGAAAAATGCCTTTCACACATTGTTGTCTGTTCTTCAATGGCCACAGAATTATGAAAGTCTGTCATAAAATCACGCAACTTGCAAATGTATTTGAAAAGTGAGCATAACTTGCCCCAAGTCAATTAAAACTTTTTGTGCTTTTCCTTTGACACAAGATATCCGAATACACAATTCTCTACTTTCACAATACCCATAATGCCTTGTTTGTTTGTGTGGTTTTTTTTGGGAGGGGGGGGGGGGGGGGGTGGTTATTGTAAATTAAATCAAATCAAATCAATTGTAATTCAAATCAAACACATTTGAATTAAAATATCTACACCAAAAACAGAAGGCATTTTGATTATGTGAGAGAAGTGAATACAATATGAATACCTGTTGAAACTGTGGAGACCATAGAGTGGAAGATACATCACTTGGTAGCTGAGGCATGTCACTGCCAGTTGGTAGGAATGGTGCCAGTCTCTCACGGAACTCAGGATTACTTAGCAGAGGTGCTAGCACTTCTGGTGTCAGAACACGGGTAAGATCAATAGCTATAAACAAAGTATCAACCGCTCATTGATGCTATGTTTATCTAGTACAAAAACTTATCAAAACTCAATAGCATTTTTCATGGTTACCGGTACTATAAATAGATATTGCGAAGCCTTGTGGGATGGAAATGCGGACAAAAAAGGCTGTAAAAAGGCTTTGATTACACGGAAAAGAAGATTAATTATCAGTCGAAAAAAAACAACAGTTTTTCCATGAATTGGAAACACCAAGACAAAAAAAACCATTGTTGCAGCATATTAGTATGTATTTTGGGCTTGGCTTGTCTGCATTTCAATCCCATAATGCATCATCGTGACGTCATCTGTGGAAAGTGCTATTCATAAGAAAACAACAAAAGAAATCACAGCTTTGAAGGAGGTTACACAGATACAGAATCATGCTCATTTGTATAAGTTGAACTTGGATTTTCTTGGTTAGATTTACTCTTATCTTTAGTTGTTTACTTTAGTAAGACACAAATGAGCTAGCCATGGAAACAAACTTGGCCTGCAATATGTGGCCGAAGCATGGGTAATAAGATTCTTTATTTCACTAATTTAATTTTCCCCCAGATATTCTTGCAGTCTTAAGGCCCAGACAAATGGCTTCAACATTGGCTTCAACATTGGCTCGATTTTGTTGAACATTGTAGAATGGTTGTTGAACAATGTCAAACGTAGGGGGCAAACGGTTTCAACAATGTTGAAATGGGGTGGCAAATGGCAAATGTTGAAGGTGCTTGCCCAGGTCTTTAGTTTCTATGTTTTATGATTTGGAGTTGAATGAAATAATATAATGAAATGTTTGTGGGAACAACACATGGTCGAGTGTGAATGTTGAAGTTGTGGTGTTTCATCTTACATGTTGATAAAATGGCAAATAAACAATAACAAACCTTCTTGTTGTGAACTGGCTCCATCACCTTGACCTGGAACTAAAAATATAATTCTATCAAAACAAAAATATGACTGAAAAAGTAATGATGTTGATGATGATGATAGTGATGATAACAATGGTGATAATAACAACAATAATGCTGATCAATGATGTAGATGCTGCTGCTGATGGTGGTGATGATGATAATGATGGTTATGATGATGCTGATGATGATGCTGATGATGATGGTGATGTCAATGCTGAAGATGGTGATAATGATAACTATGATGATGATGATAGTGATGTTAATGCTGATGATGGTGATGATAATGCTGGTAATAGTGGTAATAGTGGTAATGATGATAATGATGCTGATGGTTATGATGAAGCTGCTGATGATGGTGATGCCAATACTGATGATGGTGATAATGATAACTATGATGATGATGACAGTGATGTTAATGCTGATGATGGTGATGATAATGCTGGTAATAGTGGTGATGGTGATAGTGATGATAACAATGGTGATAATGATAACAATAACAACATTAATGCTGATGATGGTGATGTCAATACTGATGATGGTGATAATGATAACTATGATGATGATAGCGATGTTAATGCTGATGATGGTGATGATAATGCTGGTAATGGTGGTGATAACAACAATAATAATGATAAGATTTACCTTGAATATTGGACAATATATTCTGCAAGTCACTCAGCTGTACGGCCTGTCTGGGAGGTGGTGTCTGGGGAGTGGCACCAACAGCTGCAGCTGTAGCAGGGCGTGGTGTGGGTGTCTCAGCAGGTGTAGTAGAGACTGTATTTCTTGGACCAGGTGAAGACTGAACTCTAGATGGACTAGGAAATAGTACAAGTTGAATATGATGGTGATGATGATCATAGTAGTAGTGATGATGATGATGATCATGGTGATGGTAATGAATGATGGTGGTGATGATAATGATGATGGCTGTTTTGTGATGATGACAATGATGGTAATGATGATGAAGATGGCGGTGGTAGTGGTAGTGGCAATGATGATTGTGGTGGTGATAATTATGAAGATGTGGATGATGATGAAGGATATGTTGATAATGATAATATTGAGTAGATATGATGGCAATGATGATGATGACAGTTATGGTGAGGATGGTTATGATGATGAAATTGATTAGTTATGATGGTAATGGTAATGATGATGAAGATGGAGGTGGTGGTGGTGATGATAATGATGGTGGTGGTGATGATGATAGTATCAATTAGCTATGATGGTAATGATGATGAAGATGGAGGTGGTAGTGGTGATGATAATGATGGTGGTGGTGATCATGATACTATCAATTAGCTATGATGGTAATGATGATGAAGATGGCGGTGGTAGTGGTGATGATAATGATGGTGGTGGTGATCATGATAGTATCAATTAGCTATGATGGTAATGATGATGAAGATGGTGGTGGTAGTGGTGATGATAATGGTGGTGGTGATCATGATAGTATCAATTAGCTATGATGGTAATGATGATGAAGATGGTGGTGGTAGTGGTGATGATAATGATGGTGGTGGTGATCATGATAGTATCAATTAGCTATGATGGTAATGATGTCTTACGTTGGTGAGGCAGCAGCAGGTGGGGGTGTTACACTAGATCCCAGTCCTCCCATGCCAAGACCACTCCACAGCTGCAACATCTGTTGTTGGTCCATATTACCCAGCAACCCTTGCAACTGGCTGTCACCTGAAATAGACAATGATCCATATTATATCAACTCTTGTCATTGATCTTCATCATCATCATCACCTTATCATCTTCATCACCACTACTATGATCATTATCATCATCATAACCACCACTATTATCATCATCATCATGAACACTATCACCACTATCATCATCACCATACTCATCACTGTCATCATCATCACCATAATAATCACCTCTCCTCACCATCATCACCATAATCATCATTACCAACATCATCATAATCACCATCACCATAATCCTGACAATCATCACCATCATAGTCACCACTATCATCACCATACATCATGATCATGATCACCATCACCACTATCATCATAACCACCAAAATCACCACTATCATCATCATCATCACCATAATCACCACTATAACCATCACCATAATCCTCATCACCATCTATAAATCTCACCAAGGTGTTCCTCCAATGCTGATGCAATGCCGCTTGACAGTCCGCCGCCACTGTTACCACCTGATCCAGGGGTAGGGGGATTATTCAATAGGCTATTCACTTTGCTACAATACTCCTCATCTTTGTCAGTTTTAGGTTCTTGCATCCAGAAGAAGAATTTCCTTGATGACGACTTGAATTTGAGGATAAAGGCACGACCTGTGGTGCACTGTTTGACCTGCTTGTACTCAATATCATCAGGAAAGATAATCAAATCCTTAAAAGAAAACATATAAATCAATGTAGTTGTTGTTTGTCGCTCGGAAATTAATAAAAGGAAATGTACTCTTCTCCCATTTAAACTTTCCATTCATGTTTTATATGCTTTCATTCAGTCGTCTAAATACTATCCTTGCTCTAGTATGTGAATGGTAATCATAAGACTAAATACCATCTAGTCCTTGCTCACCACTAGGGTTCACAATTAGCTCAGAGGTTAAAGCGTCTGACTGGTAATCATAAGACTAAATACCATCTAGTCCTTGCTCACCACTAGGGTTCATCAGTAGCTCAGAGGTTAGAGCATCTGACTGCTAATCATAAGACTAAATACCATCTAGTCCTTGCTCACCACTAGGGTCCATCAGTAGCTCAGTGGTTAGAGCATCTGACTGGTAATCATAAGACTAAATGCCATCTAGTCCTTGCTCGCCACTAGGGTTCACTCAGTGGTTAGAGTGTCTGTAAATTTATTCTCAATGCTTTATTGATTATAAATCAACAAGGTCACAAAATTTTGTACGAATGGTGAATAGCGCTATCCAGGGGATAAATCCTTATCGAGCGGATAAAATCTATAAAAAACCTATGCAGTGTATCCACCCTTCGTACAACCGGCCCCAGGGGTTAAATTAAGTTATCCACTGGATAAATAAATAAAAAAGTTATCCACTGGATAAGAGTTATCCAGTGTGTATTATTTGTATAGGTTGTATCCGTTGGATAGGGATTTATCCAGTAAATAGCTCTATTCAGGCTTTGTACAACCGGCCCCAGTATGGTTTAATTTTTTAAATTTTTTAAATTTTAGATTAACCAAAAACGACCAACTCTCAATACAATAATAAAGAAACGAATCTTAATCTAAAACCTTTTATTCAATATTAGCTTGAAGTAGTTAATAAATAATAAAATAAAATAAAACCAGTAAAATAAAATTATTCCTTAATATACTTAATTAATTGTTGGCCGTTTTCCAAATTTATAGTCTTTAGCTCACTTGAAAATTTTACTTTTTTAAATGCTTACATCACCCAGAAAAACTCCTCAATGAAACAAAAATAACAATGAAAATAAACTACAAACTTCAAATCATTCTAAACTATCAAATAAATAACTAATTAAACATAATTGGTCAAATAACATTTTGCAGCGTCATTTTTCTACTTACATCTTCGACTTTAGAAGTGCCTCTATCTTTCCAGCAAAAATGCATGAGCGAGTCATCACTTTGATAGATATATACTTGACCTTTTCGCTTATCTGCTGTTACCGTTGTTCCATTCAAAGTCATTTTCCCTGCTCTAAATTCAAGCAAATGCTTGGAGGCCGAACGGCCGAGATTACCGAAAAGTGAGGTAGCCATCTTTGAATGAATAGTACCCTAGAGGAATCATGGGTATTTATACACAGGAAGCCCATAATAAGCCCTTTCTCCTCTCCTTGACGCATACATGTATCTTACAAATTCCTATTTTTTATGTAGTTTTTATTTTATTTTTTTTTTTGAAACACCGCAGTAGTCGAAATGTTAATGTTAAAATAATTATATTTAATAAATTTTAATAAACGTATTATAGTGAGCTTTGATTGTGGGTTACCTGTGGTATATGCAGGGAGAACCTGGTCACTAGTTACTGAAATAAAAATGGCGGCACTCTTGAAATTATGTTTGATATCGTGTTGAGGTTTTCACGATGTAATTGCTGTATTTTACGTGCTGCTGCAAGGGTTCATTGATTAGTAAACATGGTTGTTTGTTCGTTTTTTCTCAAAGGAAATTGCCGTTTTGGTGATCGATGCAGGAATGAACATCCTGGTCCAAGTAAGTAAAATTTGGCTAAACTGCAGAATACCCCACCACTTTTACGTCTCTACCTGTAGCCAGTGGCTACGGCTACAGGTTAGATATACAGGGATACCAAAATATATGTCAGTAGCCAACTGGCTACGGCTACGGGTCTTAAGACACAGGGTGACCAATACGTACTTTTTGACCTGTAGCCAGTTGTAGCCGCGTAACCGCTACTAAGTGATACTTCGTTCTATTAAGACACAGGGTGACCGATACATACTTTTTGACCTGTAGCAAGTTGTAGCTGCGTAGCCGCTACTAAGTGATACTTCGTTCTATTAAGACACAGGGTGACTTTTTGACCTGTAGCCAGTTGTAGCCGCGTAGCCACTACTAAGTGATACTTCGTTCTAATAAGACACAGGGTGACCTGTAGCCAGTTGTAGCTGCGTAGCCACTACTAAGTGATACTTCGTTCTATTAAGACACAGGGTGACCGATACGTACTTTTTGACCTGTAGCCAGTTGTAGCCGCTACTAAGTGATATTTCGTTCTATTAAGACACAGGGTGACTTTTTGACCTGTAGCAAGTTGTAGCCGCGTAGCCACTACTAAGTGATACTTCGTTTTAATAAGACACAGGGTGACCGATACATACTTTTTGACCTGTAGCCAGTTGTAGCTGCATAGCCACTACTAAGTGATACTTCGTTCTATTAAGACACAGGGTGACCGATACGTACTTTTTGACCTGTAGCCAGTTGTAGCTGCGTAGCCGCTACTAAGTGATACTTCGTTCTATTAAGACACAGGGAGATCAATGATTTAATTTTGACCTGTAGCAGCATAGCTGTGTAGCCAATTCCCAGAGATACTTTGTTCTAAGACTATTAAGACACAGGGAGAACGATGATTCAATTTTGACCTGTAGCCACGTAGCTGTAGCCACTGGCTACCATTAGTGGTACGAGTGTTGGGGTATTTCTGCAATTGATGATAGCTACATGTACATTGCCAATCAATAAAAGGTCATGGCTACAAACCTTGATTATCCCGGAAGAAAATCTGATGCATGTTCCATCAATAATATTTAGCTTACTAATGTAAATTGAATGATATGATTTGTTTGTTTTTAGAACCATTCAGTGGTTTTGGTGGAGGCAGTGGTGTTGGTGGAGGCAGTGGTTTTGGTGGAGGCAGTGGTTTTGGTGGGGGCAGTGGTTTTGGTGGAGGTAGTGGTTTTGGTGGAGGTAGTGGTTTTGGTGGAGGCAGTGGTAGAGCAACAGGCAATGCTTCAAACAAGACTGTCTGCCAATACTTTCAGAGAGGAGACTGTCGTTTTGGGAATAACTGTAAATTTGCTCATCCTGGTGGTGGATCTGGTAAGTATGATTATACCCATATCTGTGTTAAACAGCTGGTAATAATAATATATTAACTCTAACCACTGAACTACTTGTGAACCCTAGTGATGAGCAAGGACTACATGTAGATGGTGTTTTCACACACTCTAACCACTGAGCTACTTGTGAACCCTAGTGGTGAGCAAGGACTAGATGGTGTTTTCACACACTCTAACCACTGAGCTACTTGTGAACCCTAGTGGTGTGCAAGGACTAGATGGTACCATATTTACTTTTCTGATTACCAGTCACACACTCTAACCCTAAAATGAAGCATTGAGTTTAAATACACTTAGTGTTTATAAGTTAAATATTATTTCTAACCTATTTGCTCAAGGGATGCATGTTTAAAAAGTAAAAAATTAATAGACTAACAGTGTTCACAGTTCAAGTGGCCTCACTGTAACCTCTTCAAATGGTATACACTGTAAAATATTCTTCATTCATTGGCTAACTTCCCTTGGTTATACATCAATAACAGGTCAAAATGTATTCAACTCTCAGTCAAGTTTTGGCGGCCAGTCAGCCTTTGGTCAAAATAAATCTACATCAGCTTTTGGAGGAGGCAATAAAAATACAGGATTCAACAGAAATCAGGTGATTGAACCAGATATCAATGCGGAAGCCTTTTTATGAGATTGGAAAATAAATGTGTGTGCTCCGGGGCAGTAATAAATCTTGCTGGGATTGGCAGAACACAGGAGATGTGCACAGCAAGCAAGTTACTTTTCTATTTCTTAAATGGAAGCTAGCAAGTAAACTAGTATAGGCTGCATTGGTTTTTGATATAAACAAACAACATGCTGTGTGTTTTCATAAATCATGTGTGTTATTACTGTGCGACTCGCTGTACCGTAGTCACTTTTGATGAATTTCTGACATTATTTTGACATTTTTTCATCTCAATTGGACCAACCAGCTACAAGTTTTTATCGACAGGCGGAACGTATATTGAGAGGTGAAGACTTTAGAAACTTTAGATGTCTGTAATTGGTCCAATTGAGATGAAAAAAATGTCAAAATAATGTCAAAAATTCATCAAACTTTTTTGTAAGTGACTACGGTACGGCGAGTCGCACAGTAATCAGAACGTTTCTAATAGATATTATTTCAAATTCTAAGAATCGGTTCAGTGCTCTGTCAAATGAATCATCAATTGGTGGACAGTCCAGTGCTTTTGGTAAAAATCAACAGCAGTTGAACACAGCAGCATCAGTTGATCCTAACAACCAATCACAAGTAACACAAATACAGTAAGATTATATTATGACATTCTTATGATAGAGCAGGTACCATGAAATAGAACCAAAACAGTTTTTTTAGAATAATAGTTTCTTTTTAGTGCCTATTATTTTAGTCAATGGGTGATTACCATTTGTAAAAAAAACCCCGATTATTTTGGTTGGACAACAAATGGAACAGTCAGTTTTTAGGTATTTCCAACCGAAAAAGTGGTTAACCTTTCAGGCTTGCCTTGCTATTCTGGCTGGTACGAACCAACTGGAATTGTCTGAACCATTAAGGAATTTCTCGGAATTTCACAGGCCCTGTTCTCTAATTTGCACGTTCAGTTCGTAGGTGTATAAAGTTGGTTTGAACTGTTGCATTACAACCATTCTTGTCTCGGTTTCATCATCAACCGGTTTTTCTGGACAAATGGAAAACACCCACTATTACTCTATTGAAAAAAATCTGAGACACATCATTATTATAAAGGAAACAATACCTCATTACAAGTTTGCTTGTCTTTGATAGTGACTTATTAAATATCCACTGTTACACAGCAATGTTTATGATGTTATTTCATGGATATAGTGTTTGTGCTTACAAGGTAGCAAAGAAGCCCTTGCCTAGTATGTCAAACCATCTTTCCAAGTACCGGACTTGATTGCTTATGAACAAAATAAATATAGACTACTTTTTGTCATAATTTGTATACTCACAGAGGAATTGTACGTCGTGATATGGAGGTTTGGGAGACTAGTAACCAGTGGCCCTTGTCTTGTTACACGTTCTTGAAGGAAGAACCCTGTTTACCAGGTAACCTAGTAACCGTGTACAAAAAAATGTATATTATTATCATATTATTTCGGCCGCTCATGTTGTACATAGACATTATATGCAATGGCTGACCATCATATACCTGCCAACTTTATTTTGACTGTCTTCAATACATCTCACATGTATCATAATGGTCCTAAATGTCCTGTTCTTGTTGATTCAAGGTCTTGTAGACTTCTCTTTTGAAGAAATAAGAAAAGAAGCATACGATGCAAAGACAAGTAATACAGCACCACAATATGTAAGATATTTACCTCTTTATATTATAACACCATGTAAATACAACTACCAGTAATACAGCACCACAATATGTAAGATATTTACCTCTTTATATTATAACACCATGTAAATACAACTACCAGTAATACAGCACCACAATATGTACTAAGATATTTACCTCTTTATATTATAACACCATGTAAATACAACTACCAGTAATACAGCACCACAATATGTAAGATATTTACCTCTTTATATTATAACACCATGTAAATACAACTACCAGTAATACAGCACCACAATATGTACTAAGATATTTACCTCTTTATATTATAACACCATGTAAATACAACTACCAGTAATACAGCACCACAATATGTAAGATATTTACCTCTTTATATTATAACACCATGTAAATACAACTACCAGTAATACAGCACCACAATATGTAAGATATTTACCTCTTTATATTATAACACCATGTAAATACAACTACCAGTAATACAGCACCACAATATGTAAGATATTTACCTCTTTATATTATAACACCGTGTAAATACAACTACCAGTAATACAGCACCACAATATGTACTAAGATATTTACCTCTTTATATTATAACACCATGTAAATACAACTACCAGTAATACAGCACCACAATATGTAAGATATTTACCTCTTTATATTATAACACCATGTAAATACAACTACCAGTAATACAGCACCACAATATGTAAGATATTTACCTCTTTATATTATAACACCATGTAAATACAACTACCAGTAATACAGCACCACAATATGTAAGATACCTCTTCACACGACACCATGGATTAACAATAGAAACCCAGTATAAAATAGATAGTTGGACTGTCTTCGAGGCTATTATAATAATAAATAATAATTTTACAAATATTGGCAATGAAATTATGTTAAAAGTACAATGTACATATTAAAAAGAGATGGTTATAAATTACAAGGTAGATATTATTAATAATAGAAATAAATAGAAAGAAAACACTAGAACCATTCATGAAATAAAAACAAAATAGTTACTAACTAATAGTTTTTATTAACGTGACTATTTAGTCAGTATCACTCAACCAGAAAAATCAAAGACAAAAGGAACCGATACCTCATTACAACTTTACTTGTCTTTTATAGTAACTAATAGTCGCTAAATAAGAACTATTACACACTAACAATTTGATTTTGTTTCATGGTTCTAGTGTTTTCGCTCTACAGTAGTTGAAATCATGAATTCACATTTTGGAAATGGAATCCTTGCTTTATATAATCTCTCTAAAAAAATACATTTTTTTAATACTAAATACATGAAAATTACTGCATATTTATCATTATATTATCGATTGTAAGACCTCCATGTAACCTATCATGACACTGTGACATAAGCCTTGTGGCTTCCCATCAAATCACCTCGCCAATATAACTGTATAATTATTTATGTTTTAATACATAAAATGTAATTAGATATTTAAGATGGCAAAAATTAAATAAATACGAAATATCTCTACTTTATTAATAGTTTTTATGTCTGACCAGTATTTATTTTTCATTAAAACAGCAACAAGGATTGAAGTCTCTGATTGAAAAGAGCAAGCAAAGAAGGATGGAACTCAAAAATGTCAACTTGCACCAATTGGTAAAACTATCAATTTAGAGATTAAATACTTATTACTTACTTATTGATTTACTTATTACATATTACCTTATTTATCTACTTAATTACCCATCCTCGGGAACCCAGGGTTAATCGTCTGTCGCTTGTTTCTCGCTCCCAGAAAAAATACCCCTGGGAATGTAGTCTGTTGGAGCTTGGTCCGGAAGTCAAAATTCAGCTCTTTCCTGATTGGTTGACCCGCTGATAATTAAGAAAGGTTTTTTCAAAAGTCTTAAGTTTTGTTATTGTTTTCAGCAATCAGATATCAAAGCAGCTATGACAAACACTGCTAGCGAGTCGTCTTCAATGAGCTTTGGTGCAAGCAGCCAATCAGGTAGTATGTTTGGTGGTGCATCAACTATGAGCCAATCACAAGGCATGTTTGGTGGAACTTCAACTTTGAACCAATCGCCAGGCGTATTTGGGAATACAACAGCTACAAGCCAATCGACAGGTTTGTTTGGGGCTACAACAGCTACAAACCAATCAACAGGCTTGTTTGGGGCTACATCAGCTACAAGCCAATCAACAGGCTTGTTTGGTGCTAGTACTGGCATGAGTGGGGCAGGGCTGTTTGGTGCTGCTCAGAAACCATTTGGATCTACCACTAATGCTCCTGTACAGATCGGATCTACAAATCCTGGCTCAATAGGTACATGCACCTTTGCTATAGACCGAATCAAAATATGGTGTCCAATTTTAATACCCATTGTTCTTGACTGGCTAGCCTCGTGTTCATGTTGAAACACAATGGAGTTTTCACATGTATGCGAGGCTACCCAGTCAAGAACAATAGTTATTAAAATTGGATGCCATTTTTCGATTCGGTGTATTAGATGCATTTTATATTAAATTGATAGGTGGAGGTACAGTGATATATTTTGTTATGATTTTGCCAACCAACCATTGTTATTTGAGCAAAGAAAATTAAAAAATCTATTGTGTAAATGGTTGGCAAATTAGCATCACAATCCCAACACTTGTAAACACTGCACTCACCTATAAATACCAATTTTAAACATTTATTCCATAGAGTGCATTTAGTCAAACTGTTGAATAGTTGACATCACCTAAATAATTTCTAGATATTAAGTAAATAACTATTTTAGTTGGCGTCATCTAAATTTGAAATCATATGAAAACTGTTCATTTTTTTACAGGGAGAACAACAAGATTGAATGCCTATTTTCAGACTTGTTAAACATTAGTTCAGCAGGCTGTAACTATTTTATGTGACGGCAGCTAAATATAGCTAATTAAATTAACTAAATTTATATAACTATTTATCAGTTTGACTAAGAGCACTCTATTTTATTTAGATGTTTACTACCAAAATGCATAGAAAACTATTTTGATCTCAAAGAATATTAAAGTTGTCCTTCAGTAGCATTGTGTTTAATTATAAGAGTTGATTTAAGGCTATATACTACTCTTTTTTATTCAAATCTTAAGCTTTCGCCAGGCACCGACATCATCAGAAGAGTGGAAAAGATTTTGATCTTTAGTTAGTTCTTGAGTTAGTATTTGATGTATTTTCTTGTCATGCAGGAACCTCAACAGGAACCAGTCTATTTGGGTCTACTGGTAAAAGTGTATTTGGTGCAAATACTACAGCACCCTCAACTGGTGCATCACTGTTTGGGGCAGGAACTACAGGAACTACAGCCAGTCCTTTTGGGTCCACAACTGCCACTGGTCAACCAGGCATTGTGCAACAGGTTTGTGGATGATTGATTTTTACAGTCATTTTAGTTTTTTGTGGTCTTGTTTTTACATGCTTTAATTTTTGAGGACTCTCCTGAAAATCATCTTTGATGAGTGAGGCATTACTCTTTAAGTAATATATACAATGAGCAGCCAATCTGTATGCTATGGGTATACACAAATGGCAAGTCGAAGATGTGAGTTCTTGCATATTTTACTAAAATTGTTAAGATAAAAGTAAATCTGGTCGAGAAAATTCAAGTTGAAACTTTTGTAAATCAGGATGAAATCTGTATGAGATTTACTGATCTCATCACGGATGTGATTTTTTTTGTAAAATTCCCATTAAATATCCATGATTTTTATGAATATTATTATTATTAATGTAGCACTATTTTGTACTATTTAGTATTTGTATTTTAATGATTTATTGTTTGTACTCTAATAATCATATTTAATATTGGTCGCAACGAAAAATGTGAGAGACATTATGAAGCTGTTCAGGTGGTAAAAAAAACTTAACATAATACAATATTTCCTTTCAGAGTACGTTTGGTAATACCCCAGCATTATCTGGTCAATCAAGCAACACTACATCAACAACAGCTACATCAACAACCACCTTGAAATTATCTGAAGAAGACTTAGCTGCTTTCAATGGAGATCATTTTGTACTTGGTAAAATACCTGAACACCCTCCGCCACCTGAGTTTTGTGCATAGAATATAGAATATATTACATGTGTTATCTTGATAAAGGTACTTTTTTTAAACAATTAAGAAGGAAAACTAACTGTAAAAGACACCATTTCGTTGTCATCTCGACAACATCATCAGGTAAATGAATAACAAGAACTATATGCAAATATAGATAGATCGAACTAGATTGACAATACATTAAGTCAAGTGTATTATTTGCCTGATGATGTTGTTGAGATGACAACGAAACATTGTCTCTTAGAGTTAGTTTTCCTTCTTACATGTGCTATATACTCCGGAATAAGGTAAATAGATATATTAGATACAAAACATAACAATATTCTAGATGCACTTTGTTCTATTTTTATGTTGCATGTTATTAACTCAACTGGCAGCTAATACAAAGTGTAAAAACAAAATTATAATATCAAAGTTGTCCTTCATCAAAAATCGAATTCAACAGATGAGCCTCCTATGTCCAAACTACGGTTTAAAACTAAACTCTACGTCATCTCAACATACGTATATAAAATAAGAAAGTTGTCCTTCAGTAGCATTGTGTGTAATTATAAGAGTAGATTTAAGGCCATATACTACTGTTTTTTATTTAAATCTTTAGCTTTCATTGGGCTCGGACATCAGTGCTCGACGAAAGCTAAAGATTTATATAAAGAACTGTCAGTAGTATATGGCCTTCAAGCTACTCTCAAAATTATAATGATTCATAATGCCTTATTGTCACACAATATATATTTTTATGTGTATATTTGGGCAAATTTCAGGGGGGGGGGGGAATCATAAGATTTTGAAATTCGCCCAAATATACACACGTGTCATTCCACCGTTACGGACATTACACCCAGAGAACATTTTAGACCTATTTATTTTTACTCTTCCAAATGTTATAGTCAGATTTGCATGATTTTTTGTTACAATGTACTTTTAGGCAATAGCTTCTAATTCATAGTAAAAAAAGAAATGCACACTCTCGTAAATGACAGATATATTTATTTAAAATGTCGTTAGGGACATTACAGCTAAAACAACCACTTTGTTTAATCCTTCATTTCAAGTTTTAATTGCTGTGAATTTAAAAAGACCTCAGAAATTCAGGAACATTTCTTGAACAGACTAGATGTTGTAGTTCTAATTTATAGCTGTTTTATACACTCTGTTTCATTTATTATTTTTTTATTAATGAAAGTGTTACGTTACGGACATTACACAAAATGTTACGGACATTACAAATGGCAAATTCTGTAAGTCAAATATAAGAAAATTGCCTATTTTTCTTAGTAAATATCACATAGAATAGATAATATTACAGTAAAATCACATTGAGAACCTTGTTCATTTAACTCTCTTTTTGGAGCACGCTTTTTAATGTTGTCAAATTTTCATTATTTCAATGTCTCATGTGGAATGACCCACATGTATATTGATGTAAATGAGGTAAGATCGTCCAGATTGGTGTAGTCTTGAGAGAATGATGGTGTTGATGTCTGACTTTTCAAAAACCAGAGTGGAAGTCATCTTCAGAGTAAAGAAACAAAAATGAATGGAGAAAACAATCAATATGTTTAATTAAAGTCTATTATTTCAAAACCTCTAATCTTCTTCAAATCAGCTAAATATTTTATAACTTTTAAAGTACATATTTTTGAAGAATTAATTCACACATCTGGTATTAATAGTATTATCGTTATCTATAAAATACTTTCCACTAATTAGTAGATTTGTACAAATGTTTTTAAAACTAGTATACAGGTAAATAACTTACTATAGGGTTTCATTTGTTGTAATATTTTGACAAGAAATTTGAAATTTGATAACAAAATGGCACTCAATTACATGTTCCTTGTAAGGAACTTAATAAAAATTATTCTAAGAAACTAAATAACATGTTACTTTTTTTGTTGTCTTTTTTTACATTATTTTATGTCTATATGCCTGCTTGATTGAATAAAGTTTTTTGGTCTGTCCGTCCTTGTGTTTGCTTTTTTTTTTACTTGCTTGGTTTTTCATTTATTTTTATGATTGTTTGACAGTTATTTTGCTGGCTTTATTGATTGAAGACGAGCCGTTGTATATCGGATACAGATCGCACGCGAATATTGTATAGAACTTATGAAAGTCCAACGTTAGTTCTTTCATATTTTACTAAAATTGTCAAGATAAATGTAAATCTGGCCGAGAAAATTCAAGTTGAAACTTATGCAAATCAGGACGAAATCTGTATGAGATTTACAACCTCCGACACGGACGTGAATTCTTTTGTCAATTGCTCATTAATTATTCATGAATTTTATAAGTATACTAATAATTATGATAATTAATATTAATTTTGATAATAAAAAACAATCCCTACTACCACAATTAATAAATTATAGGTGGTTATGGAAGAAAATGCCCAGTTCATTATCCTATAGTACTTTCCTATATTATAATATATTACAAATATAATATAAGTATACTAATAATTATGATAATTAATATTAATTTTAATAATTAAAAACAATCCCTACTACCTGCACACTTATAGGTGGTCATGGGAGATTCTACCCAGTTCATTATCCTTTATATATATATTTATTTATATTACTGTGTAATATGTTCCAGGTCTCCATATTTCAATATGTAAAAGCCAGGATATATGGCAGGCAGCAAGTTGCTGCAACTTGTTGTTGTGACAGGTCTCTCCATGTGTATTTCTTCCATTTCTTGCGACCATATATATACACATTCAAACCGGATGTTATTTGTGCAACTGGTTGCAGAAGAAAAGGTTTGTACCAAACATAAATTAACATTTAAATTAACAATTCAACACATCACACAAAGAGATTTGTCGCTACAACTTGTCGCTTTATGTGTGCTGGCCACAGAAGTTTCTAATTCATCTATCTGAGGGAGTCTGTTAGTCTTCACTTTTTGACATCAAGAATGACTTGCTCAGCTCATATATAGCAAACTGTATGCCTATGGTTGGTGCCACCTAGAAGTCACAATAAATTGATGAAATAACAAATAAATTAATTTATATAATTATTATAATATTAAACACAAGAATGTTTATTAATTAAATACTTTATCCAAGTAGATCCATATGAAACTTAGACTCCAAAATAGTCCCTACTTTTGCATGAAAACTCAGAGGAAAAGAGTTGAATGCTGAACTATGTTGACGAAGCAGAAGACACATGTCTTCTGTTTTGCTCCCTCTTGACCAAAGCTTTGTTTAATCAAACCTAAACTTTTTGTGTGTGTAAAAGTTGGGACTGTTTTGGAGTCTTCTGAGTAAACTTGTGAAAGCAAAAATAAAACATTTTTATTGAGAAGCCATCAAAATTCTCTTCTCCAGAAGCAAGAGAGAGATTTGAACTAGTTAGACTGGACAACTTGTTTAGTAGACAAGAGTTTAGAAATAGAAACTCAAGCATCTTACAAAATGCCCATTCCTGCTCGTCTAACTATTTCTCAAGCTCCCACCCACATCTGGAGAGAAGAATTGAGTTAAGCATACCATGTAACATTTTAACAAGCCTTTTAAATTGAGTTAAGGGTTACAGATATTATAAGTGTACCTTGAGCAAATTTGGCCACATTCCCTTGTACAGGCCAACAAAACCTTCAGACTTAATGATAACCTTGAATGCATCCCAGGTAGAATTATACTTAAATAGACCTTCAGCTGCACCTGCCATCTGCATGCGCCGTCTAACTACATCTAGGGGATAGGTTCCTATAGTAGACAAGTTAAATCAACAATATACTCATTCAAATACTTTAGTGTATGATCATAGAACCCCTCCCAGGGGTGTAAGGGATCAACGGAGCACAGGCATTTATTTTTAGGGAACAAGGGATACTGCCAAATTATTTTCAGGGAACAAGGGAACAAAATATGATAAACAATAGTTTTTTGGGATCATGAGAACATAAGGTAATTAAAACATTTCAGGGAGACATTCATTTTACATAATTATGGGGAACAAGGGAGAAATGCAAAAAGATCAAAGGATCATGGGAGCATGCACCCCACTGGGAGGGGCTCGATCATCATAACAATCAATTAATAAATAATTGTATTAATCAATCATTAAAATACAGTCAATATATCATTAACATTGTCCGCCCAAAATGACATGTGACACATAAGCTTGCTTTAATTGCTTGATACTAGTGACCCTGTGTCCAATGGTCAAAATGTCTTTTCAGTTGGACAACTGTACATGCAACATTAATTTGCCGCTTCAGTGATTTCTATTCATGCTACCTTTCGGTCTAGTCGCGTAGACTTGAAGTTTATTGACATCAATGTTTTTTTAATTGGCTGTATATATCTACACAAATTGGATGCCATGCAGCTTTCACATTTTAGTTTAAACATTGTCAGCAGCCAATTTAGGCTGAGAATAAGAAATGAAGCAGTGCTTTATTGACTTACCAGACTGTGCTACTGCACCTGCAACTGCCCCACACAAAAGTTTAACTGTAACTGGAAGATCTTGGTCATGATGTAGAACTCTGAGCTTGTTACCGGCAGTCTCAGCAAGATAGTATGTTAAACAAAAGCCTAGGAAATAATAATAATCAACAAATATAACAAAATTGACATGTCCTATAGCTATATATGAACTTGTGTATTATTATATTATTAAAAGTCATAATTTACATAAGGTTGTTGCTGAACTCCTACCTTTTAAAGACTCGTAAACCATAAAATTTAATCCAATATATGGAGCTATACCCTATATGAACAAATGAACAAAAAAGTATTTAAAATATACATTTAAGGAATATATGACTTCTCGAGTCGATCTCCAGCTCCCATTGTGGTTATAATACAGTATAAAGACACATACAAGCGGACATTATCTATTGCTTATAAAATTTATAAAACATTTTTGAACTTTTTTCTGCCCTGTATCTGTCCTCTGATATAAACAATCAGAGTGTGCATCTCAAAGACTTTATAAATATAAATTATATATCTATATCTATATAACAAATAGCTGTTTTTACAGACATATTCAAATGATTTTGAAAAATGGATTCAATTAGAGGCTTTTGTCAATTTGGCCCAAGTTTTTGTTTTTCCTTATAGCTGTAACTTGAATACAGCTTATTCCAAAATGGCTGACTTGCCCTTGATGTCTCGTTCTCATGAAATTATTCTTTTCTTTTAAATTCACTCAAGCTCAAAGACAACAGCATAATTTCATGAGAGTGAGGCACAAGGGCCAATGGAACAAAAGGTCGCCATTTTGTAATAAGGTGTATTCATTGTTTGAAAACATTTGCTTATAATACACAGTTAAAGCAATATATACTTACAATTAGTGTTGGCCCAATTCCTTTAAAAAGACAGTTACTAAATAATCCCCCTTCTTCTCTTATAATGGTGACAAATGCATGCCGTATGTTCCTACAAACCAGAAATGATTAATCTTAATCTTATTAATGTTACATCATGAACAAGGAAGCTGTGAGACGTATGCTCATAGAATATCAGAATATTGCGAGAAAAATATATATATTTTCAAATATTTTTTACCGCAGATCCACATAGTGGCTGTTTGTCTGCTGACACTCACACTCACTACCTTGATCTACATTAAATATTTTTCACACATCACTCCTCCACTCCTCATGTTAATTTTTGATGAGGGAAGAAAAACCAGATGACACAGAGAGACAACACTTGTGGCATGGTAGAGAAATAACGTATCAAACAAACTCAATTCACAGGGACTCGAACTCACAACACAGAGCTGTGAAAGACCAGTGTTCTCACCACTCAGCCATTACAAATAAATGTGGACATTTACCTGTATTTGCGCTCAGCACCTTCACCCTGACAAGCCAGCCTGGTCCTGGTAATAAATAAAATAGAAAGAACAACACATTTAATGTTAATGCTAAAAATTAATAACAGTTTGTATTAAGAGCTTCTCTTCATCAGTATAAATCCTTAAAAATAGAAGTTAATTTGCAGTCTGACTGGTTAAAGTTTCGACTTCAATAATTTTGAAAAAAATATGCACCAGATTATTTCATCAAATCTAAATATTCTGATTTATTATTCTGAACAATGTGAATCACTTTATAATGAACATAAAGAATACCTAATCAAGTCCAGTGGGTAAGTAGCAGTAGCTGACACTATTCCAGCTGATGCTCCTGCAATAAGACGCATGAAGGGATGCTGCTCCCTTGTGTCTTCTGGGATTTTTAAAAGCTGCAAAAGATAAAATCAATTCTAAGACAAAAAAAAAAACAGAACAAAATTAGTGGGGTGATCATTCTGATAGGTGCTTTCAGATATGACCCCTAAAAGGGACCAGAATCTTGTCCAAGTAGACATGCCAGATGGATTTTACCTAGCTAACAAATGTACCACTTATTTGCCATTCCAGTTACCCTGATCCTGGGTACGATATTCACCCTAGAATATCCTCAAAAGTTCCAGATTTATCTTAATTAATAAATTTAGATGTTTGCCACCCCATATAAGTGTTACCAAATTGTTGATTTCAACCCCTAAAGGACAGACCAACAATCCCCAACCTTTTAAAATATGAGTTCTCCCAGGATTTACATTTGTTGGGTTCTGATCCAAACAATAAGATACCTTTCAGAGATATCAAACAGACAATATTTTTCTATTCTTTTGACAATGAAAATGTGCACCCATGGAGAGTTTTAATTGTACCAATCAATCTTGATGTTAGATATTTATTTGAACAGTTTTTAAGTCTTTATACCAACATAAGTGCAGGTAATTATGAACTGTACAAATTATTCCAATAAGGGGTGGACCATTAGATTTTTGAGGGGGGAGGGGGGGGGTGTGGGCAAATTTTATTTGCAGGATAGTTTGTTCCAATTCTATGTATGTGCAGGAATTTTTTTTCAACTTGCATGAATACTTTTTTTGTCATTGTTGCTATGCACGATTTTTATTTTTTTATTTAATGCTGTGCTCGAATTTGTTGTTTTTTTTTGCCCAATCACCCCCCCCCCCCCCCCCTCAAAAATCTAATAGTCCACCCCTAACAAGCAAAAAAGAAGTTGAGCTTTCAGACACTACTGGTCAATATGTCTGGCAGGTCAAAATGACATATACTTAACTGTCAGTAAAAGATTCTAGATATTAATCTATTTTAATTTGGTACCTTTTTGAATTCTTCATATGCAGCAAACTGTACTGCTGTGTACGGGACAATACGAACAATATTTGTACCATTACCCTAGAAAAACAAAAGATAATAGTACACTTTATCAACTTAGTCAGAAAAAATATATAATTTTACATTTAATTTATATTTATTTATACTGATTCATACAATAAAAATCCAAACTTATTAATTAATCAAATAATGAACACCGAGTGTACGATTACACACAAACAAAAAATCAGTTTCAGTATTGACATAAATGTCCAAGATATTTGGTGACCATTCGTTGATAAAACTGTAAAATAATAGTCCAATATAGCGATCAAAGCTTCTAGAATAACTGATCAGGATATTGCAATGCAAACAACATACCTTGAAATAGCCGATAAGACCTTCGTTCTTGTAAATTGTCTTAAGGGTTCCTGCAACCCCAGAATATTTGGCTTGGCTCGAAGAAACTTGAATCTAAGACAACCAATGAATAATTCAAATGCCTATTTTATAGAAGCTTAATGCGAGAATATAGATGTGTTTTTCCTATAATAAATCGTGCATTTTCAATATGAGAAAGCCATTTCAATGTTGGAGAAAGCCATTTCAATGTTGGAGAAACCCATTTCAATGTTGGAGAAACCCAGTGCTTACAAATTATCAAAAGGTGCAGAAATTAACACATCTGCGCTGCAATCCAACATGCAATGTCAGTGCAGCTTACTTGTAATAGCATTTTCACACGTTCTAATGGAGAAACACATGTTCTTGAGAATCCTCCTGCAACCCCGCCAGCAACTAGATGGATTAGTTGGTCTTTAGGAACGTACTTCTCAAACCACTGCTGGTTCTTACCGGTCATTTTGTTTTTGTGAAGTTAATGTATAAACACGACCTTTTAAACGCACTTATTTGTACTAAACACTGCAAAAGTACACAAAAGACAATATAAAACGAAACTAAAATATGATCTTAAGTTTCTAAGCGAAAGTTGTCAAAATATACAATTAAAATCTCGTAGTAAAATGCCTGCCAAATATACAGTCTGACCGCTTTTGTCATTCTGATTCAGACGCAAACTCGAATATCATTGGTCCCAAAAAGCTTCCGGTTCTACAACGGAAGTCATTTCGTTATCCGGGTCGTGATTCCGAACACGATACAAGTGGGTGTCGACGATACGGGTTGAAGTCGAACAAATGATTCGCTTTGACGTTATATTTGACGTCATAACACTCAATAGAATTTTGGATGATACATTCGGTTTCGATTCCTTTCATTTCTTTTTGATGACAAAAACGACAAATTGTTGATTCACAAAGAAAAAAAAAAGAAAAGAAGGGAAAAAGAGAGGAATGGAAAGTAAAGGAATGAACGAGAAAAGAGAATGAATAAAAAAAGAGATATTAAAGATAATCAAAAATAAGAAAGGAAAAATACAATTGAAAAAAGAACAAATAAGAAGAATATTGAAAATGCAATGAAAGAAAAGATAAGAAAAAAGGATGGAAAGGATTCACACTCATAACCAGGTTATTAACCCTTTGCAAAGGGGAATGGTCCTGGGAATGAGGTTGGCAAGGACTCATTTTCTCATAGAGATCACCAATGATTCTTATATACAAAACTTGAATGCAGTGGTACTTCTATTAAGCGGTCACCCTCGGGACTTTCCAAAGTGGCTGCTTAATAGAGGTTGGCCGCTGAATAGAGGTATAGAATAGGTATAGGAATAGATTTGGGACTTTATTGTGGCTGCCTAATAGAGGGTGACTGCTTAATGGGTGACCGCTTAATACCACTGTATCATGAATTATGAGTACATCTGATCTGTTGTTGCAGTGATTTAAATATCCATTAATATTTTGTTTCAAACTGTCAATACTTTTATTTGCTTTTAAAAATATAAACTATAGTTACTTTAATTAGTTATTATACAAATTAACTTATAGAGGGCAAGAGTTTGAGCTTGAGTTTACATCAATTATATATTTATATAGAGGGTGGCCAGGGGGGGGGGTCGTCATCACGTTTCACTATATATATCGATAATTATGATATTCACACATTACCTACACATTTACCCCTTGGCCACACTCTTTATAATTATAGAAATTATATTTGTGTAGTCATGCCATAGACCAAATCAGCTAATGTATCAATACTCCAGTATCATGTTATCTAGCACTGTTAAACTATTTGACAAAAGGAGCATTTGCGCAGGCTAAGCCTCAATTTGTTTTTAACATATTCACAAATTCCAAGCAAAGCATGAAAAAATGTCACCGCTTAACAATAGAAAACACATTTGATTTTACTCTGAGTTGAGGCTATCGCTGTGCAAATGTGCCTTTTGTCAAATAGAACAGCAGTGCTAGATAACATGAAACTGGTCTATTCAAAACCTCTGTGAATAAAAAATTTTGTTCAAAACATTTTCATGTGATATGGAAATACAGAAGACATAAAATTGGGTGAAAACAGACAAAGCAACGGGTTAGCTGATTTGGTCTATTGGCATAGAAAGACACAAGTACTCAGTTACCCATCATGCTTTAGTCATGCATGTGATTTGATTGATGTCAATCAAAAATACAACAAGCTGTCAAAGTGTTAGCCTCCTGCGCAGATGCTCAGTGCCGGACACTAAAAACGTCTGTGCAAGAGACTATCAGTGTCAGTGTCAACAGAATCTTGAGAATTCATAAATAAGAATGATTTGTCAATATTGCTGTAATGACAACAATAAGTTACTGCAGAGGATTAACATACACCTATTTCAATAATTGTTGTCACAGCCAAAGCTAGAGTCTACACTCTAAATCCTGCAAAGGATGCTGGTAATATGAAAATAACGTTTCATTTACTCCATGCTTTTTAAAGAAATCAACCTTTGCAACAACTTGTTACAATCATAAAACACGCACAACCAAAATATGTTGTATGAATACAAGCGATAACAAGAGAAGTACAGTGAAACCCAGCCTTTCGGCCACCCACTTAATACTGCCACCCTGTTATTGCGGCCAGTTTTTCAGGTCTCGATGAAATGCATGCCCATACATTTTCTATAAAATTTACCTGCTTAATGCGGCCACCCCGTTAATACGGCCACTTTGGGCTGTCCCTTCGGTGGTCAGATTAACGGGGCTCCACAGTAATACCAACATCCCTTACAGGCTTCAGAGTGTGGACTGTACCTTTGATTCCGACAACAATTATTTTAATAAGTGTTATTACTTCTAATAACTGCCTGACTCCTTCCCAGTCATCCTCCATGCATCCAAGGACATATATGTCTCAACACTGAGCAATAGAGGACTGGGGGTGAGTCATATTAACTGGTCAACTAACAGGTCTTATAATGGTATTCCTGGTAGCCAGGAAATAGTTATACTTTCAATATTATTTATTATGTGTAAAAACTGACCAGCAGTGTCATTTTCTAAGACTCTTTATTATAACAATTATTGTTGACAGTAGAGTGCAAACCCTATATCCAGGAAATGACTAAATAGTACAAAATAGTTCTAAATAAATTGGCAAACAATATAATTAGCATAAAATTGTGCTAAATAAGATTACTAATCTTTCATGGATATATTGTTTGCCTTCAACTATAAATATTTTATATGATAGTTATAGTGGTTTATAAAAAGTCTAAATTATGCAAACTTTAGACAAACAAACATTTCACACAGAAAGGAAGGAAACAAATAGACTGAATCCAAATATGGCCTCTAATTTTAATAACTAAAATTATTAAATTATTATAACTATAATTTTTCTTAACTGGCTTGCCTCATGTTCACATTGAAACACAAAGGAGTTTTCCACATGTATGCGAGGCTAGTCAGTGATCAAGATAAGTTATTCAAATTGGACGCAATTAATATTTTTCGATTCAGTGTATCGACTGAGAAAAATTTAGGAAAAACTTAGGATAATCCCAGACAGACTGAGCAATCGTGATTGACCATTAGATATGCAAAAAATATAGTACCTATTTGTTTTTGAAAAGTGACTATATTTTCTTTTTTTGAAATAATCACTTGTGTATTCAAATAAAATAATTATCCTGGCTTGGTGAATATTTGTGAATAATAATCTTGTCTTAACAATACATTATATTCACTGATAATCACCTCACCTTTGGAAAAGTGTTGCGTTTATAGTCATCGACCAGCAGAAATTTAAAAATCCCAAAATACTAAAAAATATATGATAAAAATTAATGAAATGAGAATATGTTTACTTTTACTGATAATCTATTTACTTATCTATTGATTCCATTGAATATAAATATTAGTCTAGACTAATTAAAAATATGAATATAAAATAAAAAGGCAACAGTGGATCATAGCGAATTCAAAAAGTTAGAATTGACTAGTAGCTCATACTTCTTTGTACCAGAATGCTTACAGGTAATATAGTTCCATGCATCATTGGGAATTTTTCAGATATATTTCTCATAAATTCCCTGTTGAGAACACTAACTATAACTCTTGAAGTGAGGAAAGTAGGCAGGGTATTCTAGTACTTGTAATATATATATACGATACCATAATGGAAATTGCCCATTATTTCAAGTCCAAAAACTAAAATCTTTTACCAAACATTTCATTGCTACATGCAATCAAATGAAAAGGTCAAGCAAAGTTGGCGATTCTCTTCTGTCAACAAAATACAAATTGTCTAGACTACAAATTACTTGAGGATGTAAACATATAAGTAGAAATGTTAGTTAGAAACATTTGAGCCAGTAATATATACCATCTTATGTATTTATTTAGTTTTAATGATCTGGTACTAGAATATATTTTTAAGGCTTGAAAATTTGTTTTCCATATATACTATCATTCAAAACTTGTTTGATACATGTCTAGACAAATTGTGTTTGATTGACAGAAGAGAAGAGCCACCTCACGACACAAACTATTGGTGTGTAGCAATGAAATCAGTGGTAAAACATTGTCATTGAATTCAAACATTGTTCTTATATAATACGTCCTATAAATTTGATAATACTTACTGTACAATAATATTTAAGAGCAATAATACTGTTATCATTTGAAAGGTATCTGATATCCATATAATATTGTTTTGACACTCTCGTATGTTACAAACTGTATGCCGACAGCAGGAGCTACCTAGAAGTAAAAAAATGGGAAAATTGTAAATGTTTATCTTAGTTATTTTTACTGCATAGGTCAGTCTTTAAAATATTCCAACTAAGCACAGTACAGACATAAACATCACAAATGAATAATGAACACAGGCATAGAAAAGTGAATGAATAAATTTATGGATAGATGAACGAATTCATGAATGGATGAATCAATATATGTATGGATGTTAAATGAATGAATTTATGAATGGATAAATGGATGATTGGATGGGAAAATGAATGATTGATTGGATGGGGAAATAAATGATTGGATGGGGAAATGAATGATTGGATGGGAAAATGAATAACTGATTGAATGGGGAAATGAATGATTGAATGGGAAAATGAATAAATTATTGAATGGATAAATGAATGATTGGAAAGAAAATGAATGAATGATTGAATGGGAAAATGAATGAATGATTGAATGGGAAAATGAATGATTGAATGGGAAAATGAATGAATGATTGAATGGGAAAATGAATGATTGATTGAATGGGAAAATGATTGAACATTAAACAACAGAATTACCTTGATTAAATTGGGTAAAATCCCTTTATACAATCCTCGTATTCCTTCTTTTTGTAAAATAGTTTTAAAAGCATGTAATGTTGAGTTATAGGCAAATTCATTCTTTAACCCTTTCATCTGCATTCGGCGTCGTACAACATCCAAAGGATAGGTCACTAGGACAATGTAATTATACAGAGTGAGAATGAGTATTATGAGAATAATATGGCGAATGGTACCAAAAAACTAATAGTCTCTGAATAAATGGCCAAGTCATGGAATTTTGTTTTCCATCAGGTTTTTTTGTGTGTTGGAGTTTTGATTTTTTTTCTGCTGTCTCGGAGTCTCGAATTTTAAATCCAATCTTCTCAGAGTCAATTTGTTTTCAAATGGCTAGAAGGTTAGGAAACTCTTGGTCTCAAATTTTTAAAATCAGAATTTAAAACATACATCTCAGTTTTCTTGGATTTACCATAAGCCACCCCTAGAATGCACATAATACTACAAATTACTTTATAATAACTCTCTAAAGTTTCATGGGCAATTGGTCAAACTCTCCATAAGCAGGGAGATCAGAAGCTCAGAACAAATATCTCAGTGTACATGAGAAATGTGGAGGACTGCTATATGAAGATGCACATTGCTGCTATGCAATTTAAAAGCATAAGTTTGGTATACATATCAAATGCTTCCTCCAAGGCATACAAGACTGTTGTGCCAGGAGACAATCCTCTATCTCTTTGTGAACAACATAATCTTTTACGTCCACTTTATATTAGGATTAAGGTGGATCACTATAGTTTTCGGAAAGCCACACAAGGCCGTTTTAAACGTCGTTTTGACAAACTTCCCAATTTTCGATTGACCTGAAACTTTTACAGATTATCAGTCTTAGACTGAAATTTAAAACAATATACTTTGTTTTTAGATTTGTATTTTAATAGCAGCGATATACAGGAAAAACGGAAATCAGTTGCGCTTAAATTGTAGACGAACGCGATGAGATCTCGAAAAGCGGCTACCATCACAGTAAACTACAACATTAGGCACTCAAAATATCAAAGAATTAAAGAAATCTGTATGTTTGATTTCGAGAAAATTACAGATATATTTTGTACTTTGTAGTTTTGAGTGTTAGAAGGAATCACTCAATGTGTGGCAATGTGACTTACAATAACTGAACAAATAGCGCTCAAAAACCGTCAAAACCTTCCCTGTACATATATGTCTTTAGTTACTAAGTTTGGGACAATAAATCGTTTACAGTATTGAGAAATTTTTTTTTTTTCTTAGAGATGTTAGAGCTTGACTTCAAGCGAAAACACATCACTGTTGCGCTTTTCTATAAATATTCAAAACTGCCGTTTACATTTTTCTGTAAAACTCACAAACTCTTCTCCAAAGTACTAGAAATGCTATCCTGAAGCTTCATTTCAATTGAGGCATTTAAACATGGTAAAAAAAAATTAAACTTGGATATCTTAACGAAGCCGACTCGATCGGCTGTTCACGGCCGCTAATGATGCAAATCTGCGTTACATTCTGGAGTCACGACGCAATACACCGTGACGGTTTTGGTTGAGTTATTACTTCCGGCGATAAAAATAAATTTCGCTAATTGCTTCATTCCATTGTTCTTTTGATTACATCTGACTGCATGTAGTGATACATTCCTTTGTGCCAGTTGAATTTGTGATTTTTGGTTGAGTTATTACTTCCGGCGATAAAAGAAAGAGCCAGGGAAGGGAGGGGAGGGCTGGAGCTGAGTTAGTTTAAAAAGTATGCGGTTTCAAAAGTATCCGGATCCGTGTAGACGGGGTCTAAATCCACAAAACATATAGCACTTTAGAATAATAAATTTCGCAAATTTCTTCATTCCATTGTTCTTTTGTTAGTTGTGACTTTTTATTCGCAGGTATTTTGAGAGAAAAGGTAACTAATTTGCAATTCATTTCACAAATTCAACCGGCACAAAGGAATGTATCACTACATGCAGTCAGATGTAATGTGTAGTTCCAGAAAATATCCATACCCCCCCCCCCCCCCCCCCCACGGAGGGTCACAGAAATTCCGAGGGGTAGGGGGGTCTAAAAGTGGAAAATTTCCGAGGGAGAGGGGGGTATAAAAACGTATTTTTCCAGAGGGTTACAAGAGATACGTATAGTACCGTAATTCACTATCGGTAGCAGGAAACTAAACCAAAGAAATACTCTTGCTATTAAAGTGCATCTGAAATTGCTTGTTGTAAAGCTTCCAAGATTTTCCAGGCATTTATTTCAACACTTTGTCTCTCTAAGTTGCATTTCTTGCTTCGAGCAAGACAAAATGGCGGCCAAGTCGTTCCCAGTCCCTCTAATTGCGCCTTACCGTTCACATGTCAAATGTCACGTAACGCACCAGTGTAGTGTTGTTTAGCTCGCAAAAGGACCCAAAAGCACTGTAAAAGCATGACATTTTAACTGTTAAAAAAGGCAAGAACATATTCTGAAAGTATTTAACCGTTTTTTGCTATAAATCGCGATCTCTGATGTAAGTTTGTGACACATAAACTGTGTTCGTGTGAGACCCACGGCGGTGGCGCCAGGACGCTTTTCACGATATTTTCAAAAATAAACTGGCTAAATTTGCAAGATTTATCTTCAAACTGGTTGGTACCTCCAAGAAAATAATCATGCACAGTAACTTACAAAATCAGAAGCCGAAAATCAAATGTTTTTTACTTTTTTGTGGCTACGTAATAACAACAAAAATTGTACCATTAATTAACACCTTTGTCCGCAAATTATAGACATAAAAAGCATTTTAGGTATGAATTTGAGGTTTTCCAAGGGGTATTAAAGCAAGTGGGAAAATTATGGAAATTCCAGGGGGTAGGGGGGTCTTTTGAAGACCCTCTGGAATGGAAATTCCAGGGGGTAGGGGGGTCTAAAAATAAAAAACCCTCCGTTGGGGGGGGGGGGGGGGGGGGGGTATGGATATTTTCTGGAACAACACAATCAAAAGAACAATGGAATGAAGCAATTAGCGAAATTTATTTTTATCGCCGGAAGTAATAACTCAACCAAAACCGTCACGGTGTATTGCGTCGTGACTCCAGAATGTAACGCAGATTTGCATCATTAGCGGCCGTGAACATCCGAACGAGTTTAATTTTTTTTTACCACGTTTAAATGCCTCAATTGAAATGAAGCTACAGGATAGCATTTCTAGTACTTTGGAGAAGAGTTTGTGAGTTTTACAGAAAAATGTAAACGGCAGTTTTGAATATTTATAGAAAAGCGCAACAGTGATGTGTTTTCGCTTGAAGTCAAGCTCTAACATCTCTAAGAAAAAAAAAAATTTCTCAATACTGTAAACGATTTATTGTCCCAAACTTAGTAACTAAAGACATATATGTACAGGGAAGGTTTTGACGGTTTTTGAGCGCTATTTGTTCAGTTATTGTAAGTCATATTGCCACACATTGAGTGATTCCTTCTAACACTCAAAACTACAAAGTACAAAATATATCTGTAATTTTCTCGAAATCAAACATACAGATTTCTTTAATTCTTTGATATTTTGAGTGCCTAATGTTGTAGTTTACTGTGATGGTAGCCGCTTTTCGAGATCTCATCGCGTTCGTCTACAATTTAAGCGCAACTGATTTCCGTTTTTCCTGTATATCGCTGCTATTAAAATACAAATCTAAAAACAAAGTATATTGTTTTAAATTTCAGTCTAAGACTGATAATCTGTAAAAGTTTCAGGTCAATCGAAAATTGGGAAGTTTGTCAAAACGACGTTTAAAACGGCCTTGTGTGGCTTTCCGAAAACTATAGTGATCCACCTTAAGTGAAAGCAAACGAGACCTCTGGCTTTGTGACCTTGTCAAAGAACATGAGGTGCTAAGTCAGTCCTGCCAAAGCTGGACACAATGCAAGCGTCTGGGCTGCGAATCTAACCTAGACAATTCAAAGCCCAAAACACTAGACCATTACACTTCTTTCTTCTTTAGTATGACTGTGAAAAGCTCATGATATGAACATGGTCAAGGCATGGCAAGACATGTCAAAAAATTCTAGAAACATCACGTTCGCGGCAAGGCACGCACACGGCACTGAACTTTTCACAGTCATAAGAAACATGCTCTAATATGCATACATAACACGTATAGAGGCCGTACCTGATTGTGATACTGCTCCTGCAGCAGAGCCGCACATCAGTTTATACCTCACAGGCAGGTCATGGTCCTTTTTAATAGCTTTTAGTTTTGTTCCTTGAGCAGATGCCATGTGGCTTGTAAATACGAACCCTGGAAATAAGAAACCACACATTACAACTACACAACTACAAAGAAGGATAAAAAACTTAAAAACATCTCATCATTGCCTGTAAATAAGAAACCAAACGTTACATAAAGATTGTGCTAGCTTATAAAATTTATTATACATAACCAAGAGAGTGCTACAAAGAAGGATAAAAAACTGAATAAGCCTGATCTTTGCATGTATGTTCCTGGAGCATCCCAAATACAAAACAATGACTAACCTTTAAGAGTCTCATAAACAGCAAAGTTGATTCCTACATATGGTGCAATTCCCTGAAATAATGATACAAATATTGATAAATATCAAATTTAAGCAGAGCTATAAAGTCATTGTTCATTAAAGACATACACAAACAACATTATTTAATATACCTTCTCAAGACTGAGCATATTGTAATAATTTTAAAAGCTAAGGTCATTGACAACTTTAGGACATTATTTAATATATCTCAAGAAAGTTAGTGGTTTTGAAATAAAGAATTATTTAAATATATTACATTCCACTATGAGTAGCTACAACATGACTAGAGAAATAAAATGCATTCAGAATATTCTCAAATAACACAATTAGCTAAGCTGCAATGTGTAGTTCCAGAAAATATCCATACCCCTACCCCTCTACCCCTCGGAATTTCCTTGACCCTCCGTGGGGGAGGGGGGTGGGGATGGTATGGATATTTTCAGGAACTACACAATATATACTTAGTCAGGTGACATATAAACTTTAAAAGCAATGCCAACCTTCTTGAGAAAAGTTAGAGATTGATACACTTAACAAACAATGCCAATCTTGAGATTGATATACGTACTAAAGTTGTTGGGACAAGTCCTTTGTACAAACATCCACTCATGAAACCTCCTTCTTCCTTTAAAATTGTCTTGAATGCATGAAGTATTCCTCTACAGAAAAAAGTAAACATTATATCAAATTATAGGTAATAGAATGAAATTTGTAACACCATAAAAAATGTTGACTTATTAACTTAAGTCAACGTTTTTTACGGTGTTATAAATTTCATTCTATTACCTATCGTTTATATCAAACACTGATGCAGCCTATACTAGTTTACTCACTAGTTTCCAGTTATATCAAATAGAGAAGTGAATAAATGAATGAATGAATAATTTTTACCAGAATGTTTTGCCTACAATATTTTGTTACATAATAATTATTATCGATTGTTCTAGTATTCTCAAGAGGGAAATAAAAATCTGAATTTTAAAAACAAATTAGTAAAGCATTCTGGTACTCAGGTAGTAAAATGACACCATTTGGGTGTAAATGTTGTAACATGTTAGCCAATGTATATTACCTGTATTTCTTATTAGGCCCATCGCCTTGAACAGACAGCCTAGTTCTGAATAAGAGCAAACAGAGGAAAACAATATAGGTTAACATTCATACATGTCGGAGAGAAAAGAAAGATAGCAATCATTCACATTTTGTGTCAAACATTTGTAAAAGATCATTTCATGGTTCTCGTCAATCAACCTCAGCCTTGAAAGTGTGTAATATATTCTTCAGAATTTGACTACAGCCCATGTAATTTGTAAGTGTTTCAATTGTTTGATAATGTGTATATTTCTTAAATTTCCACAAG
Organism: Metridium senile; assembly: GCA_949775045.1. NCBI lineage: Eukaryota > Metazoa > Cnidaria > Anthozoa > Actiniaria > Metridiidae > Metridium > Metridium senile. The sequence continues at coordinate 7,352,262 of OX459101.1, read as the reverse complement.
CATTAAACAAATTCTAAAGAATACATTACACGCTATCTATATGGAGGTTGGTCGACGAGAACTGTGAAATGCTCTATTGTTATTAGTAAAACAACTGTTGCTTTATTTGCTTTGCTTTTTTTTGAAATCAAGTTATAGGGAGAGGTACGTTATATCAAATCAGCCAGTGACTGGACTTGTAAGTTTACATAAGCTTTACCCCAAGGATGACTGACAGAACGGTGAAAACAAACATTCTATCAAAGTCCGATGTTGGATACCCTAGAAATTAGAGGGATTCTTGATCTAGTATTCGTATTTATCATTTGTACGTCTGTGTTCATTATTCTCTACAGAAACCCTCTAGCCAAACGAGGCTAGTCTTTTGAATTCGCAGAGCCAATCAGAAGCGGAGGATCAGAGTCTAACCCCAGCCTTCTGATTGATTTTAAGTCTTTGAAGAGCTTTGATTGGAAATAATTTGACAACTTGATGAGATTAGGTTCCAGATATAGCTATAATTGAGTGTAAATCAAATCAACATAGAAGTGAGATTCTAAGCTCTTTGGGCCAGAGGTTGAATTCTAGTTGCATCACAAACCGTCAAATTTACAAACGTTTATAAAGCAAGTAGAAAATGACTTCTGGTACCCAGGGTAGATGTTGGAGGCCATGATGTTATAGTTTTTGCTATAAAAACAACATATAAAGTACTAAACATAAAGTACTGGAACGTACTATCACAGGAAAACCCTCTGTGTAATCCCATATGGTGATTGATCAAGGTATTGCTCTTGTCTATCTAATCCCACAGTGGGATTGTATAGTTGGGTACACTTGACCAATCCCACATGGGATTGAACATAGATATTGTACAGACTTGAACAATCCTACATGTGTATTAGACAGAGGATTGTACAGTAATACTATGTAGTATTGAACATGCATTATATAGGTCTAGTCAATCCCACATAGTATTGTACAGGGCATTGAACAGAACAAAACAATCCCATAGTTGCATTGTACAAGGTATTGCATAGCACTGGTCAATCCTTCATTGTATTGTACAGAGCATTGAACAGAACAACACAATCCCACAGTTGCATTTTGCAAGGCATTGCATAGCACTGATCAATCCTCCATAGTATTGTGCAGAGCATTGAACAGAACAACACAATCCCACAGTTGCATTTTGCAAGGCATTGCATAGCACTGATCAATCCTTCATTGTATTGTACAGAGCATTGAACAGAACAACACAATCCCACAGTTGCATTTTGCAAGGCATTGCATAGCACTGATCAATCCTCCATAGTATTGTGCAGAGCATTGAACAGAACAACACAATCCCACAGTTGCATTTTGCAAGGCATTGCATAGCACTGATCAATCCTCCATAGTATTGTACAGAGCATTGAAGAGAACAACACAATCCCATAGTTGCATTGTACAAGGCATTGCATAGCACTGATCAATCCTCCATAGTATTGTGCAGAGCATTGAACAGAACAACACAATCCCACAGTTGCATTTTGCAAGGCATGCATAGCACTGATCAATCCTCCATAGTATTGCACAGAGCATTGAACAGAACAACACAATCCCATAGTTGCATTGTACAAGGTATTGCATAGCACTGATCAATCCTCCATAGTATTGTGCAGAGCATTGAACAGAACAACACAATCCCACAGTTGCATTTTGCAAGGCATTGCATAGCACTGATCAATCCTCCATAGTATTGTACAGAGCATTGAACAGAACAACACAATCCCATAGTTGCATTGTACAAGGCATTGCATAGCACTGATCAATCCTCCATAGTATTGTACAGAGCATTGAACAGAACAATACAATCCCACAGTAATATTGTCAAAGGTATTGGTCAGTTCAGATCAATCCCACAGAGGATTGTACAAGGGATATCCCAGAATACAATCCAACAATAAAATTATGCCTTGTACTACATGTAGCTAGTGTATTTCTTAGTTCAAGTAAATGACAAAACAAAATATTTCTATTAAAGTGTGTTTATTGCAAAAAAAGTATCTAACATTTCAATATGTCTATTACCTAGACATCAGCAATAAACATGTAGTGATTTATAAATAGCTCAACTTATTATAATAGCTAAAATGACATACCTTCTGCATTTGTTAATACTGTAATACCTCCTTGATAATTGCAATGGCTACCTTAACTTTTAATACAGTTATAAAGGAAATTTTTGACTCCAGGAAATCAAATTGTAAAGAATTCAAAATGCCTCTAAATAATACAATAACTGTGCAAGTACTCTAACAGGGCCACCTTAGACAAAACTATCCAATCAAAAAACAGTAAAGCCAAACAGAGACAGAACTGGTAACAGCATTAGCCAATCAAATTATAGTGTTCTCACGCAAGCTAGCTAATTAATGATCTTGAGCAGAAAGCTACAATATAACAATTCATCTAACGGTGGCCGGTTGAAGTAGTCACACAGTAAAGATCATTGTCACAATAGAGGTTCTGCACCATCACATGAGTGTAGCAATGTTAGATAGCAGGGACAATAAAAAACAATTGACATGTAATCGACAATTGACATAAAAAAAATGTATATAACGAATAACAAAATTACTTAAGAGAATGATATTGCATTGTTCTTCCGTCTAAAATGCCTGCTGCCACGTGGTAGTGCAACACCTCTTTATCAACATAAACATTGATCAGTTATTTGTTCATATATATTATGACATAACACACCTTACTTCCTGCATAGATAATGAACTATCACAACAAAATACAACAATGGATCCTCCTCTGATATTTTTGGAACACATAACAATATACATATATATATAGATGAAAAGGAAACAACAGATATTATTTTGTAAATACCCTAGCTGGGCTCCTGAAAATGTTGAAATGTAGCACATCAAGAAATTATGGCCATAGTTCAAAAATAAATATTTTTTTTACAATAACAGGCCCCCATTTAAATCTGTACTTTCCAATTTAATCTGTACTTATGCAAATTATGAGGTGATGCATGTTATCCCACTGGTCAATCAATCATAGAAGAAATAATCTATACTGATTGGTTGATCTGTGGATAGCACACATCACAATACTAAGATTATCATTTGCATATGTACAGATTTAAATGGGAAAGTACAGATTTAAGGAGGCTCCTTATCGTTTCAAAGGATGATGAATCTGAAGTAAAAATCATTTTCCAGAAAAAAAATTGGTTTGCATACTATCAAAACAGGTAGAGCTTCAATTGGACCGTTAAAATTTCGAGCCCGCAGGAGCAAATTTTTGATCACGTGACGGGTCAAAAGTTATCACGTGACGTGCACAAGGGTAGCTTCCCGCGCTGTATTCTGTGTTGGTTGTTATGTTAGTATCCTGAAATACGATTACCACCATTCTCTAAAATACAATCAATGATTTGCCCTCTTATTTCATGGCAAACTGGTTTCCCTTTTTCATAATAGCGCCCTTTTGCGTGTTTGCTGACTGCTCATGTGATAGTTTTTAACCCATCACATGATCAAAAATTTGCTTTCTCGCGATCAAAATTTCAGCGGTCCAATTGAAACTCTACCTGTTTTGATAGTATTGATGGCTCATAGACCAACCATATTGAAGATTATGAGTTTTAGGATTTGTAATTAGAGGTAATGATTGAGTGGATAGTTACCATAGCAACACTGTATCTTTCAGGGAAAGACCAATTCTTTCCAAAAAATAAAAAACAGGGTTTTTTTTCTTTTTTTAAGTATGATATTGACACCTAGTTAGATTATATATTATATAGTGGAGATTAAAAAAACTTATTTACATCAGAATGCAAGATATTGTAAAGTTTTGATGTTTTGATTCTGATTTCAGGAATATTTTTAACTTTCACTATATAATCAATAATCTAAAGAGGTGCTGTATCATACTTGAAGAAAAAACTTTGAGTTATTCTTATTTTTCTGGTATAATGGGCCTTTCTCAGATACAGCATTGCTGTTGCTATAGTAACAATCCACACTATCATTACCACAAATTACAAATCCTAAACTTATCTTCAATATGGTTGGTCTATAAGCCATGGATATACAAACAAATTTTGGCTAGAAAATGATTTTTACTTCGGATTCATCATCTGTTGAAACTATAAGGATCTTTGTTAAATGGGAACCAGTTCAATGTGGTTTTGCTGGGTGGTTTTTAAATTTACAATGTACAGATCAATGCAAATGAACTAAGTTTCTAGGGTTTGTTATTCAAACTATGCAATAGTTTTTATACTACAAGAGAAAATGGATCCTTGCAGTCTAATCACACAAGCTTGGCTGTCTATCTAGTTGTATAGTTATGGAGCATATAGAGATTTTGTCTGCGCATGCGTTTGTTTTGATGCTAAAATTACTTTTCACGTTGAATGAAACAATTTTATGCTGAGATGGAACATCTGGTTTGCAATCTCATCTTTCACAATTATGTCCATGAACCGAATTACTGAGATATAAAATGTTGACCGTCTACTAGTGCGCTGTAGTTAATTATTTCAAACCAACACATTATGGATTGCAAAATATCACACGTCAAAGTCTGACAAAAGTGAAAAGAAAGACCAGAACTGTGTACTTTCAAGTAACATGTTGGGCGATAAACCAATGTACAGGTCAAAACTTTTAGTAGAAGTTATAGCCAACACGCTTCTTTGTGCATTTGCATTATATTAGCAGATATTAGACGACTTAGATTGTTAAGTAAACCGGCGTGTTGAGGTCAATATCAGCAATATTGAGTCCAAACTTCTTGCAATTCATCATAGAATTTTTATATCTTAAACATCGTGCCCCAAAAAAACGTTTAAAGAAATTGACATTTCCATGTTTACTTTTCGCAAAACTGAGCTGTTTTTGTAGAAAATTGTTGTCCCCGGATATGATTTCAAGCAGTGTTTAGGCCCATGTTCAACATGGTTTAGGCGCTGTTCCACTGTGGTAAATTTGACGAACTTCAACAACCTGTATTTCATAATCTAAAATATTTATCTAGAATGTAATTATATATTTCGATTTTATGGGAGCCATTAAGGTTTTTACCTATAAAGCCAACTTTAATTCTTAATTGAACAATAAAAAATAGTTTGCTAAAATTTGCATGTTGTTTTGAGCGAAAATATGCATAAAACCATGTACCGGTACACAAAATCACTTTGGATCATATTGAGGGACCAAAAGTTACTACCTAAAAAGCTTAGTTTTGCAAAATATAAACATGTAAAAAGGTATTTCTGAAGAAAATTTGCTGGGGCACAATGTTTAAGATATAAACATTCTAAGATGAATTCTAAGGATTTCGCACGCAAAAGTGCATGCCTCAAAGTAACCAAGGCAATTTTATTGACGATGGAGGGCGTCTAATATCTCCCAATATAATTAAATACAAACAGTATCGTGTAATGACTTAAATTAGCGCCCAAACTTGTATTCGAAAGTTCGAAGTTCTGGTACTTTTATCCATTTTTGTCAGACTTTGACATGTGATATTTTTCCATCTTTCCAGCGCACTAGTAGACAGTCAACATTTGATATCTCAGTAATTCAGTTCTTGAACATAGTTGTGTGCAAGATGAGATTGCAAACTAAATGTTCCATGTCAGCATAAAATTCTTTCATTTGACGTGAAAAGGAATTTTAGCATCAAAACAAACATGCGCAGACAAAATATCGACATGCTTAGTTATGGCAATTTGTTTGGCTAGTTTTTTTCAGGTTTTTGTTTTAGTGGGAACAATTTTGTTTCAACTCAATAGACAGCCTGATCATGTCTGTGGTTAGCCCACCAAATTAATTTTCTCATATTATTATTTAACAATTACATTTTTCACTGACTTTTTTATTGCCACTCTCAGTCATCATGGTGGCCAAGAGCGAACATTAAGTCAAAGTCAGATTCAAAGGTGTTCTTTGTGCACTTTCTAGAAGGAACTAGTAACTATTAACAATCCACCACTGTCGTGTATGCATTTTATGTGTATACCATGAAATATGGCTTCTAAAAGTATTCATTTCTTGGCTTTAAAATATGATGTTTTTGCAAGTAAATATTTCCTCTCTTTCGGATAAAGGTTTTTTATGATTGATTTCCAGCAGTTTTCTCTCCAAAATGTGATTTTTTTTATCTTTACTTTAACTTGACACAGATTACAATGATTAGCCAGTTTTTAAACCAGACTGAATCAATTGTTTTTGTGTTGTTCAAAAGAGTGCTAACTGTTTATCCAACAGGAACTTAATTAATTGAACTGAATAGGGTGCAAAAAGTATATCTGTGAAACATTAATACTACTACTTAGTGCAATTTTTTGCTAATTTATTATCACTATTTTACACTATTTAGTAATTTGTATTTCACAGATGTATTTTTTTGCACTAGAATTGTTATTTAAATCACCAAAGTTATGATTAAATAGGTATTCCTTGTGGAGATGAAACTGCTTGAAATAAGCCAACAACCTCAGATATATTTATATTATATATTTGTTTATATTGCCAGCAAGAACACCATATTATCCAAGAAATGAATGATTCATTTAAGTTATATTTCCTGGTTCACATGTAAATATGCATGCACAAAGTGATGGGTTGTTAATGATTGATCAAAGCATAGTTACCAGTCCTTTCTCTATAGTGCGCAAGAAATGCCTTTGAATCTGACTTTGATATTTTGCCGTTTGACAAATCTCCTGTAGATAAAATGTCAAAGCTCAAACGAAGAAACGTCAAACTTGCTGGTGCAAAATGCCATTTGAAATGTTTTGTGACAAAGTGACATACTATGGTAAAAAAGCCAGATGCGTCTATGACAAAGGTCAAAAAGGCAACTTCACTTTGTAATATGGCCCTAAATCACTTTTCCTTTGAGATGTTTTTAATTTTTGGGATTTTTAGATCACAATTTTGGCACCAAAATTCAAAATTTCTTTTTTTTCAGTCAGTTTTTGCTACTTTTAGAAACAAAATGGCTGAATTTTGTCTTCAATCTTAAGATCCTTTAGTCAAGGTATTTCAAATAATAATTATAGTATTATAGATTACTTTGATCATAATGCACCTATCAATGTTAAGCCCGAGCGGAGGGGGGTTGGGGAAGGGGTAGGGATTTTGACATTTTCTAAAGGCCGATCTGCACGGCACGATTGTTGTGTACGACTTGTAGTATACGATTAAAATGACTCAAGTCATGCCGTGTAAATGCCCCTACGACTTGCCTACGACTGACGCACGCGACCAACAACTTGTAGTAGGATTTTGAACCAAGGATTGAAACCCTACGACTTGTCGTAGGAAAATGACATGATATGTCCCATATTATGACCAACCATCTGTACAATCCCATGTAGGATTGTATTGACTGTGCAATCCCACGGGGGGTATTGTACAGGTATTACATAGGACTGACCAATCCTCTGTACAATCCCATGTAGGATTGTATAGGCTGAACAATCCCAAGGGTGGTATTGTACAGGTATTACATAGGACTGACCAATCCTCTGTACAATACCATGTAGGATTGTATAGACTGAACAATCCCAAGGGTGGTATTGTACAGGTATTACATAGGACTGACCAACCATCTGTACAATCCCATGTAGGATTGTATTGACTGTGCAATCCCACGGGGGGTATTGTACAGGTATTACATAGGACTGACCAATCCTCTGTACAATCCCATGTAGGATTGTATAGGCTGAACAATCCCAAGGGTGGTATTGTACAGGTATTACATAGTACTGACCAATCCTCTGTACAATACCATGTAGGATTGTATAGGCTGAACAATCCCAAGGGTGGTATTGTACAGGTATTACATAGGACTGACCAATCCTCTGTACAATCCCATGTAGGATTGTATAGACTGAACAATCCCAAGGGTGGTATTGTACAGGTATTACATAGGACTGACCAATCCTCTGTACAATACCATGTAGGATTGTATTGACTGTGCAATCCCAAGGGTGGTATTGTACAGGTATTACATAGGACTGACCAATCCTCTTTACAATCCCATGTAGGATTGTATAGGCTGAACAATCCCAAGGGTGGTATTGTACAGGTATTACATAGGACTGACCAATCCTCTTTACAATACCATGTAGGATTGTATAGGCTGAACAATCCCAAGGGTGGTATTGTACAGGTATTACATAGGACTGACCAATCCTCTGTACAATACCATGTAGGATTGTATAGACTGAACAATCCCAAGGGTGGTATTGTTCATGGTATTACATAGGACTAACCAATCCTCTGTGCAATCCTGTGTGGTATTGTTCAAGGTTGTACAATCACAGGTCGGGATTATATAGAGTATTAGTCAGCGTTGTCTAATACCATGTGAGATTGATAAGAGGATTACATAGAACAATCCAATGACCTGCTCAATCCCATGTGGGATTACATAAGTCTATGTCAAACTCTGAACAATCCACCCATGGGATTAGACAGAGACTTTCCCTGTGTATAGAAAGTACTATATAAAGTACTGGAACAGCCTACCGCTGGACCTGAGGAGGGTACACGACCTAAGAAAATTCAAGTCTGACCTCAAAAAGCACTTTAGATCTCGCTAAAATTTAACCCTGCAATACTACATGTTAAATGTTTTAATCTTAGTACTTGTAACTTTATTTTTTGTATTTCTGTATAGTACTGTATTTTTATGTCTGTAAGTTTATTTTAAACAGAGCCCCATTCAAACCAGCTTTGCTGAACTGGGCACCTCTGTATAAATATTGTTAATAAATAAATAAATAAATAAATAAATAAACAAGTAGACATACCTAACTAAATCTAAGGGATATGTTGCTGATATTGATGTGACACCAGCCATTGCTCCAGCCAGCAGTCGTTTACCAGGTGTATGGTGTGAAGCATGTTCTGGTATGTTTAACAACTGTCAAAGTTAAATAAATAGTCAACTGCATTAGTGATTATACTAAATAATTTGCAGCACATAGGAAAAGCAGCAAATAAAGATTAGAAATAATTCATAAAGATTATCTTAAAGAGAAATGTCTACAAGTAAGTAGCATCTAGGATCACAGATCCCTTGAATTAGAAGCAATGAAATTTAAATTATGCCTATTAGGCATATTTTGTACACTTATATATCAAAACAATCAAAATGTATTTAATAAGAAAAAAATAATTCCTTTGTATATAGATTGGAATTTCAAATCAATACACCATAGAGGTTCTGCATGCTATAGAGATGTGAACAAATCGGATTCTTACTTTTTTGTATTCTTCATAAGCAGCAAATTGAACAGCACTGTACGGTATTATTCTGATGACATTTGTACCATTGCCCTGGAAACGTACAAAGTAGTTGAGATATAAATGGAAACTAGCGAGTAAACTAGTATAGGCTGCGTTGGTGTTTGATATAAATGATAGGTGATATAATGAAATTTGTAACACCGTAAAAAATGTTGACTTAACTTTACTGACGTTTCGAGCTTTACCCCTTCATCGGAGTAAAAAAGGGACAAAGGGCTAAAGCTTGAAACGTCAGTAAAGTTAAGTCAACATTTTTTACGGTGTTACAAATTTCATTAAAAAATTCATGAATAATTAATGAGACATTTTCAAAAGAAATCATGACCATGACGAGTGTTGTAAATCTGATACAACACTAGTGTTGTATATCCTGATTTGCATAAGTTTTAACTGGTAATTTTACGGCAAAATGTATTTTAATCTTGAAAATTTTGGTTAAATATGAAAGAGCTAACCTAGACATTTTTTAAGTAGTTTACAACATTCGCGTCCGTGTTGTATCGGCGATACAATCGCGCGCCTTCGGCTTGCGATTGTATCTGCCGATACAACACGGCCGCTCATGTTGTAAACACTACTTATATTACCTATCATAGTTGAAATATTATACCAATAGACCTCTTTACCTTCCTTGTTTGTTGTCCCATTTTAGATCATGTGATGCTACCCTTGGGAATTGTTTCTTTCACATGTAAATGAAGAATGTTCATTATAAAAGAACAATTTTTAAGGGAATGACACGTGGTCTGAAATGGGCAATTTGCATATGGAGGTAAAGAGGTCTATTGGTATAATAAGAGAATAATTGAACAATTATCTTGTTAGTATGACACCAAACTATCCCCCAATGCAGGTTAGTGAATGTAATGTGGAGAAAGGAATTATATTGTAACTCAGTGTTACATTTAAAGTGATGTCTGCAATAGACCATTTCACAGTTCATGTTGATTAACCTCAGCCTTAATTGTTAGTGTGTTTCAATATATTCTTTAAATCTGACTATGACCCATGGAATTTTTTAGTGTGCTTTTCGTTACAGTACCGCAAGATGTACTAGTCCAATTCTAAACAATATATAACACACTATATATTGAGGCTGAGGCTGATTGATAAGAACTGTCAAAAGGACTATTGCCTTTAATGTATGTATTATTTACAATTTTTAAATTAACATGTTTTGAAGTATAATAACAATTTAAAGTTACATTTAAAATTATATTTTTATACATGACCACGTTGTTGGATATATGGCGTAATTTATTAAGCAATTAAATACTTTAGTAGATGCTTGATAACACAATACTTGTACAAGTTTGGGTAAACATCCAATTTGTACAAATCCCAAAACGACAACAATTAATCCCTATAAAGTTATCATTAACATAACAATATAAAATACGACATTTTTTGTGTGAAGAACAATTGTGAGGAAAAAGTTTTACAAGTTCGTTTGAGTAAGACTTAATATATTAATATAATATATATTTTCTTAGCAGAAGAAATACTGGGTTATTTAATAAGATACTCTATTACATTGAAATTATGGCATCAATGTATACAGCCTTTTCCATGCGTATAAACTTTGTTAATTCGATCGAATAAAGTCGATATCAAAGATTTTTAGTATCATTGTAATCTTACCTTGAAATAGCCTAAAATCCCTTCCTCTTTCCCAATCTTTATTAAACTAGGTATAATTCCTTTGAACTTAACGTTAGATACTTGTATCTGTAAATAATTTGAAAAAACCAAGTGAGTTGAAGTGCCGACAGTCGAGCAATCAGATTGTTCACATGCTCGAGAAGTTTACCTGAAGAAGTATTTTCAGTCGCTCAAATGGAGACACACATGTCCTTGACACTGCTCCAGCTAGTCCTCCTGCTGCAAAGTGTTTTAGCTGTTTATATCTGTGTTCTTGTTGTACTATAACTTCCGGGAACTCTGCCTTTACAGTTTTTTCTTGAGTTCTAGCCTTGGTGAACATGACGGACTACGCAAACGTCACGACCGTTTTACGAGCATCGGGAGTATTTTCTAGTGAATAAAATTCTATAAAACTTCGCAGTATTGAAAATTGTTCAATACTCTCTCGAAATTCATACTTTTTATCGAGTAATGAATAAAAACAAAGTAGAATTTTAAGCTACATTACGACTATACTACCTATGTCCTCAACATCGTTCCTGGCCTTCGTAGAATCCCTCGAAACCTATCCACCAATAAATGCACTTGATAGAAAAGCTAGTTATGAACCAATCAGAAGTCTTCTTGTAAACCAACACCAACGCAGAATCCCCCATGGTCCTTTTCGATTTTGTAGTTGTTACCAAGGCTACGCAAAGGTTTGGACACAAAATGGCGGACTAGCGCTCTATTTTCCGAATTTTAGTGATTTTACGATAATAAAGACAAAAATGCCAGGTAATTTGACTTTTTATTAACCACAATAATGTGTTTTGTAATTTCATGTTATTACTTTCTCTCTAAAGAATCAAAGCCTTTATTGTCGGCGAACATACTTCAAACTTTGAAATCCCGTGTCGGGCGTAATATTAGTAAGTGACATTTTATATATTTACGATTCTAACATTTTATACTTTTCTTCTTGGTGAGTAGCAAGCAAGAAACACGAGAAGTCAGGAAACAAGTCCGCCCATGGTAAATAAATACAGTATTCAGCTTTGCGTTGCATGAAAATGAAGTTATACATTTATTTCAATTTTGTGCATTGTGAAGCTGAGCTTACTCCAATGATTCACTTCGGCATCGAATTACTATTAAATATATTTAGTAAATTTATTATATGACTAGAGTAGGTGACCCACTTTGTGATAACAAAATATCATATGGAGTGGAGATGGCTTGCTGCCCACTGCTGCAGGGACAAGAGGACCTGACTTATATGTGTCAATAGCTAATGTGACCCACTTTGATTCTATTTACAGTACATGCTAATAACTCTAAGAACATAAACTTATTATATACTTATAAATATACTCTACAAAACTACTCGACTCTGATTGGACGAGAAAAGTACTTCCGTCGGCATGATGTTTTTGGCCAATCAGAATGCATATTATATTTGTGCTCATGCTCCTGAAGCCATCCTTTTGAAATATTTTTTTACTGTGCCCATGAATAAATAGTTCATAGTCCTTTCCTTTAGGGTGGCCTATTTAAATAAACCCCCTTGAATCAACACCTGAATTATACAGAGTGGCCAATATTTATTGTTGGGGTAGGGGTGAGTGATTTTGCCTGGGCAATTAAAGGAGAGATCATGATTTTCACAAACCCCAGAAAAAGGGTGATGATTGAAAAAAACATTTTTTATGGCAAAGCAATAGTTGTGACAATATTCCTTTTCACAGTTTTTGTCAATCAACCTCAGCCTCAATAGCTTGTGATATATTCTTTAGAATTGGACTACAGCCCATTGAAATTTAACTAATGTACACATTATCAAACAATTGAAATACTTCACTGGGGGGGTGGGGGAGGGAGTGATATCAGAAGACCTTAGGATGTCGAGCCTCACAGCTGTAGATGCTAGTGACCAGAAAAAGTGGAGGTTTGGTCTGCAAAACTACTATGCAGCTTCTTACCCACATTTGGTGGAAATGTGACGTTAAAATGGAGATGATGAACGTAGTCAAATTCTAAACAATACATCACATGCTAACAAGGCTGAGGTTGATTGACAAGAACTGTGAAATGATCTATTTCATTAAAAGTTAGTTAATTTGAAGCAAACATTAACCACCACCACATATATAATGACATTACCTTAATCAACCTATACACAACAGCCTCCAAATTATTTTTTGAAAATAATTAATAATGGATTTGTCTGTTTGTTATAGTACAAAGTCTAAGCGGAGTTTATATGTTTGCAAATGGAGACAAATATGGTAGGACCTCAATAATATTTGATTAATAAGATTATTATGGTTATTATAGATAGCTTGAACCTAAAAATCTGTAAAATCTAGCTAATGTACATATATTGTAACTCACGGTACTAAATAAAATTGAATTAATTAGAGGGTCAAAACACGGTATTTGGAATGTTATGGAGGGGAAGACAAAACTTTTTCTTTACCTGTAGTTACTTAACTATAGAATATTTTATCATAATTACATGTTAACATCACAGATACCTACCAGTACTACAGGCACATGAGAGTAAACAAATATACAAACATCTGTATCTTGGTCACAATTATAAAAAATGTCAAGTGTTACGGAGGGGATCAGAGAAACCAAAATACTGTGTTTTGACCCTATATCAATTAAAATAATGTTATTTCAATTTTCATGGTTTGAAATGTATTGTTTCATGCGGTGGATGCTCAACTGGTTACCATAGTGACAAAGGGTCTTTAATACATTCATAAATGATATACTGTTATCTTAATCAGATGGTGAATATGTTCAAAAAGTTGGAGGAGGGATGCAAAGAAGTGGTTTGGGTGAACACATCACTGCTGATGGCCTAGTGTATACAGGTTCTTGGAAGAATGATCTCATGAATGGAGAAGGTACATTGTGTATACTCATAGCATTAAATACAGAACTTGTCTTCAATGTGCTGATAGTTGACCTAGGTTTTCTGGGATTCCTGTGGTGAGCTCTAACACAGGTAGCCCAACATGAATTATAAAGTATGGTATGAGGTGGACGTACAGTGACATATTTTGTTATGGTTTTGCCAACCAACCATTGTTATTATACTGTTTACATACTACCACAAATCTGATTGGCTGAGAGCAAACAGTGAATTTCCGATAACACATAACACATGAACTTGACAGGGTAAATGCTCTTATCCGCTAGCGGTATCATGATCAACCTCATCCAAGAACAAAGAAAACTAAAATCTTATATTGTTAAAATGGTTGACAAATTAGCATCACAATACCAACACACAAATTTGTAACACCTTAAAATTAATAAATTCTTTATCGGAGTAAAAGTATAGAATTATAGTATTAGTATAAAGTATATTTAATTTGCCACACACAAAAAACAATTAATACATTTTTTTTAACAAAATGTAAAGCTTAGGTCCTTTATTCATACATGCAGTCTGTCATGCAATTACGAACTTTCGGATCCTCCACATTTATTTTAATGACATAGAAATTTAGTTGGTTGGCTGGTTTGGAGTTGGTTGCTCAGATTGCCAGTTGATTTTGTCTTCACATATACTGGGTATAATATTCATTGGTACCTGTAAATTTATACAATAAATTTTACTCAGACCTGCATATATTTAACCTGCATATATTATGGTATGGTTGCAGGAAAGCTAACACATCCATCAGGAGCAGTTTATGAGGTAATCATTAATCAAAATAAATATAATTGTTTCTTTGGTTTGCATTAATGGTGAAATATTTGTAATTAGATCATCAATAGCTATTTTTGAAAATGATTGAACCCCCTTAATAAAATTTCCTAAAATTGTGGATCTGCCACTGTTTCAGTGCATATATTCAGAGAAGTACTAAAGATGTTTGACTGTTATATATGATTTTTGGCATTTGTAGGGTCAGTTTAAGAATAACGTATTCGAAGGTTACGGCAAGTACACTTGGCCTGATGGTTCAGCCTATGAGGGGAACTTTAAAGACAACAAGTAAGTAGAGATGCACATTTTTAATATTTCAAATGTCTTGTTAACAATAGCAGACTTCAATCATGTTAAAAATTGTTGGGACATAGTAACATTTTTAGGAACGTTTTCATTTGAATTTAAAAAAATATACAATTAAACTTATCAATTTGATTTGCAAACACCCTTCCCCCCTGAGCAATGTTAATTGGTCTTTCAAATGACAACCATTTCACATTTCCCAAAACTCAACATTGATATGGAAACGTTGAAATATTTTTCATGTAATTTAAAAAAAAAACCAGATAATGTCCCAAGGTATTTTGCACATGATTGTTTGTGTCCAATAGCTGTTATTACAGTTATATGCAAATGATTTTGAACAATGGGTTGAAGTCGAGGCTTTCGGGCGAAAACAATAGGTTTGCCCGAAAACCTCAATTTGAATCCATTGTTTGAAATCATTTGCATATAACTGTAATAACAGCTATTGTTTGCTTTACCATGTATGCTTGTTTGTATACTAATGGTCCTTGTTACAGTTCCATTCAGTGACCATGAATGATATTTCCAAGTCGATGTTCCTGTTGCTACACATGATAAATTATAGTTTTGCTTTGTGCAGCAACAGGAACCTTGACTTGGAACTATTATTCATGGTCACTGAACAGGACTGTGAAAAGGACTACTCTAAATAAATATAGAGATTGATTGACATTTGTTTTGTTCTTCTAGGGTTGAGGGACACAGTCAGTTTACTGATACCAACAAACAAGTTTGGCTTGGTAACTTTACCAACTATGCCGCACCAGGATTGAAGTTTAAACTAAATTTATAACACATTAACAAATATGTAGATAATTTTATTGTTTTTTTTTCTCGAAAATTAATCATTTTATAATTATATTACTGGTTTGTCAATTTTCAGTCAATGTTTTTTTTTTCAATGTTTTTTTTTTTTTTCAATTTTGAATGTGAAGTATATTTTAGCATTTGTTTAGATGTATGTGTATATCAAATGTTTGCTACTACACCATATGTCATTATAACAATATTTGATTAGTGTACATGTACAGCTAGCGAAATAAGACACATTACATGTAGATAGATAACTCTGTAAATACTGATAAAAATACTTGTCTCACACTGATAAAATGACACAATCATGAAAACTGTTGTATTGCTTGTATAATAAATAATCTGCAAGAAGAATTAATAAAAATTACCATGGGTTATGCCTATATGAATTTCCACAAGTGTGCAGCACGAGTGACATTAACCAACTCTCATCAACTACACATGGTATTTTATATTAATTCTTGGAGAACTTAGGTGGTATTTCCTTTAAATAATACACCTACATAAAATATGAGTTTCTGAATTACTGAGAGTTAATTGAACAAAATAAACAGCATCCATGCTTGGTGGTCTTGACAAAAGAAAACCATCACCATGAATGGTGGAACTTTTATCAATTCACTCCCCTGGAAATGGTTTCAAACCATCAATAGGTTACCAGAGAGTTGCTGCTTTACTGTGACTGTCAAGTCCTTTTAGTCATTTTAATAATGTGAATGTCATCACTGTTATACAAGGAATCTTGCTCTTGCTGGGGAATTCTTTCTACATGGAAATGCTGCTTCACATGCTAAAAAGATGAAGACCATGCTTTAATAAGTAAATATTTTGAAAAGCAACTTTCATAGAGAGGAGAGTCTTCAGAGTTACATGTATTTATTTGAATAAATATTTACACTTGAAAACACAGTGCATTAGCTATATCATTTAATATGAATACTAAACATGTAGTGTGGCATTGCTATTTGGCCGTTCTCTTTTTCCCCTCCTTTCCCTCCTCCCTTTCCCTTACATTTCCCTTTCCTTCCTCCCTTTCCCTCCTCCCTTTCCCTCCTCCCTTTCCCTCCTCCCTTTCCCTTACATTTCCCTTTCCCTCCTCCCTTTCCCTTACATTTCCCTTTCCCTCCTCCCTTTCCCTTACATGTCCCTTTCCCTCCTCCCTTTCCCTTACATTTCCCTTTCCCTCCTCCCTTTCCCTTACATTTTGCTTTCCCTCCTCCCTTTCCCTTACATTTTGCTTTCCCTCCTCCCTTTCCCTTACATTTCCCTTTCCCTCCTCCCTTTCCCTTACATTTTGCTTTCCCTCCTCCCTTTCTCTTACATTTCCCTTTCCCTCCTCCCTTTCCCTTACATTTCCCCTTCAGTCATCCCTTTACTCCTTGGTTTCTATACCTTTCCCATCAATCTCTCTACTTCCCACTTTCCTTCCCTTCTCCCTATCTTTCCTTGCCTTCTACCTTTCCCTCTCTCTATCTTCAAACATATACATTTTGTCCAAACCATAGGCTTTGCTCAGAAAAATATATTCAATGTTACATTAGTAAATGTGGTCAATGAAAGACATTATCCAGCACCCACATTAAAACATAATTTTGTAGATAAACTTCTATTGTATTGGCAACATGATATCATTCTTTATCAAATATTATATTTATAAATTATATGATTCATACTTACATCAAAAAACTTGTTTTCTAATTCAAGTTTATTGCCAGTTCTTCGTTCTTCATAACTTAGAAGAATAACTGTGTCAGGTCCACTTAGATCACACATTGTCTTAACCAGTGGTTCAAGTGACTGAATATTGAGAAATTTACAAATTACACTAACTAACAGTGACCAATATATTTAAGGTTGTGACACATTAGGTGAAAATTAAGTCACAACAACATGACATGTTGGGTCAATACCCGGGGGGGGGGGGGAACTCCTTAGAAAATGGATAGGGGTGCTCAACGGACCTTTTAGTGTCAAAAATAAGACCCTCTCATACCTTCTAGGGTCTCAAACTGGCACCATACCTTTAAGGGTCAGTTTTTGAACTTAAGATTATACATATTAAAAAAAAATTAAATGTGGTCGTACCTTTTAGGTTCTGAAAACAGTATCTAAGTTAATTTATGCGTAACTTTTAGGGTCATTTTCAAAACTGTCCGTCAAGCACCCCTATCCTTTTTGTAAGGGAGTCCCCCCCCGGGGGTCAATACTCAAGTTTCATGTTGTCTAGCACTGCTGTACTATTTGATCAAGTACAACTAGTACTTTCTAACATGAGACTAAAGTATTCAGACCTCAGTAATAGGATTATAGAAGGCATTAGTTATCTACTGTGGGTCTTAGCACAATAGGGTGACAAGAATCATGTTTATTTACCTCTTCATAATAAATACAATCAGCTATAAGAACAAAATCAAATGGAGGTGACAATGAGGAAACGTCTTCACCCCTAGAAACATACAACAGTATTATATTTAGACAAGCATTGACATGTTAGAGACTGAATTGTAATATGGCAAACTTGCATTGGCAGTTCCACAGGAGGCCCAATCTCATAGATCGAGGCGATTTAAAAGGCTTTATATGTAGAATTATTCTCAAATCTATAACTCGTCGAAATTTGAGAATACTTCTACATATAAAGCTTTATAAATCGCCTCGATCTATGAGATTGGTCCTCCTGTGGCAGTTCTTGATTGGCTAGCCTTGTGTTCAGCTTGTAACACAATAGAGTTCTCACATGTATGAGAGGCTAGCCAATCAAGAACAATTTTTATTCAAATTGACAGCTTTTAAATTTGGTGTATTTATAAATAACTGTAGCAGACAGCAAACCCTGGCCGTGACCACCCTAATTGACCAACTCAAGAATATAAAAAGAAACTTATACTAGATAACTGAAGAAGACACAATTTCTGATTGTAAACACTTAATGGTCCATAAGATATCAGACATTGTAAAGCACATTTGAATATTTAATATGTCACTTGAAAAAGTGTGCTATAAATATAAATTCCACATCATCATGTGTTATCATTTATAAAACACAGTTTCTAGCTCCCACAATACTTACCATTTGAGGTTCAGTACATCCAATGATCCAGTAATCAAGTGTTTGTTTGTAGTTCTGTTTACTTTGAGCAGTGGAACTATCTCTGGTAAGTCTGTACAAATAGCTTCTGCACTAGAAAACAATAATATTGTAACTTTAATAAGATTATATTATTTTGTCTTCCAGCCATCATAGGAGTCTCCCACGCAGCAAATTTTAGTGTCTACGAGGGAGACTAGTCATCAAGACCATCGTAAAATTAACAAATACGACAAACAAGAACACAAGATATTTACCCGAGTACAGCGGCGACTAGCCCCACCAAACCTGTGCCGCTGCCAAGCTCAATAGCACGCTTGCCTTTCAGACTGTATCGACGGTGAAATCCTTCAGTTTCTAAATATTTCTCCAAAACAATTGCAGCATCCCATACAACACATCCAACGTCACCAACTTCTGCCTGTTTAATAACAAGAGTTCCGTATTTTCCTTCAATTTCACGGTCAAAAAGATTACCAAGTTTGTATCCCTCATCGTCCGCCATCTTTGTTTTGAAACACAGGAAGCCCAACATCTATAACGCAGGGAACCCAACTTGTCTAACACAAATGACGTCTGCTAAGGGGCTATTGGAGGGGCTGATCGAAAAAAAAACGTCGTTTTACTAAGGGGTTGAAAAACAATTAACAAACAATCGATGGAGTAGGTCGATAAATCGCCATTTTCGCCGGGCCATCTTGGACCTTTCCCCGGGTTGGGGGCTGGTACTTCCTCTGTCCAATTGGAATGGGTGTTTGGCGCTCCTTATAGGGCTATTCCCTGTGCGTACGCCCTTTTAGGCTCCTTTTAGGGTTCTTGCTTAAAAGGCTTTGACAGGCTTTGACAGTTCTCTTGATTTATGAATACCTTTTAGGGATCATTTGTGAAATTCACCGCTAATCACTCGTACCACTTGGACAAAGGGAGTACCCCCCAGCTCTGCATGTGTCATATTCGTGACATTTCTTTTGCTGTTAGTGTTAGAATTGTAGATAGATAGATAGCTTTATTACAATAACTCCTAGCAGCCCCCGGGCCGGCTGAAATATGAATTATTTTACGAATTAATATATAAGGAAAAAAATATCTATACAAATATATCTATTACTGCATAATAAGTTTATAAAATCTATTATAGTAATATGACTATTTTATCAAATGTAAAGGACTATATATATCAATGATATCTACAAATAAATAATAAAAAGATTTGTATTAGAGTATTACTATTAGAGCACAATTAAATCTTGGAATCTTGCATCTTGGAAGACGGAAGTGTCGTTTGTTTCTAGCGTTGGCTGTGCTCTCGTTGAGTGGTGGCAGAAGGTGATAAAGTTTATGGTTTGTGTCATCCATGACCTCTCTAAAATTCAGTGCTTTGGTTGCGTGATTAACGGGATTCTTGTTGTCTCGTTCATCTATATTGGACTTTTCCAAAACGAGTAAAGGACTGGGTACTAGCTTCCCTAATTAATGAAATTAAGAAATGAACCTCATAAATAAATAGACACATCAAGATATGTAAGATTCCTGAGTTTAATTGCATTCTGACCAAGATACAACCTCATAAAAATGCCTTAAAATAAAAGGAAATGTATGGTTAGGAAGGACGCCTGTACTTCCAATCCATACATTCCTTTGTAATTTTGGGCAGTTTTGAAAGGCTGTAACTCACTCAATATCCAACCAAAAGCACGTACATCTCAGGAATCTTACATATCTTGATCTGTTCTTTTATATTATGAGGTTCATTTCTTAATTACATTAATGAGAGAAACTAGTACCCAGTCCTTTACTCGTGTTGGAAAAAGCCAATTGGATTGCGAGACATCAAATTTGGTGACTATTCTAGTTTGGACTATTCTGGTGTTGACATTGTGAAATTTCCAACTGTAACGACAGAAGTCCTTCGCATATTTCTTGCTACGGTGTTTTCTGTTCCACTTCTGTCTCTCATTGTATACACAAACGTACTAGCGCGTATGATCTCTGATCTGTTTTTCTCTGGATAGAAAAGTATGATTCTCAAACGATTTAGGAACATACACACGAGAGCACCCTGTCCAGTAACGATCAGACCAAAACATAGAAAAACGTACTTGATTGCGGGATCGGTCCCGTAATATAACGGGATGTAAGTCAACCAAATAACACAAAACGTGAACATCGAGAACCCAATGTATCGAGTCTCGTTAAAATTCTCGGGTAAATTCCTGGCCTTGTAAGCTAAGAACGTCGTTGTTATCGCTAGTACAGCGGTATACCCCATTATTACTATCAACAGCTTATCTGATTGGTTTCCGCAGTCAACGATGACGTGAGTGTCTGCATAGTGGTACGTCACTTCCGGTGGATATATCAATACCCAAACAAGGGCTGTGACTATTATAAAGAATGTTAACAATACTGCTAAGATGAGCTGGAAACGAACCCCTAGCACGTACCCGTCCCGTACTGGAATCCGTTTGCTCTTGAAAATCAACAATAAACGGTTAGTTTTAGTCAACATCAGTGACGTCCAGAATGTGATTACGAACGCAAACAAAAAATGCCTTATTTGACACGTGACGTAGGTAGGTTTACCGATGTATAAAGAAGTTAAGGCGAACATTAAAGCGATGATGATCAGCATTAAGAAAGAGAATTCTCTTGTCGATGCCTTCACTATAGCTGTATCACTGAATTTCAGATACACATAGAGCACAATTGCTGTGGTTATCAACCCAACCGCTGACAAGCTTATAATCACGATCGCAGTCACCTCACCCCACTGTAGATACAACATTGGTAGTTCAAGGCATTTGGAATGGGTGTTGTCTGAAGTGTACCCCTTTTTGCAAAGGGTGCACTTTCCTGGTCCTGTAGCGTTCTTAACGGACCCAGAAGGACATTTGACGCATGTCCAGCAGCATGGTGAACCCCCCTGGACAGGGTACTCCCCCTGACTGCACAGTACACTGCAACGTGATACTGGTTTCGCTCTCTTCCCAGAATTCCACACGTTGTTTTTGACGTCGATGACGAGTTTGGTGTCGACCCATCGCCAGTAACCAATGGTAACGAACTGTTTACCATGACGAGATTTCTGGTTTGGTTGAAGACTTTTGATCAGGTAGTTTCCTGAAACAAACCAAATATGATAACGATGATGATGATGGCAATGATGTTAAAAATATACGATGGAGAAAATGATGTTTATAATGATTATCGGCAAAGATGATGATAATGATCATGATTCCTGATTCCTGAAACAAACCAAATATAATAATAGTGATGATGATGATAATGATGATCCAAGATGATGATTATGATGGTGATAATATGATGTTGATAATGATGATGATCAGTGAAAATGATGAAGATGATGCTGATAATGATAATCCAAGATGATGATGGTGATAATATGATGTTGATAATGATCATGATATCCTGAAACAAACCAAATACAATGATAGTGATGATGATGATGATGATGATGATGATGATGATGATGATGATGATCAGTGATGGTGATAATGATAATGATGTTGATAATGATGATGATAAGTGAAAATGATGAAGATGATGCTGATAATGATGATCCAAGATGATGATTATATATGATGGTGATAATATAATGTTGATAATGATCATGATGACGATGATTAAGGTTGCGATAGTGATCATAGCCAGTTTGAAAAACACTGTTTTTAACCCGGAGAGAGGGGGGTAGCCCTTTTTCTCCAAGCGGTAGGGGTGATCGACGGTCCAATTCGTAAATGACCCCTAAAAGGTACGCATAAATCAAGAGAACTGGCAAAGCCTTGATGATTTCAACCCCTAAAAGGTACAACAGTGCGATGTTCTTGGCAACTAAGCTTATTTTACTAACAAAGCCAACCGGTAAAAACGACCCTTACAGGCACAACAGAGTCATGTCACGTTATTGACTATTGAGCAAGAACCTTAAAAGGATCTTAAAAGGTACACACAGGGAATATTTTAAACCCTAAAAGGTCCGCCCATCACCCCTACCACTTGAGCTTTTAATCTGATATTTTCGGAACACACATGCTGTGTTTGGATCGAAACTGATTGAAAACACCATGGCACATGGCCTGGGTCTTACGCTATCAATCAGGCTACATGGCTCGAGAAACTCTTTTGTGTCTAAGTAACATCATTTTCAAGCAGAGAACCTTTTGAGAGGAAACAATATACTCTGACAAAATATTTTGCACTATTCACAAAATCAAGATGTTGCAGGTGTTGTATGTTGTTGATCAGATATATAGTGGGTGAACCTCTCAGACGTGGCACAGAGGGAAGTAATTAATAAAATCTGCGTTCTGCCAGTTTGTTTAAAAGCTTAAAAAGCTTTTAAGCTATTTTAAGTATTTTGTTTTAACTATTTTTTCTTCTTAAAAACACTTCTCCGGCACAGCAAGCAAGCAGGCGGCCGCTATTCAAGCTGAGTCTGCATGAGGCTGTCGTTGTTTTTGTGAAAAATCCTTTTTAACAATCGATATGATATAGTGTGATTTCTTTAAAACAATTTTAGTTAAATCGATCGATATGAGTGGCTGCTGTCATATTCGTGCGACTCAATCTAAATAAACTTTGTTATTCGGTGTGAATTTGATTGACGTTATTCAAGAAACAGAAACAGTAGTAATAGGGGCTTTTTATATTAAATAATATGAAAGCGAGTTGTCCCTGCTAGCCTAAGTGAATAACTCTAATGCAGTACAGTGGGTGACGCCTCTATTAGGCGGCCACAATAAAAAGTCCCAATTCTATTCCTATACCTATTCTATACCTCTATTCAGCGGCCAACCTCTATTAAGCAGCCACAATAAAAAGTCCCAAATCTATTCCTATACCTATTCTATACCTCTATTAGGCGGCCACAATAAAAAGTCCCAAATCTATTCCTACTCAAGGGTGTTAAGGCCTGGGTCAGACGCCATTTTAGCTAAAATCACTAATTCTAATTTTTCAACCGTTGCTTTAAAAATTTTGTCATGTAACTTGACCAAATGATTAGTTTTAATGAGTTTTTGCAATTTTTGCTTGTTGAATGGCATTTGGGTGGTCACGTGACCATACATGAGGTTTAGTATTTATCAAATATTCAATGCAAAATGGGGTAAATAGAGAAACAAAATAAAACGATTAAAACTATGTCATTAGAGGACTTTCATAAATAGCTTTCGACGTAGGCTTGGATTGGATGACTTCATCTGAACAATGGGGAGATATATGGATATTTGTAAAAAAATAGTCTGGTCACGTGACCTTTTTTGCCAAATATCTCCTAAAGAACCAATGATGGACAACCAATCTAAGCCTACGTCGAAAGCTATTTATGATTGTCCTCTAATGACATAGTTTTAATCGTTTTAATTTGTTTCTCTATTCACCCCATTTTGCATTGAATATTTGATGAATACTAAACCTCATGTATGGTCACGTGACCACCCAAATGCCATTCAACAAGCAAAAATTGCAAAAACTCATTAAAACTAAACATTTGGTCAAGTTACATGAGAACATTTTTAAAGCAACGGTTGAAAAATTAGAATTAGTGATTTTGGCTAAAATGGCGTCTGACCCAGGCCTTAACACCCTTGAGTATACCTATTCTATACCTCTATTCAGAGGCCAACCTCTATTAGGCGGCCACAATAAAAAGTCCCAATTCTATTCCTATACCTATTCTATACCTCTATTCAGCGGCCAATTAACCTCTATTAGGCGGCCACAATAAAAAGTCCCAAATCTATTCCTATACCTATTCTATACCTCTATTCAGCGGCCAACCTCTATTAGGCGGCCACAATAAAAAGTCCCAAATCTATTCCTATACCTATTCTATACCTCTATTCAGCGGCCAACCTCTATTAAGCGGCCACCTAGGAAAGTCCCGAGGGTGACCGGTTAATAGAGGTACCACTGTATTGTTACAATTAGATTGGTGTTGTTTTTTGACACTAGCGTTTAAATTAAAGCGATAAGTTCTCAGACGTTCTCAGAGATACCATTATATTGTTTTGTATTAGCTTGTATTCCCCGGAGAACAGAGCAATAGAGCTATTCCGGCTTAAAGGGACAACTCGCTTTCACATAACAATTTAGATCAGAACGCGGAATCCGACAACAAGATCCATGCACCCTCATTAAAGTCTACTCATCGCCTGATGAAGACTAGCAGTAGCAGTCGAAACGTCACGGTTTCAAACCTTAAACATTCATGAGACAAATTAAGAATAACAAATATTAAATCAATCGTTTCTTGGTACGTAGGTATCGACATTTTGGATGTATATGGTTTCAACTACGTTTTAAATAAACAAAACGACCAAGATCGACATTTTGGATGCATATGACATACTATTTAGCCCCTTAGATTTGTTAGTGACATAATTTGATATGTATTATATTATTAGTTATTATTTATCTATTCTTTGTAATTAGTTATATGTAAAGTCCTATTGATCTTTTCTTGTAAATAGGGCTATATTAATAATAAATTATTATCATTATTATTAAAATTATTGTTAACAATTAGTTTAGTTGTGTAACGTTGAATGTGATGGTTTTTTTATATGTCATTTTGCATTTGCTCAGGCGATGTCAATCTTCAAGATCAATCATGTCCGGTTACAGCTAAACCAACACAAACTTCAATAGCTCAGTTTATATCATCACCCTAACTAAATATTGAATGTGAAGTAGGCCAACAATTTCTGGAAATCAATTGTTTAGACCAGGAAAAGAAGCCATTGTTCCCACGAACTGCACGGAAAAGCGACAGGAAGATAAAGATATTTAAAGATTGAAGGAATAAATATTTGTCGTACGTTTTTTTAATCAATCAACGAATTTAATTCACACTTTTTCTTTAATTTAGAAACGCTTTGGAAATCATTGTTTTTTTTCTTTTTGTGAGTGTGTTTAATAAAAAGAAAATTTCAAGGCGGCTAATTATTTTTTTATCGCTTGTAGGTAGATGAAACTTCCTATGTTCGTGCCACCGTGCAATATCCTCCAATGTTACATATGACAATGATGTGATGTTGGTCGTGATGCATATGATATTGATAATATTACACAATGGTGTTGGAAATGGATTTTGGCGATGATGATGAAGATGATGATTAAGATGGTAAAAAAAAACAAAGCGGTACACGTGGTTATATAATGATGAAGATGGCAATGACAATAAAGATGATGATGATGATGGTAATGGCGATGATGACAATGATGATGACAATGATGGTAATGACCATAAAGATGATGACAATGATGATGACAATGATGGTAATGACCATAAAGATGATGACAATGTTGATGACAATAAAGATGATGATGATGATGATGGTAATGGCGATGATGACAATGATGATGACAATGATGGTAATGACCATAAAGATTATGACAATGTTGATGACAATGATGGTAATGACAATAAAGATAATGACGATGATCATGATGGTGATGATGACAATGATGGTAATGACGATGATCATGATGGTGATGATGACAATGATGGTAATGACCATAAAGATGATGACGATGTTGATGACAATGATGGTAATGACGATGATCATGATGGCAATGATGATGACAATGATGGTAATGACAATAAAGGTAATGATGATGTTGATGACAATGATGGTGATGACAATAAAGGTGATGATGATGTTGATGACAATGATGGTAATGACGATGATCATGATGATGTTGATGACAATGATGGTAATGACGATGATCATGATGGTGATGATGATGATGACAATGATGGTAATGACCATAAAGATGATAATGACGATGATCATGATGGTGATGATGACAATGATGGTAATGACCATAAAGATGATGATGATGTTGATGACAATGATGATAATGACGATGATCATGATGGTGATGATGACAATGATGGCAATCACTATGATGATGGTGATAATGATAGCTAGTGACGAGGAAGACGATGATGCTAATAAATGAGTTAAACACTACGCCGAAGAAGCAAACGTTGGTCGTCAGGACATCCCATCCTATTCTATATGTAAAGTTTCTTATGTGATATGGACGTAAATAAAAAATGTAAATACGAACAGGCTACGTCAGAACGTCAAGTTCTATTCGTTGTATACTGATCAAAATGCCCTGGGCTGCAGGTTCATTCATTAAGATTCCTCAAGGAGTTCCATACATCCCCTGCAGAGGCGGATCCAGGAATGTATCAGGGGTCGGGGGGGGGGGGGGGGGGGGCAAGGGGTAGGGTGTTTGGGTGTCCCAATTGCAAATGAAGGGCTCTTAAGGTGTAAGGGGGTATCCGGGTCCTAAATGTCTTAAATAAAATATGGGTCATTGCGGCGTCCGGTGTCACTAGGGACACCCCCTAGATCTACGTTTTACAGTAAGTTTCATAAAGGTTTTCCCTTACCTTTTGTGTCTCCAAATCTATCAAACTTGATTGGATAACCAAGATTACCAGTAAAGTTAGACCGCATTACATAAGACAGTAGATCCCGCGGGACAACCTTGGATCCCGAACAAGATCCCGCAACACTGGAAGTACAATTGAGCATCTTATGTAAGGCCCATGCTATAGCATAAACACTATCCATCACATTAGGAGCCTTATTTAGCTGGGCCTTTCCTGCATTGGGTAAATTAGGACTTTTGTACCCGGGACACTCCCAGGTAGGAACATCTTTAGAAGGAGGCTCAGAGCATGAACTGTTGGAACACTTTGTTACATTTGTCTGATTTGTCGATAAAGATTGTTTACATCCAAAATATCCTTGCCAATACTCTTTAAACCATGGATTATGGTCAGTGTTAGTAGGCGTTAATGTTGACATATGTCTTGCGAAGAGGTCAATGTTACCCTTCCAAGGGACCACGCCCAGCATTCCCCCGATCGTGGAGTATTTAAAGTTAAGGGCATCGTTACTGTCCCCCCACGATTCAGGCCCTATCCATGTCTTCCCTCTAAGCCCTTGACGCTCGGCCTCTTCCATGACTGCAAAGGCGTTCGGCCCTTCACAGAACAACACCACTACATTGGCTTTGTTGTCTTGTTTAAGTTTCTGAACTATTTGTTTGATTTTCGCTTTGGTTGTGGGTTGATTATTATCGTGATGAAACAGTTCATCTATGGATATGCAGATATTTCTCATCTTCAACTCCTTCTTCAAAGCCTCGATTCCTAAACGTCCGTAGTCTTCATCTGTAGCGATTGTAGACACGTATGTCCATCCGTAGTACGAAATCAAGTCCGCCATGACTTGAGCTTGTATGTAATCAGGTGGAATAGTTCTCAAGAACGACGGGAAATTATCCTTATCGCTCAACGATGGGCTCGTTGACGAATAGCTGATTTGAGGAATGTCATCGACTGCCAGAATATAATTGATAGCTTTAGAGATTTTCGATCCAGCACCGCCGACAACGGCAGCTACTGAGTCTCTGATATTCTCACCACCGTGACGACAGGAGCAGTTATTGTTTGCCCCACTTAGTGTGGAGTTGTTATCACTAGGAAAGATAAAATCAAGAGCAGATTTGATGGCGTAATTCACATCATTGGCCGTATCTCTCACATCGTATCCTAGGAACATACTAGGTAATATATCATCCCGCAAGTTAATCTCTTTAATTGCGAAGAGCAAGGCTTCTACCCACATCACAGCTTTGGGATTTAGTCTCTTGCACGTCGGTCCTCCTCGAGTCATCGACATCATAATATACTTGGCGCTACCAAGAGAGCATTTCATGGACTTTTTCTCAGTCAGTCGTAAAGGAAATAGCCCCCCAATAATAACATCGGCGTTCAGAAGTGCGGTGCGTCCAGGTTTTGGAAAAATCCTTCTCCCTGTATCATTAATAATCCCCAAACCGACGCTGCTTTGGAATTGAACGAGTAATCCATAGAATATAACCAAGCACATCATGATCATTGTTCTTATAAACCTCATATTATTATTCTCTCATTGAATAATACTGTCACGACGCGCTTTTTGGCCTGAAAAAGAACGATATCATCACAATATATACAACATGACTATTGCTATAAGCAATCACGTGACGCTCGATTAAAGAACAGCTGAGTTGACAAATTGATTTCAGGAAATCCCCACAAAAACACACAAAGTTGATATTTTTCTTTTATAATATTGATATATTCGTTAGTATGTGCCACAACTAGGGTCGTATAAAAGCTCAATGTTTCCTTTCGTGGAGATTTCTGAATGGCATACAAATGACAAAGATTGGTAATTACACTGCTGCAAGTTTCGCTGAGTTTACAAATTGATTTCAGAAAATCCCCACAAAAACACACAAAGTCGATGTTTTTCTTTTATAATATTGATATATTCGCTAGTGTGTGCCATAAATGCTCAATGTATCCTTTCGTGGAGATTTCTAAATGGCGTACAAATGACAAAGAGTTTGATTGGTAATTACACTGCTGTAAGTTTAGTTGAGTTTTCAAATTGATTTCAGAAAATCCCAAGAAAAACACAAAAAGTCGATGTTATTCTATTATAATATTGATATATTCGCTAGTGTGTGCCATAAATGCTCAATGTATCCTTTCATAGGGATTTCAAAATGGCGTACAAATGACAGATAGTATTGAACACACGTGGCGAAAGTCGTTGCTCTCCTTGATGACCTTAAAAAGTTACTTTGAAAAACAATTAAAAAAAAAATTATTTGAAATGGATAATTGTGCCATTTTTAAATCTAAAAATATGTGGATTTTTGGAGCGTCATATTTGGACAAAAAGTTAACAATAACAGAGAGGTAAACATTCAAAGACAAAAAACGTTTTTCAATAAAGGCAGAAAATGACTGAAATGAGTTACTTTGAAAAATAATAAAACAGGAATTTTTGAAATGGATAATTGTGGTAGTTTTTATTCTGAAAATATATGGATTTTTGGAGCGTCATATTTAGACAAAAAGTTAACAGTTAACAGAGAGGCAAACATTAACAGACAAAATATGCTTTTCAATCAAGAAAGAAAACGACTTCTGCTTTATAATTTAAGGTAAAAAACATTTTGTAGAATTTAAAAGGAATAGACAAATAATAATATAATGAATTGCGTCTTCTTGTGTTCTATTTTACAAAAAAGTTAACGTCAGAGAAAATTTACTTTGTTATTGGTGCTCTATATGAGAAAGAATATATCAATATTGCCCATGGGGCAAAGTCAACGAAAAATAATATGGTGTTTATGCGAAAGAAGCAAAAATGAAATTCATAATTACAAAGTTAAACAAGGTTCAGAAAATAATAACATGAAAAAGTCAAGTGTTCACGGTTCGAGAAATTACAAAGTTAAATACACTTTTTTTCTCTCTCGTCATAAAATGAAAATTAATTAGTAGAATGTTCAGAAAATAATAACATGAAAAAGTCAAGTGTTCACGGTTCGAGAAATTACAAAGTTAAATACATTCTACTTTCTCTCTCGTCATAAAATATAAAATAATTAGTAGAAGGTTCAGAAAATAATACTGAACATGAAAAAGTCAAGTGTTCACGGTTAGAGGGCTAACAACTTGATTATTTTGATTTTTACTGTATTAAAACTCCATTCTGTAAATTATATTCTTCTATCATAAACATAATCTAATTTGTCCTTACCTCTAAGTAAACACTATTTTTTCGGAGGAAATTAATTTGCCGGGATTTCTACTTCCGTTGTATACTAGATTGATATTTTCTGACGCTTCTGTTAAAACACGAACCGTATCAATACTAATAAACACATACCACAAATTATGTCAAAAGGATAAATTATGACAAAAGGATATTACAAGCAATGAATCAAATTTTGCGACCAATAAATCAGTTTCGTGCTATCTAGCACTAGCACCGCTATACCATTTGACAAAAGGCGCATTTGCACAGGGATAGCCTCAATTCAGAGTAAATTCAAATGTGTTTTCTATTGTTCAGCGATAATATTTTTTGTGTGCTTTGCTTGGGATTTGTAAATATTTTGTTACAAATCGAGGCTAATTAAGCCTGTGCAAACGCGCCTTTTGTTAAATAGTACAGCGGTGATAGATAACGTGAAACTGGAGTTTTAGTTCGATTCCAGGCCCAACGATTACGTTGTGTCCTTAGGCAAGACACTTCACTCTCTCAGTGCCTCGTCTTCTCGGATAAGGAAGTAAAGCAGGAGGTCCCGTTAGCCTGCACTCTAATCCTATATATATCAGGTGGACGTCAAAGATCCTGCCGTGCTGTTCGCAAAGAGTACGAGATTGTCTCCCGGTACAACAGTCAAGCCGCCTCGGAGGCATACATGAAAAAAGATGCCGAGCAACCAAACAAAGGAATATTTTAAAGAATGATGAAGATATGATGACTATATTAATATTAATGATAAATAAACTAACCTTTTCACAAGGGAATATACATGTCATGTGTATGCCACCAGCCAAACAGCACATCAAAGTCTACCATGTCATATAACAAACTCATCCCGGCACAAAACAAACAATCTACCAAACTGAAGTACAACAATTCGCCAGCCAGCCAGCCAGCCAGCCAGCCAGCCAGCCAGCCAGCCAGCCAGCCAGCCAACAAACCAACCAATCAACATACAAACCAACAGACAGACAAACAAACAAGCAAACATACAGATAAACAAACAAACTGACATACAGACAAACACACAGATAAACAAACAAACTGACATACAGACAAACACACAGATAAACAAACAAGCAAGCAAGCAAAAAAAAAAACAAGCAAACAAAAAACAAACAGACAAATAAGCAAACAAACTGAGAAACAAACAAACACACAACTGACAAACAAACAAACAAACACACAACTGACAAACAAGCAGCCAAACACACAGATAAACAAACAAACTGACATACAGACAAACAAGAAAACAAACAAGCAAGCAAAAACTGACAGGCAAACAAACAAACTGACAAACAACCAACCAAACATAAAAACAAACAAACGGCTGACAAACAAACAAACGAACGAACCGCGAATCAAACAGGTAAGCAAGCAAGTAAACAAACCATCCAAACAACACAAACTGCAACAAACCAACAACAACAACAAAAGACCCAGGAAGCAAACCAACCCAACCCAGTCAAGCAAGTAGCCAACCCAACAACCCATTTAATAAATATCAGCCTCACAAATCCAAATCACCAATTGACCGGCAAATATCCTGTCCCATTTTAACCCATCAACCGAACCATCATAAACCAATGAATCACCTACCAAGCTTCTAACTAATTAATACCTAACTAATCAAGTTGAAAAAATTGCATTACAAAATCCCTTAATGAAAAAGAAGAACACAAATATAAACATACCCTGCGAGCAGAGATTTCTTTCTCTCGTCGTTCTAGGTAAGAGAAAGGAACCTCTGCTCGCAGGGTAATATATACATGAAAGAAGCGAAGATATAAAAGTGAAATTACAACAAGGAAGAGCATCTATAACCTTGTAAGATAATGTTAAATGTAAAAAGAAATTGTAAACTGAACACGATGATGAATAAAATATGTATGTATGTATGCAGGGACTTCCCTTTAAAAAAACATCGACTTCTGCATGCAAACAAAAAATACTTCAAACACCACTTCAAACTGGAAATTGAAAATGATATTATATCAATACCTTTACTTGGATAAACAAGGAAGAGCATCTATAAGCTTGTAAGATAATTCTAAATGTAAAAACAAATTGTAAAACTGAATAAAATATGTATGTATGTATGCAGGAACTTCCCTTAAAAACATCGACTTCTACACGCAAACAAAAAATACTTCAAACACCACTTCAAACTGGAAATTGAAAACGACATTATCTCAGTCCCTACTTGTAATCTGATCAAGATATTTCTAAACCTTCAGCAGCAATTTTAACTCAGTGACTATTTGACGTTCATACACCACTTCAAACTGGAAATTGAAAACGACATTATCTCAGTCCCTTTACTTATAATCTGATCAAGATATTTTCAAACCTTCAGCAGCAATTTATAATTCAGTGACTATTTGACATTCTTGTCCGGCTTTCATCTATATCGCTAAATAAACACAGTGTAGAAAATCAACGGCCAATTAAGCGGTACTAAATGGACAGTTCAAACTTATAGATATATCTAAGGATATCATTGATTGAACGCAATTATTTCTAATCAATTCTTGCTCGAAATTCAACCTCTCGAAAACGTTTACAGATACAAAACTAAACTGACGTTATCAAAACAACAACAACAAAGTTTTTATGGATTATGTGAAAGCAGAGTACATATATGTATAAGCGAGATAATTGTTTACACAATGGCAAATGACAAACGTAGCTGATTTTTTATGCATTTTTTCTTTCTTTTTAAATTCCAATTAAAAAATTGAACTAACCTTGTAAAAAATGCTAAGAAAAACACTTTTTCCGGAAAAAAGCCAAAAGCGTAAGTTTTTTTCGTGAAGCCAATTATCTTAAAAACATTACAATTTAATTGAAATTTGATCCGATAATTCGTCAACTTTGTACCAGTTTATTCAAGTGAAAACCAGAGAAAAACTACTGCACGACACAAGCAAATTGTGTTTCTCAAAAATTATAATAATTATCAGCATATTTATGTTGTGTTTATTGCGTGGCAAATTAGTACAAAATACGGTTCTAAGTTTCATGTTTTTAGAATTATAACTCTATACCTGTACATAATTAAATATAAACTGTCAAAATTACCTGGATAGCCATTGTTGAAAAAGGACTCAGCTTCGCCAGTTCTTAAATCAAGTTATTTCTGCGCTTCGTAGACTTGTGCGTTAATTCATTAGCTTTTAGAGGATGCAGGAATATATTAATAACTCAACTCGTAAAGCTGTCAAGTGGTTAAACCATAATTAGTTTGATGCCAATAAACCAGAAGCTTCAAAACACAATAAAAAGGGTGTTTTTCATAAGTCAGTTTTGAGACATTAAATGTTGGTTCGTCCATTAGACATCGCTTGACCTTAATGCATTCTAATACTTATTTTCCATTTGCTCAGCGAGTGTTTATCCTGTTATGGCACAAGAAAGAAAGAAAACAAGGTTATTAACCGTTAATGTGAATGTGTAGGCTTTTAGTTGATCTGTAGGTTGCCGTTTTTAAGAAATGATTATCTAAATCAACGAATGAGTGGATGAAAGGATCGATGATTGAGTGGATGAATGCATTAGAAGCAAGCAAGGAAGCAAGGAAGCAAGGAAGCAAGGAAGCAAGGAAGCAAGGAAGCAAGGAAGCAAGGAAGC
Organism: Metridium senile; assembly: GCA_949775045.1. NCBI lineage: Eukaryota > Metazoa > Cnidaria > Anthozoa > Actiniaria > Metridiidae > Metridium > Metridium senile. Next base: position 7,318,092 of record OX459101.1, on the reverse strand, counting down.
AAGGAAGCAGGGAAGCAGGGAAGCAGGGAAGCAGGGAAGCAGGGAAGCAGGGAAGCAGGGAAGCAAGCAAGCAAGCAAGCAAGCAAGCAAGCAAGCAAGCAAGCAAGCAAGCAAGCAAGCAAGCAAGCAAGCAAGCAAGCAAGCAAGCAAGCAAGCAAGCAAGCAAGCAAGCAAGCAAGCAAGCAAGCAAGCAAGCAAGCAAGCAAGCAAGCAAGCAAGCAAGCAAGCAAGCAAGCAAGCAAGCAAGCAAGCAAGCAAGCAAGCAAGCAGGCAATCAAGCAAGCAAGCAAGCAACAGACAAATAAATAGATGATAACAGTGTAGGTAAGTAAGGAAGTATGTCAAGTAAGTAAGCATACAATTAAACAAACAAACAAACAAACAAACAAACAAACAAACAAACAAACAAACAAACAAACAAACAAACAAACAAACAAACAGCCAGCACATAAAAGACACATAAATAGTAAGTTAATATGTCAAGTAGATCTAAGTAAGCTATAGCAAGCAAGTAAGGAAGGAAGTAGCTAAGTAAGTAACTAAATATATAATAGAAAGCACTGCGGTGAAGTTAAGAGTGACCGCCCACTCCTACCTTCTAACGAAAGAGAAGCTTCTAAGTTGCCTCCGACTGCGATCGACAAAACAATACGACTTAAAAAGTCAATTAGTGAATAAATACAATTTATTAGGAAATGAATAAATAAGTACATAAAAATCGAATATTCTAGACTGAATCAATGGAATATTTTCGGCGAAAAATGCTATTTTCAGCTTCAAATAAACATCATAAAAATGTACGAATAATATAATGGGAAAAATGGCTTATAAACTCAAATGCAAAATATTTTTTTTTATAGAAAATTGATTTTCAAATTTTACTATAAATCATTACTAATCAATAAGAATGAAATAAGCTTAATTGATCAGGAATTTATAAATTGCTTTTAAACTTAAATGCAAGCAAAATATTTTCTTTTATCGAAAATTGATTTTCAAAATTTACTAAACTGAAATATTACTAAATTATCGTTGATTATTCTAAAAATTTAACCCTTTTCTGAAATCATTGGAGCTTTTCCAAGAATTACAGGAATTAGAGAGGATCAAGGAAAATGTAGCATACTAAACAATCTACAACACCAATTAATTAAAAAACTAACCGATTATCAGTGCCTAAAAGATTATCATTCAGTGTCAAGTCTCAATATTCAATCTCATTATTATACTGCTACAAAACCTCTACAAATGATACATTGAGTTGCTTAATATCCACAAAAAAATCTTATCATTAATCAGTCATTTGCTCAAGGGATGGGGGTTAAAAAAGTAACAGAAAACCTCAAAGTTTTCACAGTTCGAGTGTAAACACTATTCAAAAAACTACAATTACTTTTTCTCACGAATGACAGCAACTAAATGGCTTTAATTTGTTATAAAATTCCATTTTAAAATTACAATCGAAATCGCTACAATATAAATCACACTGCAGAAGAACAGAGATGCTTTTTACCATAAAGTTAAAATTACAAAAAAATTTCAATAAATATTAGTATTTTAGATATTTATTATTAAAAAGGAATAGCTTAAACCAGCCAAAAAAAAAAAGATTTTTGGTTGCTAAGTATATAAGCGGGAAAACAAAAGAAAAGGCCGGAAAACACTACAAATTAATTAAGACGCAGCAAAGAGAATAAAATACGACTTTTAAGTCATTTCTCAAAATGTATAAGCCAAACTTAGGGCTTTAAATATAATCTGTCAAGAAGCCAATTTAAAGGTCGAGTGCATGTAGCGACGTTTTAAAATTCATTAATTCTTGAGAAAATCTTGTTTTCAAGTTAAACGCTTAGAGCATTAATGTTGATGCCTTTGCTCAGTGAGAACCATATTTCCGCCACTGACGCTGTTTTTAGAAACAGAAATTTTAATGTAATTCAAAATTAGCTATTCTAATTTACAAGTGATAATGTAAAATAAGGGATTTAGATAATGAGATTACGCGTCGAGGTAACGAATAATCTAAGTCAGTTTAGATGCATTTTTGTGTGTTCAAGTTCACAAGTAAACACAGATTGTCTTTTTTCGTTTCTTTATTTACACGAGTCGAGCTCTGATTGACATGTATGAATGTTGGCTTTTGCTTTTTTAAATTCAACTCGTAGCAGCTGCGAGCTAGTTAGGTGAGCGACAAGTATAAAAAAAAACAAGTTCACAAGACAGTTTTGACCAGAAGTCTCCAGTAAAACGTCTTGTGAACTTTCAAAGCCTACCAACATGAATTTAACACTTTTTCGTCGTTTTGAAGTTAGTGTTCTTGTTATTTGGTTTTTATTTGGTTTTGCTACGTTCACAGCAACGAAGAGTATTACACAAAAAGGAGATGTTATGCTACAGGGACTTTTTCCGATAACGTATCGAGAAGATGACACTTGCGACAAGCTTTACAAAGACGGCGTTATTTGGGCCATGGCTATGAAATACGCCATTGATTCGATCAACGGATCACCTCTACTCGATAATATCACGCTTGGTTATAAGATTGATAATACTTGCCATCATATTCCAACAGCGATGCACAATGCTATTGAAATAGTCGCTAAATATCGTCCTAATTCAATCTGTTATCCCCAGAAAGATTACTGCGAAAGTGGATCGAAAGGGAAGGAAAAGATTTCAGCGGTCATTGGTCCAGCAATGTCCTGGATTGCCATCCCCATCGCTAGCTTACTGGGGCTTTATGAAATCCCACAGATCAGCTACGCCGCATCGAGTAGAATTCTAAGCGACAAAACTAGATATAACTCTTTCTTACGGACTGTTCCGTCGGATGAGTACCAAGCCAAAGCTATGGCCGACTTTGTGCATACGTTCGGCTGGAATTACGTCTTTTTGATCGCTTCTGATGACGACTATGGTAAAATGGGGGCAGCAACTTTCAAAACCACGGCAAAAAGCCTAAACGTGTGCATCTCCAACGATGAATACATCCCATTCAAATCTGACATGATGAAAGATTATTTACGAAGCACTTTGAACGCGTTGAAAACGTCCGAGCGAGCTAAGGTTGTCATTGTGTTTAGCTATGCAAATCAAGGGGAGATCTTGCTCAAAGAAGCCGAAAAAATGAACATCACAGATCGAACATGGATTACAAGCGATGCTTGGAGCTCCGCCGCGGCTGACTTCAAACTAAGCTACAAGCTACTAGAAGGGATTATAACATTTTCTATCCGATCGAAGAGAGTGGATGCATTTGTAGATTACATCAAGAATTTACAGATCCAAGAGGTCACAGGGATTCCGTGGTTCGTTAAATACATGGAAACAGTCTTAGATTGTGTATATAATAACAAGAATAAGAGCAAGAGAATGTGCAATCCCAATGAAACGCTACCATCGAACCATTTATTCACCAACGAGGGTATCGCCAATGTTATCGACGCAGTCAATGCGACCGCGAACGCAATCCTAAGCATGACTACATGCGCCAAAGGGAAATGTAATAACCCAAGCTTTCCCATAAACCCCTTGGAGCTCTTGGGTAACATTAAGAATGTGAGTTTTCTAGGAGTCGACGATGCTAAAGTGGAATTCAACGAAAACGGCGACCGGACTTCCAGTGGATACACCATAAGAAATTTGCAGGTCAAGAATGGTAAGCTTGTTTATGTAGATGTTGGTGACTGGACGGAGATACAGGGAGAGACGTTCTTCGAAGTAAATGCATCGTTAATTAAATGGAATCAAGGCCAACGACCTCATTCAAACTGTTTCAGACTATGTCAGCCAGGGGAAAGGATCGTAGGACAAACAACATGCTGTTGGAACTGTCAAAAGTGCGAAAAAGGTACTTTTAGTTCGACTGCAGGAGCACTCTCGTGTACCAAATGCAACGAAACTCATTATACCAGTAAAGGAAGAACTTTGTGTATAGCAAGGGCAGTTGTTTATCTGTCACTGGGAGATCCTGGAGGAGTTTCTATTTTAACGATTAGTATTCTCGGCATTGTCATCACCTCGGTGATAGTGGGGATTTTTGTTCGACATCGTTCGACGCCTGTCATTTCATCTTCGTCTGTCTGCCATCTTGTCACGTTGTTCTTCATACTGTACTTGTCATTCTTCTTCACTATGTCCTTCTCGTTAAGCAAACCAACCAACCCGTCATGCGTCGTCATCGAATCCATCTTCGAACTTTTAATCAGTATGTATGCTTGCTTTCTCTTTTCGAAAACTAGAATAGCCAACCGTGTCATGCGGTCAGCGCTCGCACGCATCAAAGGCATGCGTCCTGAATGGAGTCACATCACAGTGATATTTTCTTTACTGCTGATCGAGTTGATTCTGGTGATATTACGACAGAGCATGAATCCATCTCACATCCACTACGTCAACCAAGAAGACAAAACACGACTGCTTGAGTGTGAGCAACTTTTCCCTACGCTTCGAATCCTTGCTATTGCAACGCCTTCTTCTATCTTAATAATTGCAACAGTCATCGCGTTTAGAGAGCGTAACGTCCCGGAGAACTTCAACGAAGCGAAGTTCATCAGCTTCGCAACGATTCTGCTATGCATTATCGACATTTCGTTCATCTCTACTTATCGCTACGTGACAGGAATAAGTCGTATCCTCGTTGTAACATTCACTGCATTTGTAAGTGCCTTCTGTGTAATGGGCTGCATATGCACTCCCAAGTTATACATAATATTTATGCACCCTGGACGAAACGTCGCCCGAGAGAGTACCCCAGTGGAGAGAAATGGTCCTGAACAACCACGAACTTCCGTTACAGAAGCGATTTCGCCGGATTTGAACTCCAACGTCAAAACAGTAACCAGGCCCAACCCGGTCAACTTGCTGGATATCAATAACTCCTACTTCCATGAAACTTCATTCTTGAATTACGGCGCAGAGACTGGCGACAATCCTCCTAAAAATGGAAGTACCAACCACATTCCGGATTTAGCCAATCACGTCCAAGGAAAAGAGAAAGCTAATCATAGCCAAGAAAAGCAGCTGACCAATAACAGAAAGAGATCGAAGGTTCATGTGACTTTTGATCTGTCTACACTGCAAGAGACCTCTGAGGATAGTGTGGGGCCTGGAGTCGGAGAACAGCACACTAACCTAGGTTGTAGTGGTGATGATGATGAGACGACGACGTACAGCAATGAAGATATTAAACCCCCTCCAAGGGCATTTACTGTTATATAAAAGTAAAGTAGTCAACAATAAAGATACTAAACCCCCTCCAAGGGCCTTTACCGTTATATAAAAGTAAAATAGTCGACCGCAATCTAGGAACCTAATGGCTTCTCTTTCATTAGCTTCTACCATGAAGGTAGGGGGGAGCGCCACTAATCTTCCAACTTTACCACAGTAATTTCTGCTGGTACCCAAGTAGTTGACCGCAATCGAGGCAACCTAATGGCTTCTCTTTCATTAGATTCTACCATGAAGGTAGGGGGGAGCGCCACTAATCAGTCTTCCAACTTTACCACAGTAATTTCTGCTGGTACTCAAGTAGCTGACCGCAATCGAGGAACCTAATGGCTTCTCTTTCATTAGCTTCTACCATGAAGGTAGGGCCGGGGGAGCGCCACTAATCTTCCAACTTTACCCCAGTAATTTCTGCTGGTACCCAAGTAGTTGACCGCAATCGAGGCAACCTAATGGCTTCTCTTTCATTAGATTCTACCATGAAGGGAGCGCCACTAATCAGTCTTCCAACTTTACCACAGTAATTTCTGCTGGTACCTATTTATACTCCTGGGGCCGGTTGTACGAAGGGTGAATAGCGCTATCCACCGGATAAATCCTCATCCAGCGCCGGATAAAATCTATAAAAAAAAACTATATGCAGTGGATAACTTTTATCCGCGGATAGCTTTATCCACCCTTCGTACAACCGGCCCCTGGGAGACAATGCGGAAGTGAAGCAACTTGCCCAATGACACAACGGGCCAGGAATTGAACCGACGCCTGTTGGCCCAGGATCTCAACCGCTGACCGCTCGCCACCATGTTTTTGTTATATAATAGACAAAGACAATGTGCACGACAGCCATGTTCCAATACAAAGCATGATGAGTCCTTGTACTACTATAATAAATCATAAAATCAGTGCTTCTGTTTTTTTTTTATAAAAACTGCAAGCATTTTTATTATGAATTCTCAACTTTCACATACGCATTAAACCTTCTATTTTCTGAGGGAGCTATTGTTAATGGGAAACTGAGTCCTTGTACTACTTCATTGTCGCTAAAATAAATCATAAAATCATTGCTTCTGGGTTTTTTTAATAAAAACTGCAAGCATTTTTATTAGGAATTTTCAACTTTCACATACGCATCATGCCTTCTGTTTTCTGGGGGTAGCTATTGTTAATCAAATTTGTTTGAATTAGAAAAGCTAACATAGTTATTGTGAAAGTAGAGAACACATAAATGCAACGTTACAAAATGATTTTGGGATGTATTTTAGCGGGCATAAAACTGATAGACCAAGGACGCACTTTCTCATCATGCTCTGTAGTCTGTTCTAGAAAATGGCACAATATAATTTCAGGTAACCCAACAATAAAAATATACATTCGAATAAAACGAACAGAGGCAACAATAAATATGATGTACGATTTATTCATGATTTTGTAATAGTAGTCTTAATTACCAGTGAAGTATAATTCAAGAGCGACCAATAAGGCCAGGTGATCTCGCTTTAAGCGCAAAGGATTGTTTGTCAAAACGAATAGTTCCAAAATGGCGTCTCGAGACAAAAACAATTTTGGTTACTTTTAAGCATTTGCGTTTTGTTTCTATTCTTTTTTATCCCTGATAGAGCAGCAGTGAACTTTTATTGTCCAAGTAACATATAGCATTTTTATGTTAAGTTATTTTAATAAGATGTTTGTTTTTAGTAGTTTTAAGTATAAAATTCAAATTTCTCGATGGCGTCGAAACGTCGAGAAAAAAGAAAAACCTAGTCGTTTTGAATTTTATACTTAAAGTTATTTTAAGGATGTATTTATCGAGGAGAAACAACTCTTTCGAACGACGCCATCTTGGAACTGTTGGCGAGGCGACAGAAATTCTTCTGATTGGCTTATACTAACCGGAAGTGCGCGCATGAAATCACCTGGAGGGAAGAATAATAATTGTACAATAAAAGATTCACCCATGATCATGATATTCCCCTCTAGTTTCCAGTTGTTATCTACAGTTTTGATCAAGTCTGACAAAAAAATGCATACTTTTCGCGAAAACTCCGGAGAAACGCATACATTGAAAGTCAGACGTATCACGCCTGGATTTCACTTGCACAAGTACAAGCAACATACGCAGACTCAGTTGTAATGCTTGACTGAATATTGTCTTGCAAGTTGCTGAGTTCCGTTGTGAAAAGTAGAACTAAACTCATTTGTGCTATGCTGTTTGCAATTTGTGTCGCGACGGCATTGCGAGACAAGTTGCTTCAAAAATGTGCAGTGTAAGAGCGCCTTCTGTACATGCATGGTTCTTATACATGTACTTTGTGTTGTTAATAAGAACCAGGCTTTATACTAGGCACGCGCGAAATTAGGCACACAACGGCTTTTCTGCGCGCGTGCGTCTTTTTCCATTATTCTTCCTTGGAAACAGTTTTAGTCAATTAAACCTCAACTAGTTTCTGCGCAGTTTTTGCAAAAAGATATGCAGTCTTCATTCCAATTATGATCTTCGTTTCCCGAAATATTTGAATTGAATAATTATTAATTTATAAAGTAGTAAAGATTCTATTTCTCAAACGCTTTTCAATTGCTTGCCAAGATATTCCCTAAAAAAAATAAAGAAAAAAAATTAAAAATTAAAAATTAAAAAATAGGAAGGTACCGCAGAGAGTACAACGTGAAACTTGTCGCAGCATAACGCAAGCGAACGCAAGCGAACAAATAAACCAAAACATAACGCAACACAACGCAATGTAACTAGTAATGTCGTACAAAGTAACGCAACACGAAGTAACGCAGTTTATAACATGTAACACAGTCGTAACAAATCTAGTAGCGTAAACGCAACTGGACAAGACGACGTCATTCCATATTATTAACGTAAACAGCAAAGCAACGTAAGCTTACACATCGTTGTGTGTCGCAACAATAAGTGATGCAATTTAACGTAATGAAACACAAAATAACGTTTCTTTACCACAACACATCACAATGAATTATAAAGTAACGCAAAGCATTAAAATGTAGCTTAACACAACGTAACGCATCACAATGAATTAAAACATACCCGGCAAAGCAATAAAACGTAACTTAACGCAGCGTAACGATCACAATGAATTATAACGTAACGCAAAGCATTAAAACGTAACTTAACGCAGCGTAACGCATCACAATGAATTATAACGTAACGCAAAGCATTAAAACGTAACTTAACGCAGCATGACGCATCACAATGAATTATAACGTAAAGCAAAGCATTAAAACGTAACTTATCACAACGTAACGCATCACAATGAATTATAACGTTATGCAAAGCATTAAAACGTAACTTCACGCAGCGTAACGCATCACAATGAATTATAACGTAAAGCAAAGCATTAAAACGTAACTTAACACAACGTAACGCATCCCAATGAATTATAACGTAATGCAAAGCATTAAAACGTAACTTAACGCTGCGTAACGCATCACAATGAATTATAACGTAACGCAAAGCATTAAAACGTAACTTAACGTAACGCATCACAATGAATTGTAACGTAACGCAAAGCATTAAAACGTAACTTAACGCAGCGTAACGCATCACAATGAATTATGACATAACGCAAAGCATTAAAACGCAACTTAACGCAGCGTAACGCATCACAACGAATTATAACGTAATGTAAAGCATTACAGCATAACGCGCCATACCGTGGCCACCCAATTAAAGTTTTGTACAAGTCAGCTTAGCGTTCAAAATTTTCTCTTTTCAAATTGTTTGCTACACTTTTTCAAATTTAAACATCCTGGGAGGTATTTCAGCCACTTATACACTTCACTCTTGTCTTCGCTTTGAACATTTCAAAGGGTTTATCGTTTGTCACTCGGGATGTCTTTTATATTAAGGTCAAATTCTCGCTTTCTGATCGGTTAACTTGTACAAAACTTTAATTAGGTGGCCACGGTAAGGCGCGTGGCGCTGTAAAATGTAACTTACCAGTTATGTACCATAACCTTCTGTACGGCCAACAGAGCTTCTTTACGTACGTTAGGGTCATTGTGGGTCATCATACGCATCACTTTCTCCTTACATCCCAGTGACTCAATTACCCTGGAACAACAAACCAATACAGTGAAATAGTTAGCCGACTATTTAGTGTAATTTTATAAGATTGATACGCTAAAGTGAGTTTTACGGGTTAATGAAAATGCATTTCGGTCTTGCAATACACTATATATATTCAGTATTCTACGTTTTTGAAATTGCTGTATATGTCAAGAGTCTTACCGCTTTCCTCTAGGGAAGTGTCTTACGTATTCTCCTGTATCATGAGCGGCGACGCACAGTGTAGTCGGGTCTTCTGATGAGTCCATTAGATGTGCGAGAATCCTTTAAAAACAATACACACATATCAATTTGTTTATTTATTTATAAGGCTTTCCACATGTGTGGGAGACCACAACAACAGAGCTAGGCTCCAAAAATGAGTGGCTCGAGTTATTGTTATTGGCATTCATTCTTGTTTCAGCCAAACTGTAATCAAACTGTGAGCTTAATTAACAGCTATTCTATTTTTTATTGATATTTTTGTATTTTAATAACAACTAGACGCACTTAGTGCGTTTACTCAGGCTACGTCATAGAGTAGTTGTGGTTTACCTGTGGCATTACGTCATGTGTAATCTCGACACAACGATAGACCCATTCGCTTTTATCACGGGCCACCATATTGGTTGAAACAATAGGTTTTGAATCCCTTGGGTCCCCTGGACCTCGCTTTCATGCGTTTCAGAACGTTCCAAACAAAGGTTTTCGCTCTCATGGGAATAAACATGGCCGTTGTGTGATAAAAGCCCATAGATACATGTAGAAGGTAAACCTAGACTCAAGGTCCCCTGCGGGGTAGCCTGAGTAAATATGTTAGTGTAGTGTCTTAGTACGAAAAAGACAATTTAATCTAGCGAGTTGTGAAAGGTCCAAGCCATTTTGATAAATTCTACGATAGTCGGTATCCCTCAAGGTTCTTTGCTTAGCCCCATATTTGATAATGTACACACTACACGTTCCTTGATTAATTACTGTGCGACTCGCCGTATACCGTAGTCACTTACAAAAACTTTTGTTGAATTTTTGACATTATTTTGACATTTTTTCATCTCAATCGGACCAATTAGGTACAAATTTATATCGAGAGGCGGAGTTTGTATTGAGAGGCGGAGACTTTAGAAACTTTGATGTCTGTAATTGGTCCGATTGAGACGAAAAATTGTCAAAATAATGTCAAAAAATCATCAACAGTTTTTGTAAGTGACTACGGTACGGCGAGTCGCACAGTAAGTCCATCTTTGCAATTGTTAAGTAAGGTCAGAAATGAGTTGCAAACTCCTTATCTTACTTTATTATTTCGTAGTTTTTCTCATTCAAGCGATGAGCATTTTCTCGCTGGAGAACAAAAGAAAAACAAAATTAACAATTTCTCACAAAAATCCTAAACATATATTTTCCAAATTTACTCAGTTGAATGAACACAAAGCAATAGATTCAATGCAAAGCACAGTACATTGTGTTTAGTGACTACTCAAAGCAAGGCAAGAGAAGATAAATACAGTAAAAAAGTACTAAGTTGAAAACTCCATCCTCAACTTGGTTGTATTTTGTGGTCATTCAATGCAAGACTTGAGAAAATATACACCTATTTCAAAAATCGTTGTGTCAATCAATGCTATAGTCCACACTCTGAAGGCCGCAAATAATGTTGGTATTTCTTCTCTTGTTATCAATTTATTCAAAACATATTTTGGTTGTACGTGTTATATTGTTAAATATGACCATAACAAGTTGTTGCAGTGGTAGATGATAAAACAAATCTTTCTTTTAAAAAATGAATAATAAATTACGTTCATATTACCGACATCCTTTGCAGGTTTCAGAGTGTGGACTGTAGCTTTGGTTGCGACAACGTTTTTCAAACAGGTGTATACAGTAATATATGTATACAGTTGAAACCTTCAGCTTCCATGACGGTTCATTGGATTAAGGATAGAATCTCATACTTCATTATTTTAAAGCGCGCCGATTGGCTGAGAACGAAACCGGATGCGAGGGTATTTAGCGTGGAATACCCTCTCATCCGGTTTCTGAATCGCATGGCGGGAACGGCGGAACACGCGCGTCTAGTTTTTGAAGCTTAAATTGAAGAAATGAGATTCAAGGAAAATTCATTTTTGGACTCGGGAATTCCACGTTGAATTTCACTCGAAAAATCAATATCGCACTCATCGCTCCGCGGACTCCGCGATTCATGCGATATTGATTTCTCTCGTGAAATTCAACGTGGAATTCCCTCGTCCTCCAATGAATTTACCTATAGAATCTCATACTTCATTATTTTAAAGCGCGCTGATTGGCTGAGAACGAAACCGGATGCGAGGGTATTTAGCGTGGAATACCCTCTCATCCGGTTTCTGAATCGCATGGTGGGAACGGCGAAACACGCGCGTCTGGTTTTTGAAGCTTAAATTGAAGAAATGAGATTCAAGGAAAATTCAACTCATCGCTCCGCGGACTCCGCGATTCATGCGATATTGATTTCTCTTGTGAAATTCAACGTGGAATTCCCTCGTCCTCCAATGAATTTACCTATAGAATAGCGCAGCGCATGAATGACGTCACAAAAATGGAGACAAAGGCCTAACTCGGACAAACAAACTTTTATTTAACTTTCAGCAGACTATTTTCAATGCCGATCGAAGCAAATCTTTGTTTAATCACGTTGTTATTCTAATTTCAGCAGGAAATAAAAAGATCGGTTCATATATTGCTCAAAACGGTAAAACTGAACACAATATTTGTCCGAGTCATGGAGCTATTTTTAGCATTACTGCGCTGCACTATTGATAATATCTGGTCTTACCCAAAACTTCTCCGACTTATGCACTGGACTCCACTCCAATCTCCCTGACTTTACTTCAGCTGCATACTCATCAAAATTACTGGTGACAAACAAAATTTTGTTAATAATAATAATTTTGCATAAATACCAGGTGATCTCGCTATGAAGTGCACAAAGGATTGTTTGTCAAAATGAACATTTCTAAAATGGCGCCTTGAGACAGCAAAGATTTCAGTTACTCTTAGGCATTTGCACTTTTGTACTATCTATCCTTATTACAAAACTGGATTAAATATTAAATATTTCGGCCGCTAGGCAAATTTTCGTACATCGACCCAAAAACCGCCGAAGGACACTGATTTTCAAAATGGCGCCTCCAGACAGCAAAGATTTTGGTTACTCTTAGGCATTTGCACTTTGATTTGATTTTTTTATTGCTGATAGATTAGCAGAGAGCTTTTGTTGTCCAAGGTACATATAATATTTTTATGTAAAGTTATATTAACGCAAACCAACTCTCTCAAACGACGCCGTTTTATTACTGTTGGCGATGCAACAAAAATGCTTCTGATTGTCTTATATTAGCCAGAAGAGCGTGCATGAAATCACCTGGTACTTGCTATTGGTAATATAATGAAATTTGTAACACTGTAAAAATGTTGACTTAACTTTAATGACTTTACTTTACTTATTTATACTCAGTGTCTCTCTTAGTCTAACTCTTTTACGACGAAGGGCTAAAGCCATTCTCTTACCCAGACCCTTCTCAGCTTCACTGATCAAAGGCTCTGGTCGGACACATCAAAACAAAATTGTTGCGTAGAAGGTGTGTATAATTATCGCTGATTGCGCATGTAATTATTTAAACTAATCATATCGAGGCTGGATTTGTGTCCGACCAGAGCCTTTGCTTTTTCGTTAGAAAGCTGAGAAGGGTCTGGGTAAGAGGATGCGCTAAAGCTTGAAATGTCAGTAAAGTTAGGTCAACATTTTTTACGGTGTTACAAATTTCATTATATTACCTATCGTTTATATCAAACACAGACGCAGCCTATACTAGTTTACTATGTTTCTATTGGTACTTGCTAGTTTCCATTTACAGATTAACAAAGAGATGTTACCTGAGATCTTGTACCACTTCATTCAGTCTGTCATACATGTATTCCACGTCTTCTTGGATGTCTTCATCAGCCCAGGGCTTACCATTCAGAATTGATAAAACCTAAAGAAAAAAATCAAGAAGAAAACATCAATGTAATGTTTAAAAGGTTTGGTGGTGATCCACACCAAAATTTATGTTCTAGCATATATGTATGTTTATGAACTCATATCGTATCTATCTGCTTTAACCTATACTCATCCCACTGCTGTTATCTCCTTCCCTTCAGCAATGGAGTCCGATTACCCATTTATCCACAAACAACAGACAAGCATGAGCTTTGATTGTACATAAATTACTCAAACAGTAGAGTACAAACACTAAAAGTGTGCAATACTTTGTACTATTTACCACTAAATAGTGTTGATTAAACAATAGATAACAAAAGAATTTGCATAATTTAGCAGTATTTAGTGGTATTTATGTTGCACACTTTTAGTATTTATACTCTATCAAGGCTTCTGCTGTGCAATGAAGCACAATGAGTACTAAACTACTTACATGAACTAGTTTGCTTTGTATCATTGCTACTGATGCATCATTTTTCTTATCCTCTGGTTTGTCCATCAAGTTCTAAGACAAATACATATCATTTCAAGTAAAGCACTAAAATACACTAAAATAAAGTTTCAAGAAAACACATCAACATGTTAAATAAGTTTATGAACTGAATTAGCCTGCATAACTACTTTTATAATATAAACTTCATTGAAATATCAGGTGATCTCCCGCACAAAAAAGTGATATCTTCACTTTGTGAAAATAGCATGTTATTTCACATGTGATATAACACGTTTCCATAGATAAGTACTCCATGCAAATCTACGTATATCTTGATAAAACTTTTGGTATTTCATTAGTCATGAGTTTATATAATAAATAGAACTTTACATGGGCACTTGGAGATATAGAGGATATTACATGGGCGCAAGGAGATACAGATTTTATCTTCTTGTGTTCAAATGATATCTCATGAGTGAGTGCCCGTATCTCCGTGCGCCCATGTAATATCCTCTATTTCTTCACTTCTCTGTCACGAGCCTCCATATTCCTACTCAGCCAACAAGTCACTTCAACTCGTTTTCTTAAAGTTTTCAAGTAAAAAGAAGTGTTTTGCACTGTAGGGTGAAGTATACAAGATAGCTTTGCCTAAAATGCAAAAACAATGAGGAAACAAGTGAAGTTGTAGCTGAGAGTAAGTAATATTCACGACACAACTCTAGGGACAGACCATTAGATTTTTGAGGAAGGGGGGGCAGATATTTTTTTCAACTTGCACAAATATTTTATTTGTCACTGTTGTTGTGCAGGAAAACTTTACCCATGGCATTTCAACTCGTTTTTGCATTAAAGTATGTACTTTTTTGCAGTCTAAGCCTTACCCTTAATGTAGCAATGATGATCCTGATAACTTTTTCTTTGTCAGATTCTCTTAAGACGTCTGCAAGTACAGGGATCACTGAACTGTTCCTGGTGAAACATTAAATGTACAATAAATACACAGAATGCCAATATGGCTGCCACTTCATTGTCATATTTTTTTAATCCATATTTCAATTGACCACTACATCAAAATTATAGATTAGAATGGAACCAACAAAGGTAAAACATTTCAGACAAAATATCAAATTCTTGAGAAGTTATGAGAAGTGTGAAAAACATCACAACAAGGCTACCAAAGAAACACTTCACTGAACACATACAAATGTCTGTAATTTTGATTCCAAATAGCTTCACATGAATTATAGTTATCTTTCCAAAAAAATGTATTTCTCTGTAAGGGAAAAAATTTCCTAAATGGACGAAAGGCCCTGGGCCTAATATGCAAATTGCAGTTTATGCTAATTAGGAGTTTGTTATGTAAGTTGCGAAATGTATTATTCGACCATTGTGGTTCAAGATTTTGATCCAAACACGTCTAATACGTGTAGTTGTTAAAAGTTTTTTCTAGTACTAGTTGCAATTTCATTATGTCGTATAATAGTTTACCATGTATATTTAAGCAATTTGTCAATAAAGTGTGATATGTTGGCTTGGACCGACCACCGCACTCAGTGTGCTGTCTTGTTGGGACTTGAGGGAATGTTAGGAATACATTTTTCTGCTTGCTTTTTCTGTTAGTGGTGCTTAATTTTTAAGATTTAGGTTTTTATTTTTGAATGTCTAGTGGCATTCATATAGAATATAGCTTTTAGCATTTTCCATTTTGTCAATCAGCATTCCAAAGGCATAATTATAGTTGTGGTAAATAGTACTTACCCCACCATGCGCTGAGCTATCCTAGGATCAAATGACAGCAGCCATAACGTAAAGATAAGCTGATATTGTAACTGGAAACCAATGTTGGTGCTCAACAATGTTGATACAATACTGGTGAAAGAACAACATGATTGCTGTTATTATTTTTTGCCAGAAGTATAACAATAATAATAATAACAACTTTATTGGACAGGCAATAATAATAATAACAACTTTATTAGACAGGGTGACACCATTACCAGCACCAACAATTACAGTGCAAATCGAAAAACTGTGGACACCAATAAATATTTCAGTCACCGTTTTTTGTCCATTGAACAATGTGAAAAGACTCTCCAACTACACAAAGTTTATCTGTCTACAAATCAAAGGTAATATCATGAAATTTGTAACACTGTAAAAAATATTGAATTAACTTTACTGATGTTTCAAGCTTTAGCCCTTTGTTGGATAAAAGCAATGTCTACAATGTACGTAGTCATGCTATGTCTACAAATTAGTCAAGTGTCTTGCAGTTAGAGAGTTGATTCAGGTTGCTCAATTAATGATACACAATTTCTGAAATATTACTGGATGCCCACAGTTTTTTGATTCACACTGAAATTTGATCATGAAATCATGGTCAGGATAACATGCCAATGTTTTGCATATAGTATACCATGCATACCTTTTAATTCCATCCAGTTTAAAGAAAGCTTGTTTGTATGTCTCTATTCTTAGCATGAGCTGTAGACACTGTGCTACACTATGAAGATATTCACCACCCTGTAATAGAACAACATTGAAACAAATGAATACAGTAAAAACCCACATAAAAGAACAAGTGGATTAAGAACACTCAGGCTGAAATTTGGTCAACAAAGTACCATATACATAAGAACAATATATAAGATATATAAGAACAAAATCAGCCTGAACTGAAAATTGTGTGTTCTTTTATGCATGTTTTTACTGTACACCAACACGTGTTGTTGATATTCAACAAGTAATATATACAATATGAGCGGCAGATCTGTATTCGATATACAATGGTGATTCCAAGATGAGCCATTGTAAATTGCATACAGATCAGACGCGAATATTGTATAGTACTTCTGAAAAGTTAAAGTGCATTCAGTAAAAGGGTGAAACACTAATTACTAAATAGTGCAAAATAGTGCTAGTTGAACAATAGAAAACAATAGAATTAGCATAAAATAGTACAAAATAGTATTACTAATGTTTCATGCTTTTACTAAATGCACTCTAGTTCTTTCATATTTTACTAAAACTGTCAAGATAAAAGTAAATCTGGCTGAGAAAATTCAAGTTGAAACTTATGCAAATCAGGTCGAAATCTGTATGAGATTTACAGATCTCGTCATGGACATGGTTTCTTTTGTTAAATTATCATTAATTATTTATTTTATGAATACAACTTACCGATGAGGTTAGCTGTTCTTTAAGCCAAGTAAGGAAGAAGTTTAGGTCATTGTCAGGCAAGCGTGCTTTACCCCAACATGCCAGCTTTGCTGATATGACAGCACTCTAAAAACATAGAAGTAACATTAATTAGTAGATGTATTTGAAGTAATAAAACATGATAAATAAAAAAGAAAAGAAAACACAATTAAAATAGAACAGAAGAAACTAAAACAAAACACAACAAATAAAAACAAAACACAATCAAATAAAGTTAAACAAAAAAATAATAAAACAAAAATAGTATATAATTATTAGAATTGAGAGAAATAAAACAGAACAAAAAAAAACAAAATAAAACAGAGTTGTATCAAACATTGAAATAATAATAATATATAATTATTAATCATTAAGAAAGTAAGGTGCCTTACTATGAGACACAATCCAATCAACAAACCATTATACCTGTCTCAAATTGTCATGTAAGAAATAGAGATCTTACCTGGTGAACAATAAACTGATCTTGTCTATTCAGAAGACCAAGGAATGATGACCATAAGTTGACATTACTCCTGCAAAAATAATTACAGGACATCAATACTTAATGAATGAATGAATGAATGAACAAATGAATGAACAAATGAATGAATAAATGAAAGAAAGAAAAAATGAATTAATGAAGAAAAAATGAAAAAATGTAATCAAATAAATGAACACATGGAAAAATGAATTAAATATGAATGAGTGAATACATGAATGAATGAGAAAATAAATAGATGAATAATATGCCATACACTCACTTTTTAGCAAAATCATGAAAGACCACTACTCTTCCTCTTTCCTCCTGTAAGGGCAATACAACAACAAACTGTTTAATACATTAAGTAACAACCAACACAGTGCAGTTTTTCTTATCTTTGTTGCTCTGGCCATAAGTATAAAAAGTGGTCTTTGCATACAGTTACAGCATATAATGCGCCTTACTGTGGCCACCCAATTAAAGTTTTGTAAAAGCAAGCTTAGAGTTCAAAAGTTTCTCTTTTCTGAAATTGTTTCCTACACCTTTTCAAATTTAAACATCCTGGGAGGTATTTCAGCCACTTATACACTTCACTCTTGTCTTCGCTTTGAACATTTCAAAGTGTTTATTATTTGTCACTCGGCGTGTCTTTTATATTAAGGTCAAATTCTTGCTTTCTGATTGGTTAACATGTACAAAACTTTAATTAAGTGGTCACTGTAAGGAGCGCCGCTGTAATTGAAAAGCACATAGAGACAAGAACATATCAATTGTTTATAATATATTTTTTTGAACTTTAGTTTGAGAGGGAGACAATTGATGACATTATAAAACTCATTAATAATTCATGAGAAATTGACAAAAGAATTCACGTCTGTGACAAAGGTTGTATATCCCATACAGATTTGCTTGATTTGCATAAGTTTTAACTTGAAGTTTCTCGGCCAGATTTACTTTTATCTTGACAATTTTAGTAAAATATTAAAGAACTAACATTGGAGTTTCATAAGTCCTACCCTATACAATATGAGTGTCCAATCTGTATGAGATATACAGTGGCTTGTCTTCGACTCACCACTATATCTCATACAGATCCGGCCACTTACATTGTATATAGTACTTACAGTTGTTTGATGTACTTACATTTAGTAGGTCATCTATTATTACAAGGATATAACGGATAGTCTGATCTCTTGTCAGTCTTGACAGCAATGACAAACAAGTCTTTGCAAGCTGAGAAATACAGAGTCATGTCAATTTTTAAATGTAAAGTTTGTCCACATTTATTTATTCATTCCTCTCATGATATATTGTCTATCAATAAAGGCATCTTTTTATCCATTCATGAATTTATTCATCCAGTCATCCACCAATCATCTTCATCCATCCATTTATCCATTATTTTTTCCTCCATTAATCATCTATTTATTATTTATCCATTCATCCATTTATCCATTCATTTATTTGAACCATGCATATATATCAATCCACCCATCTTCAGATCCATAAATTTTTCTTTACCCATTCATTTATTCGTTCATTTGCCTATCCATTCATTTATCCATTCATTTATTTGAACGATGTATATATCAATCCACCCATCAATTTGTTCCTTCATCCATCCATCCATTCATTTGCCCATCCATAAATTGATTTATCTGAACCATCCATTTATCAATTCACCCATCTTCTGATCAACCATTCATTCATTCACCCATCCATTTATTTATCTATCTCAATCTCCACTAATTCATCCATCTATCCAAATAATATTCCATTAATATATTTATTATTCCTTCCTTCCTTCATTTGCTCATTCATTCATTTACTAATGGAATTTATCTATCCATCTATTTTTTATATATATATATATAATGTTGTTTATTGATTTTTCAATTCATTTTAAGTATCTATTTACAATTTGGTATGTACTACCCATTAGAAGTAGTACATTATATATGTATTATATATACACCTACTTGCAAGAATGTTGTCATATAAAAAAGAACATTTGTATTTAGTGTGTTAGGAATAAATTAAAAGTACAAAAGAAAGAGTTCAGCTTCATGATCAGTGATCATCTTTTGTACTTTTAATTTATTCCTAACACACTAAAATACAAATGTTCTTTTTGCATATGACAATGTTCTTGCAAGTAGGTGTATATCAAAAATTATAAATAATAATTATCCATCTATTTATTAATACATGTACATATTAATTTATCCATCTATCTATTCATTCCTCCTTTAGCCAATCATTCATTTTTTTCATTTGTTTAGGTATTCAATATTACCTGTTCTCCTTTAGTTTGTATAATATTAGCCCTTTCTTCTAAACCCATGCAGTCATAATCTGCTATCATTGTGTAATCATCTTGGCTGATCATTTGACCCCTAAAACAAAACACAATTAAATGAGCAACAGAAATTGACACCAACATATTCTAGTTATTGAACCATACATAGATCCTCTTTTACATAAATGTGTTTTTTCTTTTTATTTACAGTAATATGGTATTGTAATCTGTAATCTAGATATATATTAATTTGTACTGCAGCTATCAAACAATGTAATGATGATGATCTTAAATTAATTATTTACAGCCAAACCTACTGAAGCATTCCTATCGAGGTTGGAAGGCTCAATTTATTCTTCCTAACTTGATTTTAAATTTGTTTTGAAATTTGCATAAATGAATCGAATCTTGTAAGTTTCAAAAACCGCCTCAAATCAAAACATTACTGGCCATTACTTTCAATGTTCTTTTTGTACAACAGAAACTTGGTAAACCTAGTTTACTTACAGAAATATTGTTATAAATATTTACTAAAGTATTCTATTACAAAGCATTATCAGTTATTGACCACAAATCATGCTTTCAGGACCATTATCGGTTGACATATCTGCATTTTGAAATTTACAAGTTTTGATTCACTTATGCAAATTTCAAAACAAATTTAAAATCAAGTTTGGAAGAATAAATCGAACCTTCCAACCTCGATAGGAATGCTTCAGTAGGTTTGGCTGTAATTATTTAATTAAAGCACTCTCTCATAAGCTGATTTCAAACCGTCAGTTTTCATCATAATTATGTGTATTCTAAAACGCCAAATTTTCTTATTTTTCTTTGACACATTTTTTGCAACTATACTTACTGTACATAAGACATCCAATTGACAGTTTGATTTCTAACATCACATGCTTCAGCAGTGAGTTTGCTGCCAGCAATAACAACACCTGTAGAACAAAGATATCAAACATTAGTCTGTCTAACTCCAACACTTTCAACAATGCAACTTATGGGGACATGGCTTATTCAACCTCCGGGGACAGGGCTTATTCAATCTCAGCCCCTAAACTATGGAACTCACTGCCCCAACACATAAGAAACACAGATAACATCTCATCATTTAAATCCAAACACAAAACTTTTCTTTTTCAATAACTTTATTTTGATTGTTATTTGTACTACCAAAATTACTCAACTGTTAGCACCGCCAAAAAAACGATCAATCGTGTTTTGAATTTTGGTTAACTCATGTGACCATTTGGGGCGCTCCAAATGGTCATGTGACATCAAAATAACGTAAAATACCGTTAAAATACAGTTATTTCAATGTCACATGACCATTTGGAGCGCCTCAAATGGTCATGTGAGTTAACCGGAATTCAAAACGCGATTGATCATTTTTTTGGCGGTGCTAACAGTTGAGTAATTTTGGTAGTAAGAGCATTGAGCATTGAGAATGCTCCTAAAACATTGTATTATTATTATTCTAACTCCTACATGTGTACTGGTGAAATGGGTAATGGGTAAGGGGAATAGAGGAAAATAAGAGAAAGGACATGGAAAGAAATTAACAATCAACATTTAAAAGGCAAGATTTATAAACCAAGCAATATTAATCAATTTTCAATGCAAGCAATTAGACACAAAGGATTGACAGACACTCAACCAATAGTTATTTTATATTCAGAATATGAATAAATATGTGGAATGCTGTGATTTTGCCCTATTGCATTATATCTATGTACCTACTCAATTATTTTCTATCTATCCATCTTATCTAAATGGCATTTTGTTTTTATATTTTATTTGCTTACCTGAACTGAGGGGGAATCTAACCTGGAGCTCAACTGAATCCATTGGTTCTGAAATCCGTGATTATACCACTATGCCACCCAGGTTTAAGCTGACAAAACGCAGTTTTATTTTAAGTTATTCCTACTATGCCATGCAGGATTAAGCTGACAAAACGCAGTTTTATTTTAAGTTATTTCTACATAGTTTACCCTAAACCTATATTGGGCCAGTACATATTATATTCCTTAACTATTTAAGATCATTAATTGTAAAGTTGTACCACTATGCCATGCAGGATTAAGCTGACAAAACGCAGTTTTATTTTAAGTTATTCCTACATAGTTTACCCTAAACCTATATTGGGCCAGTAAATATTGTATTCCTTAACTATTTAAGATCATTAATTGTAAAGTTGTACCACTATGCCATGCAGGATTAAGCTGACAAAACGCAGTTTTATTTTAAGTTATTCCTACATAGTTTATCCTAAACCTATATTGGGCCAGTACATATTATTATTCCTTGACTATTTAAGATCATTAATTGTAAAGTTGTACCTGTGGTATGGTTATCAGCATCCATGTTAGTTTCTGGTGAAGTAATTATAGCATCTAAGCGCTGATACGTTGACATCTTGTCTGTAATTACATAAAATAACATGTCAGTGATGAAATGTATCATTATTCTTGACTGAGGAAAGTCTACGAGAGAGGGTCAGGGGGTACCCCTTCAAATAAGCTGCAAATTCTCAAGCCTATTAATTTTATTGATGCAGTGGTTGGTGGAGTTGTAAATGCCTGTTGGCACTTTGAATTTTGTTTCAAGATGACAAGACTAATATACATTAAGAGAGATTAATTATTTGATGTGTTGTTTCATATCGACTTGTGAGCAGTAAATTGAGCTTCAAATATTATATAGTCCATGGAAAGTGTAAGTTTAAAGAATCCTAGTCAACCACAATGCATTGCGCGCTTGACATTGCCAAATAATCGCTAGTCGCCATTTTGTTGACCATGGAAAATGGCCGACTTTTGGGTTTGTGAAGTGAATCCATTTCCATCGGCCTTTGAATTATTGCAAGATGGGTCATAAATATCGTGAAAAGTTCACCAGTGGTACTTCTCAAAGTTTTTCGATGGTTTGGAAAAAGTTTGATCCTTTATTGATGTATTATTTGAATTCAATGGTCGCTACTGATCTCCCCGTCTGACAATGGCCAAAAAGTCGAGATTTTGTGAAGACAATATCTCTAAAACATTCAACCTACTTACTCTGGAATCAAAGGATGGAGAATTTAGACAATTAGTGACTATCCAGCCACTTAACTCTATTTATTGTGATGGTTTTAGAAGGTCAATAGAAGTTATTGTTTCTTGTCACGCTCGACACATGACAAGTCAACTCCAGCATATTCGCTCAACATAACAGAGCCTTCTCTCTACCCAGATGGAAAGCGGTTAATTTCAAGAACAGATTTAATACATCCTGAAGTCTGAAAAGCAACTCAAAACACTTGTAGACAATTTTCTATTACTAAAACGTCCATATTAGTAAGTAGATTTGTTATCGTAACTTTTATCGTGAATTTAATTATGAATTTATTGTAAAAATAACTGTATTTGAACTGTAATTTATGAATATGTAATTCAGCTTTGTATGGTATCAGTTATTATCAATAAACTATCTTTTTATCCATAAAATCTACAGATTGTTGCGGCACGCGTGACTTAATCTGTTGCATAACCCGCATGTAAACAATAATATAGTAGCGCAAAGCATTGTGGTTGACTTGGATTCTTTAACATATGGCTCATTTTTAGCTTGCTTCATGAATATTTTTATCTACAGCACAATTATATAATCAACCCTATAGCCTGCTTTACACTAGCGACATAAGCGCAACATATGCAGACTCAGTTGGACTTTGCTCATTAGCTGCACTTGTTTTTTCTCAAACCTATTCAAAAAATGATTCACTGAGTCTGTGTATGTTGCTTATGCTTATGTCGCTAGTGTGAACCAGGGGCCGTTTGTATGAAGGGTGGATAAAGTTATCCGCACATAAAAGTTATCCACTGCATAGGTTTTTTAAAGATTTTATATGTTGGATAAGGATTTATCTGGTGGATAGTGCTATTTATCATTTGTACAACCGGCTGGCTTATTTTTGTATTTATTGTTTCTTTCTTTAATAGATTTCAAAGCAAACTAGCAATACTAATTAATTAAATGCCATGAATAAAAGAAATTGTGAGAAATTGAATGAAATATAAATAATGGAAATACAAATATATGTCATATCCTCGTGAAGATTGATTCATTGTTGATATGTGCGATGAAAAAAACCATGATTGTAATCTTCTTGTAATCTTCAATTGCCCAAAGAATGAATGAAGTAATGTCAATAAATAAACCCGTGTAAACTTTTAGTTAAGATGTGTACAATAAACACTTAAAAACTCGATTGTAAGAGTCAAGATATCTGTCGAATCTAGAGTATTAATACCTGAGAATTTACTAAAGAAAGCAACGATACATCTGCAAAAAATAACAATTTTTTGTGACTCTCTTTTCGCGAAGTTCGAGGGGAAGTTTTCAGGGGTAAGTAATACGATACCTGACCAGATTCCTGAACTTCAGAGACATAAAAACGACGAAAGTGAAACCAAGAGACGTGGAAACGAAGCCATCTCCGGGGTAATAGAAAACTTAGAACGCTATTAAATATTAATAAACATGAATAAATCCATAAAGAAACGAGAAAATGGCCGCGAACGACAACTACTTCAACTTGCACTATTTACTTTAGAATGGTTCATTTTTTAGGTCTGAATTCTTCACAAAAACGCGATAGAAGTATGAAGTAACTTCTTAGCTAGTTAGCTTAGGTGTTTAGATGTGCCTACATAAATAAAAAGTGGTGAAAATATTATTTTCTTACCGGTAAACCAGCCTTTTCAGGCAACACTCTATTACACGGTTGAGCCAACTCCATGTTGCTCATGTGATCTAGACAGGAAGAGGGGCACTGGGACCTACTCCAAAACAAAATGGCGGACGTTGTGTTGATCTAGAACTTTTATTCCGTTTTTTCATTTTTTGTACATCTTTCGCAAATCAGTATTTCAAAATACTAAGGGTACTTTTAAATTATTTCTACATGGACCTGTAAGAAGGCTAAGAAGTTGAAATCTTGAATATTTGGTGCAGAGATTCAGCAAAGAAATGGCTAAAGCTAGTGGAGGTGAATTTTTGTTGTTGTTGTTTATTTTTTTAAAGTTTAATAGTGAAATGAAATTCATTGTTTTAATAATTAGAGAGTCAATTGAGCCCTCGTTCTGCCAGCCCATTACCACCAGTGTCTAGAGAAAGAGCAGTACTGGAAACCTTTTTCCATGCACTCAGTCAGTTTGCGTTTGAGAAAGCTAAAGATCTTGTGGTAGGTAGATGGGCTCCATATTTTTTATGATATGTTCTGTGATGCCTTGAACTACGTTGCTGTTTAGTCCCATATCAAGCTTTTTTGATACTGCTCTCTCTCTCTGTTATTGTATTCTCTGTAATTTCTGTCTGCTTTTCTGTCATTGTTGTTGTCATTCCTAAATATTTTTCTTTCTACTGTATTTTCGCTATTCTTTCAGCACTTTGCCTTTCCATCCATTTTTCTCCTTTTCTATCCTGTCCCTCCCTTTCTTTCTTGCTCGCTTCATTTCTTTTCCTTCTATTTACTCTTTGTTTCTCCTTTCTTCCATTTCTATTTTATGTTTTCATTTTCTTTCCTTTCATTTCCATCAGTTCCCTTTGAATTCCTTTCATTTCCTTTCTTATATCTTCTTCTCATCCATTTTTTTCATTCTTCCCAGTTCCTTTCCATTTCTTCCCATCCACTTTCTCAAATACTATAAAATTTATGAGTGTTATTAAACTTAGCTATCATATATTGATAGGGCTGTCAACCCCAGATGTGTTCAAACCTGGAGATTGAGATAATTGAGAAAATTCCTGCCATTTTGTTCGATAATCTCTGAATTTCCGCCATTTTGCTATATACTTAGCAAATTTATCAATTTTACCGATTACCCAGGAGATTTGATGTCCAAATCTTTGAGACCGGGAGAAATGATCCAAAATCGTGAGAATTTTACCGATTATCCGGGAGATTTGACGCCAAAATCTTGAGACTGGGAGAAACGATCCAAAATCTTGAGACTCCCAGATTATCCGGGAGAGTTGACAGCCCTGTATTGATATCAAACAACACTGTCTTATTTCTTGTTTATATATAGGAGAAAGAACGGGATGCAAGGCGACCACTTTCTGCAAATTCCTATAATACCAATATATGGCAGTTGGTCATGAACATACTATCACACTTTGCAATGGCCGAGAAGAACTACTTTGCCCTTTCATTTATCACAAGGAAGAAATTTCTAAGGAAAGATGTAAGTACTAAGGAAATTGGGGCTCAAAATGACTGCCTGCCATGACCATTGGCCAAATGGCTGGACATATTTTAAATTTGGCAGGCAAAATAAAATGGCTAATAAAATTGCAGTTAAAATGAACTGGAAATCATCTTTCACTGTTGCTTTTCCTGGAAATGGCAAGCCTTTCATGTTCACACAAGCACAACACAAGGAGGGGAGGGGAGGGGAGGGGGCTACAGATAATGATTTGTATATGTTACATAAAGTACCTGACTTTTAATTTTTGAAGAAGGATTATGCAAAAAATGGTCTGTGATCTTTCTTTAGAATAAATTTCAAAGTGTATCTAAGTCTGGTCTCAGTAACTACAGGGCCCACAGTAGTTGGCGTAAGCTGTTGTGGTGTCCCTACCTTCGTATGAAGGAAAAAGCTAAATAAATAAACAAACAAACAAACAAACAAACAAACAAACAAACAAACAAACAAACAAACAAACAAACAAATAAATAAATAGATAAATTAATAAGTACATAAGTACATACTGGCTGAGGAAGTGCCACAAAAACCATGAAATTATCACTTTTTGAATTCTTGTTCCAGTTTGCAAGGGACAGCTATAGGGCTCTTTTAAGTGAACTCAAGAAGACGGAAGAAATAGGAGAGAATTCTCATTTGCTTCCCAGTCCTCCCATAGAGTGTAGCCTTTTAACTGAGCTGTGTCGTCATGTACATCAGTTTGTACAGGCAAGACTTGAAATTATGGACTTGTATCCTAATTGATGATGATGATGATTATGATGATGATTATGATGATGATAACAACAATGAGTATAATCATCATTATTGATGGTTATGATGATGATGAGGATTATGATGATGGCAAGACTTGAAATTATGGACTTGTATCCTAACTGATGATGGTAATGGTGATGATGATTATGATAATGATAACAATAATGAGTATAATCATCATTATTGATGGTTATGATGATGATGAGGAGGATTATGATGATGGTGATGAAACTTATACTGTAATGATGAAAACAATGAATATAGTGGTGATGTACTCTGCGAACAGAGCCACCTTTCTCCCCCAACGAAAAGCGAGAAAAAATGGCTCTGCCAACTCCCGATAATAAAAATAGTAGTGGTGATGATGATGATGATAAAATTTTTGATGATGAAGATAATGAATATGGTTATCGTGATAATGATGATGATGGTATTGATGATCATGATAATGGGAATGGTGATAATGATGATGATATTGATGAAAACTGATTCCATAAATCAATAATCATGACATAATTGGAAATATAAAACTCTTAACAAGCAAGAATCTTACTTACTTAACCCTGGTAACACTTGTTAATGATTTTTTATATTTTGCCTTTTAAAGTATATATATAATGCTAAGAGCTCATGACTTTGTGTTGTCTAAGGGACGGACCATTTGATTATCAAGCAAGGCCTTAACCCTTAAAAAAAACTGAGCATGACCAATCAAGGCAAAAAAATATTGAGGATCTGTCAAAAAAATATCTTACAAACTGTATGTCCGGGAAAAAAAATTGAACAAACCGTAAATTGGGACTCCCCCCATCAAAAATCAAATGGTCCCTAATTTATAATCATACAACGTATAATGCATTGTTGTTTCTTTGACCTATCTACACCATACAGCTATGAGAACATGGCTGGCATTGGTGTTCTGCCTATTCTTAACTATGATGACCTGGTCAGTATCATCAATGAAATCATTGCTAAGTAAGTACATTCTAAATAAAAGAATTGAAATGCGTTTGGTGTTGGTACATGAGAAAAATATCATATGCCCTTGGTGGGAATTGAACCCCACGGTTTGGGCTTTCTAGTCAGACCTGTTACCACTACACCACAAGGACCAACCACGCATGATACGCAGCCATAGGCAATAAAATGGAATTTGTAACACAGTAAAAAGTGATACGAATTTACTTTACTGATGTTTCAAGGTTCAACCCTTCGTCAAAATGCAAGAGCTAGTTTACATGTGAACACAAGAAGAAGAATAGCTATGAAACCAATCTGGTGTGATTGATATTTTCTTCTTTTTGTTATTATTTTCCAGGTACCAAAAAGGTTTTCACCATCCTATTTTAGACCCATTAAAGTCAAGTTTTAGGTAAATAATATATACTTTGATTTTTATTATCATGACTACCATTTTCATTATTGTCACTGCCACCATTGTCACCACTGCCATCATCATAATCATCACTATCATCAATGCTATGCCATCATCATCAACAGGTTCCTATATAAATCTGTACTTTTCCATTTAAATCTGTACTTATGCAAATTGTGTTGATGTGTGCTAAACACACAGATCAACCAATCAGAGTATATTATTTCTGAAGTGAACTTCTCTGATTGGTTGATCTGTGTGTTTAGCACACATCAACAAAATTTGCATAAGTACAGATTTAAATGGGAAAGTACAGATTCAAATGGGAACTTGTTCATCAGTCATTTCCATCATTGTCAGTTTCATTGTCATATTATCATCATCATCATCATGAGCATCATCATCATGAGCATCATTAT
This sequence comes from Metridium senile, assembly GCA_949775045.1. Classification (NCBI taxonomy): domain Eukaryota; kingdom Metazoa; phylum Cnidaria; class Anthozoa; order Actiniaria; family Metridiidae; genus Metridium; species Metridium senile. The sequence continues at coordinate 7,289,564 of OX459101.1, read as the reverse complement.
CATGAGCATCATCATCATCATTATTGTCATCACTATCATCATTGCCATCATCATCATGACCATCATTATCATGACCATCATCATGACCATCATTTATCATCACCATCATTATCATCACCATCATCATCATACTTAATCACCATCATCTTTATTTTATAAATGTGATATTGTTGATATGTCAGTTATGAAGTAGAGATACTACAGCATGCCCTCAAGGCTCAATGTGACATGACGGAATGGAAGTTCCTGCCATCATTACTACACCTACATGAAAGCAATGCCAAACTGACCTCCTGGGGCCAGCTGCTGCCCTCGTTGTCCAGTAAAGAGGTTGGTTACTAGGGTTCTTACCACTCTATCCAAGTGGTATGGGTAATCAGTGTTCCTTTTAGGGTTGAAAATATTCCCTGTGTGTACTTTTTAGGGTTCTTTTAGAGTTCTTGCTTAAAACGTCTTAGATAGGCTTTTCGATTCTCTTAATTTATGCGTACTGCGGTTATTTGCGTACTGGGGTCATTTGCAAAAAATTGACCACCGATCACCCCTACTACTTGGACAAAGGGAGTAATAGTAATAATTATAGTAAGTTCTTATTATATAAGGTCTCAATGCGTTTTACAGTACAGACAGATGTTCAGTGTTTCTAGAAAAAGTAAAAAAAAGAAAGAAAAAGTACACCCTCCCCCATGTTTTTTCAGCTTTTGGCGAACTCAGACATTCCAACAGCTAGTTGTGAAATACGTTTTTGGCTGCTGCTAGTTACTCAGCACCTTCTATATTCTTGATTGACTGCAGCCAAAAATTTAATTTACAACTAACCGCTGGAGTGTCTGAGTTCACAGAAAACCTAAAAAACTATAATAATTTCAATGTTCACACTTGCAAATATGTAGTTATAATATGAAGCAATTACATACAAAATGACATTTATAAAGAAAAAGAAAGTTATTGAGGAGAGAAAGCAGAGTCTAAGTATAAATTATTAAGATTATATTATCTCCTGTTTAGCAGTGATTCCCGGTTTACTGAGGTTTCATTTGAAACGTTTTGACAAAAAGTTTAGAGAGAATTCTCTTTTTTAATCATTTTTGGAAGGACAAAACATTGTGATCATAAACTGTCTTCTTATCCAGCTGAGTGTCACCATGACAACCAAGAAGTCATTGTTCAGCAGTGCTCCCAAGAAACAGAGTGAAGTACCATTTGTCTACCTGTGGCTGAGTAAGCTGCATGCAGCACTTGTCTCTAAGGTAGAGTAACCTAGGGAAATACTAACAAGGGTAGCCTGGAGAGATACTGAGGGGAGTACCCTGGGGAAATACTAACAAGGGTAGCCTGGAGAGATACTGAGGGGAGTACCCTAGGGAAATACTAACAAGGGTAGCCTGGAAAGATACTGAAGGGAGTACTCTAGGGAAATACTAACAAGGATAGCCTGGAGAGATACTGAGGGGAGTACCCTGGGGAAATAATGAGATATTGAGAGGGGTACCCTTGGAAGATATTGAGGGGAGTACCCTAGGGAAATACTGAAGGAGGTATCCTGGGGAAATACTAAGGAGATATTGAGAGGGGTGCCCTTGGAAGATACTGAGCGGAGTACCCTGGGGAGAGACCAAGCTGGGAAGGGAGATACTGAGGAGATACTTAGGGAGGTACCTTGGGGAGATTCTGAGAGTATAAATCTATAGCCGTTTGTGATAATTTGGTTATTTTTTTAGTTTACTTTCTACTTCTACACAATTCTTGGTGCACAAACATCAACATCAGATATGAAAGTGATGGCATCCAGAGCAACAATCGATTACGCAGCCAAGTAAGCATCTTGTTATATTCTACAATCATAGTCAAAATACACCTAATCGGCTAACGCGTTGCTATGTACGTTTCCACCCAATTCAAAACCTCTGGGAATAAAAACTTTTGTTCCAAATATTTTCCACGTGACATTGAAATACATAAGACAAAGAATCTTATTCCCAAAAGATTTGAATTGGTTGGAAACGTACATAGCAACGCGTTAGCCGATTAGGTCTATTGTTTATCTTTACATTATCGGCGATACCCACACAGGTGAAAAACGCACTGCGTACGCTCGGTAGACGGTCGTGTTTACAATAAAACCATTGGAGATTTACCGGCGTTTGATAAATCTTAAAAGTTAAGAAAGTTCGTGGAAAGTTACTTAGTGCTTATATTTTCCTAACACATTACTTTAGTTGTTTTCTTTCCCAATGTCGAAATTCGCATATAATAATACATAACACGAAAACCCTTCGTTAAATCTTCAGTTAGTCTTGTTTTGCTTACGCATGCGCCGTGCGTTTTTCACCCGTGTCACCGATACCATCATTGAGGACGTCGTTATCATTGACGTGTCCTCGTCGTTATCATCATGAAAGTTATCTTCGTTTATCAGGATCACCGCATTTCAACGCAAATCTGATGCTCTCAACATCTCCATCTTACTGGACGCCCAGGGACTTATGTCATACCGTGGCCATGGCTACCATTTCCCGCAGGACGTCATGGACCAACCCGCGGGACTTGGGGCATTTCCCGCAATAGTTTCCTTCCCTGGAGTAAGTATTGTTGTTATATTTGCCATCGATCCCATATCATTTATGTTAACATGCTAATGAGCATAAGCTTCGTGCGGGTTGACCATACAATTTATCACAAATTATTTGAATAAATATGACAATTTAGGCAAAAATCAAGTATCACAATCGAACTGGTTGTCGTATATAACATGAGTTTCAGGCCCTAGCCCTGGGGAGTGGGGGAGTGGAACGATGAGGGGATGATGTGAGGAATCTCTTTCCTCTCCTCTTTGCCCTCCCTTTCTCCCCTGAGGCTTAATCTCAATTGTCGTACTATATATACCCGATACGTTTACCTTCAAGAGTCTCACAAAAATCCCTTCCTGCATGCCCCGGCCCTACGTCTTTGTATCAATTGCATTTTGATTAAGTCAGAGTGTTTTTAGGATCGCCCAGCTGAACATTGGCCAAACATAATTTCCATCCTACTTAACAAGGAACATGGACACGATCTCAACTCGACCGATAAAATCATCTATTTCTTTGATAACGTAAGTAGCCATCGGCAATGCATCGCTCTAAAGTCGGAAAATTTCATAACATCGGCAAATCTTCGGAAATCCATCGGCAATTGCATATAATACTGCAGTTTGATAGGCAGTTTTAAAAAAACGATGGCATTACAACCCTGGCCGTTATCGATTATATAACATCGGCGAATCTTCGGAAATCCATCGGCAATTGCATATAATACTGCAGTTTGATACGCAGTAAAAAAAAAAACACCGATGGCACTACAACCCTGGCCGTTATCGATTACCATAATCAGTGATTGGATCATACTAATCATACTAGTACACGTGAAAATACTACGGAAAAATCTCGGTTTGTAACTTGGTGTATGGCCCTCGTGCATGCTCCCCCCCCCCCCCCCCCTCCCTCGTGCATGCTCGGGTAATAAGATATTTATATACTTTATGAAGAGTATTTGGCCTTATTTCACACGAAAAGTGCGCGCTATTAAGTTCATGTCATTGTCGTGTTTCAGAGAGTTCAGAGTACGTACTTTCTAACGCGAGTTGATCAACGTATGACACTGGTGGTGATTTTCAGCAACAAAAAAGCAGAGAAGGACTCGTACATCACAACCTTTATTAACGGTAAGAGGGCCGGACGACTTGGTAACTGAATATCAACCCTCGTGTGATACGTTATGTGTCAGTAGTCAATCCTCAATCAATCATCAATACATCAATCTTTCAATCATCAATTAATCAATCTATTAATTATCAATCAATCAGTCATCAATCTATTAATCATCAATCAATCATCAATCTTTCAATCATCAATCTATTAATCATCAATCAATCAATCATCAATCTTTCAATCAATCAATCTATTAATCATCAATCAATCATCAATCTATTAATCATCAATCTTTCAATCATCAATCTATTAATCATCAATCATCAATCTATTAATCATCAATCAATCAATCATCAATCAATCAGTCAATCATCAATCAATCAATCAGTCAATCAATCATCAATCAATCAATCAGTCAATAACTATATTCAGCAAACAACCAACGAACCAACGCAACCGTGCTCTCTCATAAAAATCGTATATTTTAAAATCATCACTCCCCATCGAGTCTCTACCACTACATTCAATATTTACATCAATCGTCTCACATGCTGACAATTGACATCATTTTGTTGTCTTTAGAAATCGCTTCCCAATTGAGAAACACCACGGTATTCGCTATGCTCAAACAAGGGACGTGACACGACAAGTCAACACGTTTAGGATATTCTATATGTTTTATTGACTCTAGAACAGTTTTGTATACTACAATAGTGTATATTATAAATTACCTTATATAAACTAGACTGCTTTGCATTATGTATATGTTATCACAGATAGAGTGAATGATATATAACTTAGAATTGAGTAACGGAATTTTTATTCCGTTCAAAATGGCTAATTCCATTGGTACATGAAAATATATAGTCCGCTGGTTATGGTTGATTTTGATTTTTGTTTTGTAGAATAAACTGTATATATAGCTATTTCAATGAACAATGTCGCTGGAGAAAAGCCTCCAGCTTAATTATGAGACCGTAAGGGGTCATGGGATTCTACCTCACGAGGTTAATTGAACCCCACGGTTTCGGCTTTCTAGTCCGATGTATGTTAACCACTACACCACAAGGATCAGCCACGCTGGATGCGCAGATAGACAATGTTATCTCACTCTTCACGATGCCTCGATGGAGTACATGTAAATCCCATGATCCCATGATCCCTTTCGCTGTCATAAGTAGACTTAAGCTTTTTTCTGTGACGTTTATTGAATTGGCTTTATATGGAATCGCCTTCCTATAGTCTTACTGTGGTTGAAGCCAGTAGGAAGTTCCAGTAAAAAAAGCGCGTGACCTATATATATTTTCAGCTATATACCCATAACTATATTGTTAAATGTGAAAATGTCTAAATATTTGATTAAATATACCTTATTTTTACTAGAAATTGTCCTTATATAAATTGCATAAAACTATTGCTTTTCCATACAGGAAGTGGTTCTTGGTTTTCTATCGATTAGAGCACTGACGCATCTTAAAATGTCGGCTGAAAACCGAATCGGAATATGACGGGATTATTGCTCCAGCCTGACTAGCCTCTCATACACCGAATCGAAATATGACTTCCAATTTGAAGAACTGTTGTGCTGCATCACCAATTTGATAAATACTGTTCTGCACTGACTACTGTCTCGTCCAACAAATCTAGCCTGTCTACAATCATCCCCACCCCTCCCCCCTACGTTTCCTCCCTGTTTCTCCCCGTAAGGGGGAGGAGTCGGGACAGCTGTACACAGGCTAAACATCGAAATATCGTAAACCAATTTGTATCGTCCCCACCCCTCCCCCCTACGTTTCCTCCATGTTTCTCCCCGTAAGGGGGAGGAGTGGGGACGGCTGTACACAGGCTGTATAACTACTCATGTGCGAATTGTTGGAACATTTGTACTTTTCTATACCTCTTTACAAACTTCCATACCAGACTTTAGTTCCCCTAAACCCTTCTCTCAAATCAATATTGGTTGGCCTTTACAATCTAGAGACATCCCAGACTGGCACCCACAACATTGCAAAGAGGGGGTAAGCCTGAATTTTACTCTTTTCGCAACATGCCACAATTTGTTTGTTTTGGGGAATTTTTTTTCCGAGGGTACTTTTGAGGGGGACATTGAGGGGGACATTGAGGGGTAGTGAAAAACACAATACCGCACAAAGATTCGACAAAAACCACAATACCAGACAATACATCGATAAAAACAGCAATTCCGCTAAACGTTACTCTACTTAAGTCTTCCTCTCGCCAATCCTCTCTCGATCCTCTGGAACCCAGGGTGGCTAAACGTTCAACGGAAAAACAACACAAAAATAAAATTTCAGCAACATCGCAATACTGTAATAATTCTTGCATTTTAACGAATACCGGAGCCCAAATTAAACGACGAAAAACCGCGTACCGCCGATACGCAAGAAACCGTAATAGCGAATAAACGCGTCTAAAATAGGCCAAAATCACATGACCGCAATTCCGAATACCCCTCCTCCCCCCTCCTCCTCTACATTTGAGCGTGATTGTGTCAGCCACTTGCAATAGTTGGCCGCCATGGTTGGTCTACAAATTGGGATCCACCAATTGTTGTTTGCCCTTTGCTTTCGGTCGGAAGCGCGCGATAGAGATACTTTTAGCAAACCCCTTTACACTATCAACTACGTAACACATCCATATATAGCAATACCAAACCGGTTAGAACCAGTAGAACAAGTTCTGGTGAATGACGAAGACCACGTGACCGACGACCAGGCTCCTGTACTGCTTCTGTAAGTAAAAAGAAAGAAGACGTCAAAGTTTCAAAAATAAAAACCGAAATCCATAATGTAGTATTCAACAAAGCGATTGTGTACACCTATTACAATAGACCTTTTCACTGTTCCGTTCAGTGACCACGAATGATAGTTCCAAGTCAGAGAGGGTTGGAGTTGCCACACATAGCAAAACTATAATTTATCCAACCTCGACTTGGAACTATCATTCGTGGTCACTGAATGGAACTGTGAAAAGGACTATTAAAGCCTTTGACAATGGTAAATCTGAAATGGTCGTTCTGAGACCGACAGGAATTGTTGTTAACAACATGTATTTGTGAATTAATGCGAGTCTAGTGAATTCTAGTAATTCACCATTTCTAAGTTGCGCAAAGGACTGGGTCAAGTTGTCATCGCAAAGCATTTTGGGGCTGTTTTTTTCTGACTATTTTAGTAATGGCTTTGGTGGTTCTGCTCAAGAAATATCTTGTTTTTCTGACTTAAAATGATCGTTTTTCGATCCGTCTCAGTATTTCAACATTTACTCGAAGGTTTAGCGGTCTTTAGCGGCAATGTTTTGGTAGTGTGTCCTAAAAAAGCCCCAAAATACTTTGCGATGACAAGTCGACCCAGTCCTTTGCGCAACTTAGGAATGGCGAATACAAGTGTGGCGAAGCCTGTGAGAGAAGAGTCAGTATTGAATACTGAACACTTGAACATTGTTAGTGATGCAGTATCAGTGATGTACCAAAAACACATCATACATTTCAATCGAGGGGATCCGGCGTACGTACCTTGCATCCTAGGGGGACCCCTGACGGGATCAATGTAAACCTTCATAGGCCCTAACGTGACGTCATACATCTTGGTAGTCATGTTGATGATACTGGTCAGGTTATCGTCCAAAACGATGTCATCAACCTCTCGAGTCGTGAGGTCTCTTTTCGTGAGGAAACGTGGTTTTTGTTTGCATGCGCGATGACATCGTGAGGCATTGTTCTGTTTATGACATACTACCACTTCACAATGAAGGAACACCTCTTTGGAAGGCTGTGAACGGAACCGAAACGCTTGGAAGCTGAACCGCTGCTTTGTGTCAATGGAGGACTTGTAGTTCAGTGTTTCGTCGGTCGGGCAACTGTTACGAAGGGAAAATAAGGACGTTATGTTTTAGGAAAACTACGGATATAACTTTTTTCTAAATACAGTGGAACCCCGCCTTACGGCCATCCGCCTAATACGGCCACCCCGATATTGCAGCCAGTTTTTTAAGTCCCGACGAAATGCATGTCCATACATTTTCTAAAAAATGTATCCACTTAATGCGGTCACCCCGTTAATGCGGTCACTTTGGGCTGTGCCTTCGGTGGCCGGATTAACGGGGTTCCACTGTAAACACTTATTTCATGGATAACACGACCGAAAGTAATTATGGTGTACACATTCAACATACGCGAAAAATTTCAGTTTGGATTGGTTGACACAGTTTATAAAATAACTATTTGAAATCACGTATTTTGATTGGTTGAGGCGCGTGCTTTATGAGAGCCCACAGCACGCATGTTTGCATGTTGATCAATTTGTATTTTGTAAAAGAAATAGAAAACTTGCTTTCTGTGCTGTATACAGTTATGAAGCACTTGGGGATTGTCAGAACACTCGAGAAATGTTGAGAAGCACTCCGCTTCGCGTCGTGCTTCTTTTCACACTTCTCTCGTGTTCTGACAACCCCGCGTGCTTTATAAAGCCTGCTTCACACTAGCGACATAAGCATAAGCATAACCAACATACGCAGACTCAGGCCTCTTCTACACGAATCCGATCCGGCTGAAACCGCATAGAAATATTTGCGTCCACACGAATCCTGTTGATCGTTTCCAATTCAAAAGTATGCGGTTTCGGTGACCGGATTCACTGGATTCGTGTGGACGATAGGCCGATTCGCATCAAAAAGTATGCGGTTTCAAAAGTATCCGGATCCGTGTAGCCGGGGTCTCAGTGAAACATCTCGAATAGGTGTAAGAAAAGACAAGTGCGGCTAATGAGCAAAGCGCAACTGAGTCTGCGTATGTTGCTTATGCTTATGTTCATGTCGCTATTGTGAACCAGGCTTAACTGCACACAGCACGCGCGCGCGTTTTCTATTCCTTCATTTATAAATTGTAAGCTCTTCTTAATATAGTATCCTCCTATGCAGCCGCTCCTTTGTGTCGTCAGTTACCAGGTATCAATAATCAATATTAGACCCACAGTTCTTTGAGGGCGTGCATTTGCCGTTCAGTCCGTCAAACCTTTATGAAATAAGTGTACAGCACTGATAGGTATCGCACTAAACATGAGACAAAAATCGTTTTCCAGACAAGGGTATTTATTAATTAAGTGACCACAAAAGCTTTTATATCAGCGGCGCGATCAAAGGGAATGCGACACAACGCGTGGTTGGAACCAATAAATATTTAAAAGCACCGTCGATTAAGCAAGTCACAACAAAACATTTTTGATATACCAATGTTTCTGGTAATTTCGTTGCGCACGAATTGTGGTCAAAACAAGTTTTTGTAGGAGAAAAATACCTCTATTAAGCGGTCACCCTCTGGACTTTCCAAAGTGGCCGCTTAATAGAGATTGGCCGCTAAATAGAGGTATAGAATAGGTATAGGAATAGATTTGGGACTTTTTATTGTAGCCGCCTAATAGAGGGTGACCGCTTAATAGAGGTATAGAATAGGTATAGGAATAGATTTGGGACTTTTTAATTGTGGCCGCCTAATAGAGGGTGACCGCTTAATGGGTGACCGCTTAATAGAGGTAACACTGTATATAAAAAGTCACCCGGCAGTGTATTATTAAGCTAATGAGCACAGGAAATCGGATGATCTCGAGAACAAGTGATGTTTGGAGAAATTGGACGAGCCTTAAAGAAGCAAGGATGGCACAGTTGGTTAGTGCGCGGCGTTCTGTGCGAGAGGTCCCGAGCTCGATTCCCAGTGACCTCGCATCCTTGTTTCAACTTCTCTCCTTTCCATGTAGCTTTAAGTAGCTTTAAATACCCGTAAAACGGAGCACTGATGGAGAGAGGGAAGTAAAATGAGCGCACCGTCGGCTCTCTGGAAGATCAGCTTCGGCTGAAGGGACTTCCGACGTAAAATACTATTCTTTACTTTTAGTCTTCAAATTAAACATAGGAATAGGTTTGCTCCCTATACGCACATATTCTAGGTATCGCAACGCTTTATACAGACTGTGGTATCAACTGCTGATTATATTATATGATGACGATGTTGATGATTATGGTAATCGTGACCATCCATGATAAAAAGGCGTTGCGTGACGACATTAACTTGATTAAGAAAATCTGCATAGGAGGCTAAGATATACACCTACTTGCAAGAACGTTGTCATACAACATTTGAACATTTGTAATTTAGATATAGTGGATTAGGAATAAATTAAAAGTACAAAAGAAAGAGTTCTGCTTCAATGATCTTCTTTTGTACTTTTAATTTATTCCTAATCCACTAAACTACAAATGTTCAAATTAGTCAAGGAGCAAATGTCCAAAAAATAGCTCCCGTGGGACTTTCATGAAGAAAGTTGACAACCTATCTAGATATGTTCAGGGACACCCAAGGAACAAGAAAAAAATTGTTGACAATCTGTCAACTCGCTATTATCGATTTTATGGGAGTTTAAAAATACACCCAGCATGAAAACGAGGCTGGGATGTTATTGTCCCCCAAAAACATGTTATGAATGAGCAGTCATCATGACACTGACAGGCATCAACATATAGCTTCCAACCAACAGTTTTATATTGTTGTTGCTTTAGTCACGTCACTTGAAAGTGGTTGCATGAAAACGAGGCTGGGCATTTCAAATGCTTTCATTTGCTATATTTCTGTGCTTTATTTAAAGTTAATTTGTACTAAATGTTTATCAAACTACTTTAAAAACTGTTTAGAAGTGTTGGCAATCAATATCACGTCATCAGCAGCATCAAATCGAGGCTAGTGAGGTAACTCAATTAAATATTGTTAATATATGATTTTAAAAGGGATATCGTTTAAAAATAACTTTCCGCATTTAGCAAAAACAACAAAATATGATTCAATTTATATGCGAATTGAAACATGTTAGATCCATAGCTGTCATAGACAGACATATACCTTATTTTAATAATTAAGTACCTTATTTTAATAAGCACCTCTTTCGTATTTAGATTACAAGTGATTGTTTTTACCAGGAAGATAGGTACAGGCTGTATATAATAACTAAAACGTTAACCAAGATAGCTGCATGTATTATATTTGCTAGAAGATTATTATATTATTATTATTATTATATCTTATAAGAGAGAGGCTGGCTGGTAGGCTGGATTCTAACTGTATAGTAATAACATCATTTTTCCCTGGAGAAATATGGCTTGATTTAGACCAAAACAAACTGTAATTAGTCTTTTCCACAATTTCTCTAGAAATAGGACTGTGATGAACTTATTACAAATTGGATTTCATTTTACGGTACTTGACAGCCAAAAAGGACAGATATGGGCTTAGGGCCATTGATTATGTTTATGTTGGCTTATTTTAATAAGCACATGGGAATTCGCGTGAATAAAGCACAAAATAAGCAGCACATTGCATTGCTATAGGTGGCCGTACAATGACGTAGTTTGTTATGGTTATGGAACTACATATGCAGTGCTAATGATGGAATTAATTGAATCATTTTCCTGGAACTCGAATCCTGGGGATCAGCCATGTCTGTGGCTGGCTCAGTGGTGCTTGGAGCACCCACGTCTCGCTTGAGAGTGTTGATAAATGCTGACTATCACAGTGTGACCAGGATGGTTCTGTGTCTGTGGGAGGGCTCCCAGAGCACAAACTCCCAAGCAGGCAAGTTCTTGTGCCTGTAACAGTGACCTGAAAGACCAAGTCTCTGCCAGGCAACCTGGTCCGAGATTATAGGGAGGGTTCCATATCCATGATAGGTCTTCATTTGCTATGTAGCTATGCCACCTGATATTATGCACAGCACGCAGCATTCGAGTGTAGAAGCCATCAAGGGATCTTCCCAGTAAGGATGAAGTCAGTGATCAACTTTCACACCCATAGAGGAGGACACACTCAACGGTAGCCACAAATAGCCTACGCTTTAACTAAAGAGATATTCTAGATTTCCAGACCTTGTTCATATCGTTCAGTGCCTTCCAGACAGGAGCTTTGCGCACTGTGATGTCCTTATCGTTTGAGTTAATCCACTAGCCTTAGATAATTGAAATCATCATCATTATCAAGTGCCGTTCCATCACTTGAAGAGTGTCACGCTGCAAAACATCACCTTGGTCTTCTTGTCATTAAAATAGTCCGATTTGATTGCACTCGTTCTCTACACTGGCCAGCAGTCTCTCTGTCTGTTCAACATTGTTGGATAGCAGCGCAATATCGTCAGTAAAGTCCAAGTCTGTGATTGACTTATTGATTTAATTGAATAATTAGAGAATAAAACACATACCGTAGAGAACAAAATATATTTAGAGATACCAGTATATATAAATAGGTCAGAAACATCTTTATAGTTGTATTTACCAAGTTTGGAAGCATCCATCACTATGAAGAATTGACTGCATTACACTATTATACCATTACACTTTCACATTAATTATTTCAAATATTTTTTTGGTCATCAGTGATAAAAATCCACTTCAACAGATCAACAATCAGGCCTAACCACAATTCTTTCACTCAAACAACCTGTTTCTCTTGAAGCCATAGGAAAGGACCCACTACAAAGCTGGCTACGTGGGCTGCATTTTGATATGTAACCAGTACTGATACAACTGTCTCCAGCATCAGACAAAGTAGATAGAACTCTAAATGGTGTTATAAAACACAGATTATTAATAGTGGAGAAGACTTATCAAAAAATCATATTTTGTTGTTCTAAGGTATTTAAATGAAATTCCTTTCAAAAAAAAACATTAATTAGCATAATACTTAATTGAGTTACCTCACTAGCCTCGATTTGATGCTGCTGATGACGTGATATTGATTGCCAACACTTCTAAACAGTTTTTAAAGTAGTTTGATAAACATTTAGTACAAATTAACTTTAAATAAAGCACAGAAATATAGCAAATAAAAGCATTTAAAATACCCAGCCTCGTTTTCATGCAACCACTTTCTGGTCACGTGACTAAAGCAACAACAATATAAAACTGTTGGTTGGAAGCTATATGTTGATGCCTGTCAGTGTCATGATGACTGCTCATTCATAACATGTTTTTTGGGGGCAATAACATCCCAGCCTCGTTTTCATGCTGGGTGTATTTTTAAACTCACATAAAACCGATAATAGCGAGTTGACAGATTGTCAACAATTTTTTTCTTGTTCCTTGGGTGTCCCTGAACATATCTAGATAGGTTGTCAACTTTCTTCATGAAAGTCCCACGGAAGTACACATGCTCCTTGACTAAATGTTGTATGACAACGTTCTTGCAAGTAGGTGTATATTGGTCCTAGCGCATTTTAGTTATTTGTCAAGGGCAGAACCTACTGTAGTTGTAATTTTTTATTTGTAAATTGTAATCTCTTGCAAATCAGTTCTAGATGCAATAAAAACGTTGTTGTTGTTGTTGTTGTTGTTGTTGTTGTTGTTGTTGTTGTTGTTGTTGTAGGGGCTGTTTAATTTTGCAGTAGTCTCACCCTCTGCCGTGTTTAGTCCCGCAACGCTTCCTCAAAGAGAACTAGAACGTGACTTACCCGTTTCGTAGGACATAGTAACTGACTTTGCTGCCTGGATCCTTTGAAGGAGTAGCTTTACATTTGTCGAGAAACAACGTCAGACCCGAGGCATTTGTTACTACTCTGACTTGAAGGTAGATGCGTTCCCCCACCCTCACCCTGACGGGGAACTGTGAATACGGGCTAAAATACTTGTTGGTTTGAAACATGTTCATTGTGAAGGAGAAGTTGCCCATTTTTACTGAAAAAGAAGAATAAGATGGTTAATTTTGTATGGACGTTTTTTGTAGTCGAATGCTGAAAATAGCTAGTAACTGTATAATAATGATGGTGATGATGATGATGATGACAACAATACTAATAAGTGACGGTATGCATGGAGCTAATGATGGTGATGATGATGATGATGATGATAGTAGTGGAATATTACGATAAAAATAATGGATGATGACAACAATACTAATAAGTGACGGTATGCATGGAGCTAATGATGGTGATGATGATGATGATGATGATGGTAGTGGAATATTACGATAAAAATAATGGATGATGACGATGTAAATAATGATAATGGGTGACGGTATGCATGGAGCTAATGATGGTGATGATGATGATGGTAGTGGAATATTACGATAAAAATAATTCATGATGACAATAATAATAATGGGTGATGGTATGCATGGATGGAGCTTATGATGGTGATGACAATGATAGTGGAATATAACGATAATGATAATGATGACAATAATAATAATGGGTGATGGTATGCATGCATGGAGCTTATGATGATGATGACAATGATAGTGGAATATAACGATAATGATAATGATGAGAATAATAATAATGGGTGATGGTATGCATGGATGGAGCTTATGATGATGATGACAATGATAGTGGAATATAACGATAATGATAATGATGACAATAATAATAATGGGTGATGGTATGCATGGATGGAGCTTATGATGATGATGACAATGATAGTGGAATATAACGATAATGATAATGATGAGAATAATAATAATGGGTGATGGTATGCATGCATGGAGCTTATGATGATGATGACAATGATAGTGGAATATAACGATAATGATAATGATGACAATAATAATAATGGGTGATGGTATGCATGGATGGACCTTATGATGATGGTGGTCAGGCATTGATGATGTTGATGATGATGGCAATGATAGTGGAATATAGCGATAATGATAATAGCTGGTTTAATATGATGACAACAACGGATGATATGCATGGATGAAGCCAATGATGATGATGATGATAATGATGATGAGGATGATCGTGTAAGCGCATAAAGATATTTTTTTTGGAGAATTCTTGCTGTGCGGTGCTGGCAGAATTCAACGTTATCTAAAAAAGCTGTAGTTACCTTTCGGCTTGGTAATAATCTTGCCTTCAGTGCTAAAAGCGTTCAGAGTCATTTCAAAGGTCGTATAATACATACACTCGAACATAAACAAGTGCGACGGATAACGACTGATCGGTGACCCGGTATGAAACACTTCAGTATCGACAGCATTAGAAAACGTTATTACATCTTCATTGGACGTGTACCGCGTCTTGCACGAACCCAGCGGTGTACGCATTACGACATGCGTGGAGTTGATATACGTGGGTCTACACTGGGTATCGTTAAATTTGAAAGTCCCTGGGTCCAAGTAGAAGAATAACGACCGGTCGATGATGAGATCCATGGAGACTGGGTTACAGCGGACTTGTAGACCTCTAGATGTTAGAACTGGAAAATGAAACAAGATATCTTTATATTAACTATGAATGAATCAAATTTGAATTATTTCAAACATGTGTATTAACAAAATGCACCTTGACAATCAGTTGTCATGTCAACGCACCTTCTTTGACATTTGTGTTTCGCGTGTATTACTTTCGTGATTCGTGTCTGACACGCGGCGGAAACTATATGATGACCCCAGTTTTTGAGACAGTCTCGCTAATTAAAATAGTTGTCTACAATTTTCTCGTGACATAAATTAAAAAAAATGTCTACACTAAAGCTGTTTTCTGACCCAGTGGCTGCGAAAAAGAGCAGTTTTTACATCTCTGCACTCGCGTGTCTAACTCGCGGGGAAAATGTGATCACCTAAGTATTTGTGTGTTTGAGTATTTGACATCGTTTTATGAAACTATCACAAAAATCCCACAGAGCTGTTTCTGAACTAGAGACTGCGAGGGAGAGCAGTATTCACAAGTCTGAATATTTGAACTTTTGAGATAACATCGTTTCGTGAAACAAAAATGCCCTCGAGACTTCGAGGAAAACTAGTTAGCTCTCGCGTGTAGCAAGAAACAGAAATATGGCAATCCCTTTTCAGACGGCCTCTTCAACATTCTCTCGACATAAATCACATGAATATCAATCACAAAGATGTTTAATGGCCTATACGGTCATTAACGTCAAATATTTCCACCAAACACTGTTAAATAGGCCATCTATTAGCGAGGTTGACTTCGCTCTCGTCACTGTCGCCAACATGGCGGCCATGTTTGACATGCATTCCGTTATATTGCCCTTGTTTTCGGCTTGAAAAACGGTTCTATACTTAACTCTGTCAAAACGCATGCGTATTGTAATCTATACGTTTCGTCTAAGAAAACAGATATTAGACGAAACTATTTACTATAATAGCAACTTGAAGTGCCATAAACATGACTGTGTTTTTTTTAATGTAAATTATGGTTGACGCTTGACCTTAAAGTAAGATGGAGCTGAAAGTGGTGTGATTGCTGAGCCAACAGACGTCAAATTGACCCCAAATTCATGTATATAACGTCATATATAATTTTAAGTTAATTCTGCAATTTTTGGGCTTGAAGGTTGTTCGATTCTAACTTGTAAGGCCATGTGTTTTCCACGCCCTTTTTAACCGTTTCACGCGCACATCGTTACAACAACACACATCATGCTCGATAGCCTAAAAGGGCTTTGATGATAACACTAATCTACTAAAAGATTTAAAAAAAACATTGACTGGAAAAAGTTCAAAATGAAATAAGTCTGTGCTCGAGATTAGAGTTTTCTGTTTCGATGAGTGATGATGAATAGTGTAAACAAACGCTTTAGTGGTAATTGGTCTAGTATTAAAAAATGAGTTCTAGCTATATAGGGTTTGCGTTTGAACTGGTTTTATAACATTTCGAAGTTCTAGAATCTACTACAGAATTCCAAAGCAAAAAATGTCACATTTTCAAATACAAAACAATGTTTGCGGCAGAGCGAACGTGACTTGTAGTAAATCCATATAACACTGAAATCTTCAACTCATAATGGTGCGTGGGACGATTAATGTTCCACGTGCGAAACCACAAAAGCGTCAAGAATTAAGTCCCTTGACACCTTTTTGTTTCCAGAAACATACTGCTAAATGAGTTGGTCATGGTTCAAATACCATTACAGTTAGTCATTATAAACGGACCTGGGTTTTGTTTTTAGCTTGTTATGCTCTTATTGTGATTATGGGTGTGTTTACAAAGAGATATGAACGCGGACTATTAATTAAAATTCCATTGAGGTAAATCATCAGCAACAAAACTGTTTTTTTTTTCTTCTTGTGGCCACGAGTTTTAATAAATAATAATAGTAGAAGGTTCTTGTATATAGCGAACTATACATATGTCTCAGTGCACTTATGTAGACATGATAGTGATAACATTAATGTGCAAAAATATAAGAAAAATACTTGTAGAAAAATACTTGTGAAAATAGTCTGGTCGTTGTCGAAATGAGAGGAGAATGGAAAGGATCAGGGACGAGGGTGAAACAATGTTCAAACGACTTCAAAAGTAGGGAGGAGGAAGCAGAAATGTCTAGAACATTTATGGAGAAGCGAGCAAAACGCTGTGCAAAATAGGGCTTGTTGAATAACCTTCGCATTTTTATAAGATTACACGAAAAATAATCATAAGTTGGTTATGGTCGAAGTCCTTTTTACAGTGCACTGCTCAAATACAATACTTAAGCTTTATAGTTGTTTGGTTTGGTAAAAGTTACTCTTCTAAAATGACAAATTCGATGCAATTAAAACACAATATGACAAGCAAGCATGTTAATGGGAATCGAAATAATCATTTAAAGAAGCTTTGACGTTATTAATTATGGATTGAGGACTGGTATAAAAAACGAGGGGTAATTTTTCTCTCCACGACTGTTGTTAGTTATTAACATAGTTAACTATGTTATTAACTATGCTCGGATCACAATGTTTTGACTAGATCTATAGCAGGTGGAGATAGACACAATTATAACACAAGCAAAAATATAATATAACTGAAAAAAACTTATTTAAAAATATCAAATTATTGTGGATATAAAAAAAGAGGAAAGTTAATTGTTCACTCTGTGAATGTTGTTAGTCAGATCACAATGTTTTGACTAGAACTATACCAGTTGGAGCTAGATAGAAACAATTAAAACACAGGGAAAAATAATATTATTGAAAATACGTACTTAAAAGTTATCAAGTTATTGTTGATAAAAAAAGAGGAAAGTTAATTGTTCACTCTGTGAATGTTGTTAGTAAGATCACAATGTTTTGACTAGAACTATACATATTTTTTATAAAAGTTGAAGATGAAAGTAATTATAGCACAGGCTAAAAATAATATTATTGAAAATACATACTTAAAGTTATAAATTATTGTGGATATAAAAAAAGAGGAAAGTTAATTGTTCACTCTGTGAATGTTGTTAGTCAGATCACAATGTTTTGACTAGAACTATATATTTTTTTATAAAAGTTGAAGATGATGAAAGTAATTATAGCACAGGCTAAAAAATATTATTGAAAATACATACTTAAAGTTATAAATTATTGTGGATATATTATAAAAGAAGAGGAAAGTTAATTGTTCACTCTGTGAATGTTGTTAGTAAGATCACAATGTTTTGACTAGAACTATATATATATTTTTATAAAAGTTGAAGATGAAAGTAATTATAGCACAGGCTAAAAATAATATTATTGAAAATACATACTTAAAGTTATAAATTATTGTGGATATATTATAAAAGAAGAGGAAAGTTAATTGTTCACTCTGTGAATGTTGTTAGTAAGATCACAATGTTTTGACTAGAACTATATATATATTTTTATAAAAGTTGAAGATGAAAGTAATTATAGCACAGGCTAAAAATAATATTATTGAAAATACATACTTAAAGTTATAAATTATTGTGGATATATTATAAAAGAAGAGGAAAGTTAATTGTTCACACTGTGAACGTTGTTAGTAAGATCACAATGTTTTGACTAGAACTATATATATATTTTTATAAAAGTTGAAGATGAAAGTAATTATAGCACAGGCTAAAAATAATATTATTGAAAATACATACTTAAAGTTATAAATTATTGTGGATATAAAAAAAGAGGAAAGTTAATTGTTCACTCTGTGAATGTTGTTAGTCAGATCATAATGTTTTGACTATAACTAGAACAGTTGGAGCTAGATAGAAACAATTCAAACACAGGGAAAAAATAATATTACTCAATAATGTTGATAATTATGCTGATGACAAAAATGATGTTGATGATGATGATGCTAATAACATTGATAATGATATTTATGATAATGATGATGCTAATAACATTGATAATGATATTGATGATAATGATGATGCTAATAACGGTGATAATGATATTGATGATAATGATGATGATTATATTGATGTAACAATACCAATGATTCAATTGATTTATTAATTTATATACAAGAGACTTAACATCTTTACCACCCATGATAATAATAACAATGAAGACCTATATTTATACTACCAGTAGTTGTCAAAATATCATGGTCATACCACAGGGGTGGAATACAAGACGCTGAACATCATTACCACCCATGCCACCCATGATTAGCATGACAATGAAGCCCTATATTTATACTACTACCAGAAGTTGTCATAATGTCATGGTCATACCACAGGGGTGGAATACAAGAGACTTAACATCTTTACCACCCATGATAATAATAACAATGAAGACCTATATTTATACTACCAGTAGTAGTTGTCAAAATATCATGGTCATACCACAGGGTTGGAATACAAGATGCTGAACATCGTTACCACCCATGCCACCCATGATTAGCATGACAATGAAGCCCTATATTTATACTACTACCAGTAGTTGTCATAATGTCATGGTCATACCCCAGGGGTGAAATACAAGAGGCTGACCACCCATGTTTAATAATTAATGATTATAATAACGAAGCCTTACATACTGTTTACCAGTAGCTGTCAAAATGTCATGGTCATACCCCAGCAATGAAATGCAAGAGGCTGGCCACCCATGCGACCCATGATTAATAATTAATGATTATAATAATGAAGCCTTACATACTGTTTACCAGTAGCTGTCAAAATGTCATGGTCATACCCCAGCAACGAAATGCATGAGGCTGAATAACCGTGCCACCCATGCCACCTATGTTTATAATTAATGATTATAATAATGAAGCCTTACATACTGTTTACCAGTAGTTGTCAAAATGTCATGGTCTTACCCAAGCAATGAAATGCAAGAGGCTGAACAACCTTACCAGCCATGATTAATAATAAATGATTATAATAATGATTAAGCCCTATATTTCTAGTACCAGTAATTGTTGAAATGTCACGGTCATACCAATGACATGGATGCGACAAATGATCTATGTATCTATCCAAAGTAATATCATTTCAGTTCTGTTGTTTACTAAGATGATTAAAATGGAAAACCAACTGCGCCAATAAGCCAAGCTCTTGCTGTGTATGTCAGTCTAATGTTAGATTGTTTGCACAGAACTAACACTGTCTGGTTTAGAGTTGACAAAATTAATCAAACTTTGGACTGTCAACTTATCATTTTCACACAGTGGGTTTATTAGTAATAAACTCAATAAACGAAAGGCTGCTAAATTAACTAAAAACATTTGCATAGCCTGTCATTCTATTGATGAAGATCGCAGTAAGCGATCAAAAATTAACTAAAACATTTGCATAGCCTATCATTCTGTTGATGAAGATTGCAGTAATAGATCTAAAACTAAAAACATTTGCATAGCCTGTCATTCTACTGATGAAGATCGCAGTAATCGATCGAAAAGCGGTCGAAACATCTAAAAACTTTTGTCTACAAGAATCAGTGATAGCCCTACAACATAATATCTATAAACTTTGCTGCATTGCTAGCTCAGTTTATTTGTAAATCTATAAGCTTTACTAAACTATGTTCTGCATTTGTTTTTCATTGTTTTATATTCCATATTCCATGCTTTTGTTATTACACTATCTTAATTGCTCAGCTGGAAATAAACTGCAATGTTATCTCAACGATAACCTTCATGTTCTAGATAATAAGCAGCTCTAAATATCTTAACAATAACCTCCATGTTCTTTACAAGAATAAAAGTAAGCAACTCAAAATATCTCAACAATAACCTCCATGTTCTTAATGAAAATAATCATCTACATCTACATATGGGGGGGGGGGGGGGGGGGGGGGCGCTGTAAACAACATTAAATATCTCATCAATAACCTCCATGTTATTGAGGAGAATAATGATTGTAAGCAACACTAACTATCTCAACAATAATCTCCACATTCTAGACAGGAACAATGGTTGTAAGCAACACTAAATATCTCAACAACGACCCCCATGTTCTTGATGAGAATAATGATTGTAAGCAACACTAAATATCTCAACAATAACCTCCATGTTATTGATGAGAATAATGATTGTAAGCAACACTAAATATCTCAACAATAACCTCATGTTCTTGGTTTGAAAATGAGGAGAAACATATAAATTCTAGTAGAAAGATTTATCTGGGCTTTGTACAACTGGCTTCAGGTGAATAATATATATGTTTTATCCGTTGGAAAGGGATTTATCCAGTGGATAGTGCTATTCAGACTTCATGTAAACAGCCCCTGTAAAACTTTTCTACTTGAACAATCTGTTTTATATGGGTAAATTTATTGCAGATCTGGAATATTTTACAAAAACAAACAACAAATAACCTATAGGATTAAAACCAGACAAGTTTCTTTAATCCTTCATTGCTAACAACACATCCAATTAAATTATTCATCGTCCTCAAAATTGATTAGTTGTTTTTTTAAGAATGGGTGATATCTTGTCTGGCGACATGTGCTTGACAATTAATTATACAGTTGTCACTGCGTATTAACACAGGTAGCCCAAGCTCACTGTTAGTGTTGATTTACTAAGGGATATATGGGTACTTTTGAACCTTCGATTTTTTGCCTTAAAATTTAATAAAATTCAATAAAACTCTTACCGTGTCTTCTTGTTGATCTCTTTAATCCTCTGAGTTAATTTCAGCCGATTTCGTTCAGGAAAAATTACCTTCTCCCTGCCTTACATCAGAGGATTAAAGAGATCAACAAGAAGACACGGTAAGAGTTTTATTGAATTTTATTAAATTTTAAGGCAAAAAATCGAAGGTTCAAAAGTACCCATATATCCCTTAGTAAATCAACACTAACAGTGAGCTTGGGCTACCTGTGGTATTAATAAATAAGAAACTGAAAATTTACTTCCAATGTCAAGGCAGGCCCATTTTGTAGTTACTAGTGTTGTGAAATCAAATGAGGCATAAACTTTGAAGTAATTGTTATTATAACTAGATGCTTTAAGAGGGCTCACATCGAGCTTCTATAATAGATGTCAAAACATAAAGCGCCATAATTGATAGAGCTACCAGAAGCTGCACTAATACCGGAAACCATTTTGAAGCACATGAAGAAAGCTCCACATTTTAATAAATTGAATTGTCCAGTCCTATTTATGAAAATAAAGATAGACTAGAGTTTGAACTTTCAGAAAACCATCAATACCATTTATAATTATTAGACATTTGATCAACCATTCAAAATTATTACTACAAACATGGGCTGAACGACATGTCGTCTGCTAGACAGGAAGGTAAATATCGAAGATTTTTTTTTAAGTCTGATAATTATCATATGCCATCACCAAACAGCCAGAACAAATGAAACATTTGAATAAAATTTTTATACATATTTATATGAAAAATTTACATATATTACGCATGAAATGAAGAGATGGATTCTGTTCACAAACCTTTGTACAAAATTGTCACTTTTTGAACATTTTTAGAGCTTTAAGTGTACGAAATATGATATTGCAAAATGTCGATGAAGTGTCAATTATTGAGATCTGGTCGAGAACCATTTTTAAAACGCGCGCGTAGGAAAAACGTAGTTTACAAGGATTAATATTCCAATCCAAATAGCTAGATAATGAATAATAATGAACTGAATAAAACTTCTAGTAATTTCAAGAAAATATCGGAAAATACTAAAAAAATATTGTTCAAATGTTTCTAAAAAGGGTTGTTAAATTATAAAGTGATTTTCATTGACGAACGAAAAAGAATATGATATATAATGCTGGTTCCTCAGCTTACGTCGTACAAGAAATGATCTTCTGTTTGTTCCAAATAACGATGTACCAAGTGAGCCAAAAGGTTAATTCTGAATATCGTGCTGCAGGATAAGTATATCTACCTATGTGTGCGAATATAACAAACAAATCTGCTTGCAAATATAACGAACAACTTAGATTATGCTAACAAAGCTAATTCTATATCCACTCCTTACCTGGTTGATTCGCGGATATTGTTAAAACGACCAAGTAGAATTCAATAAGTCCTAAAAACCATGATTTACTCGACTCCATCGTGATAATAGTCTTTGTTTTTGAGTTCGCTTTCGCAAACAGTTGTTGTTGAGGATCAAACGTGATCTCTGAACTCGCTCGATGGTTCGAGTAAAATTGTGACGCTTGTGTCACTTTGTAGCCACTATTCTTTCATGCTAACGGCTATTTTGTCTCCTTTCTTGATACCTTAAGGCGTTTGTGGCAACACTACAGAAATTTCGTACAATTTTGATGCAAAATGATGGTATTTTTTTTAGGGAAACTGCAGATGTTGAATAGAAAATACTTATCACGCGATATACCGCTGGCAAGTTATGAGCATGCAGTTCCATTCACAGTTTGAGCCGAAACATATTAAAAATCGATTGACTTGCTCCAGAAATTTTGATTGTCTGGATTAGTTACTCTGCAAGTACGACAAGAGAATTCCATTACTGGAAATTCTCTCTCAAGTTTGATAGTAGAATTTCGACCACCTATTGCATGCAGTAACAATATGTTAATATTGAGCACATGGTCGGGCGCCCCCGAGTAGCAAAACTCAAGCTCGAACATTCTTCAAAACTGACAAAAGATTTTTTTTGTCACTTCCTAACAATTTATAATACTTCAAAAAACTTCGAAAAACCAGCATCCCTAAATTACAAAGGCATTTACAACACTACAGATAACCCCAATATTTCTTCGGCTGTTGTTTAAATAATACAAACAATTGAGTAGTATACATATTAATGTGCCATATATTCTTTTTGTGTTCCTTTAGGGACGGGCCATTAGATTTTTGAGGGGGGGTTGGGCAATTTTTTTTTTTTGCAGGATATTTTTTTCACACTCTAAGTATGTGCACGAATTTTTTTTTCGTCTTGCACGATATTTATTTTCAGAATATTCACGCTGTGCTGTGCCCCGCCCCCCCCCCCCCCCCCTCAAAAATCTAATGGTCCGTCCCTTAGTTAGCCAAGGAGGATCAAGGAGGCCGAGTTTAACCATCCATATCTAAAAGGCGCATGTAAATTGACAGTTTATTGCCTCGGGCAACTACACTGAGCCCGCTAAATATAACTGAGTAAATCGACGCATCCACAGTTACTCGGCACTGCAAAACCAACTGAGTAGTGGTTACTCATATAACTGAGTAAATCGATGCACCCACATTCACTCCCTGCAAAAACAACTGAGTAGTGGTTACTCAAATATAATAGACCAAATCGATGCACCCACAGTTAACCCGGCATCCGTATCAATACTAACGTGCATGTAAATTGACAGTTTATTTCCTCGGGCGACTAGTCTGACAGCACACGATATCAAGAGGTTAATGTGTTTCTGCGAGGAGCAAAACTGAGTTACAAAACACGCGCGGGGGTCACAAAGGCAGTACCGGAGGCTGCCTTTTTAAAAACGTTGTCAAAACAAGGGGACTGATGGGTTATGGGTAGGGAGAACTGAGTAGTGGTTACTGAAATAACTGAGTAAATCGATGCATCAACAGTTACTCACTGCAAAAACAACAGGGTAGTGGTTACCCAAAAACTGAGTAAATGGATGCATTCACAGTTACTCACTGCAAAAACAACTTACTCAAATAACTGAGTAAATCGATTCATTCACATTTACTCACTGCGAAAACAACTGAGTAGTGGTTACTCTAATAACTGAGTAAATCAATTATGCATCCACAGTTGCTCACTGCAAAAACAACTGAGTAGTGGTTATTGAAATAACTGAGTAAATCAATGCAAACACAGTCACTCACTGCAAAAACAACTGAGTAGTGGTTACTCAAATAACTGAGCTAAATCGATGCATCCACAGTTACTCACTGCAAAAACAACTGAGTAGTGGTTACTCAAATAACTGAGTAAATCAATTATGCATCCACAGTTGCTCACTGCAAAAACAACTGAGTAATGGTTATTGAGTAAATCAATGCAAACACAGTTCAGTACACACTGCAAAAACGACTGCGAGTAGTGGTCACTCATTTAAATTTTACTGAGCCGAATCGGGTTTGTCAGTTGGGGGTGCGGATAGGCGATGGAGCGAAGCCGGGCCCAAGTTCTTCAAGTGCACATTTATTTCGATATATAGTAAAGAAGTAATAATGAACACTAAGGGGAAAAAAACGAAAAAGAAAGCTAGAAAAATGACCAGTAACAACTGACAAAACTAAGAAAAGACGGGGGAAGAAAACCCATCATTCAGAAGACGTCTCGATCCATAATAATATTTTTTTTAAATAATAAAATAACACAGTATGCTAGTGCTATATGCGCATTTGAAAATCTCACAAAAGAATTTGCGCAATATATAAATGAATAAATTATTATTGATTATTATTGAGTATAGAAAGTTAAATTCAATGGCCTCTTAATTCCTCTTCAAGCAAGGACGAATTTCGTGAGAAAACTAGCAATCCCATGACCAATATTTATCAAACAGCATATCAGTTCAGTTAATTGGTGTTTCTGTTTTCTATTTTACAATCTTAAATTCAATGGTCCCTTAATTCCATTTCAAGCAAGGACGAATTTCGTGAGAAAACTAGCAATCCCATGACCAATATTTATCAAACAGCATATCAGTTAATTGATGTTTCTGTTTTGTCTTTGCACCGAGGATACTCGAACCGTGAACACTTGACTTTTTCATGTTATTATATTATTTTCAGAACATTCTACTGCTTCAAAAACTCTAAAAGCGAAGCATTGAGTTCAAATACACTGAATGTTCATGATAAACTTATTTCTTATCTATTGGCTCATGGGATGTGGGTTAAAAAAATTAACAAAAATATCATATAAAGTGTTCACGGTTCGAGTGCCATCGTTGAAAGAAAAGTTTTCAAAACGAAAACTAAAATAAAAACTAGATGTGACAGACGAGGTTTGATCTATTTAGAACTGATTTTCTTGCAAAAATTTTCAGGGGAATGAGATTGTTGACCAAAGTCTACATCAAAGTTAGTGGAATATATTTTAATTACTTCCTCGGGCTACTCAAGCATTAATTAACACACTTTCTATTAGATTAGATTGTATTAATAGCCTTTTGAAGGCTTCAAGTTGACCAAATTAGACCAAATGGAATTATATTGGCGAAATAATAAAAATACGAGTTGTTCAAAAAATTCCAAAGTTTTTAACCATGGATTCAACTTCTAAATCATTTGAAATGGTTCAATGAATGTTTTCAATGTATTCAACCATAGTTGTTTAATTAGCTTAATTACAAGCAAAAGGTGATTTGTTTACATATGATTTTTTTCAAAACTAGTCGCAATACTTCAATGCAGTTCAAGTGCGCATTTTTGTTGTCAAGAATTGAAACTGCGAAATTTGTCTTCTTGGTACGATAATTTTTGCACTAAATTCTCTTGTTGGCAGTTTATAAAGAGATTTATTTGTGTACGCATGTATCCGGAGATTAATAGAAGACGGATGTGGGCGTTTGTAGTGTTTAATTGCTCAGGATGTGGCCTCATCGCTGTATAAACTACGCCAAGAACTGAATAGCAAATACGGCGAGCTCAATAACCAGACGTCTTTGTGAAAATCACTTTTTAAAGTAAAATTATAATTGGTTTTAAACACGAGTAGCTTGTTTTTCTGTTGTTGTAGCACACATTAAGTTAGCATTAAATGCGTTGCTTGCAAAGAATATCATCCGGCCCATCCGTGGAAATAGCTAGCATATGACGGTAAACTTGGGTGAACTAAAACGACGAAATGGTGATGAAATTGTCTACGAATATTTCGTATGTCCAATTACGAAAACATAGCTTGTTATAACTTTGTTTACACAACAAGAAGATGAACAACAGTCTTGTAAAGTTTCATTGAATTATATTAAAATATATTTGCATTAAAATTAGCATTTTCTTCTCCCTGTAGAACTAACTAAATTAAGATCGCGTCTGAGCTTTCCGCCATTTTGAACTTGAATCACATACTGATGTTCAAATGAAGATTGATGAAGAATTTAAAAAGCAAAGATTTACGAACAGGAAATAGCATTAAATGATAATTTGGCAGGCTTAACACAAACTTGGTAAACTTAATTAGTGTTTTTGTGTAGAATAGTTAGCCTGTCCTCTGTTCTTTTACCTTCTAATCTCTTCATTATTAGAAAGTATTGTATAGAAGATAAAAGGCTGAATTTACTCGAATATTCTCGCATTATCTTAAAAACTCAGTTTCTTTTAGTTCATTACGAAGAAACAAACAGACAAATACACACAGAACATGCACAATTTAATTTAGTAAAGTTTGAGCCAGCGGAAATCCAAAGCGTCGGGCTCTCTGCATTCCCAAGGGAGTTTTCAGTGCATAGTCCAACTGCAAACGAAGCTTATAAGTCTAAAATAGGGAATTTTAGAGAGTACGAAACTTCAATTTGTTAAAAACTAAATCAAAAGGCAAAAAAAAGGGAGCAATTATAGTATGTTGGAAAACTTACAAAGCAGTTTTGAAGTTGAGGTTATATGACAAGTCCATCCATATCAAAAACGCCTTTTTAAGACAGCACAAATACAGTAAAATTTAATTTCAGCATCAATTGTCGATAAAATACTAAGAAAAAATACAAAGAGCTTAGTAAATTGAGATTACTTCGACCCCACAGAGCCAAATTCCTTAATCTGCGTATAATATAAACAAAAATTGTAATAAAATAATCCTATTTTTATAGACTGTCCGAGGTGACACCTTCACAACGTGTGGCATCGTTTCCTGCCGTGTCACACGTTGTGTGTCAAAAGAAACACATTTTGACTTTCTTCAACAACTCTATTTGCATGTACAAGAATGCATTTTGCAAGGTGTATTTGAAGTTGTTTCAGGTTATTTAGACGAAAGAAATGGTATCCTGCTAGCTGCGCTTTGTCTTTTATACGTAAACCACGTTGACAAAATGGCTGAACGGTTTTCGCCCATGGCATTTTTGCTCATAAACATATTTGCTAAGCCTTTTAGCTCTGAAACCTTTTAAAAACTATTTAAAAAAAATCTTTCAAAGTGTCTTTATCGTTGTGAAAATATTTTTGTGTTTTTAAATTAGTTTTTAGCGTAAAAAGGGAATGCTTTTTCTCCGGCTAGTAACATGATTGATGGCATTTGCATGTCCGCCGGAATTAGAAACGACAAATTGTACAAACCGTACCAAAATAGATCACTTTTATCTCTAATTTACGTTACTATACTTCACATAGTCTAATTGCTTTTTATGTATTCACTTAAGTTATTGGAAGTAAATAAAAGCTTCTGAATGAAATCTAGGAAAAAAACACTTTTTATCCCGAAAGCTTTCGTGACAAATGCAGGATTAGAAAAAATCTCGTGTTTACATTTCTATGGCAAATGAACACTGAAATGCACGATATTTGAAAAAGAAACTTTTCCAAACTTTTAAACGATTCTATAAAGATAATAAAGATTTTTTACATCGCAAATTAATCGGAACTCCAAATATCAGATAGAAAGTTTTCGATTTTTAATTATTTACTGAGTCGTATTTTGAAGTATGATATCGTGTGTGGACGATTGCAAACACGACATTTCTGTCACGCCAACCCAGTTGTTTTTACAAATTTACTTGATAAAACTTTCATTATTATATTTGATGTTTACAAAGAGAAATCACTGAACAGATGACCTTTGAATTGCTCAATTCATTTGAATTGAGGAAGAAAAATCTTTACTTCGAAATATGTCACACAAAACATTCTTTAAAGAAGTCTTTCGTCTTTCTAGATTTGAAAAATACCGAAAACTGTTGTACTTAATTGGATTTGTTTTTCAAACAACTTACAACTTAACTCGGCTAAGTCTAGAAACATAAATCAAATCAAATTTTAAGGGTTTTCGGTTTTTCTGACAAAATATATGAGAAGTTTATATAACCTAAACAATTATTATAAAGGAATGGATGTTCTGCGAAATTTTTCATGTTTAGAAAAATACTATTGAATTTGTAATCAGTATGTAAGCTGCTTGAAACTTTACTAATGTTTATGAATTCACTGGAAAAATCGAGAAATCAGATTTTTGAAGCGAAAATCTTTGTTTTAGTTTTGCTATCCATGTGCACTTGTCGTGAGTTTGACAGGTAAGGGCGTTCGGTACTCAGAGAGGGGTTTGCACCCTTCGTCGAACATCGTAGGAGTAAAGTTAACATGCATAAGTTTATTTATACGATGGGAAGGTTACCACATTTTAGGATGAATACCAACGCAAATTATTTTTCATCAAAAATACCAGCCTTTTTGCGGCTGAAATTCAATAAATCCTTGATAGTTTATACAATCTTTCGTATATTTGACTGTTTATTTGTGGCGCCGGTTAGTACTTTTGCCCCGGGCGAAATCAGATACTGTCAAGATGTCGCGCCACTGAAAATGAAAATACTTTACGCGGTTCTGCAAAGGCCACTTGATTGAATATTTTAGGTCGAGGCGACCGCAGCGGTGGTAAATGTGTCTGATTTTAGAAGAAAACGCTCGAATCGAGTAGTCGCTTTATATTTGATAGTGGCAAAAATCAGTACCAATAAAAACACGTTTTTGAGGTGTTACGCGCGAAGAGCGCTAGAATTTGCGCCCCTTGTCAATAAGCGTAATCGTATATTTACACTTGTCATGGAAAGATATGAAGTATGCATGTTTGTATTATATTAAGGCCTCGTCTACACGAATCCGATCCGGCTGAAACCGCATAGAAATATTTGCGTCCACACGAATCCGCGTATCCGGAGGATTCAAGTAAAAGTATGCTTTTTTCGGTGACCGGATTCAGTGGATTCGTGTGGACGATACCGCATCAAAAAGTATGCGGTTTCTAAAGTATCCGGATCCGTGTAGACGGGGTATAATATGATGTATGCATGAACAGCACAACAACTCTGCGCTATGAATAGCTCCGCAGCACCTCGTTAGTAAAACACGTCCACAACGTGGTTCTCTTGGACAATATCTATTCAGCATGAGCAATTAATAGCAGAGAGAACACCAGTTCAACACAAAAGAAATGCTTCTAGACGAAACGTTACAGCAATGCTCGAGTGAGCACAGTTGCGCCGATTGGCTAACGTGCTCTCTGGATGGGTAATTAAGGACTACGGTCCCAGAGGTCAAACCTATAAGCTATTTGATTGGCTAGTGTGACAATATTATGCATATGTAATCATAACTTGGGCTTGTGTTCTTGTCTAGTCCTTGAGGTTCAGCCACTCTCGTGTTGGTTTCAAGGGAGTTGAGGGGTTAGTGTAAAGTTTACAGTTTCTTTGGAACAATCAGTGTATGTGTGAGGATTCAACGATGGCCAAATCATTAGTCTTTCTAGTATGTATGGTAGCTTTTGGTGTCGCAGTTGCTCAAGGTATGTGGAAAATGGAGAAAATGTCCTCCGTTCGTATTTGCTATTTACAGTAAGAGTATCCTATTGCACGCTGCGCTCCGACTCGTGCGATTTCCAACCGTATATCTTGTCGATTTCACACTGTATAAATGCAATTCAAGAGAGACTTCAACTCTACGAGCTAACAGATTGGTAAATTCTTCGCGCGAAGCGATCGTGGAAGGCGTTAACATGCCGTCTCGTATAAACACGATATCTCCGCGATAAACATCAATGAACATTAATTTTGCATTACTGTTTTGTAAATTTCTGCCCAAGTGAAATAAACACTGTTCGCCGTTGTTGTAGATTTCCAAGTCAGAAGTGATTGTTTTTGGAATGTAACACATGCCTTTATTCGAGTACTTCGTGAGAATCTAATTAATGCAGATTAATATATCGTTCGAGTATGCTAGCAGTCGGTTGATTTATTGTTCGAGTGTGGTTCTCATGATCCTTAATTGACCTGCCTAATATGTTCGAAATGATCGAAAATTCTCGAACGAGTTTCAATATCTAACAATGGTTCTTCTTTGACGCCCTTTGATCGAGTTGAATCCACAATGTCGCGAGGAAAACTAGCTTATAAAACACGATTATTTCTAGCCGATGTAGAGATAATTCAAATCATTTTAGTTACGGTCAGACAAGTTCGAAGGGAGTGGCGCCGTGCCGTAAGGACCTACACATGATTGAGCAGATGAAAGCAAATACTGCGTCGAGTATAGCTCGTTTGATTGACATATCGTCGGACCACGCTATATGTATTTATTCTAATTAGTTTGCCAAACTTTCGAGGTTGATTTATTTCCCGCCGAATCAAGATAGGATCTAGTTTATTAACAGGGTGCTTATGTTTATTGGCCTTATTTAGGGATCGGGGGTTTAAGCTTTTGCCACTTTTTTATATCTCACTTAAGTCATTAGTTGATATCGTGGAGGACACCTCTTTGTCCTTCTCTTTGATATTCAGGAAATTGCTGACAAAGACATCGTTTCTATGGAACTATAAAAGAGCTCCTTTAATCTACTGACCCCTCACTTGGTTTATAGGACAATAAATGAACTGTCCGCGAAATAATCCTCTTTTCCTTTGAAATTTGTTTACGCATTTCAGGCCATGTGATGCAATACCCTTTGGGATTTGATTCTTTTGATTGTAAATGTCTTAATACATTCATCATAAAAGGCACATTCTCGAGGGAATGTCACGTGGTCTGAAGGCAAAGGGGTCCATTGATTGATCGATGTTGAAAATGTCCATTTGGAAGATAACGTTGTAAGCTATCTTTCACCAACTTAGGCAATTGTTTTTCATCAGAATTGCATTAAAAGATAGCATAATAGTATTATTATCTTTTAGAAATTACTTAAAGAATTATTTATTTTTACAATCGATTATAAACGGCATTTTTATTGTTATTTATTTTGTTGATTGATCGATGTTGAAAATGTGCATTTGAGATAACGTGAACTAACGAATTAAAATGCGTTCGGTGTATAAGTGAAATACAGATTCATGGGAAAAATATCATAATATACCCTTGGCGCGAAATAATTGAACTATCTTGTGAACTATTTTTCATCAATGTTGCATTAAAAGATTGCATTGTTTTATCTTTTAGCAATTACTTTTAGCAAATAATTTTTATTTTTATAATCGATCATCAACGTCGTTTGTATATTGTTATTTTTTTACCATTTTGTTCAAGTTTTTAGTGCCATTTAATTTCAAAATAATCATTATTTTTGCAGTTGAAAAACCAGAAGTAAAAATAATTCAACATCGTTTTGTTTATAAACATTTACGAGAGAAAACCGTAAATCATTTCTTTTTGTCATCGTTTTGTTTATAGTTATTATCATTTTCATTCATCACCATCATGTTATACTCTTGTAAAAAAAACACAGATTTGTTCGATTCTACTAAGCCAATATATTTCATATCGAACACTTGATCAACTATAAACAGATTTGTTCGATTTTAATAATAACAGTCACTGAATATATTTCACATCGAACACTTGATCAACTTTTAACACTTGATCAACCCCACTATCGTGACTCCAAATCCCTCTCATTAAGCCTCCCCAAAGAGTTCGGATTAGCAAGGATTTACATGCTGTGTTCTTCTTTCTTTAGATCTCACGAATGATTATTGATTAAGTTATCCTATACGAGTTTGATTCATTGAGGTCTTACAGTAATGTTTAGCCTCATAGTTGCAATTAAATGGAACCCTCGCTATCTTGTATAAGACGTATTAGTTGAATATGCGATTTCCATGGTCTTTAGCGCAGTGCATGCTGGTAGGTGACCCAAGCACTCTGGTATTATACGACGCTATAATGATTATCCGTAATGTTCCTTTTTCCCTCTTATTTTCAGAAAATGCAACCGAACCAGCTAAGCGTGCAAAGAGTGAAGGTAGGTTTCATTGAAAGTAAACGAACTGGTATTATCGATTTATTAGTCACTGGTTAACTTTGATAAGTACTATCGTAAATCCAACTCACATTGAGGAATTAAACAAGTTCAGAGCCTAAGGCGAGGATCTTTAGACGCTACAAAACACTCCCTCGAATTCTTTGTATCGTTAATTAGGTACACAAAATAGTCGGCCAAATCGCAAAAATTAACATGTGAGCGGAGTTGTTTGCAAAATGTTTAACGTAGAGGTAGTGAGTGTGAGTGAGTCTCCCCGATTAGTAGGGCACATGATACGTGTTTAGCTAGATGATGGAGTGATTTATAATTTATATAATAGGAGCTTTAGTTTTGACAACGAGTACGACATTGAGTACAACTACTAGTTTTAAAATTGGCCGTGTGTGTATTGTTGATACTGAATTACATTCCACTTCTTGTTTTTATTCATTTGGTGTCTCAATCTATACACAAGACTACAATTCATCATCAACAACACACAGAAGGCCAATTTCAAAACTTGTACTCGTACTCAATCTCGTACTCGTTGTCAAATCTAAAGTTCCCTATTAAATCTTCGCCCTTGACCAATTGAATTTGCGACGAAACAAATGCGAGATGTTAATTTATTTAGACGAAAATTACGTTGTGGACGAATGATTTTTCGTAGTCCTTGACAAATGCAGCCAAAGAGTTATAAAAAGTTTTTTTTCCCTGTCAGGTCTTACTGTGGAGTGTACCAGCGAATACATGGAGGTAGGAGTAGATACAAGCGTACACACTGAAATCCAACCCGACACACTAACCCTTGAAGACAAGAACTGCAAACTCACACGAAGCGAAGGCAGCATGCTGTACTTTAAGACACCTCTTGACGGCTGTGGTACTTTAC
The DNA here is from genome assembly GCA_949775045.1 of Metridium senile. NCBI lineage: Eukaryota > Metazoa > Cnidaria > Anthozoa > Actiniaria > Metridiidae > Metridium > Metridium senile. The sequence continues at coordinate 7,255,948 of OX459101.1, read as the reverse complement.
ATAATACCACTGATGACAGTATTGTGTACTACAACTCCATTTATGCTGAGACTACTGCAGGATCTAACAGCGCCAAGATTTCTCGTGCGTTTCAAGCTGAGTTCCCTTTCAAGTGCACCTTCCCTCGATCTGCTATTCTGTCTGTCGTTAACTTTTCACCAAGAAAGAAGGTTCTCTACAGTACTGCATGTAAGTATTTCAATAGACATGCTTCATGTTCTCTAGCACCGCTGTACTATTTGACAAAAGGCGCATAAATTTGCACAGGGATAGCCTCAATTCAGAGTAAATTCAAATGAGTTTTCTATTGTTAAGCGAAAACATTTTTTCGTGCTTTTCTTGGAATTTGTTAATATTTTGACCTCAAATCGAGAATTTGCCTGTGCAAATGCGCCTTTTGTCAAATGGTACAGCGGTGATAGATAACGTGAAACTGAAGTATTGAAGACTTTAATAGAAAACGAAGCAGCGTGCTCTATTGAAGAAATAGAAAACGAGGCAGCGTGCTCTGTTGAGTTATAGAGCACGCGGGAATTTTAAGAAGACGAGAGAAGCGTTAGGACAGCGCTTCTGGAGTCTTCCTAAAATTCCCAAGTGCTCTATAACTCGAAAGAGCACTGCTGCCGAGTTTTCTATTTCTTTTATAAAATATTTAGTAGTTAAAATCAAACAAATCGACGCTCCGTGCACTGTTGAGTTATAGAGAACGCTTCTAAGCCAATCAGAGCGTGCGATTTAAATCAAATATTTTATAAAGAGTAAAAGAACACACGGGAATGTTCAGAAGACGAGAGAGGCGCTAGAATAAGCACGACGCGAAGTGCTTCTCAAGTCTTCTTAAAATTCCCAAGTGCTCTATAATTGCACTGATGCCGAGTTTTCTACTTCGTTTATAAAATGTTCAGTAGTTAAAATCAAACGAATCGACGTTCCGTGCTCTATCGAGTATATAGACAACGCTTCTCACTGAGCCAATCAGAGAGTGCCATTTATATGAAATATTTTATAAAAGTGCAATATAAAATTATGATTCAATCGTGGATATGAGATGAGTACAGAATATTCTATTGTCTCACGAGTGTCGAAGGTTTGGACCGCAAACGCACAAATTAGCACATCATATTTAACAAATTACAAAGTACATCCCACCTGTGATAACCATAAGGGCTTGTCTAGACAGATGGGCGTTATTTAGAAACAAAAAAAAACATTTCTATATTTAATTAGCTTTTTCCTTCATACGAAGGCAGGGACACCACAACAGCTTACGCCAATTACTGTGGTACCTGTAATGAATTTTTTAAACATTTTACTTCGACGAAGGGCTAAAGCTCGAAACGTCAGTAAAGTTAAGTCAACATTTTTAAGGTGTTACAGCTTCCATTATATTACCTATCGTGTAATAGATAGATGATTAGACTGCTATAGGAACAAAAAACATTAACGTACTTACTTACTTACTTACTTACTTACTTACTTACTTACTTACTTACTTATTTATTTATTTACTTATTTACTTACTTACTTCCAGCTGAATATGGTAACTTCACCTTCAAAATGGATCTCTACAAGACCGATAAGTTCGAGGAGGAGTACTCAGACTACCCCATTGAAGTGAAGCTGAACGCCTGGCTTAACATCCAGACTAGTGTGTCCTCTAATGACTCGAAGCTTGCTCTCTTTAACGAAAAGTGCTGGGCTACACCATCCAGTGATGCCAACCATAAAGACCAACATGTACTCCTCGATAAAGGGTAGGTCGATTAATATTAAAGACTGATGATGATAATGATTATGATGCTGTTGAAGATTGATGATGACGATGATAATTATGAAGCCTATGATGATGACGATGATTATAATGCCGTTGAAGACTGATTGACGAAAATAATCACGGATGATGATGGTGGTGACGATGATTATGATGCTGTTGACGACTGATGATGACGATGATTATGATACATACATACATACATACAAACTTTATAGAGCTCCTTTGAAAGGCTTTTCAGCTACAATACAATACATGATACCGTTAATATAATTATAAGATGAGTTTGATGGTGATTAATGATAATAATGATTTTGAAAATAATCACGGACATGACTGCATGTGATGGTGATCCATCCATCTATTTATCCAGCCATTCATCCATCCATCCAACCATTCATCCATCCACTTCCCCACATTCATCTCTTCCCTTGAGTTTAAATCGTCTTAACATAGTTTTTAAATTGTAAATATTGCTTTAATTCAACCTACAGGTTGCTATAGCTGTATCATCCTTCCATCCATTCATTAATCCAACCATCCATTTATTCACGTACTTTCTCCCATTCATTCATGTACTTTCTCCCATTCATTCATGCACTTTCTCCCATTCATTCATGTACTTTCTCCCATTCATTCATGTACTTTCTCCCATTCATTCATGTACTTTCTCCCATTCATTCATGTACTTTCTCCCATTCATTCATGTACTTTCTCCCATTCATTCATGTACTTTCTCCCATTCATGTACTTTCTCCCATTCATTCATGCACTTTCTCCCATTCATTCATGTACTTTCTCCCATTCATTCATGTACTTTCTCCCATTCATTCATGCACTTTCTCCCATTCATTCATGTACTTTCTCCCATTCATGCACTTTCTCCCATTCATTCATGTACTTTCTCCCATTCATTCATGTACTTTCTCCCATTCATTCATGTACTTTCTCCCATTCATTCATGTACTTTCTCCCATTCATTCACTTTCTCCCATTCATTCATGTACTTTCTCCCATTTATTCATGTACTTTCTCCCATTCATTCATGTACTTTCTCCCATTCATTCATGTACTTTCTCCCATTCATTCATGTACTTTCTCCCATTCATTCATGTACTTTCTCCCATTCATTCATGTACTTTCTCCCATTCATTCATGTACTTTCTCCCATTCATTCATGCACTTTCTCCCATTCATTTATGTACTTTCTCCCATTCATTCATGTACTTTCTCCCATTCATTCATGCACTTTCTCCCATTCATTCACTTTCTCCCATTCATTCATGTACTTTCTCCCATTCATTCATGTACTTTCTCCCATTCATTCATGCACTTTCTCCCATTCATTCACTTTCTCCCATTCATTCATGTACTTTCTCCCATTCATTCATGTACTTTCTCCCATTCATTCATGTACTTTCTCCCATTCATTCATGTACTTTCTCCCATTCATTCATGTACTTTCTCCCATTCATTCATGTACTTTCTCCCATTCATTCATGCACTTTCTCCCATTCATTCATGCACTTTCTCCCATTCATTCATGCACTTTCTCCCATTCATTCATGTACTTTCTCCCATTCAGTTGTCAGAAGGAAAAGAAAGAGGACATGACATACAAGTACAAGAAGAACGAGGATACCCAACAATTCAAAGTGAGAGCTTTCCGTTTCATGACTGGTTCTGGCAACACTGTCTTCCTACATTGCCGCGTTGAGGTTTGCCGTGAAGGAGACAAAGATTCTACCTGTGCCACTGGCTGTGAAGGTGTTGATCGTCGACGAAGACGTTCGCTTGTTTCTGATGCATCCAGTGAAGTCTTGACTCTTGGTGTTATTAACATTGCCGATGGAACCAACGCTCAACCTGGTAAGCTTGAGCTATAGCTTGAGCTATAGATGATGATTATTGTTATTAGAGATTATGTTTTAGTGATTTGAAGGTGGTTTTGTTGGTGAGGTGGGTTGGAGAAGGGGTTAAGATCAGAAACGTTTATGTCCATTGATGATTATGTATCATTATTAGGGATTATGTTTTATGGATTTGGAGGTGATTTTATTGTGTAAGGAGGTGGGTTGGAGGAGAGGTTAAGATCGGTAACGTTTATGAGCCCCTCCCAGGGGTTTGAGGGAACAAGCGCATTCATCTTAAGGGAACAAGGGATGCTACCAAATTATTTCCAGGGAACAAGGGAACAAAATATGACAAAACAATAGTTTTTGGGGATCATGGGAACATAAGGTAAAACATTTCAAGGTAACAGTTATTTTACTCATGGGGAACAAGGGAGAGAATGCAAAAAAAATCAAGGGAACATGGGAACATGGATCCCCCGATGACAGTGGTGGATGAAGCTGAAATGATTTATAATAGCAAGGATGATCGGAAGATTGTAATAACGATGCTGATGATGATAATGATGATTGTAATAACTATTTAGATGATTATATTAACGGTGATAATCATGTAAATAACGAACACCTTCTTTCTCTGTTCAGCTGCAGCTGGTAACGCCTCCTCACTGACCACCATCAGTGCCATCGCAGGAGTACTTGGAGTTCTCGTTGTCGCTCTTGTTGCCGTTCTAGTCGTCGTCTACAAGAGACGTCAACCTGCCCCCAACGTGGTCTTCAGAAAAGTCGCTGGCAAAGACGGTGATCAGCTCATGGCTTAAGCTCTAAGCAACTAGTTCCGTTTCTCGTCTAGCTAACTACAGTATATCCCTTTTAAACTATGCTAACATTTAGTCTTTAATATAGATTGGTAATAAAATTCCATGCAACATGTCTCGGCGTTTCAAATGCCTCCTGACAACGACACAGGATGGATTTCCAACGTCGAGTTTATTACTGCACTGTTCAATTTTATAACAATTTTTTATTTTTAAGTTTAGTTTTCTAATTATTTTTTTTAATTAAATTTTAAGCGTGTTTTGTTTCTATAATATGGCTTTTTGGAACTGTATAAAGGGACATATAAGATAACCATGTACAGCGGTTAATAAAAGCAAAATAGACTCGCGCATCGCAGTGTAGTCAATATTGCTTCTGTTCGCTGTATGTAGAATAAAAGACCTTTTTCGTAATCAATTGTTGATTTTTAGCTATTTTAATGATAACTTGTAAGATTTGTATAAAAAAGTTCTGAATAAATATTTGTTTGGAAAAAAAAGTTGCTTCGAGTGTGGTTCAAAAGAAAAAGCAAAATACAAAGGGGGGAGGGAAAAGGAAAGATAATGATCACTTTGTAAACACGATCCACCAGCACAGCGCAGGAATGCTAAAAGTAGCTCCAAGACTCGGACAAACATTGTGTTCAGTTTTTCCGTGTTGAGCAATATATGAACCGATCTTATCATTCCCTGCTGAAATTAGAATAACAACGTGATTGAACAAAGATTTGCTTCGATCGGCATTGAAATAATAGTGGAGTGTGGTGAGTGTTGTAGAGTGTATTATATTGTAGTGTAGTGGAATCTATTGTAGTCGGGTGTATTTTAGTGGTGCAATGTAGTATAGTGGAGCTAGTGTGGTGTATTGTTGTGTGGTGTGGTGTGGTGTTGAACAAGGGGCCATTTCACTGCGCAAGCGCGTCACGCTTGAGTTGCCCTGGTCATAGCACTTGTTCGTAGCACGTTCTCTCAGTAGAGGTGCTCACATAAATATATGTTCAAGAAATCCGTTTTTTCTTCTTCTGTAATTAATTGATCAGACTCAAATAATAAGACTGATATCGAATATGTGTCCTATATGCGATTCAAGCGAAATCATTGGAGTATTGTTTCGAGAAAAAATGTTAAAAGAGTCATTCAAGCTGATTCGCAAAGAAGAGAAAATGGCGACTGTAACGTACTTTGTAAACATACTTTGCCGTCGGTGTAACTCAGGAAATAAGACTATCTGATGCCAGGTCTTTTAACACGATGAGTTGGATGCTATTTGTACTGTAACACAACATTTTGTGTTAAAATCGACTGCAATGGGTGGCGAAAATTTTCACATTGCCTTCATGTCATAATTGATAAATTCGGGCTGTTCGGCATTTTTCATCTTGAAATTTTATTAAATGTAGTGAAAATACCAATGTGTTTTAAGCAGAAATGATGATATCCATATGCATTGGTAATGTTTTATAGTGAATCTTTAATTGGAAAATTGGGGAAGATGGATTTTTTTGCCAATTAAAGATGTAAACATTGAGTTACATGGTCATTATTAATTGGTCAAAACTCTTGAACTTCGAAATACTCGAGCCTGAAATAAGTCACATTTAGTTTATGTACCATTCATGAAAGGAGATCCTCGATATCCCAGCAATCGAACAATTTGTTGGCTTTTTTATGAAGCATCAAACACAGTATGATTATGCGAATATGGTTATTATTATTCTTGATTACATGGCTAACTTCTGCGAGAGAATACCACACAAATTCCATTTGATTTTATGTCCTTTGTTTCTATGCTTTCGATCTATCATGTTTGATTTGTTGGAAAAATTGGGTAAGGTAGCGAAATTTTCAATTTTCTGCCATAAAAAGTGCTGCTTTGCCTAGAATTTTGGCTCCTTCTGTGTGTACATGAAACCTATTGTATTCTTTGTTAGCTTCATTCATTGTTTAAATTAAGTCTTTTGTTATTTCTATTGAATTACGTAGACTGTGTTTCTGCTACACTCACAAATAGCGATGGAAATGATAAGAAAGATAGATAAATATAACAAAATACAATAGCTTAGCGACATTTGGTTACAAGTGAACGAGTGGGTAGCCTGTGGTGAGCCTGCATTGCGATGCCACAGTACAGCATTTCGCGCATGGTCATGCAAAATGGCCCCTTGTTGTGGTGTTGTGTATTATATTGTGGTGTAGTAGAGTGTATTGTAGTGAGTGTACTGTAGTATATTGTATTGTAATGCAGTGTAGTGCGTGTGTGGTGTAGTGCAGTGTAGTGTGGTGTAGTACAGTGTAGTGTGGTGTAGTACAGTGTAGCGTAGTGTGGTGTAGTGTAGTGTAGTTTTGGTGTAGTACAGTGTAGTGTGGTGTAGTACAGTGTAGTTTAGTATAGTAATCTAGCATAGTTTAGTGTATAGTGTAGTGTAATGTGATCCGCAATATCAATTGCAATAAATCTTTAAGCATTTTGATTGCATTTATTTTAATTAACAATTGTGTAGCCTATTATAGATTAGTACTGGTTAAATAGTCGACTAAAACACAACATTCAATTAAACAATGTTCACACTCACACTCAATCCACGTACTTTGATCCAGGCCTTCTCTTTCTGAAAGTGAAGCAAAAGACCTTGGACCAAGCTATAAGGTGATATTAAAAAAAAGGTTTGGAAACTCCGATCCAGCGACATTTAGATTCTAAAGGCCCGTTTACAATAGCAATTTTGCCGCGCAATTTTATCGCAGCTTTGTCGCCGCAATTTCGAATACGCTCCAATTTAGGAGACCACAAATCGCAGTAAGTTGCACTAAATTTCGAGCATGTTGCGGTGACAAATCGCAGCTCTCGTCGCGCGACAAAATTGCTAGTGTAAACAATCAACTTAAAAAAAAAAACAGGAAAAGATATCTGAAAGAATATACACCGAATCAAAATATGGCGGCCAATTTGAATAACAATTCTTCTCGACTGCCCAGCCTCGCATACATGTGAAAACTCTATTGATTTTGAACGTGAACACGAGGCTAGACAGTCAAGAACAATAAGAGTACGCCATATTTCGATTCGGTCTATATCTACGACATGAATACACTCTCACTTCAGACCTATTCTTTCTGACAGAAAAGAAAGAGAGACAAAAGATCTTTCTCACGCAGCAGCTATTCATATGCAAACGCTCGGCAGCCTCACTTTGTAAAACAAAAGCACCACGAGTCAGAGCGCGGCTTACCGAGGATTACCCTTCGATTATCTGCTTAATGAGAAAGATTGATGTGATTGGATATGATAAACATTGATCCAGGCTCCCTCTTTCTCACAATCAGGAGTAAGATCTGGAAACAATATAAATGAACATAGTTTTACTATTGCACTCTCAGTCCAGACCTCCTCTTCTTGTCAATATGGCCGGAATACATGACCATTTATATGAATGTTGTGAATGTTTCAGCATATAAATATTACTCTCTAACTCTCTAAGTTTTTGATTTGATCTGCTACTTGTGTTTGTTTAGAGTGGAAAACAATTTCTTTCGAGTTCATTTGAAGCTTCAAATTTTTGTGACTGTTTATTTCATGGTAGAGGGATGGGGTGCTTTTGTATTGTTGAGTCCGACCATAATCAACATCATCACTATCATTTTCATCATCTTCATTAACAGAATCATTATAATTGTCACTATTATCATGTTCATCAGTACCGCTATTATCATCACTATCATCATCATCACTATCATCATTGTCATCATAGAATAATCAACATCACCGTTATCATCGCCATCATAGTCATCTTGCATTATTAACATCATCTTCATCAATATCACTATGATCATCTTCATCAACATCACTATCATCATCATCAACATCATCCCTATTTAATACCATTGCCATCATAAAATAATCAACATCACCGTTATCATCGCCATCATGCATTATTAACATCATCTTCATCAATATCACTATGATCATCTTCATCAACATCACTATCATCAACATCATCCCTATTTAATACCATTGCCATCATAAAATAATCAACATCATCATCATAATCAACACAGGGTTCGTGCTGATGTCAGTAAAAAAATCTAAGGAGTATTCAAGGAGTTTTCAAGGACCAAAAAGTAATTTTTAAGCACTTTTTGCGACAGCTTTGATATAGAAATGATATTCCTGTCATTGTTAACATCGCACAGAATGAACAAATTTTATCAAAATTTACCCTAATTTAGCTAGAATTAAGGAGTTTTTAAGGAGTTTATGCTGATTTTCTAAAATTCAAGGGCTCTTCAAGTGCCCTTAAAAACGTAAATCAAATTTAAGGAGTTTTCAAGGAGTTTAAGGAGTAGCACGAACCCTGTCAACATCATCAATATCATCATCGTCATCATTAACATCATCTTCATAATTCCGACTCCGATTCCCGCCAAGGGCATTGATATTTTTCTCTTCTTTCTTTCATATACTGCTACTGAAGGACATCTTTCACTTCTATATCATATTTGTCAATATCAGTATCATCATCATCATCATTTCGCCCATCGTCCGTCATAAGAGAGCTTGATTCAGCTGCTGAGTACAATTGTTCGAAATGATCACAAATTTACAAAGTTCAGGTTGGACAAAGAAATTGCTTTCCAGACTAAAATACTACTATAAATTCTTATAAACACTGGTTAGTTCGTTATTAGAAACACATCTATAAACAAAACGAGCAATATAAAAAGATGACTATTTCATGTGAAGCAAAGTATACACCTATTTCAAAAATCGTTGTCGCAATCAAAGCTACAGTCCACACTCTGAAGCCTGCAAAGGATCTCGGTATTTTCCTTTTCTTCTCGATTTATTCATAGCATGTTTTCCCTTGTGCGTGCTTTTTGTTATATGACCAGCAACTAGCTGTTGCAGTAATAGATGATGAAACAAATATTTATTGAAAAACGACAAATAAACCAACAATATATATTCATGTTACCGACATTCTTTGCAGGCTTCAGAGTGTAGTCTGTACCTTCGGCTGCGACAACGATTTTTGAAATAGGCAGTACTAGTACTGTTTAACTATAAACCCCCTAACAACCATTCCCATAGCAACATTCTAGCTCGAAATTCAATATACATATGAGTGATTTTATTGTGATTTCAATACATAAAATGAGCGTGTAAAAGCTAAAATAACTGCTACCGAAGCAAGTTAAATAAAATACATTACATTGTGTTAATATACAAAACTTTTATACTTTTAGGGTTTACAAACTCCTTCTCCAGTCCACTTCCGGCCACTTCCACTTCCGGCCGGTGGACTGGTGAGGAGTTTTTCAAATATTCTTTCATTCAAATTTCATTTTGTCGATAATTTGGCTTTATATGTGTGTTTTCTTAAATGCTTTATATTCAATTTATATCAATTTCTATATATTATTTAACAAAAAGATTATTAATCATTCCTATGAGATTTTTTGTGTTATTTAAATAATAGTGACGATTCGCCGTCCCTTTTTTTAAGCGTCATTCTGATTGGCTGCAGCGCGAGGCTCATTATTTTAATTTATCATTTAGCACCTAGTTAAAATGTCCCATTTAAAATTTCAAGTTATATATAATCTATGATTCAGTCATTATAATCGATATTCTTAAAACTGGCCCACAGGGCAAATGTGTTTACAGTTACTAATACTTTAATATTATCTAATAATTATTACTATTTATTTATTGTTCAGTCTTCTTTTAATTCTACGCGGTTAAAAACTACACAGGTAGTCCATTGGAATTTCAAAGTGAAACCGCTGTGCAGATGTTCAACTGGTTGTACTCATTGTTACCTCTGTCCACACGCGTCTTTTCCGATGATCACGTGATGCTTTCCCGCCATTTCCGCATTGAAGAGAGCTTAGGAGCCGATTAAGTGTCGGAATTTACTCGGTAGTTATTCGCCAGTGTCGGAATTATTTCGGTAGTATAAATAGAAGTTAATTTAGCGTTGGAATTACTTCGGCAGTGTACGTGGAACTCGAATAAGTGCCGGACTTTCTTCGATGGTTTTCGTCGAAATTTAAATAAATGTTTGATTTTCTTTGGTTATATGTTGCAAATCGATTACGCACCGGATTTACTTTTGAAGTGCTTGTAGAAGTCGGTTAAGCGTCGGAATTCCTTAATAATAGCAATAATAATAATAATAATAATTTCCACGGCGTGATGAGCAAATCTTCAAAGGTTCTCGTCAAAATCGAATAAACCTCGGACTTCGTTCGGTGATATTCGGTCAAAAGCACGAACAATACCGAAGACTGTGTGGTTTGTTTGTTTTTCGCAGAACTCTTCTCATTTTTTGAAATATTAATCGTACTAGTCCATGTGCATAAATAATTGTGAATCTACACGACCTACCAGAGCGAGGTACCTTCACTGACAGCACGCCAAGCAACCCATTCCTTTGATCATCTATCTCATGTAGAATACCTTTAAATACATTGTCTACTGTCAAGAAAGACGCATCCAGCCAATCATTTCTTTTGATAAATAATTTCTTTAAATATTCTGCCTACTGCTCTGGGAACACCGGCTTTACTAAGACTCATTTCCCATTAATGTCATTTCATGTACAATTTCTTTAAATAATCTACTAGCTGCCAGTAGAGATGTTACATCGACGGCAAAACCAAGGGCGTATCAGTCCATCCATGTCATTTTACGTGCAATTTCTTTAAATAATCTATTAAATGCCAGTAGAGATGTTATAGTAACGGCACATCCATTTGATCTTTAATCGTGTCATTTGGAGAACAATTTCATTTAAATATTACTGAGAACTGTCAGAAGACATTTTACTAAGGGCGTATCAGTCCATCCATGTCATTTTACGTACAATTTCTTTAAATAATCTATTAAATGCCAGTAGAGATGTTATAGTAACGGCACATCCATTTGATCTTTAATCGTGTCATTTGGAGAACAATTTCATTTAAATATTACTGAGAACTGTCAGAAGACATTTTACTAAGAGCACATCCATGTCATTTTACGTACAATTTGTTTAAATGCACCATCCAAGTGGATAACCATCTATTCATGTACTTTGGTAAATGCACTACCAGAAGACGCCTCACGATGAATCCATTTATCCATAATGTCTTTAGTGAATGCACAGTCTACTCAGTTAATAAATAACTATATTGTCCAGAGCTTCTTTGTAACCATTCCATTGCGATAACCTCCAATCAACCACAAACTGATTTGCTTGTATGCAACTCAATGATAACAAACACCCCTAGGGGGGTAGGGAGTGGTGTTATACAAAGTCCCCATCAGGGTCCTCGTAGTTGTGGACACCCCGACGATGATCAGGGGGCATCATTCCAGACAACGGGGACATTCCTCGACTTCCAACATGTTGCATTGACGTCCGTGGGGATGGGGCAGGGGATTTCTTTGGTGATCCTCCCAATGGTGACGAAGAGGGGAGGGGTGGGTCGCACATTGATGACGTCGAGAAGAGCTTATACCATCCCATACATAGACTACTAAGGTCAAGGTCATCTAGAAGGATTTGGACCACGCCCATAAAGACTTTTCGATCCATACGTCCATAGTCACCCCACACGATCACCTGAGGAAACATACATAACGAAACGTTTAGAATATTGCTAAACCTTATATTCCCGTCATCGGCTGGACACTTACAATTAATATCTTGCTGCGGTTTTCGACTTTCTGCGAACTTAAGGATTTAGAAAGGTACCGACTAATTAATTTTGATTGACGGCAGCTAAAAAAGTATTTCACAACAAGTCGTTGAAATGTTTGAGTTCGCAGAAAGTAAAAAACCGCAGTAAGTATGCAAACATTTTTTTTTTTTTGCCCTAGTGTTATATTCCTGGTTTATGCCCTTATTGCTTCAATTCCCGTGTGAAGAACTTGTATTTTCACTTATATATCGTGAAGTTGATATTTATTTTTTGGCGCTCTGCGTCTTGGTAATTATTCCACCGCTATTCACCTCTACTTCTGAGAATAATTACCAATAATGTAATAATATATGATAACTATAGGTTCTTACCTGTAAAGTTTTTCCTCGAATGTCGACCTTAAAATCTAAACATTGTTGATATAACGGTTCTAGAGTTCGTCTTGCTGTTCGAGTTTTCTTCTTTGCGATACACCGTTTACCTTCCATGACGTACACTTTGATATACGGGGCTGGGAAACAAATATTTTAATGTCAGTTGATAATTAGGTGGTACTTATATCAGGTTCGTAACATGGTATATTTTAAACCTATTGATCCCGGATCATTTCGGAATTTTTGATCCCTGAGCCCAATTTTTCCCAAACTTTTGATCCTTGATCCCCGAATCAGACTCAATTTTCCACTGATCCTCGATCAAAGCCCTTCGATCCCTGAGCCCTGACCTCTGATCCCTGATCCCTGCCTAATTTTTGGGCTTGATCCCTGATCCCATAGACCATGTTAAAAGCCTGTTATATAGCGCATTTCACATCGCCTCGATGCACTTTACAATTAGTCAAAGCATATAGACGGGTTATTTAGCCAATGTGCATTCCAGGTGATCTCGCTTCAAAGCGCGCAAAGGATTGTTTGTCATAACGAATAGTTCCAAAATGGCGCCTTGGCGGAGACAAAAACTATTTCGGTTACTTTTATTCATTTGCGTTTTGTTTTTATTCTTTTTTATTGCTGATAGAGCAGCAGTGAACTTTTATTGTCCAAGTAACATAGAACTTTTTAATGTAAAGTTATTTTAAGGATGTATTTATCAAGGGTTAACACGGGAAACAACTCTCTCGAACGACGCCATCTTGGAACTGTTGGCCATGCGACAGAAATGCTTCTGATTGGCTAATACTAACCTGAAGTGCTCGCGCGAAATCACCTGGTTGCTGCGGCGCAAAGCTTACATACATGGGGGTTCGGTTTGTAATGTAATGCGGGTTTATATTGTGTATTCCTCGCTGCGTCAAGGCAGGCAAACAAATGGTTCAATGTTTAGTTGATGTTATGTAGTGATTATAAAGCACATTTTACTTATCATTCAAAATCAGTATAGGTGATGTCTCAGAATAATTGTAAGTACCTGGTAGCATTTTGGTATTGGGTTTGGGTAAAAGTCCTTTAGCTCTGATAACTTCAACTTCTAAAGCTCCTTTACGATAGCATATACCAAGCTGAATATCGCCCATTGATGGAGAAGCTACAAACGAGGAAATATACATTAAAATGGTATGATGATGATATGATGATGATATGATGATGATATAGTGATCATGATGATAGTGATCATGATGATGATGATAGTGATCATGATGATGATGATAGTGATCATGATGCCGCTAATGACGCAACATCCATTAATTAGCGTGGGAGTATAAATATCACTCAATCTGACTTTTTTATTCACTTCGCTCTGAAGATGACTTCCGCACAGGATGTCGAAACGTCAGTCACATCAAACAGCCCTTCTGAGGGCTACATCCACCCGGATGATCCTATTACAAATATTGTTACTTCGACAAATATTGTTACTTCGATAAACATCATGATGATGATGATAGTGATGATGATGATGATGATGATGATGATGATGATGACAATGAATGTACTAGTTTATTTGCATGTTATTGCCTGTAAAATTCCAGTTGATGACTATGATGTTACTTTGACAAAGATGATACAATACAATACAATACAATAACTTTATTTAACGAGGGATACATAATAACCTTTAAACAGTTTTCTAACTTACGGCCCTCAAATTAAAGATAATATAAAATAATATAATTACAAATTATTATAAGTTACAATATATTAATTAATTAATTAATTACAAAAAATACATATATATTAAATACTGGACTACAGTATTGATAGAAAAATAGAAGAAGAAGATAATTTATGATAATAATGATGATCATAATAATAATGATGAAAATGATGATGATAATAATAATGACGATAATAATGATAATAATGATAATGATGATGATCATAATAATGATGATCATAATAATAATGACGATAATGATAATAATGATAATGATAATAATGATAATGATGATGATGATAAAAATGGTGGTTGGTGTTGGTAAAAATTATGAGAATCCTTGTTATCACCCCCTTCCCCTGACGCCTCTTCACACCACAAGTACATACCTAAAACCTGCCGTCCAACCATCTGCGAGGGTCCCAATCCTTCGATAAAATCACCTAAATGTCCTTCATTGCCGAGTTTTAGACTAGGCGGTACCCAAGGACTAAAACATCAAAAAACACAATGAGATAAACATTGATATGTACCGCTCAATATGTATCCAGGAACTCTCGTGTATCTATAGCCTGGTTCACACGAGCATCATAATCATAAGCAAGAAGACAAAAGATTTATTATCCCCTGGGGAATTAGAAAACAAAGACCAAAAGACAAGTGTTTCCTTTTCTAATTTCTTTTGTTTTGCTTATGATTATGATTACGATTATGACGCAGTGGGAACCAGGCTTAACCGATTCGGTTCCAGGTTCCATGTAAGAAAAAAGCCAACACACACCGAGTACTTTATCACTGGACAACAATGAACACAAGTTTACCAGAACAACAACAACAAGTGTGAACAACAAATGTGAATTTTCCTATATAGTGAATAAGAGGGAAGTAGAAAACGAGAAAAATGAAATAGCGAGAAATGTGAATTTTCCTATATAGTGAATAAGAGGGAAGTAGAAAACGAGAAAAAATGGAACAGCGAGACTGTTGAGTAACAGATTTTCTTGTAAACAAACAAACAAGAGAATTAGAAAGTAAATTTTGTTCGACAAATGAAGTACCACACTAAAATTAAATATAAGAAACAAGGAGTTGAAATTAGCTGGAAATGTTGAGGAATAAAACAGAGAATTGAGATAAAAGATATTTTCACGCAAAGAATAAGAAGGCAGAAAATTGAATTAAGTTTTGAAATATAAATTTAGACGAAAAATGTTGAAGTTATGAGAATTGGAAAATAAGAAGTTAGAAAATGGAATTAAGTTTTGAAATTTAAATTTAAACAAAAAATGTTGAAGTTATGAGAATTAAATTACTGAGAATTGGGAAAAAAGAATATATAAAAGGAAATTAAGCTTTGTAGTATAAATTTAAACGAACAATCTTAAAGTTATAAGCAGTAAAGTACTAAGAATTGGAGAAGATAGAGAATGCGTTTAGTTTGTTGTTGGAGTACAATTTTGAATGAAAAATGTAATGACAATCTCAGAAATAAAACATTTTTTTAATTTGTCAACCAGACGAAAAACAAGTCTAAATGGGCAAGGAAGTTGATGAGGATGTGAGAAATAAAGTGCTGAGTGAGAATTGAGCAATGAGATATTTTCTAATATATACTGACATATAGGAGTTTCATTCCATCTGCATAGGCAGATTTTGAGCAGTCCATCGGACCGTATCTAATTTTTCTATTGAATAAATAGGAGAACAAATAGAATTTGCCTCTTGTACACACACATTTGTCAGATAAGAAAAAAACAGTAGTTAGAAAAGAAAAACCCAAATATTCATATATCAGTTGACACCTGGGGTGTTTTCCATTTAAGCAAACCCATCCGGTTGGAAATTCATTTGCAAATGGTAAACGATTTTCTAGTGAGACAAACCGGGAGGAATTGTAGGCGATCCTTTATCAATAACAGAACGGAAATTTGAGCCGTCGATAAAAAATACAGCGGTCAACTTCATGCGAACAAAAATGGCGTACCGAAAAAAGCGGGAAAATAAATTGATAGCGCGTCCATCAACTGAAAAGAGTGGGAAAATAAATGGATAGCGCGTCCAACTGAAAAGAATGGGAAAATAAATAGATAGCGCGTCTACCAACTGAAAAGAGCGGGAAAATAAATGGATAGCGCGTCCATCAACTGAAAAGAGCGGGAAAATATACGGTACACGCGTTCAAACCGGAAGAACCGAAAAGAGCGGGAAAATATTGGATTGCCTCACTCTCAAGACCAAGATTTCCGGGTTTTTTGGTCGGGAAAGACGCGCACCATTTGTTTTTCCAACAGAAGTTTCCGTTTTTCCGTCTAAAAGAAATTAAAGCTACCCTGGTCCTTCTGTTAGTTCCCGGTTGGACCGCTCTAACCATTGAGCTACTGGTGAACCCTAGAGGTGGACAAGGAATATATCCTAAAACCTTTTCAGCTATATAGGTAGCGAATTTAATTTTGACTCAATTGTAAGATAGAGAATAAGTATTATATTTCAAATAAAATGTGTAAGATAATTTGTTGCAAAAACTGAACAGCGAACAACATGCAAATGTTACAATTGAAAGGAGAATAATTCAGTCTTCTAGAAGTGAAAAAATCCCTCCCCAAAGATCTCGAGTTTTCCAGACAGGAGCTTAACTAAACCCACGCCGTTTGTTAATTCAGTTACCAATTTTTCTTAGGTCTGCGACAAAATTGAACCAACTGTCATGCAAAAATTACGCACTCCCATCTAAAACCATAAATGTCATAAAGAGCAATATTCTGAGTCTAATTTTTTAATAAAAAGACAGTGGGGGTCTGAGGAAATATCTTCGCAAAGAAGAATATGGCGACATCTGTCTATATATTATATTACATCCTTTTATAGATCGAGAAAGTAAAGGCATTTAGAAGGCCTTATGGAAACATCTGCTAGAAAATGGCTAGTTTAAGTATATGTGGCGGTTTAATCCGTATAATAACAAGAAATAGTATTAGGATTCTAATTATTATCATATTGTTATCATCATCGTTGTAGTCGTTATTTTATTATTTTTATTATTATTATTATTATTATCATATTGTTATCATCATCGTTGTAGTCGTTATTTTATTATTTTTATTATTATCATCAACATATCATTATAAATATTATTATTCAGTAAATGTTTGTAAGCCCTGTTTAAATTCATAATTGTGTTGTTTTTATCAGCTTAATTTAAAAGAAAATATTAAAATAAGCTGATGAAACAGCACAATTAGGAATTATTATTATTAATTATTGCTGCTGTTGTCGTCATTATCATCATCATCACTATCGCTATAACATTATCAATTATCATCATCGTTGTTAAATAACATTCAGAATCCTCATTATTATCGACATCATCTAGTATTATAGCTAGTATTATCATCATTTTCACTCAACCGTCGTTGTCATTATCGATCATTAAGCATTTTAAACATTATCATTGTAAAAAAAATATATAAAAATCCTACTTAAATATAAAAAAATCCTACTATTAATATCCTTATTATCAACCAAATAACTCTTGTTTTTATTATCATCACTATCATTCAAACCTAACCCTATATATTATATTTCGTGCTATACCACTGAATCCAATATGTTCATTGAAGTATACGTTTGTGATCACTCGATTACAATTTCAATGTAAATAGTGTATTCGTTTATACAGCTTGCTTCATCTTAATACCTCTTGGCCACAAGCTAGACATTTCTAATTAATCAAAATCCATCTGATCTTGAATTGATCCAAAATAACACTTAAAAAAAATTAAAAAACCCTTCTTACCACCAAATCTTTATTATAACAGTTTTAGTGCTATTCGACTGAATAAGCTAAGCCAAAAAGCTATAATAGTAATTATGCCTATAATAATTTCGATTGTGAACAAAACCAATGTTTAACTATAATGCATCGAATGTATACAATCTAAAATAATATGAATATGAATTACAAACTTTCAAGCAATTATTTAACGAATAGCATATATTTTTAATAACATATATTTTACCAAATTTTCGTGAAAAGATTATTTTTTTAGTATTTAAACAGTTCTTTGCTTTGTCCGTAACCCATTTGGTGATTAAAGCCCGGGAGTTTTCTGGTGACTTTAAAAGAATAGCCGCCTGAACTATAAGTTACTGACCTTTGCAGAATAAAACGTTGTTCTGTGTTTTTCGCTTTAGTTGTCAGAGCATAGTAAACTTCTAAAACACTCTCCCTTTTTGATTTGTAAGCCATTTTGGAGTTCTTCTTCAAATGGAGACTATTACCCTCTTTCCACTTTAGGATAACTCAATGTGATGGTTCGCTCGAAATGCAATAACTAACTTTATGCAAAACACAGCCTCAATCATAGTTACATTGTCAGTCATTTTTCTGCTCATGTATTGCAGCTGGGAAACCAAATATACAAACTTCCAAAATAAAATATTCTACATTTAAACGATGTTGAATATAGAGTGTCTTGTGGAAGTTGACATTTCATTGGCTGGTCTTCGGTGTAGCGTAAATATTTTTTTGCCCACAGGCGAGAAAGCAATATGTAGTATATATGCATGTTTTAATTTGACTACCAAACGAGATGGCTTTGAATAGCCGATTAGCACTTAAAACAACGCCTTGAGAAAGATAAACAAGTTTTACGAGAAATTGAGAATATTGATCGACACCGACTCAGACTATTGTTATTTGCAAGCTTTTTAGTTTAGTGGATAATAGCTTTAAAAAAATCTACAACTTGGTAGCCATGGCTATTTTTGGCTGAAACGGGCGTTTTTTTAAAACAAGCAGACAGACAGACTGACGTCAAGCTAACAAGTTATACAGAAAGCAAACAAGAAATCGATTAAAGCAAGCAAGCAAGCAAGCAAGCAAGCAAGCAAGCAAGCAAGCAAGCAAGCAAGCAAGCAAGCAAGCAAGCAAGCAAGCAAGCAAGCAAGCAAGCAAGCAAGCAAGCAAGCAAGCAAGCAAGCAAGCAAGCAAGCAAGCAAGCAAGCAAGCAAGCAAGCAAGCTAAAAACTGTTTCGTGTTACACAAAAAACAACCCTCTTCCAGATTCATTGCATAGTCCCCTTCACAGTTCCCCTGCGCCATCTTGAAAGGTAACCATGCCTATGCATCGAAGCGAGTCGATCGTTCAGCTTGCAATGACAGAAACCTTTTAACACCTTGCGGGACAATTATTCACGTGTCTCTATCATTGCAAGCTCAATGTTCGTCTCGCTTCGATTCAAAGGCCCGGCTACCTTTCAAGATGGCGCAGGGAACTGTGTAGTGGGCTATTGGATTGCTTTACTTCAAGACTGCACTTATAATCCGGCTGCATAGACGAGGCTTAAAATTTTGCGTGAGCGGGCCGGTATTCGTAAACTAACGCATTGTTCATATACAGTGTAAATGATATATTGGTCTCTAAAGAGGTGTTACGATAGTACTTGTAATCCACTTACACGTAATTGACACTTCAATGTTTTCTCAATAAGATCATTGTAATGGTTTTGTGTAGAAATACGCAATGAGTAGAAATACGCAGTGAGTAGACATACGCAGTGAGTAGAAATATGCAGTGAGTAGAATTACGCAATGAATAAAATTAAGCAGTGAGTAGAAATACGCAGTGAGTAGAAATACCCAGTGAGTAGAAATACCGAGTGAGTAGAAATACGCAATGAGTAGAAATACGCAATGAGTAGAAATACGTAATGAGTAGAAATACGCAATGAGTAGAGATACGCAGCAAGTAGAAATACAGCAAGTAAAAATGCGCAATGAGTAGAAATACACAGTGAGTTAGGTTTTGCACTATAGAATGAGGCTCATTCAACGTGCTAGCGTAAAACAAAATCTCGACGAAACATGTTGGACTTAGGAATCGAGTGACAAAAGGATTTACATGTCAAGTACTTATAACTGAAAAAGATGAACCTTTTTGAACTTCCGTACGTTAACTCTTCGTCGGAGTATTTATCGTCCGATATCCCTTTTTCAGTTGTTCAATGTGTTGTATGTTAAAGTCGAGTACTTATAACTGAAAAAGATGAACCTTTTTGAATTTCCGAACGTTAATTCTTCATCGGAGTATTTATCGTCCGATGTCACTTTTTCAGTTGTTCAAGGTGTTATATGTTAAAATACAAATTCTCTGAATTGCGGGTACTACAATTGAAAAAAGGTTGCCCTGAACGAAACGGAGATCGTAGATTATAGATCGTAGGTCATAGAAGCAGAGACCGAAGTGCATGGTGGATGGGACATCAATCAAATAAACTTTCAATATCACTTCAATATCACTTACATTCTTTGATCTGATGATAACGTTTGTTCAAAAAAACAGGTCTACAAAATATCAAACCTGTTGTAAATCGAGAAACGCAATATATACATATGTTTTCTATCAATTTAGATTATATCCTGATTTTTCATATCATAAATATGTAAACGGCTTTAAATTTTGGCTAAATTACATTTTCAAAAGAACACTGAGGCTTACAAAATATTCAGCTGGTTCCAAATGGAAAGACAAAAAAAACAAAAACATTTTGGCTACATTTTACATACTGTTCTTTGTCTTCAAAATATGAATTCTTTAAATTTTGGTTAAATTATAAAGTTGTTTTTTGTTCTCAAACAGGTTGAGAAAATACTCTGCTTCTTTTAACACTTCTCTCGTGTTCTGACAACCCCGCGTGCTTTATAACTGCACACAGCACGCACGCGCGTTTTCTATTCCTTCAATAGAAAACGCGCGCGCGTGCTGTGTGCAGTTATAAAGCACGCGGGGTTGTCAAGTTTTCTATTTCTTTTATAAAATACAAATTGATCAACATGCAAACGCGCGTGCAGTGTGCTCTCATAAAGCACGCGCCTCAACCAATCAAAATACGTGATTTCAAGTAGTTATTTTATAATTCTTCAATATTATGTTGATATTTCAAAGTACGCAATTTTGGCTACATTTAAATGCTACTGTTTATTGTCCTCAAAAAAACAGGTCTTAAAATATATTCAGCTTGTTGTAAATGTAGAGGCTAAAGTGCTTTAAATCTACGAGAATAATAATTAAATATTAGCCTTCACTAAATAGTAGACTAGCTTGCCCAAATGTAGAGACTTCAAATATTTTTTAATCTAGCTACGAGAATAATTATGTGAGCTGGACACAGTCATAATAATATATGTGCCTTTTAATAACATAATTAAATATTTGCCTCTCGCTAGATACCAACTTCCTGTATTACGAATTAAAACTGTGTTGTTTATTTTCCACACGATTTGTTTACATAAAATGAGTTTTTTTCGCCGCTTTGAATGTCGCAAAGATTTTCCTTATCGTTGTGGAACTAAAATAATGATAATATTTAATGAGGGCCCAAAAAAATCAAAACACTTACAGCAAAAGCTCCGAATTAACATTGTCAGAAAGTTTAAACATTTGTTGTCCAAATATAAGTCGTTATCATAGTTGTATCATGTGCAAAAAGTCATAAAAGTCATCGATAAATGACGAACACTTTGGTCAACTATCGTTCTTGACTGACTAGCCTCGCATACACGTGAAAAATATCTATTCTGTTCCAACGTAAGCCATAGTTAAAATGCGTGAACAAGAGGCTATACAGTCAAAACCATAATTCGGTCCATAAGTAAACATTTTTAATGTCTTAAATCTAACGAAGGATTAACGTCAGTAGGTAACAGTTCTCTTTAGTGAACAAGTTACCATTTTCAAGTAAGCTTCTTAAATTTCGAAATTTTGCTATTTTTGCACACAAAAAAATCTCGCTGCTAGTTTTAAAACGCGATATCAACCAATTTTCGCTACATGTGGCCCAAACAGTCTAAAATTTGTAATTGAGGAAGTCCTAGAATAAAACAAGTTTTTATATTAATTATAATGCAATTTGTTCGTATATGGGAGCTTCTGAATTTTCCATACGTTACAGTAGCTTAAGAAAGAATTATTTATGAAACATACGTAGATATTATGATAAATATAATTAGTCTCTGCTAATAAAGAAAGAACGAGAACAAATTTGAATATTGCAACATCGGTTAACTGTCATGTAATGGATAATAAAAAGAGAAAACAATTAATAATATAAGCACAAAAATGAGAAACGATTCATGAGCGCATCTTGGAACCTTCAAGAACTTTAATGGACCTCATTCGTTTGCCCTTTTGACTTGCTTCAATGCTTTCCCAATACAACCTCTTGGAAGATAGACTTTATAATATAGAAATGTATAAAACATTTCAATCATTACAAAGTCATTATCATGCAAGAGGATTGTATTTAGAAACTGTTTGGAGCAAGTGAATAACGTTCATTGCATGTTAACAACTCTACGTAAATTCCTTCAAAAAATATCAGTCTAACTCAGTACTCCGACGAAGGGCTAAAGCTCGAAACGTTAGTAAAGTAAAGTCAACATTTTTTACGGTGTTACAAATTTCATTATATTACTTAAGATAAATAATAAATTATACAAAATAAGATTCACATTTTTAGGAAATAAGATCTAACATATATTTAACTGAACAATTACATTTATAAGACAGCAAAATCATAAAAATAGCTACTGGATTTCGTTCGATTTTTTTTTTACATCCAAATATATTTTAATTTCCCTGTTCTTACAAGACTGCAAAACCCTAAATAAAGCTACTATATTTTAATAATTGTTGTTTAATTCCGTGACAAATTAAATCCAAAATTCAGATGTTGCCAAGTAAAAATAAAACGCGTTCAAAAATCATTTAACAGAACTACTTGACCATTGGATTTGTTCAAACCCCCAATTAAATTTAAATTTCAAATCTTTAACACTTAACTGCAAATTAAAATCCCAAACTAAAAATAGTGTACTTATTAATATTTATTAATATTTTCTTTGTTTTATTTTTAGGATACAATTACAGTCCCTTGTTTCATGTTTCAAACTGCAAAATCCCAAACTAAAATAGTATACTATATTTTCTTTGTTTTATTTTTAGGATACAATTACATCCCATGATTCATGTTTCAAACTGCAAAATCCCAAACTAAAATAGTATACTATATTTTCTTGTTTTATTTTTAGGATACAATTGCATCCCATGATTCATGTTTCAAACTACAAAATCCTAAACTAAAATCATAGTTACATTTTCTTTGTTATATTTTTCGGAAACAATATATTACATCCCAAGTTTCATAATCGGGTATTTAAAAGTAAAACTGCACATTAATAAAAACATTTAAAAAAACACAAAATCCTAGGTAAAGCTACGAAATGAAAGCTACTTTTGATTTTTTTTGGCAGCTGGAACTCCAAATTATTCGACCCAAACCAACACGCAATATTATTGCTTTCGCAAATTGAACATTACAATTTTAAGATCAGCAAAATTCTTATTTTAGCCAGAGAAAAGGAAGCGGTAAAACTAGACGTTTCCAGGTTTCATGTCTAAAGTACCCTGGCCCCAGAGGTCTTCTTTTCTTCTTTTAATCACAGGGAAAGAAAAGAAGAAAAGACTGAAACCTCTGGGACCAGAGTATGTCGGAGTGAAATTGACAAAGATAAACAAATGCAATACTGGCAGTAAATCAATGCTAATCAAACCGTGCGCTCGCTCGTACCTCGCCGGGGCCCAGAGTCTTGTAGCAACGAAGCTCAGAGCTTGGTCAACTTTGGACATGGTGGCTCTTCAAGCCAGGCAAAACCTTCACCGCGATCTCGTTAAAAATGTCGATCAACGTCGAAACCAAACTTCACGTTCACTGTTCTTTGAAGCGTTGTCAGGGCAATGAGAGAGCTATAGGACTATTTAGAGATGGTGCATGTGATTAAGCCCCTAGATCTTAGAGATATGAGTACCGTATTTACCGTGGTATTCTACGAACGGTCTTTGCAAGGTGTTTTAACAATCGATAATGGTTTAGACCACATCAGCTTGGCTGAACTGTAATGATAATTTTAGTACATCGTTATAAAGAGAAATATGTTAAAAAAGTAATATCTATTTTTTGATTGAAAAAGTAATAAAGATGATTTTGACGTAGTCTCTCGATAAATTAATTTCACACCTTGTGAATTCGTCTCTTTGTAATACAAAATAAGATGGAATAACTAAAAAAATAATGGAGAAATGGAGAAGAAACGAAAAGAGAATTTCCATTAGTGTTAAAAGTCCAATTTGAGAGAGCGGATTTTAATTTAAAAATCAAATATTATGGGATTTAGATATACAGAAAAGTAGAATAGGAAAAACAAACAAACAATGAAGAATAGAATAAGATAGTACACAATAATTTATTTGTTAAATTAACTTATAATACAAAGCACAAAGTCATTTATGAAAAAAAAAAAAAAACTGATTGGAAAATTCTTTCGATATTTTTGCATGGGAGCCATGACACATTTTAACCAAAAATATTACAATTCAATAAACATATTTTTCTCATTTTAAGAAAAATTTAATTAATCTATAATCAAGATTGAATGATAGTCACATTTCAAATTAAATAAACTTCAAAAAGTCTAAACAAACATAAAAAAAGATAATGAAAATAAAATAAAAAATAATCATGAAACCGAAACCAAAATTGACGAGAAAAAATCAAATACCGCGAAAAATTTTAAAAAATGTGATAAACCACGATTATAATAACTCCCCACCACATATATTCTACGATTATAATAATAACCTTACTTCAAGAGGGAGAAAAGCCTATTTAACAGTAATTTTTTAATCATCGAAGCTCTCAAACTAAATAAGTAAATAGACGTGAAGAAAAAGACATATCCTTTATGTCCTGTGCGACTAGATCGGTCAGTTACTTTTTAAATTCGTGTGAATAATTTTTAATAAATTTAGTTTAAAATATTTTAGTCATATCATTAGGATATTAAGTGATATGTAACTATAAATTATCTATAATTTTTATTTATTATATGAATTTAACTAGATATTGCTTCTATGTGTTTCGTAATAATGATAAGTTGTATACATTATATATTTTTTATAAATATTTATTATATATTTTTTATACGTGTAAATTATTAGGATGCAGAGATCCACATCAGGACTCTAGTCTTGCCAATTTTATTAACCTGCTCAGTTTAACAAATAAACTATGTATGTATGTATGTATGTATGTGATCAGTTTAGTTTAGTTGACAGTCTATTCAATAGCTGACTTCCTTTTGAATAAAAACGATTTCTGTCCCATTACGATAAGTCAAATTTAATTTAACCTGGTCTGAAATCGGAAATATTCAAAGTGTTATGACTGCTGTACAGCTAATTAATTAGGATGCAGAGATCCACATCAGAAATCTAGTCTTGCCAATTTTATTAACCTGCTCAGTTTAACAAATAAACTATGTATGTATGTATGTATGTATGTGATCAGTTTAGTTTAGTTGACAGTCTATTCAATAGCTGACTTCCTTTTGAATAAAAACTATTTCTGTCCCATTACGATAAGGCAAATTTAATTTAACCTGGCCTGAAATCGGAAATATTCAAAGTGTTATGACTGTTGTACAGCTAATTAAAAAAATACAACATTCATTAAAAAGATCAAAAACTGTGATAATTGCTACAATAAAAATCTTCATTAAAAGATTACGAAGCGACAAGAAATAAAATTGAAATGACAAACACAAAAAATATTGATTAAAATTGAAATGGTTTTCAACTTTTTCGTTAAATGTTAACAAGCGAGTAAACTAGTATAGGCTGCGTCGGTGTTTGATATAAACGATAGGTTATAAATTGAAATTTGTAACACCGCAAAAATGATACCACCTATTTAAGTCATAACTTCACTGACGTTTCGAGCATTCGCGTTTCCTCGGGGTATTAAAAAGCGACAATAATTTTCTTTATGAAATCAGAATTCATGTTTGTATAGCTATTGGTTTGGTTTTGACGCTTAGTTTTCTAGTTTATGATTAGACCATGACTATGGCTGTCAAAAGTCAAAATCGGCTAACGCGTTGCTATGTACGTTTTGATGCTATTCAAATTGTTTGGGGATAAGATTCTTTGTCTTATGTATTTAAATGTCACGTGAAAAATGTTTGGGACAAAAGTTTTTATTCCCAGAGGTTTTGAATTGGGTCGAAACGTACATAGCAACGCGTTAGCCGATTTGGCCTTATCTCGGGGATTCTCTTATCTTTTCTAAAAATGTCATTCATTAGTGTGGAGAAACTTGGTATTTTAACATGCGAAGATTAGGTATTTGAGCCGAACGCATTATAATTACACATCTACATTTGAAAAATGTTCGCAAAGATTCCGTTAAAAAAGGAGAGAGTAAAGTGTTATATAAACAAGTATTAAAATTCCCGAAAATTGACCATCGTGAACTAAATGCCATTAACTTCTAGTGCTTTCCATGAAACAGCTGAAACATTGAACTTATAAGGCGTTGAATTTGAATTTGAAACATTGAATTTTAAGTATTTGTAAGGCGTTTTTTTAGTTCAATCCTGTTTTTTCTAGTGACCTTTTCGTGCATGCACGAAGACCATGTATTGTCTTTTGTCGAAGGGAAAAACCTTTCAGAATTTTAATTGAAAATACGCAATATTTTCCTCTTTTTCCCGAATTATTTCAAGTTCTCACAATTTCGAAAAATTTACAATCTAAACAAAAAAATTTATACATCAAATACACACAAACATACATTCACATTGAAAAGTATAATACACCTATTTCAATAATCGTTGTCGCAGCCGAAGCTACAGTCCACAATCTGAAGCCTGCAAAGGATGTCGGTTATATGGACTTAATTTGTGGTTTATTGCACGATTTTAAAATAAATATTTGTATTTGTATCTACCAAAACAACAACTTGTATGGACATATAACACCAACACGTACAACCAAAATATACTATGAATATATCGATAACAAGAGAAGAGATACCGACATCCTTTGCAGGCTTCAGAGTGTGGACTGTGGCTTTGTTTGCGACAATAATTTTTGAAATAGGTATAATATATACAGTCCCTTGCAAGCAGAGTCTTTCTTTGCGATATCTGACAACAAATGAGAAATCGCAAAGAGATAGATACTCTGCCGTTAAGGAAGAATACAGTAAAATGATATGAAATATTTGTATAGGAAATCGGCACGATCTTGAGTACAATTCGCAATTAACACGTACGTATACGGGTGATTTTGAAAGTATTATTTGATATCTTTCAAAGCATCAAAACATCACGAGTATCTATTAATTACAAATTGTACGAGAAGATCGTTCGATTTTAATTTATAATATACTGAAAAACTAATTGGTGCTCTGCAGAGTACAATTTACGATTCAATTGTACTCTTCTCGTCCAATCAGAATCCAGTATTTGTGTATAAGTTTGAAAACAAGCACTATGAAGTAGAATTGAGTGAATGAGATACTAACATGGGGTTTTCTGCGTTCATTATGGCGTATAGACCATGCCTGGTTAAGAAAAGGTAAAGAAAAGAAAAGAGAAAAACAATAATTTAACAAATAGAATAAAGTTACGTAGATAAAATAGCAATGAAAACATATAAAGGATAACAGAATGATAATAGATTAGATATAGTTTAGTTAAGTTTAGTTTTAGATAAAGTTAAAATCTTTAGGAATTTTAGAATTAGATTATATCAAAGTGTTAAAAGTAGGTAGAGTTTATGTTTAGTAAATACAAGGGTAAAAGAACGAACGAACGAACGAGAGAAAAGAATGGAAGGACCTCCACTAACAGACATGCAACTAAAACTATACTTTTTGTTGCAAATTCACCAATTTGACCTTTAATAGTGGCTTCCTATTTTTCAACCAATCACATGAACTGAACTTCTTGTCCAATCATATCGCGATAAAAACAAATATTAAAAGTTTCAATCATATTGATATATATGAAAACGAAACTAAGCATTAACCAATCACATGCAAGATGACTGAACTTCTTGTCCAATCATATCGCGATAAAAAGCAAATATTAAAAGCTTCAATCAAATTGATATATTCTATCATGAAAACGAGTCTAAGAATTACTTCACATACTTTGAAGGCTTGCTAATTGTTAACCAATCACATGCAAGAAAACTGCATGCAATAATATGACTTTATTCTAAAGTT
The DNA here is from genome assembly GCA_949775045.1 of Metridium senile. Classification (NCBI taxonomy): domain Eukaryota; kingdom Metazoa; phylum Cnidaria; class Anthozoa; order Actiniaria; family Metridiidae; genus Metridium; species Metridium senile. Next base: position 7,227,599 of record OX459101.1, on the reverse strand, counting down.
ACATCGCTTACCTTCCACTCTCGCTACTCGCAATGGATCCTGGGATACTATTCATGCTTCCACTTGGATCACTATCTGCTATTGATGAAGATCGACTACTTCTGCCGCTGCCACCATAGTTATCATTCCTAATTCCTCGTGCCGATGTCTTGAGATACCCTCCTGTTGATAATACAGCAATATTGTTTAAACTACCTGATGGGTCCTCGTCCTGTGGTAGTTGACCTGTGGAGAGAAAGAGGGTTGGGGACGAGTTAGTGCATGCACAGGCTTACCTTGCTTGTTGGCAGTTATGTACCCATAGTTCCCTTAGTTATAAAAGCAAAGTAACCTTTTTAAGTTGCAAATACACTCACGATTAAATGGGAACCGTACATCCTAAGTAAAAAGTACCCATGGGATTAATGTACCCAAAGTAAAAGTTCTCTTAGCCTTTACACACTCAACAACTGGGATAGTGTACCCATAGTTGAAGCTCCTAAAACAACGATTTACCAAGAGTGACAGCTTCCCTGGGAACAATGCACCCAAAGTAAAAGTTCCAAAATACAATGTACCCAATGTAGTGTCGTTTTTATTCGCATTGCACTAGATTAAGACGGATTACAACTTGTACTTTTATTCTCTGTCCGCCATTACAAAAACTACATCCTCGGCTGCCTGGCCTTTACACAGGGATCCCAACATATAACACCCAAGTTAAAAGCTTCTCTGGTAACAAATTACCAAAACTTGAAGTTCAACAGGGAATGATGTGCCCAGAGTCAACGCTCCCCTGGGACCAATGTACCCAGATTTAAAGTTACCAGAGAAAAGCATACCCAAAGACAGGTTTCTTTCGGAATAATGTATACAATTATTCGCACTAATACGCATCAAACATAGTAAAAACGTATATTTGAATATTCAAAACATCATCGAACTTTAAATATCATTCGCACTTACTTCAAGTGTTACAAAGAAACGAAAAACGCTTAATATAGTTTTCACACAAAAAAACTTTATTGGGAATTGCATTTATAAAATCTGTTTTACTTTCAAGAGCAATTTCTAGTAATGTTGCATACTCGCTAATAATATATACATATTTTGTAAAGATTCGCAAGAGAAATACAGTGACAAAAAGACACAAAAATAAACTTTACCAAACATTTACCATTGAAGTTAAAATTTGAACGATTATTTGAATTGGTTTAGTTTTTGGTTATTTTTAAATTGATTAATTTATCATTGAGAACCATTTTATAATTACGCAACGTTTAAACTATTTCCACCACAAATTCAAATTTATAAAAAAAACCTTCTTCCTTAGTAACTGGAAAACGTATTATGTATCACCATAACAACATGTTACCATAGAAACGAAATTTAGTCGAAGAGCCACCTTAATATTTTGTTAGTTGTTTAATTTGTTTGTTTGTTATAGTATTAGAAGACTCACCTTAAGATCTTTAAACCCACTTGAAACCCCCTTATGTTAATAGTAACAAGAAGATTATGGATTACAAGAATCAAGTACAGATAGAAATAATATTATAAGAGTAGAGGGGGGAGAATATTAGGGGGGAGAATATTAGGGGGGAGGGAAGGGGAAAAGGAAGACAACAGGAGACAGACAAACAATCAAGTAAACAATGAAGCAATACATAGTTAGAATTGAATGGAAATAAAATGAATGAAATGGGATGAAATGAAATGAGAAGGAATGAGCATTGTATACGTATATTAGTATAAATTAACAGCAACTTATTTTATATCATTATTATCGGAAATATTATTATCATGTAGTGTCAAGTGAATGAGTGTTTGAATGACGAATGCATAGTAGCAAAATGAATGAATGAATTTGAACCTCGGCATTACATCATGTTACGATAAGTCATGCAATTTTAATGCATTTTACTTCACGCAAAATAACGGCGAAAAGAAGGTATTAAGTTTTGCACATGCAAGAATATACATGCATATAAAGTCAAACGTTATAGCGAATATGGCAAAGCAAATATGAAAAAGAAAGTAAATAAACCTCAATTGCACGTGCAAGAACAGACATGCATGTAAGTCAAACGTTATAGCGGATGTGGCAAAACAAATATGAAAAAGAAAGAAAATAAACTCCTCAATTGCACATGCAAGAACAGACATGCATGTAAGTTATAGCGAATATGGCAAAGCAAATATCACAAAAGAACAAAAATAAATCAAAATTAAACTTGATGAGGGTGATACACATTTAAGATTCATAAACGACAATACATATTAAATGACTCAAGCAAAACTGCGTGGGACAAAAGACAATTATAAAAATAGCAAAAACGTTATGGATCAATTAAAAATGTTAAAAGAAAACAGATGCAAATACGAACGAATAAGCGTACTATATATAATGCATACACCTATTTTAAAAAGGTTATTGGAATGAACGGTGAAAGGTGACGGCACGACCGAAAGGAATTGTGGTTACACCTACTTCTGCGAGTGTTTTTTCCCCGGGGGGTTCTCCCTTTATCCAAGTGGTAGGGGTGATCGGCGTACCTTTTAGGGTTAAAATATTTCCAGTGCGTACCTTTTAGGGTCCATTTAGTGTCTTGGCTCAAAAATCAGTTGTAAGGGTCGTTTTTACTCTGCTTTATTTGTAACTGTGCGTACCTTTTAGGGGTCATTTTCAAAATCTCCGCCGATCACCCCTACCACTTGGACAAAGGGAGTACCCCCCCCCCCCCCCGGGTTTTTTTTTCTGGTTTGCTAAGCACAGTTTTATAAATTATAAGCACTTCACTGGCTGCCATTGTGCATGTAATTCATTTTCTGTCCTCCAAGAGGTATTTATAATCAATATTACACCCACAGTTCCTTGCGGCCTTGCCGTTCCGCGCCATTTGCCGTTCGCCATTCCGACAACCTTTTTTGAAACTAGTAAGTACATACACCCATACCGAGAATGGGTCACCCGTGAAAAGCGTACAAGCTATAGTTGCGCAAAGGATCATGGATCAGTGTATACGGCACGCCTTTCTTGTTGTCTAATAAGTCAAACATGTCATTTCTAAAAAACACATTGACAAGTGTGGCGATGTAGCTATGAAATCCTCTATAGTAAAGTGTACATGGGTTATCCATAGCTTGTTGGCTTTTCACTTCACGGGTGACAAAGTTTCTCGGAATGGGTGTACACAATTCATTCGACAGACAGACAGACAGACAATGACTTCCACGAACAAACATTGTATGTACACCATATGATTGCCAAGGACAGACAGACAGCCAGTGATTGACATACCGTTGGGTATCCGTTGTTCCGTCGTCGGTAGGTACGTGATGCTGGCGCTCTTACCAGCTTGGACGAGAGGGACTGGACTAGCCGACGGCATGGGACTCCGCTGACCTTCTTGTTCAATTTGTGGTATCATACTAGTGCTGTTACGACGTTGCCGAAGTGCACCACGGGAAGCTAAGGGGGACACAAGTACACCGAAAATGATAATCAGGATAGGAGGTTAAGAGAGAAAGAAACATGCAAGTTGATTGGTTGAAGAAGAAGAATTGACATACAACAGTTGACGATGTAGGCACGAACAGTTATTGATCATGAGCAACGACGAAACAACGATTAGAAATAAACAGTTGACGATGTAGGCACGAACAGTTATTGATCACTGATGAACAACGACGAAACAACAATTAGAAATAAACAGTTGACGAAGTAGGCACGAACAGTTATTGATCATGAACGACGACCAAACAACGTTGACGAAAACCAACGAACAATTAACGACGAAGGAACGAACTAACGGCGGCAAAACAATTCTCGATTACAAGTTACAAACAAATGACAATGAAAATTAAAAAGTAAGAACGATGTAAGAACGACGACTCAAGATAGTAGAAAGTAATAGATAGAAAATAGAAAAGCGAGAGCTGTACGAACAATTTACGAAGAAACGAGCAAATTACAACTCACAATCAATATATATAAGGCAGAAACGAGCAATCAACCAAAATACATGCATGTATAGACAAAGAATGCATTGGATTCCTAGGTAATAGGGTAGCTACATCTGGAAAAGCTAGATTCCCGTAAGTCCATCCGACATCAACATTGAACAAAGAAAACTGAACAATGACTATATGCACCCAGTCTTCCTCTATCAACCCAACCACAGGTAACCCAAAACATTGAATATTTTCGAAGCAAGTAAGGCTAAAGGTGATTAAATGACAGGATGAAAATGAAATGGGAATGAACGAATGAGAAAAATTCAACGATAATGAAATGGGATAAAAAATGACATGAAATAAGATGAATGGGATATATTATAAGGGAACGCGTTAATTTAAGCTTAGCGTTTAACTGTTACTGTTGATTAGTCCATCACGATAGCGTGGTGAGATGAATGAGCCCACGGTGTTTTTGAACAGAGGTTAACTCACTGAGGAATGCTCTATGACTGTTGTATGGCATGATGACGTCACGCAGAAGATCAGAAGAAAAGAAGCGGTCTAGAATAGAGATTGTTAGAGAAGGACAATGCAATTAACAGACAACGATACAACACAATTATATTGATTAATAACAGTAGTAGTGTTAATTTAGGAACGACTAAATGAAATATGTCATTTTCGACAAACATAAGGGTTAATTTAGAGCGAAAACACTACAACCATGAAATAAAGAAAAAATACTTGCTAACCAATAGAGTGATTTTCATATAACCGTGAAAGAATTGGCAAACCAATAGTTGTTACTACACTCTGAATCTATTGTTTTCTTTTGTTGTTACCAACAAGTACGAACTAAATAGTCGTTTCTCGTTCAAGGTCATATTGAAGTTCTCTTAGAATTGTTTAGGAGCTTCAACTATGGGTACACTATTCCCAGTTGTTGAGTGTGTAAAGGCAAAGAGAAAGTTATTGTTTAGTGACTATTTAGTCAGTATCACAACAAATACAAAAGGAAACAATAGAGTGCAAACAATATGTCCGTGGAATACAAAACGAAATAGTACTAAATACTGTACATTAAACAATAGGAAACAATAGAGTTAGCAAAAATTGCATATATACTATTTGCACTCTTCCTCATTACAACTTTACTTGTCTTTGATAGAGACTCATAGCTACTAAATAGAAACTATTACACAGTAGCAATTTTATTTTATTTCATGGAAATAGTGTTTTCGCTCTCAGTAATCACTACAACCTCGTAATTCCCCTACCTACGCACAGGCTATGGGAAAATGAGGTTGTTGAGATGAAGATGAATTGGTTATAATTAAGTAAATATTAAATACATTAACTATACATCAATATCAATTTATGAACAACAATGTAATATCTAACACTTTTTGTGGTTATTTACTAAGAAAGAGAGAACAAAATGAGTTATATATCGTTAAATTTAGAAAAGAAAAACACATCTGGAATACAGCAATACACTGTTAACATATTGACAACAGCACTTGTTAATGAACAGGGGTGAGAGAATGGTTACTAACGCCCATTTTGAAACGAGAGGGACTGAAATCCAGCATGATGGTGGGATAATGTCAGTGGTTAAAGTACAAATGACAACAAACAGCACTTGATAATGAACAGGGGTGAGAGAATGGTTACTAACGTCCATTTTGAAACGAGAGGGACTGAAATCCAGCATAATGGTGGAATAATGTAAGTGGTTAAAGTACAATTGACAACAAACAGCACTTGTTAATGAACAGGGGTGAGAGAATGGTTACTAACGCCCATTTTGAAACGAGAGGGACTGAAATCCAGCATGATAGTGGAATAATGTAAGTGGTTAAAGTACAATAAACAACACGAGAGAATGGTTACGAACGCGGCCCATTTCGAAACGAGAGGGACTCAAATCTAGAATGTTGGAATGATGTAATTGGTTAAAGTACAATAACAGTGAAGTCAAAAAGAGTTATAAACAGCACGAGAGAATAGGAAGTAACGTCCACTTTGAAACGAGAGAGCTCAAGAAAGACCAAAGGAAAGCATTTGAATATGAAGGTTTGAAATTGGCATTTAAGTCATTATTGGTACGTACTTTAACGTTCAATTTACAACGAGAGACACATGAGATCTCAGTATGATCACGTCCAATTACAATTGAGGTAGACTTGGACCAAGTCATCAATAATTGGTTATGAATTTAAAGATGTTTAAAATAGTTTAAATAATAATCAATAATGATTGAGATATTGATTTAATAGAACGAGAGACACATGGGATCTCAGTAAATCCACGTCCAATTACAACCGAGGTAGACTTGGACGAAGTCATCAATAATTGGTTATGAATTTAAAGATGTTTAAAATAGTTTAAATAATTATCAATAATGATTGAGATATTGATTTAATAATGGAAATTAATTTTTCATTGTTTAAATGATTATAACTTGAGGATTTTTATTTAAAAGTATAATGATTCAAATGTTATTAATAATTCATTAAATTTTAATCAGTATTTACCTTGGTGACTTGGGCTCATGTTTGGACCAATCGGATGTCGAGGATGCGAAACAGGAGACATTCTCGGAGAGTGGTGCCCAGACCTCGGATGAGTTAGCGCAGGGTCATATGGCATTTCACCGTACACGTGATCAGGCACCTGACCATATCCCACCCTGCCTCGCGAGCCGCCTATGACTAGTTTTGCTTTGTCAATGTCCATTTCTTTTAGCTTCTGTTTCGCGGCGCGGGCTCGTTCCTCTTCGTCTGGTTTTGTAGGGAAATAAGTTTAGAATGGAACATTTAATCATTGTTATCATTCAAACGTTCCAGAATCCAGAGTTTACACCTATTTCAAAACGGTTGACGGAAATAAGAATGAACTGAATTAGGGGTATACGTCTTATACATCTAACCACGAAAAATTCAAGGTTTAGTCGACTACAAGCAACGCCAGTACTTCCTTTTTGTAAGAATAATTAGATTATATCGCCTCGATTGTTCGTGTTTAGATGCATACCCATAGTTCTTTTCCGTCTTGGAATAGTCATTTCCTATCGCCAACCTTTTTAAAATAGTTGTACATTCAGTGATTTGTTAGAGTACAGTCAGTTCCAAACGTTATGACCATGAAATAGCACAAAATCTAAAAAGCACCAAATACAAAAAGGAATGGCGGTGTCTCTGCGCACTCCTAGTACAGCTTTTAAAATCTGCACAACCTCAACACTATAACAACGATAACTGTACTTATGGACGTTTCGGCCGTCATTTGTGATTGGTGCATAAACTAAACACAGTGCTTTAGGCTGAATACTTACAAACGATTCGATTCGTTACCCATTTTTGGGGGCGTAAAACACTGCGAAAAAGGACTAAGCACTAACTTAAGTTCGGCTTTTGTCCAATAGTTCCCACCTACTGCGGTCTTCGACTTTCTGTTAACTCAGACATTCCCACAGCTTGCTGTGAAATACGTTTTTAGCTGCCGTCAATCAAAATTAATAAGTCGGTACCTTGATTGGCGGCAGCGAAATACGTATTTTACACAACAAGCTGTTGGAAAGTCTGAGTTCGCAGAAAGTCGAAAACAGCAGTAACTCGAACAAAGAACTGTCCAACTTCCAATCTTTAAATTTGTTTTAAAAAGGATGTACGTTTTCTTTTCGGTTCCTAAGTACATACATATTTTGTTTCCTAAATTTGGTGCTATTTAGCTAGTACATACTCATGATCAAGTTAAGCAGTTGTGCATTTAGGTTTCTCGACTGAAAAGGTATCGTTAACACTACATCAAATTGTCCTTTTGACTTTTCGAGAAAAAAACTGTCTCAGTTATGTTTAGAATAATAAGATTTTTGAATGTTTCTATTCATTCAATATAAAACTTTTTTAACGTTTGGCTAAGACTTTAATTTATATAATATATTATTGTATTATTATTGATTAGTTTTTGAATTTTTTAGATTTTTTTCTCTGAAATGGTTGGACATTTATTGTGGTGTTAACCTCCTTTTTAGTCTGACGACGACGACAGATAAACAGACATACAGACAAACAGACAGACAAACACTACCAATTACCACAGAAAGACAAATATACAGATAAACAGAAAGATAGACAGACAGATTACAAGACAGACAGGCAGACAGAAAGAGAGACTAACAGTGTCCAGGATTAACAATCTGACAAAAATAGCAAAAACAAACAGACAAACAGACGGACAGACAGACAGACGTTCAGCCCATCGACACAGCAACAACATAGCAACAACACAGCAACACTAAATAACTGACTGACTGTTTCTAAACAACTAGACAGAACGAGAAACAACCAACAAACAAAAGTCAAACAAACAAACAACCAACTACACAACGAAATAAACTTATAAACGAACAAACAATTGGAACGACATTGAAAACAGAAAACTTACAAATTACTAAACATAAATAAACCAAATTGCATATTATGCGCCTCCGTCACGAATTTACTGTCGTAACGCAACACGTATATTGCTTATACGTTGCGTGACAACACCAAGATGGCGGCAAGGGAAATTACTAACAAAAGCGTACGGTAAATCTTTCATCCAAGTCACAGATGAAATTTCGTGAATATATTGTCATATATCAGTGTTAAAACCAGCCATGTTTAACATCATTATTCGTTTTTAATAAAGCAATTATTAGATTACTCATTATAGGATTGAAATGATTATCATTATTTCATAGCATTCGTTAATTAATTATTATTGAATCTTATTATTTACTATTATCATTATCAAAGTTAGTATTAAAATTTAAGCAGGTTATAAACAGGTTTCTTATATTTTAACAAACAAGTTTTTCCTGTTCTTTAAATTTTATTTTTTGGCTTCAGAAACAGGTTTTTCAAGTTTTAGAAACAGGTTTAAAAAAGTTTTGAATCATGGGAAACACGATTTGCAATCCACGAGTTAAGAAGAACTCATGTTTTTAAATAGGTGCGATTTAAAAAGTGATTCTCATTTAAGAAAGTCAAAGACGAGAAAAAGTTTATCAAACTGTATTTTCAATAAAGAAATATATTTCAATAGAAGATTTTTTTACCGAGATTTCTTTAGAATTAGTTTCATTTAAAGAGGATGAAAGAGAGGATAATGGTTGTTACAGGATTAAGCTGTTATGAATGAGGTTAGGTTAGCCAGTCAATATATTAAAAAACCTGACGAATAGCGTACTAGTATATAGGCTGTCGATAGATTTCCGACGAACCACGAGTGAAACCCGACACTCTCACTCGGACTCGATTTTTCCGATCTACCGACTGATTCATGAGGAATTTCAAGCAATCCCCAATCAACTGATTTACAAAAAAGTGATAACCGACATTCTGCCGACAAGCCACGAAGCTATTTCCGACTGACCGATTAACGTACGACGAACCTTAAACAATACCCGACGTTCTGCCGACATGCAACTTTCCAGATCCCCAAATCATCCGACAACTCACACGATTTCCGACAGACCAATTTGCGACGAACAAGAAGTCCTTTACCCGATAACTTCGATGATAACTCACCAAAGAAAAGACCGACAGTCACAAATAAAACCTCTAAAAAAAAAACAGCCGAGACAACGAACTACTCCTGAACACCGATTACTTAACGAACGACATTCGATTCAGCCGAAACTCTATCGACAGCAAATATAGTACGCAATTCTCCACAAGGTAAATTTTTTTCTTTTTTTTTTCACTTTTAATGCTATGCGTTGACGAAAGGAATGACAGCAAGTTCGTAACGATACAATGGAGAGGTCAATAGACAAGAGAATCTAATCGTAGTAACTTCAAATTCAAAGTCAAACTTGCGTAATTTTTCCATCTTTTTAGCTCAATTTTGTCTCTCCATGGCACCGGAAGTCAGCGAGCACAATATCCGAAGTATGAATAGTAATGGAATATCCGACATGGTTCTGAACTGTGAATGAAATCATGCCGAGACTTATCCGAAGATGTGCCGATTTGTCCCCGAAATTGTATCGATTTTTCAGCGAAACTGTTTAAGAATCAATGAATGTACCATAACTTAAAAAGCCTTATGTAAAGATATATGCTATTGTTGCCCGTAATCGGATTTCAGCTCAATCAATAAAGATTATAAAAACAATGACATTTTTTTTTTCGATCACAAAATAATTCCGGGAAGGTTTCATTCTAACTCTATGCACTACTGGGACAACTGCTATTTTAAACCACTTTTTTCCGGTCGCAAAGCACTAATGGGTAAATTGTAAAATGTGCGAACCGTGATTGCCTAAGATCATTGAATCAGCTTATTCTTAAAAATATCACGAATTGAAGAGTAATACTGGTTAATTTTCCGAAAAAAAACTATGACAATTCCTAAAACCGTACCTAATTAAATTTCTTTAAAATGCTCATAAAGTCAGCAAACTTAGCCAATCCTATAGCTATTCAAAAGTTACTTATTTTTTTTTGCTTTGTCAACGACCATAAAATTTCGTATTTCCCATGCGTAATCAATTTGTTGCGCCAAATTTTGTTTCTCGCACCATTTACTGAATGTATTTTAAAAAATGTAATTATAAAACTCTTTCGACCTTGCAATAATTCAGCAACATTTATTAAGATTTGAATATTAAGAATGCATCAAACTTGCGTTAAGCTAGCAAGATAAAATAAAACGTAACAAAACCGCAAGCAATGCAACGCTTCATACAAGATGCAGAGGAGGAAATGCAAGGGCTCCTACGTTAACAGTTAGTAAACGCAAGCTAAGGACCAAAAGAACGCAACACAACGCAAGTAGGCAATCAGCAGACATGCAAGCAAGAAGCTCAATACAAGATGAAAAGGCTGAAGCGCAAGAACCGACGTAAACGCAAGCCAGCACATTAGTTTACTCGCGTAGTTGCGTAGCAATAACGATGGTAGCATCAGCATATACGATAGAGGAAATACGCAAACCAATACGTAACTAACGAAACATCTTTACAAGTTTATACATCATCTTAATGCTTTTATACATCACTTAATGCTTTTATACATCACTTTATGTTTTTATATATCACTTTATGCAAATCTTGCCAAGAAAACGTATGAATAGAGTATTTACTCAAGTGCCTTACGCAAGTCTATGCAAGTTAACAGCACAAATCTACGCATCAACGATAATGCAAATCAACGTAAGGTGACTGTTACCAAATAGCGCAGCTCCAGCGAGCTTGCTTTTACAAGTTTGCGTAAATAAACTGGGGTAAAATTAGGAGCCTTGAGCAATTGCAAGTTTACGTAAACTAGTCACATAATAGTAATTTTACGCATGTTTAACATGAACCACTTCTAGCAAGTTTATGTGGGGCAGTGAATGCAACGCAAATCTATAAAAAACTAATTTCTTCCATCATAATTTACTAAGACAGCGATCGGTTCAACGTAGGCAAACCAGTATAAAATTAACGCACATGCGGCAAGTTTACGTAGGAAAGTCACGTAAAGGCAATTCTATGCTCGTACACTGATCACACATACGTACGTACAGTAAGTTTACGTAAGGCAGTGATTGGCCAAACACAAGTGATGACACGTAATGTACGTACTTCCAGTAAGTTTATGTAAGATAGGCATGATCTGCCCAACACAAGTCGACGCAAAAAAACTGGTATAAGAAAAAACGCACTTCTAGCGAGTTGACGTACTTACAAGTCAATCACGTTACAGCAATTTTACGCAAGTAAACTAAAGACATAATTAAAGCACCTCGGGCCGGTTGTTCAAAGCTAGATTAATGCTAATCCTGGGAAAACTCTAAAGAAAACCTATAGAGTTAACCCAGGATTAACACTAAACTGGCTTTGAACAACTGGGTCCTCTACATCGAGTATACGTAAGACAACCACCAGCTCAACGCAAGTCAACGCAGCAAGTTTTGTTACTATTTTTTTTTTATTTTTTACAATACGAAGCTTAAACCGTGCAAGTGGAAAACTGTGTAATTTGATGTTAATACCAAGATTGTGCTTTTACGGCTGAGTTAAAAAGCGAGCGCCTGCACTCCTTTTGCACAGCGGCGTTCAAGCACAACCTCAAGTACCCAGGCCTCTCTTGCCTTCAAAATGGTTTACGCATGCGGAAAAAGCTTTCTAGGGAAAAAGCGAAAACGAACTATGACTAAACAAAAAAATATGAACGGGACTAAAACAATTAGAAAGGTTTGAGAAATACTCATGCAAAAATTGAATTTCAATTATCGATTTGTTATGTTATAAGGCAAATCAAATGATTCAAATGCATGCATATATTTGATTAACTTAAATTATTATTAACTATTTTTGGACGATTGATTGAATAGTCTGACGTTTTGACTGCAAAAAGAGGCAGGGCACAATGAACAGTGCATTTTTATAGTGCAAGTGCAAAACGAAAGGTGAGAAAGTGCAATTTAGAATTAACAGTTGAAAAAGAAGAACATTGTTTTCATGACAATGATGATGATGATGATAAAAAACTTATATATGAAGGTTAGGGACGAGTTTTGACGTCGTCTGTCGTCTGTCGATGATATGACGAGTTTAGAAAAAACGAACATTAAAATCATGTTCATTTCATGCAAAACATGAATTTCAATGGAACGATCGATCAAATTAATTTCATCAAACTCAATGAAACGATCGATCAAATTAATTTCATCTAACTCAATGGAACGATCGATCCAATTATTTTGATAACAAACTCTATAAAACATTCGATCCAATTATTTTCCTAACCAAAAATGCAATAGAAAGATCGATCAAATTCATTTTATGACCAAATTCAATGTCTAGGTCAATTAGAACAGTTCATCTAAGGAGATGACGTGTCCATTCGAAGCTTCGATCGCGGCAGACTCCCAAGAAGGATATTCCATTAATCTTCACGGCTCGGCAACGCGTTAGTTTGTCTAGCTAAACGTCATAGTAGTCTAGTCGCTTACCCATTGGTTCCCGGCCAGGCGGTAATTGCGGCAGTACCCGGGTCTTTTTCAGTCCCGGGCCATGTATCGGGGACGTTCGACCTAACGGGTACTGACCCGGTAAAGTGTGATAACCATGGTGATGCATTACGGGCGACATGCCAGGTGACATGCGCCCTTCAAGAGGGCGGCCAAGTCCGGGATGTTGAATGGATCTAAGCTGTAATGGTTGCGTTCTGTTGTGGTCAGCGGCTGAATAAGGATAAGATGTGCCATGCGTTGTGGTCGTTGTATGGTAACCAGAGTAAGCTTAGAGTTAAAGTTATATTTGAGATTAGAGAGGAGAAAATGGAATTGAAAACATGCATGCTTTAGGATGTAATAAATACAAACAAAATGTAATATAAATGTTATAAAATGTTATGCCTTATGTTTAAATGATGTCATAGTTTATTTTTAGCATATGATAATGGTTAAGCGTTCAGTAGTCATGCTTGTTTACAACACGGTTGTCATGACAACGTTAGACAGGTTAGTCAGTCTTATGACGTCATTTGGTCGTCATAGTAACGAGGAGGTACGTTTACAAGGGAGTACATATACAAAAGACTTTCAAACCCGTTTGTTTAAATGTTTATTTATGTTTTAGCAAATGTTCAAGTTCAATGGCTACAAAACGTAGCGTTTTGGTTTTTAAAGTTTTTATGTTTTTTTAAAGATTTTACTGTTACAAGACAGATCAACTCTACAGATAGACAGTTTCATCACATTCAAAAGTTGAAGTTTAGTTACAAGACAAGACGGCTGTTAATAAGCGTCCGCCCATGTTTTCTCAGTCAGTCTCGCTTGAACAACAGCTCATAACCAGTCCCTTTGCGCCAAACAGTACTGACCGACTCGGTAACGCCGTTACGTGGGGCTACTAAGTTGTCACGCAATATGCTCCAGATTGACACGCGTGAAGCTTTGATGTTAAATAAGGAGATCCAAAATATGCAGCAGTAAGAGTCAAACTGTCACGCAATGCGATGCGATCGAAGTGACATCACGTGATCCAAATTTCAAATAAAACGCGGCATAATGTAACTATGCTGTCACACAATACACTCCGAGATTCCAAGAAGCCGGTGACGCTATAATATTATCACACAACGAAATATGTAGCATTGTCATAAGGTCCAAAAAAACGTGCGTGATCCTCAAATATCGTCACGCAACGAGCTCGCATCTTTGTCATAAATCTCGAAAACTGCAGTGACGCAGAATGGTAAAGCGTGGCTTTGCGTGAATGATTAAGTGTTCGGTACGTCCGGTGAAATATGTTTTAATTTAGTCGTTGTACTTAAGGATGGTTTATGAGATGGTATTCAGGCGAGATGAATCAGAACACGTGGCCTAGTGATTAAGATATGTTACAGAAAGAAAGAAAGATAATAAGGAAGACTGTGCAAGACTTTATTAGAAAGTGCTCACATAACGTCTACAAGAGATTATTAGAGAGTGCATATACAAGATAACAACAGCACACAAAAAAAAGAAAAAATTCACACAAATTGCCGATCGAATGTCATTAAACGCTAATATCAACGTTTCCATCAGCAGAAGCTCCTTCTAGATTTCTAATAATTGTAAAATCTGATAAAGCCAAAAGTTTCAAAGTACAGATTTCGAATGTCTATTGTCAGTTATCAACGACAAAAACAAAACAAAAAATGAATCGAACCAACCGGGCATGCGCAGTTCAACTGAACATATTAACCACATTTTAAGTCGTAATACAAATATAGAGCTTAGTCCTTCTCCTTCTTAGTCATGTAAAAAGGACTGGATACTAACAGCAAGTATAGTAGTAAAAAAGTTGAAGACGTCTTATGAAAAAAAAACATTTGAGTATATATTGTTGTACAGTCGCACTGGTTCACTTTAGACTCTGAGAGAGTGAGAAATCTCCCAAAACTAAGGTTTTAAATATTTGAATACGTGTGTGTACAAGTACATCATACACAAACTCACAAGTCTTTAATATACTTGTAAAGTACATAAAAGCAAGTAATATTTTTTCGAGTTAGATCTTTCTCAGAAATGCACTCGTACTTGGACTTTTCTCATCAAAATAAAATGGTCTGGGAACGATTGAGATTCTCGTTTCGTACCCAGAACTCTTTCACTGAAAAAAAGAATGAAAAAGATCTAGAAACGAATGTATTTCTCGGCTAGCTTCCGGTTTACCACGTGACCGACAACATTATATTGTTCCAATATACCCAAAATGTTCTATACAAAATCCCATTCATCAAAAGAAGGTTGCTCCACCCTGTTACTATGGTTACCTGGTACGATTTGTTGATTGTATGAGTTTGGCGGGCTGTTCCTGTGTAGTCGATCACTTTCGGGTCCAAAGTTATGTGTCCCGGGAATCATCCCGTTGGGTGCGGGATATCGGGATGACTCGTCTTCGTAATCACTACCATAACCTGTAGCGATGTATTGAAAATTCAGTATTGTAGTTAGAGACCTAACATTTATCATCATGTTATTATCATAATTATATCATCATAATTACCATCATCATCATCATCATCATCATCATCATCATCATCATCATCATCATTAACAACATCACTATCACTATAATCCTGCTATTAACATAATTATATCACCATCATAATTACCATCATTATTATCATCATCATCATCATCATCATCATCATCATCATCATCATCATCATCATCATAATCATCATCATCATCATCATCATCATCATCATTATCAACATAATCATTATTGTCATCATAATTATCAACATCAACATCATCATAATTAACAACATCACTATAATCATGTAGTAACATAATTATATCACCATCATAATTACCATCATTATTATCATCATAATTATCAGCATAATCATTATTGTCATCATAATTATCATCATTAACATCGTCATCAACATAATTAACAACATCATCATCATTATAATCATCATCATTATAATCATCATCATTATCATGTTATTATCATAATTATATCACCATCATACACATCATCATAATTATTATCTAATTATCAACATTATCATTATCATCATTATCTATATTAGTAACTATGAAAATTATTGTGACTAACGAGTTACGTTATATTAAAACTTTTCGCAAATTCTCTACTTTCGCATAACCATAATGCCTTTAATGTTTTTTCTAATGTTTTTCTGTTATTTTTAGGGGGGGGAGGGTTAGATATTGTAATTCAATTTTGAATATGATTTGAATAACAACTTAATTGTTTGATTTGAATTATTCAATAGTTACACTCCAAAAAAATTATGGCATTGTGAAAGTCGAGAATAATGAAAAAAACCTACCGATTTCTCCAGGACCTCGTTGACCTTTGGCTCCTCTAAACGAGCTCTGTGGTGACTGGTTGGGTGTAGGTGGAGCGAGAGGTTCTCCATTCTCGTCGTGTGTTCTTAAAGGATACCAGTAGGCACTTGCATCGAGGTTCGCCTCAACCATATGAATAATAGCCTGCACAAATACATTGATACACCTGTTAAGGGGGCTTTACATACATATAGAGTGAGGGAAGAAGAAGAAGGAAGAAATAAAGAGATAAATGAAGAAATCGGGAATAGAAAGATGAGTACTTGAAGAAAAGAAGACAGGGAAAGATGAAGAACGAATAAAAGGAAGAAAAGGAAAGAAAGAAAGCAAAAAGAATGAAACACAATTGGAAGGGAATGTGCTGCAAGTGCAGGAAGGCATCTAAAATCAAACACTACAAGTTATCTTACCTCGCCAATGAATTCGCTCGATCCTATTTTATTGTAGTCCCAGACAGTGATTTCTAACGACCGCGAACCAAACTAAAACGAAAACAATCACAATCAAATAAGCGCAAACAGTCGCTAAGGACAACATAAAGGCCCATTTACACTAGCAATTTTGGCGCGCGACAAGAGCGGCGATTTCATCTCAGCTTTGTCGCCGCAATTTCGAATACGCTCGAATTTAGGAGGCAGAAAATCGCAGCAAGTTGCACTAAATTTCGAGCATGTTCAAAGTTGCGTTGTCAAATCTGCGATAAAATCGCCATTGAAATCAAAGCTCTTGTCGCGCGACAAAATTGCTAGTGTAAATGGGCCTTAAGAGTGCAGCAGTGCAATTGAATTACGTGGACTGTGTCCCATACGCAGAGAAAAACCCGCGTTTATCATTTGAACGATGTGCCAAAGAAATATCGTACAAGATTAGTCATTACCTTTTGTATTCTGCATGGGTAAACGAAAGTCTGATTCCATTTTGGGTTGGCCGTCTTCATTGCTGTTTTAGTACGACGTTTGCTTTGCATACTGCAAGGTTGATCAATTAAAACGAGTTATCTTTTATTCATATGATTTCATCAATGCTATACCACCATCACATCTTAATCACCATCACATCATTATCGAGCGAATCCTTATTATTACTCAAAATAGCTAGTTTCATTCCGCTTCGCGTCGTGCCACTCATTACGCTATTTTTCGTGCTTAGCAACCTCCCGCGTGCATGTAGAACTGGATATACGCACGCTATTTATGAACTATCTCTTAAATCGTCATTTCATCACAATCATACTTGTATATCTTAATCTCATTATCATCATCATTTTAAACATCACCAGCAATACAATCATCACTAGTGTAACCACCAAAATCACTATCATCATAATCATTACCATTATGATTATAATTATCTTCATTACCATCATATGCATCATAATCATGATCATAATCTGATCGCATCATGATCATATTACCATCAGCATTCGCATCAACATTATCATCATCATCAGCTTAACTGTCAAGATTATCATTATCTTCATTACCATCATATGCATCATGATCATAATCTGATCGCATCATCATCACATTATATCATCATCATCAGCATAACTATCAAGATTATGATTATCTTCATTACCATCATATGCATCATGATCATAATCTGATTGCATCATCATCACATTATATCATCAGCAGCAGCATAACTATCAAGATTATCATTATCTTCATTACCATCGTTATCATATCATATCATAAGCATCATGATCATAATCATCAACATCATAATCATCATATCATCACCATTATCATCATTATCATCACTATCATCATCCAAATGTTGCTCGGTGTACTGTCAATCAAAGTTACCTTCTATCAGGAAGAAAATATATTCTGACGTAAGGGTTGGGTGGAGTGTTTGTTTCCCTTGAGGTAAGTCCTTCAGCGTGAACCACAGTAACATTAAGATTATTCGAATCTTCGTCATAAGTTAGTCGGACCTGTCAATCAACAAACCACGTGATTAGAATCAGCCCCTCAGTCCACGAGCACATTTTGACATAATGCACATCCGGGACATACCTGTATTCTCCCGAGTAAACGACCTTTGTGTCCAGCGGAGTCTGCCATCCTACTATCGGTTGGTGGACCACCTCCAAAGAAGAAGTCGTCATCAGCTAGAAGGAAAAAAATAATTATTTGAAGTTTCATGTGATCATTGGTCATAACTAAACCGGCTCCCTCACTAACATTATGTTTGTGAGGAGGGTGGCATGTCACCCAGCAGGACGAAAAATAAGACCTGTCAAAGGGCAGAAGAGCTCGTTTTGACTGAGCCAACGGCCAGCATGCAAAACTGAAGCTTTGCTGAGTGACGTCAATTTCAAGCCAAAAAAAAAAGATCAAGTGGAAGACCAAACTGCTGATGTATAACTGATGCAACTCAAGAAAGGCAAAGAGGAAGAGATAGTTTTACTAGATACTGTATTTGTTAGTATATTTTTTCGCATTGTATACGTATAATTCTATTATTAGTTATATTTAAGGAGGAGTAGGATATTCAATTGGGACGAAAGTTCTGTTTCCATCTCCTGTCGCAAGTATATACTCTTTATTAGTTGAAAATTGTATCATTGTGACAAATAAATAAACTAAAAACTCTTTTTCAGCCTTAATAGCATGCATGTGACATCTTCTTTTGTATTTAGTAGAGACCATGGTAAAGCAAGAAATGTACGTATCAAGAAACAATATCAAATATGTTACTTACTTTGAGAGCCGAATCCTGCAGGTTGATCGTTCAATCGGTTAGCGGTAGGTCCGTTGAGTCTATCAGTGCCATAGCCTGACCGGGTATCCTGTGGTCCTGACATTGTAAGAGGTGATGCACGGCTTTTGACAGGAGATCCCGTACCAGTGGTGGTGGGGCCGCGTCGTGCTAACTGATTGTCTTTTGGCGGGAATTTGTTTCTGAAGGAAGAGAAATAGAAATTTCAAGTTAATAGAAAATTAAATCTACAATATACCGTCGTTTGCATCTACCCATTAACGGTCGCATCAAAAAACATGTTCTGACTAGACGTAAACTTCCAAAGTTTGGCGTCAAACTTCGCACTCTCCTAATGCGATTCTCTAAATATATTCAATCAGTTGTTGGGGTAAATTTCATATATGTTTTTGTCGTATCTGTTAACGGGTAGATACAAGTGACAGTACATATTTATAAATTTCTAGCGAAGTTTGGGGCGCCAAAGAAGATTGACTGCGAGATTGACTGCGAGACAGAACATGTTTTTGTCACGACTGTTGACGGGTAGATGCAAGCGACAGTATTGGAGCAGATCATTATTCACTAAAGTTGTACAGAAAATCAATATCACTGAAAAATTAGAAACCTTCTTCCCCTGTTAACAATATGTTTGGGCCTTTGGGGTATGATTGCCCAACCTTACATAATTAATGCGGTATTTAGAAAAATTGAATACAGTGGAACCCCGTTAATCCGGCCACCGAAGGGACAGCCAAAAGTGGCCGTATTAACGGGGTGGCCGTATTAAGCGGGGAAATTTTATAGAAAATGTATCGGCATGCATTTCGTCGGGATCTAAAGAAAATCAATATCACTGAAAAATTAGAAACCTTCTTCCCCTGTTAACAATATGTTTGGGCCTTTGGGGTATGATTGCCCAACCTTACATAATTAATGCGGTATTTAGAAAAATTGAATACAGTGGAACCCCGTTAATCCGGCCACCGAAGGGACAGCCAAAAGTGGCCGTATTAACGGGGTGGCCGTATTAAGCGGGGAAATTTTATAGAAAATGTATCGGCATGCATTTCGTCGGGATCTAAAAAACTGGCCGCAATAACGGGGTGGCCGTATTAAGCGGGTGGTCGTAAGGCGGGGTTTCACTGTAATCTTTTAATTTAATCGATCAAAGATTATAGACTGAAAAAAACTAAGAGAATAAAGATAGATAGGAGGAAAAAGGATAGAAACGAAGAAAAATGGACAATAGAGAAGTTGACAAAAAACGAACAAAGAGAAGTAAACTTTAAACGTACAAACAAAGATTATAAGAATCTAAGTTAAAGAAAAGAGAAGGGATCTTAGAGAAAAGAAGAAAACAGGAAGAAATGTTATTAGTACACAGTATTATACACCTATTTCAAAAATCGTTGTCGCAAACAAAGCTACAGTCCACACTCTGAAGCCTGCAAAGGATGTCGTTCTTCTCTTGTTATCGATATATTCATAGCATATTTTGGTTGTACGTGTTTGTGTTATATGACCATAACAAGACGTTGTTGTGGTAGATATAAATAGAAATATTACTTTAAAAAACGTGCAATAAATCACAAATCCATATTACCGGCGACATCCTTTGCAGGCTTCTAGGTGTAGAAGAGAATGATACGGACGTCAATCCGTTTCAGTTCTTAAAAAAGGTTGGATTGTCATTCGAATTGTCAAGACCATTATCTCGATGCATAGTGGCTTCAATCTTTAAAGACGTTCGCGGGAAATGGAAGTTGTGATGTAATTTTTTTGAAACTTTGCATAAGTAAATTTGATCATTTAAGAGTTTAAAATATGAAATAAAAAATGAGAGTCACTGTGCTTGATTTCGAGACAAAGTGTGGCGAATGTTGACCATTGTCACGAAAATCCCGCGCGCTTTTTCATACCCAATAATGTCAAATAAACGCTAATAACTACAGTGAAACCCCTCCTTGTGGCCACCCGCTTAATACGGCCACCCTGTTATTGCGGCCAGCTTTTTAGGTCCCGACGAAATGCATGCCCATACATTTTCTATAAAATTTCCCCGCTTAATACGGCCACCCCGTTAATACGGCCACTTTTGGCTGTCCCTTCGGTGGCCGGATTAACGGGGTTCCACTGTCCTGCAAAATTGTTGTTAAAAGCCTCACTGCTGATGGATGAGGGCGGAAGGGGATACATTTTCTATACTTAAAATAAATGAAGTGGTCACTACGAGATAAAATATTAAAATCGTGCCAGCTACTTTTGACAAAGACTGTAGGTTACAGTTGCAACCGGAATTGTTTCTTTTGTACGAATAAAAAAAACGAATATTACAACATGCACAGAAATCTTAAACACATGTTCTAAGTGTATTTTACACGGGTTTATGAAAAACAATCTAACGCTAAGTGCAATTTATACGGCGTTAATGAAAGCGGGTAGCTCGAGGGCATCTCAAAATGGTTTTACTATTTAATACATTTATGACTGTAGTTTTAGATTACGTTTGAAACAGGCTGCATGCTCCAAGATACAGTGTTTCGTGTTTAATAAAAATTGTTTAGCGCATCATTTTACAATAAAGATATACAAAGTATATATCATTTTGAAGGTTATATAACAGAGAATAAGACTGGTTTTTTTTACGAAAAAGAATATCTGTAACAAATGCCTCACGTATAACCTTTAAAATGATATATAATTTGTCTATTATTATTGTAAAATGACACGGTAAACACATTTTTAACTGAGAGCATGTGAAAGCACCCCGCGAACGTGGACCGTACTTGCACTAGTCTATAAGAAGTCACGTGTCCCTCAAATCGCTTAGAAATGGAAAGAGCACCTCAATATTAATAAAAGTCCACGAAAAGTGCAATTTTTTATTTTTTATTATTTTATTTTTTTATCTCAAAGTTAATCAAATGGAGACAGACATTTTCTCTTTTCTCTCTATAATAAAACGGGGAAGGGATTTTTCCTTTTTGAGGCTCGATTATTGTTTTTTTTACGGTATTTTCCGCGAACTTATTTTCGACTGCACTCTCGAACTAGATGCGCAGTAAGAGTGCGCATGAACAACACTAGGCACCATCCTTAAGTTTAATCTGAATCAGTGGTTAGATTTACTCCGACGAAGGGTTAAAGCTCGAAACGTCAGTAAAGTTAAGGTAACATTTTTTGCAGTGTTACAAATTTCATTATATTACCTATCCTGAATCAGTTCGTTTATAATACAATGTTTTTTGTTTTTTTTTATATCTTCTTATATGGTCTATAAGATCTGTTAATTTATTCATTTGTTTACGACTCCATATCAATAACCATCAAATGTTGGAATACATTCGAAGGCCCACAATAATAAGTTCGGGTGGATGCAGGTTCTGGCCATTTTTGGAAGCGAGATTCGGATTGCCAGCCGTGCAAAAACCAGCGGGAATCGGGAATTGTAACAGTGAAATTTACCGCGAGAACGGGAATTCGGAAAAACGGGATTCCGTGCATGGGTAATAGAAAACCCCTTTACATTCTAATTAACGTGTTTTCGATGTGTTTTGCTCAGCTGTTATTAGAAAAGAGACAATCGTAAATGCAAAACTGAGAAGACAATAAAAGAGAGAATTAAGGCAATATCGGTGAATCAAAATATTACAAAAACTATCGTGTAACGGAAATTAATTATTATTTTGTGTGTTTAGAACGAAAAGCTACTACGCTTTCATATATAATTAACAAAGACACTAGACTGCAAGATAGAAAGAAAACGACAAAAAGCAAGAAAGAGAATCAGAATAACATGCAGAAATTCTTGTTCTATGGGAATTAATAATTATTTTGTGTGTTTTAGACGAAAATCTATACTTTCAGATATAATTAACAAAGAAAGTACTACTACTAGAAAGAAAATGAAACAAAAAAACAATCAAGCGGGCAATGCTCGAAAATGTAATAAAGCCGAAGTATCCGTTTTACGTCGTTTCAAACAAGGACAATTCCTAACGATGATTGTTTTTAAATTACCCAAGCGTTTGCAGTTCATTAATAAATGAATACAAATCGAGAATTTTTGCAACTGAGAGACTAGCTAATGGAATCGCATTATATACAGTGTTGAGTACTTACTTATCACGACAGAGGACTAAGTGAAGTTCAGGAGAATCGTCTGTGGAATTGATTATTTCTTGGACTTCTTCGAATGTGCAATCAACAAGCGATTGATCGTTCCATTCCATTACTTCGTCACCTGCCACGAGAGACACAAATTTGTATAAATAAAGTGAGTAGCACATAAATATTGATTCTTTAAGACAATTGACCACCTATCCAATAAGAGTCACAACAATACAAAACAGTGGATAAAAAAACAGTTTGGACATTTGCGGTGGAGAGGGTGAAGGAAGTTTTGCATAATATTGTTACAGCAGCAAATATGACAAATTGCGGGTGGGTGGGAGAAATTAATTTCATATAGGATATTAAAAAATTTGTGGGGGAGAGGGTGGAAATAGTTTTATAACATACTATAACAGTAGCAAATACGAAAAATTGAGGGTGGGTGGGAGATATTAATTCTATAGGTTATTTTTAAAGATATATAAATTTGTGGGGGAGAGGGTGGAAATAATTTTGTAGGATACTATAACAGTAGCAAATACGAAAAATTGTGGGGAGGAGGGTGGGGAAATATTTATAACCGGATACTTTTATAGACATGAAAAATGTGGAAGTGTGTGTGGATAGTTTTGTAGGATGTTATATAACATGCAGTTACCTCCGATGGACAATGGACAACTGTGGAGGATCGAGAGGGTGGGGAGAGATTTGTAAGATATTATAACAGTAGAATAAATCACGAGAAAACGAGAACGTTAAAAAAGTAGCAAATATGGCGGAACTGTAGAGGATCGAGAAGGAGAGGGTAGGGAGAGATTTGTAGAAAACATCGAGAGTTTGAGGGTGGAACAGTATTACAAATTGACAGCAATGATATTTTTAATCCGATTCGTTGTAGTAAGTGGAGTTTCATACCTTCTTGTAGTTTGGCTTGTACATCAGCAGGGCAGCCTTTCTTAACCTCTACAACGTAGGCACCCATTTTACCATCATCAGACATTTTACCTCCCACAACACGAAGACCAAACAACGAACTTGCATCTACAGGAAACAATATATATTAGACAAAATCATGTTCACAATTGTTGCAGGAAATGTAATACAGTGGAGCCCCGTTAATCCGGCCACCAGAGGGACAGCCAAAAGTGGCCGTATTAACGGGGTGGCCGTATTAAGCGGGGAAATTTTATAGAAAATGTATGGGCATGCATTTCGTCGGGACCTAAAAAACTGGCAAAAAGTAAAGTGAAAGAAAAAAAAAAGAAACGAAAGAAACCGAAAATAAAAAGTGCAAATATTGATTGAGCGGGAGGGGAGAGAAAGTAATTTTATGGACTAGTTCCCAGTCCCTTGAGTAGGAATTACAGTGTAAATAAAGATGGCGTCTTTGTGCATGCTTGCAAACGCGCTCAACAACTACACAACTTTTAACAGCGTTAGATTACTCCACTCGACACAAAAGGTACTCAAATCAACATGTATTTATCTATTGCCTATTTTAGAGTAATTTTAGTGGATAGATTACTCGATTAGTTGCTTTAAAATGTCACAGACTCAAGGCTTGTACTTCATGTCGTAAGACCTATCATGGACCCTATTGTTATCTTCTTTTATATCATTGCTTTTAAATTCTTTGTTATATTAAAAGTTCGTTTAACAAATGTGCTTACGTAAAGTTATATCCTTACGAGATACAAACACATGAATATAATACTCACAATAATAATTTGTTCAAAAAGTCAATTTTATTTACCCTGGTAATGAGAGGGTTTTCTTCATTCTGTTGTATTTAGCGTTTATAATTAGCGTTTGTATCAGTAAATTTGTTGTTGTTTGTAAACTGTCAGATTTACAAATGCCAGAGCAATATAAAAAATAATCTCTGGTACCCAGGGTAATATGTTTAGTTAAAGGCAGGACGTTATTTGAAATCATCATTACTCCATTCTTGTCAAGAATATGGAAGTAAAAACATCATTTGTGATCCTTCGTGGATACAATATGCATTAATGGGCCATTCCACCGTGACGGACATTACATTCACAGACCTAAATAAGCTTGTGTTTCATACACAGTTGCTTTATCTTACAATTTATTTTTTCACACAACTGTCTTAGAACCTTGTCTACAATTTGCATGAAAAAAGTTTTCAGAAATAATTGTCGACTTGTCAGTTTTTTGTCCAAAAGGACCGTGACGGACATTACAGCTAAAACTACCACTAATTCCAGTTGGGTAAATTAGAAGTGAAATTCCTGTGAATTGTGAGAAGTTTATAGCAAACAAATGCTTTTTAGCATTTGGTTATAGGTTAAGTTTTCTTACTGAAGACCTATATTTTTTAGTTGTTTTTTCAATTTTTAAAAAAAAGGGAATATTTAGCGTGACGGACATTACAAGAAACGTGACGGACATTACAAATGGCAAATTCAGTTAGTCAAATATAGGAAAATTGCCTAATTTGCTTAGTAAATATCACATAGAATAGATAATATTACAGTAAAATCACATTGAGAACCTTAGTCAGTTAACTCTCTTTTTGGAGCACGCTTTTTAATGTTGTCAAATTTTCATTATTTCAATTTTTTTTCCCTTCCCCTCCCCCCTTCCCAACCCCCATGAGCCTGTTCACAGGCTATGTCTCATGTGGAATGACCCTAATATATATATATGTCATGTCGAATCTGACTGTTAGTCCCAACAAAAACATTTGTAAGACCAATGTTTAATTATTATTTTTTTTAATATAAATATATTATAAACCTACCTGCCACGGACGATGGTTCAATACGAGGGTCTGAATTAAGTAAAACTTCACCAATACATTTGTTGTCATCATCCGGTGGGGACCACTTAACAGCACTTTCACTCTGAAATATAGTCATTGTAAAATACATTACATAACTGATAATAATGATGATGATAATGATGTTGATGTTGATTATGATGATGACGGTCATCATGATTATGGTGATAATAATGTTGATGGTGATGATAATGATAATGATGATGATGTTGATTATGATGATGGCGGTCATCATGATTATGGTGATAATAATGTTGATGGTGATGATGATGATGATGATGTTGATTATGATGATGACAGTCATCATGATTATGGTGATAATTCACTTTCACTCTGAAATATAGTCATTGTAAAATACATTACATAACTGATAATAATGATGATGATAATGATGTTGATTATAATGATGACGGTCATCATGATTATGGTGATAATAATGTTGATGGTGATGATGATGATGATGATGTTGATTATGATGATGACAGTCATCATGATTATGATGATAATTCACTTTCACTCTGAAATATAATCATTGTAAAATACATTTTATAACTGATAATGATGATGTAATGATGTTGATATTTATGATGATGATGGCCATCATGATTATGGTGATAATAATAATGATGATGATGAAAATGATGATTATAATTATGATGATGATGGTAGTTATGATGATTATGATATTGATAATTATAATTATAATAATTTTGATGATAATAATAAAATGACCATGACAATAATGGCAATGATTGTAAATATGATGCTGATTAATGATGATAATAGTCATAATAATTTTGATGGTAATAAATAATAATGATCAATCATGATAATTCTAGAAGTTACATAATTGGCATTATGAAAATAAGTTATGATAACAATAATTATAACTGTCAAAAAAATATAATAATAATATACATGAATAATGATAATTAAACAATTCAATAGTATTCAATGATAGTAACATAGCAAAATAAACAAAAATCATGATATCCATTATATAATTGTTTACATTTCCAAAACGCATTTCTTAATCTAAAATCATAAGTAGTATACACCTATTTCAAAAAACGTTGTCAGAAGGAGATCTGAATCTGCAATCTGAGACCAAAATGAATTCTATGGTATGGCAGTTGTTTCTCATTGCGTGCACTTTCTGGCTTTGGATATGGCGACGGTAAATATATATATCTGAAGGTGCTAAGCGCAAAAAAAAAAAAAAAAACAGGCCTGGTTTTTGCAGTATGCAATTTTCCTGAATTAATTTCGGTCTCAGATTGCAGATTCAGATCTAGATCTCCTTCTGTCTCCTTCTGACAACGTTTTTTGAAACATGTGTATTAATTGGAAGCTTATTGTAAAATAGTAAATGTTGTTGCTTTTTTGAAGTTTGAAAAAACATTCTATGTATTATCATTTATAATATCTGCAGTGGTTAAACTTGTTCATTAATTGATTAATTCACGTAGAAAAAAACCTCCTCCATCTGAATAATCACTGATGGACACTGATTGTTATCTTAATAACACAGAACAGTGTTCACGCTAGTATTTTTACAACAGAATAAACAGATACTGGTGGCGATGATTGCCACTTATTCACCACAGATTTGTCTACAAAAAGATCTCAACTATTTATCATCAGATATAGAAGACTAAATCACTCAATTTACATGAACACATAGATTCATCCTAATATTATAGTCATCCTGGGTGCATTGTTGAGCTTAATAACTGTTATGAAAGGTATAGCAACATTAGCTGAGTTTAACGCTGCACAATTCTGTGATTTTATAGTGTCATTTCAACTCAACTAAAACCATGACAGTTATAATTCTAAAAATATTAGTTTTAATTAAAAAAAAAATATTAAAAATATCTGGCATATTATTCAAGCAATTTCAATGATAATACTCTCTCTAATTTCAAAGTAGTGTTATTAGTTCTACTATACTTACAATGGGTTCAAAATGTGATACAAATGAATAACCTCTTAGGCCAGACATTTCATGGAGCCCAAATTTGAAAATGATCAATTTTGTATGATTTTTGACTGAGTTGGGCTTGCTTTGTGTTTGAATGAGAGACCATTATCTGGGTTTATATGTAAATGTGTGGGCAATTATTTCCTCATGTTTTTAATTGTTGATTGTTTAAATATGGAATTCTGGTTATGCCAGGAGTAAAAACTTCAAGACTGCCATTGGTTGGGTGATTCTACTAACCACTGTGAAACAATAGGCATGTTTGGTTCAGTTTTTTGTGAAAACTAAGAATTTGTAAAATTGGATTTCAATTTTTGAATGTTACAAGATATATCTTTAACGAAACTACAGATCTAGAACACCACTAGTCTAGTGATAATATATTATCTTAGGAAGTAAAGAACACTTTTTTCAAAACACAAAAAGACTTAATTTAATTTTTTCACATTTAGAGTTTTGGTATGTGAAATTTATAATTTCATTTAGTAAAATAGACACTGAAATTCAATAAAAGAATGTAATTTATACTTTTAATTAATGAAAAAAATGTATTTCTGGTGATTTCGGGATGTTTTTTTCTGAACCGGATTTTTTTCCAGATCAAAGAATATTCTTTCAACTCAATAGATACTTCCACAAATTTAATAACTTTATAACAACCATAATTAAACTCTACATAAAATGTGAAACAAAAAACATAGTAATAATAATATTAATACTTCTAATGCACAAAATACTTTCTTTCCTTTTGTCAGCAATAAAAACTCTTATCAGATGAATCATTTCCAAATTGAATATCATAATTTGAACAATTACTATTCCAAACACACTTTCTAATTATAGAAAATATGGTTTAATTACTCCCACTGTAAAATTTAAACTTCATATTCTAGAAAGGCCTACATTAATTCAGTTAATTCTGATCAAAGATAAAAATACATCCTATTTAGAAGAATCGTGTTCTGATCTCCAAAATATGACAGCTTAAAAACAATAAACATTACATAAAACATGATAGACTGACAATAATACACACAATTGTGCAGTTTAAATAATAAAACAATGTTTTATGTTTGAGGAGGAAATGGTAGTTATTTAAGAAATTTGAAGGTTTTAGATGTTAAATTAAAACAAACTTTAATTTGCCAAATTAGAGAGTTTTATTGTAGATGCCTTAATGTGTGAGAGTATCTTTTGCATAGGGTTATGTCTCTTTATGCAAGCAGTAATTCAATAACAGCAAATTACCTATAAGAACCCTTATTAACTGTCAAGAACAAAATCGTCCTTTTAGAAATCATTAGTGAATAAACTTCAAACCTTTGAGAACAAAAATGTGGATTGTAGACCACTGGCAAAACCACCTCTGGTCCGTTTAAAATTATAAGCATTTGTTGTTGTATTAGGACTCCTAATCAAAGGCGTAGTGGTTGTAGTATTAGTAGTACTAGTAGATCCTACAGTTGACGATGGAGTTTTCTTGAGTGACAAGGCACTAACAAAGAGATCTCCAATTGCACTTTTTTCTTGGCTCGGAGGAGTTTCATCCTTAAAGAACAGATTACTCTGGATAGAGAAGAAACAGCCAAGAAAAATGTAAATTTGAAAATTCATGAGAGAAAACTTCAACAAATCATTTGTAGAACTTTTTGGTGTTGTTTTTCTTACCAGAAATGTGCCAGGGGAAGTTTTGAACTCAGCCATAATATTCTCTCTCCTCTGTTTTTAATCTGATTTAGTGAAAGTGTTTGGGGACATATCTTTCTCTGAAGGTCATTCATTATTCATAATGACTAAAATGTTCAGCTAATTATGTTGAAATTTCATTGTAAAATATGTGCAATGAATCAAGACTGAAAGCTATTAATTATTGAATCTGTTTCAGAAATGAAAGCAAAGTTCACAGTTGTATAGTTGATTGTGAAGTTTATATCCATTTAGTTTGCTTCCTAATCCTTCTTAATCTCTTGGCAAATTAACTGATCCAAAGCAATATGTTTTTATGTAATTGAATTGAATATGATACATCAAAGAATATTTTTTTTAAGACAAACAGTGAGGTAGCTAGTAATGTATTAAAATCTAGCTGTTCTATATATACCAGAGTATGTATCAAACAGTTTTTACATTGTATTTAATATAAAAAGAAACAAATAACATATTTTGTATAAATTTAATTCATAATCGATTCTAGGTCAGTGTGTGTTTTTCTCTCTAAATTTATCAGTAGATCTAACCATTTTGGTAACCAACACCTAAATTACATTATAACCAATCACAGAGTTTAGAAGAATATTTAATCAGCATTATATCTTCAAACAATAATTGATAGTAAAACATTATAGTTGTGAGAATGGTTTCTTGGCAACATCAACAATCATGAAATTAAATTATTGATAAATCAAACAAATCATTATATTGAAAATATGGAAAATCTATCTGAATGGAATAATTTTTTGTTGTTGTTGTTTTTTTTCGTTATTTTACAATTTATATTTAAACTTTTCTAATTATCTATGACTATAAGAATTTTTTTTTTAAGAAAAAAAACACAAATACTAATACGCAACAACAATCACACACGCACTTTTAATCTTTACAATATTTTTCAATGACAGTCAAAATGTTGTTGATTGAATAGTTTAGATGTCCAATCAGATTCAATTTGTGCAAATTCTTTTTTTTTAAAGAACAATTTCATATGTGCAAACCTTATATGGGTTTAATCTATAGAATTGGGAATATCAGGCTTGGAACATCAGGGCAACAATGCCAAAAGACTATGCAAACCCACATAAAGTTGACTTAATATTATTTTAACATAATGGGGTCATGGCGAACCTGAAACATTGCACTTTGCGGATTTCATTATTAAACGTTATACTGTTATATAAAAATGTAGAATTCATTATTATTATTATTATTATAAGACGAAAAAATCTTTGCAAGAAAATTAAGTTTTCTTTATCAACAAAATATCAAAACTAAACATAAGAATGTCAAATAATTACAATAATTGTGGTGATTGTGATAGTATGTACTAGTTTGTGAAATAGAATGTGAAAGAATTTTACATGTTATGATCATAAAACCATAATACTCTAGCTAGTACTCACCGATGTGGTTGGTGTTGCATTCATGTTGTCCATCATCCCATCACTTGCCATTCCATCACTAAATCCAGACTGTCTTCCACCATAACTATCATCTAAACCACTTCCTCTCCCAGACTGTCTTCCGCCAAAACTATCATCTAATCCACTCCCTCTCCCAGACTGTCTTCCACCAAAACTATCATCTAAGCCACTTCCTCTCCCAGACTGTCTTCCACCAAAACTATCATCTAAACCACTCCCTCTGCCAGACTGTCTTCCACCAAAACTATCATCTAAACCACTCCCTCTGCCAGACTGTCTTCCACCAAAACTATCATCTAAACCACTCCCTCTCCCAGATAAATTACTCATTCTGCTCTGTGGTGAGTCCCGACCATACATATTTGTTGGACTACCAAATTGTCCTCTATTGCTGTCCATAGTTTTACCATTAACACCACCATATCCAGATCCTGGACTAGAACCATAGGGAGAATGGCTTTGACCAGTTCCTTGCTGAGGTCCTAGTCCTGGTCCTCTATAGCTTTGTTGGCTATCAGGTTTATATCCGCCACTCCCATTTGGTATTTTTACAGGTGTTGAGCCAGAACCTCTAGGTTCCATATGACTCATTGTTCCATTTTGGGTAGGTCTATCCTGTCCAGGGTAAGTACCTGGTTGGTTAGGTTCATTATGACCATGAAGACCAGTCATCTTTGGTGGTGATCCTACCATCCCAGTCCTGCGCTCAGCTGCCTGACTAGGTAGACGAGGACTTGATCCTGGCTGTTGTTGTTGATAGCCCTGTTGTTGCATTTGTCGACGTGCTGTTCTAGGTGTTCCCATTTGTTGCCCTCCTTGTTGTTGAGGGCCTCCCATAGATTGTGACCCACTCATTTGCGGAGGTCCTCCCATAGGTTGCGACCCACTCATTTGCTGAGGTCCACCCATTTGTGGGTGCACACCCATTTGTTGAGGTCCACCCATTTGTCCACGAGGTCCACCTATTTGTTGTGTACTTCCCATTTGATTTGGTCCACCCATCTGTTTATGTCCACCCATCTGTTTATGTCCACCCATTTGTTGTCCATGTGGTCCACCCATTTGTTGTCCATGAGGTCCACCCATTTGTTGTCCATGAGGTCCACCCATTTGGTTAGGTCCACCCATTTGGTTAGGCCCACCCATTTGGTTAGGTTGACCTGTCATTGGCCGTCCTTGCTGTTGTTGTTGAGGTCTTCCTTGCTGATGAGGACCACCCATTTGTTGGTGGGGTCCACCCATTTGTTGCTGAGGTCCTCCCATTTGTTGCTGAAGTCCTGCCATTTGTTGCTGAGGTCCTCCCATTTGCTGTGGAGGATATCCCTGCCTTGGACTCTGTTGGCTTCCAGCTCGTCCAGCAGCCATTTGTGGTCCGCCTTGAGGCATACCTCCCCTGCCTACATGATTAGCTCCAGGAGGCATACCTCTTCCTGTTGGCAATTGTTGTTTAGGTCCCATTCCAGGTTGTTGTTGCTGAGGACTCCCTCGACCAGGGCCAGATACATGGCCTCCCCTTCCAGGACCAGCACCTTGATTTGGAGGAATTCCTGGACGTATACCTTGTTGTGGACCAGCAGGACCACCTCTTCCATAGCCTTGCCCCTGCTGCTGCTGCATCTGAGGTCGAATTCCCTGCTGACTACCAGGAGCCATTGGTCTGGGGCCTTGTTGTTGAGGACCATATCCCCTACCTCCCGGAGGCTGCCCCTGCTGGGATGGAAAACCAGGTCTTGCTCCTGGACCCTGTTGGGGCCCAAATCCTGGTCTTGGTTGACCACCTCGCCCCATTTGTCCCTGGGGTCCCATCCCAGGCTTGCCTGTGTATGGACCCTTAGCACCACGCCCTTGTTGAGGCCTTCCTCTACCTTTCTCATCATGAAATGTGACTTTCCGTCTTCCCCTTTGATCCCCATACCTAGTAGCTTCATCGTCACTGTAATATTGTCCATATGGGCGACTTTGTATTGATTCTACTTCCTCATCAGATAATGAAGGTCTCCGTAAATAATTTTGTCTCTCATGTTCAAGTCGTCTAGCCCTATCACTCTCATTTTCCATATTTGCACCTCTTCGAAAACTTCCTCTTGCCGAACCCTGCCTCCGCATTGCTCTTTTATCCTCTTCAGAAGGAATTGCTTTGAAATCAGTACCAAATTGTGAAGCATGGTCATCTAGAGCTTTTAATCCTGGCTCTTTTGGCCCAAACCATGATCCAGTCTTTGTTAACACTTCTTGTTTCTTTTTACATACAAGGCATAGCAACTGGACCTAAACATTTAAAACAGACACATATTAAGAGTAATGATGGTATTAATGATAATGAGGAGGAGGAGGATAATTACAACAGTAATACAAAGTGACAAATGATAATGGACATGATAACAGTTACTTGTTGATTGTACATTACCATGGGTCATATTCATACTGTGAATATAATTAAACACTTTCTATGCTGACATTAATGAGAATCACAGGATTGTCTGTTGAATACCTGAGGTTTCTCTCAGGGGTACTCTTAAAGTTGTGTTTGGGTCAAAACACGGTATTTGGAATGTTATGGAGGGGAAGACAAATATTTTTCTTTACCTGTAGTTACTTAACTATAGAATATTTTACCATAATGGCATGTTAACATCACAGATACCTACCAGTACTGAGAGTAAACAAATATACAAACATCTGGATCTTGGTCACAATAAAAATGTCAAGTGTTATGTACGGAGGGGAACAGAGAAACCAAAATACCGTGTTTTGACCATTTTTAAGTAAAACATTTTATGTTTTTAAATCTTAATTGTTTAGAGTAGTAACCCATGCAGGTTTATACAATTAAACATTTAAATAATCTAAAATTTAAAATGGAGCTGTTTCAAAAAAGGTTTGATAAATTTGTGAATACTGTATTCACAAACTAACCCTTTTGAAACTGCTGTAAAATTGTAAATTAATAGCCAACTTTCAAGATATTCTTGATTTACCAGATACAAAAGAATCAATATGAGACCATGCATAATACTCATAATAAGCTATTGTTTCATCCACAAAGCCTCTTTTTGATGCCTTTTGAAGTGGCAGATATACTGATTGTCCAACAGAATTAAGAGGACTGGTTAATATCATATTTATTGTTGGTATTGCACACAGTCTGGTTTTGCAATTTTAGCATCAAATGCAACAAATGCAAGAAGCATTATGCTATAAATGTGATGTTTGTTTTAATGCTTGCAATTTACACAAGACAAACAATGTAGGAACATTTTATCCAATGAGATTTGTTACAAAAGATTTTATGCTGTGGAAGAAAGGCAGTGACATTCACATTAGAGATACGGATATAAAATGAAAGACAATCTGAAGATTAGTTTAGTTCATTGTGTAGAGACTCAAGAACCCTGTGTTTAAAATAATGACAAAAGGTTACCAGACATGTACTTTGTTACAGCCATTCTCAGTCACATGTGCACTGGCTCATTATAAAACATTGCCGTCTAAACTTGATATTGGTGGACATCAATCAATGTATTTCCAAGGCAACACGTACCTGAAAATGTCAGTTGCAGGTCAGCAATAAACTCATAACTAGAGTTTCTGCCTGTAAAATGGGTTAAATTGGTTTAATTTCTCCATTATTGATTTCTGAGTATTCAATTCTATCAAAATAGGATCTAATTTAAACAAATTATTTGTAAAGCTAATTTATCGCTGTTCAGCAACGGACAATTTTGGATGAGTTTGCTTGGAAATATGGTTGATTGACGTCCATGAAGATCAAGTCTAGACAGCAATGTTTTATAGTGAACTGGCACGTGTGACTGAGATCGGCTGTAATCTTTATGAACTGTGTTTTTTAAATAGCATATTGTAGACCCTATATACACAATGAACTAATTCAGATGAACTGATTCATTTTATATCTGAGAACTTTAGCAGGAATTAATATTCAGAATATTTATGGATTATATTATAGACTTCAAACACAAAGAAGTCATTCAGATTGTGGTTAATGTTTTGTCTGAGAACTTCAGCGGGAAATATAGATTGTAAGATAGCAAGATAAGAGCAGAACAGACCTCAGGTCCTAGAGCAAGAGTTTTGAAGTCTTGAATCAAGTTGGAGATGAGAGAAAGACCTGGA
This sequence comes from Metridium senile, assembly GCA_949775045.1. Lineage (NCBI taxonomy): Eukaryota > Metazoa > Cnidaria > Anthozoa > Actiniaria > Metridiidae > Metridium > Metridium senile. The sequence continues at coordinate 7,192,426 of OX459101.1, read as the reverse complement.
GCTGCAGTAGTTGACTGAAATGAAAGTTTTATACAGTTAACACATTTAACAAGAGTTAATTAAAGGTTTCATTTATCATTTAGAAATTAAAATAGCAAAAGTGACAGGAGCATTGATAGATCAATTAGTTTAATTGGTTCTGTTATTGTAGTGCTTCATGTTTTTCTGTTTAAAAATGTGTTTACAGTTTGTTCGTCCAGATGACTGAAGTGAAAGTTTTACACATTTAACTAGAGGTATTTTTTTTTTTTTATCACAGGAAAAAAGGAGAAAAAATTTATCAAGAAAAATTAATTCAATTAATGGACATCACTGTTATTGTAATTACTTCCTTATTAGTGCTAAATGATTAGTCTTATCAGAAATGTTAAATGTGTAGTGTAGTGTAGTGTAGTGTAGTGTAGTGTAGTGTAGTGTAGTGTAGTGTAGTGTAGTGTAGTGTAGTGTAGTGTAGTGTAGTGTAGTGTAGTGTAGTGTAGTGTAGTGTAGTGTAGTGTAGTGTAGTGTAGTGTAGTGTAGTGTAGTGTAGTGTAGTGTAGTGTAGTGTAGTGTAGTGTAGTGTAGTGTAGTGTAGTGTAGTGTAGTGTAGTGTAGTGTAGTGTAGTGTAGTGTAGTGTAGTGTAGTGTAGTGTAGTGTAGTGTAGTGTAGTGTAGTGTAGTGTAGTGTAGTGTAGTGTAGTGTGGTGTAGTGTAGGTTAGGGTGTGGTGTGGTGTGGTGTGGTGTGGTGTAGTGTAATGTATGGTGTATCGTTTGGTGTATCGTTTGGAATGATGTGTTGTGTGGTAATAAATTGTGGTGTGTGGTTTGGTAAGATGTTGTAGTGTGTAGTGTGATGCGTAGTTTGGTGTGGTGTGGTATTTTGTAGTGTGAAGTGATGCGATCAATTATGTTGCAGTGCACAAGAGTGGTGAAATGAATATGCCAAAAAAATTATTTAACATAGAATTTACCATTAAGGGAAATAGCAAAGAAGACAGGACAGTCAGGAAATATGTAAGAACAAATGATTGTGAAATTATTTAATTAACAACATTTAATGTTTGAAATTTCCATTGCTAATGACAAAGACTTTTTACAAAAGTTTAGTTATTTAGGAAATAGGAAAGATATTATCATCTCAGAGAGATTTAAACATTATTTTTAGACAGATTGTTTTGGAGATGAATGAATGAATGCAGATCGACAGCTAGAATTGACAATGACGCTCTTTAGTATTTTACAACAAGCAAGGCTGCATAAAAAGCACAAATCAGCATGCATATTTGCAGAAGATATAAACCTAATTGCAATAATAAATATCAAATTAAACTTCAAATATTTTTATTCTGGCTATGAGCAATATCTGTAGACATAAATATAAGGCTGGCCGGAGCACTGAGTATTGTTTTGGTTCTTTAAAAAGGATTTCAACATAATAATTGCTGCATTTATGAAGATAAGGTTAAAAGGATAAAACACAAATGTAAACTACTTAGTAGTTGTAAACATCAATTTCAAAGACAATAAGTATTCAAGGATTAAAACATTAAGCTAAAATAGCCAAATTCATAATTATATATACATGTATATATATATGCCAAGGACATATGATATTTTTCTCATGTCGTATCTGTATTTCACTTATACACGAAATGCATTTCAATTCATGTATATACAGTCAATGTCATATACGCTGTCCATGCATGTAAAGTAGAAGTGACATATAATTCTTTGGTTATTTTGTTTTCAGTATTTGAAATTTCAATTTATAATATTTGTATATATAATGAGTGACCAGTACAGTGAACATGGGATAACAATTATAAAATCTAGTCACAATTAATGCTTGTATCAAGCATTTAGAGCAAATTCTTTTAGTGATGATGTCTTTTTTGGTTGACAATGTTAATGGCATTGCCTTTATATATCATATATATGTGTACATATGTACAAACTCACCACAATGACAATATTTTCTATTAATTAAAATAGTTTTTGAGGAAAATTATGGGATTTAGAGAATAATTGTATGTTTTTTGTTGTTGTTGTTTAGTGATGATGTCTTTTTGGTTGAAAATGTTAATGACATTGACTTTATATATCATATATATGTGTACATATGTACAAACTCGCCATGATGGCAATATTTCCAATTAATAAAATAGTTATTTTTTTTGAATTTATAGATTTAGAGATTGATTCAATGTTTATTGTTGTTGTTGTTTTAACAAAAAAATAGTTGACATGCTTAAGCTAACCAAAATTCTATGGAAATGTTTTCAATTGGTATTATTTTTAGGATGTTTAGAAAACAGGCCTGTGCCTTTTGGGAAAAAAAACTGTAAACACACTCAAATAATACATGATAAGTTTCACTATAATGCCCAAGGAAAGAAAAATTGATAAGAAGCCATAACACACTGAACTTACATGTATGTGTTTACCAACATAATGACATAAAATGCTATAGACAATTTTTACAGATTTCTAAAATTTATATATTTTTTATGTGTTTAAATGTCTCTTTTTGTAGAACAGGTAAATATTATATGCACTTAAACGCTGTACATGTTGAGTTCAACTATTAAATAGTGCCCAAGGATTATAAAATTGCAAATCAGATAATGAAGTCCATAACATAACCTAAAATTTATATTACACATATGAATGCAGGCATAATATTTTTAATCTTTACATGATTTTCTCTGCAAAATGAGAATTGTATATAACTGGAAAGGATTTACTGAATGTAAATGTCAAGTCTGAAATGTGAAAACTGATAAAATGTACTCATCAAATTAAGAGTGCTCTTAATAAAATCCTAAAACTCATATTTTTGACATTTTTCTTAACGTGAACAAATTATTATAAATGTATGTGGTTTTGGTTTTTGCTCTTTTATGCTATATTATACTAAATTGTACTATATATATTAGGTCAGGAGATATGAGCACATACCAAACAGCAGAAAATGCTTTAATGGTGAAAATATCTAAAATGACATTAACAATGTTAATCGATTTAAATTATGTATTTAAGCTATAAATTCTTTAAGGCTTTCAGTTCTGCACGATGATAAAGTGTCAAAAGCCAAAACAATATCAATAAAATACAAAACAAAGTTAATATATACCACATCTAGCATATCAAATAATGTTGTATGTTAGGAATTTATTTTATGATCTTATAAAATCCTATATTTTTTATTTGAGTTTTTAGACAAATCTACCAATACCTTAGAATAGCTATATAATAAATTAACCCAATACCAATGTACAATGTACAAGATTTATTTTATGATCTTATAAAATCCTATATTTTTTATTTAAGTTTTACTCAAATCTACCAATACCTCGGAATAGCTATATAATATATTAACCCAAGACCAATGTACAATGTACAAGATTTATTTTATGATCTTATAAAATCCTATATTTTTTATTTAAGTTTTACTCAAATCTACCAATACATGTACCTTAAAATATCTATATAATATATTAACCAATGTACAAGTAGGCATGAAAAAAATACCTCACGTCTAAACACATCCAACTAATATGGATTTTCTTTTATATCTGTGATTGTTTTTATATTTAAAGTTTTATGAAAATGTACCAATGCCTTAGGATAGACTTTAAGCTTATATTTGTAAGAAAGCCAAAACATTGAACAGAAAACACTATAAAACACCTTACATCTCAAACACATCCAACTAATATAGAATGAATTATTTCTACACCTGATGGATATATTTGAAGCTTTACTAAATTATACCAATGCCTTAGGATAAACATAACTTATATATTTGTAAGAAAGCCAAAACATTGAACAGAAAACATGATAAAACACCTTACATCTCAAACACATCCAACTAATATACATTTATTTCTACATCTACATCTGATGGATATATATTTAAAGCTTTACTAAATTATACCAACGCCTTAGGAAAGACTTAGCTTATATTCGTAACAAAGCCAAAACATTAAACAGAAAGCAAAAATAATTATTATATCTCAAATCTGGAATATGTGTTTGTTATAAAATGTATTTTTGCAATAAAAAAAACATTATGTTGTATGAATTTGAATTCAGCTTGCAATTGATGTCTCAAGATAGAATTGTCTACATACATAATAAAAGCAAAACATTAAATAGAATGAATAATAAAATCATGAGTCACATCTAGATTACAGGTGATTGTTCAGTGTGTGTGATCCTTCTATCCATGACAAAATCTGAAAATTCAGTTTTGCACTAAAACATGAAAATATAGTTAATGGTATTTAACATTTGATCTAACAGTATAGGATAGTATTAGAACTTTACTCATATACTATAATATCACCTGCAAACAAGATAGATTGAAATAATATTATCACACACTAGCGCTGCTAAAACATGAAAATTCAGTTTTGCACTAAAACATGAAAATACAGTTAATGGTATTTAATGTTTGATTTAACAGTATAGGATAGTATTAGATCTTTAACATAGGACATAATACTTATGGATTAACATCACCCACAAACATTAAGTTAGATTGAAATAATAGTACCACAAGTTAAGCTAAAACATGAAAATTAATATATACAATGAAAGGTTTTACATTTGATATAATTGTCCAGGATAGCAATAGAGCTTTAAGCTAAGATATGTCATGTACTAATATCACCGTCAAACAAGACAGATCGGAAAAATACCACACAAGGCTGCAATGAAATAACAAACCTTAAATCCTCATAGTCGCTGATTTCCCCATAGTTAAATCAAAATATTGGCTTTTGTGGGCTATTGCACGTGTTGTTAGGTTTGGAATATCGATTATGTTGCACTGTAATCTACAATGTTACGTTTTAACCCTCTAATTGTTGGTGATGTTTAAAGCATCCTTGCTAAATGTCTAGTAAAATATTAACCAATCTAGGGCTATTACTGTTAGACTTCCCATGGTGCTACAGGAGCAGGTGTTGATTGTGGCCATAATGTATATATATGTATTTCCTATCAGTTTGCTAACACTGTATAACATTCCTAATACCTTTGTTATTTCTTTTTTCTTTTGTTATTCTTTTTACTTGCATGTTGTAGTGAACTGTATATTGTATGGAAATATTTGTATGACAGCACTGTCATTTAATTGACAGAAACATGCATTGATGATGATGATGACACCCTTTTTAATAATGCTCCTGAGGCTCAACACACACACATGCATTTATACACACATGTTTTAATTAACACACATGTTTGATTTTCAAATGAATATCAAATATTCAAAACTGTTAACAATCTATAGAAATAATTAAATGTCTGCATGTTGTCTCAAATTAAATTTGATAGATAATACTTAAACTTTCAAATGTCTTTAATTATGTCAATTAATGCATAGCTAACAATTATGCTGCTCCAGTATATATTATATTTGATAGAAGTTTTTGCTTTTCAATGAATGAATGAATGAATATCACATTAAAAAATAAAATAATTTCAGACTATCCCATTATATAACTTTAATGTGCATATGTACATTAGAGTGCATTTAGTCAAACTGTAGACTGGTTGACATCGCCTTAATTAGGTAAGTAAATTACTATTTAAGTTGATGTCATATCAATTTGAAGTCACATCAAAACTTAAAGTTTTTCTGGGGTAGATTCCCGGGGAGGTAGTCCCTTATAAAAGGGGGTGGGGTCCTTGTCGTCCCTTTTAGGGTTTGAAATCAGTGTTTTGGTCAAGCTTAGGGTGATAATTACTAGAATGCCCACCAGCTGAGTTTTGTGGTCCCTTTTAGGGTATAAGATCAACAACAATGCTTTTTTTCAAAGATTGATTTTAATTTTAAACCCTTTTCTGGTCTCTCTTAGGGGTGAAATTTCATCACTGGCACTCCCATCATCTCAAAATACAGGTCTCTTTTAGGGGTTATTTTCAGAATTTCCGACAAGGACCCCACCCCTTTTATAAGAGAGTCCTCCCCGGGGTAGACCCAGGGGTAGATTATGACAAGATTATATTATTCCTTCTGTCTGCCCTATAGATATTAATTGTAAATTGTTTGTTAAACTGGATAAGAAAATATATTAACACCCTTGATTTGCTTGATAATCACCTAGATAGATAGCTTAAGTTACTACATTTGCCTAACTATTCATACTTTTGACTAAAACGATGGGTAATATAATGAAATTTGTAACATCATAAAAAATGTTGACTTCATTATTAACTTTACTGACGTTTCAAGCTATATAGCCCTTCGCCAAATATTATTTAAAAAATGCCTTTGTTTCAAACAAATATCAAAGACTAAATTGAACATTATCAAACTACTATAGACATTTGTTAATGTGTGCATGTATAATATAGCAAAACTAAATTCAGGGGTTGTAAAAAGCTAAATCATATTTTTTAATTCTTCTCCCACAACTAAATGATGTCAATTAATTTTGACTCCAAAAGGCCTTCATTAAATTAAGGCTTTTATTTTTAATATGAAATATTATTTTTATTACAAAATAATTTATTTTCAACTTCTTTTCAATTTTTACATTTTACTATTGTCTTGTACATATTGTACATAGTACAATAAATATTGTGGTTATGATTGTAGTAGAGTAGTTTCACATAAGCTGCTTCTTGTATGCTGATGTGTTTCTTATATGCTAATAAGGTTGTTGACAAGAAATATAAATAATTCACATGCATACGCTGTTACAATATAAAAAACTGCACTTTTAATTATATTCTTTTTTTGTTATATTTCTTGTCAACAAACTCATTAGCATATAAGAAACACATTAGCATACAAGAAACAGCTTATGTGAAACCACTCTAGTGGATTGACAACCACAAATTGATATATGTCAATATTCTCACCCTGACTCATGGTGCTTTTGTTTTATTAAGTCAAAGTGAGGCTTGCTAGGCATTTGCATGTGATTTATACTGGCTTTGTACCCTTTGTACATGAGAAAGGTCTTTTGCTTAAATACATAATTTAACAACTGCAGAACAAATTAATATATAATTTATAATTATCTGTAGTACCATATAAATTAAATTGAATTGAAAAAAGGTTTCACCAATTGATAAAATATTTCACCACATTACTAATGCAGCCACTATAAATATTCTTAAAAATAATACAAATTAAAGTTTCTTGAAATTTATATACATTGGCATAAGGTTATTGTTAGTAGTAAGGGGCCTTTCATTTATTAGTATATGGGGGGAGTCAGCAATATTTAGGGGGGTCACATTATTTTCAGAAGCTATATAGGGGGGGTCACTAATTATTGTATGCTGCTTTAGTAAAAAATAGAGATTTAGTGGAGAAATGGGAGTGAATATGGTCTTAGAGTCCATAACGTATGCACCCTTTCCAAAAAGCTCACAAGCTAGTAGCACGGGACTATGGGTAACCTATGTTGACTTAACTAGCTAGAACACAAGGATTTCATGGCAACATCACCATACTTGTCAATGTATTATTGATATATGACTATTTTGACTTAGAAAACAAGAAATGCACATTGAGTTTCTGAACTGATCCTCAATTCTTTTCGCCACTAGCTGGTAGGCTTTTCACTGGTCATGCTACAAACTTTCTTGGGGAATAATGTATCCATTAGACAAAACTAAATATGTACAAATAACAGGTTCCCATTTAAATCTGTACTTTCCCATTTAAATCTGTACTTATGCAAATTGTGTTGATGTGTGCTAAACACACAGATCAACCAATCAGAGAAGTTCACTTCAGAAATGATATACTCTAATAGACCAGTTTCGTGTTATTTAGCACCGCTGTACTATTTGACAAAAGGCGCATTTGCACAGGCTTAGCCTCAATTCAGAGTAAATGCAAATGTGTTTTCTTTTGTTAAGCGGTAACATTTTTTCGTGCTTTGCTTGGGATTTGTGAATATTTTGACAACAAATCGAGGCTTAGCCTGTGCAAATGCGCCTTTTGTCAAATAGTACAGCGGTGATAGATAACGTGAAACTGGAGTATTGGTTGATCTGTGTGTTTATCACACATCAACACAATTTGCATATTAAGTACAAATTTAAATGGGAAAGTACAGATTTAAATGGGAACCTGTTAAATATATTTACTATTTTGTACAATCTTGTCGATATCATGTACTTTAGTACAACAGGTGCAAGGTGCAGGTGCATTTGCATTTTAACTTTAGATACACATAATTATTTCAAAAACCATTGTCGCTGCTAAAGCAACAAGCATCAAACCAAGACCAAAATTAATGCTGGTAATATTATATTGAAATTACACTTGTTATCAAAAGAATTGATTACAAACAGTAACAAGCACGTTAAAACACTACTGCTGTTTTCTACTTTCTGCAAACTCAAACATTCCCACGGCTTGCTGTTAAAATACGTTTTAAGCTGCCGTCAATCTAAATTAAATAGTCGGTACCTTTTAAATCATTTATTGACAGCAGCGAGATATATATTTTACAACAAGCTGTTGGAAAATCTGAGTTTGCAGAAAGTCAAAAACCGCAGTAACATTTTGTTATTAATTTGAATATTTTAGAAAACAAATGTGATTTCATTACATTAATTACAAGCACAAAAAACAGCATTTCTTTCAGCTTGGTGTGATGCTTGTAATGCTTCAGCCGCAACAACAAATTTTGAAATAAGTGTTAACAAAAATAGTTGTAACACTAGCAGGCAAATTAATGGCAACCTTATATTGTACATGGATACTTGGCAATTAATGAGAGTTAGTTTACAATTCCCTGAAACATTTCCAAAAAGTAAATGACAGGTTGTTTTTGAAATTGCTATCCTTGCATAATTAATTATCATAAATTTGTTACACTGTTTGGGAAATTTGAAAAGAGGATTTTAAATTTTTTACTAGCTAGTTCCTGCTTTTTTTAACAATAATTTACAATTTCTTAGCTCCACTTCATTGAGCAAAATTTCCAAAATGTAAATGAGAGGTTGTTTTTGAAATTGCTATCCTTGCATATAATTAATTATCATAAATTTGTTACACTGTTTGGGAAATTTGAAAAAGAGGATTTTAAATATTTTACTAGCTAGTTCCTGCTTTTTTTAACAATTACAATTTCTTAACTCCACTTTATTGAGCAAAATTTCCAAAAAGTACATGGCATGTTGTTTTTGAAACAATATTGCTCTACTTGTATAAATTATCATAAATTTGTTATACTCTATTAAGTTTTTTACTAGCTACAATGTAGTTCAAGAGTCTTTTATTTTAAATTTTAAAAAAGCAATTCCAATATTTTAACTCTATTTCATTTCCATTGACCAACAGTTGCAAAAAAAAGTACAAGGCAAGTTGTCTTTGAAATATTGCTCTATACCATAATTAAGATAAACACTATTTGGGAAATTTGAATAAGAGGATTTTAAGTATTTTACTATCAAGGTCATGCAAGCTTTCTTTTTTTAATTTCTTAGCTCCATTTTATTTCCATTGACAAACAGTTCTATTTTTCTGAATTCCAAAACCTTAGTTAATGCATTGCATAAAATATGTTTTATCTGAAAAGTAGGAATAATATGTTGCTAGGCTAGCAAAGTCTTTGCCTAGGCATGTATTTATGAGTCAGGTGTTCTTTTAACTGTTCTGTGTCAATAAAGTCACTCTTGAACTTGACTTTAAAATCAGTGGGAGACTGTGCTAGTTTTATTTATAGCTCTGTAGCATGAGAGTTTATGCTTCTTTGCACATGAACTGACCTTGAGTATAATCAATAGTGTTTAATACTTTATAGTGTTTATAATTTTTGCAAAAACAACTGTAAATTCAAAGCAAAACTAACTAAAATTTTATTTTGTAAATACAGTGGGACCTCTATTAAGTGGTCACCCTTGGGACTTTCCAAAGTAGCCGCTTAATAAAGGTTGGCTGCTTAATAGAAGTATAGAATAGGAATAGATTTGGGACTTAAATTTTATTGTGGCCGCCTTAAATAGGGGGTGACTGCTTAATAGAGGTACCACTGTAGTTAAAATTATTACTTTATAAGTGTGATCTTCTTCAATGAGTGGTATGAGCCATTAATTCATTGGCTCTTGAAAATCGAGAACACAGAGAAAAAAATATTGTTAAATAAGGAAATAATGATAAAATTATCACTTCAACATGTACTATTATTACTACCATTCTTATCATCATGATTATTATTATCATTATCATACTATTTTGATGCTATAATAATTATTTCCAAATATTGATTACTGCCTTGTGTAGGCTGATCGCATGCATAATGCTATCATTATGATCATAATATTTAATGCATGCAATATCACAATTTTTGTCACAGTTCATGCAACAATAAATTTCTCACGAGAAAAAATTTTTATAACTAAACACATTAATATGAAATGTAGTTTTAAAAGTATATACTCATATTTCAGTTTTTTGTGCTTTTCTTTTTTTTTCATTTCAAAATATTTAATTATAAGAACATGATTTTCCATGTGACAACAGCTCATGTGATCAATATAAGTGAGATAATTTGTGAAACTTGTTAAAATTTGTGATTCGTTTTGAATCCCATATCATATTCACTTTTTTTTACTTTTTTTTACTTCACCCAGTATTTATAATAAAGGTTTTTCATGCAACAGCAATTGCTAAATATAAACTAAAATAATCACAATACATTGGTCAGAAAAGCTGTCAATAAAACTAGTAAACATAATTAATATGCTTGTTTTATGCCAATTTTTCCCCCTCTTTATTTCTATACAATTATACTCTTATAATTAATTTATTTTTTTATGTTTAAGTATTTAGTTATACATTCATTGTAAACATTACATTTTGATATTGGCAGAACTTCATAAACTAGAAAAGTTACTAAAGAATCATGGATTTCTTCTCTGAGTACATCATTTTGGCAAAATGACAAAACTTTTGTGAAAACAATATTATATTTGCTAAAAAACCTATGCCAACATTTAATAAAATATAGTATTTTCAGTTTTTGTTCGATATTTTGATATCTTGCCATCTAGTTGAACTTGTTGACAACTTTTTTTTCTTCATAAACATATAAATTATTATTACTTCACACCTTCTAAAATGTCAATATTTTCTTATTACAGTTACACTTAAAAATCCCTTTTCAACTCATAGGAAAGTAAAATCTTGTCGCAAAAAAATATCTTGAAGTTCAAAGCCTCCTAACCAAAATATCAATATTTTATTGTAATATATATAGAGGAAAATGTTGTACTTCACACCTTCTAAAATGCCAATATTTTCTTATATTTACAGTTACACTTAAAAATTCCTTATTAACTCATAGGAAAGTAAAATCTTGTCGCCAAAAATTATCTTGAAGTCCAGGTCTCCCAACTAAAATACCATATTATTTTTATTATATAGAGACAAATGATGTGTGTCCTACAATATATCATGTTGTTGCATTTTTTTTCTTATTTTCATTAAATATTCATATTTTAAAAAATCATGTCTCCTAATTAAAATACATGCATTGCTGGCAGCTATGCCTGTTAATTCTATTTTTGCTACAATATTCGTGGTATGTTGTGGTATTTTTTTGTTATTTCATTTTTAATGTGATTTCTGCTGAGGTAGGGAAAAACTTGAGTGATTCAATTATATATGTCATGATCATGTCTGCCAAAACATGTTATTTTTTCATTTTATTGATTATATCTTTTCTTATATATTCAGCTACATACCTTTTAATGCTAGTTATGCTATAACAGCTTTTTTTATTACATGTATGTTGGTATTTCATTTTTTTTTTCATTTAATTTTGTATGTAATAAATTTTCAGCTGAGGTAGAAAAAATGTTTGAGTGATATTTACATAATTTATATATATACATGATGCATTTACATACTCATGATGATATCACATGTTAGTAATATTACATGACCATTTCACGTGTTATACCAAAATAAATGAATATAGTAATTGGCGTTGCATGTTTTATTAATGATTTTCAGATGATATATATATATAATCTATCATAAAATCTGTTTGAATAAATAAAGCAAGTCGCATAAATATATTTTTGCTGTTACATACTAAAAATTACATCACATGTACCAATCATACACATGGTTTTTAACGACTGTTAATATACAAAATGAAAATAGTATGATGACTCCTGCTTTTAAATACATAGCCAACATTTTTTTTAAAGTATAGTCAACATTTTTGTCCAAGATTATAGTCTATATAAATGATTAAATGGCACGGTATAAATGTATTTATTCTAGCTGTTACATACTCACAATTATGTCACATGTTACGTCCTAATGATTATGTCACGTTATAGTAATAGAGTATATAGTGGCACATGTGGTAGTTTGATTTTAGAGATAAAGTGCTAATGTCCTGGAATGTCACAGTTCCATTTAAGATAATTTACACGTCTATTATATAGGATTATGCTTATATCCTAAAAGAAATATTATTGAAATAGGGTTCACTTGAGTATTATTTGAAATATTCTACCAAATTTGGTTAGCATTTTAATCTACTTTGTTGTGTTTTTCTGTTTCTTTTTCAAATGGTGTAATGTGTCTAGTGATATATTGTCAAGTGTGACTTATTAAGCTGCTATATTATATAGTTTTGTTGATGAAAAGCTTTGATAGACAAACATACATACTTTTATACTAATGGAAACTAGCGAGTTAACTAGCATATATAGGCTGCGTCGGTGTTTGATTTAAACGATAGGTTATTAGAATGAAATTTGTAACACTGTAAAAAAAAGTTAATTTCACTTTACTGACATTTCAAGCTTTAGCCCTTACAGCCTTTGTAACAACGAACAGCTAAAGTTTGAAACAAGTTAAGTTAACATTTTTTACAGTCACACACTTTATTCTATCATAAAATTTAACCTACTTCTACTGAACAATGGTAATATAACAATTACAATAACAATCATGATAACAATTTTTAATATCTTGAAAATGTTAAAATCTTGAAAGTCTATAGACCCTTTTAATAAGTCCTGAAGTGTTGTGTTTTCCGCGCTTGACGTCAAATTTATTCTTTTCAATTACTTTCATATTATATAAAATTCAAAAGAATAAATTTGACGTCAAGGGCGGAAAACACAACACTTCGGGACTTATTAAAAGGGTCTATATTATTCAGTGTTATCATGAAAATTTTATTGTCATCATTTGATTTATTATTTTTATTATTATTATTATTATTATTGTTAGCATCATTATTATTATTATTATTATTATTATGGCAATCATCATTATTATCTTGGAATTATATATTATTAATAAGTAATATTGACATTTGATCTTCAAGAAAAAATGTCTGAAAATGTCTAAACATGGTTGTAGCATTCACCGATAACTTATTATATATAACATATTCAGCAGTTTATGGGAACCAATATGTTAATGCATTAATAAACTCTGTCATTGTAGAACCTTTCTCTCTGTATACTGTCACATTATCTCAATACATCAGGGACGGTAGAAAAGGGGAGGGGGGGGTCTCCTACGGTTCACAAAAATTTAAAAAGGATCAATGAAACCTTGAGACATCCACATACAAGAAAATTCAACATTCACAGTTGATGACATTTAAAAAAAACAATTTCAAGCGAAAACCCCATTAACTGCTACTGATACATGTACTTCTAATAATATTATTTTACTATGGCCGATATACTGGTAAGCATGCATCTGACAAAAAAAAAATTTCAAGCGAAAACCCCTTTAACTGCTACTGATACATGTACTTCTAATAATATTATTTTACTATGGCCGATATACTGGTAAGCTAGCATGCATCTGGAAATTTGTATTCATGATTTTTATTGTTATCATAAAGTTTTGCTGCCATTGGAAGACACCAGCCAGGCACTAATAACATACAACTGAGATTTCTATTTTAATAACGCTATATGAGTAACATTTTAAAAATTGAGTTAATTTATTGAACACACATAGCTGATTGAGTCATGGTTATAACACTGTAATAAAATGCACAGCTATTGTGCAACAAATCATGTTAGTTTTAAATAGCAGCATAGCAGGTAGAACGTGAAGCAGAAGTCAAATGCCAATTGTAGTAATTTTTTGACATTATAATTTGATGTGGTAAGAAGAGTTGAGCTATCTAGATGAATCTAAATCAATCGAAATGGTCACAATCTTATCTATGTATGCTCACCAATCTTACTCACTTTGCATAGCGTTCACAAAACCTCAATATTTTGGGATTAAAGTGTATTCATCCCATCAAATATATTTACTAGTGGTTGCAAGAGATGAGACAAAAGCTCTTAAACTTAAAATAAAACCTAGCCATTTCTATATATTGTATGTGTATAATTCATTTCATTGCTCGACAAGGAGACATAACAGAGCTTAAATGAAAGGTTATCTTAATGTTTTAAGCAAACATGTTGGGCTGTTAGTCATGCATTCATATGTGGAATTAATTTTTGGGTTTTTTGGAAGGTTCATTAGTGAAATGTCAACTATGGAACCACATAAGACTCCCTACATACCAAACTTCAAGCACATATAAGAAATCTAAAAATAAAATGTTTTGGGTCTCAAAGCAACAGAAATACCATCCACAGTTCTATATTATACGAGAAATTTAAATTTTTAACTATCAATGTTTTTACTCAATTTGCTGGCTTCCTTTTGCCAAATGCAGTGGATTTAAATTTCTAGTGTGAATTTTATCTTTAAAAAATATGCGATGATGAAATGATTAGTTTTTTTTGTCAGTATAAGGCGAGGAATATTTTAGATGCATTCAAAAAAAAATTGTTTAAAATATGGGTGGGACGACATTCACCTGGCTGCAAGAACTTAAGGAGAATTGCCTCACGACTCAGACACAAATATACAGTTATTGGTATAAAAATCAAAGTCAAAAGCTAAAAATATAACAGTGCTTTGTCAAAACCGCCGAAATTTCACCATAAGATTATAAAATTCAAGCCCTATTTGAAATTCTACAGCACTGTAGAAAAAACCCTGACTTGGGCTAAATGTTACGAAGTGTGTTATGTTCGACCGGTTGCATTTGGAAATTGCAACGAGAGAAAATTCTTGGACGAACTTTTTGGTTGCTGGTTTTGAAAGATACAGTTCTTTTTGGTTCATCACTTAAATAGTAGCAAAAACGTGATGATTTTAGGAGATAACAAAACTGCATTAGCTAGTCAGTCTGAGTTTTACGAGCCGCAACTCTGCTTGGTGTAAAATATTTATTAGGAAGCCAAAAGTGTGTCAGTGATGTTTACTTATATTTGGATAAAATTCCCTAGTTGAAAAAACCCTGTCTCGTACTCTAGCAAAGCTGAAATTATTCCAAAAAAATAAATGATAATATAGAAAAGTTAATTTTTAGACTTACCGTTGTCTGATGTAGCATTTTCCACCAAAATAGTTCGTCAAGCCAAGGCGAAGTGGGATGAAAAAAATGAGAAAAAAACATTGGTGAATTATATTTGACTTGAGAATAATACGTTGCCACACAAAAAATCAAGTCTTTTTAATATTGAATCGAGCTTCGTTGGAGGAGTAATTTTACTGTAGAAACTCCCTTAAATGCTACTAGGATAAAGTTACAAATTTAGCGGGAAAATATTCAGTCTTGAAATTCCCCTCGCTCACGATAAACCTACCTGTTTAGCGCCAGGAATCGTCACTTCGACGATACATCTCGAGCAGCATTTTGCCTTACAGTATTTGCATTCTTTTCCTGTTCCTTCCGTGAATTTAGTCTTATGGCAAACCTCGCATGTATTTGGGTCACTCGGTAGTGGTTGCATCACGTCGGTTTTTTTCTCCACTTGGTGTTCGTAGGTCGCCACTTCTTTCAGCATTTGCCTGCGAAACGGACGAAGAAATTTTTAGTACTCAATCTTCTCTCACAGCGCTCTTTCTTTCAATCCTGCGCGAAAACAATACCACAAAAAAAACCCTTAAATGTACTCCCATGAATCCCACAAGAGAAAATAACAAATTAATATGGGGGAATTAAAGAATAAATTTTCCATCGGTGTACATTGGTGACCGCCATAATGCAACCTTTGCCTTCGCGTCGCGTTTCAAATTGACTCACTTTTGCATTTCTTGAGTTTCATAGTCAAGGTTTTTCTGTCGATGCATAACGCCCATAATAATTGCTCTTTCTTCCTCTGTTAGGTGAGATAAGTCTGGTGGTGGTGGCGACGAAGGGCCTCGCATTCCCGACATGTTTAAGATACGCGAAGACTAGAAAAAAGAAGCAAGTTTTTTTGACTCGCGAGTTCTAAATGGCAAAATGAATGACCAACCCACGCGAAAAATAAACCAACAATTTAGCTAGGACAGCCGACCCAGCAAAATTTTTCAATGCGTTCTCTCGTTTCCATGATGGCTTAAAATTTCAGTCATTCCAATTTGAAGGAGCTGTGCAAAAGCCTTGAAAAACTCCGAGCGAAACCACAACAAAGCATAATTCCAAACATGATTTGGTGTATTTACAAATTTCTATTCGGCATTGTTCGGCATTACGGCGCATATTCGGCACGTGTCGGCGCGTGCTCGGCGTGACTTCGGCTCGTGGATAACGCCTCTTCGGACATACATTTATATATTTTATTGTGGTTTATTTCTGTGCTATGGAAGTAATTTTGGATTGTTTGATTATGAGCTATTTCCGTTTGAAACGTCAATTTATTGAATAATCTTGAAGGGGAACGTTTACACGTAGAAAGTCCTCTAGTCACAAAGACTCCGAGGTCTTTAGCGCGAAAAACGACCCTCCAAAATACAATTTGATGTTTTGAAGTATACCGGTGGTATATTGAAGACAATTGTATTCATAAGCCAAGCGAGGCGTCATATCTTTTCTACCTGGATTATAACTCACAAAACCTTTAATTCTACACGATAACAGTTCAATTTTCAAACAAAAAATCTGTTCTTTTCGATATGGTTGGCTTTGAATCAGTGATATATACTGTATTTCACAATCGAAACTCCTCGATTGATTACTTATTTAAATGTTTTGTTCTTAGTGATTATGAAAAAAACACTGGGCAATTGAAATATTGCATTTGGGCGAACAATGCTAAGTTGACAAATTAAAATGACAATGATGGTTACCACAGTTGGCGAAATATTTCCTCGAAATGGTCTGGCAAATACTAAGTAAATGTTCCCTCTGAATTTGGCTTGAATTAGAATAGCAGTCCTCAAAAGTGACATTTCAAGAATAGCAAATTAGCGTTGTGTTTTTAGTGAGGTCATTTCGTGTCTATCGATCAAAGCGAAATTTTTAAATCTTTAAGGACTCAAATGCTTATACTTAATTCTGGATTTGGGATGATTTGAAATGGAAGTTGGCATTTTATCCTAAAATTTGTCAAATCTCGATAAATCTTGCACGGTTATGGTTAAATAACCAATCGTGGTTAAAATATGACTGATAGGTAACTCGATTGTTGAGCTATCGCGACATGGAAAAGGCGAGAACAATGGGAATATCGCTGAAAACAGCGCCAGTTCAAATTGCTGGTAGATCTCAATGGTTGTCCTAGTAACTGTCATTTTCTTTTCAAAATATTATCTTTAGTTATAAACAACACGAGCTGGCTTTAATATTAATGCACAAATCTCTTAGAAATGAAGCGCGTCTTTAACGTTTTACGTTAGCAAACCTTCATCGAGGGGCTTTGCGCAAAAGGTATTACACGTTGAATATGAAGAACGCCAGAAACTTGCGTTTATATTTTCGACCAAAAGGACTTACGCGTCTAGTGCCAAAACGCTTGTTTATAGTTACTAAATGTTCTTTGACATTGTTTTGACTATTGAGACTGCGGTTCAACTTTAGAACCTTCAGTAAAACGTGCGAGTACGCAAGAGTATTACGTGTTGATTTGTAAAAACGTAAAAGAAAAACAACGCATGCACTTTTAAAACTACAAGTTTTTTTTGTTTGTGTGTGGCATCTCTTTGGGGTTAAAAATCGTCAATGCCACTCCCTGCCTAAACTTCTTACGGTATTTGATTGAGTTTATTTGAGAATTGCCGACGAGCAAATTCGATATATTCCCCCTGGGTCCCTTCCAGGGTGCTTCTGCAAGGCTAATTAGTTCGCGACTATTAACTCGCTGCTATTTTCTGTCGCCTAAATTTCGAGCATGTTCCAAGTTGCGGCGACAAAGCTGCGATATAAATGTAATCGTCTCTCATTTCGCGCGAAAACATTGCTTGTGTAAACGGGCCTCACAAGTGATGACGATGCAATTTTTTTTTGTAGGTCAGGTACATGCACTAAAGTAGAGATCGTATTCAGTCGTGTGATCACCATTTAGACACCGGCTGAATGCATATAACTTAAGTCGCCCTTTGATTAACTTTTACGGTGGCAATCGACGTTGTCACACGCTGCGATCATAAACAAACAAAAATATAACTCGAATCTTGTGGCCATCCGTTGTACGGCTGCATATGTTGTCGTTTGCGTTGCAGCCCGACTTGTTTCACGGTCGCTTTTGATGTGAAATTGAACGAGTTGATAACACGTTGCGATTACAAGACTACTGCTGATCTCATCACATGATCATCCGTTTTAATTTGCAACGTCGTTCGTGACGTTTCACGGTCGCATCTCACGCCTAATGTTGCGTTTTTAAAATGAAGTTCTTACGACGCCGTTTGAGCGGATTATAAATATCGTGTGGTTTATGGCGTTGCTTCACGGTTATGGAATACGTCTTCTTTAAGGCCCGTTTCCACTAGCAATTTTGTCGCACGACACGAGCTGCGACTTCAATGGCGATTTTATCGCAGCTTTGTCGCCGCAATTTCGAATACGCTCGAATATAGGAGACAGAAAGTCGCGGCAAATTGCACTAAATTTTAAGCATGTTCAAAGAAGCGTTGAAAAATCTGCGATAAAATCGCCATTGAAATCGCAGCTCTTGCCGCGCGACAAAATTGTTAGTGTAAACGGGCCTTTATGGTTCCATGTCAGTATACGTTTTTACAAGTACATTTAAAGCGGTAAGCAGAGGAAAACTATTAACTATTTTTTATATTTGTTTTTATTTCATTATGCATATAAAATTAACGAGTTGCATTTACGCATTGGCAGAACTAAAAACGTAAGAGAAAAAGCCGCCTAATATTTAGTTCTTGTTTTCGCTTTCCGAAAAGTGGAAAAATCAGATACGGTGCTTAAAAACGGTGCATTTATACAAGAGCAAGTAAAATACGGATAACATTTATATACTGAACCATTTCCGTATGATATTGTGGATAGTATTAGTAGTTGCTTTTTTATTGCAAATGTTATCGAAGGCGTTGACTTGACTCAAAGGACCTGACCACGTGCCTATTTACTCGAGCGGAATGTTCTAAGGTTGAAAATGCGGAAAGGTATAAGGTAAATTGTTCAGTCCATGATTATTAGAGTAATAACATGTAAATATGAATTTGCGGCCAAAGCCACAAAGCCGAAAGTTCATACATTGCTCATAAAACTGCAATCAAAGATTCAAGTTTGATTTTTTTAACTTGACTCGCTTTGAAAACAACCACTGCGTCGGCTTGCGGTCCGCTTTTGCGACTTTGCATGATTTGCGTTTTAGTACAAACCAGAGATTATCATTTACTACCACAAAGATAAGATAATATTTTACTCCGACGAAGGGCTAAAGCTCGAAACGTCAGTAAAGTTAAGTCAGCATTTTTTACGGTGTTACAAATTTCATTATATTACCTACCGTTTATATCAAACACCGACGCAGCCTATACTAGTTTACTCGCTAGTTTCCATTTAATGATATATATAATAATTATATATGGAAACTATCGAGTAAACTAGTATAAATCCGTCGGTGTTTGATATAAATGATAAGTAATATAATGAAATTTGTATTTTTACGGTGTTACAAATTTAATGATATATATAATAATTATATAAATAATATTTCTCCCTAATCAGAAGATAACTGTAGATTGATATTAATTGATTGATTGACTGATTGATTGATTGATAGGTTGGTTAATTGAGTGACTGATTGGTGATCAATTGATTGACTGACTAATTAATTAATTGTTTGATTGATTGGCTGACTGAATGGTGATTGGTTGGTTGATTGATTGATTGATTGATTGACTGACTGACTGACTGATTGATGAATTATTGATTGGTTGGTTGATTGCGGATCAAGTAAGTGACTTAATAGTGATTGATTGATTACTCACTGATTGACTGATTGATTGTTTGAATGACATATTGATTCAGTGGTAGATTGAGTGGATGACTTATCATACTATTAATTAATTGATTGAATCGCTGTAGGTGATTATCGAATAATAGTTTGAACCAATCAGCCCGATTTTCAAGAATCACCTGCGTTATTATACTTATCATATAGTAATACAGTGGTACCTCTATTAAACGGTCACCCTCGGGACTTTCCAAAGTGGCCGCTTAATAGAGGTTGGCCGCTGAATAAAGGTATAGAATAGGTATAGGAATAGATTTGGGACTTTTAGTTGTGGCCGCCTAATAGAGGTTGGCCGCTGAATAGATGTATAGGAATAGATTTGGGACTTTTTGTTGTGGCCGCCTAATAGAGGGTGACCGATTAATGGGCGACCGCTTAATAGAGGTACCACCGTATTGCGAACATTAGGATAACTATTCATTAAAGGCATAGATAAATATATATATAAACTTGCTAACAGAAATGTGAATAAAAAGTATTGTATTGTATTGTAGATAAAATGTACAAGTTGAGGGCCTTCAATGAAAATCATCTTTGATGAGTGAGGCTTTTCTCTTTAAATATTATTACAATTAATAAAAATTTTTCAGACGGTCAGCCAATCAATAAGCTAGTCAATAATTCATCATGTTCATTACACAAACTTCTATCATCCCGAACACAAGATTACATGTAGACATACCAATGTTGCCTCAAGGGATGATTTCCAATGGATTCCAGTTCCATGTTATCTAGCACCGCTGTACAATTTGACAAAACGTGCATTTGCACAGGGATAATCTCGATCCGGAGTAAATTTATATTTGTTTTCTATTGTTTAGATGAAGTATTTTACTGTCCTTGGCTTGGAGTTGATCAGTTATTTTTACAACAAATCGAAACTTATATTAGCCTGTGGATATGTGCCGGCTTTTGTCAATTAGTACAGCGGTGGTAGATAACATGAAATTGGAGTATAGTGGTGCCTCTATTACTTTACACTAGACTTTACACATTGGCCGCTTAATAGAGGTTGGCCGCTGAATAGAGGTATAGAATAGGTATAGGAATAGATTTGGGACTTTTTATTGTGGCCGCCTAATAGAGGGTGACCGCTTAATGGGTGACCGCTTAATAGAGGTACCATCGTATTGCAGTGGTTATAACGTGGTAAAGATGACGAATTGATGACTTTGAATATGACATACATGTTGATAGTGATAGTGATGATGTGCCTTTATAAAACCCATTATGACAACAATTACTGAAATACCGAATCGATTAACGTAAACCTTGTACCCACTCCCCACCTCTCTCCTCATACACTACCCCCAAAGCGGTTCTAATTCAATTTTCTTGTTCTTCCAGGGGTTTTGACAATCAATTATAATTAGTATCGAGTACTTTCTTGAGTAATATCGCTTTAGGGTGTAATCAACGTATCTACCATTATTTAACAATAACTAATGTTAAAACTAACAGCGAAAACTAAAACACATTAATGCGCCACATGAAAATATAACATTTTCATAGGGATATAGAATTGTTGTGTCTGGTATTTACCCTATCATAAAATACCTGTTAAAGTGTTCGTTATTGTAATGTTCTATATATTATCATATGCCCCGTATTTTGCCCGGCGCGCGCTCTTAAGAAAACCTTCGGAAAAAGTCACATGATGGTGGTCCGTACGGCTTTTTTCACCTGGCCCGTACAAACACGCACGGACCCGCTACTCGAAATGGCTTCTTCAATCAATCAAACTAAATTAAAAGAGTGATATGGGTCATATGATAAAAAACTTATTGACTGAGTGGGAGGACCGTACGGGAAAATATTTGGCTCTTGGTCATTTGTACTCACTGCGCTTACGTCCTTACGTCATGACCGCGAGCCAAATATTTTCTCGCACGGTCCTCCCACTCAGTCAATAAGTACTTAGGATGGTCGCGAATTAATGAGGATGCAGGCGGATGTTGTTCTACTTTTTTCTACACTGCTCCTTGATGGAGAACCAACGTAGCAGCCCGAGTCTCAACACAGGCAACCCACAACAAATGAAATACATAACACAGGGAACCCATAACACTACAGTACTTGAGGAGGCCGTTGTACAGATGGATGGTCGATTAAAGACCCATGGTTTAATACTTACCAGCATGCATCGCGCGAAAGACTGAATTGCGTGGACCATAAAATTTGCCTACATTTTAATACCTTTACGATGTAAGTGGGTATTCACGCTCTTACTCAATATATTTTACCGTTTTGTTTTATTTGCTTTCTCGTAATACTACAGGGTGTATATTTGAGGCACAGCGAAAGGATATTTCTCGACTCCATACATTTGCTGTAAATATGCAAATTACTAACATTACATGTGACGAGCTTGGGCTCCCTGTGGCGATACGACTGACTGCGAATGAATTATAACACCCAACAGCATGCAACATAATTAGCACTAAACAGTGTTATCTCTATTGTTTTTTAGAGTACAAACACTAAAAGCATGCAATATAGTACTAAATAGTGTTATGTCTATGTTTTCTAGAGTACAAACACTAAAAGCATGCAACATAATTAGCACTAAACAGTGTTATGTGTATTGTTTTTAGAGTACAAACACTAAAAGCATGCAATATAATTAGCACTAAATAGTGTTATCTCTATTGTTTTTAGAGTACAAACACTAAAAGCATGCAACATAATTAGCACTAAATAGTGTTATCTCTATTGTTTTTTAGAGTACAAACACTAAAATCATGCAACATAATTAGCACTAAACAGTGATATGTGTATTGTTTTTAGAGTACAAACAATAAAAGCATGCAAGATAATTAGTACTAAATTGTGTTATCTCTATTGTTTTTTAGAGTACAAACACTAAAAGCATGCAACATAATGAGCACTAAACAGTGTTATGTGTATTGTTTTTAGAGTACAAACACTAAAAGCATGCAATATAGTACTAAATAGTGTTATGTCTATGTTTTCTAGAGTACAAATACTAAAAGCATGCAACGTAATTAGCACTAAATACTGTTATCTCTACTGTTTCTAGAGTACAAACACTGAAAGCGTGCAAAACAATTATAATTTATCACTAAAAATTGTGCAAAGTATATTTAGCTTTGTATCGTAAGCTTTAAGTGTTTGTCTTTTAAAATGCAAGTGTTTTCCTTCGTCCGTGCAACGAAGTAGACAAGTTAGTAAGTAATAGTCGAAATAAAACAAAAGAAAACAATGGGATTAGTGTGTACTACTATGTATTACGTTGACTATTCTCAGCGGTCTCACTAGTGTAAATGTGTGAGAATTAATTAGCATACTACTCAGTTTAGTCAAACCTGCAGTAGGCTTTACGGTATCTAGCCTGCACATTTTACGTATTTGTGGTCTTGCTGTGCTCTCCATTCCCCGACCTGGGGTTGCTCTCCTACTGTTTTTCAAACCCACCCTCCCACCCTTTCACCTCGACTCGCTTTTATGTCCATTGGAGAGCTCCGCCAGGTCTTCTCCATTTCTCATACATGAGTACAGTGAGACCGGTGTGAATAGAATACTATTCTTTCTATTCTACAGACGAAGGAAAATCACGTTATGTGAAATCGCTGTGTTATGCATGACCTAGCAAATACTAAAGCGTGCAATTAACACAAATGTTACCATTTAGTACTAATAATTATGTGCAAAGTATTGTAAGTTTTTAGTGTTTGTCTTCTTAAATGCGATTGATGTGAAATCGCTGTCTGATCGGTAAACTGAAGACAAAGCACCTAATGTCTTCACTGTTTGTGCCCTGGAGCGGCTGTCAACCCACTCATAAAACACTGGGATCTCTATTTAATTTTAGGGTTAGTGTTTATTTGCAATACTTTTGTCGGGGCGTGAGGGCTGGTGGTTGACGTCTGTAACTCCCACTCGAATGATAAACCTGCGCTCTTTATACCTAATGAGCACTTTATTTGTACGCGGTATCGTCACTTGGGCATAAATGACTTTTCCCAATCGAATATGGCTTGTTTAAATGGACGATTTTTTGATGAGTAGTTGGTTTAATTGTTTTTATTACTTTTTTATTTAGCTGATCTTGTGTTAATTTTATTTCGATAACATGAGATTTGTTTATTAAAAGTTAATTTTTGATAATAGATTTTATCATTCAGCTTCAATTGATCCCTACGTATACCGTTTCCCAAGTCGCCGCAATGAGAATCCCTGCCGCAAAACGGATTCCCAAGTCGCCGCAATGAGGATCTCCACCGCAAAACGGATTCCCAAGTCGCCGCAATGAGGATTCTCACCGCAAAACTGATTCCCAAGTCGCCGCAATCCCCTACCGCAAAACTGATTCCCAAGTCGCCGCAATGAGGATCTCCACCGCAAAACGGATTCCCAAGTCGCCGCAATGAGGATTCTCACCGCAAAACTGATTCCCAAGTCGCCGCAATCCCCTACCGCAAAACTGATTCCCAAGTCGCCGCAATGAGGATCCCCGCCGCAAAACGGATTCCCAAGTCGTCACAATAGATTCTAAGAGTTAAACCAGGATTAGCACCAACCCAGGATTATCTCTATAGGTTTTATTGAGTTAAACCAGGATAAGCACTAACCCAGGATTAACTATAGGTTTTATTGAGAGTTAAACCAGGCAATGATTAGCACTAACCTATGCATGATTAACTCTGTAGGTTTTTTAAGAGTTAAACCAGGATTAGCACCAACCCAGGATTATCTCGAAAGGTTTTTGTAAGAGTTAAACCAGTATTAGCACTAACCCAGGATTAGCACTAACCCAGGATTAGCACTAACCCAGGATTAGCACTAACCCAGGATTAACTCTATAGGTTTTTTAAGAGTTAAACCAGGATTAGCACTAACCCAGGATTAGCACTAACCCAGGATTAGCACTAACCCAGGATTAACTCTATAGGTTTTTTAAGAGTTAAACCAGGATTAGCACTAACCCAGGATTAACTCTATAGGTTTTTGTAAGAGTTAAACCAGGATTAGCACTAACCCAGGATCAACTCTATAGGTTTTAAACCAGCACTAATCAGGCTTTTGATGTTCTAGACAATTCGTCGGAGTCCGATGGAGCATAGTGGTTTTGTAGGTGAACAAAAACAACATGCAAGGCATATTTACATAGTAACCAAATATGGTAGGTTTATTGATAGTTAACTCAGGTCAACAATTGATTATACTCAACACACTATCGCTATATTACACTTACAGTGGGACCTCAATCAAATGACCATCGTCTATTTACAACAAGGGGGCACTCCTAACACTGGTCGCTTTTAGGGAATTTCAATACATTCACAAATATCACCCTAAGCTAATAACAAGGTTCTCTGTAAACAATTAATTCCTCGTCAAAAATGACATCATTTGGTGACATCACAAGTCGGTGTAAATGACGCCACCAATTCCTAATGTCTCTCTACCGTAAGATCTCTATTATTTGGACAGCCTCTATGGGATGGCCATTTTTCTAAATTTACACCTTATAATTAGAAGAATGTTGTCGTAGGACAGTAAAGATATTGAAAGATCAACCGGTTTAATTATTTAGCTGCTTCAAGGTAATATTGTTGGTAGAGTGAATACCACATATTCGTGAATTAAATCGTTAAAATAACTGCACCAGTTTTTTCAAAAACGATTACAGTGGAACCCCGCCTTACGGCCACCCCGTTATTGCGGCCACTTTTGGCTGTCCCTTCGATGGCCGGATTAACGGGGTTCCACTGTAATTCCTATGGCGACGTTTAATTCGTTCGTAATGCAAATCACAAACACATTTTTTGTTGCTTTTCAAATTGTAGCAAAAACGTTCGGTCACTCACAAAGTAATTTCACAGTTACAAAGACAAGATGAAGTTCTTCAGCTTCAGAAATTTATTCAGCGAAATGAAAAAAAGCTAGATGTTGACCTGTGCCTGCAAATGGGCCCCGACGTTTACGCGAGCACGACAAAATGATTTTCATATTTACTTCTTTCTCACTCTTTCTAGCCTGTGTTACAGCCGGAATTTTTCTCTCTTCGATCCTTACACGAACTCTCATTGGACAATTCAACATAACCGGAAGTAAATGCTATTTTTCAATTTACTTCCGGTTATGTTGAATTGTCCCAAGAGAGTTCGTGTAAGAAAGAGCATCATCGAAAGCCAATCATCATCTAGTATATATAATCGTGTAGTTCGCTGGGGGCCAGAACACGGTTCGTTGCTCTGATTCACAGACGGACGTTCGAGAGAAAAATTCCGGCTGTAACACAGGCTAACTCTTTCTTGCTACTTTTGTACCAACCCGTCATTATTTCAAACCCCCAACGGTCCGAAAGAAACTATATACATATTTCACATGGAAAGTGCACTATATACATTCTATGTCATTACCATAATATGCATTGTGAACCTCATTTGAACATACAGTGGTATCTCTATTAAAGTGCACCTGAAGCCCTTCATGACATTTTGCAAATCTGTTGTACATGAGGTGTATAATAAGTGTACTTAATATTTTTTGATGTCGACCCCTCCTTTCTGAGATATGAACATTTGAAATCTAAAAATGCAAATGAGGTGACGTCATCCCAGGAATTTGTCAAAGTTTTGTTTCAAAGCTGACAGCAAGCTTGTTTTTGTAAAGAAGTAAAAATGTTAATGGTAGTGTAAATATTAGTAATACAGATATTGAGCTTTAAAAAATTGCTATATATAATTATTTCCAGAGAACTTTTGTATATTTAATGAGGCCTGGGTAGACGTCACTTCATTTGCATTTTCAGATTTCAAATGTTTATATCTCAGAAAGGAGATGTCGACATCAAGAAAAATTAAGTACACTTATTATACACCTCATGTCAAACAGATTTGCAAAATATCATGAAGGGCGTCAGGTGCACTTTAATCGGTCACCCTTTATTAGGCACCCACAATAAAAAGTTCCAAATCTATTCCCATACCAATTCTACACCTCTATTCAGCGGCCAACCTTTATTAAGGGACCACTTTGGAAAGTCCCAAGGAAGACCGCTTAATAGAGGTACCACTGTATTTAACATTGAAAGTGCACTATATATATTCTATATCATTATCAATAATTATATGCATTGTGAAGCTCATTTGAACATATTTCACATTGAAAGTGCACTATAGAAATTCCATATCATTGCTCACTCGATCGCAATTCGATCTAATTTAAGTTTTCGCGTAATCGCAGTAACCCTTTTGCAGAATTCACACATTGTTTCTTTCATTCCATGAACTTCAAATTTTTCGCTGTGAAAACGCTTTGAGTAAAATATTCATCAGTTAAAAAGGAGAATGATGTCATAGGTGTAGAATGCAAAACTTCCTGCAATTATAAAAACAATTAACGCAACAACATTGAGCGCGATTTGTTGTTGCTTGCAATACCATCGCTTATTAATTATATTTAAGACCATTTGGTAGACTTCTCTATTGTCTACTTTCACATAACCATAATGCATTCTGTTTTTGGGGGTAGATACTGTTATTCAAATTGGTTTGATTTGAATAACAATTGGTTTGATTTGTATAGGAAATCGCACGATCTTGAGTACAATTCGTTATTAATAGGTACGAGTGATGTTTTGAAAGTTTTCAAAATTGGCCG
The DNA here is from genome assembly GCA_949775045.1 of Metridium senile. Classification (NCBI taxonomy): domain Eukaryota; kingdom Metazoa; phylum Cnidaria; class Anthozoa; order Actiniaria; family Metridiidae; genus Metridium; species Metridium senile. Next base: position 7,164,534 of record OX459101.1, on the reverse strand, counting down.
AGCCTTCTAGGCTAGTCCAATTTAATAACTTTCAAAACATCACAAGTATCTATTTATTACAAATTGTACAAAAATATCGTGCGATTTTTTATTTATAATATACTGAAAAACTAATTGGTACTCTGCAGAGTACAATTTACGATTTAATTGTACTCCTCTCGTCCAATCAGAATCGAGTAATTTTGAAAAGTGTATTATAAGAATTATAATAGCTACCCCCCAAAAAAAACAGAGGGCATTTTATGGTTATTGTGAAAGTAGAGAAATATTTCCAAATATTCATAATTCATGTGTCTGTCATATTTTCCCTTCCAGCGGGAAACTCTACTACCTGATCTAATTTTTTCGGGTTTTTTAATATTTTACAGAAATATCACTGCTTCCCTCGAACTATAACTCGTTTAGATTCACACGAGATTTACTTCAAACTATCCCTGTATTTCACAATAGACAGTTTCAATTCCACTCTCATCCCCTTTTCCCTCGGCATTTTAGGTATGACGTCATCTTTGTCAAAACCTACAAGTTTTTTTCCAATTTTTACAGAATTCAATAGGCCATTTTCACGATGACGTCATTTTACTACCAGTACCAGCATGCTCTCTTTTATCATTCAGATGTTTAATCCATCTTGTGAATGATTTTACAATAGAAAGTAGGCAAAGCATTCTGGTCTTGGTAGTATATGACGTCATAATTTAAATTCTCTCTTACATTTGGTCTGAAACAGACGCTTTCATTAGTACCCAGTTCTTTTCGATATCGTGAGTACATACAGCACTGGGAACCAATATTTTAAACATTATAAAATAAGAACAACTTATCAGACCCGCTGACAAATTTCTGTCAGTCAGGGTTACATCGGGTCACGCCGGAATCCCGTCGAAACTTCTTCGGGTCATTTTCGGAATTCAGTCGAATCTTCATTTGAACATTTTTGGAATCCCATTTAGTCCTCTTCAGGCTATTTTTAGAAATCCCCTCGATTCCTTTTCGGGCTATATTCGGGATCCCGTCGAACCCTCGTCGGGTTAATTTCGGAAACGCTTTTTCACACTTGAATATAACTATCATCAATACTCTAACCTATAAACATGTTTCTATAGCAACGTGATTATACGATCTGGTTTGGTAATTCCGCTTGTGTGGTACTCTCCCTTCCCGTCAGGTAGTAGGTGATGAGCTGACCTTTGCCCTTTACCCGCACTGCACCACGGTATATGAAAGCGAAACCTTTGTCCTTGAGTGATTCGTAGGTGTAGTCTGTGACCTGAGAAAACACAACAAAATATCTGTTTATTGGGAAATAATTATTTATCCCTTGGTTTATTAGTCGGGCTAGACTCTAGGTTTACCTTTTAGCCAATCTATGTATGTATGTATGTATGTATGTATCTGTCATGTCGCGTATAGGCCCCCATGATGCTTTGGGAACGAACACAGGAAGCCCAAAGTCACGTGTTAAATCAAACTACTATGGAATGTTCATTCTATCATAAAATTATAATTGTTTGGCCTCCTGTGTTGATTTTATGACTAGCCCGAATTCACGCTCATAGTGCGTCTAGTCATATTTGTTTGAACAGCCCGACAAAATACGTTTTTAACGTTTTTATTTATTTTAATAAAATCTAAAAATCATTCGTTTGTTTGATTGTCCAATGCATATGGCGTATTGCGTTGATAATCAAGGAACATTAAACCCTGGACGTATCAAAAAATACCGTATGCAATCTTGAAAACAATACCATTACCATATATGATATTGTAGGTGAGAAGTAACAAAAGACTTTGATTGCGCGCGAGATTTTTTTTTAACATGTTGAGTTTCAACAGAACAATAGGCATATATTTGATACTAGACTTCGAAAAAGAGACAATATATTTTACGCGAAAGCTATAAAAAATGTTTATTTATTATTAGACCTAGCTTATTGATAAACACACACAGGTGAAAATAAACAAGGAACTGCTAATGAGCAGTTCACAACTGAGTCCATGCTGCTTGCGCTTGTGCAAGGGAGGACGGCAGACTGTTGTTTGTGGCAGAGGCAGGCGCGCCCGCATTTTTCACTTACTAGCGGATAGTCCCATTAATTTACCAAAAGCCGTTGACGATGTAATTTAAAACTTATATGCAAACCACAACAACAGTCTGTCGTGCTCCCTTGGCTTGTGCTTATACTGCTTGTGGAAAACATGCTATATCAGCTCGGTGTGTCATAGTTATCGTTTCAAATTAGCTATATTATGTCATTTTCTAGTTCATTAATTACAATAACGCCTTGAATACCTGTATATAGCCAGCCTTGCCTGTACTCTCCATTCTACTTGCAACGTTCACTGTATTCCCCCATATATCATAGTGGGGTTTCTTGGCACCTATCACCCCTGCTACTACTGGACCTTGACATATACCTGAAACATCAACATCAAACATTCACTATATAAAACACAACACTTGGCACCTATCACCCCTGCTACTACTGGACCTTGACATATACCTGAAACATCAACATCAAACATTCACTATATAAAACACAACACTTGGCACCTATCACCCCTGCTACTACTGGACCTTGACATATACCTGAAACATCGACATCTAACATTCACTATATAAAACACAACACTTGGCACCTATCACCCCTGCTACTACTGGACCTTGACATATACCTGAAACATCGACATCTAACATTCACTATATAAAACACAACACTTGGCACCTATCACCCCTGCTACTACTGGACCTTGACATATACCTGAAACATCGACATCTAACATTCACTATATAAAACACAACACTTGGCACCTATCACCCCTGCTACTACTGGACCTTGACATATACCTGAAACATCAACATCTAACATTCACTATATAAAACACAACACTTGGCACCTATCACCCCTGCTACTACTGGACCTTGACATATACCTGAAACATCAACATCTAACATTCACTATATAAAACACAACACTTGGCACCTATCACCGCTGCTACTACTGGACCTTGACATATACCTGAAACATCGACATCAAACATTCACTATATCTATATAAAACACAACACTTGGCACCTATCACCCCTGCTACTACTGGACCTTGACATATACCTGAAACACCAACATCAAACATTCACTATATAAAACACAACACTTGGCACCTATCACCCCTGCTACTACTGGACCTTGACATATACCTGAAACATCGACATCTAACATTCACTATATAAAACACAACACTTGGCACCTATCACCCCTGCTACTACTGGACCTTGACATATACCTGAAACATCAACATCTAACATTCACTATATAAAACACAACACTTGGCACCTATCACCCCTGCTACTACTGGACCTTGACATATACCTGAAACATCGACATCAAACATTTTACTTTTCTCCGGATTTTATCCATCATAAAAATCACCATGCGAGTCGAGTGTGTATGGCTGGATGTTGTGGTCGCTCAAGATGGGGGAATGATGGTTATAAGTGACAGAGGGAGTCTTCAGAATTTGTATAATAACACAGTGGTACCTTTGTATTAAGCGGTCACCCTCTATTAGGCGGCCACAATAAAAAGTCCCAAATCTATTTCAATACTTATTTTATACCTCTATTCAGCGGACAACCTCTATTAAGCGGCCACTTTGGAAAGTCCCAGGGGTGACCGCTTAATAGAGGTACCACTGTATTTGCACTCTATTACTTACCAACTCTCAAAACAAACTGGTTAAACGACTGTTGGTTAACGTCTTCTAGTTTATCACGTAGTTGTAGTGCAAAGTCCACGATATCTACAAGGTTCTGCGAAGGATGCTCACCCTAGAACACAAACGAAACGAAATGCATTATAACATTTCCAGGGGCGGATATAGTGGGTGCCCCTTCAGGCACCGGACACCCCTCTAGCGCCGCAATTACCCCTATTTTATTGAAGACATTTAGGGACCGAAATCCACCTAACACCTTAAGAGCCCTTCATTGGGACACCCCCCTGACAATTTTCTTGATCCACCCGATTGCATTATAATAGCCCAAACTAGAGCAAGTGGACGTGACGTCATCGTCGCTAAGAAATTTACTAAAAAAAAGTTACTAACACTCATGTGTTGCTACGTGAACACGAGCCTATTAGTTAGTATTACTGGTTTCATTTCATAGTTTTACTGTTCCGACTATTCAGTTTCAGTCTTGTTTGCTTAGAAACATCAGAGTTGACACCGAATATTCTAGTAGTTCAATGATAGTCAAAACTAATAAAGCGGAGCAATGCCCACCAAGTGTCTTTTGTCAGTTTTTTTGTTTTGTTTTGTGTTCTGTTCTATTCCGAGCACGTTCCAGGTTTTACAAACACCCAGACGCAAGGGACTTTCCCAATTTCCGGATCAGTCACCAAATTTGGCTACCGTGGTTTGTTATCTAAAAGGATTATGACGTCATTATTCCGGTGGCTCATTTCACCCGCCGTAACATTCTGTTTTTGGGGTTTTGAGGATATTTCATCAATATCTTTGCGAGATTAACATATACCATGTTGAAGAGTATTATTCAGAGTACAGTTTCAGCTTATTACCGGAGTGATGAAGCGAAGTGATGGCAATCGGTGAGTAGATTTACTAACCACATTGGTACTTCAAAGCAACTTTCAAACCCCAGTTTCCTAAACACATTGTCTACGTTCTCTCTATATGATTTTTTTGGTTCTACGAAAAAAATATAGAGAAATTTAGAAGATATTCATCTTCCATTGTGCGAAGTCTCAACATGGGCCGGTCTATAGAACGGTGGGCCGCTTTGATTTTGTCTCTGAGTATACAATTTGCCTAAGTAATCTATACGCGTACTGCACCTTACATGTTTACGTTTAAGAGTTCGCTCTATCGGTCGCTTAAGGCTGTGTTTTATTTCGCAGCTAGTGTGAAGCTGTTCATTAGTATTTCGTGAATAGCTACATGCATATATATCACTATGTAGAACTATGGAGTATAACTTCTGCTATAGAGATTTGACACTTGAATACAGGCATGTGTATATTTTGTCTGTTAATTAAGTTTTAATTTAACCAATATGTTTCTGCATGCTTGCTCTCTTTCAGAAAGTCAAAGCTCACATTATGAATATCTTGAAGACCGTTGTCGAATATGTAGATCGAACGTACGTGACGATTCCAGAAAAGTCAAAGCTTCTGTTTTGAAGACTGAATGTGATGACATCTGTAATCTAAACTGAATTTATGTCTCCCTGATGTACACCCGCCGTTTCTATGTCACAAATGCCGAAAAATAGCACAGAAATCACGTAAGGCGAAAGGAAATGGCAAGAGTTTTACTTCATATAAAGTCCTGTTGTATGGGGAAAGCATAACGTGACTCTGATTGCCCTTGTGCTAAAATAAAGGAAGGTCAAAGTACCATTAGATACTAGCTCGACAGACTGTGCTTTCACTAGGACTTTATACTCGCTTTAAATTCCTGAAGGAGTTTGTTTACAGACCAACTTAAAACTAGTTTTAAATAACCCGTGTTTTCACTTGAAGAATGAGGTGTTTACTTTAATTACTTGAGTGACAGATTCAAAATCCATCTCTAGTTACATTGTTCTAGTTCGCGCGAGGTTCAAATATGGCGCGAATACAAGGACTCGTGTTTACTTTGTTATTGCTTATTTCGACCGTATTTCGTCCTAACCGAAACAGATTTTTACGTAATCTTCGACTTTTATCATTGCAACGGAGGCAAAGAGCATATCTATTATCATTTCTTTCAAGAAGGCGGAAGAATCATCAAGGTAATCTTCGTCAATACAGGGCCAAGATAGCTTGGGTATACAATAGACCTCAGTTCTGGTTTGAAGAACTTCTTCATAATCGCAATGAAGATCACCTGTGGCGTGAGCATTTTAGAGTCAGCAGAAACACTTTTGATTATATTTGTGGTTTAGTTCGTCCATACATCGTCAAACAGAATACCTTGCTCCGTGAAGCAATTCCCGTAGAGAAACGTGTAGCTATAGCTTTATGGCGGTTAGTAACTCCTTTAGGACTATTGGACTTACATTCGGAGTAGGCCGTTGTACTGCGATGAACATTAAGGATGAATTCTGCGCTGCACTAATGAGACGAGCTAATGAATTCATAAAGTTCCCCAAAACAGAAGACGAAACAAGAAAGGCAACACAGGACTTTGAAAATATTAGTACATTCCCGCAAGTAGTAGGTGCGTTGGATGGTTCGCACATTCATATTGCTGCTCCACATGATAACCATAATTCATATGTAAATAGGAAAACATTCCACAGTATGGTTCTGCAGGGAGTTGCTGATGCAAATGGAAAATTTATCCATGTAAGCACAGGATATCCCGGGAGCATTCACGACGCGCGAATTTTAAGAATGAGTTCACTGTACACGGCGATTGAAATGTGTGATTCGTCATCGCTTTCTAGACCACAATTCACAACATTTTTTGGTGTAATATTGGGTTTACAACCCAATACAGCATTAAGCTCGCTGTAGTATTCACACGTCTTTCCGTCGTTGCCGGACCTGTTGTTGTCGTCCTCCAGAGTTTTCATGCGTGTTTTGCATTGACTACCGCTTTTAAATGTGGCCATACCAGCTTCTTTCAGCTTTTTATTCAGCTCCTTAGCAATGGAATCCCACGAGGAGGCATTTCTTCTTTTACTGATCGGGTAGTTGTCCTGCCAAATATCTAGTAGATATCTAGTCTCTTGATCTGTCCATTTTTTACCTCGTGGTTTTATTGCTGTCGATAGTGATGAGATACAGTTCGCGCCATCACCAGTTTGGGTTGCGTCAGGTATTGTAGAACTTGAAGGGAATACAAAGCCATGCATATTTTTCGATAGTGATGAGTTACAGTTCGCGCCATTACCAGTTTGTGTTGCGTCAGGTATTGTACTTGAAGGGAATACAAAGCCATGCATATGTGGCATGAAAGGCTGTGGTGGTTGAATTGTAAATCGATTTATAAGAGGAACAAAGAGCACTCTTTCAGCATCAAAGTTTAAATATTATCACAAGACCACTAGAGAAAACTTACCTGTAACTTAAAATAGTGTTTTGATTAATGCTGCTTGGAAAGTTTTGATCAAGGTTGCGGTTATAATAGTTGTCTGACATCGTGGTATGAACACGTATCCAGAATTGAACTCGAGTAAACAGTAAAGGGTCATGAAACTACTGAATATGACAAGCATCAATCAAGAAAAATGCTGTGATTGGCTCTAACTGGCTAAACTGTCTAATTAGCCAGATAAAACTACCTCGCCAGCTCGCTTAAAATGTACGCGATTTCCGGTGTTTTCCGTGTTTTTTTTTAGAACAGTTTTGCTAGTGAAAACACTGTACATTTAAAGCTAGCTTTATTTTCCGAAGGCTGTTTTCACTGTATTTCCGGAGTTTCCAAGTTACACTAGCTTAAAGTGTCCTAGTGAAAACACAGCCTCTGACAGTGATTACAAATGTGTTGATTACAAATGTCTTAATTTTTACACAGAGAATCAGAAAACAATATCAGTTACTTGAATAAAACAATACAATATAAAACAATCTCTAAGAACGACAATTTATTTATTATTTATTATTTATTTGTATTAAATGGTTACCTTCAGGCAGTCCCAAACATTCTATTTCTTGTAGTTTAAACTGTTTTCTTGTACAAAGGAAATATAGACTGCATGAAGCGTATTAAAACAGAAGATACTCGGAACCGTATTTCATACAAACAGTTCATGTGGGTTTCCATTTCAAGAGCAGAATGTCAAAATGTCTTAATATTATAAACGCATATAACCTTACTAAACTTTCACTCGATATATACATCGCGTTCTGAAATTTCTAGATCAATCTATCGAATTCAGGTTTGCGATGTCGTTGCATGCAAAGACAAAGTGAGATACAAATGGAAATTTGAAGATCTGACGTAAGAATACTTCAGTTATGGAATAATTGCATGTTTCTCACATCCGTTGTCATGAAGAAGATGATCAAACTTCTTCTCAGTCGTAAACAATTTCGGGCGCCATTTAGATTTTAGTTGTGGGCCGATTAGCGTTCATTTAGGTGTGACGTCATAAACTAGAAACGTGCTCTGATTGGCTGTTCTACTGTTTTGGTTTCTCAAATATCACAACAGACCACGGTAGCCAAATTTGGTGACTGATCCGGACTTTGCAGACGCAAGGGACTTTCCCTATTTCTAGGAAGAAGTGGTATTTTGCTTTTGTAAAAATCCTTTAAGTGTAGAATCCTCAAAAGGATTATGAAATGTTATTACAATTTAACTATCTATCTATCAATTTAACTATTCTAGACTTTTTAGGCCTTAATTTTTAAAGCGGGAATATCGATTTAAGAAGATGAGTTCATATTCTATAACTATCCTGGAATCCCCCAGGTCAACCAAGAGTATAAATTACTAGATAGAAGAGCAACAACAATCAGACAGCGAAAGATACGTTGGATAACCGTTAGGAAACACACGATTTCTTCACGGCAAAAAGTCAAAATCGTCTTGAAAGAGAAAGAAACCAAAACCGTTAGAAAACATTGTACAAATTTGTTACGAGAAACACTTTGAATACACTCCAAAGGAACATAATTCTAAATTAAGATGTGTATACTTCAGCACTATGGTCGTGTCTTGTTGTTTGGCATATTTGTCATACAGGCGGTCGTTCTCTCTCATTATGCGAGGTTGTACGCGCTCGTTCTCCTAGTTCTTCCAGCTATCGGCATCTGGTTCTATATCATGTCAGAAAAGACGAAGCAACTCAACTGGCAATGGTTAGTCTGGCTGACGTATGTGATTTTTCTACTCGACCCAATGGTCATTTTGTTATTTCGAACCGACTTAACCAAGAAGCTAGACAAAGAGAATTTCTTCGGACCCAACTTCCTTAAAATCACGATGTGTGGGGCGCCAGCGATCGCGCTGTTTCTCTTGACTACAGCAGACGATTCTCAACAATACGGAAGCTCTTTAAACCAACTGTTTGGATCTATCGCCCTGGATTCGTTCGATGAGATCGAGCTTCTAGAAATGTTGTTGCATCAGGAAATATCGTCTCGTCTCAACACCGGCGAGGAACGCAGCATCATCGCTTTTGTTTGCATCAGCTTCCTTTTAACGGCATTGGAGATGGCAGAAAAGAAATTCGATGGCGAGGACATGAAACTTCGTTCTGACGGTTTCTACTTGTGGCGGGTTGTTCTGCAGTTACTACTTGTTAATATTCCTCTGCTGGTTATTCGTCTTGCAGTGTGGGTCAAATATAGACACGACGCGTCGATTTTTATCGCTAAGAATGCCATCATCATTGTGACATCGTTAATGGAGATTATGAGATTGTGGATTGAGCACCATCCACAGACAGACCGTACTCGCTCTCCGGATGATTGGCACCGGACATTCCTGAATCAAGACCGTACTCACTCTCCGTATGATTGGCACCGGACATTCCTGAATCAAGACCGTACTCGCTCACCGGATGATTGGCACCGGACATTCCTGAATCAAGACCGTACTCACTCTCCGGATGATTGGAACCTGACATTCCTGAATCAAGACCGTACTCTCTATCCAGGCGGTGTCGGACACGGACCACGTGACCAGGAACATCAAATGAGAAGGCTCGATGTACTCGAGCTTGAAGATTTTTAAGAACTAAATCTAATTCGCATTATTTTGAACATGTATAGCTGTAATAAAATCTTTTTCTATGCAATGTGAAGGGGGATACATGAGTTCCCCTGGATAGATTCCAAGGGCGGATCCAGGAGGAGGGTCGGGGGGGGGGGGGAGGGTCAGGAACCCCCTGTCAAATTTAAGTTTAAATATTTTTTCAAATATTTTGCTTGACGGAATTGGGCTTCCTGTGGTAAAATGCGCCCGGGATTCCTATGCCAACCAAATTTTCCCCTGGTAAACCCCCCCCCCCCCCCCCCCCCCCCACCTTTTGAAAAATCCTGGATCCGCCCTTGGATTCTCAAGCGCATATAAAGTATTCTAGATTTTTATTTTTTTGTGGATGATTTCTTACATTGAAACTAAATTATAAGTGTGAATAATAATAATATCAGAAATACCGTATGCAATCTTGAAAATAATGCCATTACCATATATGGTATTGTAGGTGAGAGGTAACTAAAGACTTTGATAAGAGCGCGAGATTTTTTTTCTTTTTGAGATTGCAACAGAAAAATAGGCATATCTTTGATACGATATTTTTCTCGCTATATATGAATTTTCAACCGCGCAGTGGTCCCTAGAAACAAACCAGATAAATCTCCGTTGAAGTCGATCAGCTAATTCAGAATCTTATGCACACAAATCAAAGCTGCTCTTCTCTGTGCATCCAACAAACCTATAGACTTTCCCGAAAGCGTTGTTATGTGTATTGGGAATATTATGTGTCAACCTACTTTTTTACACTTTGAAATCCAGGTCCTAATGAGTAAGTACCGTAGTGCTTTGCGGGCCGTGTCTAAAACCGCCTGAGAATCATTTCGCGTTGTCATTTGGCAAGACGGTAGAGCTTGAAGTCTCAACAATAGTTGGGCATTTTCAAGATGGCGTCATTACCTTTTCTATCTATAGGTCTATCGTTGTGTCGAGATTACACATGACGTAATGCAACAGGTAAACCATCTATCAATTACTACTCTATGACGTAGCCTGAATAAACGCACTAAGTGCGTCTAGTTTTACTACAATTAAGTACCAGAATGTTTTGCATACTGTTTATGCAATAATTATTTCAGTCTTCTCACCGAAGAGGTGATAAAACTTCGAATAATAATGAAAATTCCTGAAGCATTACAGCCAAACCTACTGAAGCGCTCCTATCGAGGTTGGAAGGCTTGATTTATTCTTCCAAACTTGATTTGAATCGAATCTTGTAAGTTTCAAAAAACCGCCTCAAATCAAAACATTACTGGCCATTACTTTCAATGTCTTTTTTTGGACACGGAACCTTGCTAAACCTAGTCTGCTTACAGAAATATTGTTATACATACTTAGAGTACAAACACTAAAAGTGTGCAACATAAATACCACTAAATACTGCTAAATTATGCAAATTCTTTTGTTCTCTATTGTTTAATCAACACTATTTAGTGGTAAATAGTACAAAGTATTGCACACTTTTAGTGTTTGTACTCTACTTAAGTATTCTATTACAATAGCATTATCCGTTATTGACCACAGATCGTGATTTCGGGACCATTATCGGTTGACGGTTGAAGTCTGCATTTTGAAATTTACAAGTTTTGATTCATTTATGCAAATTTTTAAAACAAATTTAAAATCACGTTTGGAAGAATAAATCGAGCCTTCCAACCTCGATAGGAACGCTTCTGTAGGTTTGACTGTAAAATGAAACCATTGGGAAATGTCCTATTCTGTACGTTTCGAGCAAGAATAAATTGTGTTTTTTTTTCTTTCGCAAGTGACCAGGATGGCCGAGTGGTTAAGGCGTTGGACTTAAGTTCCAATGTACGAATGTACGCGTGGGTTCGAACCCCACTCCTGGTATCAACTTTTTAATACAATTTAGATACTTTTATTCCTCGCACTCACACTCTTAACTGTTGAAATCCAACAGTTTATGTTTTTTGAATTGTCCAAGAGTCAAGTCACAAATTTTGGCCTCCCATATATACCTCGATGTTCCCTACCACTGAAATAAGTCAACAGGGAAGAGGTCTCAGAGCCTTTCACGCATTGCTTACTGCTAGATAGGGATAGTGCTAACACTGGGAGTTGCATAAGTTAAATAATAATTATTCTTTGGAGTGAATATATCCTTCAGAATATAAATTTATCATTACCAGGATGGCCGAGTGGTTAAGGCGTTGGACTTAAGTTCCAATGTACGAATGTACGCGTGGGTTCGAACCCCACTCCTGGTATCGCCTCTTTATATAATTTTTGAGACTTATTTTTCTTGAACCCAGAGTCATAACTATACTGGCGTCAAGCGATTACCGGTTTTGGGGCTGTCCCAGATGAAGTCCTATTTCCCATATGAAAACCCGATGTTCTACCAATGAAATAAGCCAACCGGAACGCGTTCTTATGGCTAATAAGCATTGCCTACCGATGGATAACAAAAGTGCTGATACCGCCGCGGATAAGAATGAGTTGCATACATATATATATATATCCTTGGTGTAAACATGATAAATCTATCCTTGAGAATTTCAGTACATCAGTACCAGGATGGCCGAGTGGTTAAGGCGTTAGACTTAAGTTCCAATGTACGAATGTACGCGTGGGTTCGAACCCCACTCCTGGTAACTCCTCTTTTTATATCGTTTTTTTGCAACTTTTATAACACGTGCCTAAAGTCTCAACTGTTGAAATCCACCAGTTATCGGTTGATCCAGTAAGTCAAGAATTCCTACTTTCCATATGAAGACCCTATGTTCTAACAAAGAAATAAACCAACAAGGAAGCATTCTAAAAGCTTTCAAGCATTGCTTACCGCTAGATAACAAAAGTGCTTGCACCGCGAATAAGAACGACTTGCTTACATATATCCTTGGTGTGAATGTATCCTTGAGAATTCATTACATCAGAACCAGGATGGCCGAGTGGTTAAGGCGTTGGACTTAAGTTCCAATGTACGAATGTACACGTGGGTTCGAACCCCACTCCTGGTACATCTTTTTATTAAATGCCTTTTTGAAACTTATCCAGAGTCCTTATTACTTTTGGAATCCACGCAGTAGTTACCGGTCTTGGCCCTGTCCCAAAGTAAGTCACGAATTTGAGCCGAACCCGATGTTCTACTATTGAATTACACAAGCCTAGAAACGCTCTCAGATCCTAGTGCTTTCATAACTTGTTACCGCTAGATAACACTGGTGCTGGCTCGGGAATAAGATTGAGTTGTGTTTTGAGAAGACCTTATATGTATCCTTGGTGTGAAGATTTGGTATTTCTTTGCCAGTATATCACAGTATTGAATATTTCCGAACAGTACCAGGATGGCCGAGTGGTTAAGGCGTTGGACTTAAGTTCCAATGTACGAATGTACGCGTGGGTTCGAACCCCACTCCTGGTATGATTATTTTCTTTTTATTTCTTACTTCTAATTTGATTTGAGCATAAAATAGTAAGTTAAAGATAGGTGGCTATTCACTGTTCAGTCGTTTTCAATGTATTCGGTCATATGTTCGATTCAGTGCATGAATGTAAACAATCGTTAATTACCTCGGCCTCAGGCTTCAGTCCTGACGCGGCCATGTACGTACTGCTGATCGTTTTGATTTTCTCGATGCCTAGAAAACGAGGGTCTGCGAGAACCTGGAAACGAAATTATGTCATTAGTTGATTGCTCGCCCTTATAATAGACCTCTTTACCTTCCTTGTTTGTTGTCCCATTTCAGATCACGTGATGCTACCCTTGGAAATTGTTTCTTTCACATGTATAAATTATATAACAAGTTCATTATAAAATGACACGTGGTCTGAAATGGGCTATTTGCATACGAAGGTAAAGAGGTCTATTGTGTGGTTCTCTATGTGTTGATTGAATTCCCGGAGGTATAAGATTTAATTCCTTATCATTTAATTCAGTGCCACTTTTTCTTTCTGCCGAATAATGTTAATGATGATAATGATGATGATGATGACGATAATGATGATAATATTGATAAGATGATGACGATAATGATGATGAAGATGATGATGAGGTGATAACGATGATGATACTGATGATGTTGAAGATGATGATATGATATGATAATGATGCTGATAATGACAATGATGACGACGATAATGATGATGATATGATACTGGTGACGATAATACGATAATGATAACTATATAACGACCCCAATATGTACCGTATCAAAGTCTCCTATCACTTCGTTAAGTAGTCGGATGCATTCAACTCCCCCATTGTTGATATTATCTTCAGAGTAGAACTCAGAGAAGTTTGGTATTGAAGCGAACATGACACTGACTCTTTCATATGAATGACTGTACAGTTCCTGGGAATATCAAAAGGATGGTAGGTCAAATATGGCATTACTAATACTGACTCTTTCATATGAATGACTGTACAGTTCCTGGAAATATCACACATATGGTAAGTTTTCATATGAATGACTGTACAGTTCCTGTAAATATCACACAGATGGTAAGTTTTCAAATGAATGACTGTATAGTTCCTGGCAATATCACACATATGGTAAGTAAAATATGGCAGTAATAATATTGATAGCTCTTTCATATGAATGACTGTACAGTTTCTAAAAACATCACACATACGGTAAATTTTAAAATGAAAAAAATTGAATTAGGTAAATACCGTTTCATCTTTGTATTGATGCTTGAGAAAATGATCAGCAACATGGCTTGGTAGGATGTTGTATAACAGTTTTTGGTTCTTTCTTCGCAGTTCTTCGACTTCTTTCTTTTTTTGGTTTGCCTACAACACCAACAAACATGTTTCATGATAAAAATTGATGATTACGTTTCTTCTGCGTAAAAATTGATTATAAAATAGACACCAAAATTTCGGCTATCTTGGCCATCATCAATTTAAAAACAAATATATATTAGATATGTTTCATGATGTTTACAGATAATATAGTTACTATCATAAGTATCAGAATCGATCATTTTTGATTATTTAGTGTCCTTTGTTTTATCATAATGAGCCACAAGAATCACCAGCATCATCATCATTATTACCACAATCAACTGATGATCACCACCGCCACTACCAACCTCATCATTATCGTCATCATCATCATCGTCATCATCCTCCTTGTTATCAACGATCAACACCACTACCATTATCATCATCACCACCACCACTATCAACCTCATCATTATTGTCATCATCATCATCATATCATCATCATCATCCTCATTATCAACGATCAACACCACTACCATTATCATCATCATTATTGTCATCACCACCACCACTATCAACCTCATCATAATTGTCATCATCATCATCATATCATCATCCTCATTATCAACGATCAACACCACTACCATTATCATCATCATTATTATTATGACCACCACCACTACCAACCTCATCATTAGCATCATCATCATCATCATCATCAACGATCAACACCACTACCATCATCATCATAATCATCATCATTTTCAACGATCAACGATCAACGATCAGCACCACTATCATTATGACCACCACCACTACCAACCTCATTATTATCACAATCGTCATCAGTCTCACGTTAAGGTAGTGTATAACACAAACGACAGTGTTCGAGCAAGAAAAAACGAATCAAGTTTAAAATATCTATGCTCTGTTTACCTCCATTTTCCATAAGAAAAGCAATCGAGCTGTTTTTTCAACCTGTCAAAAAGAAACCATATCAATATTCACTATATATATATATTGACTACTGTAATAACAGAGTCCTTTTAGTGGTCAAAAAAATAACGTCTCAATTCTTCTAGACTGGACACGTGTGCCCTACTAATGGGGGAGACTCAGACACACACTCACTACCCCTACGTTTAATTATTTTAAACAATTCAGCTCACATGTTTATTTTTGCGAGGGAAGAAAACCGAATAACCCGGAGAAAAAACCTCGTGTCATAGGAGAGAAGAACACATCAAACAAACTCAACTCACATATAATCCATGCCCGAGCCGGGACTCGAACCTGGACCACAGTGATGAGAGACCAGCGCTCTCACCGCTAGGCCACCCATGCCACACAAAACCTCTGCCAAGCTAAAATATTGGAGTCTAAAGTAAGAGTGAAGTAAAGTGATGTCATACCTGTCTACCGTGTAAAGCGAGGATTATGAATGCCAATGCAAGAATCACCGAACAGAAATATCTCTTGGGAACATGCGTAGTACTGGAAATATCAAAAGAACAAAAGCTTACTAATGTCACTAATAATGTGTGAGCTCGCAATGGTTTCTAGGAAATTAGTGCTAATTGAAATACCACCAAAATATGATCATGATCAATAATAATTCAAATACTCCAGTTTCAGGTTATCTAGAACCGCTGTACTATTTGATAAAAAGAGCATTTGCACATGCTAAGCCTCGATTTGTTGTCAAAACATAAGACAAACACCTACAACCAAAATATGCTATGAATAAGTTGATAACAAGAGAAGAAATATCGACAAATATCGACATCCTTTGCAGGCTTCAGAGTGTGGACTGTAGCTTTGATTGCGACAACGATTTTTGAAATGGGTATCAAAAAGGAAAATTACTATTATTTAGTGTCGGTAGTTCCTTCAGCTAGAAGTAAGCTGGTCTCCCAGGAAACCGACGGTGCCCCCAACCCCCCTCCCACCCCCTCCATCAATGCTCCGTTTTACGGGTATTTAAAGCTATATATTACTTACTTGCTATTTATGTACACGTAGTTATCATAATTGTCAAACACGTCTTGTAGTTTAAAGACATTAATAACCCAGTATGCGGTCAAAACACCGACCATCAGCATCACTTTCAATGCATGACTGAGCTGGACTAGGACCGAGATCCCCAGTAACACCAGGATACCATTGTACGAGTAGTACTGGGAATGAAAACAAAGCAAAGATAAAAGGGCCTTTCTTAGAAAGCAGCTAATCATATGCAAATGCCTATCAAGCCTCGCTTTGACTCACTGAATACAGTGGCTTTGTTATATGGTGCTTTTGTTTTATAAACTTGAAGTGAGGCTTGGCGTGCATTTTCATGTGATCAGCGCTGCATGGTTCGTTAGAAAAGTCTAAAGGTAAAAATAAACTATGGTGATAATTATATTACAATGATCGTTATCATTGCCATTATCATCAAGTCGTCATACACAGTATTATTACCAGCGATTGTGCTGCATATACAGCTGTTTCAAAAAACGTTGAATACTGAATAGTGCAATCCAAGACCGAACGGCATTGTGGATCTCATTATATTGGAATCAAAAATACGTATAAAGGCGATATTTACTCTCCATAACTGGCTGGTGTATTGTTTTGAATGCATGGAGTGCACTAAGAATTACATACCTGAGGGTACTCGCAATATTGAATACTTGGATTTAAAGGAATTGATTGATTCACCTTCCCTTCAATTTCTTCTTTGGACAAGACTTGTATTTCACAGCCAAGCTGTCAAAAAAAAAAAAAACTGCATTGGTCGAATTTAAGGTATTATTCGCGTAGAGCATAAGAGGGCACAGTGTAATTAACAGACTATTTTACGGTTCTAATCGATCAACCTCAGCTTCGTGTAATATATTCTTTAGAATTTGACTACAGTGGTACCTCTATTATTAGGCGGCCACAATAATAAGTCCCAAATCTATTCCTATACCTATTCTATACATCTATTCAGCGGTCAACCTCTATTAGGCGGCCACAGTAAAAAGTTCCAAATCTATTCCTATACCTATTCTATACCTCTATTCTGCGGCCAACCTCTATTAAGCGGCCACAGTAAAAAGTTCCAAATCTATTCCCATACCTATTCTATACCTCTATTCAGCGGCCAACCTCTATTAAGCGGCCACTTTGGAAAGTCCCGAGGGTGACCGGTTAATAGAGGTACCACTATACTTACTTAGGCTCAGTCCCAGGCTTCGTGTTGGCCTTGTGTATCGCGAGATTCTCGTACTGAGTAGGGTCTGGGAACGAGAATGGAGTGCTCGAAGCCACCACGACTGGAAACTGAGCCTACACATTACTTGGTTCCAGCGGAAATACGCAATAATAATCCCTTTGTGCATGGTCCCGCGGGAAAGTTCTTAAAGCGCAGCGTATGTCATAGTTATACACCTTATTCCAAAATGGCTGACTGGCCATTGATGTCTCGTTCTCATGAAATTATTCTTTTCTTTTAAATTCACTCAAGCTCAAAGACAAAAGAATAATTTCATGAGAGTGAGGCAACAAGGGCCAATAGAACAAAAGGTCGCCATTTTAGAATAAGGTGTAAATTATAAACCAGTCCTTAATAGTCTCGCTCGCAGCCGATTTTAGTCTTGTTCCATAATACTGCGAGGAGAGAAGTGAACCGTGGAGGAATGGAGCGAGACTAAAACGGCCGCGAGGGAGACTAAGTCCTTACCAGGTCTATAAGTTCTGTTCCTGCCAGTACCGAGATGCATAGCGCCGCTACAAGAGTCCGTGCGGGCTTACTTTCATCTAGAATATATGATATACCAATGACAGGCCGTATACATTGAAGACACTGAAAGGAAACACAGAAACAGATCAATTTATGAATGATTAATACAGTGGTACCTCTATTGAGCGGTCACCCTCGGGACTTTCCAAAGTGGCCGCTTAATAGAGGTTGGCCGCTGAACATAGAGGTATAGTATAGTAGGTATAGATTTTGGATTTTTTATTGTGGCCGCCTAATAGAGGGTGACCGCTTAATGGGTGACCGCTTAATAGAGGTCTACTGTAATTGTCATACGTGTTTTACATAAACCTCTGGTTCGGATGTAAGGGGGACCTTTCCTACGTTATGACTTAAATAAATAGACCTGTTTCATTTTGTTTACATGTACTATTTGAGAAAAGGCGCATTTGCACAGGGATAACCTAAGTTCAGAGTAAATTCAAATGTGTTTTCTTTTGTTTAGCGCTTTACTTGGGCTTTGAGAATATTTTGATAATAAATCAAGGCTAAGCCTGTGCAAATGCGCCTTTTGTCAAATAGTACAGCGGTGATAGATAAAGTGAAACTGGAGAATTGATTGATTGATTGAATGGCATTTCGTCGCTGCACTGAAAGACCTTTTAAAACGACAAAATACATGTAAGTGACCAGGATGGCCGAGTGGTTAAGGCGTTGGACTTAAGTTCCAATGTACGAATGTACGCGTGGGTTCGAACCCCACTCCTGGTATCACCCTTTTAATATATGTTTGATACTTTTATTCCTCGCACTCACTCTCTTAACTGGAATCCAACAGTTAGCAAGTTTTGGAGTTGTCCAAGAGTCAAATCAAAAATTTTGGCTTCGTACAGGCTCGATGTTCTACCAATGAAATAAGCCAACAGGAAAGCGGTCTTAAAGCCTATCACGCATTGCTTACTGCTAGCAAGCATTAGTGCTAGCACTGGGAATAAGAATGAGTTGCATATATTAAATAAGAATTACTCCTTGGCGTGAATATATTCTTGAGAAGTTAAATGTATCAGTACCAGGATGGCCGAGTGGTTAAGGCGTTGGACTTAAGTTCCAATGTACGAATGTACGCGTGGGTTCGAACCCCACTCCTGGTATTACATATTATTTTATATTATTTTCTTTTTTATCACTTTACTTGACTCGCTTCTAACAAAATAAATGCCATGGCTTCTATCTGGCAATCCAGCACCAAATTAAAACATTGTTTATGATTGGTTTAAAAAACAATAGAGTCTTTCTTGTACTAAACCTAACCAAGCAATAACGGTACTGTATTAGGAAAAATGATCAATCAAATCTAATATCTAAGAAGCTAGAAATGACACCAAATGAATAAATGATTTAATCAATCAAGAGATTCTGTCTGGTTGTTTTGATAACATACCTTTGGAAATCGAACAGCTAACGTTAATATAGTGGGTATAAATAACAATACCAGTCCTATGGAAAACGTCAAGTTACTACGCAGTGACCTGTAGCAAGAACAAACATTAATTATCATAAATTCTCTAATCAGTCGCATACAGTGGAACCCCGTTAATCCGGCCACTGAAGGGACAGCCAAAAGTGGTCGTATTAGCGGGGTGGCCGTATTAAGCGGGTTAATTTTATATAGGGACCTTTTTTTCATCGGGACCTAAAAATAACTGGCCGCAATAACGGGGTGGCCGTATTAAGCGGGTTAATTTTATATAGGGACCTTTTTTTCATCGGGACCTAAAAATAACTGGCCGCAATAACGGGGTGGCCGTATTAAGCGGGTGGCGTAATGCCCCCTGTTTTCGGGGGGTAAATATTGTAATTACAATTTGTTTGATTTGAATTTCAATCGCTAGCTATCCCAAAAATCAAAAATCAAAAGGCATTATGGTTATTTTGAAAGTAGAGAAAGAGCAAAACTAGCATTCACGTTACCAGGGCATTCGCTTGTGGATTGAGCGGCGAATGAATGGATGAATGGATGGATGGACGGGTGAATGAATGGATGGATGAATGGATGAATGAATTAATGCGAGATGAATGGATGGATGAAATGATGAATGAATGGATGAATGGATGGATGAGATGATGAATACATGGATGAATGGATGGATGAAATGATGAATGAATGGTTAAATGGATGAATGGATGAATGGATGAATGGATGAATGGATGAATGAAATGATGAATGAATGGATGAATGGATGAATGGATGGATGAGATGATGAATGAATGGATGAATGGGTGGATGAATGGATGGATGGATGAGATGAGGAATGGATGGATGAAATGATGGATGAGATGATGAATGAATGGATGAAATGATGAATGGATGGATGAATGGATGGATGGATGAAATGAATAGAAAGAGGAAAAACAGAGAAGAAAAAGGACAGAATGGAAAAATTACGAAGCAATGCAAAAATCTCAATCTCGTTAACTAATATAAATAACGAACATAAAACTATTAATATGCACGAAAAGAACACCCCATATGACAAGACTTACCTTGGAAGAATAATGACCTCCACGAGAAAACAGAAAACTAGAATGATACAAAGACACAGCAAAGCCGCACAACTCATGTCCTGTTTCTCCAGGGCGTACTGGAAACAACAACATAGAGATATCTTAGAAAACTAGTAAATATGTAATAATATAACAATAATAATAACTGATGATGATGACGGTGATAAGAATGGCGATGATGATGGCAATGATGATGGTGATGATGATGGTGATGATGATGATGATGGTGCTGATGATGGTGATGATGGCAAAGATGATGGTGATGATGGCAAAGATGATGATGAAGATGATGGTGACGATGATGATGATGATGATGGCAGTGATGATAATGGCGATGATGATGGCGATGATGATGGTGACGATGATGATGGTGACGATGATGATGATGATGGCAGTGATGATAATAGCGATGGTGATGGTGATGATGATGGTGACGATGATGATGATGATGGCAGTGATGATAATAGCGATGGTGATGATGATGGTGATGATGATGATGGTGATGATGATGGTGATGATGGCAAAGATGATGGTGATGATGGCAAAGATGATGGAGATGATGATGGTGACGATGATGATGATGATGGCAGTGATGATAATGGCGATGATGATGGAGATGATGATGGTGACGATGATGATGATGATGGCAGTGATGATAATAGCGATGGTGATGGTGATGATGATGGTGACGATGATGATGATGATGGCAGTGATGATAATAGCGATGGTGATGGTGATGATGATGGTGACGATGATGATGATGATGGCAGTGATGATAATAGCGATGGTGATGGTGATGGCGATAGTGATGATGGTGGTGAAGATAATGGCGATGACGGTGATGATGGTGATGATAATGGCGATAGTGATGGTGATGATGATGATGATGGCGATGACGATGATGATGATGGTGGTGGTGGTGAATATGGTGGTTTTGACATACAGTCAGTTTACCTCGTACTCAACGTCATATCTCATAAACCGTAGAGTAACAGGATTCATCTTTTCCTTCATCTTACTGAAAGAGCGATTTATTGAATTGAAAATTGATTAGAATTACATGAGACTTTTAATTATGTAAGATATACAATATGGGCGACCGATCTGTATGGGATAGCAATAGGGACATAGCATGGTACTTGGAATGTTACGGAGGAGATGACAAAATGTTTTCTTTATACCTGTAGTTACTTAACTATAGAATATTTTACCATAATTGCATGTTAACCTCACCATACATACCAGTACTACATGCACATGAGAGTAAACAAATATACAAACATCTGTATCTTGGTCACAATAAAGGGGAACAAAGAAACCAAAATACCGTGTTTTGACCCAATAGCGAGTTAAGGACAAGCCGTTGTATATCTCATACAGATCGGACGCGAATATTGTATAGTACTTATGAAACTCCAATATTAGTTCTTTCATATTTTACTAAAATTGTCAAAATCAAAGTAAATCTGGCCGAGAAAATTCAAGTTAAAACTTATTCAAATCAAGATGATTTTGCATGTAATATACAACCTTCTCGACGGTTATAATTTCTTTTGTCAATTTCTCATGAATTATTAATGAGTGCTATAAAATATTGAACTGACAATCGATCTATCTATGCATCTTAAGGCCCGGGCAAACGGCTTCAACAGCTAGTTGCTATATGTTGAACATAGGTGGGCAAACGGTTTCAACATTTACTTCAACACCTGTTCGATTTTGTTGAATGGTAATGTTGAAACCGTTTGCCACCCCCTTTCAACATTGTTGAAACGTGTATACGTATTTGAAAGACCATGCACTAAATGCGCATGGGTGTAGTCAACAATATTGAACGGAGCAGCTAGCGCAAACGACTTCAGCACCGATTCAACATTCACAGAACAAAAGAAATGTTGAATGAATGTTGAAGCAAAGTACATCAATTCAACATCGATTCAACACGTTTCAACAATGTTGAAAAGGTGGGCAAACGGTTTCAACATTGCCATTCAACAAAATCGAACGAATTTTGAGGCCAATGTTGAAGCCGTTTGCCCGGGCCTTTATCAGTGTACTTACTCATTGGTTCGTTCATCGAGTACTTCACGGAGAAACTTGTTTAACATTCTATCGCTGAAAGAAGAAACAAAATATGATTATAGATATATCAGGTTCATGTTAATGATAACCTATCATTATCATCTTAATCATCATCATCATTATCATTATTATGTACAACAAACATCACTATCGTAATCATTATCACAATCATCAGCATCATTATCACAATTATCAGCATCATTATCACAATTATCAGCATCATTATCACAATTATCAGCATCATTATCACAATCATCATCATCATTATCATGTACATGTACAACAAACATCCCTAACATCGTAATCATTATCACAATCATCAGCATCATTATCACAATTATCAGCATCATTATCACAATTATCAGCATCATTATCATGTACATGTACAACAAACATCCCTATCATCGTAATCATTATCACAATCATCAGCATCATTATCACAATTATCAGCATCATTATCTTAATCATGATCATCATTATCATGTACATGTACAACAAACATCCCTATCATCGTAATCATTATCACAATCATCAGCATCATTATCACAATTATCAGGATCATTATCAAAATTATTAGCATCATTATCACAATTATCAGCATCATTATCACAATCATCAGCATCATTATCATGTACATGTACAACAAACATCCCTATCATCGTAATCATTATCTTAATCATCATCATCATTATCACAATTATCAGGATCATTATCAAAATTATCAGCATCATTATCACAATTATCAGCATCATTATCTTAATCATGATCATCATTATCATGTACATATACAACAAACATCCCTATCATCGTAATCATTATCACAATCATCAGCATCATTCTTAAATCTAAGATCTAAAAATCACGCTTACCTTGAAGTTGATGAGTCCGACTTTTCAGAGTCCTCCTGAAAAAAAAAAATATTTAAAGACCTCGGCGCAAACACTATTTCCATGCACAGCTATCTACGAATTAAAATCAAATTGCTACTTATAATAGTTCTTATTTAGTGGATATTAGTCACTATCAAAGACAAGTTAAGTTGTAATGAGGTAGTGTGTCCTTTCGTATTGTTGTTTCTCGTGGTTGAGTGATAGAGTGATTTTCCGTTGTCCTTGTAAAAACAGTATGCATAATACATGGTATTAACTGTTGGTAGTTAGTACTATCAAAACTCACAGTCCATGATGAAATGCGTCTTTTGTTGCTGTCTTTCTCGATAATAAAATCCTCGTCTTTATCATCCCAGTTCGTGTTTATCAGCTCCATAATTGGTGAAGATGATCGTCTTGAATTGGTCTTATTTTCAGGTAGTGTTAACGTGTCTAGCTCCTCCTGCATGATATAAAGAAAATTATATTGTATTGGAATGACTCCCGGGGGGGGGGGGGGGGGGGAGGGGGGGGGGGAGGGGGGGGGGGGTTGTTTGCGGTTTACGACGAGATTTCGAAATAATGAATTAATTTTGAAAAAAGAAAAGAAAAAAGCAAACCAACCAACCAACAAAACCAACTGACCATACAAACGAACAGATAAAACAGACAAACAAACAAACGAACAAACAAACAGACAAACAGACGAACAAACAAACAGAAAGACAAACTGACAGACAGACAGACAAACAAACAAACATAAGAATGAACGAACAAACAAACAGACAGACATACAGACAAAAGAACGAACGAACGAACGATCGAACATACCAAACAAACAAACGAACGAACAAACGAACAAACCAACCATTAAAAATACATAGCTAAATGAAAATATATAAAAATCAGAGCAAACTACAAAGCAAGCATATGGTAAAAATCTTACCTTGCTTCCATTCCATTCTGTGTCTTTCTTTAGTCTTGTTATTAGATGTGTCTTTACTTTATGTTCCTTTAAATAGTCGTCACGTGACGGGCCATTGCCATCTTCTACCTCATACTCGTCTTTGATGCAATTGTATGTGACGTCAGAGATGTGCACACGTCTAGCAATGAAAGAAACGACGACGTTATTCTTGTTTGAAGTTGCATCTTGTCGTAAAGTAAAGAATAATATTTTACGTCGGAAGTCCCTTCAGCCGAAGCTGATCTTCCAGATAGCCGACGGTGCGCTCATTTTACTTCCCTCTCTCCAAAATAATTTAAAGCTACTTAAAGCTACACGGAAAGAACAGAAGTTGAAACAAAGATGCGAGGTCACTGGGAATCGAACTCGGGACCTCTCGCACAGAACGCCGCGCACTAACCAACTGTGCGATCCTTGCTTCTTGCTTCGTCTTCGTCTGATTTGTCTGTCTGTCTACCTTATCCTGGTATTCCCCCCCCCCCCCATTTCCAATTGGTTTGCTAATCAAATTGCCTGTCTGTCTGTTAAACGGTGTGTCCGTCTGTCTGACGGTTTGTCTGTGTGTCTGTCTTACCCAGGTATTCCTCCTGATTCCATATGATTAGCTAGTGTGACGTCATTAGACCAAGCATCAAACTGCCATTTCTTCTGCCCCAGTACTCCCGCGAGCACAGTTCCACTGTGGATTCCAACGCGCATGTTCAGTGATGAAACCTTCTTTTCCTCACGGACTTTCCTAGTTTTCAAAAAATGAAAATTATATCAAACAAATGACATATAATAGAGACACTAAGTAACAAGTATTTTTTACTAAAAATTGAAAAAAGTTGAAATCAATTGACTTCTGCACACAGACTGTTTATATCCCAGTATGTAGACACAAGTGGACGTTTCATATTGCTTTTATAAAATATTTTTAAACTTTGTTACTGAGCGTATCTCTGCCTCTGATATAAACACTGTAGCCAGCCAATCAGAGCGAGCGTAGTATCTCTAATATTTTATAATACACCAACTTACGCTATGTGTTTGACCATATCTAGTCCCATATTGACAGTACATCGCGCATGATCAGGAATATCATCAAGACCCGCTATACAGTAATAGCAATCCCCTAAGATCTTGATACGAAGACAACGGTTTTTCTACAATAACAAATAATAACGGTGTTGATGATGATATTATGCATGATGATGATTATGATTATGGTGAGGATAATAATGATCATGATGGATAAATTATGAGGATTATGATGGCGGTGATGATGATGATGATGAAAATGGCGATGATGATGGTGATGATGATGATGATGGTGATGATGATGGTAATCGATGATGATGATGATGATGACGACGATGGTGGTAATTATGTTACCGTTAATTATAAAGAATAATATTTATCATGATCTTGATAATCACCATCATAATTGTACTATATAAAGAACCGATTCACTAAAGACTGCTTCACACAAGCGACATAAGCATAAGCATAACCAACATACGCAGACTCAGTGAAGCATTTCTAGAATAGGTGCGAGATAAGACAAGTGCGGCTAATGAGCAAAGTCCAACTGAGTCTGCGTATGTTGCTTATGCTTGTGTTCATGTCGCTAGTTTGAACCAGGCTTAAGGGAAGAAACAAGAACTATGTGATCCTGTACGTACCGCTCCGATCTTGTCAAAGATAGCAAACAATTCATTCAAGGTAACAATCAACTCCTCTGCAGTACACATCGATGACAGCTCAGTAAACCCAACAATGTCAGCAAACAGGATACTAAACAAGAAAAACAAATTAAACAAGTGCTCGACAAGTTACATCGCCCCCTTCGCAGTTCCCTGTATTTTCTTGTCGTGGGTGACATGGATGGCATGGGTGGTCTAGCGGTGAGAGCGCTGGCCTCTCACCGCTGTGGTCCAGGTTCGAGTCCCGGCTCGGGCATGGATTATATGTGAGTTGAGTTTGTTTGATGCGTTCTTCTCTCCTATGCCACGAGGGTTTTTCTCCGGGTTATTCTGCCGAGTTGTGTGCAAAATATTAAACGTAGAGGTAGTGAGTGTGAGTGAGTCTCCCCGATTAGTAGGGCGCACTGCGTCTAGCTAGAAGATTGAGACGTTAAAGTGCACCTGAAGCCCTTCATGATATTTTGCAAATCTGTTGTACATGAGGTGTATAATAAGTGTACTTAATATTTTTTGATGTCGACCCCTCCTTTCTGAGATATGAACATTTGAAATCCGAAAATGCAAATGAGGTGACGTCATCCCAGGAATTTGTCAAAGTTTTGTTTCAAAGCTGACAGCAAGCTTGTTTTTGTAAAGAAGTAAAAATGTTAATGGTAGTGTAAATATTAGTAATACAGATATTGAGCTTTAAATTGCTATAATTATTTCCAGAGAACTTTTGTATATTTAATGATGCCTGGGTAGACGTCACTTCATTTGCATTTTCAGATTTCAAATGCTATATCTCAGAAAGGAGATGTCGACATCAAGAAAAATTAAGTACACTTATTATACACCTCATGTCAAACAGATTTGCAAAATATCATGAAGGGCGTCAGGTGCACTTTAAAAAAGTTATTATTATTATTATTATTCTTTCTACAAAACTGGTCTGGACGTACCTGCAAAATTCGTGTGTTTTGATTATCAATTTACTAAATACACCATCGTTAGTTAGATTTTCTGCATCGATGTCCATGGCCATTTCCTCTGCGACGTATTTGGGAAGAACAGAAAGTAGAAGGCGTTTCTACAAGATGAGGACAAATAGGAATTGAAGTGATAGTCTTCTTCACCGTTCCTGCGCCATCTTGAAAGGTAGCCGGGCCTTGCATCGAACCGAGTTTGCAATGATAGAGAGACGTGAATAATTGTCCGGCCCCGCAAGGTATTACAAGGCAGGGGCGGATCCAGAAATTTGACAAGGGGGGTGAACTTTGATATACTTTTGGCGGATAACGGCAGACACAAGAGCGCAAAGATCGTTATGTGCCCGCTTTTCTTTGCTAAAACGGGACTTTACTGAAAAGTCACCCAGTTCACCCCCCCCCCCCCCCCCTCCGTCCGCCCCTGCAAGGTTGCTGTCATTGCAAGCTCAACGTCCGTCTCCCTTCGATGCAAAGGCCCGGTTACCTTTCAAGATGGCGCAGGGAACTGCGAAGGAGACTATCATTCAAATAGCATTTTTCACGGTTACTAAAAATAGATATTGCAAAGCCTTGTGGGATGGAAATGCGGACAAACTTTGTAAAAAAGGCTTCGATTACAAGGAAAAGAAGATCGATATCAGTCGAAAAACCATAGTTTTTCCATGAATTAGAAACAACAAGACAAAAAAACATTGTTGCAGCTGATTAGTATGTATTTGTCCGCATTCAATCCCATAATGCATCATCGTGACGTCATCTGTGGAAAGTGCTATTGGTCAGCGTTTTTCGATTCGGTGTACTAATATTGCCATATATTCTCATCTTGTTACCTGTTGTAGGTTCTGTGCCTCCAAAGTCAATTTCACCTCTAGTGACTGCCTGGTCTCAAGGACAGATCGACGCTGTTTCCTATCTGCTATATGGTAATCGATTGCACCAAGAATGATAGAGCATACAAACAGAAATACATTCGCTCCAATCTTAACGACAAACAAGAAAAACAATTAACATCATAAAGGTTATTCAAGTAGAATGTGTTACAGCGCGAGGCGCAAAAGTATGACCACGTTTAATATATTCGCATACTTCTATGCACGGACTTTCGATCGCCTGTATATTATAACAGGATGTTCGTTGACCTTTGAATTACAACAACAACAAGAAATATATGTATTACCGCGCGAGGCGCAAAAGTATGACCACTTATAATATAGTCGCATACTTCTATGCACGGACTTTATGCTGCGAAACGAGTTTTTACACGCCTTATTCGGTAAAATCAGACAACTTCACATCAAATGTGTCTGTTTAAAGTATAAACTCCCGTGCATAAAAGTATGCGAATACATTAAATGTGGTCATACTTTTGCGCCTCGCGCTGTATATTAGCAATACTAATACAGTGGTACCTCAATAAAAAGTCCCAAATAGAGGTACCATGTACTGTAGTAATAGTACACTTATAAAGAACTGTATAGAGTTACGTTACAATAATCCCCTTTACAGTTTCCTGCGCAATCTTAAAAGTTAGCCGGGCCTTTGCAACGACGCGAGACGAACATCGTTAAGCTTGCAATGATAGAGACACGTGAATAATTGCCTCGCGAGGTGTTAAAAGGTCTCTATTATTTCAGGATCAACGTTCGTCTCGCTTCGATGCAAAGGCCCGGCTACTTTTCAAGATGGCGCAGGGGCTGCGAAGGGGACTCTTTGTTAACAATAAATAATTATAATATTAGTAGTAGACTTAAGCCTGGTTTTCACTAGCGACGCAACGCAAGCGCAAACGCAAGCGCAAACACAAGGGTTAATTTCATAGTGAAAACGAGACGTGAATAAGCGCAAGCGCAAGCAAACTTACTAGTGCCACGCGCAAGCACAAGCGCAAACGCAAGAAAAAAGGGAATTTTTTGATATCTTGCGCTTGTGCTTGCGTTATCATTGCATCAAACGGTTTTCACCACGAAATGAGGTCTCTTGCGCTTGCGCTTGCGCTTGCGGTTTTATTAAGCACTGTTTCCGCGCTGAGTTACAATTCAAGGCCTGATTCAATTATTGAGCTTTTAATTTGCTCGTTTCTCTCATAAATGTCGATTTATTTGAGCCACGACGTTACAACTCAGGGCCCACAGTTATTGGCGTAAGCTGTTGTGGTGTCCCTACCTTCGTATGAAGGGAAAAGCTAAATAAGTAAATAAAAAACATGATAAACTGCTACTGTGCTCGTCTTTTTCAGTCGTTCGCATTGCTAATGGCAAGCTCTCGAACTCCGAATAAATGTATTTTGATATCGTAAATTGAAAGCCCTTTTTAATTATACCCATATTCAAATTTAGTATATATAATTGCATTGAAGAATTATCAATAATAGTCAATGCTTTCTTTTGCCTTAGATATTCACTTCCCAAACATTTATTTTTTTATTTCTCATGATTTCATTTTGTTATACATTAATTGTTAATTTTAACTTACATTAAATTCTCTTTTTATTTGTTTTTGTTTTACGTTCGTAACTATGAATAAATCTTGTTGTCATAGAGAATCTCAATTTTTGTTCTTACAAATTTGACTCGTTAAGTATAATATATTTTTTATCTTTTAATTGTTTTCTTTTAATATAATTTCATTGTTTTCTCTTCATATATATGTCGTTTTGGCGTACGTGTGAAAGATATAAAGTTAGGAATTTATGCCTAATGAAAATATTTTGAAGTCTCAGCAAAAACAATTTCAGAAACATAAATATGTAAGTGTACATTTTCATTTTTTCAAAATATGCCACTATTAAATTCAAAATATTTTAATATAAATTAAAGCAATTACTCTATATTTATTTATTTCAATTTTTATAATTTCATTTTTTCAATATATGCCATATTATCAAATTCAAAATATTTTAATATAAATAATTTCTCAATATTTATTTATTTCAATAATCATAATTTCATTTTTTCAATATGCTATTATCAAAATATTTTAATATAAACTAAAATAATTACTCTATTTATTTATTTATTTCAATAATCATAATTTCATTTTTTCAATATATAACCATTATCAAATTCAAAATATTTTAATATAAACTAAAATGATTACTCTATATTTATTTATTTCAATTATCATAATTTCATTTTTTTCGTTCACAAATTGTTTCCTGGTAAATGTGGTAGAGTCAGCCTAATAAATAAGCTATAAAAAATTCAACAGCATAAGTTTTCTTCGTTAATTACAAACCTAATTAAATTCAGCCCACACACCGGTCAAAGGCTAATAATTTCACCATAAAACAACCTTGAAAAATACATAGTACGAGCAGTAGAAAACGAAATATCGACCAAATGACAACTAACATCTTTTCATTAATGTCTTTGACCTGAGTAAATCATTCTTGAAGTAATTACAAATATGATAAGCGAGGCCATAAAAAACTCGATAGCTGATTGGTTGAAATGGTCGATGACGTAACAAGCAGGTGTCCAGTCCGGCGTTCGACGGCTTTTTGTAAATATTCACTTTTCGAAACGAGTTGCTCATTTATTGAAAATTAAAAGTCTCCCGAATGTACGACAAATTATTAAACTTTGGATGAAAGTCACGATTTTACAAGTATGCATTCTTAGTATTTCAATATCAACAACTTTTTGAATTCCCGACAAGGTAATTGACCTAAATTTCGCCTCCAAAACGGATCAAAGTTTGATCGTTTGAAGATTGAGTCGAATTGTGCAAGGCGCTAGTTGTTGAAATTGAGTCTTTTTAAAATGCAAGATTGTAAAATAAACAAAGAAAAGCCTTTGTGTACTATTTCTTAATAGGTTTTGCGCGTTTAAACAATAAGATTTTCAATTTAAAGATGGTTTTTTTCGTCCTTTTTTTCTCACAATAATTCTGCCGTTTTCTGATTTATAAACGCTCAATGAAATTACATTTGAAAATGGCAGATAAGAAAAAAAAAAATTAAAAAAACGTTCCCGTTCTCGAGCGAGACTAAAACAACACATAAATCAAGCTATCCTCGATTCTTTCAAACTAAAAATTCGCCAAAACACAAAACGCTCTCCTTACAAAAAGCTTACGTTATCAAAAAGCGAAAAATTAGAAAATTTCCAAAATATATTCATTGATATTGAAAAGATGTAACAAAATTAGGCTTAATTAATACTTAGGTTTCAAAACATCGTCATTGTAGAAAAAGTGTACTTCTCAAGTCGTTATTGTCACCGTAATGAGCATATTATACTCGGTCAAAAAATAGAACACCAACTAACGGTGATCTCGCTAGCGTATTTCAGTCTTAAAAATTCATATTTGAATTCACTTCGACACAAATTCAGCAAAAAGAAAAAATGTCTTTTTGTAATGCTACTCTTGTTATCATATCCAAATAACTCTTGAGAGTCGAATTAGGGACTGAATAGTAGCTTTTGAGCCTGATTTAAATTCTTACAGGACATAGTTCTAAGATTTAAACTTGCCTTTTTTTTTAGTGTTTTGTATTTCTTTTATCGGCGAAAATTTCACGCAGTTTTTCCCTAAATAGACGCGCCAAAAAAAAAACACCCGAAGATTTCAATTTGTCACTTTTTGCAACTCTTAACCACACAAGAAAAAAAAATCTCGACACATATGCCTCGCACATTTCTTATCCTCGTCGGTTAAAGTAGGTCTTTCTACAAAGAAAAAAGCCGAGAAATAACAAACTATTATCCCCGTGAAATGTGGAAATTTGAAGGTTGGTTTTCGTAGTTAGTTTGAGGATTTCCCCGCTTACCTGGTTTCCTAAGAAGCTGGAAACGTTTTGTGTTGAAAGTGTTCCAGATATGATCACATGGGTAATAGAAGCAGCCAAAGAAAAGGCCAGACAAACTGGCAAACGTGCAGGCAGCATTACAAATGTTATGAAGCACAGAAACGTGAACATTCCCACCGAGTCGCTTGGTGTCAGAGGGTCGTAGCCGAACACAAGGTCGACGATTAGCTCCAAGAATATGACCAACCAGACCACGTAAGGTAGCCACTTGAGCAAACGACTAGGAACCAACTTAAGAACATGAAGGCCGATTAGAACAAGATAGAATACACCATGGACGCATGTTATTATCAATCTATTGATTTGTGTTTGACTGTTCTCGTGAAATACCGCACCATACATCGCCACTAAGGCCATGTTGACAGTGAATACCAAAATAATGATGTACAAAAAACGGTCAAGCTTTTGCTGTTCGTAATAATGCTGATACACGGCTTCCAAGGACTTGGAGGAAAACTCCGTTTTGAAAGACGACGGCAGACATAGGAATTGTCTTAACGAAGAGCTGACTGTTTGACGATTGCCACCACAATTCTTGTCCATTGAATCCTTAAAGGCGACTTTAACACTGGAAGCGCTAATTTTCGAAGCAGACTCGGACCGCGCCGAAAGCATTGCCTTATTACTTTCCTTCGAGTTCGTTTTGGTTGGACTTGAAGACGAAATCACACTCACATCTGAGACGTCGTCTTTCGATTTTGTAGGCGATGTTTGTTCGATTTCTGGAGCCCATCGTACAGTAGCGGGAGCTGTTTGGCCGTCCATCGTGATCTTTTCCTTGGCTTTTAACCATTCTCTGTCGAAAAGTACCTACAAAGGTTTTCACCTCTCATTATAACACTTTGAATTTACGCCATTTCACAAACTGCTATACTCGTTAATTTGAATATTTCGTAAAAAAAAACCCGATTTTTTCTTCGACTGTATATTTTTCCTCGTATTTAATAAATGTCTTTTACCTTCGATGTATTATGCAAATTTGGAGATAAACCTCTATGAATAAGAAAAAATCTTCTCGCTCGCTGATTGGTCGACAAGACAATAGTGTACAATTCTCAGTTTATGTGAGTGCTAATCAGAACACTTTCTCGCGAGCTTTGTTTATGTCTGGCAATCGTCACATCCAATAAATCACAATCACAAGACATAATCTCAAAGCAACAAACGGAAGAAATTATAAAAAGTATAAGAAATCTCCCGATTTATCGTGTGAATCAATTTTAAAACACTTGGCGTTGCCAGGCGACGGTATTTTTTTCTTTTTGCTTTGACCAACCATTTAAAATAATCATGCAGTAATTAATCGATCATTGCTTTTCGGCTAACTACATTGACTTGTTATCCTCGAAAGTTAATTTACACGAATTGTTTTAATGCAAAAGTCGAAAGCCAAAATTTAGAATTCCTTCTTGTTACTAATGTATTTTCAAAATATAATCAAATAAATTAGGAAACCTAATACAAAATTAAAAAAAAATCACTTTTTGAAGGATAATTTTACAAAAGTACCAAATTCATGAAAAATTATGTCGAAGAGATTCACATTTAAACTAATAATAATAAGGTTATAAGAAAAAACCCCGCTATTTATATATTTAAATTTACATATCAATAATGAAATAATAATTGGGTCTCAATACATGTTTCGAGTTCTTCATGGTGCAGCCCTAGGGGGCTTTCATTTATTAAATGGGGGGGGGGGGGGGGGGGGAAGGTCGACAAAATCACGTGTTGTTTTTTCCAAATATTACGCAACCCCCCTTCCTGGTTGGTGAAATTTACCATAACCCCCCTATATTTGCCTAGTTTATGACTAATGCTGCATACAATTAGTGACAACCCCCTTTTATAGCTTCCGAAAAAAACGTGACCCCCCTCAATATTGCCGACCCCCTCGATAGCACGTGATATATTCTTTTGTATTTAGTACAGCCCGTGGTAAGGCAAGTTCTTCACTGAGTAGCCTTAGCCTCGATAGCATGTGATATATTCTTTTGTATTTAGTACATCCCGTGGTAAGACAAGTTCTTCATTGCGCAGCCTAAGCCTTGATAGCATGTGATATATTCTTTTGTATTTAGTACATCCCGTGGTAAGACATGTTCTTCATTGCGCAGCCTAAGCCTCGATAGCATGTGATACATTCTTTTGTATTTAGTACATCCCGTGGTAAGACATGTTCTTCATTGCGCAGCCTAAGCCTTGATAGCATGTGATACATTCTTTTGTATTTAGTACATCCCGTGGTAAGACAAGGAATTCATTGCACAGCCTAAGCCTCGATAGCATGTGATACATTCTTTTGTATTTAGTACATCCCGTGGTAAGACAAGTTCTTCATTGCGCAGCCTTAGCCTTGATAGCATGTGATATATTCTTTTGTATTTAGTACATCCCGTGGTAAGACATGTTCTTCATTGCGCAGCCTAAGCCTTGATAGCATGTGATATATTCTTTTGTATTTAGTACATCCCGTGATAAGACAAGTTCTTCATTGCGCAGCCTAAGCCTTGATATCATGTGATATATATTATTTTGTATTTAGTACATCCCGTGGTAAGACAAGTTCTTCATTGCGCAGCCTAAGCCTTGATAGCATGTGAAATATTTTTGTATTTAGTACAGCCCGCAGTTCAGTACAAGGAATGCAAGCATCGACGAACAATCGGCAAAATACTACGAGTGTTATATCCACTCTTTGACTAATTTACCTGCATTCGAGGCCAGGGCTATGCAAAAGATTTTTTGATAGTTCTCATCGACTAACCTCAGCCTCAAAAGCGTGTAATAAATTCTTTAGAATTTGACTACAGTTTGCGGTAATTTGAATAATTGAAATTGAATTGAAACTGAATTGAAAATTCATTAACTATAGACAAATTCTAAAGAATATATTAAATGCTATCGAGGCTAATCGTAAATATTCATTAATAAATAGAAATAAATAATACGATTAATTATTAGATATACCTAGTTTAGTTAATTCAATTGTATAGGTAGATCAAAATCAGCATATATGTAAATATTTTAATGGGCCAGATTGGGCCATTATTTGTTACCCAATAAAGATTTATTATTATTATTATTAGGTTGATCGACTTGAAATGTGAAATGGTCTACTTATTTAAGTCAGAGACAAACTTATTTGGCCAGTCAAAACATGAGGCCTGACTACAAGACCGGCGTCCGTTCTCTTCTTCGTCGGAACAAAATGGTTAATTAGTTACCGTAAATAGATTGTTATTTACCGACATTTCATGCGTTGTTCATAGTCGAAGCAAAATGGTAAATTAGACACCGTAAAAGGAGTGTTATTTACTAACGTCCGACCATCGTCTGAACAAAATGGTAAATTAGTTACCGTTAAAGGATAGCCTGCAAAACAGGCGTTCTTGTGGAGTTTTTGGGGAAATCGAGCTTTGGGGTTCCTGTGTTATTTAAATACCCGCGAGAAACATGGGGTCTAGACTCCGAAAGTCGACGCAACACAGAAAACCCCAAATGCCTTTTTTTGCAGGCTAGTAAAGCACGTTTAGCTTCATGTTTTTATCCTTTGTGAGGGATACACAGGTTGACATAGGCGATAAGAAATAGGTCATTCCAAGATGTAAAGAATAGCTGGAAAGTAAAGTATTTCTGTTTCCATTTGTCAAGAAAACGGTGGTTATTGTTTGAGATATTCCGTGTTGTTTGCAGCCCACTCACCCCTTCTAAAGGCGTTAGTTAATTCAAAAAACATTGTCGTCAATAGGCTTCAAGTCTACGCGACTAGACCGAAAGGTAGTATGGGTAGAAATCACCTAGGCGGATAAATACAATAATTATTTAATGCAATATCACGCTCACTCAATCAACTAATCATTATTTGATTGAGTGAGCGTGATATTATATCTATTGCATTAGATACTGTGTGCTTTTATCGCTTAGGTGATTTCTACCCATGCTACCTTTCGGTCTAGTCGCGTAGAGTCGAAGCCTATCGACGACAATGTTTTTTGAATTGACTGTATACACCTAATTCAAAAAAGGTCGACGGGACGAACAGCGATTGGCGATTGGCGATTGCGCGACCAAAAGAAACTATGGGTAATACGAATCCTTCTTATTCGTTTCTAAATTACCCAAACAATGAAACCTCCAGGACACCCATCTAAGGTCATCCGGCGCTGAACGGTGTTTGGGTAATTTAGAATGGAATAAGAAGACATTCGTATTACCAACAGTCCCTTTCGGTCGTGCAAACGCTAATCACCAATCGCCCTGTCAACCTTTTCTGAATTAGGTCTATATAAATGAGTTATCGCTTATTGGCTTTTCCTTTGGCGAGGACAATCTTTTTAGAAATAGGTAAAGAACATTAGTTATGTAACCTCATTAGTGTTTTCAGATCTATTCGGCTAACACGTTGCTATGTATATTTTAAAGTTGCTGCTAGGACAATTTTTTCAGAGAACGATCGAATTCAAATTCCTGTAATCTATAAAACGCTAGTAGAGTCTCGTAAATCTTGGCGCGCGCGCTAATTTGTTACCGTTTTTAAGTTTGCGCGTGCAAACATTGCTTCACACTGAAGATGATCATAGACTTGATCGAAACGTCTGAGAACTTATCGTTTTAATCTAAATGCTAGTGTCAAAAAACCAATCTAATTGTAACAATATGTTGCTATGTATGTTTCCACCCAATTAAAATTTGTTTGGGAATAAGATTCTTTGTCTTATGTATTTCGATGTATCGTCGAAATTATTGGGAAACAAGTTTTTATTCCAAGAGGTTTTGAAATAGGTAAAAACATGAAAAAACGTTCATTGTGAAACACTTCATTAGTATTTTCAGAATAGTTCTATCCGGTTAACATCTGTTGCTACAATCATATGCAAAATACCTTGAGACATTATCTGGTTTTTACATGAAAAATATTTCAACATCATTTTCCATTTCCCCCTCTCCCCAGTATCAATGTTGAATTGTGGGAATGTGAAACGGTTGTCATTTGAAAGACCAATCAGCATTGCTTAGGGGGGAAGGGGGTTTGCAAATCAAATTGATAGATTTTGTATATTTTTTGAAACGCAAACAAAAACGCTCATAAAAAAGTGATAAAAATGTCCCAACAATTTTGCACATGATTGTATGTATGATTCCACCCAATTCAAAAATCTGGGAATCAGGTTCTTTGTCTTTTTTATTTCGAGAGATCGTCGAAATTTTATGAACACAAGTACAAGTTCTTATTCTTAGAGGTTTTGGATTAGATCATGGAAATGTAACAAGTCTTTTGGGGTCGGACCATTGGGTATTTTTATTTGAATTTCTTGTCATGATTTAGCCCATTGTTTGTGATGCCCATTTGACTTGAATTTGCGCAATATAAAATAAAGTTAATATTGTTATCAATGGTTCTTTTACGGTGTATAGGTTACCATTTTCACACTTATAATCAATATAATTATACTATACATCCTGTGAGAATCTCAAACTAAAACTTTTTATCTTAATTGGACAAATTCGTCTTAATCAGGAAGTCAGATTGCTGGATATATAATGAGGAATTGAAGATCTTAAATGAACGTGTTTAGCTTTATCACCAGCCAGGCATTGTATTTAATTAAGCCCGGCCGTAAATAGTACAGGTCATGGAAAGGGAATATGGGTATACACCTATTTTAAGAAGGTTGTCGTATAAGAGTATATTTTGTCGTATATGGGCATACACCTATTTTAAGAAGGTTGTCGTATAAGAGTATATTTTGTCGTATATGGGCATACACCTATTTTAAGAAGGTTGTCGTATAAGAGTATATTTTGTCGTATATGGGCATACACCTATTTTAAGAAGGTTGTCGTATAAGAGTATATTTTGTCGTATATGAGTATACACCTATTTGAAGAAAGTTGTCTACGTTGAGCTACGTTGTCCAAAGCGATAGATCGTTCTATATATGGACCCACAGAAATTGGTCATGCTGTTGTCCAAGAAAGAAATGAGCGTTGACACGCTCGAATACCATAGCAAATCACCATTCCCTTATTTCAAATGATTCCAGTACTCAGAAAAACAGTTGTCTTTGTGCTTGTTTTGTTTGTGTTTGCTATTCTTGTTATCCACAATTTTATCATTGTTTAACAGTCAGTTTTCATGATTAGCATCTACATAAATAACAAAGCTGAAAACGCATTTAATTTGAAGTTATTCCCAGTAGTTTTCTAATGACCTCACTTCCAATTTTAATCTGGTAAATTGATACTTCCTTTAGATTGATTAAAGCTTCTTTTGCAAAAGTTCGATCGATGTCAATATCAGTTTGGTGTTGCCAGGGCAACGATAAACAAACATCGTCGAAATAGAATATTTTTATCTAAAACTACTCCAGATTCCAAAGAAATCGGCAGAATTTACTGATAGCAATTATAAATAATGTCTCAATGAAACAGTTTTCGGAGTTATTTCGAATACATCTCCTTACCAAATTCATCGATCCTCTATAAACTTCCTATTAAAAACAGCAAACAATATCTCTTAATGGAAAACCAAACATTTCAAACACAAGTTGGCACTATCGGCTAAAAATTGAACAAACGATGACAACCGTGCAATATCAAAGAGACACTGCAAACAGTCCCCATGGTAATCAAACCAAACAAACATGAGCAATGACGTCATAGGGCAAAACACTTTTAATCAATAAATGAAAGATAAAATGATTAGGTTTTGCCAAGTGTTTGCCAAGAAAAAAAAACAACTAAACGTTATTTGAGGATACAGCTATTTAAAAAAAATGTTGAATACTGAATAGTGCATTCCAAGACCAAAGGGTATTGTGGGTCTTATTAATTAAAATAAAAAATACATATACAGCGATATTTACTCCCTATAACTAGCTCGTATATTGTTTAAAATTAAATGCACTAAGAATAAAATAACTAATTATCATTTAGTTTACTTTCAACAATATTACTTGACCCAAAATGCATTTCGGTCTTGCAATGCACTATTCAGTATTCTACGTGTTTTGAAATAGATGTATACCTTTTACAGTTACTGCATTGGGACATGTATTATTGACTTATGTCAAATGCGGTCATCCTCAGCTTATTTCTTTCCGACAGAACCGACAGTCAATCAATTTTTTCCATGAAATGCTATTATGTTTAAAGATGGAATACTCTAGTTCCATTTTACATCTGTACTATTTGACAACACAGCACGGACTAAGCCTCTTTTTGTTGTAAAAATATTCACAAATGTCTAGCAAAGCGCGAAAAAAAAATTTCGCTTGACAATAAAATAAATATGAATTGAGGCTATCCCTGTTCAAATGCGCCAAATAGTACATGCTAGATAACATGAAACTGGAGAATTTCATTTGGAACAAGAACTAAACAAAACAATTTGCAAAGGAATTTCAATTAATTTAAAAAAAACGGGAAAATGTAACTTATTAAACTTTGAACTTTTTTATCGGTCTTTTTTGTTGAGTTTGAGTTAATTTATTCGTTTCGTGATATTTTGTACGTTTCGTTGAAAGAACGGTAAATTTCGTCGATTAAAGTACATTTCGTTTCGTTTCGCTATGAAGTAGATGTTTCGTTGAATATGTCATACTTTTCGAGTTATCAACTGGTTTGTTTGTTTCGTTGACTGTGCTAAATTTGGCCGCTTGTTTTACATTTCGTTTCGCGATAAAATTTATTTCGTTAAAGAAAATTTTTTTCGCTATACATTTTTGCTAAAAACACAACACAACTGGATAAAAACAACTAAAATGATGAGATGCAAGTGGAAGTATTTGCGAGTCACATGACTACACATCCATTCGCCTCAACTTCGTTAGTGTATTCGCTAGAGTTCGTTTGCTTCTCGGGCTTCGACTCCATGTATTCGCTAGAGTTCGTTTGCTTCTCGGGCTTCGACTCCACGTATTCGCTAGAGTTCGTTTGCTTCTCGGGCTTCGACTCCACGTTGAAAGTGCTCTGGTTATTGTCGGCTTCTCGGGATCGTTCGGCGAGTTGTTTCCTCATTCCTTTCAGTTCTTTACGGAGTCTGTGTATCCATAAGACAATTATTAGTTTCTGCTCGATACGACCGAGTGCAGGGCGAAGTGTTGACATAAATATTACAAAGTAAATCCGAACAAAATCCGAACACTTCTAAAACACGAACGAATATCGATGTTGGCGAGTAATGGGTCGAAGCATGTACGATTGCACACGAAAACCACCGAAAAAGCTACGACGTTCACACGAAAAGTAACGAAAACTCAACAAGTACTTACCGTTTGAGCTCTTCGTTGTAAGACGCTTGTTGTTCGTGGATGGTTTTCTCACGTACTTCCTGAGTTGTAAGCTTCACAGAAGAGAGAATAGTTTAACACTTTAAAACACCACCAATAAACGTCAATATATCCTATACACAATGTGCGCATCAGGACAAAGTGGTGCGAAGGGCTATCCACAAAACATCTGCTGCATGCCTTACCTCGATATTTGCAGACTTGTGTCGAAAATAGCATCTGAAGGAAAACAAATGAATTACATGTAACTCCATTTAAATGATAAAGAACGGTAGTGTTGAATAAAGGAAATTGGTGGTGTGTGTGTGTGTGTGTTGTGTGGGAGGGGGGGGGGGGTTAACGAGTTAACGACTGTCACGAGTTACTGACACATAGATTAAGGAGATTAAGAGAAGGGAAAGGAAGAGAGGAGAAGGGAAAGGAAGAGAGGGGAAGGAAAAGGAAGAGAGGGGAAGGAAAAGGAAGAGAGGGGAAGGGAAAGGAAGAGAGGGGAAGGGAAAGGAAGAGAGGGGAAGGGAAAGGAAGAGAGGGAAAGGGAAAGGAAGAGAGGGGAAGGGAAAGGAAGAGAGGGGAAGGGAAAGGAATAGAGGGGATGGGAAAGGAAGAGAAGAGGAGGGAAAGGAAGAGAGGACAAGGAAAAGGAAGAGAGGACAAGGAAAAGGAAGGGAGGAGAAGGGATGGGAAAGGAAGAGAAGAGGAGGGAAAGGAAGAGAGGACAAGGAAAAGGAAGGGAGGAGAAGGGATGGGAAAGGAAGAGAAGAGGAGGGAAAGGGAGGGAGGAGAAGGGAAAAGAAG
Source organism: Metridium senile (assembly GCA_949775045.1). Taxonomy (NCBI): domain Eukaryota; kingdom Metazoa; phylum Cnidaria; class Anthozoa; order Actiniaria; family Metridiidae; genus Metridium; species Metridium senile. The sequence goes on along the minus strand of OX459101.1, from coordinate 7,123,372 downwards.
AGAATAGAAGGGAAAAGAAGAGAAGAGAAGGGAAAAGAAGAGAGGAAAAGAGAAAGGAAGTGCAATCAAAGGCAACAGGTAGTACTACTTACTTCCCTTGGGGTGTAGTGTAAGTCCAGCCAGTGTATTTAATTAATACAATCTCGATAACATAACGATCTTCTATCAAATTCCTTGTTATAGCACTTCAAACAAACAAACATTAGTTACTTTAGAACTACGTACAACAATGTTCAACAAAGAACTTATTAAATTTTTCTCGATCTGACAGTCCCCTTCTTAATCAGAACACTAAACATTGGGGAGATTACTTGATGTTGTCAGCAAACATTTCACTGGCACATGATAAATGGTTTGGTATATCATTCACGTACAACAGAAACAGCATTGGTCCAACAATACTTCCATGAGGTACTCCGGACGACACCTTAGTCCAGTTCGAACTGACGCCCATGTGTGAAATAAGTGAATGAGTTGGGATGTACACGAAAGGACAGCCCGGAATCAATATTGATGTTGACTGAGCAGAGTATGATCCTCGAGATAAGACAGGATGTGGTTGGCAACAAGTTTTTCCAGGGTCTTCATAACCAGAGAAGTGAGAGAAATTGGTCGATAATTAGTGACAAGTTCTTTTTTGCCTTTTTTAAATACTGGGGTAATGTTAGCACGCTTCCAGTAGGATGGTAACTTTCCTCTGTTGAGAGACAAGTTGAATAGGCACGAAAGTGAAGTCGAAATTGAAGGAGCCGCCTCACGAAGCAATCGTGCTGTTACGCCATCAGGGCCAGTAGCTTTGTTGACATTCAGTCCAAGTAATAATTTCTCAACATTTGCACTAGAGCACACAAGATCTGCAAATATACAATAATAAAAACGTTTTTTTACGTAGATAGTTGTGTATAACTGTTTTCTAGTCTGTGACTGAGTTTTAGCTCAATTTGAGCGATTTTGACGAAAATACCCCAGAAAGACAAAGAAGAAGAAAACAGTTATACACAACTATCTACGTAAAAAAAGTTTTTATTATTGTTTAAAAAACTCATTAATAATTCATGACCATTTTGTCCAATCCGATGCTCCTTTCTGATCACGAGGAAAGCATTGTATATCGCATAATCTACGGCTGAAACGAGGAGGGAATATGGTGTAGAATAGAAGAACAATTGAATGCAAATGAACATGAAGCATTATATAATGGCACATGTGTCACTATATAATGCTTCATGTCCATAATTCAGATATTACCCTTCCCCCCATCCCCCATCTCTTCTGACGAGTGAACATCAGACTTAGAAATAATTTAGTTTTAGATTTTTGGAGAAAAAAAGTCTTTGATCATGAGTGCCAATGTCAGGATTCGAACCGAGATCTTCTAATTGGTTGTATCCGAGCTTTAAGCCATTATGCTACTGAGGCAATCGATGAAAAGTTTGCAACGAAATGTCATCAAGTTCATTTGCATTCAAGTTGGTTAGCATTCCTCTATTATTAGTGTAGATCAATTCCCAAATGTAAACAGCCTTCCGTTTTCTTTTGTTTCATCGATATTGGACAAAATGGTCATGAATTACTAATGAGTTTTTTAAGCCGTTCAATAAACTCGCAGAACGTGTTTTATCAGGTTTAAAATCCCTTGGGCTTCGCCCTCGGGATTTTAAACCTGATAAAACACTCCTGCTCGTTTATTAAACTATACATATTTGAGGCACAGCGAAAGGATAGCTCTCGACTCCATACATTTACTGTAAAAGATCACAAGTGATGAGCTTGGGCTCCCTGTGCTTGTTCCAGTCACTTTCAAGCTGGGTGGATTTTGCTTTCTTCCAAAGACGTTTTCTTTTATGGAATAATTTACGAATTTCAGTTGTAATCCATGGAACATTTTGTTTAGGTTTTATAGTCTTTGATGGAATGTTATTATCAACAACTTTAAAGAAGGCACACATCCAATTATTCCATTTGAACCGTGCTGTAAATAGTAGTGGTGGTGAGTGTGAGGGAACCTCACGGAAGAGCCTCATAGTGTTTTTTTAATAGATTCCTTACATCACTGTGGGCTGAAGTTAAATAAAGAGTAATACATTATCAAGGATGAGGTTGAACCGCTTTTGAACCGTGTTGTAAATAGTAGTGGTGGTGAGTGTGAGCGAACCTCACGGAAGACCCCCATAGTGTTTTTTAATAGATTCCTTAAATCACTGTGGGCTGAAGTTAAATAAAGAGTAACACATTATCAAGGATGAGGTTGAACCGCTTTTACCTTTCAGAGCCAGATGGTCGAGCAGTCGGTACGAATTCAATCTAAAGACATAAAAGACCATAAGGTTGAACAACATTATTAAGCCAGTAGGGTTTTTAGATTTAGCGACTTTGGTACTAATAGTACCAGATACTAATTAGCAGTGTTTACCGTTATTAGAATTTCTAGGAGTTGCATGTGTGGTTCAAAATATTACATTTTCTGTAGTAAGAATAAAAAATAAGAACAATATTGCAAAAATAATGACAAATTAACACTGGTACTATCATCTGGCACTATTAGTGCCAAATCTGCCTTTGTGCCGGTAAATCGGAAAACCCTAGTTATTTCACAGTTGAAAGGAAGAAAAGTCAGAGACAAAAAGTGTAGAACCAATTTAAACATTGTATTATGTTTTTAATAAGATATGTTATATCATAATCATTACCACCAGAATAATGAATCTTTGTCGCTGCCACTTTAAGCTTTTAGTATAGCATAACAACTTCAACGTTTCATGTAAAAACTGAGATGAACTTTAATAGTTTGTGTGATCCCTGCTTAGGAGCAAACCGTTTACTTTATTCTCCCCACTACCAACTTTCCCCTCCCCCTCTCCCCCCGAATCCCAAAGAGCCGCCTGGCAGGCTATATTGCTATATATTTTATCACCATCATCATCACATCAACAACTTTATCTTCAACATCACTATTATTATCAGTATCATCATCATTACCACCATCATCATCACCACCACCACCACCGTCATCATCATCACAATCGTCATCATCATTATGATCACCATCGTCATCATCATTATGATCACAATCGTCATCATCATTATGATCACAATCGTCATCATCATCACCATCGTCATCATCATTATGATCACAATCGTCATCATCATTTTGATCACCATCGTCATCATCATAATAATCACAATCACAATCATCATCATCATCATCATTAGTTGATAGTTCTATAGTAGTCTTACCCTGTACATGTCGTGTTTCAAAGGTGGTTTGAAACGTTCAACCATCTCATCCAGACCAAGACGAAGAAGATCACGCTACAAAAACAACAGCCAATTATTCAATCAAGCATCATCTTATATCTCTCTCAAACTAGCTTAACATGTAGACTTGATTAAATTAATCGAAATAAATGAACGGAGTGTGAATGAATAAATGATTGCATGAATAATAGGTCGAAGGGCTAAAGCTTGAAACGTCAGTAAAATTAAGTCAACATTTTTTACGGTGTTACAAATTTCATTATATGAAATATAAAATATACTAGAGTACAAACACTAAAAGTGTGCAACATAAATACAGCTAAATACTGCTAAATTATGCAAATTCTTTTGTTCTCTATTGTTTAATCAACACTATTTAGTGGTAAATAGTACAAAGTATTGCACACTTTTAGTGTTTGTACTCTAGTTTACTCGCTAGTTTCCATTTATATGAATTAATTAGTTAATGCATGAATAAATTGATAAATGAATAATTGAGCAAATGAATGGTTGAATGAATGGATAAACGAATGAATGAACACATGAACAAGTAAATGTTTAAATGATTGATTGAATGAAGGAAGGAATGAATGTGTGTCAAAGTGAATGAATAAACAAGGGAATGGAGGAATATATGAGAGAATGAATGGGTGAATGAAACCATGGAAGAATTAATAAGTAACCAAATAGCAATGTAGGATGTAAATTGGTTATGTTCTAAATGAGGAGGGGCGAGGAGGGGACTGAGTAATAGTTTCTAGATAATGTAATTAAGAAATATATCCCATAGAATAAAAGAGCACATCAAAATATTCAAGATTGCAGAGTTACATTATATTCTGTTGAATAATGACCAAATAGCAACCTTTCAAATATGTGAAAAATTATAAAAAATGTATAGTTTGGAGGGACAGCTGCCGTCCATCCAAACCATACATTCCCTTGTAATTTTATGGATCTTTGAGAGACTATTGCAGCAATGGAAATATACAACCAAATAGCATCCAAATTTGAAATGATTAAAAGCTTGTCCACCTCTTTCCTTCTGACACGCACACCGCAAACTTCTCCATTACTACGAACACCGATGTAAATAGTACCACACTTCTTGTTGTTCAGAAACGCACATAGTGTTCTACAGAGAGAATTCGAAGAGAAACACACATTCAAGTATCCCAATTATTAGCAATTATACATCATACATACAGCTATTTCAATGTAGAATGCTGACTGAATCAATAGTGCATTTCAAGACCAAAGGGTATTATGGGTCTATACATAAAATAATATGTAAATATTAAAATAATACATAAATATACAGCGATATTTACTTCCCATAACTAGCTCGTATATTGTTTTAAATGGAATGCACTAAGAATAGAATAACTGATAATTATATATTTTACTTTAAACAATATTGAATGTCCCAGAATGCATTTCGGTCTTGGAATGCAGTATTCAGAATGCAGTATTCTGTATTCAACGTTTTTTGAAATAGCTGTATAGACTATTAGATAATAAATATACATAATACATATACATGTACAAGTACAATTGTAAACATAATTTATGTTCTTACTTGGCAATCTTTTTCTTGGAAATATCATGGACATTTGTTTGTGAGCTGAAAAAAAAATATTCTTGTAAATAAAAGAATCTTGTAAATAAAACTAGAAGCCATCTGGGCGATCACTCGGGCTTCAAATGAACATGATGTCATTGTTCCTAGGAACGCCTGGGACCTGACCCTCCAATTTGAGGACCAAGACGACGACGACGATAAAAAAGAACCGTTTGCATTTTTAGACTTGGGCTTTAAATTCCGTACACGGAAGCCCGAGTAATAAAATCACCTGAATTCATGTGTTTCATCTTCAATGAACGGCATATGATGAGTCTGCACATAGTATCTTTCACTGGATAGGGTTTCTGCAAGCTAGAACATCAACATGTACAATTATAAATAGTACAGCATAAGAGTTTCTTTTCGTGGACCATGAAAATCACACATTTTGTATCTTTTACGATATGAGTTGGTATTTACGCTCTCGTTAAATCGTTTAGTGTTTTGTTTTATTTGTTTTCTTGTAATAAAACTGACTGTAAATAAATTATAACATTAAAACAATGCAAAGCATGCTGGTAAGTGGCAATTGGTCTTTACATGCGTACCCCCCTCACTTACTTGAGTATAACTAGGAGTAGTTACAGTTTTACTATCCTTGATGAGCATCTCGCCATCAGTGTCACCATCAGTCTCACTTGTCCATCTACCAGCATACCGTTCATCAGAATCGCTATCTGTGTCTGATATGTCACTGATTTGTTTATCAAGGGTATCAACAGATATGGCTACGTGTGTTGGTTTGGGCTCTACTAGACCCTTTGCTCTTCTTGCCCTGAAATAATTCATGGTAACAATATTATCTTTTTTACTACTCATTTTATCATCATCATTATCACCACCATCATCATCATCATCACCACCACCACAATCATCATCATAATCTAGTATAATATTAACATTATACAACCTAATAGACCTCTTTATCTTCCTTGTTTGTTAACCCATTTCAGATCATGTGATGCTACCCTTGGGAATTGTTTCCTAATTCACATGTAAATGATATAACACGTTCATCATAAAAGAACAATTCTCAAGGGAATGACACGCAGTCAACAAAGATTGCAAAAACGTTGTCCTGACTTTTGTAATTTAGTGGGAAAGGAATTCATTAAAAGACAAAAGAAAATCACTCAAGCTGAACTCTTTCTTTTGTAATTTCTTGAGCTTGAGTGACCTTCTTTTGTCTTTTAATGAATTCCTTTCCCACTAAATAACAAAAGTCAGGACAACATTTCCCTATTTTCAGGGGCGGATCCAGAAATTTGTCAGTTGGGTACGTACCAATTGGAAATGAAGGGCTCTTAAGGTGTTAGGGGGTGTCCAGTCTCTAAATGTCTTAGATAACATAGGGGTAATTGCGGCACTAAAGGGGTTTCCTTTGCCTGAAGGGACACCCCCTATATCCACCCTTGATTTTAACGTGAAAAAAACAAACACAGAGTCAATGAGTGAGGAGAGACATGAAAGACGAGCATCAAGTGGAGCAAGAGGGCAGACACACTGAAAGTTACTTTTCAATCGAACTTTTATCGGAGCATTTTCAGAAAGGGACTATTTCCATTACTATCACCAGCTGAGTTGATCGCCTTCCCCAAAAGGAATTATGGGTCACTATTTTTAGTTAGCAATTTTCGAGCACTGTTTCCGAGTATACAATGTAGACTTTTCTTGTTGGTTGAAATATAATCCCACCACGAGTTTGACTAGCGTTTACGATTAATTTAAAAGAAGGAAGAACTCATATTGCATAAATTCTCTTGGCAGAATAATGGGAAATGCTAATCAAAATACAATGCAGAATCCTCAATTCTGATTGGTTGATCTTGTGTTTGTTCCGAAGGTCAACTCAGCTGGCATGATCATCATCATTGTTATAACCACCACCATCATTATATCATCATTGAACTCATCAATATCTTCATCATTCACCTTCTTCTACGACAACGTTCAGTGTCATTTCCATAAGTTCTTGCATGGGACCTGTATCCATCATCGGTTGATATAGACAATGAAAACTTTGGCTAAAAATAGAAATAACTATGATAAGAAAGAATTTAGGTATTTCATGTAGAGCAATAAATAGAGGAAATAACATGGGCGCGTGGAGATGCGAATTTTATCTTCGAGTGTCGAATAGATCTCTCACTGAGAGATATTCAACACGAGAAGATAAAATTTGTATCTCCAAGCGACCATGTAATGTTCTGTTTATTATATAGATATTGATGAAATGCCAAGAGAAATAAAACTTCATTGACTCGTTATTAAAAACCTTTTTACAAAACGAATTTGCATCTGAAAACGATATCTTCACATGTGAAAGATATGATATCTTTCACATGTGAAAGATACGAAGTTTTAGACACTAGAGAAATCCTGGTATTTCATCAATATCTATATAATAAATATTAATACAAGTGCGAGTCGATGTTTCGACGCTTCAAGCTTCATTTTCAAGACAGAAAATGAAAATATTATAACAGAGTGAGTATTAATGTTAATTTATATTCATACTCACTGTTATAATATTTTCATTTTCTGTCTTGAAAATGACGCTTGATGCGTCGAATCGCGCTTATATTCATATTTATTGTGAGAACAATAATTGTTTCTTTTTCTTTTCATCCCTTTCATTCTTTCACTTCTTTCTTTATTCTCCTTATTTTTTTCTTTTGTGCTTCTAAAGCCAGCCCTTCTGTTTTGTTCCCTTTCATTCTTTTGTAAACCAAAACTTATGGAATCTAATATTTTAAATTATATTTAGTATAATTTCATATTAAATTATTATTAAACATATTCAATATATGTGTCGTTATATATATGGAAACTAGCAAGTAAACTAGTATAGGCTGCGTCAGTGTTTGATATAAACGATAGGTAATAAAATGAAATTTGTAACACCATAAAAAATGTTGACTTAACTTAACTGAAGTTTCAAGCTTTAGTCCTTCGTCCTTTTACTCCGACGAAGGGCTAAAGCTTGAAACATCAGTAAAGTTAAGTCAACATTTTTTACAGTGTTACAAATAATTTATACTAATCTATGTCTGGACAGTTAAATTAGTATAAATTATATACCTGAGTATTGCTTGGCTGGTCAATTATAGATCTCATATCAACTTTTTTCCTTGCACTGTCTGGACTACCAGTTTTAGCTGTGTCACCACTAGTGAGATATGAAAGTGGATTTTAGTTCATCATTCATAGAAATATATAGATGCTTTCCTGTAATATAGTACACAGTTCTCTGCATCATTTAGAAAGGTAACCACACCTTTGCATAGAAGCAAACCAAACTGTGCGATTGCAATGATAGAGAAAAATAGGTGAGCATAGTGTTTACAAGTGTTGGTATTGTTATGCTAACTTACCAACCATTTTAACAATAATTTTAAGATTACTTTGTTCTAATAACAATGCTTGGTTGGCAAAACCAAAAAAAAATAGTCACTGTTCGGCCACCTATAGTCCAAGGTGTTAACAGTGTCCCTATCTTAGCTATCTTTTAGGGTCAAAACACAGTATTTTGGTTTCTCTGTTCCCCTCAGTAACACTTGACATTTTTTATTGTGACCAAGATACATATGTTTGTATATTTGTTTACTCTGATGTGCCTGTAGTACTGGTAGGTATCTGTGATGTTAACATGCAATTATGGTAAAATATTCTATAGTAGTTAAGTAACTACAGGTAAAGAAAACGTTTTGTCTTCCCCTCCGTAACATTCAAAATACTGTGTTTTGACCCTTCAAAAAAAAGGCATACATGCATGCACTATAATGTGAATATTTTCTTACGTCTGTTTTGCAATAAGATTCTTAATTGCTCTGAGAGTCCTGTTCCCTATTTCTTCTTTGGTTGTACTACAGTATACATGAACAAAGATAGCTAAACCATTTGCATCAAGAGCACGGCTACGGTTGATATGACTGTTGACCAATACACTCTGTAGTGCACCAACGACCGCCATTATGATATCTTCATCCTGCTCGTATTGGAGACACAAGTCTAGAAATCAGAAACACAAAATATCAAAAATGTAAAGATTATTGAATAGCGCTATCCATCAGATAAAACCCTATCCAACAGATAAAACCTATACAAATTCTATACACTGGATAACTCTTATCCAGTGGATAACTTTATCCAGGCTTCGTACAATTGGCCCCAGGGATGAAATAAATAGACCAAATTGAATTAATATGGCGTCCAATTTTAATAACTATAGTTCTTGACTGGTTAACCTCATGTTCATGTTGAAACACAATGGAGTTTTCACAAGTGTGCAAGGCTAGCCAATCAAGAACAATTGTTATTAAAATTGGATGCCACCTTTCGATTCAATGTATAGTATATGTTATTCATTTGTCTCACTAATGATGAAGGTTTGGACAGTGGTGTTTTGACACAGTATTGTCACTATTACATTACAGGGATATTTAATTTACATCCTTAGCTACACCGTGTCTGAGAAAGTTTGTCATTTGTGAAAAGCCTATAAGCTAGTGGCACAAAGGATCATGGATCAGTTCCGAAACTAAATGTGCATTTGGCACGCCGTTCGTGGTTTCTATTGGATGGCTGAGGTTATATTTTATTACGTCAACGCTTGAATATTGGAAACTGATTAGTGGCTCGGTTCAGCAGACTCTATTTTTTCTAATAAGTTTAAGTTGTTATTTCTCCCATAGTCCTCTGCGCTACTAGCTTGTAGGCTTTTCACTTCATGGGTGACAAAGATTCTCGAAAAGGGTATATACTCCACTTACTCAGTAATAGCTTGATACCTCCAAGAAAGCCTATCCTAGCCCTGTATCTGAAATCAAGTGCAAAGTTGGACAATGCTCCTACTGCTTGAAGAAGGATTCTTTTATCAGGGATGAGACATAACTGGAAAGAAGAAAACACAATTAATAACTGATTTAAAGCAAAAGCAACCAAAAAATAACACACAGTCAAACTGTTTACACGGTACTGGTCAACTTTTTGACCGGGTTGGCTGAAAAATCATCCTCAAATTTGGAGGTTGAATATTTGACCGGTTAGGCGTCCAAGTTATTGCATGTTTAGTGTTGTCCCGTGTGAAAGGAACCCCTGAGCTGATGTTTTTTAAAATCCGTCCAGTAACGTGTAACCTTAGCAAGTTAGGTCTATTCTAGCATTTTTTTTATTTTAATTATTCCAAATTTAATTGACAGTTTTATTTATAAACAAAATTGGTCCAAGGAAAGATGTACTAGCAATAAGTTGAGATTAAAGACATCTTTCTTATCTTCTCTCATTCTTTCTGTATTCAAAGTTCATCTTCATCTCAGAGTTTCGCCTTTTTTGCAGTTTACATGGATTCTATACCTTAAGTATTGCATACCTTAAGTATTGCATCTATTCCTCCACTTGTGGCGACATACGCTATGAAGTCTTCATTCTTCTCACAGAGATTCCTGAGGGTACCTTATATAGAGAGAATAAACAAATGAATGCATGAACAGATGGAAGATGAAAACATGAAATGAATGGGTCAATATATTAATGAAACCATTAAAGGAAATATACATGAAAATGAAAGAATGAATGAATGGACAAATAAATGAATGAGTACAATAAATAGATAAATGAATAAACATATACAATAAATGAATAATTGAATGTATGAAAGAATGAATGAGTGAATGAATGAATGGACAAATGGATGAATGAATGATAGGATGTATACATATGAATGAAAAAAAGAATGGAAGAATGAACAAATGAATAAATGATTGGATGGAAGAATGAACAAATGAATGTAAGAAAGAAAACATGAATGTATGAATTAATAAATGAATGAGTAAATGAATGAATGAATAAATGAATGGATAAATGAATAAATGACTGAGTAAATACATGAATGAATAAATGAATGAATGAATAAATGAATGGATAAATGAATGGATAAATGAATGGATAAATGAATGAATAAATGAATGGATAAATGAATGGATAAATGAATGATTGAATGAATGTAAGAATAAATAAATCAATGAATGGATGAATGATTGAATGAAAGAATGTAAGAATAAATAAATGAATGTTACACATGTATAAAACAAAGATGATCAAAATGGATAAAACAAAAACGAAATGGATAAAAGCATAATAAATAACTTGATTTGAAAGAATGAATGCAAATCACTAACCAGCGATGTTATAAGCATGCATATGTGTACTTTATACACGTATATAGGTGTATTTACTTATGCCTATTTATATCCTACTTTCTTCCCCTGTAAATGTAATGTAATGTACTGTAGTGTAATGTAATGTAATGTAGTGTAATGTAATGTAGTGTAATGTAGTGTAATGTAATGTAATGTAGTTTAAGTATCTGTAATCTATTTATTTATGTAAATTGTTGGAAATTATTTAATAAAAAAAAAATAAAAAAAAAAACAACTAACCAGCAGTGTATTCCAGTATAGATGGGTTCTCAGGTGCAGCTTGGATGCCTGGCAAACAGCACAAGGAGACCTGGGGTGGATGACTATCAAGGCCTGGCGGCACAGCATATATCACATCACCTGACACAATGGCTGTAAAACCAAAGTCTATAGCAAATACTTTCACTTTTGTCAATCCTGCTGACGATGAGACATCTAATACACGAGCCCTGTAGATCATCTTATTTCCATTAACTATCTCTTGTGTACATACTAGAGACCCTGGCGGTGGTACTTCTGATAGTAGGGACAATTCCTAAGGAAACAAAGAAAAGAATCATAATATTATTGAGATGGAACTGCTTCGGTGTTTGATATAAACAATATCTTTAAAATAATGAAATTTGTAAGACCGTAAAAAAAGTTTGAGCTTTAGCCCTTCGTCAGAGTGAAAGTTAGGTAAAGTCAACATTTTTTACGGTGTTACAAATAATATTTATTTATTTAGGGTTGACCATGTTCTAATTTGATCTGAAACAAATGCCATAGAGTAGGAGCTAGAGGATAGTTATTAGGCATGCTGCTCAAGATGGAAATAATTGAAGACTGACTGATGTTGATGATGAGAAGATACATGTATATTACAGAATCATGAGCCATTAATATAGATTATGTGAGTGATTTTTAAGTGAATAAAAAAAACACTGCCACACCAGGGAAAAAGTGGGAGGGCAAAAGCTTTCTCCCCAGCCCCTCCCCCTCCGCGGCCCCTGGTGAATGCAATTGAGAATCATAATTATTTTGAAGTCAATCCCAGAAGCTAAGTGTAGCAGCATTTATTAATGTTTGCGAGTGTTTCAAATGTTACCTGTGATTGTAAAGATTCCTGTATTTCACCTATGCTCTTTCTGACTACCTCTCCACCAACATGGGCCCAGAAATGACCAGCATCAAGAACTTGCAACAAAGTAACATCACTCCAGACACCTTTAACCTGGTCAAAAATAATAATAAAATATAAGGATGTGATTATCAATAATAGGGGAAGAAGAGGTGAACATCACTGGAACTCTTTACCAACTGACAAGTGTCATTTATTAAGACATTTGCTCTGAGAATTTTTTTGTTAATCAGCCAATTACTTTGTATTAGGTGTTAGGTTCTGCATTCTGAGCTGCATGCAGTTATAAAGCACTTGGGGATTGTCAGAACACTTGAGCCATTTTGAGAAGCACTCCTTTTCACGTCATGCTTCTCTTAACACTTCTCCTGTGTTCTGTCAACCCATGTGTACTGTACACAGCATGTCTGCATGTTTCTTATTTCTTCAACTTTACACAGTATCAACACAGAGGTCAAACCACTGTGCATGCGTGGCAAACTTTTCACAGCAGTAAATTTTTATGTAAACATTAAGAATTGCGGACTACAGCTATTAAAGTTGATTTAGAAGAAAATCCCTGAATACAAAAACTTTAAGTTTCGTGTAAAGCTACCATGAGTCTATACTTTTGTATTTTTCTTTATATTTTGAGAAAAAAGCGATGAAAGTTGTACACTCCATCGTTTTCTGTAGAGTCCATGCGAATGTCAGATTTGTGTGCTGGATGATTTTACTTGTTTTTTCGTGCATGCGTAGTCATTTGACCGCTGTGTTCACAGTACCTCATTAGATGGGCCTTGTCTTTCTTCACTAGTTTCTTCCACACAACTAAGATCAGGCCATACCAGTCCCTTTGATATGAGTTCTTGACTGATCTTGATGTCTTTTGTTGTTGTTGTATCATATAGGTCTACAAGGTATATCTTCTCAATTTTAATGCCAAAACAATGAATCTCAGCTCCTGAAAATAAATCAGCCAATCACAACACAGACATGTCAATTTTTAACCAATCACATCAATTAACAATCAAAGAAGCCATTTTGTTGTTACTATTTGAACAGGCATTTTGTTGGGGGAAATGTTTATTGAGGATTTGTGAAGCACTTTTTGAAAGGAAATTTAGTTTTAAATTTCAGTCAAATTATATATATATGTTACTAGTAATATACAATATTCACATTCATTTTGTTTGGTCTTTACAATGGTTCATCTGTAAATTGCCATTGTAAATTCTGTGTATCTATGGCCGATATTCTTCATTTTGACCAAAATCTTCGAAGGTTGATAGCAAACCTCAATATTTAAACAAAAACAGGTTGTTTGGTATAATTTGGGCTGGGGGAGGGGTACTCCCTTTGTGCAAGTAATAGGGGTGATTGGCAGAGGTTTTGAAAATGACCCCTAAAAGGTATGTACAGATCTTTACCTGATTGAACAAGACTCTCAATCTTCTTGACAATGTCTGCTGCATTCAACTCAGAGACATTTCCTATTAGCTTTTTATTTAATGTGAGTTCTTCTAGACAATCTCTTGCCTCTTTGCTATACCTAGAGGCTAACAGGCAACAGTCACTATGACAACCGTTAGGAGTGAAAACATCACAAAGTTTCACCAGGTGGCGGATGATGCCGGCATTCACAAGGTCGTTCTGACAGGGTGGATTTTCGTATGTCAGTTTTTGAAGCAGTGCTGCAGACTGTTCATGGCATAGTAGTTTTTCTATTCTTGTACTTTGACCTTGAATAGCAAACAAAAACATTTTGAGCTCAGCATCAAATAACATTAAACAGTTTCATTATTATCATTACTATTATCGCCAAGGCCAGGAATGGATAGACCCTGGTGGCTGTCTGTCGAAGAATGACATTAGACGTGCTGCCCAGGACCGGGATGCATGGAGACTTATTGCAGTTGACTGCTCTGCAGACAACCGATGATATGATGAAGATTATTATCATTATCTTGAATAATAATCATCCATGTGATAATCGCCATGTCATCATGATAACCATTTATCAGTAATAGAAAACTTCAAATTTTTGATCAGTCAAAAAATCGACCTTGACATTCACACAAAACCGAGGAACCATGTCAAAAACCTCTAACTGTCCATATAATTTGACTGGTTAGGCAATCAAATTTTTGTATGCTGGGGGGGATAGCATGCTCCTAAATGAAACACATACACATATAATTCTTTTTTGTGTTTGAAAAAAATTGACTGGTCCTATGTTAGCATAGACAAATATCACTATGTTGATATCATCATCATCATCATGGTTGTCATCATTTTCAGCATCATACACATCAGCATCATTATCAACATTATTATTATTATTATTACTATTATCAAAATCATCATCACCATTATAATCCTCCACATCATATCTATCATTATCATCATCATAATAATAAATGAATACATACCATCAATGTTCTCTTCAAAGGGTCTACACAGCGATAGCAATGTCTTGGATCCTCCTTGTTCTAGTAATTCAGTCTTAGCTGGATTGTTCTGGTGACAAAGTACTGCTAGACATGCCGCTGCATAGGCTTTGACACCAAGCCTCTTCTTGGATCGGCATAGTTCTGTGGAAGGATGAATGAATGAATGAATGAGTGAGTAAGTTCAAACAAATAAACACAAAAGTAAATTAATATATAATAATAACTTTAATATAATTAAAGTTAATATAGTTATTATTTATTAATATATGAATTCATCTTATCTAGCACTGCTCTCCTATTTGATAAAACTGGCACTGCATTTGCACAGGGATAGCCTTAATTCAGAGTAAATTCAAATGCATTTTCTATTGTTAAATGATAAAAGTTTCCGTGCTTTGCTTTGGATTTGTGAAATTTTTACAAGAAATCAAGGCTTAGCCTGTGCAAATGCGCCTTTTGTCAAATGGTACAGTGATGATAGATAACATCAAACTAGAGTATTATTGACAGAATCAAGTTGATATCAAATAATGATAAATTGAAAATGATTTGAGTGAGATATTAATTGATAATCAATTAGTTATTTATTATCAATTATCATCAACTTCATCTTCATCAATACTGCAGCGCATGAATGACGTCACAAAAATGGAGACAAAGGCCCAACTCGGACAAACAAACTTTTATTTAACTTTCAGGCTACGTTTACATGGTACCGGACAAATTTTGGACCGGTCAAAAAAACATCCGCTTAGGGGTTCCGTTCACACGGGACCGCACTAAACGTGCAATAATTAGGACGCCAAACCGGTCAAAACGAAAATATTGTAATGATCGGTTCCGTGTGAACAGCATGTCGAGGTCGATCTTTTGGCCGGTCAAAAATTTGTCCGGTCCCGTGTAAAATATGTAAATTATTCTTATTTAGCCAAGCAAGAAAAATATAATAATAATAATGTATACATTAATGTTGCGCCAATCCAGGTAAGCTCTAGGTGCATATCATAAAATAATCTATTGTTAGTTAGATATTATTGACAAATTATAAGTATTTGTGAATAAGTATGTTTTGAGAGAAGATTTACATGTAGACAACGATGGTGCAGATTTTACATCAGGATGGAGAGCATTCCAAAGCTCAAGTGCAGAGAAAGAGATACAACGACGCCCATATGACTTTAATATAATTGAAAACTGAACTGAAATACTTACCAAGCAGTAGGTGTAATGTCCCTTCACGTATAAAATCTTTCTTTTTGTCAGGATGATTCAGACATTCGTTCATAACACGAGCAAGAGCAGCCTTCGTTTGAACTTCATCGTCACTCATTTTTACAGCAGAAAACAGCCTCCAGCACTAGTAAAATATCGTTAATGTTCAACAAATCAGTAAACTGGCTAGGTTTGAACCTATCTGAAAAATTTATCACATTATACAGGGAAGAAAGAAAAGGGGCATAAATTGATGATCTTGGCTACATAGGGAGCCTCTAGAACAACATGCATGTCCTTATGCAAGTCAAAGTAAACCCCCACCCCCCCCCCCCCCCCCCCCAACCCGGGACTATGGCGCGTATTTCGTGCCAAAATTCAAACATGCAGTTCTTACATGCAATTGTATATTCAAACATTCAATTATTCGATTCAAACATTCAATTGTATATTCAAACATTCAATCCTTCGATTCAAACATTCAGTCCTTCGATTCAAACATTCAATCCTTCGATTTAAACATTCAATTATTCAATTCAAACATTCAATTTTATATTCAAACATTCAATCCTTCGATTCAAACATTCAATCCTTCGATTCAAACGTTCAATTATTCGATTCAAACGTTCAATTATTCGATTCAAACATACGGTGGCCGATAAGAACAAACGCATATATTTTATTACACACGGTGCATACAAACTTAATAAAACTGCTGCAAACTTAATAAAACTGCTGCAAACTTAATAAAACTGCTGCAAACTTAATAACACTGCTGCAAACTTAATAAAACTGCTGCAAACTTAATAAAACTGCTGCAAACTTAATAAAACAGCGGCAAACTTAATAAAACAGCGACAAACTTAATAAAACTGCTGCAAACTTAATAAAACTGCTGCAAACTTAAATTCAAACGTTCAATTATTCGATTCAAACATTCATTCCTTCGCCTTAAACATTCAATCCTGCGATTCAAATTCAAACATTCAATCCTTCGATTCGAAGATTCAATCCTTCGGTTCAAACATGCAATCCTTCGGTTCAAACCGGCATTCTTCAAGTTCGAATTGGAAATTGTCATCGTTCGTAGTTCGAGACTGGAACTAGTACGTCCACTTTACTTTTGTACCGTGGTGAGATTGTCCTGTGTGGTGAGATGGTCCTATGACGTAGGCATCATTCTATAGCCAATCAAGTCATTCGATAGAATGCACAGATTCTCACAAGGAAACTGGTAACGAAAGTCCGTGGCAGTTTTGACCTGAACAAAAATTACCGCTCGGGGGGAATGAAAGGAATGATATAAGCCAATAGTCTGGGAGCACATGTAGTGCCGTGGGATTTTCGTGAAGATTAAACGCGACCTGTGCAGAAGTGTTGAGTAGGACCTAAATAAAATTTTTAATGTTGTCGCCACTTCTGTAAGTCGTGCAGGGGAGGGGGGGGGGGGGGGGGGGGGGGGGCCTACGGGGCGTTTGAAAGCTACCCACTCTAATCTTGCATGAAAACGAGGCTCAATCATAAAAACTAAATGAAAGATGGTCTTAATTTAGTATTTTTCAATATAATATTGAGTTGTTTGATAGTCTTAGATGTTGTACTGAATATCAACGTTTGTAGGGATAATTATAGGGGTCACGTGACCGGAAGTTAAGGCTCAATTTTCTTGTTATCCTAAAAATGTCTTAAAACTGGACTAAACTGAAAAAACATGAGACTACAAATGAAAGCTCGATTCTACTAATATTTTAATCATTACTGTCATTAGTTGGGGGGGGGGGGGGGGGTGGATGTCAAATGCGAAATTTTGAAAATTAGCATTTTCTGGTGTCGAAAAAGGAGAGGAGAGCGCATCGATATTTGCTTCTGATACGTATATTAACACTATTAATCAATGTGGTATCTCTTGGGGGGTGAAATTCATCCAGCAACGCCCTTTTTAAAAGACTTTAAAAGACCGGTATGTTTTAGGGGTATATTTGAAAATTTCCGACGAGCATCCCTGGTACGCTTTCTCCTGAGTCCCCCCGGGGACTGCTTCCTGTTCGGGCGGTTGTTTTGTCATTACAGGGATCCATTCGTCATTCTCTTTTTCCCGTCAACCAACACGGTCGTTATTCCGCACTAGCATCTGATAGTGAGCACGCAGAATCGCTTTATAAAGTGCGCTCTTTGTTGGTGGTAGCCTGTTTGACTGAACCTGATTCTTGTGAAATATCTCCCACCTGTAGTGAGGTTTTTGACTTCGGTGATGGCTGTCCTAGGCTGATACAGTTAGCAGACATGCTTCTCTACACATGTCTCTGTTGGGTGCAGTGTTGTTACAAGGTTCCAAAAAGCGTTTATGATATCTTCAACTACATTTGTAATTGCTTTCCAGCAAGCAACTTTTCTCTTTTCCAAAAAAAACTCCCAGTTATATCAGCTCCGCTGAATGCATGGAAGACGGGTAGTGATGCCAATTTACCACTGCCCAAAGCACAATCAATCGGATCAAGCTCAATCACACCATCATTGTTACCAATGCCAGTGACAAACGATGTCTTCTGACACAGCTCTGGGTATCGCCTTCAAGATAGAACAAGGACGTCCGTACTTTCTGCTCCGTTGGCAGTCTCGTCTAGAGCATATATTGAGCAAGATCTTTGTATCCACCTTTTCTTGATTACTTTGAAGATGGTCTACACCGTACCTTTATGTGTTGCAAGACTTGTACATCTCCAGGCCATATCAGCCCGTAGTTACGTCATCTCAGCTTGATCGAGTAACGGTGAACGAGGAACTGCCTTTGGAACTAACTTTGTTAGTTCGTTCTTAGTCGTACCCATGATGAGACAGGAGTCTTTGCATGCATGGCGACCTTAATAAAAACTTACAATAAATTGATTTTAAATATTGCGGAATATAGCATGAAAGTGATTAATTGCACATTACAATATATGGGATCTTGACCAGTCTGTCTTTTAACTTGGGTACTTGTTTTAAGGGACGATGGTAAGTCATATCGGTCGAAAATCAAGCAGACATTATCGATGGATTCATACTTCCTTGTAATTACACTGTTAAAGTGCTCAGCCAGTTGCGAACAGTATTTTATATCGTTTGGCTTGTCAAGGAATCCGAGCTCTCAGTGTATCACACTGCATCTCCCAGACGTGTGATACACCTAATTCAAAAAAGGTTGACAGGGCGAATGGCGATTGGCGATTGCACGACTGAAAGGGACTGGGTAATACAAATTTCTTCTTATTCCATTCTAAATTACCCAAACACCGTTCAGCGATGATCTTAGATGGGTGTCTCAAAGATTTCGCTGAATGGTTGAGGCATTGTTTGGGTAATTTAGAAATAAAAAACAAGGAATTTGTATTACCCATAGTTCCTTTTGGTGGTGCAATTGCCAAATCAATTCCAATCACCAATCACTGTTCACCCTGTCAACTATTTTTGAATTAGGTGTATATATCGACATATATCGCTAATGTGTAATTGATGATTTTCATGCTATATTCCGCAATATTTGAAAATCAATTTATTATAATTTTATTATGCTAGATCGATAATGGGAATGGAGCGGTAATTTTTGTTCAGGTCAAAACTGCCACGGACTTTCGTTACCAGTTTCCTTGTGAGAATCTGTGCATTCTATCGAATGACTTGATTGGCTATAGAATGATGCCTACGTCATAGGACCATCTCACCACACAGGACAATCTCACCACGGTACAAAAGTGGACGCACTAGTTCCAGTCTCGAACGACGAACGATGACAATTTCCAATTCGAACTTGAAGAATGCCGGTTTGAACCGAAGGATTGCATGTTTGAACCGAAGGATTGAATCTTCGAATCGAAGGATTGAATGTTTGAATTTGAATCGCAGGATTGAATGTTTAAGGCGAAGGAATGAATGTTTGAATCGAATAATTGAACGTTTGAATCGAATAATTGAACGTTTGAATCGAAGGATTGAATGTTTGAATCGAAGGATTGAATGTTTGAATATAAAATTGAATGTTTGAATTGAATAATTGAATGTTTAAATCGGGAGGACTCCCTCCAAAAAATGATAGGGGTGCTTGACGGACGGTTTTGAAAAAGGTACGCATAAATTAACTCAGATAGTGATTTCAGACCCTAAAAGGTACGACCACATTAAAAAAAATTTGTGACAGCAATCAATGCAAGATTGTATGGTTTCATTTCGACTGTGTTGGCATGTAGCCCCACCTGGTCAATGGTTTTGCCCAGTATGCTTAAAATGTTAAAATTTGAAATAAAAACTATTTGCTATGATGATGACTCAACCATATATATATATACTTATCTAAAGATAATTTTATTTTTGTTATTTTATAAAAGTGTAAACAATATATCCGTGAAACACAAAATGCAATTTTGTACAAAAGAGTGCTAATTAAGCTATAGAAAACAAAGGATTTCGTACAAAATCACTTTTTTTTCACTTATAAAGTTTCACGTATATTCTAACAGTTTTACTCTATTATCCTTTTTGACTCCAGGGGGTCGGGGATTTGATTTCCATTTCTCTCCCACTAAGTGGGGTATTTACCAACATTTGCCAAGTCAAATTTTCAAATGCCCCACTTATCCCCACCCTGTCCCGGGTTGGGGGGGGGGGGGGGGGGGTTTACTTTGACTAGCTAGGGACAGATGTACCAGGATTCCTGTTTTGCGAAGACTGCATCTATTAATGTAATGTATGTTGGATGACCTTGGTACATTTGCAATCCTTTTCCTTAAAGCCCTTCTTGTACGTCTACTTTTATTGAAAGCATGTGCAAGCTGTTTTATAGGTAGTCTGCTTGGTTCACGATCTCTACGAATAGCATTTGACTTCATTTCTAGATCATTGCAATAATATAAACTGACAAACCTTGCGTGTCGTGATCTACAGTTTTTTAATGGGATTAAAACTGTATTTTTTTCAGTTACTTTTACAGATGATTCTATTGCTACTGAAAAACAATTATCAAAACTAACATTTGAAAAAGTGGCATAGTGTATTTGTATAAGTTTGTAACAAATAGCAAAAAAAATGCAACATGTTAAATAGACTGACAATTTCAAGTAACTAATATTAAATAATTTGAACACACAAATCTGATAGATTTTTATTTGGTTGGCATAAGATATTGGACATAAACAGCAATTCAAAAAACAAGTCATTTGATATTTGATGATATATACTTTATTCTTGTCAATGCATTGTGTAATATATAAATAAAGTTTCTGTACATAGTACAACATAACAATCATTAGAATAGAAATAATACCAAAGATCAGTATACTCTTCATAGGATATCTGCTGTGACCAAGAACACTGTTTCCTTTGTCAACTCCATTGGAATAACACATGATATCTTGTTTGCAATTCTGGTAAGATGTATTTGTAGGTTTTTGATCATAATCATTTTGCTCATAATACTGATGTAAACATGATTCGTATTTCACAGCCGTTCCTGTTCCTTCACGAATACTAGAAGGGTTTTCGACCATATTTACTAAGCTGGTCTGATCGTTTTTCACAGCCATTGCTGTTCCCTCACGACTAGAAGGGGTGGAGGCCATATTTACTAAGTTGGCCAGGTCGTTTTTCACAGCCGTTGCTGTTCCCTCACGACTAGAAGGGGTGGAGGCCATATTTACTAAGTTGGCCAGGTCGTTTTTTACAGCCGTTGCTGTTCCCTCACGACCAGAAGGGGTGGAGGCCATATATAACTTGTTGGCCAGGTTGTTTTTCACAGCCGTTGCTGTTCCCTCACAACCAGTAGGGGTGGAGGCCATATATAACTTGTTGGCGAGGTTGTTTTTTACAGCCGTTGCTGTTCCCTCACAACCAGTAGGGGTGGAGGCCATATATAACTTGTTGGCCAGGTTGTTTTTCACAGCCGTTGCTATTCCCTCACAACCAGAAGGGGTGTCAATATCTAAAAAAAAAAATTAATACAGCACTATTCATAAGACAAATTGAGGAAGCTTAACAATAATTAAAAGAACAAAAAGCTATAAAATTGATAAACATATATACAAGTTATAAATTTAAAATAAACAGTTTTCATAATACAGAAAAATAATTAATTAATTGTGATAATCAAATTAAAAAATAGGCTGGAATTAGTTGTTATTGTCAAAAAAAAATACGAGTTTGTGCTGGAAACTAATAAAATTTAATGATAAAAAAACGTGTATTACCACGTTCCTGATTTGTTCAAGTGGCGGGTTTCCTTTGCCGTACGATTAAAACAACCAGGCGTCACGCGTACGAACATGTCAAAAATCACGAACTTCGGAATATAGGCTTTTTTCATTAATTTTTTGTTATTTTCAACAGAATCTCGTATTCCTAGTCACTATAACAAATAATTCCAGTTTAATATTAATTTATGGTTACGAGAAAGAACGTCTCAAAGCAAATACGGCCTTCGTTTGTGAGTAAAATTATTGGCAGTTTTTACATCGTTTTCATGCCTGTCAGGATGGAAATGTATCTGGATTGTAGTAACTAACAACTTAGAATTGCTTTATGTACTGTATTATAGTTCATTGTAGGTCATATTGTAGGTCATTGTAGCTGATCGTGCCTTCTAGTAACTACGGTAATGACATTGGCAAAGCGTTCCAAAAAGCGTTGCGTTGGAGCCGCCGATTCAAATGATCTGCCGCGAAGAGTAATTATATAATTGTTCAAACAAAACTTACCCTTATTCCTAACACCCAAACGAATAAAAAGTGTTAGTTTTTGGTACAAATTATCCATGTTTGAAAACTGTGTATTGCATCAGACTTTGCAGCTACATGGGACACGGGTGAAAAACGCACTGCGCACGCTCGGAAGACGGTCGTGTTTACAATAAAACCATTAAATGGAGATTTACCGGCGTTTGGTAAATCTTAAAAGTTAAGAAAGTTCGTGGAAAGTTAGTGCTTATATTTCCCTAACACATTACATTAGTTGTTTTCTTTCCCTTGTCAAATAATACAAGAGAAATTCGCTTAATATATAACCACACGAAAACACGGAACCCTTCGTAAAATCTTCAGTTAGTCTTGTGTTTTGCTTACGCATGCGCCGTGCGTTTTTCACCCGTGTCGCTACATGGAGCATGGCTTTGTTCGGCTTTGGTCGCTTTGGCTTTGATGCAGTCATGATCCAATCTGATTTGCTGATTGCATTTCGGTCTACCAATCAAAATACTTCGTGACATTTTCGGAATTTCCGAAGTACGTTCGGGCTTTACGAAGTACAACTTCTGACATGGAAACCAAAAATAAAAAAATACGCGTTGCATTTTAAGACTCGTGCCGGCCATAGGCCTGGGCACGAGTAAAAAGCCAAACTGCGACGATTTTTAGTGTCGATTGAGACTTTTAACCGCTTTTCAAGCAATTTTACCGAGACGTTTTACCGAGACGTTTTGTAGTCGTGCTATATAACCGCCATCTTGAAGTTGACCGGAGAGTAATCGGTATTCACGACTTCATGGCGAAGCCAAACGGTCAAAGTAACTTCTGAAAGAACTTACCGTTTTCAATTTCGCGCCATTCGAGCTTCCACTTTCCGCCCAATCTCCAACCTCGTACCCAGCGCCCACGTTACTTTTGGTCTGCGACACCAAAAGTAACGCGGGCGCTGGGTATGAGATTGCCCATACTGCTCTGCGCGAAGGTTTGTTCTTTCTTTCCAAGTGAAATAAGCTGTAGAGTTCTCGACGAGCTAAGGTCTTGAATCCGCTAACATCCTTACTTTCAAGACAACCTACATCATATTTCTGAACCATCCCGAAAGAATAGATATCGGAGAACACAATGGCATCAAGATCTGAACTCGCTTGTGTCTACAGTGCCCTTATTTTGCACGATGACGATGTGGCAATTACGGTGAGTGACCATGAGATCCATGCAGTCGAAAGTGAGAAATTATTTCGCTGGAAAAAAATATAATTCTCAGCCTATCAATTTTCTAAGTAATATTTATTTGTGTATAGAGTCTTTGCTTACAGAATTGTGAGCTAGGTCACATAATAATGTTATTTTCAATCGTGTTTTAAGAGTAATTGAACGTTGAATTGTTGAAAATACAATTTTGTTCCTTTTTTATCCCATCTCACTGCTCTTCAGATAAGCAAAATGGTGTGCCAGTCAAGAAATTATTTTTTACGAAGAGTCTGATTACAAAACCTAAAGTACTTTCCACAAAAAGTATACTATAACAAAATTGTACTATGAGATTCCACTGAAAACTAGTTTCTACTATCAATTTCTTCAGTTTGGTTAATTGTTCATCCATTGATTGGCTGTGATGATCCCACACCTCTGACATATGAGAACATAGTGATTCCACTGTCCTAAATTCTGAGCCAAGCCAATGGTTGAACAACTACTATTTAAAACCTCCATGTTTTGTGAAGAAGATTATTATGAAGAGTGATAGGTGGTTTATTTTGCCAGAAAGTAAAAGTTTGTCCATATATCAAAATAGTAGGAGATTCTACTCAAAACTAGTTATACTTTTGCCATAGGACTCCTAATTGGGTTGTTCATATTACATTTGAATGTTTTGTTCAATTTTCCTTTGTTTGTTGGTGATTACCAGGCCGACAAGATCCAAAAGCTGGTCAAAGCAGCCAATGTTGATGTAGAGTCATTCTGGCCAGGACTCTTTGCCAAGGCTCTTGAAGGACACAACATCATGGACCTGATCACCAGTGCTGGTGCTCCTGGTGGTGGTGGAGCTCCTGCAGCTGCCGGTGCTGCCGCTGGAGGTGGTGATGCCAAGGCTGAGGAAAAGAAGGAGGAGAAGAAGAAAGAATCTGAATCCGAGTCTGATGAAGATATGGGCTTCAGTAAGTATTCACATAATGTTAGAATATGATAAATGTCCGAACCTCCCAGCTACACTACAGTGCACACCATAAATCTGTGAAGCAACTACTACTATTTAGAACAGTATTAATTAATCATCTATAGAGTACAAACACTAAAAGTGTGCAACATAAATACCACTAAATACTGCTAAATTATGCAAATTCTTTTGTTCTCTATTTAATCAACACTATTTAGTGGTAAATAGTACAAAGTATTGCACACTTTTAGTGTTTGTACTCTATTAATCATCTATTTAGTTTTTAGAGTTCACTTGCACATGAACCACAATACACATTACAAGGAGGGATACAATAATCACACTGTACTGCCTCAGTGATATCCACAAACTGTTTGTACAAAATAGTGCAATGAGACAGTGCATAGTTTTGTTTCACAGATAAATGGACATGTATTTAGTAAATGTCAAGCTAGCACAATACACACAAAATCTTTGGGGTTTTTTTTGTCCTCCACTCAAAACTAGTTTCTACTATCAATTTCTTCAGTTTGGTTAATTGTTGATCCATAGTTTGGCTGTGATGATCCCACACCTCTGACATATGAAACATAGTGATTCCACTGTCCTAAATTCTGAGCCAAAACTGTGAATTGAGCATGATCATTCTGAAACCCTGTTTTATGTGGGCTTGTTTCTAATCTTGCTCTATTTGTTCTTATTTCAGGTCTTTTCGACTAGACATCAGCTGTGTGCCATTATTAACATCAATAAAAAAGTTTAACTGAACATTGTCTTGTCTTTTGAATATTTTGTCAGCAGTGTGCTTGTGAAAGATGGGATCTTAATTGCTTGATGTTTGTCCATCCCTTCTTGGATAACTAATATTATTGATGAGCAGTAATAGCACTGAATAAGATGAGGATTTTTCCCCAAACATGTTTGCAAAGGGTTTTCCCAAATTTTTTGTCCCCACCAGTAAAGGGAGCTTAAGTGATGTAAGGGAAGGACAATTTGATGGAGAGGGGACATCCTAATATTGTCAAGTGTTTCTGCAATCTCTAACCCAAAGCCTGCATTGCTGTAACTCGGTGCTGCTGGCCAAGAGTATCATGAGCTCTGTGTAAGAGATTGGTGTTACTGTAGTTATTTTCTTAGATCGCTTTAAGATTTTTTCTGCAGTGAAGTGAAAGTGGCGATTACATTCTGTCAATCAAACAATTCTAATATTATTGCTTGAATCACCAACTCCTTCATACACTCTGTTTTGATTTGCAATTAAATTGGTTAATCAGTGGAAATTAATGTGCCATCATGACAAACCTTAGAAAAACATACATAATTTTAATTCAATTTTTTATCAAATATGCTACTTATGTACATTGTCACGACTAAGACATTAAAGCAGTTTTCGTATGACTGAAAGCACAACATAAAAACAGTAAAGGCACTGCAAATTTCAAAAAAACATTGCGGCAAGGCATGCACACAGCACCAAGCTTTTCAGTCATAGGAAATCTTCTTTGTAGTGCGAAGGTACCGGGGGGCAAGCAGAAATTGTGGTGAGGGGAGATGTGCCAAGATTTAATGGGTCTCCATTCAACTCTGACATTCCCCACTTTTCTTTCATCTTTTATGTGAAGCTGTAATAAAAAAGCCTTTTGCAACTAAATGTTGGATTTAGAGGTGGAATTAATTGCTTGTAATGAGCTAATTGCTTGTGATGAGCTGTTTAAGGTGTTTCACAGTAGTTTTTTGTTGACCACACTTCTCTCTTTTCATTTTGATCAGACCGGAATAAGTTTATCAATCCGCTAAATGAAAATAAGAAGTGTGGTCAATAAAAAACTACTGGGAAACATGTTAAGCAATTCTCTCTACAGTTTGTACAACGCTGCCCATGTTAGATTCTAGCGACGTGTACTCAACCATCAATGTACTCAATGACTCTAGACTAGCATCAAACTGACCTACATCTAAACCACCTAAATCTAAATCACCTACATCTAAACCACCAATATTAGTATAATTTTCCTTTTTAAGCAATTTTTAATCTCTCAACAGTCTGTACAACATTACCCATGTTAGATTCTAGTGATGTGTATTCATCCATCAATGTACTCAATGACTCTAGACTAGTATCAAACTGACCTACATCTAAACCACCTACATCTAAACCACCTACATCTAAACCACCTACATCTAAACCACCAATATTAGTATAATTTTCCTTTTTAAGCAATTTTTAATCTCTCAACAGTCTGTACAACATTACCCATGTTAGATTCTAGTGATGTGTACTCAACCATCAATGTATTCAATGACTCTAAACTAGTGTCAAACTGACCTACATCTAAACCACTGATATTAGTATAATTTTCCTTTTTAAGCAATTTTTAATCTCTCAACAGTCTGTACAACACTACCCATGTTAGACTCTAGCGATGTGTATTCATCCATCAATGTACTCAATGACTCTAGACTAGTGTCAAACTGACCTACATCTAAACCACCAATATTAGTATAATGATGGACATGGGCCTTCCTCTTATAAAGTCGCATAAAACGGTCCTGTAGGTCCTGAAACGTATGCCTTATACATGAATTGTTAGCGAGGGTTAATAGAGAGTATGGGTGTCCTACAGGGGGCACCGAACACAACCCAGTTTTCCATCCTTCTTGATTCCAGTAGATGAACTTTAAAGAAGACTTCAAGCGATCAATATTTCTTCTGATGTCTGATATTTCAACATTACCTCGCACAATCAAAGCGCAAGCAAGATACAGGCCATGTTTGGGATCGGCTTTGATAAGCTGATGATCTTTTGAGAAACCATCAGTAAACATTTGATCAAGTCTTCGTGGTGGTAGTTTCATATCTGTCATAGCATACAAAGGTGTCTGACTCGACACTAGGTAGTGTAGTTTTGGGAATGGCACAAGGTTCATAGTGATTTCATTCAAGTCCACGTTCAATGATCCTTCAAATCTTGCTGAACTTGTCATGTTTAATATAAGATTTGCAACAACGTTATTCATGGAGTCAAATGGTTTGGCAGGGGCCTTGGTGACTCCTCCCTCACTGCATGTGATTGCACTCTTTGCTTTTGGAGGACCATCTACTGTGATGACCCTTTTACCAGACTTTGATGGTGGTAGGACACTCTGTACTTTATTACAGATATCCATCAGAGCCTGAAGAGGAAAGCGTTTTATAATCTTATATTAGGAAACATAGAGAATATGGATATACACTAATTTAAAAAAAGTTGTCCCAGCTAAGGGGCCGACCATTTAACTTTTGAGGAGGGGGGGGGGGGGATTTGGTCCGTGCACAAAATTTCTGTTTAGCCAGCTGGCATGCGCACAGAATATATTTGATAGAAATGCAAAGATTTGAGTGGCAATTTTGGCTTGCACGACATTTTTTTTTCATTTTTTTTCTCAAAAGTTAAATGGTCGGCCCCTAAAGCAACATGAACCAATCCAAGACCGAAATGAATGCTGGTTTTGTGCTGGTAATATATTGAAATTACACTTGTTATCAACAAAATTGATTGTTATACAATAAACAGCAAGTGAAATCATGCTCACATTTTGTTATTATTTCGAATTCCTTAGTAAACAAGTCTGATATTAAAACATTAGCAGCACAGAACCAGCATTCATTTCAGTCTTAGCTTAATGTTTTAGCTTGTTTTAGCTTGGTGTTTTAGCTGGGACAGCATTTTTTGAAACAAGTGTATACTGAATATATATGGATATACTGAGAATAAAGGTTTACCTTAGTAAAGGTAATAAAGAAAGGTGTAGATTAAAGTAATTTTGACCTTTTTAGGGTTGAATACACTCCACAGTATCTTTAGAAATTTAATTTTATTGCGTGCCAAGCGCCATGTGAAAAAATATTTTGTTATTAATTGAGTGTGCAGTTGGGCTTCCTGTGATGATGGGTTTGCCATGCAGAATGGGCTTTCTCACTTTCGACATATACCACCCTCTTCAACACCACATGAGTTTTCGAGAAAATCAAAATGGCGCGCAGTAAAATATTATATTATTCGCTTTAAAAAATTAATCTGATAGACTAGTTTGGCTGCCTGTGCACAAACTGTACCTGATTCTCAACTGGTAGAACACAATCTGCATGCTCTGTTAATTGGTGCATGGCTAGAACACTAACAAATAAATGGCATCAGATAAATATAACTAAAATACATCATCTATTGTGTAAAGAACAATAAAATACTAAGATACCATCTAGTACAAACTGGCCTTGGGTAGCAAGGGCTAACCACAGGTAGCCTGAGCTATGCATTTGTATGTTTTTTAGCAATATAACGAAATATATAAAATAAACATCTCTACCTGTGTGTTATGTTTTTCTTTACATTCCTGTGAAGTTTCAGGTCATTTGCTTCAATATTGGGTTATTTATGACTGTTGTTCCCTGATCTATATAATTTAGTCTCAAAATATGTTTATTTTTATTGCATTTTATATATTTCGTTATATTTGCTAAAAAAACATACAAATGCATAGCTTGGGCTACCTGTGGGCTAACTAGATAACTTCCCAGTTTACTTAACCCTTAGGCATCACTTTATAAAAACTAATTTTATATACTTTATTTATTAGCTTATTAATTATTTCATGGTTTCTATTTAACTTCCCGGTATTAAAATTGTAAAATAATGTGTGCAAAAAAAGAATTGTTTTTGTTGTTGTCTAGCAAAGCAGGCTACAAATGCACTGAGGGAAGGTGAGTGGAATGTTTTTGTTTGTTTGTTGTTATGTTGCTGTTTCTTCAGTTCTTCAGTTCCCTTCCCTGTCCATCATTTGCAGTGTTACAGTGCGACTACTGCAACCAGGGCCACCAAAACATTTTATCCCATCATGATCAAGAATATGAACAATAGAATCTCTACAAATGTTTGACAAATGACTTTTTTTCTTAAAATGCTAATAATTTTCATTATTTGTGAAATAATCAGAATGGAATAGATCAAGATTGAATAAGAAACATCTTAACCTGGGAGAACCCTCTACAATTTTTTTTTTGTATGATCTCAAAAACTCTTTATTTTGACATTTGTTTGGGTGGCCTGGGTTTCAGTAGTAGCACTGTAAGAGTGTTGACTGTAGCTTAAGCTGCAACAATGATTTTGAATGGGTGTGTATATCTCTATACCAAAACTCTGATACAGACCTGTTATATGGTGAGGTAATGACATCATCATCGGCAGAAGGATAAACAGCTGTAGTAAATCTATAGACATCAGGATATTCATCATGGAGGAGATTGAGGACATAGGTGCCAAGACCAGAGCCAGTACCTAAAACAAGAAATAATAATAATAACTTTATTTATTTCTATAGCACTATTTCCTTGAAACAGCCCAATAGTGCTTTACAATAAATACAAAACAAATAAATAATATTTACAATTCTAAAGAGTCAATGATATGTACAATTCTAAAATTCTAGCTAATAAATAAATATATAGTAGGTATAATGAATAAAATAATCTAATAAAATTGAAAATACTTAATCAAAAGCTTCCCTAAAAAGGTGAGTCTTTAAGTTAATTAAAGATTTAAATTTGGACACTGAGCCAGCGGTCTTAATATCTTGAGATAAGGAATTCCATAAATAAGGAGCTGCATAATAAAATGCCCTATATCCATAAGAAAATATACCATATATAAATATACCAACGTGATGAAAACTTATGATGATGAACACATTAAGACGATGCAGCCATTAGGTAAGGTCAAACAATCCCCAAATAATGAATTGAAATGTGTGATGTAGTGGTTAAAAGCTTGAAAGCTTAATGAAACCATAGGGTTCAATTTCTGCCAAGGGCATATTATATTTTTCTTATGTATCTGTTATCCCCAAAATAGTCAACTTTTCAAATGCATGGTTTTAGGAAAACCACTAATATTTAGAATCAGTAGAACCTTTAGCTTAACACTGATCACCCAGGAAGCCAATGGTGTGCTCTTTGTCCCTTCTTTCTGTCAGTATTTCACAGACAGACTTAACAGAGGAAAAGTCTGGATGTGACACAGGCCATTACTGTCTTACCTCCTCCCATAGAATGGATAAGAAAGAAACACTGCAAACAGTCACACAGTTCAGCTGCATGTCTTATAGTCTCAGATATCTGTTCTCTGTATTGCTCTCCATACATCATGTACCCTGTTGCCCTATTCAAAGGAAAATCATTATTATTTAGTGTGGGAAGTTTCTTCAGCTAAAAGCTGATCTCCAAGGAAGCCGAGATGATACACTCTTTTCATCCCTTGAGCTCCACTAATGTCTTATATCATAATTGATGTGAATTGCCCAGGCAATGTACTCGGGGGGTAAAATGACGGGGAGGTCCGACATATTTTTTGGGTTGACACTTTTTCGTTCTGGGGGTATTTTTTTGGGTCAACCAGAGACCTGCCACATATTTTTTTAGTTCTTAAAAAGAAACCCGTATTTTGGGGGGTTTTTACATCTCCGAGTTCAATTTTTGTTTCTATCAGAAAATCATAAAATGTTTTGTTTGAAATTTTGTTCAGCAATACATGAGTTCCGTAAAGAAACATGCATATATACATTCAATTAATCAGTTTTGAGGTATTTAAGTCTTGTACTTTTTTGGGTTCGGAATATGCATGCCATGTATTTTTGGGGGTGTAAAATTTCAGGTTTGAAATTTTTTGGGGGTTGCAATATGAAGCTCCGTCGGACCCCCGTCATTTCACCCCCCAAGTACATCGTCTGGGCTGGGATAATTGATTATGTATATGTCCACATAATACCAGTAACCAAATACTATGGGAATCACTAGAGTTGTAAAATGCTTGTTTCAAATCTTGTTTTTGTAAAATGTGATCGCTTCTGGCCATTCATTTTCCTCAACATTGGTCACAAAAAAAAGCACCCCAAAGGCCAAATTTTCAATGGATGTTTAACCACTCTAGTTGTTTTGAATTCATAGTATCATAAACAGGTTCCCATTTAATCTGTACTTTCCCATTTAAATCTGTATTTATGCAAATTGTGTTGATGTGTGCTAAACACACAGATCAACCAATCAGAGTATATTATTTCTGAAGTGAACTTCTCTGATCAATTGGTTGACCTGTGTGTTTAGCACACATCAACAAAATTTGCATAAGTACAGATTTAAATGGGAAAGTACAGATTTAAATGGGAACCTGTTAGTATCATTATTATTTTAATGATAATTGTCCATACCAGTTATTCCCACATCCAGAAACATCTGTGATAAGCTGTTGACAATCAAATACATCTCTTAAAGGTCCTTTTAGAATACCATTGACCACGCCTTCCTCCATGTCAATCAGCACAGCCTGGACATTAGATAAAGCAAGAAAATACATGTATGATTTAGCAAAATTATTAATTACAATAGACCATTTCATGTTCTTGTCGATCAACCTACTCCTTCATAATGTGTATCAAAAAACTCATTTACAGAGACATTTACAAAAGAAACCATGACCATGACGAGTATTGTAAATCTTCATACAACACTAGTGTTGCATGTATATTTTGATTACCATAAGTTTTAACTTGTGATTTCTCAGCGAGATTTAATTTAAATGTCTTGAAAAATTTTGGTAAAATATAAAACCTAGACGTTTTTTAAGTTGTTTACAACATTCGTGTCTGTGTTGTATCGATACAACCAGCTGCTCATGTTGTAAACATTACATGTGCAATACTGTAAGAGTCTGCATATATCGATTGCTGTAAACTAGTGCTTATTCTGCAAGTGAAAATCAGCCCATCTTGATCTATGCACCTACCCTTGCTTTCAATGATTTGATTTTTCCTTTGGAATTTCCAACTGGGATATCTCTATCATGATATCGTGTGTCAACATTCCTGAAGAAACTGTTAATAGATTCATCAAATATACCAGTCTAGAAAAAATAAAGCCAAATATATATATAAGATTTAAGCACAACAATCCTTTTTAACAATCAATTTTTAGTAAGTTAGCTTTTTTGATATAATCTATACATGATTTACAGTGGATTTCACAAAACTTTGTACGCTCTGATTCCAAGCTTAACTGGGGACTTGGGAACTAGATACCAATGTTGACAGTTCCATTGTTAATAAGCTAATCATATTGCGAACATGTGAATCAAATTAGCAAATTTAGTCTGAAATTCTGAATCAAGTTGGGAACAAATTTCGAAAATTCCCCAGCAAACTTAACTGTATTTAACTGACATATTCGTTCTAAAATGAATGTTTTTGTAAAGCAAGGCAAATCAATGCCAGAAGATGTTCGCCAACATATTGTTGATATGTGGTTGAGCGGGAATAGTCATGGATAGATCGGAAGAGACTTGAATGTAAGCAAAAGTACAGTAGTGAACATATTAAACAAATTTATTGAACGTGGAGACAGTAAGCATAGAACAGGGGACTGCAAAGTTAGAACGGATGATGTGATCACAAGCATCAATGGGTCAGAACTTCAGACAAAATTATTGGATAACAACGTGTGCTTGGCGCAAAATTTACTGTCATTACGAGAGCGATCCAAGACTACTTAGGATATTCCTACAAATGACTAAATATTGTTGCTAGAGTCACTCACTGCTTAAACAGACCAGTGTTCAATGGATAACTTAGCTGTTTGTAGTACTTTGGATGATGGAAATGCGTGGGAATTTTCGAACTTTGTTCCCAACTTGATTCAGAATTTCAGACTAAATTTGCTAATTTGATTCACATGTTCGCAATATGATTAGCTTATTAACAATGGAACTGTCAACATTGGTATCTAGTTCCCAAGTCCCCAGTTAAGCTTGGAATCGGAGCGTACAAAGTTTCATGAAATCCACTGTAACATAATTATATTTTTTAAAAACTCTGGAAAAATAAATCACTATAATGAGAAGACTGTTCCAGTATTTTTAAGGAAACAATATTTGGAGTAACAAATTAAAAGATAAAATAAGCACTCTATAAAATATATATTTGATTTTAGGGCAAGAACCCTAAAATACATGTATGTAAAAGTATGGTTAATTCTTTGTTGAAAAAAAAAGTGTTACTTTGTTGGAGTAAAGAAATATGGTGAGAAATGATCTATTTTGGTCTGCATTTTACCATCTTCTTTTTTCTCACAATTAAGGAGAGATGAGACAAAATGGGACAAATGTGCGAAATAAGAAGAAGAATGCCTTGGAGTTATTCTAGTTCTTTATAATTGTACAAGTCTAGGCCTTGATAGTATTTGATATATTTAAAATACCTTGTTTGTAACTGCATGTTCACGAAGTGCTAGATCCCAAAATCGATATCCAATCTGTTAAATATAAAATCAAGATAGAATTCTAAAATAACCATGCCAAACAAGTAATGCTGGGTACCCTGTGTCAAGAAGCTAGAAATTGTAATGATGTTTTGAAACACACAAAGAACTAAAATTGCAGTAGACACATGTGCAAAAATTGTTAATTCTATTTAACTAACCTGGTTACCGCACTGACCAACTGAAAGAAAAGATAATTTGTACATTGTAAGATTATAAACTTTGACAAATCTTTGAAAAATAACTCAAAATTCTGCAAAATTATTATAGTGTTTGGGTAATCTTTTGACTGAATTTACCTTGTACGACGATAGATTGAGTCATGTTCTAGACTTCAGGCGTATAATAGTGTTCTTGTATGTCATTGTCGGTAAAAAATATGACATTTTTCGAGTTGAAAATTTTGTTTTCATTTCAAAAGTTTCGCGCGAAAATAGCGCATGCGCTTTACTGGTTATCCGGGCATTTGAGCAATGCATGCTGGGTAAGAAGCCCTCTTTCACCATCGTGACTCAAGAAAGTGAACGAAAATCGCTTTCCGAAGATTTCGAGGTATTTTTTAGCGTTAAAATCGAAATAAAAGCACCTATCACCCAACAGGAGCGATAGTTTATTTATTAATCTCTAAAGTGGTGTAATATTTTCGTATTTTTCAGTCATTTAAGCCGTCAAAATGGTCTCCTCAAAGAAGCAGGTTAGTCGCGACGCCATTATGGAACAACTTGAAATGAGCACGTGGAAGGGAATATCGTTCTTTAAATGCCGATTGATTGCGTTGCAACATTGATTAAAAGCTGCCAAGTTATTGTTACAGCTATTTTTAACGTTATAATGTTGATTTATTCAATGTGAAGAACTCCTATGTTGAAGGAACAATGATTTGAACATTAATCAATGCATATATATATTCTCTCATGATTTTCATTGAATTCGCTATTTTATGTTACTTAACTACAATTTATTGATGAAATATTATTAAACAATTGAGATTAAGATATCTGAAATCAAGTCTAAGAATCAATCAGAAAGATAATAAAATGCTGTTAATCTAGTAATTGTAGTTGCTAGTGTTCATATTTCTTATTAAATCATTCTTTTTAAACATAAGTTTTTCTTGTTTTCTACCAATATAGAAAAAGGCTATGGAGAGTATTAACTCTCGTCTGGGTTTAGTCATGAAGAGTGGAAAGTACACCCTTGGATACAAGTCCAC
Source organism: Metridium senile (assembly GCA_949775045.1). Classification (NCBI taxonomy): domain Eukaryota; kingdom Metazoa; phylum Cnidaria; class Anthozoa; order Actiniaria; family Metridiidae; genus Metridium; species Metridium senile. Next base: position 7,088,108 of record OX459101.1, on the reverse strand, counting down.
TCTAAAGACTCTACGTCAAGGCAAAGCTAAGCTTGTTATCATCTCAAATAACACTCCTCAGCTCAAGTAAGTTAATAATTATAAATGGAAACTAGCGAGTAAGCTAGTATAGGTTGGTCGGTGTTTAATATAAACGATAGGTAATATATTGAAATTTGTAACACTGTTAAAAATGTTAACTTACAGCCAAACCTACAGAAGCGTTCCTATTGAGGTTGGAAGGCTCGATGTATTCTTCCAAACTTGATTTGAAATTTGGTTTGAAATTTGCATAAATGAATCGAATCTTGTTAGTTTGAAATTGCAGACGTCAACCGTCAACCAATAATGGTCCTGAAATCACGATCTGTGGTCAATAACTGATAATGCTATTGTAATAGAATACTTTAGTAAGTATTTATAACAATATTTCTGTAAGCAGACCAGGTTTAGCAAGTTTCTGTTGTCCAAAAAAACATTGAAAGTAATGTTTTGATTTGAGGCGGTTTTTGAAACTTACAAGTTTCGATTCATTTATGCAAATTTCAAAACAAATTTCAAATCAAGTTTGGAAGAATAAATCGAGCCTTCCAACCTCGATAGGAACGCTTCTGTAGGTTTGGCTGTAACTTTAAGTTAATGTTAAGATGACATCTGCGTCAGTGTTCAATATAAACAATAGGTAATATAATGCTAATTATCATTCATATTATTTTTCCCATTGATTTGGTTGGCCAAAAGAACTGCAAATAACTGCCTACAAATAATAGTCTGATCATGCACAGAAATGCTACTTCAGCAAACATGGATCGCTTTGATTTCTTCATTTTGATTCATTATTATCATTCATGCATCCTGCCCCTACAAAGATTACATAAAATAAATGATAAATCACAATTATTGAACCTGGTTATCACAAAATATTGTGATTTGTCAGTGTCTTGCTATCAGTTATTTGCCTCTGCTGCAGACTGGATAGGCAAGTAACCAATACATTGCCATTGACAACTCACAATATTTTGTTCAACCACAGGGAGCCCAGCTTTACCATATCTATTTTCTTTAGAAAGTTTATTGCTTTATTTGGGATCGGTTAATGAGTCGATTAGTAGCGTGCAATGTTGCAAAACAGGCAACCCATAGAGATGGTTACAGTCCAGATCCGATTACAGCTTATGTGAACGTGACCTCTAAACAGATCCCAAACAACAGGGAGTCGATCTCAAAACACTGGAAACCCTGTATAAAGAGCAAAGTAATCTTTCTAAGGAAAATACATATAATAAAGCAGTAAACTTTCTAAAGAAAATACATATGAGAAACCCGGGCTCCCTGTGGTTCAACCTGTGTTTTCCTTATTTCCATGAAGGTGGGAACCATACAGATGACAAACAATTATGGTCTATTAATGTAGCTCCATTGCTTGTATTTGCAGGAAGAGTGAAATTGAGTACTACGCCATGCTTGCCAAGACTGGTGTCCATCACTATACTGGTAACAACATTGAACTAGGCACAGCCTGCGGAAAGTACTTCCACGTCTCTGTTCTCAGTGTCACAGATCCTGGTGACTCGGACATCATCCGCTCGATGCCTTCCGAACAACAACCCCAGTCATCTTAGGTTGTAAAAGTATTTCAATAAAATTCAATTTGTGAACATCCTGTTGAAGTATTTGTTATTGTAGAATATATGCACTGGTAACCCAGAGTCTCCTTCGCATTTGATTTTAACCTCTGTGTATTTATAGTTAGTTATCAATGGTCATTTATTACTTTGCTTTGGTATATGATACCTTTTGTAATATGTCAAGCTCCTATTTCAATCTTGTGATATTAGTCTATCTGGTATAAAGAATCAATCATATTACACTCTGAATTAATTGGTAACTTCTTTAACAGTCCCCCAAAGGTATTGATTGAAATAGGAACTAGACATGTTACAAAAGGTCAATCATATACCAATGCATATGATAACTATAAATACACAGAGGTTACAAGCAAAATACAAATGTGAAGGTTCCTCTGACGCCTGTTGTATATGTGATAAATATGTAAAATAACTTTTAGAATTCATGCATATTGATTGGCTGAAGTGTTTGCTTTATGAAAGCACATAGCATTAGTGTTTGTACGTTGATCAAACTGTCAATTTGTATGTTCTAGAAGAAACGGAAAACTTACTTGCTGTGCTGTATATTAGCCTCCCTCCTGTGGTGAGGAGAAAAAAATCCCACATAAGTCCCAAAGGAGTACCCTGCGGAGGAGGCTATGCCAATTCCTGTGTGTGTTAAAACTGCACGCAGCCCTTGTTTTATTTTTCTTTAGTAGTGCTAGAAATGAATAGAAATCCAAGGAAACACATTTGCAGTATTCATGATTGTAATTGTTGTTAATGATTTTAGTGTGAGCACTACTGCAAAACAGTTTCTACATCTAAGCAAAATCTCTTAGAAAATAGAAGCTCAGTTACAGTGGGGGGCGAACCGTGAACACTTGACTTTTTTCATGTTATTATTTTCTGAAACTTCTACTGCTCCAAAACATCTAAAAATGAAGCAGTGAGTTCCAATACACTAAGTGTTCATAATACGTCTTATTTCTAATCTATTCGCTTAAGGAATGTAGGTTAAAAAAGTAACAAAAAAACTCAAAGTGTTCGTGGTTCGCGTATCCTCACTGCAAGTCAGCTTTTGTTCAAAATAAAAATGGAAACTATAGCGAGTAAACTAGTATAGGCTGCGTCGGTGTTTGATATAAACGATAGGTAATATATATAATGAAATTTGTAACACCGTACGTTTTGAGCTTCAGCCCTTCGTCGGAGTTCAAAAAGTTGAAAAAAGGAAATTGTGAAAAGAGACAAATGGCAGGCAAATTCAAAAGGATTTAAACTTCTCTAGGTGATCTTTTGTTTAATGCTAAAATGAAAAAAACAATTATCTGGTTATTGGAGACCTTCAATCATTGTTGTAACATTCTTGGACATTTTACACAAGGGTGTGGCCAACAACAACGGAGTCCCATTATACACCTAATTCAATAATCGTTGTTGCAATCAAAACTACAGTCCACACTCTGAAGCCTGCTAAGGATGTCGGTAATATCAAATTTGAGATTTATTAGACGTATTTTCAAGAAATATTTGTTTCATCTACGTACCACTGCAACAACTTGTTATGCCGTTATATAACACAAACGCGTACAACCAAAATATGCTATGAATAAATCGATATCAAGAGAAAAAGTACCGACCTCCTTTGCAGGCTTCAGGGTGGACTTTAGCTGCGACAACACTTTTTGAAATAGGTGTATCATATGCAATATCAAGCAGAATAGAAGAGGTGGTAGATGGGTGATTTCTAAATTGATGAATCCGACATGCTCTCCTCCCCGCCGCTCTCTCTCCCCAATCCCTGCCCGTTTTTGTCTACAAAACTATAACCAAACCGCTAGTGTTACAGATATGATCTCAGAGCTAGGATGGGACACTCTTGAATCTAGAAGAAAGAGAAATAGACTGACACTAATGTACAAACTGAGTCACAATCTTGTTGATGTAAATACAGAACAACACTTAATTCCAAACAGTGAAATGAGGACTAGAAATAGTCACTCTTTAAAATATAGAATACCAAAAATTTCTAAAGATATTTTCAAGTTTTCTTTTTCCCCAAGAACAATACCAGAGTGGAACCATCTACCCTCGGAACTAGTGGACTCAGAGTCACTTAGTAAATTCAAGGCTAAATTAGATCGCCATCTTGACACTCTTTGTACATAAATATTATTATTAACTATTATTTTTTTATTAGTATTATTTTTATTACTCAATTATTAATTATTTATTATATTAAATACACATATTATGTACAGTTGATGTGATATTTTACGATTTTTATCAACTTAATAAAGATGTAGATGTAGAATCCCCTCTAGAGCCTCTGGAACCCAGGGTATGCTCTCACTGCTTGTAGCACGGTCTGGTCATGTTTATTTTTTATCAGAAAGTAAAAACGATCATAGCAAGGTGAACAACACATGATACAAACTTCAACATGAAAACTTGTCAAGAAATAAAATACTGATCGCCTTCACGAAATTGAAATTATAAACGTTTTCGAGCAATACTTGCTCATGAAGAAATGACTTTTGGGGATGGCCCACAAAAAGAGGAAAACCGGACAAGTGGAAACGTATCGAAAAGATCACCGGAATAGAGACAATTCAATTGAGAAAAACTATGATGGACAAGACAATTTTCCACCAATGGCTTAACACAAGCTATCCACTGGACTCCCATGATTGAATATCACGCCGGAGTAACTGTATGTATGTATTAGGAATGTGACGATGGGGACGTGTTGAGCATTTTCGCAAAGTCAAACGTTTTTATCTTCCGATACGCAATCACTATTTCGGATTTGCATATTTTTTGCCACGCTCCACCTCCCCTCCCCTTTAACTTTGTAAATAGTCCTTCCCTAAAAAGTTGTATGCAGGTGTTTCATTTCTAAGAGATCAACGAGATGCCGCTAGCTAGTACGTTTTAGTAACAATCATACTAATGATTTCTTTATTTAACGAGAGAGAAACACTTAATCTTAAAATAATTTTCAAGTGGCTCTCAAATAAACTATAAGTACAACTAATACAATACAAATATATAAAGTGTACACGAAACACGCCTAAAGCCTTTTATAATATTTATTTTACAATCAATTGAGTCTATAAGATTATTTACAAAAATTATATTAATTATAACAATGTTTGTGTTCGCTATTAGTGAAAATGGGAGTTGACTAATTTTTTGATTGAAACATTTTTGGATGTAAAACACATCGGTTCACCAAAAATCACGCAAGAACAAAAATATGAAAGCAAGCATAGAGCGAAAACACTAGAACCATGAAATAAAAACAAAATAGTTACTAACTAATAGTTTTTATTTAGTGACTATTTAGTCAGTATCAGTCAACCAGAAACATCAAATACAAATTAGAGTGATTTTCACAGGACTGTGAAATAATAACTAAGCTAATAGACACTGGTAGACCCTACCTAAAGCCTGGTTCACACTGCGTCATAATCTTAATCATAATCATAATCATAAGCATAAGCAAAACAAAAACAATAACAAAAGGAAAAACTTTGGTCTTTGTTTTCTAATTCCCCAGGGGATAGTAAATCTTTTGTTTTCTTGCTTATGACTATGATTATGACGCTCGTGTGAACCAGGCTTAAGCCTATTGTATTCTTTTGTTGATATATGACTATTAGACACTATTAAACACTGACTATTAGTAATTGTTTCACAGTCCGATGAAAACCACTCTATACCTTATTACAACTTTACTTGTCTTTTATAGTAACTAATAGTCGCTAAATAAGAACTATTACACACTAACAATGTGTTTCATGGTTCTAGTGTTTTCGCTCTAACAAATATTTATGTATTATTTAATAGTGATTGTTTAGCGAGAGCATTATAGTAAATCCTTTTTGAGAGAAAAATAGTACAATGTTTAGCCTTTATAAGCAAGCCATTGCGTGTAGCTCAACAACGTAGAACACGCTTACAACTACATTGTTAATTAATTTGCAGCCTTTCCACGCGCATCGGGACGAATGCAATTCTTCTAAATATAAAGTAGATCATAAACCTAAACTTGTTAATATGAGCTGGTCATTGAGTAGAAGTGATGCGGTCTAGGTGGTTATTGAGTAGAGGTGGTCGTTATGTAGAGGTGGGCATTGTGTACTAAGAAGTAGTCCTTGTATATAGGTGGTCGATGTGTAGAGGTGCATAGTTATTGAATACAGGTGGTCGAGGTGTAGAGGTGGTTATTGGTGGTCATTGAGTAGTGGTGTCCTTGATCAAAGGTGGTCGTTGGCTTAGAGGTGGTCGTTATGTCAGTAGAGGTGGTTGTTGAGTAGTGGTGGTGATCATTATATAAAGGTGGTCATTAAGTAGAGGTGGTCGTTATGTAGAGGTGGTAGTCGGTTGAGTAAGGGTGGTTATCGAGTAGATGTGGTTATTGAGTAGAGGTGGTTATTGAGTAGAGGTGGTTATTGAGTAGAGGTGGTTATTGAGTAGAGGTGGTCGTTATGTAGAGGTGGTTGTTGAGTATAGTGTTCATTATATAAAAGTGGTCGTTACGTACAGGTGTAATACGAAAGTAGCACTGATCAGACACTAAGATAATCTTGTGCCGAACATCACGTACGACTTCAGAGTGTAGAGTCCCTTGTTTCAATTACTGCTAGCCTGCCTTCTATCCGATCAACCCAACAACGGATACATGTGACGCGGCAGGCCAACTGATTTGCGTTCAGCTTCTTCTATTTTCATCATTCAATTGTTCGTTTTGTAGGTTTGCTGGTTCTTGAAGATCTCCATCCTTAAAATCAAGTTGAATGTAGGCATAAGCCTGGATAGGAGCTACTGGCTTCTTGTTCTCCTGCTTACTCGGAGACTTCGTTGGTGTGTCACTCTTCAAACGTGGTCGGTCATAAACAGGAAAATCCAGTTCTAGATACTGCAAATCCTCTCCGGCCTGTGGGGCTTCACCATTCTCCCCAGGGGAGGTATGTGAGGGTAGTGAGTGTCTCCGTAAATGTCTTGGAATAACCTCTGCGTACTTTGGCTCTTCTTGAATGTCTTTTCGTTGCTGCTCCACTTTTTCTTCTTCTGCGGTCTTCTCGCTCTCTCCACTATTTGTCCTAGGATGACTTGCGTCAGAAAGAGATTCCTCACTACCCGAGGAACTGTCTTCCAAACGAGGCTTTAGAGACGAGAGGTCCAGTTCGGCATAGTCCGCACGTTTCTCGGCTTGCGCGCGCGAGTCCACGACACGAAAGTCCGTCACGGGTTTAACGGTACACAAGACTATTTCAGGACACGAGCGAATGATTTCACTGATCTCGGCAACACTTCGACCAGCCAGTTCGATCCCATTAACATCTAGAATCTGGTCACCTACGAAAAAAAGTAGAAAAATGAATGAATAAATGAATGAATGAAAGGGTAAATGAATGAAGGAATAAATGAATGATGAATGAATGAATGAATGAAGGAATAAATGAATGATGAATGAATAAATGAATGATGAATGAAGGAATAAATGAATGATGAATGAATGAATGATGAATGAATAAATGAATGAATGATGAATGAATAAATGAATAAATGAATGATGAATAAATAAATGATTGAATGAATGAACGAATAAATGAATGAGTGGATAAATGAATGATGAATGAGTGAATGAATGAATGAATGAACGAATAAATGAATGAGTGGATAAATGAATGGATGGATGGATGGATGGATGAATTACCGACTTTGGATTAGAATTCGTTAGCAAAGTAAAACACCACTTCAAAAAGTTATAATAATCAAATAAAAAAGTAAATAATAATTAAAACGTTTTCTCGGTCAGGTATGCACTGTTTCCAACTTTAATTGAGCAAAAATTAATTAACTTTCTTCTTTTGCTCTCTTCTTGAAGCAAAAAATTGAAAATACTTTAAAATGAATCTGACTGACTGACTATCATTTCGGAAGCTTCAAAAAGGAAAGCCTTGAATGAAATTCCCGATGCGCAAGGAAATGATTAACGAAAGCGTCGGCCAGTAGTCAAAAGCTCAAGCATATAAAACTTCCGCAATGTGAAGTATCAGCAGAGATAATGCGATCTAATCTTATCGCTTGAAACGACCGAGAAAATTTAATATATATTTTGACTATTACCGCTGACAAGATAAATTGCAGATTGAACAGCAGTTTCTACTTATATAGGTTACCGATACTAAAACAACTACGAAATGAGTTGAAGTCTTGCACAATAAATACAACAACATCAATTACAACAACAACAACAACAAAAACAACAACAAAAAAAGAAACATAATATACATTTGTTTGTTGCAAAATGTTTCATTTGTATAAAGTACAACTGCCGCCGCAGACGAAATGAGTTGAAGCTTGTGGCGAAACAACAACGAAATAAATACAAACTTAACTATAAATAAATAAACAAACATAACTTAAAATAAATGAATGAATGAATGAATGGATGAATGAATGAATGAATGAATGAGTGAATGAAAAAATGAATGATTGATTAACTGACTGAACAAACGGCGGAATGAATGAAAGAACGAATGAATGAATAAAGGTTGAATAAGTGGAGGAAATTATGAATGAATGAATTAGATAACGAATGAATGAATGAAAAAATGAATGAACAAACCGAGTGAATGAATGAATACATTGACGAATAAATGCACTGACAAAATGAATGAACGGATGAATGAATGAATTTTACAAATCATATGAGGACAACATAACAGTGCACATGAAAACTCCTACAGAAAGAATTGTTTTCTATTAAATAATGAAACAACTCTAAATGCCCGGGCAAACAGCTTCAACTTTTGCCAAACATCCGTTTGATTTTGTTCAATGGCAATGTTTAAACGCTTTTAAACTCTTTCAACATCGATTCAACACATTTCAACAATGTTGAAAGAGTAAAAATGTTGAATTTGCAGCCAGGATTCATATTAAAATACAAACCAGTAAAAGAGTTTAAAAGCGTTTAAACATTTGCCATTCAACAAAATCGAACGGATGTTGAAGCAAAAAACAAAACAAAACAGAAAATTCAACTAATCTGCTGGTTAGTATTTTCTTTATGACTGATTTTTCTCATGGCATTCCTAGAGTAATCTCCTTATTCCATGGCCATGTTATAAAGTTGATCTTAATCCAAAAAAAGAATTACATTCATTTCCTATATTTAAAGGATTATGATAATAATTTATTTTGAAATTACAATAAATAGTAACTGAATTAGAATAACTCTATTATTAAAAGCATCAAATTGTTTTAATAATTAAGTATAAGCTATCTTATACTGATTCATTTTTGACCCGTAGTATTTATACAAACTCAAAAATTGAAAAAATTAAATGGCAGACATGCTGTATATGGAAGGAATATTTCGTTCAGCCATTCAGCTACCTTGTTGTATTATACCTGAAAATGTGTATCCATCCAATCAACAAATTTGTTATATCTAAAATATTTATCTATTCAATCAACTAGCCTGTAATATTTGAAATATTTAGCCATTAAATCAACAAGTCTATAATTAACATCTAAAATATGTATCCATCCAATCTACAAGCCTGATATATTTGAAATATATATCCATCCAATCAACAAGCCTGTTAAGTTATATATCTAAAATATTCACCTATTCAATCAACAAGCCTGTAATATCTAAAATATTTATCCATCTAATCAACAAGCCTGATATATTTGAAATATATATCCATCCAATCAACAAGCCTGTTATATCTAAAATATTCATCTATTCAATCAACAAGCCGGTAATATATATCTGAAATATTTATCTACCAAATCAACAAGACTGTTATATATCTAAAATATTTATCCATTCAATCAACAAGCCTGTAATATCTGTAATATCTCTTATTTCTCATACAAAGTATGGTTTTTGCACATGGCACTCACAGTTTCTAAGCTAATTCACATGAATCTCTATTTATGCGGACAACTTTTATAAAATTGGTGGTATGTATCCAGCCAATCAACATGTAAGTTTATATCTCAAATATTTATCCATCCAATCAATTTGGAAAAGTCAAAATCCCTATTTATGCGGACAACCTTTATAAAATTGGTGGTATGTATCCAGCCAATCAACATGTAAGTTTATATCTCAAATATTTCAAAAGGTTTGTTGTGAACATCTGTTTTTGGGTGTGTCTTGTTTGCATTGTATTATATATGTAATAAAAGAGAAGTCACTAAATCTCTAACATCTATATATAGAGCATAACTGAAGGATCTATTTGTTAAGACTTACACTCAAAGAAGATTCCTTTTTTTATATGTTTTTTTAATAGAGTTATTTCATAGCAGCGATGTTTGTGGTCAAAACAATGGAGCTTTTCCCTCAAGGGAACTGAAAGCCATTATCATTCAAAAACGTTCTTTTGTACTTGCCCACATACATGGCTGCCATGAAATCTTTCTATAATAAATAAATAAATGAATGAATGAATAAATAGACAAGCGAATAAAGGAAGGAATGAATAATTGAATGAATGAGTGAATAAATAAACAAATAAATGGTAGATAAATAAGAAAAAAAAATTTATAAAAAAGATTATTTTTAAAAAGTATTATCAAAAAGATTATTTATATTTTTAAGCTTAAAAGCTTCTAATCAGAAGAATCAAATTGCTCTCCAAATGATTTTTATTTCCTCCTGCCAAAAAAAATGAATAATTACACTAATTTAAAAAGCAATTACAAGTTAACAAAAATAAATAAAAAGCTTTTGGATCTAGGAAAAGCTGTCAAAAATGAAAAATGTGAAATACTATCTAAATGCAAATTCACTAAATACTACGTTTGTATTGATGTGGCTTTGAGCAAAAGCCAAAACATAACAATTATTATAATCTTTTTCATCTTGAAATTGTATAATTTTTCAGCAGCACGACCTTTATAAACTCTCAACAAGAAAGCAAATACAAATCTATATTGACAGTATTACGAACGACTTTGTGAACAATATGCAAATTCCTTTCCGTCTATTAAATGTGTGTACATAGCACATATATTCATCATTGTAAACAGATGTTTTGGAAATACTTAGAAAATCGAGGAAAAATTCCCACGAGAAATATAGGTTAACCTTTGGACTAGCGTTGAAATGAAACTTCGATGGTTATTACAAGTTTGATGTCATTATTTAAGAGAGAGTATGAACAACCTTCCAAACATTGTAATTATTTAGGCCTTCGTTTGACACACTCAATAAAAACTGTTTTCACCTTCACACAATGGTCATAATTAGAACTAACCGGGAATAAATGATTATCACAAAGTACAAAACACATAGGAATTAACATTTTGACTTGCCGTGTGTTTAATATTTAGGAATTGTACAACGAAATTTGAAACTAGAAATTTGACTAATTTTTACGGTTGCACGGTTCCATAGATCAGAGTAAACAAAAGTTTTCTGAATAAAATCATTTGACAAAGGAAAGTCTTTATGAGAAAGTGAGCTATTTATTTTCTATACAGGTATTTAAATCAACTTACCGGGGCGTAAGGCACCGCTTGAAGAAACTGTTCCATGTTCAAGAATACGATTTACAAAGATGATACCGCCAACACTCTTTATAGTACATCCAAGTCCAGAGCCTTGCTTTCGTTCAATCGTGATCCTTTTAAGTCCTCCAGTTAACTTCATGCTCTTTCTACGAATAGGATCATTTTCTTCTAAATGTTGGTCTTTGTGTTGGGCGTTCTTTGTTGCCCTCAGCCACATCTCACGGTCAATTTCTGAAGCACAGTTGAAGACGAAAGTGCGACCATCAGCAATGAGTGTCAAACAGAACTTTTTCTTCTTCGTGGAAGTCTTGTCTAGCGAAGTGATATCCATTAAAAATATCCTTTCTTTTGCTGTCTTTCCACTTGTTTCATGTCCTTCTTTCTTAAAGAAGCATAAGGTTTGTGGATTTAGGACTAAAAATCTATGTCTCCATTGTCGTAATACAGTGCTCTTTTTCTGAACTATTCCCTTCCGTATGATTTGGTTCGTAACCATGTTGTTTTGACTTGCCATGACGAGTTGGTCAGCTCTTTTATAAGGCGTATATCACAGAGAAATGTCAGGGATTTACGGAATATCCGCTTGGTGTTTATATTAAAGTATCACTGAGAGCAATAAATAGCGTGGAAATCATTAACTTTGCGTCGTATTTCCCCCCTCGTCGTATTCGTCCCACGTCAAGCAAGAATAGTTTCGAGAGACTATCAAATCGAGCCTTTCTCCATCGGTATTTTTTGCCTCAGCTCAAATCGGCGTGAATTTCCGTCTAAAGCTTGAAATTGCGCCCTCTGATATCTTTAGGCTATTGAAAGCACTCTTGAAACAAGCTGATCAAGAGTTCTATTCGTGTAATATCCCACCTCTTCCTGCATCGCTCTAATACATCACTTCCGCTTCGATATCGTGAAACATTAGGTTCGGACTTCAAGTCACGTGACTTTCGGAAGAACGTCAAGGAATCGGTTCAAATTCGGTTCATATTCGGAATCAAAACCAAAAGTAGACTATTTTCTGATTTCCGGAACATAAGTACTTGAATTAAGGCGTGGGAAGGAGAGGTAGATGTAATTATTGGCATCTCTATACATTCCATTGCTTTTAAATATTCTTTATAATTTTTACTTCCAAAATAAAATAAAAATATGTCAGTTTCTTTCTTTTTTTTAAAACATCATAGTAGAAATGTACATTTGTATTGCTCTGATTTATTGAAATAATTTTATACTACAAAATGTTATAGCAATAAATATTTTAAAAATCTACTAATCGGCTAAAAACTATCCTGAGGATCAGGCCTTCCAATGGGAACTGGGGATTGGAGGAGAGGATATTCCCTAATAATAATATAATAATAATGTTTAATAGAAAACAAATCTCGCAGCCCAAAGGCTGAATTACATTTGTAAGATTCAAAATTTAAATTTGTACATTTGTATCAATAGATAATATAATATAAATATAATATATATAAGAAGTCATACAAAAATATAAAAAGCTATACATTATAAGCATATAATCTATACATTATATAGAACATTGTCTGATAAAGACGCTTAGGGACTGGTCATAAAGTATAGGGGGGGGGGGGGGGGCCGGAAAAATCTGGGGGTGGGCCATGGTTTTTCATGCATCCCAAAAGGGGTGGGCTAGAAAATATCATGCACCACTAAAGGGGTGGGCCATGCAATTTCTGTGCAATGTTTTTTTTACTGTGCTTAAGACACATTGTTTAATAGTAGCTGAAATTTTAATAATAGACACCATTGGAAAAATGACAGAATTCAATCAGTATAAAATAAAAACAGAATTTTTTACACACCTAGAGGAAAAATGAGTATTTATTTCAATGATGACTCATTAGTTCATCATGGTTCTGTTGATGACTTCTTTTTACACATAACTCATTTTTATTTGTAAAGAAGAAACAAAACAACAACAACAACAAAAAACTGCAACAACTTCACCTCCACCTAGAATATCGATGAATTAGTACTAGTAGAATCTCAATGAGAATCTTCAGGAATAGATAGTCAGTCTTTTTTCATGCAAACATACTAACAATTTGTAACCAAGTGATCTTTTTCAAGGTCCTTTTTTCATGATATAACGATGTTAAATACCAATAAAATATATAAACAAAACGAAGCTGAACGCTCCAATGCTTGCATTGGCGAAGCCCTCGTTAATGGTGGCCCACTCAAGTGGAAATACTTTGATGCACAAAGCGTAGCAAACATGTCAGGACAGGAGCTCAGTGCACTTCAACTTGAAGAGATCACGAAAGCTGAAGATGAAGCGATGGAGGCGAATGCATGGGAAGTTGCCAAAGATGTGAAATTAAGAATCAATCATGAACCAGGCCCTGCTGGTGACTATATGTTGTCATATTTGACACCAAACAAAGATGAACAGTTCTTTTTCAATAACAAAGAATTGAGACAATTTTTCGCCAAACAAAAAGATGTCCCCGGCAATGCATACTTTGAGAAGATAAGCACCTTTCTCCAAACACATATCCAGGTTGGAGAGCTCTACCTGGAGTTTATTAAGGAAGACTGTAAGAAAGAAAACGAATCTGGGTCTCTTTGTGACTTTTGTACCAAATTTCCTCTTACCAATAAAGGACTAGAGAGAGTGCCCAGACCTTTACCAGATACGACAGCATTACCGAAATTACAATATCTACCTTGCCATTCAAAACCCACCGCTTTGGATGGCAAACCAAGACCTGTAGATGATGGGTCCATTTCTTCGGATGATCCAGAATCAATTTTAGAATTTTCTAATAAATTTGCTGTGGAACGAGGCTTAATTGAAAAATACTTACAACATCTAGAATACTTAAACCTTAAAAAAGACAAACGAGCTGAAGGACGAAGGAAGTTTAAAATTGATCAAAAAAGCAAGACTTATGAGGACTTTAACTGGGATGAGTTATTCCAGAAAGGAACTCTCTCAAAGCTAACTGTGCCTATTTTAGATATGTTCCTATGTAAACACAATCTCACTCAGAATAAGTCAAAGAAGATGGAAAAAGTTCATTTGATAAGAGCCTGGCTGGCAAAGCGTGCATTGAATACCGTCAATCACACTGGAAAAGACAAAGCTAATTAATGATCGCAAGGGAAATGACGAAGAGAAAGAAAGTGGAGAAGACATGGTGACTGGAGATGATGAAGATGAATACGACGAAGATGAAGACGACGAAGAGGAAGAGGACGAAGATGAAGAGGACGAAGATGAAGAGGAAGATGAGGACGGCTTTAGTGAGCCTGACGACAACGACATAGTCCTGTGTGAGATTGGTGCGTCAAGTGGTGATGACGATGATGAAGATGGAAATACAGCACCAACAATAGTTCGCACTAGGGCCGGGAGAAAAATTACAACGTACAATACCAGGAGATATTTTGGTGATTCTGAATAAGGTATTTCAATAGTACTATGCGTATTTCTACAGAATTGTACAAAATCTTCAGTCAAACTTTGCAGTGTTTGTATTTTATTTTTGAAGATTAAAATATTGAAGATAGAAATAGGGGTGGGTCATAATTTTTTGTGCATTCTACAAAGGGTGGGTCACTTATAATAATGTGCAGTCTGGGGGGTGGGTCACATTTATTCATTCATTACGATTTCAGAAATTTCCGGCCCACCCCCCCCCCCCCCCCCCCCCTATACTTTATGACCAGTCCCTTAGACTAACTTAGATGATTTAATTACAAAAGAGTTCTCATAGCGATTTGTCTTGCAGATAGTTCGGTATTTAACAGGGTTCCTTAGGTTGTAATTAGAAGTGTTTAACGGTGGTAATAATTCTCACTTTCTCCCTTTCTCCCTTTCTCCCTTTCCTCTCTTCCCCTTCCCCATACAGGTTAGGTGAGAGCGAGCCTGATACTCTGCCCAGCTGAAAAATAATAAAATGCTTCTTTTGGGGCTCCTGTGTCGAACCTTTCATCAGATCGAGGCTGGCGTAGTCCGTAAAGCCTGTCGGGATTTCTTGTCGTGTGACGCAAACGAGAGCAAGATCTCAGAGTGGAGAACTTCTAACCCATTTTTGAAGCAAATCCGGCGTTTTCTTCAAAAGTGTGAGGTCTCATTCCCGTTTCTCCAGACCATTCTTTAGTATAAACTCTAATCTTTCTATTGGAAGAGTTTTCAACCACATTTAAGCCTAAAAATAACGAAAAACTCGTCTTCGAAAACACACGGTGGGACTTCTAGCGTGGCCACTTTTGTTGTTTCATACCACGTTTTATGAAAGAAAGTTCTTGTTTAACTAAGAAAATGTCTCAGAAAACACCTATAAGTTTAATGAACGAGCTTGCTAAAGCCAACAGCCTTCAGCCAGAATATAAAGTGCTTGAAGAAACTGGACCAGCGCATAAAAAGACCTTCCATGTCGAGTTGACGTTGGGAAACATTGGTAAATGGGAAGGCAGCGGGAATTCAATCAAGATGGCCAAACATGCAGCCGCTAACCATGGTCTTGAGAACTGTGGATTATGTCTCCCTGAGAAAGCAGTGATAAAAACATCGGTTAATCTAACCCCAACTGTTGAATTGAATGGGCTGGCTATGAAATTAGGTAAGGCCACACAGTACAGAGATCTGCCACCAAAACCCCTGCCCTCACATACACATGGGCAATTTCCTAGCCAAGTCCCACGGCACATGGGCCAAGGGTACCGTGGAATGTCAAATATGCAACACCAGAGCTATAACCAGATGAATTATGGGGGGCAACAGAGGCCCTATAACCAATACAACTCACTCTACTATCCACGGCAAACACCAAGAATGATGCGAGTCTCCTTGACTGTGGGTGACAATGAGTTTATTGGTGAGGGTCGTGACAAGCAACAAGCTAGACATAATGCAGCTAAGAGGGCATCAGAAGTTTTACGACAAGAGTTACAAGCACAGATTGCGTCTGGTGAAGTTGTATTAGAAACACAAGATCCTAACAGCACAGATAACAATATACCCAATGGAGTTGACACCAAGAATCTAGAAGAACAAGATGATGTTAAGTCAGAAATAAGCCTTGTGTATGAGGAAGCAACAAGAAGAAAACTGATGGTTGATTTTGCTGACGTCAATAATATTGGGCCAGCGCACATGAAGAAGTTCTGCATTCGTGCTACAGTGGGCGACTATGTCACAGAAGGAGAAGGAAGGAGGAAGAAAGATGCTAAGAATGAGGCTGCTGTCAAGATGCTGGAAGAGTTAAAGAAACTCCCTCCAATTCCTGAAGCCGAGTTGAGAAGGCAGAAAAATGGCCATTTTGTCAAGCGTAATGGCCCCAAAGTCAATAAATTCAAGCCAAAGTCGGACCTTGATCCAACAATGAATCCTATCAGTATACTTGGTCAGATTCTTCAAGGCCGCCACGAGTCTGCCCCAGTGTACAGCTTAGTAGAAGAAAGGGGTCATTTGACAAAGAAAGAGTTTGTTATGCAAGTAACTGTTGGTAAGCATCAAGCTACAGGTGTTGGTTCTAACAAGAAGACAGCAAAGAAGAACTCAGCTGAAGCCATGCTTGAGTTGTTGGGGTTCAGACCTACCAAGGAAGAGAAGCTTAAACAACAGGTATGGCAGCTTAGATTCAAATTGTTTCATTATTATCATACATTATATAAAATATTTTCTGTAATAAATAAGTAGCTTGTATTAAATTAATGGAAACTAGCCAATAAACTAATGTGTAAACTAATGTTAAGACAAAGAGCTAAAGCTCGAAGGGCTAAAGCTTGAAATGTCAGTAAAATTAAGTTAACATTTTTTACGGTGTCACAAATAAATTTTCATTATATTACGTATTGTTGTTGTAAATAAGGTATGGTAATTTACAAGAACAGAGTACCTTACAAGTAGTTGATTCATAGTTAGACTTATTTAAATGTAGAGAGTACCACACTATATGTGACAGCTAAGAAGACTTACAAGTAGTTGATTCATAGTTAGACTTATTTAAATGTAGAGAGTACCACACTAGATGTGACAGCTAAGAAGACTTACAAGTAGTTGATTCATAGTTAGACTTATTAACAGCTAGAGATTACCACACTAGATGTGACAGCTAAGAAGACTTACAAGTAGTTGATTCATAGTTAGACTTATTTAAATGTAGAGAGTACCACACTAGATGTGACAGCTAAGAAGACTTACAAGTAGTTGATTCATAGTTAGACTTATTAACAGCTAGAGATTACCACACTAGAAGTGGCAGCTAAGAAGACTTGCAAGTAGTTGATTCATAGTTAGACTTATTAACAGCTAGAGATTACCACACTAGAAGTGGCAGCTAAGAAGACTTGCAAGTAGTTGATTCATAGTTAGACTTATTAACAGCTAGAGATTACCACACTAGAAGTGGCACCCAAGAAGTCGTATTTATATTTTTGTTTAAATTATAATACTGAAATGAAGAAGAAAATAGATAATCAAGATATAAATAGATATAAAATAGATAATCTATTTTGTTCATTTTTTTTTATTCAATGACTAAATACATTTGCACAAGCTCAATAGAATATTTAGCAAGTCTGTGTAGAAGTTTCTTTTGAAAGAATATCTCCCAATCAGGGTAGTGTAAGATAATCTCAGCTAAACCAGTGTTCTTGAAATAAATTTCATTATTATCCAACTAGTCATAGACGAGTAAAAATATCGCAAGAGTAGGACTGGATCAAGTAAAAATATCCAGCAATATTTTTACTCGTCTATCTAGCCCCGAAGGAAAACAATATTTTCCATTATAAAAGAACAAAAACCTTTAGATTGGATAATAAATGACTTATTAAACAGTTTGATGTGTAATATGGCTGGATATTTTACTCGTTAACATGTATTTTGACTCACTGGAGGCTCGTCAAAATACAGCGTTTCACTCGTAAAATATCCAGCCATATTACACATCAAACTGTCTAATAAGATATATGTATTACCTTAATTATTAATTTCTTTTCACGCATGCTTACTATCTGTGCTTGTTGTTTTAGGTAAACACACACAATGGAACTTCTGGAACAACTGATCAAAGTAGTGGCCTAAGCCGTCAGCTCAAGCCAGGCTTGCTGCCTATGGTGCCAGAGCTAGCTAAAGAGTTTGGTATTCAGATTGTTGCTCCTACTATACCAAAGAAGGAGGAAGACCCTGAACCTCCACAGCCAGGAGTATTGAACAGAGCCCCTGGTGCTCCTGTGGCCACCCCTGTTGTTAATGTTGCTGGACAGCAGCTGTCAAAAGTACAGGCCTTGTTGCAAGTTGCCGAAAGCAAAGGATTGTTGGTACATATTTCACATTATCCTAAGGTTGGTGTTTTAGCTTTACATGATTGTGTTAATTAGCAACATGGCTGTGTTTTGCATCTTAAACAATTGTATCGCAGACTGAACATCTTACCAAGATCCATGTAAGATCAGGCAAGGTCCAGGCATGATTTTACAAGATCTTGGCATGTAACCCTCAATCTGCAAGAACTTGCATGGACTTTCAAGCTTAAGATCCTTCCAAGAAATGTACTTACCAAGGTTTTAGTTCTTGGATGATCTTACCAGAACTTAATAAGATGCTAAAACCTTGGAGCTGTAAACATAATTTATTGCAATTACGTATTATTTGAAAAAATATTATAAATATGCACTGTAATCATGTATCCACTCACTAGAATTGAAGTTGTGAAAAAAAGTTGTGGAGCAGATTTCACATGACTGTGAAAAGTTCAGTGGCATGTGTGTTGCCTTGCTGCAACTGTGATGTTTCTAGAATTTTGATTTTGTCTTGGCTTTACTGCGTTCATGCTGTAAGCTTTTCATAGTCGTACATACTTTTCATAGAGGGTCACATATTTGTTAGTTTTTTAACTATTACTGCGGTTTTCAACTTTCTGCGAACTCAGACATTCCCAACAGTTAGTTGTGAAATACGTTTTTGGCTGCCGTCAATCAAAAACATATAAGGTGCCGACTAATTAGCAGCAGCCAAAAACGTATTTCACAACCAGTCGTAGGAACGTCTGAGTTCGCAGAAAGACAAAAGCTGCAGTATGTGTTACCCTTATCATCATCATCATCATGTTTTCCCTATTGGCGCGAGAACGTCCTTAGGGTAAGTTATTGGAGTCGCTGCTCCAATAAACTCTTAAAGTTCATTTTTTTCCATCGTCATTCGTCTGGCCTGTTCTTTTAAAAAAAAGTTTTTCATTTCATTCATTTTTTTCATACTAAATCTTCTCTAATGAGGCGATTGTCTGTTTGTAGGAGGTGAAAGGAACCACTGAGTTCATATCCCTAGTCAATGTATCATCTGTCCCACCAATAACATGCTGTGGATCAGGATTTACACCAGAAACCTCTGAAGAAGATGCTGCCAATAATGCCTTGATAGCCTTACTGCCAATACCAGTCAAACATGAAGGTAAGGGGCTTTCATTTATTAGTGTATGGGGGGACGGCAATATTCATAGATCCACCATTTGCTTGAGTGCACATGAAACAATTGCACAGTATTCCCACTGGAATATAGAATGTCCAAAAAACGTCGTAGACTTCAGAAAGATTTGCCGCATTTTCCCCCCCCTAAAATTCTCTAAGAATACATAAATTAAAAGACAGACTTATAAAGTTTTAAGCAAACTATATCTATTTGCGCTGTATATTCAGAAAAACATATTTTGGCTTCTCTGAGGTAGCAACACTAACTAAGATAGAACTAAATGGATAGTGGATCTATGAATTGAGGGGGGTCACAAGCTATAGAGATTGTATTTTTAAACGCCAGTGGAGAATTTTGTGTGGGTTGCTTTTGTTGAAGTAGTTACAAGTACTGTAAAAAATTTTAACTCTGGATAATTTTTGAGTTAATAAACTAACTATTCCTAAATATATTTTCAGTCTTAAACCAAGATCCGCTCAACTCAGCCAGCATTCCCATACCACCACCAGATGGCGCCGAAACTGTTGTTATGGCAACCAAGGATTAACACCAAACCATTTAATCAAATTTTGATGTGATAGTATTATATGAGATGGATTTTTTAAGGCATTGTTGCTGTTAATGTTACACCAGCGCTAATCATTGTTTAACTGTTAATAGAGCCTATAGAGTTGATCCTGGTTAGTGCTAATCATTGTTTAACTGTTAATAGAGCCTATAGAGTTGATCCTGGTTAGTGCTAATCATTGTTTAACTGTTAATAGAACCTATAGAGTTAATCCTGGGTTAGTGCTCATCCTGATTGAACTCTTAATTCTGTAGGATAATGATAATCCCTGTTAAATATTAAACCAGTAGAGAGTTAATCCTGGGTTAGCGCATTTTGGTGCTTAAACGTTTGTGTTTTGACATATTCAATATTTGCAGTCAATAATTCTTACAATTTAGTAGACTTTGAATCATTGGAGAATAGTCTATTAGTGATAAATGTTTGTAATGTACATTGTAGTGCCAGTTTGAGAATTACAGTGAGGATACTTGAACCATGAAAACTTGAGACTTTTTGTTACTTTTTTTAACCCACAACCCAAGAGGCCATTAGATTAGAAATAAGATGTATTATGAACACTTACTGTATTTGAACTCGCTGCTTCATTTTTAGATGTTTTGAAGCAGTAGTAGTTTAGCAAATAATAACATGAATGGGTAATGTGTTCACATTTCGAGTATCCTCACTTTAATCCGTTTTGATCCATTTGTAATTTAAGTATTGTGCTACAAAGGATGTGCTCTATTAGCTTTGGGCTACAAGAACATTCATATTAATGATTCAACCTTGTTAATGTTAACTTTTTAAGAAGATTTGGTAAAAAACATCAAATCCATAGAAAAGTGTTACTTTCATATGAATATTATTATTATTAAGACAATGTGAAATTTAATATAAAGCTTGCATTTTAAATTTATGTTGAATTGTTTAGTTCAATGTGACATTTAATTGTTTACAAGAACTGTTAAATTTATGCAAAGTTCAATGTGACATTTAATTGTTTACAAGAACTGTGTTAAATTTATGCAAAGTTCAATGTGACATTTAATTGTTTACAAGAACTGTTACATTTATGCCAAAGCTCAATGTGACATTCTTCTTTAATTGTTTACAAGAACTGTGTTACATATATGCCAAAGCTCAATGTGACATTTAATTGTTTACAAGAACTGTGTTAAATTTATGCAAAGTTCAATGTGACATTTAATTGTTTACAAGAACTGTGTTAAATTTATGCAAAGTTCAATGTGACATTTAATTGTTTACAAGAACTGTTACATTTATGCCAAAGCTCAATGTGACATTCTTCTTTAATTGTTTACAAGAACTGTGTTACATATATGCCAAAGCTCAATGTGACATTTAATTGTTTACAAGAACTGTGTTAAATTTATGCAAAGTTCAATGTGACATTTAATTGTTTACAAGAACTGTGTTAAATTTATGCCAAAGCTCAATGTGACATTCTTCTTTAATTGTTTACAAGAACTGTGTTACATTTATGCCAAAGCTCAATGTGACATTTAATTGTTTACAAGAACTATGTTAAATTTATGCAAAGCTAAATGTGACATTTAATTGTTTACAAGAACTGTTACATTTATGCCAAAGCTCAATGTGACATTCTTCTTTAATTGTTTACAAGAACTGTGTTACATTTATGCCAAAGCTCAATGTGACATTTAATCATAACAAAAACTGTGTTACAGTATGCCAAAGTTCAATGTGACATTTGTCTCCCTCGCAGCCGTTCTTGGTGTCGTCACGCAACTGGGAATATAAACTTTTGTTCCAAACATTTTCCAAGACAACGATTCTTATTCCCAATATATTTGAATTGGGTGGAAACATACATAGCAACGTGTTAGCCGATTTGGTCTGTTTTTGCGCCTATTTCAGTATTGCTATATTTATATTGAATTTTTAAACTTGTTTTAGCTATTGTAAATGTTTGTTAGTAAGCTTTATTGTTTACATCCTCATCAATATTATTGATTCAGTGTGATTGTCTAGCCTTCTCTAAATGATTATCCATATATTCTTCTAGCACTGGGTTTCCTGAAGGCTAGTCTTTGTCATTAGTGTTTGTAATAAAGAATGTCAATATCTGTACTGTCATGGCTGTTATTTCTTTGTATTTTAATCCCAGGGAGAGGGGGTAATAAAGAATGTCAATATCTGTACTGTCATGCATGGCTGTTATTTCTTTGTATTTTAATCCCAGGGGGAGGGGGTAATAAAGAATGTCAATATCTGTACTGGTCATGACTGTTAATTCTCTATATTTTAATCCCAGGGGGGAGGGGTAATAAAGAATGTCAATATATGTCTGTACTTGATTGGTCATGGCACAGGCAGCCCAAGCAATTCACTTTTACAGTAGAGATATGTGAGGGAAAAATCGATATTTTTTATTGAAATAAATTTGAACATATTTCAATCCTGTGTTGTTGTTAAACTTATTTAATGTCATTCTGGGTGGTTTTTGAACGTTTTAGAGCATTTTTTCTTAATGTTTGCCCACCTGTACTTAAATATGGTATATATCTCTACTGTAAAAATGAATTGCTTGGGCTGCCTGTGGTCATGGCTGTTATTTCTTTGTATTTTAATCTCAAGGGGGAGGGGGGTAATAAAGAATATCAATGTCTGCACTTGATTGTTCAAGGCAGTAATTTCTTTGTATTTTAATCCCAGAGGGGAGGGGGTAATAAAGAATGTCAATATCTGTACTTGATTAGTAAAGGCTGTTATTTCTTTGTATTTTAATCCCAAGGGAAGGGGGTAATTACGAATTACATTATTTGTACTACATTGGCCATGGCTGTTATTTAATTCTTTATATTTTAATCACGGGGGTGGGAAGTGGGACACTTCACATATTAATTGCAGGGGTCGTTTGTGAAATCGACCGCCAATCACCCCTACTACGTGGACAAAGGAAGTACCACCCCTGACCTACCTACACCCCCCCCCCCCCTTCAAAGTCACCCCCCCCCTCCCCAAAGTCACACACCAAAAGTTTGAGTGAGGTTTTTATTCAATTCTTGCCATGCAAGAGATTAATATTCTCTTAATTCACACAAGGTTCATACATATAAAGGCCCGGGCAAACGGCTTCAACATTTACTTCAACATCTGTTCGATTTTGTTGAATGGTAATGTTGAAACCGTTTGCCACCCCCTTTCAACATTGTGAAAACGTGTTACGTATTTGCAATGCGCATAGGTGTAGTCAACAATGTTGAACGGAGGGGGGGGGGGGGGGTTACTCCCCTATATTTGCTATACGGGTATGTGCCGCCCGATAGGGTATGGTTTTTCGGCTTTTAGGTCTGGGGTAGGGTATCATTTTTTTACAATTTTTCTGGGGTAGGGTAAGGTTTTTGTCTGGAATAGGGTATCTTTTTGACATTTTGTTTGTTGTTTTAGCCTGCTAGGCTCCGTTTTCTGCCGGCACAAAAAAACGATTTAAATTCAATTGGCAATATAACCGTTTTTGTTTTTTTTAGTCTGGGATAGGGTGTACAATTCATAGGTTTGGTCTGGGGTAGGGTATGTGAAATCAAAATTCTATGTCTGTGATAGGGTCAGGGTTTTGAGGAAGCGGCGGTACCCCCCCCCCCCCCCCCCGGGGGGGGGGGGGGGGGGGCTAGGGCAAACGACTTCAACTCCGATTCAACATTCACAGAACAAAAAAAGAAATGTTGAATTGATGTTGAAGCAAAGTTTAAACGCGTTTAAACTCTTTCAACATCAACATCGATTCAACACGTTTCAACAATGTTGAAAGGGTGGGCAAACGGCTTCAACATTGCCATTCAACAAAATCGAACGGATGTTGAAGCAAATGTTGAAACTGTTTGCCCGGGCCCTAATAGACAATTTTCATATAGCTGGTTACCACGTAGATATAGTTGAGAATATACATTGCTTAGGAATTTGCTTAGGAATGTCCAAGCATTTTAATTTGTGCTGAGTGCTTTTCAAATAACAGCGGTCGTGCTTTTGTTGATGTTGTGTCTAATTATATATACATAAGCAAAGGAGAGTTTTGAAAGTTCAAACAATAGTATAGCAATCTCCTTCATATATTTACCATGTTAACAAGCAATTAAAATAGAAATAATATTTTAATTCTCCTATTCATTTTGAGGGCCGTTTGTGATAATTTTTTGTGCAGGTTATTTTTTTGCCCACGAAGCTGTGCAAGATTTGTTTCTCCGATTTACTCAATATTCCTTGCAGGAGGTTTTGTTTGTGCACGATTTTTCAGTCAAGGTTAAAGCTCTAATTGTTTTTGGTAATTATCCCCCCCCCCCTCCCCCTTGGGGAGATATGCCATATGTTGAATCATGTTGAATCACTGTCGTTTAAACTGGCCTTATCTTCATTTCAGCTCTCTTGAGCGAGTACTCATAACCCTTCCACTGCTTCCACACAATACCATTTGCATATTGGTTGTTAGTACCATTGAGATAAAGACCATTTAAATTAGCTTCATGGCACTGTGTATACCACCAGGCTCCAGCGTGGGAGCTGGCACAATGGGTTGATGAAATAACATCATTGTCACGATCTTTTGTAGAGAAGAACATGTTGTTATTGAAGCCACAAGCCACAAGCCACAAGCCACAAGCCACAAGCCACAAGCCACAAGCCAAATTTTGAGTGAGGTTTTTATTCAATTCTTACCAAAAGGTTAATACTTAATTCACACAAGGTTCATATACATGTAATAGACAATTTGCTTAGGAATTTTTAGCCTTAGGAAAGTCCAAGCATTTAGAAATATATGACTGTGTTGAGACATATTGGAAAATTCGTACGGTAAATTGCTTTTCAAATAACAGCGATCGTGCTTTTCCGTTGATCAGGTTGTGTCTAATTATATATACATGAGCATAGGAGAGTTCTGAAAGTTCAAACAATAGCAATCTCCTTCTTATATTTACCATGTTAACAAGAAATTCAAATAGAAATAATACTGAGTTTAATTCTCCTCTTCACTTTGAGCCGTTTGTGTTTATTTTTTGTGATAATTGTTAGTGCAGGTTATTTTTTAGCCCACGAGGCTGTGCAAGATTTATTTCTACGATGTGCACGATATTTCTTGTGCTCGATTTTTTTTGGTTGTTGGCCAACCTTCACCTACCCCCTCCACACCCTACCCCCTCCCCCTGGGGAGATACTCTTTGATATGCCATATGTCGTTTAGACTGGCCTTATCTTCATTTCAGCTCTCTTGAGCGAGTAGTAAAAACCCTTCCACTGCTTCCACACAATACCATTTGCAAATTGGTTGTTAGTACCATTGAGATAAAGACCATTTAAATTAGCTTCATGGCACTGTGTATACCACCAGGCTCCAGCGTGGAAGCTGGCACAATTGTCTGAGGAAAGAACATCATTGTCACGATCTTTTGTAGAGAAGAACATGTTGTTATTGATGTTCAAAGAGTCACCAGCATCTCCTATCAAAACACCAAAAACAAAATCACTGTTTGTCATGGGCCTTCCCGATACTGCATGGAGCGCGCGCCCTGATCTGATAGTCGTAGCCCAAGCTCAGTCCCCATCGCGATCCTCCGCGCGCCACGGCTGGGGACTGAGCCTAGTCCAAGCTAAGTATAAATCTAAAGCAAGGCGTTGGAGAGTGAGATGTTATTATACATTGGTGAAGACTGCGACTGGGGAGTGGTCAGTTGGGATTCTGATTCGGTTTAATTCCTGGCCCGGGCAACTATGTTATATCCTTGGGCAAGATGCTTCACTTCCACATTGTCTCTCTTCACCCAGGAGTATAAATGAGTACCAGCAGCAACTGCTGGGCTAAAGTTGGGAAAGGAGTAGCGCCCCTCCCCTAATTTCATGGTAGAAGCTAACTGAAGAGGAGCCATTACTGATTAGGTTGCCTCCGACTGCGACTGCGGCCGACTACTTTACGTATACTTTTTTTTTGTATTCGGGATTTCTTCTATATATGTTTGATATTTTACAAGACTTTGATAGTTCTCAAGCTTTCGGGTGAATGATAATATCAACAACGGCAAAACTCACGAAATAACATAAGATATACAAAACTAATGTCATGCACGTACAATAATAATACTAATACAGTCGAATGAAAGTTACTTTATTGCAATATGTTTTATTACCTGAGTAACCTCCAATTGTAAGTCGATATTTGTCAGCTGCATCAGCCACGATAAACGTGTCATACTCCGCGTATCGCGTGTTTCCCTCGAGATCTTCCAAGTCCACACGTAGTCGATACTTCCCTTGTGACGTCATAGCGTGGATATGGTCCAGTCCCAACCAGTATTCTCCTTGAGCATTACCAAACCCTTTCTTGTAGTTGGCCCAGTCACGGAAGAAATCAACCGAGCCATCTAGGCGTTTTTGAATGACGGTCCAGCCTCCACCACTAGTTACCATGTCACAAAAAGCCTGAAAAGACGGAGATGGACTGGGCTTGATAAAGTAGACGCCGTTGGCATGTGATTTGGGAAAGTCAGCGCAGTTTCTTGGTATTTTCTCTGTATTCTGCAAAGAAATGAATGAGACCTTAAAATACTCATTATTTGTGATGGGTGTTACATGATCGAATACACCTATTTTATGGTTGGTTTGAGACCAGTAGGAATTGTGGGAGTTCTTTAAATTGAAAAGGCACTGTTTTGATCACGTGTGGTTGGTGCTGAATTACAGATAACACTATTTCAATTTCTTACAGCATAACGCGCCTTACCGTGGCCACCCAATTAAAGTTTTGTACAAGTTAGCCTAGTGATCAAAAGTTTCTCTTTTCAAATTGTTTACTACACCTTTTCAAATTTAAACATCCTGGGAGGTTTTTCAGCCACTTATACACTTCACTCTTGTCTTCGCTTTGAACATTTCAAAGCTTTTATCGTTTGTCACTCGGCGTGTCTTTGATATTAAGATGAAATTCTCGCTTTCTGATTGATTTACCTTGTACAAAACTTTAATTAGTTGGCCACGGTAAGGTGCGTCGCGCTGTAAATAGTTGGCAATGAATTTTTTTTCACGCGTTGATTTGAACGCTGCAATCGGCCGAGTTTCCACTACGTGGTCACCGAGGCGTACTTTTCAATTCAACTTACTCGGCCTTTTCTTGAAATGAAAGTTTTTTTATTTTTTGGTTTTATCTGCTTTATTTGCATTGTGTGAAGAAAAATTGTATAATTGCTGACGATCGCTAGCATCACTTTCAGCGATCCGGCGATCGCGTGAGCGATCATATGGAAACTGGCCTTAAACGCCTACTTTTATTCCATGCAAAAGTCAGGGATTGGAACACATATTAGTATTAAAATCAGGTCTACTTACTGCCAATACGTGGTGGTCAAAACTTTTCACTTCTGTCAGGTTTTGGAAGACTTCGTAAAAATCCAACAGTTCACACTCTACCATACCGTCGGCATCGATTGTTGTGTTCACATTTGTACACCTGCATTGAGTATTTGCGTTGCACTCGATAAGGCAGTCAAAGTATGATTCCAGTTTAGTTTTTTTGAGAGAAATTCCAGAAACGAGTTTTTTGCCTTTATGGAAAATGTAATTCCCAAACGAGATATCGTTACTATGCCCTCGTACTGTGGGCTTTGTAGCAACGGCTTGTGAAAAGGCAAACGACACAAGCAAATACAACACTTTCATAGTTTGTTCTCTAAATATCACTCTTCCCGCAGAGCTTGTGAAAAGATATGGAATACCAATCCTTAATGCTAAACGTCTTGCACTAAAACGGATTTAATTAATAAGTAGGGTGCCAATCGTGTTAGTTCGGACACAAACAATGGAATTTGCACCTGCATGCTAATGAACTATGCGCAAGCTAAAATAATTCTTGAAATTAACGGGATTTTTACGCATTTTTATTTCTTTGAAACTATCAGACTAGTTATTTCAAACATCCAATGGGCTATCTAAAACTGAAAATAATCTAAGGGCCCGGGCAAACGGTTTCAACATTAAAAGCTATTTAAAAACTCTTTCAACATCAAGTACTCTCAACTTATTAATAATTCATGAGCTAATATAGTTGACGGTTTTTTCAAATTTTAATACAGTAAAATAAATGAAAATTCATCTTAAAAAACTCGAAAACAATTAAAGCACTCCCCCTGCGGCGTCGTGCTTTCAAATGTTTTCTCGTGTTTAGAAACCCTAATGAAACACTCGTACTCGTTTTTGAAATATTACTTGAAACTGTTTGCCTGGGCCTTAAGGTGGCTCGACTGAGTATTTTTGAAGGGCCACCGTCGCTGTTTGATCGCAAAGTACGTCGCGCGTAGAAAAATAATTTCAAATTAATTTCCATAGCGAGTTCAGGCATAGACTGAAGTTTGCCGTTCTGATGTTTCAAATATTGCAATCGGAACTAGCAATAATTTTTTATGATAGAAAAGTAGTTTTGACAAATACGACAATTTTAGGCGAAATAGAGTTTTTTATAAAACCGCATTGATTGTTTCACAAACTTCAGATCAAGGTCTTCGTTGTTGCTGAAAATAAAAGATTTATATGGAGGCATTTTTGAATAAAACGCTTTTAAACATTTACACAACAAATAAATTAGATTAATCAAGCATCCATTTCACTTGATCAAAAACATCACTACAAAAGCTCAGAAAAAGTTGCTTTTGGTTTCATTTGGTCAACAAATGTCTTAGTTATCCGTCTGGCGGCGAACATGAACGAAATCACTTCAGGCTATTAGGACATACATGATTTTTCGTTTGGTGAGATATAACTGCGCTTTTTCTTCTTTTGTCTAATATTGCACACATTTTTACAAAATATTTCAAAACTTAAAATTTCCTTGATGAATTTTTTTCTTACCGCCGCATTGGCTTTCTGAAATAGTAACTCATCGAGCCCTGCAGTTTTATGACCATTGATATTTTCAAAATAGGTAAACATTTCGACCGCTTACTCAAGGCTCGCATTGTTTTGGTTGTCCGAGATCGCTATTGTCTATATTTTTTACTCAAGTTGTGAATTCCGATATGCATTGTCACCTCACAAACGAATTATTTACTAAATATCCAGCTAAAACCATTTTATTTTTAAGATATCAACTTAAAAAAACAAATTTAAAAAAATTATTTGCGTCTTGTGTTGTCAAATTATATAATTAGTTTCGGAAAACTTGTGTGTCTCAATATATTAGTTTCTTGTGTGGTCTCAATTTACTTGAGTTTTTAAATAGGTACTAATTCCTAAATAGTACTAAATAGTAGTAGTTAGTAGAAACAGTTATAGTGATAATTTTATTGAAATTCCAAATGAGATAATGGTATACATATATATGTGTATTTTTTGGAAAAACTATTATAAAATGAGATGTAGTAAAATGAATAGTGAAAAAGACGTTTTTACGCTTATCCATGAAATTGTTCTTGCATTCAAGGCTCTCCTTTTTTGTTGGCGATGAGTTCTAGTAGTAAACAACCTCGTTCCCAGGGCCTTTTTCCGTGAGGAGAAAAGACCCTGGCATCGGCTGGCCGATTAACACCCAGTATTTCTGGGTGTTCGATTGGTGTATACCGCTGATATGTCAAAACTTATACCGGCGCTGGTTTTTCATCGAGAAAAGTTTTGCATTTTAGTTAATTTTCAACCTGAAAAGACCTTCCATACTGCGAGTTTCAGCCTCAAAAGTTAGATTTACTAAACCCAAGATCAATTTAACACTTCAAGAATGCTGTAATAAGGTATTTGGTATACGAAAAATGTTTTGAAGTGGTCTTTTTTTGCTTTTATGAAAACTGAAAACTCATACGACTTTGAATACTTTGAAAAAAGTTTTCTTGTATGTAAGTTTATCGTCAAATAAAATATGCATATTCAAATAAGTGTGAATTGTTTTTCAAAAGAATAGGCTCGTTTGGCTAGAGGGTTTCTCTTGAAAATAACGAACACAGATGTACAAATGATAAATACGAATACTAGATCAAGAAACCCTCTAGTTTCTAGGGTATGCAGCAGTCAGTGTGCCGGGAAGATGTTCAATAATCACCTGCATGTGAATTATATTTTATTTGAGAGCCACTTGAAAATTATCTTAGGATAAAAATATTTATTATTATTATATTTATAGCAAATATTTATGATCACATAAACACAGGGTTTCTTGCTGATGTCAGTAAACAAAATCTAAGGAGTTTTCAAGGAATTTTCAAGGACATAAAAATGATTTTTAAGCACTTTTAGCGACATGCATGGACGGTCATTCCCAGTACCCCTCAATAGATGCAGGGATGCCTGTCGGGGAATTCCTTTGCGATTTTAATTAATCTTGTTGAACTTATTTTACGAAAATGATGTACAATACTAGAATTTATACTTAACTTTAATTTGCAATACTGGAATGTTTACCCTACTTTAGCTAGAATTAAGGACCTTTTTAGGAGTTTTTGCTGATTTTCTAAAATTCAAGGGCTTTTCAAGTGCCCTTAAAAACGTAAATCAAATCTAGGGAGTTTTCAAGGAGTAGCACGAACCCTGTAAACATCACTACTAATTTTTGTCATCATCATCACTGCTAATCATTTCCATATGATGACAGTCATCAATAAAGTCATTGACAAGTTCCAAATACTCATTTGCATGCTCCTTCAAATGGCTAACATGTGCCGAGTTGTCCCAACATTTTGATACAACATGAATGCCTCGCTGCCTCCTGGCATCTATATAATCAGTTATATCTTCATGCGGCGAGTAACGATCTGCTTTTGAGTATAGCACAAGCTGTTTGCATGACAACGGTGATGTTTTCATGTCCTTCATATACCTTGGCATGATTGAGCTTGAATGTACTGCAACCTCGGCAACAGCACCCAGGCCATACCATACTAGCGTTTTAAACACTGGATTTTTCATATTGTCTGTAATGCTCTTTAAAAGCCTTGCTTTTCCAGTGATATCTAACTTAAGCGGGCAGCTATCAAATATCGTTCCAATCACCTTAAATTTGTTAAAATATTCACACTGCGGCGAGGTTAGTGCTTGCATTATGTGATAAAACACAGCTCCACCACCTTGGCTGAATGCATAAAAGATAACAGGCCTTTCAATGCAGTTCATACTCTCAAGAACGCTCAAAACTTTAAAGCCATTTTGTTTCACCTTACTTCCCAGCCTGCAAAACGTATCAAAGGGATTTGCCGT
Organism: Metridium senile; assembly: GCA_949775045.1. NCBI lineage: Eukaryota > Metazoa > Cnidaria > Anthozoa > Actiniaria > Metridiidae > Metridium > Metridium senile. Next base: position 7,056,781 of record OX459101.1, on the reverse strand, counting down.
GACCTTTACGGTCCCATAATTTCTCTGCGTGAAGATATCACTGTATTTTGATAAATGCTTGTCTTTTGATCCATTCCAGCCTAGAAGAACTACAACGGGGCTTTTATTGCGTTCACTCGTCTCAGTTTCAATTACTGTAACTCCATGTTTTTTGTACGAATTTTCAACGTTTCTCGAGGTATGAAGGCTTGAAACTTGTAAACTCCTCTTGCTGTATGATCTAAGAAATATCGCGTTGAAAGTTGTTGAGATTTTGTAGAAGTTTCTCAAGCAATAATTCCACATTTTTTAAAACCCATGTGTTAAAAGAAGGCAGGCGTTCCTTACGGTCCGTTCCAGTCCCACTTTAAACATATTACACAGGAAGCCCACTCAAAATATAAAATATATGATCAGGGAGCGGTCATTATTTATGGTGGGGTAGGAGGGGAGTGATTTTTTTTGCTTCAAATTTACAAATTGTCACAACCTCTCCCTTGCCATAAACATGTTTTTCATGATCCTTCCCCCTGACATTTGCCAAAATCATGATCCCTCCTTCAGTTGCCTAGGAAAATTAGTAACCCCTTCTTCAGAAGCCTTGAAAATTCTAACCCCTCCTCACAATCACTCACCCCCTACCCCACCATAAATAATGACCGCTCCCATAGCAAGAGTTGTTGTTGATGTTGTTGTTATAATGACATGCCTGGCTACTCTGGATAACCCAAGATCACTTAAAATCGCCTAAGATCGCCTTAGATTTTAAGAAATTTTTTGCTAAAATGGCCTAAAATTAAGCACTTTGATTCTGTTCAGTTTGGAATGTCCTATTACTTTTGGAAACCTTCTTTGAAATAGATGATACCTGAAGTTCTCTTGATATGTATGTATAAATCAGACTTAATTCTCCAAAATCCCATTTCTTTATTTTTTTTCAATATTTTCCCATTTGTCAAAAATATGCATGCACCAAAGATTTACTAAAAAGTTGATTTGACTAGTTGTTATATGCAAATGATTTTGAGCAATGTATATAAGATGAGGCTTCCAGTTCAAGTTTTTGTCCATTGCTTGAAAACATTTGCATATAACTATAATAACAGCTATTGTATAGCATCGTTTACTAAAACTACCATAATGCTTTGCCGACTCTCTGATCTTTTTTGAATTAGCTGTATTAGATTCATTGACTCCAGCCTTTAACTTAATCTATGGTTTGGTGATTAGTCATGTAAATTCAAGAAAGGTCTGTGTTATTAATTTCACTTAACATAGATTCAAGAGGCTGGAGTGGATAAAAAACAGTGAATGTATAGCAGATTCATTGACTTCAGCCTTGACTTAATCTATGGTTTGGTGATAATTTAGTCATGTAAATTCAAGTATTATTAATTATGAAACAATAGATTCAAGTGGAGACTGAAGTGGATAAAATACAATGAATGTATAGCAGATTCATCGCCTCCAGCCTCAAATTGAACCTATTGTTTTGTGGTTAGTGTAGCAAATTTGGGAAATACATGTCTATTCATATATAAGGCATTCTGGTACCTGAGTCAAATGATGCCATTGTAAAAATGCCCTAATTCAAATTTAAAGTGTACTTATACATACATATAAATGGAAACTAGTGAGTAATATAATTTATACATACATGCTAGAGTGCAAATAATATAGCCGTGAAACATTAGTTACACTATTTAGTGCAATATTCTGCTAATTCTATTGTTCTCTGTTGTATAATTAGCACTATTTTGTACTAATTAGTACAACTTGTTTCACAGGTATATTATTTGCTGTCTACATATATATATTTATACTTATATATAAGTATGTTTGGATTTTTTTTGGTGTAATATATGAAAAGAGTATATAATAAAATTAACAATAGAAAATCACCAAAAATATACAACATTTTCAACTATAGTACACATACAAAAAAATATAGATAGCAGCCACTAAAGTAACTGAGTATTCATCAATAAGTCTACAGTTACTGCGAAAAGCACTACGTAGTACTGGTTGCTCAAATAACTAATTAAATTACTTATAATATACTGTACAAAATTACTTGATTCTGACAAGAGGAGTACATATATCTTATTTGTGATTTTCCCCGTAATTACGGGCGGATATTTTACAAATTGTGAATGTATTTTTCGGAGTCCCTCAGGGGACGAGGAAAAATGCGAATAACGAGTAAAATGTCAGCCCGTATTACAGGAAAATCACAAATAAGTTATTTATTATATGACTCTATGATAAAAATGTTTTTTTTTTTTTGGTAAGCAATTGTTTGGAAACATTTTGTGTGAAAACTGGCCTGCAGCCCGTATTTTGTTGAGTACAAAACTGGTTTAACCGGGACAGAACTCGATAAATACGGCTTCATATTTTTCGAGTTCTCTTCTCCTTATAAGGTAAAATTACGTAATAGTCGTATAATAAATGCAATTATACCCTGCAAAGTACCAAAGTACTGGTAATGTATTGAAAGTTATTAAATCTTTCAAAACATCACTTGTTCCTATTAATTACGAATTGTACTCAACATAGTGTGATTTCCTATACAAATTACCAAAAAAATGATATTGAAAAATGATATTTTAAATATATGAATATTTATGCTAATCATAAATTAATAATAAAGTAATTTTTGAATTATAATTAATATAATACAATAATTATTGATGATAAGTTCAAACAAGTGTCGGCCCTTATAATTGTCCTATTTCACTATGACGTCACATCAAAACATTGTATTGTCCTAACGCTAAGGATCATGGTTGCCAGTGGGGGACAGATTCATAACAACAATACAAGATACATGATAAAATTGCATTTACAAGACGGATAGGAAAGAAATGACAACAAAATGCCATAAATATGAAAGTATATACATAGACATACACCTACTTGCAAGAACGTTGTCATACAACATTTGAACATTAGTAATTTAGTGGATTAGGAATAAATTAAAAGTACAAAAGAAGATCATTGAAGCAGAACTCTTTCTTTTGTACTTTTAATTTATTCCTAATCCACTAAATTACAAATGTTCAAATGTTAATGACAACGTTCTTGCAAGTAGGTGTATAACATATATAAAAATTAGATAATTTGAAGCTCAATTTTCAAAGAGAAAGAAGATTTAGTTGAAATTACCATTGTTTTCAGCGATTCTATCCCCCACTAAAACACATCGTGACGTCATAATGAAATCATGAAATATCTCATTTCTATAATTAAAAATATTGTGATTCATATCAAATTGATCATTAATGATTATAAGTTTATACCAAATTAGTTAATATAAAATTCCACCCCTTCAAATCTTTTGGGAATAAAGTTATTTGTCTTTTGTATAATTTTCAATATTTTGTAGAGATAGTTTTTATTAGAGATTTCCGATTTAGCAGAAATTAGGCAAAATTAATCATATTCCAGGCACTTATTCGTTCTCACCAAAGGAAGCCCAAATTATTCATTTCGGAGACACCAAACAACAAAAAATATTGATTTTAGTTCACATGACCATGTCTACGAGCATCAGAGAATATGTGTGGGCTCCCTGTGGCAAGGATATAATTATTATTTGCCTATTCTGCTAAATCGGAAATCTTAATTGGAAGTTGTCTGACTTTACGAAAAAAGACATCTGAAAGTTTGTTTGCAAAAAGCAAATAACAGATTTATAAGCATGCACTTAAAAGATTCATCTCAAATGGCAATTGCCTGAATGTTCCAAATAAGGCATTTGAAACTAGTTTGCTTGGCTGCAAAAATCAAATGCACAAATTTATATGCATGCATTTAAAAGATGCGTTTCCATTGGCAACTGTACATGTATGTCTAACTTTACCAAATAAAGCATTGCAAAGTTTGTTTGGTAGCAAAAACTTGGTGCATAGAAGTATGGAAATACATCATACTTCTGAAAAGTCATACTTTTGCATATTATAGACCATGCAATATCACGCTAGCATGACATTATAAAATACAGTAGTACCTCTATTAAGCGGTCACCCTCAGGACTTTCCAAAGTGGCCGCTTAATAGTGGTTGGCCGCTGAATAGAGGTATTGAATAGGTATAGGAATAGATTTGGGACTTTTTATTGTGGCTGCCTAATAGAGGGTGACGGCTTAATGGGTAACTGCTTAATAGAGGTACCACTGTAATCAATTTACAAGAAAAAAAGAGCTTATCATCAAATTTGTCACATCCATAATAATAAAATTGCAATATTTCATAAAAATTGCTCTTAAACTAACAAAGATATTTGTGAAATTAAGCATTTTTGCAAAGAAATGTATGTTAATGTCAATCATAACCTCCTCTGCAGGCAACTTCTCACCTTTTAACAATGGTTAATGCTTCTTTGCTTTTCGGGGTTCCTGTGGGACAGCCGAGAAAGGACTTGGAACGAATTGAGGGGAGGGGAAGAAAAGGCAAGAGTTCCTTCCTATTTTTTCCTCCTCCTTTTCGTTCCTAGTCCTAATATTTTTTTCTCAACAAAGGAAGCCCAATATATAAAGGAAGTCCAAATTCCGGTTGGGTTGCCTACGGAGGAGGCTATGTTAATCAATAAAGACTGTGATATTCATTCTATAATGAAAATCAAGGTATTAAGTAACAACATGCATCAGATGCACAGCAAGCCTCATTGTACATTTCTTTCAAAAAAATTTGCAAAACTTTTAAGTTTAAAAAATACATAACTTTGTCACTTTAATGGGAAACTTTGCAATTTCAACAATATTGACGTGTTAAATTTGATAGTAAACTTCTTTTTCCGGATAAGCAAATATCTTAAAATATCATGCAAGCATGATGATGTAGGTATATTTTGCTGTAACTTTGAGTAAATTATTTATTGTCATCAAAATTCAGTCACCAAACTATTTTTATCATGCATTAGATTATCCATATCAGCCTTTAGCATTGTACCGTTGGATGAATTCACACTGATGACCTTTGTTTGTGGTGTTAGCTGAAGACTGTCTCTTTGGCTAAGGACTGCACCATCAAGCTCTGTTGCTAAGGAGTTCTCTACAATGGTACTGCTGTCAAGTTCTATAACTTGACTTGATTTTGGTAACTTGTAGAATTTCCAAGCAAAGATAAAAGAAATAGCTGACAGGGTCTTAAACAGACAGCCCACCCCAAACATCACATATCTACAATGAAACAAGGATGTTGATTTAAACAATATTTAAGGAATTTTTATTTAAACAATATTTAAGAATTTTTTATTTAAACAATATCTAAGGAATTTTATTTAAACACTATTTAAGGAATTTTTATTTAAACAATATTTACAACAGGGTATCTAGTTTAGAATAGCTAATTTGAAATTACAACATGAGTGACATGTTTTACCTTCAACTCCAACTCTTTTGGGGCTAAAGCTGGGAATGTCAGTAAAGTTAAGTCAACATTTTTTATGGTGTTACAAATTTCATTATAATTATAACCTATCGCTTATTTTACAACACGTACTTGACTGATGTATGGGTAAACAATTTTCAAAACTTTCAATTTTGAAGAGACATACCTGAAGCTATCAGTGTCATATTCCAGGCAGTTACGGTCGGCACCTTCATCACAAGTATCTTTTTGTGAAAATCTACATGTTGTGTCTATAACAAAGCCAAAGAGTATTGGACCAGGTATAAAGGCTAGAATACGGACTATAAGTTGTTGAATTCCCAGACCAAAAGAACCCTTGCTTTCTGGTATGCACCTTAAGGAAACATTATCTTAATCATTAACAATCAACATTGTAGTAATAATAACCTTACGATAATCTATTTCTAGTGCATATATTAATGGTTGATGCCCTAATGATTCTAAAAGGAATTGCACTTCACATAGAAATATATTATTAATTACAGTGGTAAGCAGTCCCCCTCTATTAGGCCGTCACAATAAAAAGTCCCAAATCTATTCCTATACCTATTCTATACCTCTATTCAGCGGCCAACCTCTATTAGGCGGCCACAATAAAAAGTCCCAAATCTATTCCTATACCTATTCTATACCTTTATTCAGTGGCCAACCTCTATTAAGTGTCCACTTTGGAAAGTCCCAAGCGTGACCGCTTAAGAGCGACGGTCCACTAATACCGAGCGAGGTACGGCAACAGAGAAAAATTGATTTTCTTTATATTCGGCCTAGAGATAGGTATTAGTGAGTAAGTAAACCTGGTGGGTTTGATTTTTCAAAAAATTAAATTGTCGCCGAGATATAGCCAAAAACCGGTTCGGCCGAATTCGAGCCAGAGAAAGCGTGCGATGAAAGCAGTTTTTGGGGTCTCTTTAAGCTTGTCCTGCAAAGACCCAACATAATTTCCGGAATTTATTTGTTGGAATATTTGTTTTTGAACTATTTTCGAACATCTTCAATGCACTTTTAGGCTCATGACTGAATGACTGAATTAATTTCTAATTAGCATATTATAAACGAAAACATTTCCAATATGGTTTGAATACGAAAAAACATTCCTAATTTGACTGATATCAAAAAGTAATATTGGAGAAAGACATTATTACATGTTTTATTTGTTGTGTTATTCTTGGAATCAGATTGCGTGATCTTCGCCCCGTGACGGAAGGCGTACATAGAGCTTGAACACGGTCTACGGTACTGTCTATGGTTTAACTAGATAGACCCTGAATAATGACATTTTCTCAATCTTTTCGATTTTTTTTCAAATACTTTTATTCATATCTTGCGACCAAGCGGCCAGTGTTAGGGCCATGCTCGAGAAGAGGTCAGTGTGTGACGTCAAAAAATATTTTATAAACCTTCCCATAATGTTTGCTAGTTTTCTCAAAGTCAATAGACAACACGTTTTTTTACGAAATTTAAAAAATTTTTAGCCTATGGTAATGTAAAAAGTAAGGGAAGTTTGAGACATATTTTGGAACGGCTGCGCCCCGGATTTGTAGTAACTATCGGCTCTGTGGGAGGGGATTTAAATAGATATGTATTTTTTACAGGTGATTTTGCTTCCATTGTTATGGTATTTCAGCGAATTCTCTATTTTTGAAAACAAAAAATGATTTCATAAAATGCAAACTTTTGGCATAGCTTTCGTATACACAGTTAATTTTTTGTCAAGATTTAGCTTTCTAGCTCTAGATATAACTTTCGAAATACTGACGCAAAGAAACAAAAACAAAACTTATGCATCATTCGTATCATATAAACTCAAATTTTATATGAAAACATTATTACTCATTCTCGATCCGTTTAAATTTATGATAATTAAAGGGAATTTTCGGTACATATTCTTGCTTTCTCTCTATAATAAATCTAATTACGAGCTGTTTTTCCAGTAATACTGTCATAATACTGAAATTACGATCATTTCTTTGTGGTTTTAACAGTTGAGTAATTTTTGGTAGTATCAAGCGAGTATAATTAGACAGAACAATATTTATGCACATGCAGTCCAAGCTCATTAGGGACTGGTCATTTATTAGGAGGGGGAGGGCTGGTGCAAATGGGGTAGGGGTCATACTTTTTCATTAAGGCAAAAGTGGACGGCCAAGAAAAATTCTGCAATCATCATTATCATCATCATTGTTATTTTATGTACTATCTCTTAGAAGGCGGCATTAAATTGTGCATTTGAAAGAACAGGGCCACAAAAATTATATCAAGCTAAGGGAATTGAAAATGCACCAGCCCACCCCCTCTAATAAATGACCCGTCCCTTATTTGACAAGATTGGAAAATAAAATTACAAAATGAAAAAGACAAATTCACTTTCCAGACTTAAATATATTTTTCGATGTTTACCGATATCTTAAAATTATGCATTAATGCTTCCATTGAAAATAGAAAAATATCAAAATAATTGCATTTGCAATCATAGACACATGTGTGTTCTTTACCTCCTTCTTTACCCCCTCCACCCCCTACCCCCCACAGGAAGTAGGTCACGCAATCTGATTATAACACTTACAACGAATTATGAAAATGGATATGAAAATGTACAGAATCACCAAGAAAACATGTACAGCATATTCAAATGTATTTCTGTTATATTGCTTTTTGATTCCAGTCGAATTGGGAGAGGTTTTTTTGCATCCAAAACGTATTGAAAAAAAAAAAATCTTAAAAAAATAAAATCTTATGCCTGTAAACAAAAAAATTATAGAATTCTGAGCTTTGATTTTTGGAGTGATCCAGATTAACCGTATTCAACTACAGTATTCAAGGGTTATCTGGTTTTCCTCCCTCCGCAAAAATGAACATGTGAGCTGAATTGTGTGCAAAATAATTAAACGTAGAGGTAGTGAGTGTTTGTCTGAGTCTTCCCCATTAGTAAGGGCACACATAGTGTCCAGTCTAGAAGAATTGAGACGTTAAAAAAGTGATTTCTTTATTTTAATAAAAAGTCATTATGACTTGAATCTTCAAATGATTACATGTTGCTCACCTTAGTGTTGCGGTCATAGCAGGGATGTTATTCAAGAATGTCATGACCATTAATACAAACATGCCTACCATGTATGGTATTAATGAATTACACTCTGGGGCACAGCCGCTGCCCTGAATAGCTTGACTGTTTGGAGTTATAAAGCAACTACAGTTGCTATAAACCTAACAGAAAAACAAATATACAGTTAATACTAATTTACTAATTTACTAATTTTTACCTGGGCAAATTGATTAAAATATGAATGAACTAATGTTGGAGTTTCATAAATACTATACTACATTCAAATGCTCAAAAAATAATTGCTAACCAAAAATAGTGAACCATAATTCCTTTCGGGGAAGGTGAACAACTCAGCTGGCTTTTATCGTGACAATTTTAGTAAAATATGAAAGAACTAACGTTGGACTTTTATAAATACTATACCGTCGTTGTATATCGTATACAGATTGGCTGCTCATATTGTATATGTTACTTACACTTTTTCCAGGCCCCATGTTGTGTTCGGTACATCCTGCATAGCATGGTGAATAGTATGTTATCTGGTCAGCTGTATTGCACAGTGGTGCAAAATGGTTGATGCTGCATCCACAGTTTTCATTGCATTTATTTAGAATAGACCCAGTAGACGAACTGTCAAAAATATAAAAAAATATGGTATATTGTTAAATATATAGAGAACAGTTTCCTATTTAAATCTGTACTTATGCAAATTTTATTGATGTGTGCTAAACACACAGATCAACCAATCAGAGTATATTATTTCTGAAGTGAACTTCTCTGATTGGTTGATCTGTGTGTTTAGCACACATCAACAAAATTTGCATAAGTACAGATTTAAATGGGAAAGTACAGATTTAAATGGGAACCTGTTAGAGATTAATACATGGTGTGCGGAGGAGTGAGATATCAAACACAAGAAAATAAATTAATATATAACTACTAGTGACCATGTATTAATCTGTTTGTTTTATAATATACACACTAGTTGGCATGGGTTACCTAAGCGGTGAGAGCACTGGCCTTTCACCACTGTGACCTGAGTTTGATTCCCTCGGGCGACATGTGAATAGAGTTTGTTTAATGTGTTGTTCTCTCCCATGCCACAAGGGTTTTTCTCCGGATTATCTAGTTAACTTCCTCCCTCCTTCCTCTATTATACAATGTTTTGGAGTGGCATACCGTATCCACAAGTCAGTTGCATTTTCTAGCTTACACACAAGCCTTCAGGTGAGTTTATGCAAAGTTAATACAAGTGTTGAGTGGGATATTCATGGTATGTCACAAGAAAACATTGTATAACTATTTTATCCCACATCATATAAAATAAAGAGAACCTGCAAGGTCTCATGGGAAGAGACCAAGCTGAATAGCACTTAATTCATAGCTTTTAATCATTTTGATTGGCTGTTTTTTGTATGATGTGGCATAAAATGTCTTTATCCCTTTGTCAATATTACCAAACCTTATACTTTTCAAGTCGGGCTACTTATTAATTAATATTTAAGACATTTGTAAACATTTCACTTAGACTCCTAATTAATATTCTAAGGTAAACAAGGGTCATTAAGGAGGTCCATTCTAGTCTTATCTTTTCATTCCTTTGTCAACTTTAATTAAAGCGGAAATGACAATTATCACACTTTGTTTACATTACAAACAATTAATAAATACTTGTTAAGCCTAAAATTTCAAGAGAACGATTACTGCATATCGCTATATATACATTGGGTTAAAATCAAATTAAACTATTGAATAATTTTTATGCTTGCTTCTCGTAAGCCTGCTTGTTAAAACATTGGCAAACTAGTTCATTTCAATCTTCCTTATTTATTGGCAATTTATTGACGCAGCCTAGTTTCCATTTATTGACCATATTGACAATTTCAATCAAATTATGTGTTTCTTTTTATGTTGGGTAATGCTCAAATGATATAGTTGACGTACAATATGAATGAAAATAAACAGCAACTAATCTGTGTGAGCTAATAATTGGCTTGCGCAGCCACTAGTTATTTCATGTAGCCCTAATGATGGTCAACATATAGCCTAAGATGGGCATTAAAAAACACTTATAATCTAACAACGAGCTGTGCAAATCGAAAAATCGTGAGCATTCAGAAATACTTTAGAAATCGTTTATTGTTCGTTGAACAACTCACAAACAACTGTAACTACAAAAGGTTTATCATACTACACATCAGTCAAACTTCTTGCAGTGATATACCGGTAGTTGTTTATGAGTTGTTCAATGAACAATAAATGGTTTCTAAAATATTACTGGATGCCCACGGTTTTTTGATTTGCACCGTAATTGTAGTGGACACATAAAAATTAATACATGGGCGCACAGAAATATGCAATAACATATCTCCGCACCTCCATTTATTATTTCTCCATACATTAAGTTAACATATTTTTACATGTCTTTTAATACGATATTTCTCAGTGGTATAAATCCCAGTAAACCGTTGTTATAGTTAATGATAGTTACCTGTTAAAGTATGGTTTTGTAATGCCAGCAAAATCTCTATTAGAGCATCCAAATAGAATGACAGTCACAAGAATAGCAGCGATCGTAGCTATTACACAGCATGCCTTTAATATCTGATCACAGTTCCACTTCATAACCTTAATCAAATATCCACCAACAAACATACCAATACTACCACCAGGTACTGTCACATAACCAGTATACGTGCTTGCATCTGATGCCGACAAACGAAACTGTGATTCCATGAATTTGGGTGAAAATGTTGAAAATCCTGACACAGCAAATCCTTCAAAAGTAGCAGCTAGCGCCAAAAACACAAAAGTTGGATTCGTCAGAAGGTCTTTTAGGTCGGGAAGAAGTTGTTTAATTGTATGTGGTGTGTTGGCATCCTCTATGGTATCACTGAGTTGTTTCTTCTCAGCGCGTATTTTTGCCGTTCCAGGCAATTCCCTTGGAAACATCAGGAGTGGAACACTACATAACATTGCAAGTGTGCCGCCAGTGATGTGACCAAGCCACCATGCACCAATGAAATTGAAGTCTGATGGATTAAGGTTAACACCAGGAGGCTAGAAGATGAGATAATAAAAATCATGAGAAATTCTGTTTTTTGAGAAATAACTTACAGTGAGGACACTCGAACCGTGAACATATTTTTAACCCTCCCCTCTTGAGCGAATAGATTAGAAAAAAATCATCTTTTCGTATTTAGACTACTTTCATCATAGAATTCTAGTAAAAAAATAGGCTGCCCGAAAATTTGGGATCATTTGAGTGTGAAACTGCTGAGATATGATTTTTTGAATGTAAAATTTTCTCCATACAAAGTCTCTTTTTGCCCTTGTTCCAACCGGTTAGAACCAGGCCAAAAATAAGAGACTTTGTATGGAGAAAATTTTACATTTAAAAAATCATATCTCAGCCATTTCACACTCAAATGATCCCAAGTTTTTGGGCAGCCTATTTTTTGACTAGCATTCTATGATGAAAATTATTTGAATAGGAAAAGATAAAAAAAATTGTGACATCACACTTCAGTACTCTATAGCATCATATAAGTTACTACCAGTGCCAGAATGATTTGCTTACTTCTTTTTGTAAGATAATCAGTCTCAACTATTTCACTATTAATATTAGGAGGGAATCAAAATCTTAATAAGAAAAAGCAAATATTTGTAAAGCATTCTGCTATTGGCAGTACAATAAAGCTACAAGGTGGAAGTGTCCCTAACCAATATACCTGTTTCAAATCCACAAAAATCTTCAAAAATTGGCCCCCAGCAAGATAGCCCAGTGCAGGTCCAATAGTAGCAATAGAATACATAGTACCCAAAAACACACCGGATGTTGTATGCCGAACATTCTCGTCAATATAAGATGGACCAAGGATATATACCGGAGTAGCACCAATGCCAATGCAGAGCTCGGCAATAATAAATGTTACTATAATATACCATACAGAACTTTGGCAACCTGTGGAGTTCGATCTCGACGACATAGTAGCATTAGCAATACAAACATCATTTTCACTACCACTTGGAATGTAGTCGCCGACAAGGAGATGCGGCAAAGCAAATAGAAAACATCCAATACTGAGAATAACTGCACCCCAACCTAACCACTTTGGTTTGTGATGGTGACCATAGTAACTGACCAGGATTGCCATTAATGCAGCGGCAACATCATAGCAACTAGTTATTGCACCAACTTGACTTGTTTTCAAATAAAATCGTTTTTCTAAGGACGATATCACAACTCCTGTCAATCCGGACACGATCATGCCCTGAGCTAGTACAAACCAACATTGAAATACAAGAAACCATCCCGGTCTTGCAAATCGTTGTAAAACTCTACTTCGCCATGACAAAAGCCCGCAAGTAAACTCACCAGCTTTAAAATCACTATCATTTGGAATTCCTTCCTCGCGAACGTTCATCGCATTTGAGTATTGATCGCTCCCTGAAAAGTCTTGACGATTTTGATGAATGTCTGTCATGTTTTGTGAGAATAAGGTTGATTCACTTTCCGATGATATCAAATTCGTGCGATCATGTTGCCCACGGCGCCATTATTTTGTCTTCCTAAAACAAAATTATATTTATAAACGTAAATTACACAAGAGGACAAAGGATGTTATCATTCATAACAATTATCGGCTACGGTTCTTCTAAAAACACGTTTAAGCTTACGTATACATTGTTTGGATTCCGTTCAACAAACTTCGAACAACAACACGAAACTCGACCTCACTTACTCTACAATAAAGATAACACAGAGCTGGAAGCTGGATGCAAATCTAATGTAAAGTTTCCGTTTTGACGGTTGAATTATCGTCACGAAATTATTATTTTATGAATGTAGTTATCGCCTCCGACCCACAATGTGCGTGGGCTTTGGATTTACCGCGGCCGTAGAGAACTTTTTTGATTCAAGCTCACAACTTCCATAGTTTACTCTCTAAATAACCCCGGTAAAACATACTTTTATAGTTCTATATGTACATTGTACAAATACTCACTTTGTCTGTTAATATCGAAGTGCTTTGAGTGGTTTCTCATCCATAAAACATCATTCAAATTCGGACTCATCGACTGATCGTCGTTATTTACACTTCGATCAGTTTCAAAGTGACGTCATCTGCGCATGACATAGCAGAAAATCGCGCGAAAATTATTAGTAGATCTTTGTAGCACTTGTTTTTAAACAAATGTTTATATCGCAATTAAAACTATCATTGCAATAGATACTACAAAATAGTTCTTTTTATACATAAATTGTACTGAGATTATGTAATTTTTGTTTTTAACCTTGGTGGGTTGGATTTGTCATGGTTTGTTGAGCATCGATTATTGTTGCTTTGTCATTTATTAGTTCAACTGGATTTCAATCAAATTTTAGATTTAAACTAAGACAACTTAATATTTTTCCATTGTTTGCTAAAAGTTGACCCTTCGACGTCTTCGACATATGCCACTATTGAATCTCTGTATAACGCAAACATTTAAACCATGAAATAAAATACAAAATTGTTTATTGCTACTGTGAAATAGTTTCTATTTTATAGTGACTATTTATATAGTGCAAATCACGAAAACCGTGCGGGGCACCTAGAAACATTTAAGAAATCGTTTATTGTTGAACAATTAACTCACAAACAACTCTAACTACAAAAATCATACTACATATCAGTCAAACTTCTTGCGGTGATATAGTTGTTTCTGAGTTGTTCAACGAACAAAAAACGATTTCTAAAATATTTCTAGGTGCCCACGGTTTTGTGATTCGCAGTGTAAAAGGCCAATATCAAAGACTAAAGTAAGGTTGTTAACGGAGGTATTTCGTACTTTATGGTTGATTGATACTCACGAAACACGTCTCACTTGGTTAAATGAAAACTATTAGTAAATAAATACTTGTTTTATTTTCAGACCAGAAACGGCTACCAAAGCTGAGAACTCGTCAAAATATCTAGCAAATACGTTTTATTATATAATGGACTATGACTCATACAACAATTAAAGACTTTTGATACAATACGAATTTCTTGCAGATTATGCAATGAGGTCGACTGTGACCGCATGAAAGATTTCAATCCATCAATAGCTATTAAAATATGTCGAAATATATAAAAGGATCTACCCAAAACTTTGACGGTCTCTGCTTTCAGTAATGCAATCTATCAATGTCTTGCTCCAACGGGGGGAGTGCGGGTATACCCAGGGGCTATTGACATTTTCCATATGTTTTTGTCAATAGCCCGTATCCTGTGGCCTGACGTCAAATTCATATACTTACTCATACATTTACTGTTGTGGACGCAGAACTTTGTGATGAAATTGTCAAAAAACATCGAGCAGCCCCAGGTACTGGCAAAGTTTATGTTCAATAGCCCGACTTTGCCCGCACTCCCCCCGTCGGGGCAAGACATTGATAGGTCGCATAAAGTTAGCCATCCAAAATCTAGCAAGCTTTGATCGATATATTCAAAAAGAGGCTGGCTAAGGGGGGTATTAAATCATCACGTTTCTCGAATCACAAATCAGCGCACTGATACAGCAGAAAATTGTGAGACAAATAACTGATGTCTAGTCACAAGAAGAGCAAACCTGAGTACCTTTATTCAAGTGTATTACTGGTAGTCCTGAAAAGCGAATGGATAAGGCCCTGGGAACGAGGTTGACTAGACATGCACCAAAATCTTGCACGAAAGGAAGCTAATTAATCACGAATCACGTACAAATTTAAGTCAAATTCACGAATCACGAATCAATGCACATACGGCAGAAAATTGTGAGGTGAATAGCTCACTTCTAGTAACAAAAACATGATTTTGACCTCTTGACATAGATAAATGAAACTCTTGTGCGTCACATCCACAGAAGAGAAACCCGAGTACCTTTATACCGTCGTGAAAAGCGAAGCCGATAAGGTTCTGGGAACGTAACGAGGTTGACTCGACATGGACTAAAATCTTGCACGAAAGGAAGCTAATTACGTACATTTTATGAAGGGAATCACGCATCACGATCAACATAGAATTCACGAATCACGGACTAAATTTCGCTGTTTTCACGAACCACGCACTTTTTTAGCCCAAATTACGGGTAAGAGTGAGTTACCCCTTGGCCACTCTGCAATAACTGAAATATGTCGAAACAATAGAAGAAAATAAAAAAAAAATATTTTGATAGATTTGAAATCTTTCACGAGGCATAGCTAGTTTGCTCTTGTTTCCGTTGTGTTTTACCTCATGTGATTTGTCCGCATTCAATTATTTAGTAAATATTTATGATTATATTGCATTATGTATTTGCTCTGAAGCTGTGAATTACCTTCCATGTGCAAATATAGTATAAACACTAAAAGTGTGCAACATAAATACCACTAAATACTGCTAAATTATGCTAATTCTATTGTTCTCTATTGTTTAATCAACACTATTTAGTGGTAAATAGTGCAAAGTATTGCACACTTTTAGTTTTTGTACTCTACCATTAGTACAATAACTGACGAATATATTAATGAGGCAAATAGGCCTTTTTGCAGAACCTGGCCATGTGACCTTTTTAATAAAAATATATATCACAAAAATGAATGGCAGGCTTCGAAATATTTTTCAAAAACAAACATTTTTTTATAAATATCAGCTCTATAAATATTACAAGAGTTTATAGCGGAGCTGACTGGCAAGTTCAAATTATACATCTGGGACCGGTTGTACGATGGGTGAATAGCGCTATCCACGTGCACGTACCGGATAAATCCTTATCCAACGGATAAAATCTATAAAAAACCTATGCAGTAGATAACTTTTATCCGCGGATAACTTTATCCACCCTTCGTATACAACCGGCCCCTGTTATTTTTAATGACTTCAGAGAATGTTTGTTTGTTCTGACATTTCTTTAGAATTCTGGAATTCATTTTGTGTTTTCTTAATTGTTTTGATTGGCAAGTTCACGTGACCATGTCCTGCAAAAATCCTATTGGAATAGTCGTATCTTGTTCGGCCGACAACTGGACAACCTTCAATTATGATATGATATTATTATTATATTAAACGTTAATATACTGGCTCAAAGGATTTGTTTTTAATATGTCTGATTAAATACGCCCACTGCAAAAGAAAAGAAAGGAGGCCAAACCGGAAAGAAGAATACGATATTATATTTTTGTCTTTGATCGTTAATATGATCAAAGAATTTGTTTTTATAATTATTATGTCTGAATAAATGAGCCCACTGCAAAAGCATAGCAAAGGATATCAAACCGGAAGAATACGGAACTGAATTTGAACTGATTTATTTGTAGAAAAACGTTTTTTAATTGTAGAATATTAATTATACGTTTTTATCCAATGGTTTCCTTAGAAACACCGTAGCAATGTAGGTTAGTTCAACCGATAGGTGGGAGAAGTGTTTAGTGTTGGTATTGTGATGCTACTTTGCCAACCATTTTCACAATTGATTTTATAATTTTCTTTGTTCTAATAACAATGGTTGGTTGGCAAAACCATAACAAAATACGTCCCTTTTTTTCTCCTTTCCGGCCAATTCGCTACTGGAGCCGCTACGCAGGCTACCCCAGTTGCGACACAAGCACAACTTGATGTTTTGACGTCGCGGACGCGCGGACGCGCGGGCGCGACAACAAGACGCGGGAAAATTGCCTCGTTCCAATCTCTTTGGCCGCGAGCGACGTTCTGGCCGGATGTAGGGAGCGTCTTCATCCTAAACCAGTCTATTATATTGCACTACTTGTACGTGTAGTTTAGGTTGACTCGCAATTCTTTGTTGCAGACAGCATTGCACAAAGTAGAGTTCAGTTCTACCTTTCACAACGGAACGCAGCAACTTGCAACGCCACATTTGAATCATTGAGAGACAAGTTTCAGAGAAAATTGCATAATGTAACCATAAACACCTACTTGCAAGAATGTTGTCATATTTAAAAATAAAGAACATTAGTAATTTAGTAATAAGGGAATATTAGGAATAACAAAAGAAAGAGTTCAGCTTGAGTGATCTTCTTTAGTTTTTTAATTAATTCCTTCCCACTAAATTACAAAAGTCAGGACAACGTTCTTGACATTAGATGTATGTAAAATATTTCTATTTCTATTATTTATATATCGTAGAAACACTGGCGCAGTCCATGCCATAGTTGTATCATACATTAATTTACCGCGGCCGGGCTCGAATTGTTTACTTAAAAACACCACGAATACGCGCAGCTTGTTGTAGTTGCTTTCTAATTAATTCAATTTTCTTTCGACCAACAATGTACAATATTTATTGCAAGGAAAGTACTTGCGGGTCGATTATTCATTACTATAACATTTAAATCAATGGCTAGCTTAAAAAACATTGACCATTAGTAAATATATAAAAATCTTTCGCCATTGTATATAGTGAAAAGTAAATTGCTATATAGTTTGCTCGTTCAACTGACTATCCTGCGAGCAGAGTTTCCTTTCTCTTACAGTTCGAGCGACGAGCGAAGTAACTACTTCAACAGTTTCGGCGACACAAAATAAATATTAACATGTTTTACAGTAATTTGTCCGCAAAGTCTGAGATAGCACAGAGTCGACTTCAATCTTATCGTAATTTTTTACACAAAATCACTGCGCTATTTGAATTGGTCTATTTATATTACCTTTAGTTTTCGTGAAAGACGAAAAATGTAATCAAATTAAAAAATGAAAAATTATCATGTAAGGTTATCCGATAAAACCAGGATTTTTGCGTTTATCGGCCTACCTATTGTCTGATGCGGTTTAGACCCGGTTAAGACTGATTTTCAAATCTCTTTGCACCTAAACCGCATACTTCATTCATTGACCGAACTATAAAAGCGATCCTATCTACGTACTTTTTAATTAAACTGAGAAAAAACAATATTGAATGGAGGCGCTGTTATAATTGCTATAACTTAAAAAAACGTACCTTGTACTTGTGTTTTGTTTTTTTCAAAATCTTCATAAGCTGTAGTTTAAATTGATATCTAGTTAGCCTACAATTTACTCGTAGCTACGTGCACGTATCGAGACGGTGAACAAATATGTATTTATGCTTTTGTGTTCAAAATACGACAGCTGACCCCTTTGACGAATTTCATTCGCTACTTAGATTCATTGACAACATGTGGCTTTTGGGAATGTTTTCTCTTCGCTCAAGGACATTTTAAAGGAAACTTCATTCACAATAATACGATGCAATTAAATTATATCGGGTTTTACTCATTACAATTTAAAAAAAGCCTAGTAGTCAGGCCGTGTCGGGTCACACTTTGATATAAGTATGAAAACAAGCTAGCATAATAATAGTAGAAATAATTTTCCATTTTCTTAGATACTTATTTAATTTTTATGTCGTTTGGTTGAAAGCGTTAACCGAGCATTACTCGCAAAAGCAAAAAACAAACATAGAATGTGCAGTGCGTCGCTTGGTGTCAGCGGAAATGCGTTCAAAAAGTACCCAGAGCCTGCGTTCCTCTTCGCCAGCGGCGCAGAGAAACGGTCATTTAAAACAAAACGGAACTTATAGAAACTAGTAAACTTTACCCTTCGAAACGGCGCTAGAGGCGGGAGAAGAAACTGGAGAGGGACTTCTCCCTCCCCCTCTAAGCGCTGCTACGCAGGCCAACAAAAGTGTACACCTATTTCAATTAACGTTGTCCATCTGGAATGGTCGATCTGAAACCGATAGGAATTGTGGAAGCTCGTTAAACTGCAAATACACTATTATAATCACGCTCGAATATTAATGTTTACTTCTGAAATACTATTATCCATAATTCAGCACCATTCAAGTATGATAAAAAAACACATTTGGAATTTAATGAGCTCCTACAATTCCTATCGGTCTCAGATCGACCATTCCAGATGGACCACGTTAATTGAAATAGGTGTATCAGTGCTTTTACAGTAGTCTTAATGCCTTGATCACGAACATGCTTCTATGGAGTGCACAGCTTTAAAAAATGATTGTGAGCACTTGTGTAAGGTGTATATATAACTTGTACAATGATAGTGGATTACGTATTCTGAGTACGTGGAATGCAAACACATAAATCATGAAATAAAAACAAAATGGTTACAAAAATACTAACTATACTAGTTTTTATTTAGTAATTATTAGTAAGATGGATATAACTTTATTTAGACACGCTTGCCTCGTCAAATATAGGTGATTTCCACAAGGGGCGTGTGGATAAAAATTGACATTATAAAAATTCAAACATCGAATTAAAAAAAACCCAAGGAACATCAACTACAAAGAAATTAATACATCATCATATACAACTTAACTTTTCGTTGATAGAGACTTAAGCTACGCACTAAATAAAATATTTGGTAATAACAATTTTGACTTTAGAAACAGAAATGTATCAAGTTCAAGTGTTAATGTACACGATGATTTCCATGATTTGTTTCATGGCTTAAACTGATGTGCACTCTTCGGGTCCTATACAGGCAGCTTTTTTCCTCTAAACTTGGGCTTCCTTTGTAACGGTATTTTTGAACGTGAGGAGAATGAGAACGAGAAAGGAAAAAAACATTTTTTTGTATCTTCGTTTCTAGACTCCTACAGAGAGATGCCTGCGGAGGAGTCTAGTGTGCTCTAATGTACTGGCTGTTTTACAGTTTAGGTCGTGCATATTCTCATAAAAATCAACAGCTATTCAAAATATGTAGCTTTTTCGTTGCAGCTCCTGTGTACCATAACCTAGCAGGGGCCTTATGTGTCACGTTTTTGTTCAATCCTTTGCAAATAGCGTTACTCTTCACCGCTGTCCCAATGGGACAATCCCACTGGCTCAATTCTTTCGAGCTCTCGAAAAAGTCTCCAGCCTTCGATTTCACGTTCGCTACAGAGCACCACTTCGCAGAGTTTCGTTCTTCGGAAAATCGTATCTCGAGTGGAACTTTGACTCCAAACAATGGGCCATGTCCGTAGACCCCGTGAGACCCAAGGAGTGACGTCATGTGTGACGCAATCGTGACGTCAACTTTGGCCAAGTGTTTGAAGAAGATTGACAGTTCAATGGGGTATTCTTTGGTGAGTGACTCAATGGTGTGCGAGATGTGTAGGACAAAGCCTAACTGGATCTCAACGCAGATGTTCTCAATGTAGAATAGAGGGGAGCAAAGGACCTGGAAAAATATTAAGAGAATGCATGATGTTATGCACCTATTAACTAAGATAACCACAGTTAATAGTTATTATTGACTACGTTCTAACTGACACACCCACAAACCAGCTTTGGGAAACATATCAGAGTAATTCGCTGCGGATGTAACAAACATCCATCCTCATGCAACATGACAGGGCTTTATCTTAGTATTAACCTATGCTTGGAGCACGTAAATTACAAGGACGTAATAAGTCCTAGCAGTTGTATAGTAAGGTCGTTATCATTTACATAATAATATCGCTTGTGTCATATTATCATTAACATGCACCATATCATCGTTATCATCTATATATAGTTGCATCAAAAATCTACGTATGTGCGCATTTTAATCATATACGCAACATGCGTCATCAATACTGATCATCTACATAGTTCCATTATACACCTATATTTCAAAAATCGTTGTCACAGCCAAAGCTATGTGCACACTCTAAAGCCTGCAAAGGATGTCGGTTACATGCACTTAATTTGTGATTTATTGCACGTTTTTTAAAGAAATATTTGTATTTATATCTACCAAAACAACAACTTGTTATGATCATATAACACAAACACGTACAACCAAAAGATATTATGATATCGATAACAAGTAAAGAAATACCGACATCCTTTGCAGGCTTCAGAGTGTGGACTGAGGCTTTGTTAAGTGTGCGACAACAATTTTTGAAATAGGTGTATATCTACCTACATGCATCATCATTCCCATATTGACATCAATGACATGCGTCATCGTCATCATAATTACTCCCTACAACCGCCTACGTGTATCATCATATTGATCCCATCATCTCATTATCTACATGCACAGTGATCAAAGAAAATATACACCTATTTCAAAAATCGTTGTCACAATCAGTCTATGGTCCACACTCTGAAGCCTGCAAAGGATGTCGGTATTCCTTGGATAAAAAATCAACTTGTCGATTTTTAATAGCATATTTTGGTTGTACGTGTTTGTCTTATACGACTAAAACCAGTTGTTGCAGTGGTAGATGATGAAATAAACATTTCTTTAAATTTATTGAACGAGTAATAAATCACAAATTATGTTCATATTACCGACATCCTTTGCAGGTTTCAGAGTGTAGAGTGTACACTGAGCTGCGGCCGCGACAACGATTATTGAAAAAGTATGTTGAACTTACCAGAGTTCCTGCATGCACTGTTCCATATTCAAGCTTCGGTTTCGAGTTCCTCAAAAATCTCTCTTCAATCTCTTTCATTGAAATCGTATTTCTAAGAACCTTGAACTTGTGTTTGTCAACACTAAGTACCAACGAGAGGTTGATTACCCACCCTTCATCATTGCGTCCCCGACTGGAACTGTTTACGACTTTGATTTCATGCTCTAGCTCACCATTAAGCTCCAAGCCCATGATTCTATGTTGAAATACCTGGGAAGTTTGCTTGGGATGCTGGGTAATGGACGCGAGTGATACAACGTCCCAGATAGGCTCCAAGTCGCGACCAGAGTAGTATGCGGCGGCCTCATCATCATTAAAGAGGCGTCGTTTGTCCCTGTGGACCTTCACATCTCGACGGACTTTTGGTCGTTGTTGGCTAGGCGATTCCAAAGATCTTTTCTTGCGAGTATTGGAATTATTCCATTTCATATGAACGAATGGGAAGTCGGATGAGAAAGAGAAAGAAGGAATGAAATGAGAGAGTTTGAATCCACTTTCGTAATTTTCTGTTTGGGCTTCTTGTTCTTCTTTGTCGTCGTCGTCGTTCCATAGTTTATCAAAGATTTGATCGAACAAGCTCTTCTCCTCGTGTTGTGGTGCAGGTGTTGTCATGGTTTTACCCGTTTTCTCTTGTTTTGACTTACCCAATTTGTTATTCCGTTTTGGATTATCTTTCTTAGAGTTTGTACCATTTGATTTAATTGCACTTTTTTTAGACAGCAGTGTTTTACCTTCTTGGTAAAGAGCTTCACTTGTAGCCTTTTCAGCTTTACCATGTTCAACATTTACCTTTTCTTTCTTGGATTTGGAATCACTTTTCTTTCCATAGCTAACCATTTTCTCTTTTTCCCCGTCTGCTTTGTTCTGTGCATCTTTTTTCTTGTCATAAATGTCTTGATGCGTTTTTCGAGCATCGTGTTGCGAGTCTTTCCCGAGGTCTAACGTTTCACCATTTTCTTCAGAAGGGTCGTCATCATTGTCGGCGTCATCCTCATCCGATTCGTCTCCCGGATACTGAGGAATTGGTTGGCCAAATCTATTCCATCCACTTCTCCCATAGTAATATTGATTGGGATCATTATTATTATCATCATCATCATCATCATCCTGCGGTGGATCATTGTCTATGTTATCATCATCACTGTTATCATTATCTAAACGATCTTCAGCATTTCCCTTTGGTGCTGCCGTTGTCTTACCAAACCTATCTGGATGTCGCTCCTTTGTTTGTTCTTGAACTTCTGCAAAGTTAGTTTCAACACCTGGCTGTGTAATTTTATGAAACCTCTTGGCAAATTCTTCCATATCTTTGTTCGTTTTTAGCTTGGTTGAGTGCAAATCGTGTGGTAAGGTCATATTCAACATTTCTTTGATACTTTGCACAACATTCGATTTTTCACTGTACTTCTTTGCAGATGGAGTGAAGTATTGTAGCCCATCTTTGGAAGGTGTTGGCAGTTCATGAAGTTCGGTAAACTTAAATACTTTCTTGAAGTGGTGTGGCAACCTTTTCTTCTCGTTCACCAAACGAATCGAGCTCTTAAAGCGCATGGAAAGCTGTACTTTGGCGTCTTTACCAACCTCACCAGAAATTGGTATTTTAGCTGCAATTTCCATGTCACTAGTTGTAATCATTCCAGTGCTTTTACAAATTGAGGTATCCTCTTCGAAACTAAGCGAGATGTGTGGAGAAAGATTCGAGTTTCTTCCAAATGAGGAAAATCCTTCAGGGTCGATGCTCGACGTGATCAAGATGTCATCCTTATTCGTGCGGATATTTTGCTTCATGACCGCATCACCTGAGAAGAACTTGGAATTTTCCACAACTACTTCGCGCTTTCGCGTTGCGATCTGGCTCAGAATTACTTCAAAAAGATCAATCTTGACAACTGGAAGTAGTTGAGTTAGTAAATTCAAAACATAATGATCTCTTGTTGCGTTGTTCCTCTTCCATGGAGTGAAAATGTTAAGTCTTTTTTCGTCATCAATGTCGACCGAATTTTGTCCTTCAAGGTTTACACTCACTAGAAATGCATAATGTCCAGAAATTGTGCTTGGTAAAGTTTTGACAAACAATTTCATCCAACAATTGTGTCCCGTCTTATTGACAATCTCAACATAAACATCATCAGAAAAACTATTGTGAACCGTCTTTAGCCCTTCGAAAGTTTGCTCCTGAGACAATCGATAATGCAGGACTTGTCCTTTCGTAAGTTTGAACTCAAAGGTAAATGTTTTTGCTTTCAGAATGAAGTACGTTAGCAGAAGAACCCCAAAAAGAACAAACAGAATTGTCATCACACAAAATATCTTTCTCTTGCGTGAAGATTTGCTCCGTCGGATCGGGAATTGGACTTTTGATGTAGGGACATTTTCGCCGTCTCCATTCGCATCCTCCAAGAATGGTTGTCCACTAAGATCGTCATTTACAGTCTCAAACATCGCCTCTGCTATTAATCGTTCTTCTTCTGGGTCCAAACCAGCCATTTTGTTGCAGTTTGAAGATCAATCGACTGTATTTTTCTAGATCGCTTTGATTTGATTATAATTAATTATTCATGGATCGTGTTCTTTTGCTGGTGTGCTCGATGTGGACCAATCACAGCCAAGCAGAAAATGTCCAATTTTGTTTACGCAAAGACAAAAAAAAAACTAATCAAATATAGAAAAACTTTTTCAAAGTCGTGTCATAATTTAATTTTTCATAGACCTTATTCGATTTCAGGGTTTAACCAAGACAATCCTCTTTGTTAAGTGCAACAACATTGAACCACCGGAAACGTCTACATCGTACGTATGTAAAAGACACAACCCCAGCCTCGACTGTAGGCAATCAATTCTACAGCCCGCGGAAATACTACTCGTCTCGCTGTTTTAAAACATTTGCATACAACTATAATAACAGCTATGGAGCAAGTATACAGTAAAATTAAAACGTACAGACAGTAATATCACAGTGGAGAATAGGTCCTTGGCAGGACTTGGTCACGTGATATTGTCAATCAAACAAACATGAATATAATGAATATATTATGCCCAAGCAAACATTTCCTAATAAATTCCCAAGCCGTTTTAAACTTTCCTATAGGGCGTATAAATTCCCTGTTACCCCAGTAATCGTCGATTATTGAACCTTCCTTGTTTGTTGTCCCATTTCAGATCATGTGATGCTACCCTTGGGAATTGTTTCTTTCACATGTAAATGATAAAACATGTTCACCATAAAAGAACAATTCTCAAGGGAATGACACATGGTCTGAAATAGGCAATTTGCATACGGAGGTAAAGAGGTCTATTGGGATATGGACAACTGAATGTTTCACTTCAATAAACATGTTACACAAGATGACAACAAAGCATAATGCTTTATCCATGAAAAATAAATCAAATTGCTCCTGTGTAATAGTTCTTATTTAGCGACTATTAGTTATACAAATGCAAAAGCGTTTAAGATTGGTACATGGGGTGCAGCCATAGATGGTGTCACTGTCCCATGTAATGATCCCAAGTGCTTTTGCAAGAATTAGACATTCTCCTTGATCCACCTCAGCCTCTATTGGAAGTAATATATTCTTTAGTATTTGACTACAACTTGCTGCAATTTAAGGAATGTAAATCTTATTAAACAAACACTTAAAAATCCCACAGGCTGCAGTCATAGTTTTAAGAATATATCACATGCTATCAAGGCTGGAGTTTTTTGGCAACAGGTCACAGACTAGCCTCCGTTGCAGACGTCTTATGTGGTTCACTTCCCTCCTCCACCAAGGGGGTGGAGCGAACCACACGAGACATCTGCAAGGGAAGGGAGCAAACCACACGAGACGTCTGCAAGGGAGGGGAACGAACCACACGAGACGCCTGCAAGGGAGGGGAGCGAACCACACGAGACGTCTGCAAGGGAGGGGAGCGAACCACATGAGACGTCTGCAATTGAGGGGAGCGAAACCACATGAGACGTCTGCAAGGGAGGGGAGTGAAACCACACGAGACGTCTGCAAGGGAGGGGAGCAAACCACACGAGACGTCTACAAGGGAGGGGAGCAAACCACACAAGACGTCTGCAAGGGAGGGGAGCGAACCACATGAGACATCTGCAACGGAGGCTAGTCACAGACCTAATTATTGACAAAAAGCAAACTGGGTCCAACTAATGTCTAGTTTAGGTCTATTGTAAAGAACAACACTAATCAAAAAATATTTACACCAAAATGTTTATTTGTATTCAAGACTGCTAGATTATGATGCTGCTGGCTTCTTGCCTTGTTGTGCCTTGAGGACTCGGACAACAATCTTCTGTTCCTCAATCAAGAAAGCACGGACAATTCTGATGACAGAAAAGAAGACTTATTGTTATTTTTGATCAATTTTTCAATTGATTAAAAGATAAAAATCTGCCATTTTGTTACTCACAATATAACAAAATGGTCGGAATTTCAAAAATGTATAACTTTTGATTGAATAATAATATTCAATATATTGTTTCGGACATCTTTCTCATTTTGAGAATTCTTCCTATTACAGTGGTCAAATAAGTGTTTTTATGAATTAACAAATTTGTTGGTAACTTTGAGACGTCATATTCCCGCGAAAAACAATAAATATAAAAAAAAAACAGATTTGTTGGCTTGAGATTCACTTTTACGTTGCCAAGGTTCATATTGATTGCACTAAAACTGTAGAAGCTATTAGAACCCCAGCATTTTTGGTGTCTTGTGTGCCCAGCGTGAAAAGGTATTTGAAAGTTTGTTCGGTAGCAAAACGTTTGTGCACAGAAGTATAGGAATAGAATAAAAGTAGTCATATTTTTGCATGTAGTGCTGCAATCAGCAGTTTTGTCCTTATATTAGTTGTCATGTAACTTCCAACCATCACTTACCTTTGTCTGACACAGCTAGCACATCGAGAACCACCATATGCTCTTGACACATTTTTCTGCGTTTTGGAGATTTTGTGCAATTTTTTAGGTCGAAGAGCAGGAAGCTGTAACCAAACAAAACCAGAGAATAAATAGATGCAAATATCCAATGCAACGAGTTTGACATTGATGAAGACTCGAGGCATAGTTGGAACATTGATTATTTTATCATCAGAAACTCAGTACAAAACTCTACCTTATTCATACTAATTTTCACGGGCACTTAATTTGTGAAATCAGAACAGGCATATTTCAATGGCATTAATTTTCGCGTTTTTGCCAGAAAAATAAATTTAAGGACATTAAATTGTTTTATATCTAGCGTAAACGTTTTTTTCGCAGGTCTTTAATTTCAAGATTTTTTAGAAATCGCGAAATTAAAGACTCATGAAAATTAATATGAATAAGGTAATTAAAAATGTCACACAGTTGAATTGTATATAGGTGAGCAATATAGTAAGTGTAAAAACAAAAACAGTACAAACAACAATCTAAACAATAATGTGTCACTTTGTATAATTATAAATAAAAATAAGTTGTGTTACTGCAGTTTTCGGCCTGAACTCAGACACTCCAATGGCTAGTTATGAAATATGTTTTTGGCTGCTACTAGTTACAAGGGTCGCAAAGGGGGGGGGGGGTCGTCATCACGTTTCACAAATCGATATTTATGATATTCACGCATCACATACAAATTTAAGTCACGTTCAACATAGTATTCACGTATAACAACTAAATTGTTTGTTATTTTCACGAATCACACACTTTTTTAGCCAAAATCACACGTCACGCATTACCCTTTGGCCAACCTTGTTACTTGGCACCTTTTATGTTTTTAATTTATTACAAATTGTACGAGCTAATTGTGTGATTTTTTGTTTATAATATACTGAAAAATTAGAGAAAAACTATTACTCTGCAGAGTATAATTTAAGATTCAATTGTACTCCTCTCATCCAATCAGAATCAAGTAATTTTGTACAGTATATTATAAATGGTCTAATGCTCTACCAGTATATCTTACCCCTTGGAGCCTCTTCTTGCAGTCACCGCATTTTGGGACCTTTCCTTGTTTCTTGGTGTACAAATAAACAAGTCGACCACCTTAAGAAAATACAGATAACAAACATCAACATTTGGCTTTATTACTTCAAATTTGAGTTCATTATTATGCAGTCTTAGCCTCCATAGAATTTGGTATATTACTTTGTATTAAGTAGAAACCATGGTAAGGTAAGGAATGCATGCATCAGAAGTAGCGAGCAACAAAAATTCTGCATATTTTTTATTTACTTTTTGATACATTTGCCTATAACTGAGGTTAACAATTAGCGACTGCATACTATAAACTGGACTATTTTTTAACTAATAGTTGAAAACACGGCACAGAAAATAAATTCGAAATATCAATATAGCTTTCAAGTTTTGGACAGTTCTTTAAACCGAATAAGACGTCTTAGAGATTTCAAAGTATAAGGTCGATATGTACTATGAATTAGACACTGTATAAAAGTTTTTAAGCAGCAGTATTACAGCAGCTATAATACAGAAACTATACGAAAGCCAACACAAAACAGAATCATCTTGCTATAAACGACACAAAATGGAATCCCTACCTGGCGTCTTAGAGCTGTTTATCGACGGTCAGCAAGCACATATGAAATGAAATTGAACATAGAATAAGTGAAATGATGAATATATAAAATCAAGCTATAAAATCATGACATAAAATACTAAAACATCGGGGAAGAAGGATAAATATGCTTACATTCGTCTAGCGTTAGACCTAGTGTTGTAAGACAGACGCCTCCTGAACGTCAACCGCAAAGCCATCTGAGGAAAAAACAACACAAACGTATAAAAGAAACATCCTAGAATATGATTTAATCAAAATAATATCGATACAGTCAAAGATGGCTTTGGATTTTAAACGATTGTAAACCATATTTTATTGCTAACCTTTTCGACTTTGAGAGGAGAGAAAGAGAACGAGAGAGGGTTTGAAATGCATTATGGGAGTATATGCGAGCCCGCGGTGCTAACGCACATAGCACGTGCGAAGTTTTGTTTTTATCGCGAATTTTGAACAAATTCGTGAGAATTTTGCACATTTTTGGTAGGAATCTTGCCTCGATTTCTGAAATTTAAGGTGATTCTTGACCGTCAGGTATAAACTCTAACTTTCTCGCAAAACCATTGAATTTGCAAACTTCGGCTGTTCAAAAACTTTGATTTTATATTTTGGGCTTCAATAAATGTCAACCAACTGCTGGCTTTATTCTACTGTAATTTTGGAAATTAGTCATTTTTATGCCGAAGAAAGAAGCGTGAGAGTACTTTTGCTAGTGAAGTAGATGACAATGCTCAAGAAGTGATTGAAGAGTTTGTGAATATGGAAAATTTGCAAGTTGGAGCTGATACAAAAACAGACGAAAACGACAAAGAAGAAAAAATAATTTGTGAAGTCAACGTTAAAAGCGGTGTTATTCTACAAACTACTGAAGAACTGAAACTTCAACTTGAAGAAAAATCAGAAAAGGATATCAAGAATAGTAGTAACGATGAAAAAGCCAAAGAAAACACTGCATTTTCAAACGTACAACAAATTTTGTTGGATGTTGTTCACAATGTGATTGAGAATTCAACCAAAAAATTGAATATTTTACCTGAACATGAAGATGGCTGCAATGTTGATGATGGAAGTGACTTGAAGTTAACGGAGAGTGTTGAGGAAATGGAAACAGTGGGGAATAACAATATTAATGTTCAAGGCAAGAAATATGGAGTGAAAAGGTTTGAAAAAGGATTTTAAAATTATACTACATGTACCAAATCAACTGAACTGTTCACTGTCTTAAAATAAGAACTGAGTCATCTTTGTTATTCTAACTATACTCACTTGACTTGTTTGAACAGTTCAGTGAATTTGGCAGTAAATATGCATGGTTTGATTGGTTAGAGATCATGTTTGATGAGAATATGAACAAAACATGATATTGCCTTTTTTTTGCTTTTGAGTCAGTTTCGATGCTACTGTCCTATATGTCATCCTGTGATGCCCATATTAGTGAAACAAAGAACCAAATATGCTCTAGACGATGTACTTGAAATTCAAGCCTTGCTGAAAAAAATTCCAAACAAATAATTTTCTGATACACGGATCGAAACAAAAATTGAACTCAGAGATGTGAAAACCCCCCAAAATACGGGTTTATTTTTAAGACCTAGAAAAATATGTGGCAGGTCTCTTGACCCAGAACGAAAATTGTCAACCCAAAAAAATGCATCGGACCTCCCTGTCATTTTACCCCACGAGAACATTGCCTGGGGAATATGCATGCATAAAATTTACAGCGTGTGTCCAAAACAAAAAGGCAGACGTATGGCAGCATCTCAAATCCATGAAAGCCTCTAGTGAAATTATTATTACTTGATTGTGCTTGTTTATATAGAATGTAGTGTGGAGTGTGAGAGAAAGTCAACCCCCACCAACGCTAA
The DNA here is from genome assembly GCA_949775045.1 of Metridium senile. NCBI lineage: Eukaryota > Metazoa > Cnidaria > Anthozoa > Actiniaria > Metridiidae > Metridium > Metridium senile. The sequence goes on along the minus strand of OX459101.1, from coordinate 7,026,555 downwards.
GCTGAAAAACATTGTCTGCTTTAGCAAATAAAAGATTGTTGTTTTAATCGTCAGGACCCATGAGGAAGCAGCCTTTGGTACAGCACTAATACCTGCGGCAGATGATAGTTCTTATGTCATGTCCTTAGTCCAAGAAGAACTAAATGCTGTTGAAAAGCAAATTGACAGCAAGGAAAAGACAAGGATAGTTGATTATGATAGTGATTCATCTAATAGTGGTACTGAGGAAAAATCATCAGAGAGCTCTTCATCTGATTCAGAAAGCACTAGCAGTGACAGTACTGTAGATGACAGGTAGAATATCATTGTAGCTCTAAACATCTGGGGCCGGTTGTACGAATGGTGAATAGCGCTATCCACCGGATAATCCTTATCCAGAGGATAAAATCTATAAAAAAACCTATGCAGTGGATAACTTTTATCTGTAGATAACTTTATCCACCCTTCGTACAACTGGCCCCTGTTACTGTGACCATACTCATAAATCCAAACCAGATTGAATATATGTGACTTGTTACAGACAAATTATTTTGTCATGGGACAAAGATTTTCACACAAATTCAACGTGTCACATGAAAGGGTTTGTTACTAAAAACTTTTGCAGCATCAAGTTCATGCATGTCAAATGTTCATGATTACTCCTGTCATGTCCTCTTTCTCCACTCACATCCTCTTTGATGCTAATAATTTTGCCAACTATATTCACAATAGATTTTGTAATTCCCTTCGTTCTAATAACAACGGTCAATTCCTATTTATTATTATTATTATTTTGTTTAGAATCATCCTTGACAAAGTTGAAAATGAAGACGAGAAGCCTATTGTTGGTCCACCAAAAACCAAAGATGAAATTCTATTGAATGTAAGTTATAATCAGGCATAATATTAGCATTATTCTAAACTTGGTCTTGCATGATGAGAATTAGATTTGTACAAGTAGAAGACACTCTCTAGTGTGCAACTTTGTAGTGAAGACTCCAAGGTACATGTAAAATAGAATAAACTTAACAAAGAATAAGAAGATTGAGAAGTTATTCAGAAGAACTGACACTAGCTATTTTATTCATGTGCTCGCAAAAAAAATCTGAGTGGCCTTCAAATTTACTGGTTGAATTGCTTTGCCACTATGCTACAGGGAATCTTGTGGTTATGGTCACTTTACTGGGTTGATATAAAGAATAAGATGTATTAATTATTTCTGTTGAATTTCGCAGATTGTGTCTGGTATTCTGTCCTCCTCACAAAAAATAGTTTTTTATTGAATTTGAATGTGCTGTCAATGGGGCTTTCTACATTTATAATACCCAAAATAAAGTTGAAGAATGTGAAATACAACAGTACACTACATATTTGCCCTATATTTCTTGTAGGATCTTCCACCAGAGCCATTGGTGGATATAGTGCTTGCTGACGATGTGCAGCTTGTACATATTGGTTGGATATTAAGCACTGTTGGATGTGTTGGTATGTAGGTAGTTTATTTCAAGTTTTTAGTTTTAGTTTGTTTGTTTATTTGTTGTTTTTTTGTTTATTTTTTTGTCTGGTTTTTTTTTTGTCTGTTTATTTGTTTAATATTTTTATTTTTGTTTGTGCTCATTTTCCAGGGTTGTAGTTGTGTCATATTTACCGTGGAGTGATTTCATATATTATACACATTTGTAATTTCAATTTTCCTTTTGTCAGTTGTCGTCAAAGCTATTCCCAAAATTCCTGCAGTTGATGCAGATACTCTACTCTTCTTGGACAACCGAAAATGCCTTGGCAAGGTATTATCAGTAATGATAACTTTAAATAATTACTTCATAACATATAATACTATTATAATGATAATAAAGTGTATAACAAGAAGTTTAACTATCAAGTTATTTAAGTTTGATATTTCGGATAGCCTCCGCTATCCATCATCAGATTTTATTTCATTTATGCATCTTTGCTCATTGCACGAAATACGATATTTTAACTTGTCACGCAAAAACCTAATTGATTGACCTTTGGAAAACGCGCATGCTCAACAGGATTAATTGCGGGTGCCGGCAGAGGTTTCTTTTCTCGTCGTTCTAGGTAAGAGAAAGGAATCTCTGCTCGCAGGGTAGTTATAAGGGCACTTAGGTCCCTATTATAATGATAATTATAAAAAAGCTTTCTTCTCCTTTGATTCAGGTGTTTGAGACGTTTGGTCCTGTTCAGTGTCCATTTTATTCCATTAGATATAACTCAGAAGATGATGTTACAAAGGCAGCAATCCAGCCAAACATGAATGTTTATTTTGCTCCAGAGGATTTGGATATGACAAAGCTTATCTTCACAAAAGAAATAGGAAGGTATTATCCAGGGGATGGGCAAGTCTCTAGACACACAAAGTTGTTTGTTTAATATGAATTAAAAACAAACAATTTGATTGTCAAATATTCACATCAAGGCAAAGAAACAAACGTTTCTGGAGGCATGCAGAGGGGTCTGAAATTACCAGGGCTAGCTACTCAGCTAAAGGCCTGGGAAAACGGCTTCAACACTTGCTTCAACATTCGTTCGATTTTGTTGAATGGCAATGTTGTAGCCGTTTGCCACCCCATTTCAACATTGTCATTTAAACTGTTTATCCCCCTACGTTCAACATCGTTCAATTGCAACAACCATTCTACAGCGTTCAACAAAATCGAACCAATGTTGAAGCAAATGTTGAAGCCGTTTGCCCAGGCCTAATTAATTGTTCCCATGGGAGTACCACTGTTTTGATTAACCAGAAATCAACACTCCAACGCTTAGATCCAGTACTCTTGTGACCATTTTAACAAAAATCAATTAAAACTGTTGCTACCTTATAGTATTATTCAATGAATACAAGTCACAAAAACAAGTAAAGTTGTAGTGAGATATTGTTTCGTTTGTATTTGATGTTTCTGATGGTGATGGAGAATAAATAGTCACTAACTATTATGTAAAAACACTTCACATATTAGAGTGAAGACATTTAACCTGTGAAACAAAATTAAATAGTCAAGGTGTAATAGTCAAATAGACACAAGAAAACTTACAATGGAATTAGAGACTGCTAAGGTGTATTAGTCTAATATCTATTTCACAGTTTAAATGACTGAACACTCTATTTTATACTAATGATCATCTATATATTTATCCATTCATTCAGTTATTCATCAATATTATTTTGTTGTAGATATAAAGGATCAGATGCCTCATGGAAGCACGATCAGGAGCCCCCAAATGAGGTTTGCTCTAATTTCATATAATGATAATGATATACATGTAGAGTGCATGCCATGAAGGATGTTAGTTATCATCAATTATTAAGCTAGTGATTTCAATATCCATGAAAAATTCAGCAAACAAAATTGTGCAATAATTTGGACGCCTAACCGATCAAATGTTCGTCTGAACAGGACAAAAAATATTGTTCGGTTCCGTGTGAACAGCATGTCCAGGACAATTTTTTGACCGGTCAAAAATTTGTCCGGTCCCGTGTAAACCTAGCCTTATAGTTTTGTTATACAGATAGAGAGCATGCACTCTAATTTTTTTGTATTTCTCCACAGCTGATTGAATACTCTGATGATGAAGAAGAAGCAAAGGTTAAAGCTAAAAAGAAACAAGCCAGGTAAGAAGAGGGGGGGGGGGGGGGGGGGGGGGGGGGGAAGCAATGACCAACCAACATTCCAATCAACTGACTGGCCAGCCAAAAAACTACCCTAGAAACTAGAGGGTTTCTTGATCTAGTATTTGTACATCTGTGTTAATTATTTTCTAGAGAAACCCTATAGCCAAACGAGCCTAGCCTTTTGAATTTGCTGAGCCAATCACAAGCGGACTGTCAGAGTCTGACCCTGGCCTTCTGATTGATTTTAAGTCTTTGAAGAGCTTTGATTGGACGTAATTTGACAAGTTGACAAGATTAGATTCCAAATATAGTTATAATTGAGTGTAAATCAAATCAACATAGAAGTGAGATTCTAAGCTCTTTGGGCCTGAGGTTGAATTCTAGTTGCATCACAAACCGTCAAATTTACAAATGCTAAAGCAAGTAGAAAATAACCTCTGGTACCCAGGGTACCAAAAAACTAACCAATTGACAAAAACCAAACTGAATTTTGTAATTTACTTTTGTAACTCATAAATTTTGTGAGTAAACCTACTGAGTGTATCTTTCAACAGAAAAGCAAATAAACAACCCAAGCAAGGACAGGCTGACAACAACTCTAATAGTGCTCAATCTGAAGATTCTGCATTTTTAAATGCAAATAAACGATTTCAAGCAAACCGTAAGTAAATCATTTTATTACTTTAAAGTTTATTTGACTAATCTGTCACACTATCACTTCATTTAGGATTTACTTGTATAACTCAACTCAAATGTGTAGTTCCAGAAATAATCCATACCCAGCATAACAGGTTGACAGCAGTGAGAGATATTAATCTACACTGAGCTTATTCCATCATGCAAAATAAGTGTTTCTGTCTTTTTTTTTAGCTTTTCCGCGAACATGGCAAGGAAGAGGAAGGGGGAGAAATATCCAAAGAAATCAACTACGACCACCACCCCCAGAGGTTACCCCCGAGCCTACACCCTCATTCTCATATCTACCAGGGAAGTTTGATCCTCCTCCATATATCCCACCACCCAACCTGGGACATTATATGCCTCCTCCTCCTCCTTCATTCCAAATACCACCACATCCTGCAATGCCTCATGGGTTTTTCCCTCCTGCAACACATCATGGTAATGGTATTCCTCCCCCTCCAATGCATCATGGTAATGGCATTCCTCCCCCTACAATGCATCATGGTCAAGGACCACTCCCTACAAGGCATCATGGTAACTTTTCTTCTCAAACAATGCATCCTAGGCAAGGTCCTGTAATGCATTCTGGTCCAGGTCCTGCAATGCATTCTGGTCATGGTGTTCCACCGCCTGCAATGCATCCTGGTCAAGGAGCTCCCCATGTCATGCATCCTGGCCAAGGTGCTCATCCTTCTTGGCCATTTTCATATCCACCTCCAAGACAATAGCCAAAAATATATATAACTTTTGGTTTTATGTTGTCTGAACTGTTTATAGAAAAGAAAAAACTGACACTAAGTATACTTTTTTTAAACTTTATTAAAATATTGAAAGCATGCAATACAAACAGATTGTTAAAGTTAAAGTTCAAAATAAAACCGATGCATTTACCGATCGATTGTAATAAAATAAAACTGTTACGTTGACAATCACTCTGGTTATGTACAAGTGGTTTTTTTCCACTAAACAAAACTGTTGCACAACTTGTTACATAACAAGAAATAACAGTTATATATATTGAAGTTTTGCAGTCAGCATTCATGTTATTTCAAAAATGTATGTTGCTACTGCCATTTTATCCCCCCCAGAAATTGGTCATGGAACTCCTCTTTGAATTTTCCATTTGTACCTTTCCCACGACAATAGAATAGCCATTGTATTTTATGTAGTCTGAACTATTTTAAGAAATACCTGACAAGGGAAGTAATATTCTGATACAATAGACAATAGAATAGCCATTGTATTTTATGTAGTCTGAACTATTTTAAGAAATACCTGACAAGGGAAGTAATATTCTGATACAATAGACAATAGAATAGCCATTGTATTTTATGTAGTCTGAACTATTTTAAGAAATACCTGACAAGGGAAGTAATATTCTGATACAATAGACAATAGAATAGACATTGTATTTTATGTAGTCTGAACTATTTTAAGATTTTGAAAAAAATACCTTGTGATGGAACTAATATTCTGATACAAGAGTGAGGGCACTTAACCCATGAAATAGATATTAGACTAATACATATTGGCTCCATTATTTCGGTCTATTCAAATATAACACTTTGACTATTTTATTGTTTGATTGGTTGTGCCTTTACACTACAAAAAGTTTAAGTTCTAAAACTGTTGAGTATTTAGCAGATTACATGTACTAATAAAAACATGTATTTTAATGTTCAAAATAAAGTTAAGTTATCATTTTGGTTATGTACAAGCAATTGTATTTATTATATTTACTGAACAAAACTATTGCATTGCAACAAGAAGATTATGTTTACCAAAGTTTTGCAGTTAGTATTCTTGTTTTTTTTAATTGTTAATATTTCTGCAACTGATTATGGACAACTAGCCTCCTCTGCAGGCATCTCTTATCTCTCTTTTCATAGTGTTTCCTGTCATGAGAAAAAAAAAATGAGCAGGGGAGGGGTAGAGGCAAAGAAAAAGAAGCCTTTCCTTTTTCTCACCTAACTAGCCCCTAGTCCCTCTCTAGTAGCAGCACAGGAAATCCGAATTAGATCACAGAGACGCCTATATGGAGGAGGCTATGGACATCATCCATGACTACACCTTGTCAGTATTATTATGGTTTTAATGCCCAATGTGCTTTATGTTTTCTACACAAAGAATTCTATGTTGTGGTCTCCAGTTCCCTCTTGTTTGGGTAGGGAGCTGGAGACTGGAACATAAAACTGTTTGCAAAGTAGGCTAGCACTAACTTTACATTATGCAATTCTTGTTACTCATGCATGTTCTTGCTGCCTTTTCTTGAACAAGAAACTATCTTTGCTTGTATTTGCAAAGAGAGATTTCATTCTTTTCTTGTAATATTTAATGATCAACATTTTCTGTAACTAAGCATTTTACAGTTTAAATTATATATTTAATATTTTTACAAGACATCGATATTCTTCGCTTCTATTGTACAGAAAGATTTATTTTTTGTTTTAATGTTTCACATTCAACATTTCCTGTAACAGCATTTTACAGTCTAAACTGTCAACAGTCCATTTGTACAAAAAATAAAGTTTCTTTGCTGTTGTTGTATACAATATTTCCTTGTAAAATTTCAAGGCCAACATCTCTTGATAGTAAAAGCAGATAACATTCATCCTTTGCAGTGATATCTTTCTTTGCTGCTGTTGCATAATGCATGCATTGCATTGAATGTATGCACTGTTGCATTCTTTTCTTGTAAAATGCATGCACATTTCTCATCAATAAGCATCCCATCTTCTTTTACTCTTATTCAATTAGATGTATTCCTTTGTCCATTCAATGCTTCTGTCCATTTGGCCAAAGTGACATGTATCAGTCCATTTTTCATCTTGACTAACTGCTGCTTTCATTCAATCATTGTGAGATCTGATCCATTCTTTCGTTCATTTCACTTTTTGGATTTATTTTTCCGTCTGATATCTGTCATTCATTTCTAAACCTCTTTATTTGTGTCCCTTTATTCCATTCATTAACCTGTTCACTCTTTATCCATCCTATATCATTCTTTCATTTAACCACTTCTGAACTTGTTCACTCTTTCCATCATATTCCATTCCGTCATATAGCATTCTTTCATTTAATCGCTTCTGAACTTGTTCACTCTTTCCATTCAGTCATTTATCCATTTCTGAACCTATTCAATCTTTTACAATCCTATTCTCAAGCTTCCTGTTTTTAACTTGTTCCCTCTTTTTCCCTCTTACTCCATTCACTCTTGTAACCACTTCAACTGCTTGCTTGTTTACCATTCAAATCCGTTCATCCATTCAAATGTTGTGAGATCATAGCAATAAACATAGATGAAAGTTTTGTCAGTTTATGTAAGTAAAAGTTCCAATGCTTTTAAGCCCAATTAGGAGTTGAAGACATAGTCTGCCCCCTGCCTTCAAGTAGCTTTTCACCAAAGTGATATGCTGCTGCCAGTGAACCGCCTATTGCCCCTGCTATTGCTATTGGTCGTATACCAGCTGAAAGAAAATAAAGATTTTTGTTAATCAGTATTGTTCCATTTTGTAACATTTTTCAGCGAAACACTTAACTGACCAACTTAAAGATATATTATAATTATTATTATACGTTGATTCTATCATCACAACTTCGAAAAATAGCAATGTCAGGTCCGAGAATTTATCAAAGGGTTAATATACTACAATACAACCTATTCATAATTTGACAAGCAACCCACCCTGGGCAAATAAAATAAGTTAAAGACTAAGTGAGTTTAAACAAGCATCTATTCATAAAAGGATTTTTAGAGTGGTTTTCATTAACCTGTGAAACAAAGTGTAATAGTCAAATAAGAACAAACGAACACACCGGAATTAGAGTGTATTAAATAATTTATACACTAAAGAGTATTTCAAGGGTTAATGAAAACCACTCTAAAATGCTTGCTAAATATCTTAGGGATTATAAAATTATGACCCTGTCCCACAGACCCCCTAGATGGGCTTTAAACATTATGTCAACCAATGAGTGATAGTTTACCTGTTGATTTGAATATCATACCAGCACTAGCTGCTGCAGCAATAGAGTTAAGCTGATCCTCTTCCCCTCTGACCTTCTCTATAAGACTATCAAGACTACAATACATGAGGGCTATAATACCAAGGCTATTGGCTAAGAATGGACCTCTTCTTGTACAGCCATTAAGTACACTGAAAAGATATCAACATTGAAAACGTGAACATGATGGACTGATTTGGCAAAAAAGGGTATTGTAAATTGGTAAATATGAAGCTGTTCAGTCAAAAAAAAAATACTCAGTAAATATGAAGCTGTTCATTAAAAAAAAATACTTATTCAAATTGGTCACCATATTTTCATTCAGTTTATAGTCTTGGCTAGTCAGTCAAGAACAACATTTATTCAGATTGGTTACCATATTTGAATCAGTGTAGGCTAGTCGGTCAAGAACGATAGTTACTGAAATTTGTCATCATATTTTAATAGTTTATGAATGTAAATAACAAACCTGTTTAATCTAAGTTTAAATTTTTTTCCTTCTGGGTTCTTTAGTCCTTCATATAGACCAACAGCACCACCAGCACCCAGACCTAGTATCAGATAAAAGAAAGTGATATAAATATGGGTGTCATAGGTGGTTTAATATGCACCTATCACTGCTGTGGTTCAGGGTCAAGTCCCAGCTTGGGCATGAATTATATTTTAGTTGAGTTTGTTTGATGTGTTCTGGTCTCCAAAGTCAAGAAGTTATTCTCTGAGTTCTTCGGTTTACTTCTCTCCACAAAAATCAACATTTGAGCAGATTTGTTCTAAAATATTTAATGTAGGGGTAGCGAGTGTGAGTCTCCCAAATTAATCTGGCTAGAATTTGTCTGGCTAGAAGATTGAGATGTTAAAAAGTGATTTTTATAATGATAAATACAATAATAAAGATGACAAAAAAGACTAGATTGTGAGTACTAACTTACCAAGTAAATATGATGTTCCAATACCACTAAACATTCTTTCGTTCCACTGTCTTCTCTTTTTACTGTCAGTAGGAAACACAAACTCTGCACCACCCTAAAATAACATTATCATATTTAGCAATTACAATTATAATATAGTAATGACATACAATGTAGTAATGACAATATTAACATTGGGAATGGTGCTGAGAAGGATGACTTCATTAACAATACTAACAACGAGAATGATTAGTGATGATGATGGTAATAGACATAATGATTGTGATGATGATGACAGGAATGATGATGATAACAATGATGCTGATGATGACAATGGTGATGACTATAACGGTACTTATAATACTGACACAAACACCAAGATTACATGACTTATGATGCTGATCATGATGCTAATGATACTGGTGATCATGCTCATAAGGATGTAAATGCTAATAAAACTGCTTTGCATTCTTTCAAAGATATATACTGTGCGACTCGCCGTACTGTAGTCACTTACAAAAACATTTGATGAATTTTTGACATTATTTTGACATTTTTTCATCTCAATCGGACCAATTACAGATATCAAAATCTCCGACTATCAATATAAACCCTGCCTCTTGATATAAACTTGTACCTGATTGGTCCATTGAGATGGAAAAATGTCAAAATAATGTCAAAAATTCATCAAAAGTTTTTGTAAGTGACTACAGTACGGCGAGTCGCACAGTAAAAGACATGCTTGTGTTATCATACAAAGTGTTGCAGTACCTGATTTAAATAGGATGGATCAATGCTGAGATACGGTGACATTGCCTGTGGCGCGGCACCACCTTAAAAAACAATAACATAATGTTAGCAAATCATAGTATTAAACATGTGGTCGAGAGGTTTCTGGTTTAGCAGAATAGGCAAATTATATTCCAGTTCTCACCACAGGAAACCCAAACTTATTTATTTTGGAAACTGAACCCTCTATCCCAGAATCATTTTCACAATATTGATGAAAAATGACACAAAATATAGATGTTAGTTTATGTGGCCATGCTTCAAGCATCAAACACTATGTTTGGGCTATCCATGGCTAGAACGAATAAGTGTCCAAAATATGATTTCCCTATTCTGCTAAATCAGAAATCTCTACTGAGTTTTTGTTTATAAAAATAATAATAAACCATTAGCTTCCTTGTTTGTTAACCGATTTCAGACAACTTAGGGGTTTGAATTCACATGAAAAATGGACATGATGTAACAGTAAGCTATAAAGACATATTATGTAACAGCCATCCAGTGAGGTTGGAATTTCAGTATTAAAATATCCCAACTGCAAATTTCCACTGTCCTATAGTAAAGGTATATAGTTTTAGAATAGATTCGAGGTTAAAATTTCAAGGAAAGTTGTAAGTCATGATGTTTTTGATATTTTACTTATATTTTTAAGGAGAAAAATTTGTAATTTTGCATGATTTTTTTTATAATACAGAAAATTAACGAAAGTCTATCTATTTTCGCACAATGAAGGTATTAAAATATCTAAAAAATAATAAATATCGACAATGAGTTTGCTTTTTACGTGGAGTTTGGATGACACGACAAGAACACAATTCGCATTGTATGCATTTCTATCTTCTAAACTACAGCAAATAAAGCTTAATTTAATATGCGAAGTAAATATATCTAAAACACGAATATTGCTTTTAAATTACATACGCCAGTTTAATACATTCATGAGCAAAAACTACGCCAAAATTGTTAAGGATTTTAATGCAGACGAGATGACGTCTTCATCATCAAAGAAGAGTACGAAAACTGATTTTTAACTTACCAGAAAAATCCACAGATGGTACAGAACTTGCATACCGGTCTTCATAACTGTTATCTTTATCTCTCAAGTCCATTTTTGTTCAAATTGTATAAACCAAAGACAGTTTTTTCGGTATTTTTTTACGATTTCAACAAAATCTCATGCAACCCTCGTGGAAAAGAGGCCTTTGCGCATGCGTATAGAATTACGCAATAATGGTCTTACACAGGGATACCGCGCCTAGGAAGAAAATCACTTTTTTCAGAAACACAGTAAGCCCAAACTATAAGTTAAAATAAAGCATTTATTTTTTTGTATTTCTTTATATTTATTCAGTCAGTGATTATTACAAATACACAAACAAATAATATGAATAGAACTTGTAGACAAAAATTGAGAAGTTTAAGACAGCCTATACTAGTTCATCCTCGGGAACCCAGGGGTATTCTTCTGTCGCTTGTTTCTCGCTTCCACAACATATACCCCTGGGAACGTAGTCTGTTGGAGCTTGTTCCGGAAGTCAAAATTCAAACTTATTTAACGACTTTCTTTGAATGGTTATCTTGATTTTCAGGAAAGAGCTGAATTTTGACTTCCAGAACAAGCTCCAACAGACTACGTTCCCAGGGGTATATGTTGTGGAAGCGAGAAACGAGCGACAGAAGAATACCCCTGGGTTCCCGAGGATGATACTAGTTTACTCACTAGTTGGTTCACGTCCACAACCTCAGCTTTGATAGCATGTAATATATTCTTTACAATTTAGCTCCAGCTCTCACACATCCACAACCTCAGCCTAAATAGCATGTAATATATTCTTCACAATTTGACTACAGCTCGCACATCCACGACCTCAGCCTCAATAGCGTGTAATATATTCTTCACAATTTGACTACAGCTCGCACACATCCACAACCTCAGCCTCAATAGCGTGTAATATATTCTTCACAATTTGACTACAGCTCGCAGTAATTTAATAAGGAATGTACACATTATTAAACAATTGAAGCTAATAAAAACACTTTAAAATTTTTTTGGCTGTAGTCAAATTGTAAAGAATAAATTACATGCTATCGAGGCTGAGGTTGTTTAATGAGAACTGTGAAAAGGTCTATTATTAAAACACCCTTCCAATACCACAACTCTCAGTGCTTGTCTGTTTCTCGTTTTCCTTCAGTTAACCTGTACATTATGTTGCATAAAGCCCTGGCTAAACTAAGATACATGTAGCGCTCTACCGATTTTTGCGTGCTACGTGTATCATCAATGTTTCTCAGTTTAGCCACCTCGAAAACATTGAAGCGCGCAACAACTTTTGTAGCCAGGACACAAAATTTTTTTCTGGGGGACAGCAGAAATATTTCTGTGCTACATGATTCCTAGTTTAAGCCAGGCCTTAAGTTATTCAATCATTTTGTTCATATAATATTTCATCATCTTATTACATAGAACCACAAACAAGATGCTTGAAGGATGTAAATCTGCACTTCTAGATGTCTGTTTTTCTTCAGTTAACCGGTGTTATGATGCATAAGTTATTCAATCATTTTGTTCATAAAATATTTCATCATCTAATCACAACCACATTCAGAATGCTTGAAGTATGCACTCCTGGATGTCTGGTTTTCTTCAGTTAACCTGTGTTATGTTGCATAAATTATTCAATCATTTTGTTCATAAAATATTTCATCCCCTAACCACAACCACACTCAGAAATGCTTGAAGTATGCACTCCTGGATGTCTGTTTTTCTTGTTATATACACAACCTGTGTTATGTTTCATAAGTTATTCAATCATTTTGTTCATATAGTATTTCATCCTCTATAAATCAAAACCACACTCAGTATGCTTGAAGGATGTAAATTTGCACTCCTTCTTCAGTTAACCTGTGTTATATTAAAGGAGTTTTTGTCCATCAGTTCCCAGACCTTCTCCTGTAAGACAGGCACAATGTCTGCCGATACAAATAGGTGAGTCTCATCCAAGTCTTCTATGATGAATTTCTGTTTCAAGATGTTCCGTTCGTCCATGTGAAGGAGAAACTGTTTGACGGCTGGATCACTTGAAAAATAAAAATTTAAAATATCAATATCCTTAACCGTAAATAGATAATAGCTAGGCTTAATAAATCAAACAAAAATCAAACCTACCATTCTATGAGGACACCTTTTAGCACGTTCACCATGTTGTACTTGTTAAGTTAAAGTCAAACGCCGTAATAAGCCAAGAGAACAAAATTAACTATCCGATCATGACTCGTCCGCCATCTTGATTTTCTACTCAACCGAAAAGAATTATGGGGGATTTATGAAATATTGATAACGAAAACGCTGAACTTGGGCTTCCTTAGCCTCATGTATAGCCGCAGTCTAATCTCTTAGGGGCTTCACTTATTAGTGTATTGAATAAGAATAACCGACCCTAAAAACGTCTGCGCAGGAGACTAGGGCTTCAGGTGATTTATGCTTTTTATTGGATTTTTTTCTAAATGTCAGCACTTTCAAAAAAAGATCAGTCGCTAAAGACGCTAAAGCATCGGACAGGCACGATCAAAGATAACGAGTGTGAAGAATTCAACATATATTCTTTTCTCACTTGCGAATTTATTATTAATGATTAGTCTTCTTCAAATTTGCATTTATTCAGTTAAAAATAGTTGGAAGTTTACAAAGCTATGGACTCCCACAATAATTTCAATAGACATCTTTACTCACAATGCAAGCCATCTAATTACAAGAACGTCCGGTCCTGAGTTTAGAATTTAGTGGGAGAGAAATTTAAAAAAGACAATGAAGAAGATCACTCATGCAAGATCAAGCTGAGCTCTTCCTCAATATTTTTTCAACATTTTTGCAATTAATTGAATGTCAGTATCGTAATACTTATTCGTGAGCCCAGTTCTGTCAATGAGTTTTTTTCAATTTCTCAGAATATTAACTCAGAATGGTATCCATGGAGACCGTTCCCTTATCAACGTAAGTTACGTTGATAAGGAAACGGTCTCCATGGATATCATTTGCAAATGCTCTTTAAAAAATGTCAAAAGATGATATTGATCTTGCTTAAAAAGCTTTGGGAAGAACTGTTTTTCACAACAGTGATTGCCCAAAATAAACTCGCAAATATATAGTAAAATGTTGTTAGAAACTATAGTGTATAATATATACATTTTATTGGAACTCCCCATAGGGATTTTCAGGCCAATTTACAAGTGATAATATAACTATATATAATAATAGAAAAATCTAATTTACAATCCAAGAAATTTAATATATATCATGCCAAAAGATTGTATAATAAACAGCAAAATCATTTATTACCTAACTTATTCAAAGTACCATTATTCGCAAATAGACTAAACTACATGTACAAAACTGCGTTGTCCCACAAGAATTTAGATTAAAAACTCAAAGACTGCAAAGGGTGTCAGTATTTTTTATCTTGTTATCAGTTTTATTAATGGCGCGCATATTTTGATTGTATGTCGGTTGGTGACATATTTTCAAGCTGTTTCAGCGGTGGGCGTTGAACGAAATATCTCGACAAATATCAATAATTATAAAATAGATTAATTACGACTTTCCCTGCTAGCAGAGTCTTCCGCAGTTCGATTCTGAATCGAACTGTGGAAGATTCTGCTAGCAGGGAAATTACGAATATAATAGCAACATCCTTTGTAGCTTTGGAGTGCTAGTATCGACTATATCTTCGGCTCCGACAATTTGCACTATTTTCTATTCATTTCTAGTTCTTTCCTAGTTTGAAGTACGATGTCTTACTATTTGTCATTTCTTTTTGTACAACGCTTGTGATCACATGCATGTGTAAATCAATATTCTAAAAAGTTAATCAAAAGTTGAGCAGTTTTAATAACCACATACATGGATCAAACGGGCGTCTTGTTTTGGCTTTGGGTGAAAAAAATAATTATTTTGAACGCTCTCGTAGCACAATCGGCACTGGGTCATAGCGCTATTAAACTGCACTCATGTAATTTAGTAAGTCGGGATCGTCTTTGATCGACCCTAGCTTTAATATATAATGCAGCGATAAATTTCCACAAAAATTCTTTAAAAAGCAGCGCCTTAAAAATGTTTTTTTCCCTCAATTATTTCTCCAATGCCTTTTTAAAGCATCTATATAAATGTTTATACAATTTTTTTAGGCTTTATAATGTGGCCTCGAAACTAGTGTTTCAGTTTTAACATGTAAACCAAGAGGGCATACATTATTTATTATTTCTTGGTGTACGCATTTTTCAACACTACAAAAAAAAGTTTTAAAACGTCCAATATTTTAACGAAATTTTATATAGAAAAATATATTTGCAATGTCAAAACCGGCCTATTTTTTTAAGAATTTTCACCAAATTGTACGTTTATAAGACATTTTTTTCCACCGACAATTTCCATTAAACAGAGCAAAAAAATTGTTTTCACAAGATAAAGTTATTTTACGAATATATACAAATATAAACAAATTATTTAGAATTATATCTTTTAGAATTTTCACCGAATTTTACGTTTAAGGCAAATTTTTCCATGCACCAACAATTAATGAAATAATTTTGTTTTCACAAGATAAACTTATTTGCTAAAGATGAATATATAAACAAATACTCCAAATTGATTGGGCAATTATTTATTGTGTCAACTGTTAACAATCACGCCTCCATTAACGGCTTTGGTAAACATTTAGCCTTCATCCAGTTTATCCGGTGTTCCTTACGACAACCATCTGCTTGTATCCCGAGAACCGAACAATTAAACGCCGGGGCTAATATATTCTGGAACTGGAGCTTATCAATATACAAAAAGAAGTTTCTAATGATTGGTTTGGTGATGCGGTCTGTTGAGCATCTAACGGCGGGCACTATTTAAGTTGTAACCAAACAAGTTTCTTGTGACTGATGTGTTGTTTGTTTAAAGTATACGGACGATCTACGGGACTATCTACGTTTATAGCAGATAATAAGTAAAGATGCCATAATTGAAGGGTCAAGAGTTGGTAAATACCTAAGATGACATTTATAGTTTAGCGAATGTTTCAGGACAAGACGTGTGATCGATGGCCGCTAACGATTCTGAATTAACGGACAACGAAACAGCTCGTCAAGTTTCTCTGGGATACCTCATCATTATTGGGATACTTGGAGTGGTTAGTAACTCGTTGGTAATCATCGTATTTGTCAAACACGAAAAGTTACGGACCGCAGCCAATTTGTTTATACTTAACTTAGCGATATGTGACCTCATCATTTCTATCATGGACGGTGCTTTCTCGATTCCTTCAACTTACAACCAGCGATGGGTATTTGGTAGAACAGCCTGCGTTTTCTACGGATTCATACACTACTTTTTTATCAGTACAACAGTTAGTACACTGGCTGCTATCTCGATTGATCGTTTTTTTTACATCACTAAACCGGCCCAAGTTAAAACATGGAGGATTACAAGAACTCGAGCTCTAGGAATGTTATCGGTTATCTATATCTACGTTCTACTTTTCACGTTTCCGCCACTTACAGGATGGAATTCGTTTGTGACTGAGGAGTATTTTTACAGTGGTTGTTATATAAACTACAGTGATCAAGACCCCGCGGCTATTGGTTACTCAGTGGTAGCTTCAACGTTCTTGTTTCTGGCGCCATTAATTGTTATGATCGTGTGTTATCATAAAATCTATAAGGCCGTACGTACTAGTACGCGCAAAACCATATCAAGGGGACCTGGTCCCCCTGGAACGCCTGGCACCTTGCGAAAAAAGTATCCTTTATTTAAAAGAACTCACGTGCAGACTGCCAAGATGATTATAGTGGTGATATTTTTCTGTGTGATTGTCTGGCTACCATACGTTGTAGTATCGTTAATTAAGGCATTTACTGGTAATTCAGTTGTATCACCTCTGAGTTCACACATCACCATACTCATTACTAAATCATGCGTGGTATACAATGTCTTAATATACGTGTTTTTAAACCGTAAACTTAAGTCTTCTATTATTTCGCTTATTTGCTGTGGAAGGCTACCTCAGTGGCTCAATAGAGTCGACAATACTTCGATATCTAAGAAAAGAATTAGTCGAATGGTTGGCGAGACAGATAAGGAAATTCCTTCAGATACAGCGCGGAATAGACTGAGCAGGCTTTTCAAATTGGGGCAAAATAATGATTCGGCAAACAGTTCTGAACTCCCTACTCCAGTTATGCAACGCAAACAAAAAGGCCTTACAAACCATGCTTTAAGTGGTTCATCGCCTTCTCTGTTGCTTAACGGGAAAATCAAATCTGTAGATTATCGTGATAATTGTCCACAAACTTCAGGTATGAACAACGAAGCTTTAGAAATTGTAAACTGTGAGACAAACGACGAATCAAGTAAAAAAGAACCTAACTCGAGGTCATTGAGTCAAACGCACTCAGATGGTCCTGAAAACAATATCCTCTCATTCAGTACACTTGAATTTGAAAAACATGCTATTAGCAGCAAAGAGCCACATCCGGGTCTGGTCAAATCAGGAAAGAATGACGTCACAAGAGTCGAGGCGCGCAGACGAGCCTTGAGGAAAATGAACCACAAAGAAGCAGGAACTCGGAAACTCCCGGAAATCCCCAAAACCGAACCAACAAAGAGCACAATTATGAATAATAACAATGGAAAACTTGATCAGAAAGATATCTCCCCTATTGTTCTACACAGTAGAGAAAATTCGTCTTCGACAGCAAACCCTAGCTCAAACAATAGTCTAAGCGATACTTCCGCGTCACCAACTGCCGAAATGACGCATGGCAAATTTCGCAGGAAGAATAGTGCGCTTAAGCCTATTATTCTACATAGTAGAGAGAATTCAACTTCAACCGCAATACCTAGTTCGAATCACAGTTTAAGCGAGGTTTCAATAAACACTAGCCTGACTAGCGCAAAGGACGACAGCTCAGTCGACGTATCGCCGCGAACGCCATCCATGGCTTACTCGACACCGCGAAACCTCTCTAGAAAGTCGAAGACTATTGGCTACCGCGGTGGCCGCAATGTGCTTCTTCGTGAACGATTACGTCATTCTAGTAAAGACCCACTGCATGTTTCGCCGAGTGAACTCCAGGAAATTAGGACTTACTGGAAACGAATGAGTCTTCGTTTGGACGAAATCAATATTGATGAAGATGTTTAGTTTATTGTTCAATTTTTTTTAATTCAAAGACGAAAAAGGAAATATGCATGGGAATACGTCTAGCTATTTTGAAAAGCACTTCAATAATTGGTATTTATTTAAATGAAAACAAGCGAGTAAGCTAGTTTGATATATGAGCCCCTCCCAGGGGGGTGCATGCTCCTATGTTCCCTTGATCTTTTTGCATTTTCTAGATCTCCCTTGTTCCCCATAAGTAAAATAACTGTTTCCCTGAAATGTTTTACCTTATTATCCCATCATCCCCCAAAACTATTGTTTTATCATATTTTGTTCCCTTGTTCCCTGAAAATAATTTGGCAGTATCCCTTGTTCCCTTAAAATCAATGTGCTTGTTCCCTTGCTCCCTAAAACCCCTGGGGTGTTACAAAAATGTGAATTTAAATTTACTGACGAAGGGCTAAAGCTCGAAACAATGCTTAGAAAAATTAGCAAAATGTGTATAGTTTACTGACGTTTCGAGCTTTAGCCCTCCGACGAAGGGCTAAAGCTCGAAACGTCAGTTAAGTTTCATAGTCTTAATTAAATCAGCGAAATGTATATATAGTGTCTTAGCGTTTGCATGATTTAAACCAAGATTCAAAGGATACTCAGAGATAACTGACCAGTACTGAATCGAGCTTTGAAACTGATTGGATATGTTCTGTCTGTTTTCAAGCTGAAAATCTCATAAATTATTTTGTAAATATATAGCAATCAAGTTTAAGCTATGAAAATTAATATTTATTTATAATATAAATTATGTGTTTGTATTTACAGCTTGACTCATGTTTTCATATGTACAATCCCCTGCAGTTTTACAGTGTGACTTCTGAAACCGTGGCCACCAAAACAAGATTATCCAATCACGATCGAGAATATGAACAATAGAATCTCTACAAATACTTGACTTTTTTGCTTAAAATGCTAATAATTTTCATTATTTGTGAACGGAATAGATAAAGATTGAATAAGAAACATCTTAGCCTGTGAGAACCCTCTACAAGTTTTTTGTTTGATCTCAAAAGCTATTTATTTTGACTTTTGTTTGGGTGGACCCGGTTTCAGTAGTCGCACTGTAAAAGCCCTCACTCACTAGATTGTATCTATACTAACAGCAGCGAAAAATCCGAGAATTATTCACTTGGTTCATGTTTCAATATATTTTGACACAATCACCTTCAGTTGAAGCAAAAGATCAGTTTCTTGCCAACCTCGTTCCCAGGGCCCTCTCCATTTGCCCCACCCAAAAGGAACGAGTGTGGTTCCTTGCCTAAACAGTTTTGACAATACAATCTTTGCAACCCTTTAGTTTAATCAGGGGCGAGCCATTTGACT
Source organism: Metridium senile (assembly GCA_949775045.1). Taxonomy (NCBI): domain Eukaryota; kingdom Metazoa; phylum Cnidaria; class Anthozoa; order Actiniaria; family Metridiidae; genus Metridium; species Metridium senile. The sequence continues at coordinate 7,007,038 of OX459101.1, read as the reverse complement.
TTTGAAGGGGGAGGGGGAAGGAGATTTTAATGTATGCAATACTTTCAAGAATAACCTGCGATGCCGGCGGTCTGCGGCGGTCTCCCTAGTAACGCAGACCTCCGGCAACGAAGGCTATTCCAAGTAGAAATCCTTCAACAACATGAAAGCTTGAGTGTTCCTCTTGAAAAAAGAAATACAATCATCTTGAGAGAATACATTCTGTGCGTGTGAATACTAATTTTTATTAGAGAGATATGGAAGAGCGTTGACGTTCCTCTTGAACAAATAAATCTATTATGGCCAACTGAAAATATTGTATTTAGAAAACATTGAGAAAAGTCCATGAGGGCTATCTCCCAAGAGGATTAATTGGAAAAATATTGAGGCAAGTTAAGTGAAAAACTGTATATCTCCCAATTAGTGGATTGTATTGGAAAACCATTAAGGAAAGTAAATAGGGTCTATTTCCCAAGAGGAATAATTGGAAAAGCATTGAGGCAAGTGAATTAGGTATATCTCCCAAGATGATTGCATGGGAGAAACATTGAGTGGGCTAGCTAGCCGGAGCTCTCCTGTGCGCAAATAAGAATAGGCAATGTAATCCTTAGTGTTAGTAGTCTCTAAACACATTCTTTTCTTTTGCAATTGTTCTTTATCAAGTAGCACCGACTAAATAGTCATTTTCTTGCTCAGGCGAACGAAAACCTCTCTATATCGAGCCTGTGAAATTAAAATTGACAAGACTAGAATGTCTATACTACTATGTGTTTTTAAGGCCAGGCAAACGGTTTCAACATTTGCTTCAACATCCGTTCGATTTTGTTGAATGGCAATGTTTAAACGCTTTTAAACTCTTTCAACATTGTTGAAACGTGTTAAATTAAATCGATGTTGAATTGATGTTGAAAGAGGTTTAAACATTGCCATTCAACAAAATCGAACGGATGTTGAAGCAAATGTTGAAATCGCTTGCCCGGGCCTTTATCACGTCACTGCTGTGTTTGTGCATTAGCCTATGATTGTGTGTTTTCTTCTAACTGCCATCTTTCTCAATTTAGGTTTAGCATGCAATGTTGGGAGGAAATGATCCCCATCTGTTTTTGCTTAGTATTGTAATTTACACCTCCAATCCTGTAGTGTTATTGTCTAGCTGTAAGCTTAATATAAAAAAATCCCACGCAAACCGGCCACCCTGATATCTGCGTTACTTTTGGTCGCCGGTTGTGATGACTTCATCGTCCAATATAAACCTGTTATAAAAACCTTTGTCGCAGCAGAAGCCACAGTCGGCATTCTGCAAAGGATGTTGGTTATATGAACATCATAACGTGATATATTACACGTTTTTACAACCTCTTTCCCAGGGCCCGCTCCCTTCCCACCAACACAGCGGTACAAGTAAAATGATCCAGCACGCAGGTCAGAAGTTACGCGGGCTCTGGGAACGAGATTGCCAGCACACAAATCTGACATTCGTACGAACTCGATGACTCGATGGAGTGGACGACTTTCATCGTTTTTTCCCCAAAATATAAGAAAAAATACAAATGTATAGACTCGTGGTAGCTTTACAATTTAACAAAGGTTATGTACGTACACCAAACTTAAAGCTTATATATTCAGGGAATTTTTTATAAATCGACTTCAAACATTGTAGTCCGAAATTTCTAATGTTTTTTTTTCGTTTGACCGCATCGATCCATTACCCCATCCTCGTACCCAGACCCTTCTCCGCTTTCTGGCAGATGGTAGACTACCAACATCCTTTGCAGGCTTTATAGTGATGGGGGTGGAGTGGCATGGGTGCATCATGGGTGGGTGGCCTAGTGGTGAGAGTGCTGGCCTTTCACTGCTGTGGTCCAGGTTCGAGTCCCAGCTCGGGCATGGGTTATATGTGAGTTGAGTTTGTTTGATGTGTTCTTCTCTCCTATGCCACGAGGGTTTTTCTCCAGGTTATCCGGTTTTCCTCCCTCCGCAAAAATGAACATGTGAGCTGAGTTGTGTGCAAAATAATTAACGTAGAGGTAGTGAGTGTGTGTCTGAGTCTTCCCCATTAGTAGGGCACACGTGTCCAGTCTGGAAAAATTGAGAGGTTAAAAAAGTGATTTTTTACTTATTTTTAATTTTTATCATGAAAGGGAAAAAGAGAGAAGAATGAATGCATAGAAGAAAGGAAAGAACAAAAGGGATTCACCTACAAAAAAAATAAAAAAATAGTCTCCCTAGAAGCCATTTGTAATGCCGGGCTTCCTGTGCCTTTCCACACAGGGAGCCCGACACTAAAAATGGCGGCGAAGGCAAAAAAATATTAGTGTATCCTGAAAGTTGAAACGGTATTTTCACAGTGTTACCCTTGTGAAAGAAAGTCGTCATGTTTTGATTCGTTTATAATAACGTACGTTTGTAAGTAAGTTTAGTAAGTGAATGAATTAATCATGATAAGATTCTATAATTCAGAAATAAAAATGTAAGGCAACTGATTAAATACTCCGCAAATATGAAAATCTTACAAAAATCATTTCAGAAGAGAATAATTTCAATACACCTGGCTTATTGGTGAGAAAATCCTTTTCACGGGATCCCTGTGTTCAATCAATTGCTCATGCGCGTAGCGAAAAATGATAAATATAAAATACAGAATAATTCTTATGTAATTTTAAAATATAGCGATGAGTTTTTAAAGTAAAATAATTTTAAAATAGAACAAAATATGAGGGTAAATTGAATAAATTCGGTTGTGCATTTTCAACCCACATTGCTAACTGAAATTGTGATGTAGGTAATGCAAGCGTGACCTAAGTTCGATAAAAGGGCCTTTACTTCAGTGGTACATGGGTTCGTATGGACCCGTGCGGAATCGCCATCAAGAGATTTCGGAGGCATAATATTTGGAACTTTGCGGCAGCTAGCGTCACTTACGCCGGCGCCCTTACATATGAAAGATAAATTTTAAATATACTGACAACCGAGCTCAGTACAACATTAGCTTCGCGGGGAGAAGAGGAGCGAAAGAACTTCTGATTTCTCAGGTTTACGTCGAACGGCTTTGATCTTTTGCAAATATTTCTGCAATACATAAATTGTTCTTCATCATTTAGACTTTTGACATCCTTAGATTTGTTATTATAAAATTTACTAAATAGTATGCCATGTTGGCGTCTCAGAGCCGCTCTATTAATAATGTTGGTATTGCCCTCAAGCTTCGATCAAAATATTCGATTTTTTTTTGAAGCATGCAAAAAAAAAGCGAGTTAAAGTCTTCCGGCTCAAATCTACAAATATTAAATGTGCGTTTTCTTACTGTGACACAGTTTAATATCGATTAGTCATCGTTAATTTCGATTTATCAAACGTTATACTGATTCCTTAGAGATGTTTCCATGCGTCTTACTCTGAATTTTCCAATCTATTTCTTCTTAATATTAGGAAATCGCGCAATCTAATAAAGCACTCTCAGTGACAGACTGCTGTGGGTGTTTTGACTGTCTGATTAAAATTGAGGAAGTAGGAGATTTGATTTTTTATACTTCCAAAAAGTGTTTTTTATTTCCAATTTTTTCATAATATCGAATTTCTTGACATCTTTAACAGCTGCCAGAAGCAATGGAAATGTTTATAAATGTATATTCTTGAAAAAAAAATATTGACACCTTGCTTGGACCATAGATAGGTGAAAAATATATTTTAAAAAAATACGAAGGTAGAAAAAGGGAAAATTTTCAAAATGAACATAAAAAACGATAGTATTAAATGTTGTTTAATATAAAGAAAAAATTAAAAAAGGTAAAAAGAAAAAAGCAAAGAGAAAAAGAAAGAGTTATAAAAAGAAAAAAAAGTACCAGGAGTGGGGTTCGAACCCACGCGTACATTCGTACATTGGAACTTAAGTCCAACGCCTTAACCACTCGGCCATCCTGGTTGCTTGCAGAAATATAGTCTTAAAAACCGTATTCATTTGCGATGTCTGTTTATTATTTATTGGACCGAACGGTTCATTTTGTAAAGTTAACAATGTTCCAGTCTCAATAAAATTCGAAAATAGAGAAAAGAAATAACACGATTATATAAACCAAAGAAACTTGTCTTAAATTTGGCTTTATGCAATATTTATTTGTTTTTACAAAGACATTTCAACACGAAAACAAAATTCAAAATATTCTTGAAATTAAAGTAAAAATTCGAAGCAAAGGAAACTCAAAAATCTGATTATATTTAGTCAAAGGATACTTAATCTTTGATGAATTTTAAGCCATTTTTTTAAATGACTGTTGAAGGATAAAAAGAGATTTTGATAAGGACGGCGGTGGAGTGCGGACTCGATGTGAGCGGAATGCATAGCGGAATATTCTTCCCGTTGTCATATACTTTTAATCGTTTCAAATGAAAATAATAATGCTAAAACAATTTTTCATTTTATTTGATTATTGTCTTTTCTATAAGGGTTCCTCAAAAATAACCTCCATGTTCTTGACGGGAATAATGATTGTAAGTAACACTAAATATCTCAACAATAACCTCCATGTTCTTGAGGAGAATAATGATTGTAAGCAACACTAAATATCTCACCAATAACCTCCATGTTCTTGACTAGAATAATGATTGTAAGCAACACTAAATATCTCAACAATAACCTCCATGTTCTTGACTAAAATAATGATTATAAGCAACACTAACTATCTCACCAATAACCTCCATGTTCTTGACGGGAATAATGATTGTAAGCAACACTAAATATCTCAACAATAACCTCCATGTTCTTGACGAGAATAATGATTATAAGCAACACTAAATATCTCAACAATAACCTCCATGTTCTTGAGGAGAATAATGATTGTAAGCAACACTAAATATCTCAACAATAACCTCCATGTTCTTGACGAGAATAATGATTGTAAGCAACACTAAATATCTCAACAATAACCTCCATGTTCTTGACTAAAATAATGATTGTAAGCAACACTAACTATCTCAACAGTAACCTCCATGTTCTTGACGGGAATAATGATTGTAAGCAACACTAAATATCTCAACAATAACCTCCATGTTCTTGACGAGAATAATGATTGTAAGCAACACTAAATATCTCAACAATAACCTCCATGTTCTTGACGGGAATAATGATTGTAAGCAACACTACATATCACAACAATAACCTCCATGTTCTTGACTAGAATAATGATTGTAAGCAACACTAAATATCTCAACAATAACCTCCATGTTCTTGACTAAAATAATGATTGTAAGCAACACTAACTATCTCAACAATAACCTCCATGTTCTTGACGAGAATAATGATTGTAAGCAACACTAAATATCTCAACAATAACCTCCATGTTCTTGACGGGAATAATGATTGTAAGCAACACTAAATATCTCAACAATAACCTCCATGTTCTTGACTAAAATAATGATTGTAAGCAACACTAAATATCTCAACAATAACCTCCATGTTCTTGACGGGAATAATGATTGTAAGCAACACTAAATATCTCAACAATAACCTCCATGTTCTTGACGAGAATAATGATTGTAAGCAACACTAAATATCTCAACAATAACCTCCATGTTCTTGAAGGGAATAATGATTGTAAGCAACACTAACTATCTCAACAATAACCTCCATGTTCTTGACGAGAATAATGATTGTAAGCAACACTAAATATCTCACCAATAACCTCCATGTTCTTGACGAGAATAATGATTGTAAGCAACACTAACTATCTCAACAATAACCTCCATGTTCTTGACGGAAATAATGATTGTAAGCAACACTAATTATCTCAACAATAACCTCCATCTTCTTGACGAGAATATTTTTGACGTGAAAATAATTACAAACTAAATTAAGCTTAAAATATCCTTGCTTCAATACATACCAATAATTCAAGTTTCCGTGTTATAATAATTAATGCTTTGGGCAACCTTTTTCGGATGTCACCCGGAAAGGTTTAAAATATCCGGCCCTTAAAATGGAAAATCCACCCCAAACCATCGAACTTACTTACCACTGAACATGTACCGTTTACACAGTCTAGTTTGAAATGTGAATTGAGATTTTTAAACTGTGGAAAACGCAAGCAAGACAGGTTAACTCACCGATCAATACGGTAAGAAACTATTTTTTTCTGATAGAAACGACAACTATTAATGGGGAAAAACTCACAAGAGTTCTTCACATTCGAGCTCTCCATTGCCGGTAGTCGTAGCCTTGATAACATGTTGTATGTTGTTTTGTATTTACTACAGCCCGTGGTAAGGAAAGTTCTTCATTTCGCAGCCTTAGCCGATAACATGTAATTTATTCTTCTGTATTTACTACAGGCCGTTGTGAGGAAAGTTCTTCATTGCAAATTCTTAGCCTTGATAACATGCAAATTATTCTTCTGTATTTAATACAGGCCGTTGTGAGGAAAGTTCTTCATTGCAAATTCTTAGCCTTGATAACATGCAATTTATTCTTCTGTATTTACTACAGGCAGTTGTGAGGAAATTCTTCATTGCGCAGCCTTAGCATTGATCAGTAGCATGTGATATATTCTTCTGTATTTGGTACAGCCTGTGGTAAGGAGAGTTATATATTCTTTTGTATTTAGTACAAAAATGATTCCTTCCCCCTTTTTTTATTAACAGCGCCTTTCTTCCATCTCTCCGATTTCTTTAAACAATTCTCCCTCCTACCTATATTTCCCCCAGTGACTTCTTTCCTTTCCCAGTCTATTCTGAGGTTTTCTGAACTGTATTTTCCCCTCCAACCTGAACCATTTGTAAGGTTTGGTAAGGATGCGCGCATCACTGACCCCGCACAATATATTTTACAATTCTTTTTTCTTTGACAAATTAACTTCATATTCAGTGTACTATTTATATCTAATTCTGTTGCAATGTTTGCACTTAGTGAATCATTTTTAGGCTTTCTTTTGACTTCATTTAATGGTTTTGACTTTAGCTATTAAACAGTGTTTACTTGGCCGCCTGTGTGGAGAGCCTAAGTGGATTTAGTTTGATAAAAACCGTTCAATATTTGGAAGATTAAATAAATAATCCTAGTTGTGCAACGATACAAAGACAAATACAAGATATTGTCATGAATAACAATCCGGAGAACTGTTTTTCTTGCGGCGATCGATATTTTAAAGAGGAGTGTTTCCTGATTAGCCTTACAAAAATGTATAAACAATTAACTAAAAATTGTTGTCGCAATCTGTCTACAGTCCACACTTTGAAGCCTGCAAAGGATGTCGGTAATCGCCGCGGCGCTTATTCCCCCCCCCCCCCCCCCCCCCTGACTGAGAACTGCGAATATTTGCGAGCGGGGAAATATAATTATTTTGAACTGAAGAATATAGCTTTTGATAAAAAAATATTTCCAATGCTGTTCTATAGTAACATTTTAGCGTTAAAGTGCGGCGCTTATTCGAGGGCGGCGCTTATTCAAGTAAATACGGCATGCACTCTCTTGACTGAAAACACATTTACAAACAATAACGAATAGATGACATGGTCAACAATTTCCCCACCCCACTACCGTGCGGTATAATTCGACACTATCAATCGAAAACTATTTTTTTTCTTTTTTTCAACAATTTTATTGAGTGATAACTACTAAGTACAAATTAAAAAAAAATTTACAACACTTGTACTAAACATTTGGATCACCCAAAGGGGAAAGCGCGAACGGGACTCTAAGAATTGGCACTGACACTAAAATAGAAACTACTGACTTGATGCATCAATATCGCATACTCGAACAGACACTCGTTCTAATATCGACCGGTAAATCTCTCCCTTGACCATCTCTAAAGGCCCGAGCAAACGCACGCAACATTGTTGGCCAACATTGTTGCGATACGGTTTGTTGAACACGAGAACAAAAGAAATGCTGGATGAGTTTCATCAAACATCATCCAACAGGGTGTTTAAACAGGCCCAACATGTTGTAGCAACCATGTTGGTCCAACAATGTTGCTTGCGTTTGCACGGGCCTTAACAGAATGAACCGCGTGACATGAACGTTTTCCAGAATTACATGTCGCCCCGATATCAATAGACTTATGCAGATACATGATAAAAATATCATATGCACTTTGCGGGAATTGAACCCACGGTTTCGGCTTTCTAGTCCGACGTGTTACCACTACACCACAAGGACCAACCACGCTGGACACGCAGCCAGACAATGGTAGTATGGAGTAATAGACTTATGCAGCTAACTAATTATAAATATTGGGGCAAACAGCAATTTATTTATCAATGCATCAAGAAATTTAAAGATTTAGATATTGAATTGCGTATTAAATGGTAAATCTTCAAATATTTTTAAATCTAAGCTTAGAAATATAATTTAATAACTATTTTTTAGTATTTTTTTTTTATCTTAGTTTTTAATTATTTTTATGATTTTATCATTGTACTGTACTTTTTATAGATTTATTTGTATAAAAATCGCCAGCCTCCCGCAGGTTACAGTGGAGCAGGAAAAACCAGCGAAGCAGGAGAGGAGCGACTCAACTCGAAGGGGGGCTCCGTCTCTCAAGAGGAAATATATTGAACTGAATTACTGAGAATATTTTAGTTTTCCATCGTTAAACATTAACATCATCATGATGATCATCATAATTGTTATTATTAACTTATAGTTATGTATGTTTCTTTTGTATTTTGATATCTACGAAAGCCGAGGAGGGACTTCAGACTTCAGACTTCAGAGATAATTATCTCTGAAGTCTGAAATCTTAAGTCCATCCTCGGCTTTCGTAGATACCACATAGAAATGTTTGGAACACAAATTCTTATTTCCAGAGCTTTTGAATTTTAATAGGTGGAAATGTACATGGTAAGACGTTAAGTAACACGTCACGGTCTGTTCAAGCACTTGAAGTGTCATGATAAATATTGGCGCTTTCGCAATTAATCAGATTACGCTAGTAATAGGCTCCTTGTATTGGCACGTCACGTGACACAATCTTCCTAAATATAGCAACAAATAAATTTCAGAATTGATAAGATAACCTCGAAATGATAAAAATAGAAGGGTGAAGTTTTTGCTCATTACTCCATGGGCGAAGTCGATCGAGTTATCATATCATCACCCTCCCTTCTTCCCTGTCTCCCTTTGTACCTATCTCCCTCAATCACTCCCTCCCTTCTTCCCTGTCTCCCTCAATCACTCCCTCCCTTCTTCCCTGTCTCCCTCAATCACTCCCTCCCTTCTTCCCTGTCTCCCTCAATCACTCCCTCCCTTCTACCCTGTCTCCCTCAATCACTCCCTCCCTTCTTCCCTGTCTCCCTCAATCACTCCCTCCCTTCTACCCTGTCTCCCTCAATCACTCCCTCCCTTCTTCCCTGTCTCCCTCAATCACTCCCTCCCTTCTACCCTGTCTCCCTCAATCACTCCCTCCCTTCTCCCTGTCTCCCTCAATCACTCCCTCCCTTCTCCCTGTCTCCCTCAATCACTCCCTCCCTTCTTCCCTGTCTCCCTCAATCACTCCCTCCCTTCTTCCCTGTCTTCCTCAATCACTCCCTTCCTTCTACCCTGTCTCCCTCAATCACTCCCTTCCTTCTACCCTGTCTCCCTCAATCACTCCCTCCCTTCTTCCCTGTCTCCCTCAATCACTCCCTCCCTTCTTCCCCGTCTCCTTGAATCACTCCCTCCCTTCTACCCTGTCTCCCTCAATCACTCCCTCCCTTCTTCCCTGTCTCCCTCAATCACTCCCTCCCTTCTTCCCCGTCTCCTTGAATCACTCCCTCCCTTCTACCCTGTCTCCCTCAATCACTCCCTCCCTTCTTCCCTGTCTCCCTCAATCACTCCCTCCCTTCTACCCTGTCTCCCTCCATGTCCCTCTCCCTGTGTTTCTTCCTACTCCCCTCCCCCCTCCCCCAATAAACGATTTATGCATGCATATTACTAGAAAGGATGTTGCATGGACTATACTCAGTAATCACTCTAGGCAGATAACGTGTTGAATTAAAGGATATTAGGCTTTGAGAACTTTAGGATTTGCTGCAAATGATACGACTTAACTGATCCGTACGGATTATAGGATATTATATACAATCTTGTAAGATTCATGTCTCGTAGCATGTTTATTCGTATAGCTTTAAAGTGGAGAACTAAGCTCAAAGACGTAGAAACTACGAGCAAACGCACTAAAATAAACCCTCGCGATGTACATAGAAAATTAAACCGATTGTTTTCTATTGTTCTTTATCAACTTGTGCAAGGGAAATCAATCTATAATCATTTTTTAATTCGCACTAGTGGTTCTATGGATTTACTATCACTGAAATAATCATACAATCATTTCAAAAAGGATGACGGTATGAACGATGAATGGCGAACGGTGATTGCACGACCGAAAGTAATTGTGGGTCTTTGATATTGATTATTTATGCATCTTTTGTATCAGAAAACGAATTTACAGCACAATGTTAGCCCAGTATAATAAAGTTGTTGTATATATAACCACAATTCCTTTAGGTCGTGCAATCGTCGTTGTTGTATATATAACCACAATTCCTTTAGGTCGTGCAATCGTCGTTGTTGTATATATAACCACAATTCCTTTAGGTCGTGCAATCGTCGTTGTTGTATATATAACCACAATTCCTTTAGGTCGTGCAATCGTCGTTGTTGTATATATAACCACAATTCCTTTAGGTCGTGCAATCGTCATTGTTGTATATATAACCACAATTCCTTTAGGTCGTGCAATCGTCATTGTTGTATATATAACCACAATTCCTTTAGGTCGTGCAATCGTCGTTGTTGTATATATAACTACAATTCCTTTAGGTCGTGCAATCGTCATTGTTGTATATATAACCACAATTCCTTTAGGTCGTGCAATCGTCATTGTTGTATATATAACCACAATTCCTTTAGGTCGTGCAATCGTCATTGTTGTATTTATAACCACAATTCCTTTAGGTCGTGCAATCGTCGTTGTTGTATATATAACTACAATTCCTTTAGGTCGTGCAATCGTCGTTGTTGTATATATAACCACAATTCCTTTCGGTCGTGCAATCGTCGTTATTGTATATATAACTACAATTCCTTTCGGTCGTGCAATCGTCGTTGTTATATATATAACCACAATTCCTTTAGGTCGTGCAATCGTCATTGTTGTATATATAACCACAATTCCTTTAGGTCGTGCAATCGTCATTGTTGTATATATAACCACAATTCCTTTAGGTCGTGCAATCGTCATTGTTGTATATATAACCACAATTCCTTTAGGTCGTGCAATCGTCATTGTTGTATATATAACCACAATTCCTTTAGGTCGTGCAATCGTCGTTGTTGTATATATAACCACAATTCCTTTAGGTCGTGCAATCGTTGTTGTTGTATATATAACCACAATTCCTTTAGGTCGTGCAATCGTCGTTATTGTATATATAACCACAATTCCTTTAGGTCGTGCAATCGTCGTTGTTGTATATATAACTACAATTCCTTTAGGTCGTGCAATCGTCATTGTTGTATATATAACCACAATTCCTTTCGGTCGTGCAATCGTCGTTGTTGTATATATAACCACAATTCCTTTAGGTCGTGCAATCGTCGTTGTTGTATATATAACTACAATTCCTTTAGGTCGTGCAATCGTCGTTGTTGTATATATAACCACAATTCCTTTCGGTCGTGCAATCGTCGTTGTTGTATATATAACCACAATTCCTTTAGGTCGTGCAATCGTCGTTGTTGTATATATAACCGCCATTCCTTTCGGTCGTGCATTATCGCCGTTTGCCATATTCATCGTCAAACATTTTCGAAATCGGTGTGCATACAAGTCTAGTTGTAACGAGGTATTTTTTTCTTTGTGTTTAATGTTTTGAGTTTCATAAGGGAACTAGATATACTGATAGCACTTAAATTGAACTAGTAGGTAGTAGGTATGTCCTGTTGATTATATTTCATTGGTTAAAGTGTCTTACAATCTACGCAACAACAATATCATATTCCACACACAATTCTTAGAAATCAAACCCACGCAGAACAAATTAAAGAAGTGAAAAAATTAGTGAAAAAATGAACATGTGCATGAGCCGAGTTGTGTGCAAAATTAGTAAGGCGCACTTGAACTTTTTAGAAAAGCATTGTATTAGAAAAGCTATTATAGAATTATAAGCTGTTGTAAAAAAAACGTTATATAATTGTACTGAAAAAAATAAATAAAATACCATAAAAAACGTAGGGCGCACTGTGTCCAGCTAGAAGATTGAGACGTTAAAAAAGTTATTATTATTTTATTAAGTCAAATGTCATTTTGACATACTAGCCTCGATCTCATGCATGTAATTCTCTACTGTCACATAACCATAATATCGTAATCAGTTCAAATACAAAAAAAAACACAAGACATTAAGGTTATTGTGAAAGTAGAGAGTAAGCTAAGGGGTGAACCGACGATGGTAGTTAGTTATACAACTCATTAATAACTCAAATCATAACCGTGGATGAGTTCGTATATCTCATACACGATTGCGTGACGACAATAAAAATGGCTGCGGGGGAGACTAGACGGTAAGATACAGTGGTACCTCTATTAAGCGGTCACCATCGGGACTTTACAAAGTGGCCGCTTACTAGAGGTTGGCCGCTAAATAGAGGTATGGAATAGGTATAGGAATAGATTTGGGACTTTTTATTGTGGCCGCCTAATAGAGCTAGGTTGGCCGCTTAATGGGTGACCGCTTAATAGAGATACCACTGTATTTGTCTATGAATTTCCTTATTTAATCATTTTTTTAACTAATGACTTTTAGCCCACAGTATGGTCAATTCCACGGTATTAATTCCATTCCATTTTGGCATGAATACGAGGCTGGAAATGCATATATATTCCTTGTATGAATTAATCTATTTCACAGTTTTGATATTAATAGTCTTTGCACCCACGCAAAGTGCTTTTAGTCTTCGAGCTGCATTAATGTGAGTGAGCAAAACGATCATAATTTCATTTGATATCGCCTCTAATGTAGCCACGTTCACTTGAGAGGAAACAGTTATATTATAATAGCGAAATTACAACGTTATTAAGAGGTCTAAATCTTTGTTGAAGCACTGGAATACAATGGTAAGCATATATAGCGATTCCGAAAAACAATTTGAGATTCAAATGAACCAAGCCAAAACTAGTTAAGTTAATTAAACTAGGTTTTTTTAACTCTCCAACAATAGCCGCTTTTTACACTGACTAAAAGAAGGAGAGATCGTCTCGACGGTCTAATCGTCCTATGACGGACAATTCGTCTGGAATGAATACGGGACGAACACAATTTGAGACGAAAAAGTTGTTGCATGAATCGGAAACATAACGAAAAAATTGTACGAATGAATTTTATCGTCCTTTATTGTGAAAAAGGGCGAACGATTTTCCACATTAATGGAGAGACGCTTGAGTTTGTTTGTGCAGATGAAAACGCAAAATCATTTTCAAACTGTTATTTATTTTGTTATTTATTCAAACTACTTACACACAGAGTTCTATATAAATGACGGTATTCTGATATTTTACTTGTGCACAATTTTCATTCTGATTTCATGATTTTCTTGGAGAAGCCATGTTTACGAAGTACTCACGTATATTTCTATTTTTAATATATATACAAACTCCTTACACACAGAGTTCTATAAATGACTGTATTCTAATATTTCACTTGTGCGCAATTATCAATCAAGTCTGAAAATGCCGTTTGCAAAGTAGTCACGTATATATTTTCATAGTTTATTACAACCATCGAAACTGATAAGAAATAGTTTTTCGCTGTAGATGTAACTGATAAGAATACTGTGCCAATCGCTTAGGTAAGCAATTTTTATTTCTGCGCCATTTTTTATATGATTAGCGCAGTGTCTTCCTTTTACTCCGACGAAGGGCTAAAGCTCGAAACGTCAGTAAAGTTAAGTCAACATTTTTTACGGTGTTACAAATTTCATTATATTACCTATCGTTTATATCAAACACCGTCGACGCAGCCTACTAGTTTACTCGCTAGTTTCCAGCAGTATCTTATTGTTATACTACTGTGATACAGGGAAATATAAAAAACGTTTTAGAGTTTAGACTTTTTCGAAGTTTACTGCCATCTTCACTAGAAATGTTGTGATTCAAAGTACATCGATTTAGTTATTAAACAACGACATTGTCATCGAAAAGCGACATTTTGTCGTACTTAATTGTGAATAGATTGATCACGAGAAGAAGAGATGTCACTAGATTTGACATGAATGACAAATTTGAAGACACATTGTTGATACTAAGTAAAAGGGGGCAAAATGAGAAATATTGACAGTTTGGACAGTTTTATTTCAGAGATAATTTGTTTTAAAGTTTATTGTTAATGGATCATCATCATCATCGTCATCGTCATCATCATCATCACCGTCCAATTCATTATCAAAAACTAGTATAGGCTGCGTCGGTGCTGATATAAACGATAGGTAATATAATGAAATTTGTAACACCGTAAAAAATGTTGGCTTATAACTTTACTGACGTTTCGAGCTTTAGCCCTTCGTCGGAGTAAAAAGTATATATAAAATAATTTTGACCCCTGTTCGCTGAAAATCGATGCTTCCCTTGTTCCCTAGACTTCCTACATGTCTCGCTTGTTAAATTTTCAATTGATTCCCTTCGGAAAACTCTCGGCCGATATGATTATTACGGTGGCCGAGAGGGTTCACCAAAAGTGAAAATGCAAAACTCACTTTTAGGCAAAATTCAAAATGTCAAACGGCAAAAAGTCAAACTCAGGTTCAAAACTTTCACTTTTGGTGAACCCTCTAGGCCACCGTAGATTATTCCTAAACACAGGAACCCCAGAGACTTGCATGGAGCAAGTCTACTTGTTCCCTAAAACCCCTTTGAAGGCTCACTATATATACCACTACCACAATTCGTAATCTAGCTCTGATCTAGTCTGAACTTAAAGTTGTATAATTGCAGCACTTTCCAGGTAAAGAAATACCCATTGAAACTTCACTTATCACCCAATGACGTCACAATTATGTCAGATAAGGAACTAATGGATGCTTATTTTAGAGTAAGTTGCGTCATTGATAATTGACGCTTGTGCTATTAAACAAGCTACAAATGTCTGTGTTGGCCATAATTGAGGACTGAAGCGATTCCAATTATTAAAAAAAGCCGCTCGTAGGCTACACAAGGTGTATCAATCGAATCAAAGCAATTAGAGTAAAGATATTAACTTGATATGAAAAGCCGGCTGCTGTTGTTACGTACTGACGTTACGGGGCTGCTGTTGTTACGTACTGATGTTACGGGGCTGCTGGTGTTACGTACTGACGTTACGGGGCTGCTGTTGTTACGTACTGACGTTACGGGGCTGCTGTTGTTACGTACTGATGTTACGGGGCTGCTGTTGTTACGTACTGACGTTACGGGGCTGCTGTTGTTACGTACTACGTTACGGGGCTGCTGGTGTTACGTACTACGTTACGGGGCTGCTGGTGTTACGTACTACGTTACGGATGTCAATCCTTTTCTCAATTATTTCGCTCGTATCTATTCATTTAAATCTTTTTCTTGTTTTTTTTTTTCTTCGTCACAACGAAAGACGCATGGGACCTGTGTCTCGTTTACGCAAACCCCATTGTGCTCGTTTAATTAATCGTTTGTGATCAGTCCTGTGCATTTTCATTTAGTCTCTTTTAATTTAATAGTCTGTTTTGTAAGTCTGTTTTGTAAGTCTAATTTGTAACTAATACGTGCCCAATAAAGCTGTTAAAAAGATGAACAGATTGAAATCTACACGCATCGTATTAGACTTGCTACAAGTCGACTACTCTTTAGGGATAATATTTATTCAAAACGAAAAAAACCCCGGACTTTGAGAATAGCAACGTAACCACATTAAAAAGAGCTACCAGTTTCCGAAGTCACGGACCGTAAATCTTCGTTGAAGGGAAATGATAACTTATACACAGAAAAAGGGCTACTTCCTGACGATTTTTGGACCGTTGATTTTCGTCGATGAAAAATGATAACTTATACACCGAATAAGTGGCTATTTTCTGTCGTTTTGGGCCGTAAATCTTCTTCGAAGGAAAATGGTATCTTATATACCGAAAAAGGGCTACTTCCTGACGCTTTAGGCCGTTCATTTTCGTCGGAGTAAAAAAAGTGATTTATTAGTCCTAGCTAGTTCAAACGTCGCACGGCTCCGCACATGTATCGAATCTAATGAATTGATTCTGCTTATTTGCATTAGATACGGCACATGTTAGATGCGACGTTTGAACTAGGCCTTATATAACATATAAGTATAACATATAATATGTAAGTGTTTACAAGTGCTGGTATAGACGACTTTCATAAATGGCCGCAACTAATTATCGTAATTTTTAAAATTGATGTTTTAAGAAAAAGAAAGCTATCATATTATTGGCATTCACCATAACAATAACTTGTGAAAATTGAAGAAAAAATGAATAAATTTGAAAGAAGCTATAAGAGTTCGAAAAATCAGAAAAACACAAAAAACGAGGCATCAAACTGGCCTCGGCAGAAAACTACATACAAATGACTACATTTTTCATTGAGCATAACTTCTTTGGTAATTTAGCCAAAGCATCAAAACCTTCCAAACATGCCTATTTCAGGCCTCGTCTACACGAATCCGATCCGGCTGAAACCGCATAGAAATATTTGCGTCCACACGAATCCTGTTGATCGTTTCCTATTCAAAAGTATGCGGTTTCGGTAACCGAATTCACTGGATTCGTGTGGACGATATGCCGTTTTGCATCAAAAAGTATGCGGTCTCAAAAGTATCCGGATCCGTGTAGATGGGGTCTGTGTTTCTTATTGAACATTAATGATTTGTACGTTGCAATAAAAGACAGAAATAGAATGACAAACGTATGAAACGTAATTAAGTATCACCTTTCGTTGATAGCGGCGTAGCATTGCCGGTCGTTTCATTTAATACACCAACGCATTGCTCAGTTACTTGCCATGGTTAATTTGAATCGCTTTAATTCTCAATGTACTTGTTTCTCCTTGAAATAAAGAAGCGACGAAGGAAAAAGAAGGATTGATGTCCACAAAAATCAGCAAATAACACTCTTTTTGCGGTGTTTAAGGCCGTGTTCAAACGTCGAATTTTTGCCGCGTCGAACTTTATTGCATTGGTGGTCAGCGGCTATAAGAAAGGCCGATAACTAGCATATCATGAAAATATCACTGTACTCGAAACGTTCGTAACGTCACTAAGTAGCACTTTTAGTACAGCTAGCTATTACTATCATGGATGCAGCAGAAGTTTTGAATTAAAAAAAGCTATTTAGTTATATTAAAAAATAAAACAAAAATGCTATATAGTTAGCCAGCATCATTTTCATAAAATTGAAAACAATTGACAATCTTTTACTAAATCTCTGTTGTAAAACTCAATCTATAAAAAACAATGTGTCACATAGCAATCAGATAAGCCGTTTTTAAATTGAAATAATTTCTTTTTGAATGATGATTATCATTATTGTCATTGCAAAATACATTAACATGGCTATAGAAAGTTTTTCGATCGCATGCATGTCAGTAATTCATTTTGTGTGGTGTGGAGCTAAGATCAACAAAACACACATATTTCGACAAGAGAATTGAACTCTCCGAAAAGTATTTTTTTACATATATTTTTTAGCGAAGTGATATGAATATAAAAACATGTTTTGAAAATAGTTTTATCGAGTTAAGAAAGGAGAAGAAAAAAAAAAAAAAACCGAACTGATATAAGCCGACTTTAAAGGATAAATAAATAAACAAGAAAATAATTTTTTGTTTTGCGTGTAGATACGAGAACACGTCGTTACCAAATCTCCCTAGCCAGTGGCTAATGTTTAAGTATTCGACACACTCACAGTCGCTACCACTACATTAAATATTCTAGCACACAACACTTCTCACATGTTGATTTTTGTGGAGGGAGGAAACCTGGATAACCCGAGGACAAACCCTCTTGGCACAGGAGAACAACAACACATTAAACAAACTTTGTCCACTTGTCGCCCGAGCCAAGTTTCCACCCATTTCAAAACCTCTGGGAGTAATCACTTATGTTCCAAACATTTGCGTGTCGTAACACAAAAAGCAAATCATCTTATTTCTAAGATTTGAATTGGGTGGAAGGCTTAGCATAGTTACACGCGTTAGACGAATAAGTTTATTTTTGTAGAGCTTAGAGTAAAATAAAACGGCATTAGGTGATGAAACACTGAAAAACGTGATTTTGGAGCAATGGACGTGATGTCGTAACTGAGTAGTGGTGTTATTCATCGCTTGGTAAAAGAGTAAACATCCTTCTTTTTGTTCAGCTTTTGAGCTGAAAGTATCACGTTTATTGCGACAATAATTAAATATTTTTACTGAATATTTATTATTGATGCTAAGCCGAAATACGTTTATTGCGACAATAATTAAATATTTTTACTAGCTTTTACTGAATTGTTATCATTGATAAGCCGAAAAATTATATATCAAAAACATGAAAATACGTTTAATTATTGCGACAATAATAAATATTTTTACAGAATTGTTATTATTGATCGAGTGCTGAGCCGAAAAATTATATTTCGAAAACACTGAAAATACCTAATGAATAAAATAGATATAAAGTGTAAAGCTAAGAGAAAAGGAATGAAAAGAAAAGGCAAAAGAAAACAAAATTTGTATACTTCTTTCTGATGATAATACGCGATAAATAAGACTGTTCATTTGCAGGCATTTTCTGAAATAACAATATTTTTATTTTACTAACACAAAAAAAAACTAAAAACAAAGACTTCACATCTGACGTAAAAATGTTATAATTCAAAACATTTTAAGAGCAACAACTAAGCAATCGGCACAATTCCTACAATTTTACAGTGTTTCACCTTTCATCTCATTTTACATTTATAATAAAAAACAAACGGACAAAATATACTTGCAATCTTTTTCAAAAAAATCAATCGTTTACCTTTTCTACTTTGAAAATTAAAGAAGGGAGATTTGCACTTCAATTACGAAAGCTACGCCAATTAAACCAAAAAACTCATTTGTATTCAAATCATACAAAATTGTTATTTTCCTTTTCGTTTCGCCGCCATGTTTCGGAAGAAAATGTATCAAGAGTTCATTGGCTACTTTCCCTTTCTTAAAAAGTATTTTTTATACATTTTTACTAAATATTATATTACTTCGTTTATATATACATAAATACACGATGAAAGAAAAGCCGTTGACAATTTCTGAAAATTCCGGATGTTCATGGCCGAACGAAAGCTATTATATTCATAAGGGCCTTTGATTGGATGAAGATTTTTGAAGGCTCATTTTTCATTTTGAGTCTGCTAGTCAACGCTTTTTCACTCGGTATTCCCAATGTTCAAAATCCTTACTTCACATTCGGCTTTTACTCAGTTGAATTGAGGAGTTCAACGTCTAAGTTAAGGTAAAAAGGGATGTTGTCTTTAACATCGTAGAAAAAAAGCTATCGGCACTTTGATCTTCAGTTTTGGCTCCACTTGTCTAAATCTCAAGAAAAAAGCTGGTTTTCTATATTTGTTTGCGATATTTCTACCAAAGTAAGTTGTGAAATGATTGTTTGTTTTGGCTCTTGAATTGAAAAAATGTAATTTTGTTGTCTTAGTACAATATATCTAATGTAATTTGTTGGATGTAAATCTGGTCGTTTCGAGCGGCCTGTATTGCTAATTCAAATCAAAACAATTATTGGAAGCTGCGTTAAATATGTTAGATACGCACAAACGAGTAAATATGGTTCATATAGAAAATCTCGTTAATTATACAAGAGCATAACGGGTTATTAGACAGAGTTGTTATTCTAGGACTAATTCTCTCGGGTAAATACTAACCGACTAAGAAAACAAATCTTTCGATTTTTTGATTTCAGGTTATGAACAGGTGGCTTTAAGCTGAATGATTTTAGATTAACTCAACAAAAATCGACCTCGCCATAAGTAAAGGACCTTCAAGGACTACAGGAACAACTAGTGCCTCGAGACTTCAACTGCTACAATGAATTCATCGCTTAAATTCTACAATTCAAGTTCTTTTTTGAACGATTCATCGTACAAGCTTACGGAGAAGGAACTGGTAGCTATCAGCGTTTATATCAGCCTCGTTGGCGGGCTTGGTATCATTGGAAATGTTTTAGTAATTGCAGCGTTTTACCGGTACAGATCTTTAAGAACATCGACGAATACTTTTATAGTCCATCTAGCTTTCTGTAATCTGATTCTGGCTTTATTGGATATAACATTCTCATTGCCATCTTCAATTCGACACAAGTGGGTCTTAGGATTAATAGCCTGTCGATTTTATGGCTTAATCTATCATTTTTTCTGCTCTGTTTCGCTTAATACATTAGCTATAATTTCCTTGGATCGGTACTGGGTTATTACCAAACCTTCTATCGGGATAAAAATAACAATCCAAAGAGCAGTTCTGTGTATTTTGGTATCCTACATCTATACTATAGTGTTTATGGTGCCAGTTTTTCTACAGTGGGAATCGTTCCATGAAGAGGCTTTTTACACAGGTTGTTACATCAACTATACCGACAAGTCATTTAAGAGTCTGCTCAACGCCGTCATTCTGGGAGCTTTCCTCTTCGCTGTTCCATTTGCCGTCATGATATTTTGTTACGGGTCGATTTTCACCTCAGTTCGCCGCAAAGGAAGATACGCAATACGCATGCGCCCGAAATGCCGAACTGGCAAATGGAAATTTGCGATCCAGAGAATCCCACATTGGAGAACTGCGAGAATGATAATAGTCGTGATATTCGTGTTTTTAGTCTGTTGGTCACCGTATGTTATCGTCTCCCTGTGTGTGGCCTTTGGTTCTAGTATAACAGTTTTAACGCTAGAAATTACATTGTTACTCGCCAAGTCTGGTGTCATCTATAATCCATTCATTTACGCGGCGCTGAACCTACGATTTCGCACGGCCTTTTTCGAAATGCTCAACTGCGATCGTGTCGCAAACAGAACGAACTGGGGTGTAAAGAGTAGAGTTCTATCAGGATTTCCAGTGGATTCTAGTGGCTATCTGACATCGCGAGCTAGCGGTTGCCCGTCATCGAAAAGCCTAGGCGCGTCGCTATTGAGAACGATCGAGAGGGGATCCTCAGTCGAAGCGGAGACGCCAAAACCGGGCAGCGCGGATCAAGAACACTTTCTAATCGAACATGGGATTTCGTTTAAACGTGATGACAACAGAGAAAGCTCTAACTCTGATGAACTTCGAGATATGGAGTACGCAGCTCAGAATTTCTTCAAGTCGAAAACATATTGCTCGAATTGTCTCAAAACATGCCAAAAGGGAGCGATGCATGTTCTATGCGGTAGTTGCTCAGTCCCTCATGAAAAACACTGTAAGTTTTCTAACGCTAAAGGCACCAAGTCCTCACTGACAGATAAAAGACAGGGAAGACAAACGAACAAGGAGAAAGATTTTCAGGAGAAATCCACAAGCGGGTCAAACTGGCCCAATTCCAAACGGCAAACCTCACTGATGGAGCATCGAACAGGAAGCTTGGCTGAAATGAATGGTAATTGCATAAACAAAGAGCGACAATACCGAAGAGCCTCGTTACACACAAGGCACACTTTTGCGACCAACTGCGTCGATATCCGAGAAGAGCCGACAAAATCCGACATTTTCTGTCGATGTAAATGTCATTTGAATGAACACAATTTGCGGAAAAAAACTCCCGCTCTCGTTACCTTTAAAGTTAATAGTTCTAGTTCTAGTAAACAAAAGAGTAAACAAAAGACATGTACTTGTGATAATGATAAAACTGGCCAGGATAACAGCACAATAAGCCGAACACCTTCATTAACGCGGGACGGACGCGAGCAAATTAACGACGAGGTTCCCGATGGAAACCCGATGTTTCTACGAAGGACATCCGAATCAATCCGAGTACATGTCGATGTAAAAAAAAATACTGAGTCATTTTGGAGAAGGCCAAGTTTAGTGGTTATGAATAATATTAGGCCGATAACAATTGAACATCAAAACCTTTGAAACTTTTGTATTACGAAAGACGAGGCTCCGAATAAAACCCGATGTTTTTACGAAGAATATCCGAAGCAGTCCGAGTACATGTCGATGTATTAAAAGAAAATGGAAACCTTATGTTTCTGAGACGGGTGAAAAACGCACTGCGCATGTTCGGGTTTTTCTTTGAACAAAAGACTAACTGACAGAAGATTTTACAAAGGGTTTCGTGTTATGTATTATGCTAATTTCTCTTGTATTATTAATTGTCCAGGAAAGAAAACAACTAATGTAATGTGTTAAGAAAAAATAAGCACTAACTTTCCACGAACGGCCTCGACTTTTTAAAGATTTACCAAACGACGGTAAATCTCCAATGGTTTTTCTGTAAACACGACCGTCTTCCGAACATGCGCAGTGCGTTTTTCACCCGTGTCGGTTATGAATAATATTAAGCCGATAACAATTGAGCATTGATCAAAACTTTGAAACTTTTGTATATAAGTGTACTGCATGTTGATCAAAAAAACTTGGTAAAAAAAGATCTGTACTAAAACAAAAAGGTTTTATGATCATACTTTTGAAAACGAATATTACAATTATTGTTGAGATATTTATATAAGTGTTGCTTACAATCAGTATTCTCGTCAAGAACATATGGAGGTTATAATTGTTGTGATATTTAGTGTTGCTTACAATCATTCTCCTCAAGAACATGGAGGTTATTGTTGTGATATTTAGTGTTGCTTACGATCATTATTTTAGTCAAGAACATGGAGGTTATTGTTGTGATATTTAGTGTTGCTTACAATCATTATTTTCACCAAGAACATGGAGGTTATTGTTGTGATATTTAGTGTTGCTTACAATCATTATTTTCACCAAGAATATGGAGGTTATTGTTGTGATATTTAGTGTTGCTTACAATCATTATTCTCGTCAAGAACACATGGAGGTTATTTTTGAGATATTTAGTGTTGCTTACAATCATTATTCTTGTGAAGAACATGGAGGTTATTGTTGTGATATTTAGTGTTGCTTACAATCATTATTCTAGTCAAGAACATGGAGGTTATTGTTGAGATATTGTGTGTTGCGTACAATCATTATTCCCATCAAGAACATGGAGGTAATTGTTGAGATATTTAGTGTTGCTTACAATCATTATTCTCCTCAAGAACATGAAGGTATTGTTGAGATATTTAGTGTTGCTTACGATCATTATTTTAGTCAAGAACATGGAGGTTATTGTTGTGATATTTAGTGTTGCTTACAATCATTCTCCTCAAGAACATGGAGGTTATTGTTCAGATATTTAGTGCTGCTTACAATCATTATTCTCGTCAAGAATATAGAGATTATTGTTGAGATATTTAGTGTCCTACTTAGTGTTGCTTACTGACTCAGTATTCTCGTCAAGAACATGGAGGATATTGTTGAGATATTCATTGTTGCTTACAATCATTATTTTCGATAAGAACATGGAGGTTATTGTTGAGATATTTAGTGTTTCCCTTCGCTTTTCGGTGGGATTCTGGTCAATGGGGACGAGGTTGTCCTTTTGAGATGTCAAGTCATAACTCCTTTTCATCTTTGAAACATTTATCAAATTTGACATTTAACTTTTTTGATAACTATCTCTTCCTCTAGGCAAAACTCCGAGGAAACCAGTTCGACATTGATCGATTAAAGTATTGGCCGAGAAAGAATGGGGATAGACATATTCCCTCTCTCCTCATTCCCAGCGAATCTTTATACAGTGGTACCTCTATTAAGCGGTCACCTCGGGACTTTCCAAAGTGGCCGCTTAATAGAGGTTGGCCGCTGAATATAGAGGTATAGAATAGGTATAGGAATAGATTTGGGACTTTTTATTGTGGCCGCCTAATAGAGGGTGACCGCTTAATAGAGGTAACACTGTAGATCAATCTTCAGTTCGCTTTCTTGGTGTTTTCGCGTTGAGATGATGACTGTTTTGCAGTGAAACCATACCGTGACTTCAGTAAATATGCCCGGAACCGCACAAGAGCTTGGTATTAAATGTTCACATTGAAAGTCGGATTTTTGTAGTTAAAGAGTTTATATGTCAACGGTAAATTGCCCTGAAGGGTTACTCAAAGCTTTTGGCGGTTAACATTACAAAGCTGGCGGTCGTTTTGGATGAAAATGTTCTTCTTGTAAACAGCTAGAATTTCCGCTAATCGACTACCCGGGCGAGGAATGGATTATTCTGACTATTTGGGTAAAAAATTCAAGACCTTTGGGAATAAAAACTTTTGTCCCAAATATTTTCCACGTGACATTGAAATACATAAGACAAAGAATCTTATTC
Source organism: Metridium senile (assembly GCA_949775045.1). Lineage (NCBI taxonomy): Eukaryota > Metazoa > Cnidaria > Anthozoa > Actiniaria > Metridiidae > Metridium > Metridium senile. Next base: position 6,982,684 of record OX459101.1, on the reverse strand, counting down.
CGATTTGAATTGGGTAGAAAGGTACATGGCATCGCGTTAGCCGATTAGGTCTATCCCAAGCTTTTCTCGTGGTATTTATGGAGAATAAATGTATCGTAAATGAATGAACGAACTGGTGAATGAATGAAGGAAGGGAGGCATGAATGAATGAACTGATGGATGGATGAATGAATGAATGAATGAATGGATGGATGGATGATAAAATGAACGAATGAATAAATGAACGAATGAATGAATGAGCTGATGGATGGATGGATGAATGCATGAATGAATGAACTGATGGATGGATGGATGGATGAATGCATGAATGAATGAGCTGAAGGTTGGATTAATGAATGCATGAAGGAATGGATGGATGATAAAATAAACGAATGAATACATGAATGAATGAACTGATGGATGAATGGATGAATGGATGGATGGATAAATGAACTGATGAATGAATGAATGAATGGATGGATGGATGGATGGATAAATGAACTGATGGATGAATGAATGAATGGATGGATGGATGGATGGATGGATGGATGGATAAATGAACTGATGTATGAATGAATGGATGGATGGATGGATGGATAAATGAACTGATGGATGAATGGATGGATAGATGGATCGATAAATGAACTGATGAATGAATGAATGAATGGATGGATGGATGGATCGATAAATGAACTGATGAATGAATGAATGAATGGATGGATGGATGGATGGATAAATGAACTGATGGATGAATGAATGAATGGATGGATGGATGGATAAATGAAGTGATGGATGAATGGATGGATCGATGGATCGATAAATGAACTGATGAATGAATGAATGAATGGATGGATGGATGGATCGATAAATTAACTGATGGATGAATGAATGGATGGATGGATGGATGGATAAATGAACTGATGGATGAATGGATGAATGAATGGATGGATGAATGGATGAATGATAAATGAATGATTGGATGAATGGATGAATGAGAGAACTGATGGATGAATGAATTCCGAATGGATGGATGAATAAATTATGAATGAAGGAATGGATGAATGAACAAACTGATAAATGAATGTCAGACAGACAGACAGACAGACAAAAAGTCAAATGATGGATTCCATATTCTATTCTACAGATTAAGTACGTGGCAATGACAGCACTGCAGTTCGAACATAATACAATAGATCATTATTGAAAACCTGTATAGCTATTTCCAAATAGGTTGAATTGGGAATACTGAATGGTGCGATGTTTTTAGTTAAAAATACCACATAATAATCATAATACTAATTTATAATACTTATAATACTAATTCATAATACTAAGAATACTAATAATACTAATTCGTAATACTAAGAATACTAATTCATTAGATGTTAGAATAGGTTATAAGAAATCGTTATAGAGACAGATAGATAGATAGGCAGACAGGCAGACATAAAGGCAGACAGGCAGACAGGCAGACATAAAGGCAGACAGGCAGACAGGCAGACAGGCAGACAGGCAGACAGGCAGACAGGCAGACAGGCAGACAGGCAGACAGGCAGACAGGCAGACAGGCAGACAGGCAGACAGGCAGACAGGCAGACAGGCAGACAGGCAGACAGGCAGACAGGCAGACAGGCAGACAGGCAGACAGGCAGACAGGCAGACAGATAGGCAGATAGGCAGGAAGATAGGCAGGTAGATGGGCATACAAAAAGACAGGCAGGCAGATAGGCAGACGGACAGGTAGACGGACAGGTAGACGGACAGACGGACAGGCAGACAGAAAAACAGGCAGGCAGGTAGGCAGACAAAAAGACAGGCAGACGGACGGACAGACAAACAGACAAGTAGGCAGGCAAGCAGGCAGAAAGACAGACAGACAGTCAGACATATGTTTTTTTGAGTATGCATAAGAATAATGTAACCTATTCTCTACTTTCACATATCCATAATGCTTTCTGTTTTTGTTGGGTAGATACTGAAATTCAAATTTACTTCAGGTTTAACCGTGAATGTACTATTTGATTTTCAACCATTTTTGACACAGCTATATGATGTCTAATCAACATTTTCATAGTTATAGAATCCTTCACCAGTCTTCCTTCCCAGTTTGTGCCTTGCTACGAGATCCTTCAAGATCTCAGGTGCTTTGAAGATTTGCACATCAGGGTACTTCTCCTCCCAACCTATCGAGAACATTAGTATTGCTATCATCATTATCCTTACTTTCAACATCATCATCATCTTCATCATCACTATCATCACCATCATTATGGTCATCTTCATTATTACCATTATCATCACCATCATTATTATCATCATCAACAGCAGCAGCACTATCATCATCATCTTCATCACAATCATCACCATCATTATTATCATCATCATCATCATCATAACCATCATCATCATCACCATAAACATCATTGTCAGCACCATCATAACCATCATCATTATCACCATAAACATCATTATCAGCACCATCATAACCATCATCATCATCACCATAATCATTATCAGCACCATCATAACCATCATCATTATCACCATAAACATCATTATCAGCACCATCATAACCATCATACCTTTCAAGATAAACAAGGTTGTGTCAATTCCAACGTAATCAGCAAGCTCAAATGGTCCCATGGGATAACCTAAAAAACAGAATAACACATCAACGTTAACATCCAGTTTATATCTACAGCTTTCCTTACTGTATGGAAAATAAAATTTAACAAAACAAAAGCACTGGGAAATGAAAGTGTTAAAGGGAAAGATCGAAAAAACAACAAGCAAACAAATAAACAAACAAATAAACAAAGTAACATAAAAACAAACAAACAAACAAACAAATAAATAAACAAATAAATAGACAAATAAACAAACAAACAAACAAGCAAACAAATAAATAAACAAACAAACAAACAAACAAACAAACAAACAAACAAACAAACAAACAAACAAACAAACCGGCAAACAAACAAAGTAACATAAAAACAAACAAACAAGCAAACAAATAAATAAACAAATAAATAGATAAATAAACAAACAAACAAACAAGCAAACAAATAAACAAACAAACAAAAAAACAAGCAAACAAACAAGCAAACAAATAAACAAACAAACAAGCAAACAAATAAATAAACAAATAAATAAACAAACAAACAAATATAAAAACAAACAAACAAGCAAACATATATACAAACAAACAAGCAAATAAACACACAAACAAACAAAAACAGACAGGCAAACAAACAACAACACACACCGCACAGAATAACTTCATTGTGTCAATGATTCACAATACAATCTTGTTTGTTCAAGGTGGTCCTTTTCCTTTTGAAACGTCAATAAAGTTAAGTCAACAGTTTTTACAAATTTCATTGTATTAACTATCTTTTTAATAGACCTTATTTATTCTCAGTGATTTCCCAATACAATTTTTTAAGGAATAGTTTTTTTATCTAAGGTGTCTTCTCTACCAAAACATTTCAATCACAGAAAAATATTTTCCAACAACACTGTATTAAGATAATTGTATTGGGAAAACATTGAGGCATGTAATTAAGGTCTATCTCCAAAGAGGATTGTATTGGGAAAACATTGAGGCAAGTAAATAAGGTCTATCTCCCAAGAGGACTGTGTTGGGAAAACATTGAGGCAAGTAAATAAGGTCTATCTCCCAAGAGGATTGTATTGGGAAAACATTGAGGCAAGTAAATAAAGTCTATCTCCAAAGAGGATTGTATTGGGAAAACATTGGGGCAAGCAAATAAAGTCTGTTATTATAAAAAGGACTATCTCCAAAGAGGATTGTATTGGGAAAACATTGAGGCAAGTAAATAAAGTCTATCTCCAAAGAGGATTGTATTGGGAAAACATTGGGGCAAGCAAATAAAGTCTGTTATTATAAAAAGGACCAGCCAAAACACGACTCGGGAGAAATAATAAATAAAAGTAGAAAACCTTGCTGACAATGAAAAAAATTGAATTATACAAATGTATATCAAATATTGTCATCTGTAAGTAGGAATAATGACAGTAAATGAATACCATATGATGTATAAATATGTCTTTGAATGTTAAAACACATAAATTAAAAAGAACTTCCTGACCCATGCTGGGCTTAAACCTTCACCTTTTAAAAACATTTCACACAGTAAATGAGCATAACAATAATAATAGTAGTCCTAGTCATAATAACAATTATTTAAGACTATGGGGTGGATAATTATTGCTACATTTTTTTAAATCCGATTTGATTAAGTTGTTTCATTTGTGCATTAGCATTGATTGATGGCAACCTCCTCTGAGGGCAATTCTTGACTCTGGGCTTCCTGTGGTGGAACAAAAGGTGGGGGGAGTGGGGTGAGAGAAAAGAAGAGGTGGGTTGCCCGCAGAGAAGGCTACCATCAAGCTATTAAATGCACAAATTATTAAACTTAATAAAATCGGATTAAAAAAAATTAAGCTTCTAGCTTTAGCCCTTCGTCGGAGTAAAAGAGGGCTAAAGCTCTAAGGGCTAAAGCTCAAAACGTCAGTAAAGTAAAGTCAACATTTTTTACGGTGTTACAAATTTCATTATATTACCTACGTCTTATAAGATATATGTATTTAGTGCAGCATGTGGTAAGCCTGGGAATGCATGAATCAAGAACCAATACCAATATAAACTATATTGTGTCTACTCTTTGAGCACAAGAAATACATGCAATGCATCATACAATAAAAAAATACCACAGGCTTTGTTTCTACTCTTCGACTAATTTACTTAGAACTACGAACACAGCCTGTGCAATCTCAAGACAAAAATATCACAGGTTTTGTAATTTCCACTCTTCAACTAGTTTCCATAGATTATTAAACACAGCATGTTAAATTTCAAGACAAAAATATCACAGGTTTTGTCTCTACTCTTTGAATAATTGTTTTTCAATTGCATTCTTTATTGACTATATTTATTTACTTTACATCAACAAAAGCCTGTGGCGAGGCATTAAAATACATGCATCAAGGATACACTGGACAAAACAGAGACGTTTTAAAAAAAAGCTAATAGCGCGCTCAATTTATACGCAAACCTCGACAAAGTATACATTTTTTTAAAGCTAAAAGGACAAAAAAAATAATGGAAAGGAAAAAAGACTTCAAATAAAATGTTTTGTTTTGTTACTTTACTCTTACTTATTCACACATTATCAAGGCTAAGTCAGTACATTAGGAATAACAAAAATATATAGGTGATTATAATATCCTGAAAAGATGAATTAAACCACAATGTCCAAAAAAAAATAACATAAATTTAATTGAGTACATTTAGCGTGTAAATTTTTTAATAAGCACAAAAAGAAAAAATGTGAATATGGTCTACCTAGTATCTATCAGTCTAATAACTATTTCACAGATTTAGTGCTAGAGTGATTTTCATATGACCGTGACTGAATAGGCAAACTAAAAGTTAATAGTAAACACTAAAACCATTGTTTTCTTTTGTTCTTTATCAACTACCACAAATTAAATGATCTATTTTCTTGCACGGTCAAATGAAAATCACTCTATCACTCTAATAGTGGTTACTTATTCAATAAACACAGTAAAACAGATTTATTTATATAGTTATATCACTGTTATTATAATAAACATAACAACAAAAGAAAGAATGCCAAATGGTCTACTAATGTCTGATTTACTAATAACTATTTCACAGGGTTAGTGCTATAAGTTTAGTGCCACAGACAATTCAATTGAGAAAAACTATAATGGACAAGACAATTTTCCACCAATGGCTTAACACACGCTAATCCATTGGACTCCCGTGATTGAATATCACACCAGAGTAACTGTATACGTATATCACTCTAAATAGTGGTTACTAAAGTTTAATTAACACAATATAAAACCATGGAAAAAACGGTCTACTTGTGTCTAATAGTCTGCTAATTATTTCACAGGTTTTGTGCTCTTACTCTTATATGTAGAAATTTAAACAAAAGAGTCAGCAAAAGTTCTAAAGAAAACCATTTTTTTATTTCTGAGGTTAAGGCCACAATGTACAGCTTTTAAATTTCCTGAGTAAAAAAAAACATGGTTTCTGTTATTAAAATTAGTGCATTTTTTTCTACATCACTTAGAAAAATAAAATATAAGTCTAGAAATTACAGCAAACAGTTTTAAAACGAGATTTTGGTTTGTAAAAAATAGTAACTTCTTTTGAAACTGTCGATGTAATTCTTCTTCAAACTGAGAAATACTTCCAAATCGCTTCATCATAAAAAATATACTTTCGAAATTTCATTACTCAGTATCATACTACAGTATTTTTCTTTCCTTCCTCGTTCTAATACCGTTTGAAAAGGCTACAAATTACATATTATCTTGGACTTCCAATGTTAATTCGAGTTTTGTAATTTCTGATGTATTTTCAATCGTTCCTAAATCACTCATATGCGAAACAAACTTCTTTTTTCAAGAGACAATTAAGTGTCAATTTAAACTTCCTCTGGTCTAATTATAATTTCCTTGTCTTTCGCGCTTCCCTATTTCTGTTTTTCTTCACAAAACATTAGTAAGGTTCTCCTTGAAAACGAAGAAAAAAGGTTTGTGCTAAGCAATTAAATTCATTCTAACAATTATTGCATAAATAATCATCGTTTCTTTTAAGTGTTGCTCATTAATAATCTTGTTTTCAGTTGAATGTAAACGTTATTTATCGTCGCAGGAGTCCTTAGTTCTTTTATTAAAATGTTAATCAAAACTACGGAGTGGTTTTCTTCCTATGAGAAGTAAAAACACTGTGTATAAAATCAATAGTCATCCATTTGATCACCACATGCTTGTTGTATTCATCAGTCTAATTTTTGTGTAAACAATCCAAAAGTACATAGATTAATCCAGTTAATTGTGTCAACTTTCACAAATGCAGTTCATATTCAACCACGGCTATTAACTTTCCGGCCGTGGCCCAAATTCCATTGCAATAAGTTAACGTTAAACTAGCTCGCCAGTGTCTTCTGTAGGCTTTTCAGCATTTTCGTTTGATTCAGTGTTTGGGTGAACTCCACTCATATACTCTTTGTACGAAAACCCAGACGGAAAATCATGTTTAGCGGGACTTTCCGTGTCCGTTTTGTGTGGCTTGGGAAGCGTTGCTGGAGGTTCTGCCTTTGGCTGTGACTCTGGCTGAGTTTGGTTTTCAAACGGTGTATTAACTGCTGCTTCAGTGTCGTCTTGTTGTGCCTCAGGTGCAGATTCTGTATCGCTTGCACTTCCAGTCGATCCTGTTTTCGAGTTGAATCTCTGTCGAGAAAACATGTGTAGCTCGTCTGACAGACTCGTCTGTTTTTTCATGAAGGGTTTGGGTTTGAAGGCGTCTAAGTGCGATGTGCTATACTTCTTAACTGGCGGTGGCTTAGGTTTATTTTCGTCGTCCGCATGAGCATCACTCGTGTCGGAGCCAACAGACGCTCGTCGATCGCTAGCGGTCCCAAACTCTGCCGATCCTGTCCTTGGACGACTACGCTGAGTGCTTGTGATACCGGCATGAGAATGGCGCTTACCGAACGGTATTGGAGCCGTAGTTGCAGCTGACGGTAGCTTGTTTCTTGCTAGCGAGGAATGAGGGGAGCGAGCTGGAGTGTTCGCTGGCTCTTTCTGTATTGTTTCCTGTGCCTTTCTCGCTGGTTCTTCCTGTATTGTTTCCTCTACCGTTCGAGCGGGTTCGTCTTTGATTGTAGCTTCATTACCTCCCTCTGAAGTCGGTTGTGGTTTGGGGGTGGTATCAGTAATATCTTGCATTGCAGAGGGTTCGTTTAAGGCATCTCCTGGCGTGATCACTGGCTCTTTCGCCATTGTTTCCTCTACCGTTCGCGCGGATTCTTCTTTGATTGTAGCTTCACCACTTTCCTCTGAAGTCGGTTGTGGTTTAGGAGTGCTATCAGTAATATCCTGCGCAGCGAAGGATTCGTTTAAGGCATCTTCTATATCCTTAGCACTTGGGTCGTTTGTCGCTCCATCGACTTCAGCTGAGCTATTTACTTCGTTCGCCATGTTTGTTTTCGAATCAACGAGTTTGTTTTGAGATTCCAATACAACGATGCGTTCTTGTAGTTTTTTAACAACGTTCTCTAGTCTCTCGTTCTCCGCTTTCAAGACTGAGTTAGATTTCTCTAAAGTTGTACACTTGCTTATCGATTCATCTAGTTGTTGTTTCAGCGTTTGGTGGGTTTCGCACTTGACTGCCGATTCGAAGCACTGCTGACCACAGTCGCTTCCTGCTGATGGCTTGTCGTTTCCTCGCATGAGTGTCTCGCATAAGACCTGTAATTCATTGTTCTTTGCGCGAAGACTTTGAAGCTCAATACTCATTGATTGGTCGTTCAAAACTTCCCTGCCGTTAGAAACACTGGAGTCGTTGACTGTGGCATTCTTCGTGCTTTCCATCTCTGAGCTTAAAACAACAGGCTTCGGTTCGTCTTTGCTAGCTGTTGTCCCGTCTTGAGAGTCATCGATTGGACCAGCAATTTCAACAATGTTTAGGCCGTCACGCTCACATTCTATGTTCTCCGGTTTCAGCTGTGACTGCTCGTCGACATCCTCATCTTTTTTAGCCGTTTGAGGCTCTAAAAAGACATTCTCGTCGTCTGCCATTTCTATAAAAACAAATTCTTGCTCAAGATCTGTTGTGTTGTAACTCCTTTGTTGTGTGACGGGAAGAGTGATTTTAATGTTATTGTTATTGCTAGTCAATGATTCGTGACGTTGTCGCAAATGATTGAGTTGCTTGCGACAAGAGTGAAACTGCTTTTGACATTCATCAAGCTCAACCATAAGCGTTTTTGTCTGGCTTTCAAGGGCCAAACGCTGGGTTTTTTCCCTCTCAAACGAGCCTCTATAGTTCTCGTATTTAGCATAATATTCCTTGGAAATCAATGCAAGCTGCGATTCAAACAATAATGTTTCCTTTTCGCGGCATAATCGCGCTTCTATGGCTAGTTCTTTCCATTTTTTTAGCTCTGTGCTCACATTTTCGGTCCTTTTCTTGTAAAAAGCTAAAAGTAATTGAAGCTGATTGTGTAAATCTGTCACTGTTCCGTCATAGAGGTCGTCGTTGAAAATATCTTCGCTTTTCTTATATTGATTTAAAATCTGTCTGATTTTATCCTCGTGTGTGTTATTAATCTTTTGTAAATACGCTATCTTGATGTCACGCTCTGAAATGTCACTCTCGCAAGCGCGAAGTTGCAAGTCACACTTCCAGCACGACTTGTCACGCTGCTCGCTCTCTTTCACTTCCTTCTTTTCTTTGACTATACTTTCTTTCTCCAAATCAATCAAGCATTGTTTATATTTCGACTGCCATTTGAAGATTGATCCTTCAAGTTTACATATTTCTTCTTGGTAGTTTCGTCTGGTGATTCCAAAAAGTTGCTTACATTTCCTGATTTGTTGATCTTTGTCCGTGATAGTTATTGTCAAATCTGCTATTTGTTCTTGTAAATTTGCGTTCCTCCTTTCACTTTCGAGGGCTTTTCGTTCTGTGTCGTGAAGACTTTCTAATACTTCGTCTCTTTCTCGCCTTTTTAAAGCAGCAAGTTGATTTTCGGTCGAGTGAGCGAGTTCACGATCGCATTCCATCAGTTCTTCGTCACGAGTTTCACTTTCCTTCCCAGTGTAGAAATAAATTCTTCTTTTCATGAATTGTAAATTTATTTCAAGCTCGGCATTTTTAGCTTGTAACTCGTACAGTTCTTCAAAAGCATCCCTTTTTCTGTTTTCAAGCAATTCTTTAGCGTGTTGAAATTGTGCTATTTTATCGAGAGTCGAGGAGTGTTCTTCTTCGACTCGCTTCAAACTTCGACTCACAGTTTCAAATCGTTCCTCCAAAAGCTTTTCTCTGTTCGCCATGCAAGAAATCCTCGCTTTAAGCACACAATTTTTCTTGCATGCTTCAAGATAGTCTGTCTTTATAGCTTTGTTTTGTTTCTTGGCTTCTTGAACGGAAACCAAGAGCTTATCATTCCTCTTTTTAGCCAGTAGCAAGTCTTGTTCTAGTCTTGCGGAGCGTTTGTGGCTACCCAAGACTTCATGAAAGTAGACTTTCTCTTGGTTCTTCGTCTGAAGGTACAAAGCTTCTAGCCATGAAATCTTTCTCTTCGCTTGTACTATCTGAAGCTGAAACTTGGTGGGCAAAAGAACTAACTCTTTTTCCATATTCCTTTCGTTATAGTGAGTCTCAGCGCACTATTCAAATTAGTTCAGAGTCACCACACGAAACTCATGAAGAAAACCATAAATGCACACATTTTTACGATTTTAAACGCGCATATGGCATCCTCTTAAGACCTAAAACAGCTGAAGTATATTGAGTAAAAGGCCTGGAATCGTAAAATCTCAAAAGTCAGAGTTTGTCGAGATTTTCAGCAAACAATAACATTTTTTGTTTTGAAGTAGACAAATTTGCGGTGAGCTCTCTCTGTGAACTTAATGTAGAATGATGAATAAATAATAAAGTTTTGCAGCAAAAGAATTAAAACATTGTTTTGATTGATCGAGAAAACGTTATTGTTCACACACAAACCCTGTAGATACATGTGGTTGATTATTACTAAGAATTACAAAACGGAAGACAAATCGGGAAAGATATTTTTCTCATGTATCAGTATTTCACTTATACACCAAACGCATTTCAATTCACAAATCGGGAAAGAGACACGCATTTTGACGCAAAACTTTGCTACATCTGCTCCAAAGCTAGCTTGTAGAACTGGCCCTTGGGGAAGGGGGAGGTGATGAACAGGTGAATGGGGAGGAAGAGAGAGGATTCTCTGATCTACTCCTTGTTCGCCTCTCCCTCCCCCTTCCCTCCCCTCCCTCTACTCCAAAGGCAGCCTGACTATTGCATCAAGGTCTGTAAGACAGAAAGGGCGGGAAATCTCCTTTACAGCCGTTTTTCAGTGTCAGGATCCAGAGACTAAAAAGGGAAAATAAGCAGCCAGGGTCTCGTCAAACTTCACCCAAACTAAAAACATTTCCTCCTCTGGGCAAAACTTTCCCCATTTTGTTCTTACGCTGCCTGCTTATCCAGCGTGGTTAGTCCTTGTAGTGTAGTGGTAACACGTCGGACTAGAAAGCCGAAACCGTGGGGTTCAATTCCAGCCAAGGGCATATATTATATATTTCTCATGATCTTTATTTCATTTATACACCGAACGCATTTCAACTCATTGTTCTTATAAATTTAATCAAGTTTGTTTCTTACCAGCACCAAGTTTCATAGCAATGTCAATGTCTTTAGCCGAAGCATCTCCTGAAACCAACAAATACAATAAGGCTGTCAGTTTACTAATTACTAATAATTCTGTAAACGGATTTGCTATAATTTGTTGCTGCTGGCCTGGTATCATGAAGATTCTGGGATTCCTGTGTTATGAATGGCAGGGAGGTTGGAAACTGGAAGCTAATAAAGGATTCATTTTATAATATAGTTATATAATATTTAGCAGCCATAGTTATCATTGCGTATGTTAATTTAAATATATGAAGATCTATAAAAAATGGATAGAATAGACCCTTTTAGTTCTGTATGCAAATTGCACATTTCAGACCACATGGCATTCCCCTGAGAGTTGTTCTTTTATGTCAAGTATTAAGTAATGATGTGTGTAAGAAGTAGGCAACTCTCTATTGTTCTGCGGCAATAGCAACTTCCCCACATAAGAATGTATCAGTTTTCAGACTGAAAGTATATTGGCCTATAGGTAACACATTTTAAAAATAAAATGTGCAAAAACTCTGTTTTGGAACAAAGTTTCTTTTGTACTAAAAGATCTCGTCCAATCATAAGCACTCAAAACAATAGCCAAAAGACGTTTACAATTCGATATGTTCCCCACATAGAAATTTTGGTATATAAAGGCTCAGGAAATCTTAGATGAAAAGGGAATTAGATATCAAATAAAATATTAAAAAATCCGCTTAGTTTTGAAATTATGGCAGATTTTCATGTTTTAACCAATGAGATGGACGGATTAGACAATGCACAATTAGCACCTTTCTGCATTCCATTGCTGTTTGCCTGCCTACTTCTTACACACACCATTACTTAAAATATTTATACATAACAAATGATTAACTCCAAAGGGAATGAACACGTGGTTTGAAATGGGAAAATAAACATTGAAGCTGAATGATAAAATTTGAAAGGAATAGACCTTTTCACAGTCAACGTCCACAATCTCAGCCTAGATAGCGTGTTATTTATTCTTATCAACAACAACAACAACAACTTTATTACCAGCAAAATCCAGAAGAATTGTACAATTTCAATTTAAGGACTGTTCAGATACATGGTAAAAAAAATCAATTTGACTTCTGCAGCCTGTGGAATTTTGAAGTGTTTCAATAAGCTTCCATAATTTGTTTGATAATGTGTACATTCCTTAAATTACCGCGAGCTGTAGTCAAATTGTAAAGAATATATTACACGCTATTGAGTCTGAGGTTGTGGACCAGAGGCCAGTTTTACGAAGCCTGGATAAAGTTATCCATTGGATAAGAGTTATCCAGTGTGTATTATTTGTATAGGTTGTATCTGTTGGATAGGGATTTATCAGGGGCCAGTTGTACAAAGCCTGGATAAAGTTATCCACTGTATAAGAGTTATCCAGTGTGTATTATTTGTATAGGTTGTATCTGTTGGATAGGGATTTATCAGGGGCCAGTTGTACAAAGCATGGATAAAGTTATCCACTGTATAAGAGTTATCCAGTGTGTATTATTTGTATAGGTTTTATCCATTGGATAGGGATTTATCCGGCGAATAGCTCTATTCAGGCTTTGTACAACCTGCCCCTGAACCGAGAAAAGGTATATTATGTAGTATGAAGTGTAACTACCGGTAGTGTGCTTTACCTCTTTCGAGCATTTTGACTGCTTCTGCCATGTAGGGTACAAGAAGACGATTCACAATAAACCCTGGTGTGTCCTAGGAAGAAATACACATCATGATAAAATAATAGCCGTGATGTTGTTGATGATAATGATGATGATGATAATGATGATGATGATAATGTTCTTGATGATAATGATGATGACATCATGATAGAAACAATAGCAGTGATGTTGTTGATTATAATGGTGACGATGATACTGTTGTTAATGATAATGATGATGACGATAATGTTTTTGATGACAATGATGATGACTATTATGATAATGATGAAGACAATGATGATATAGTTTTTGATAATAATGATGATGATGATGACAATAATGTTGTTAATAATGATAATATTAATAATGATGATGATGATGATAATAATGTTGTTAACAATGATGATAATAATAATAATAATAATGATGATGATAATGATGATGATGAAAATGTTGTTAATAATGATAATAATAATAATAATAATGATAATAATGATGATGATGATAATAATGTTGTTAATAATGATAATAATAATAATGATGATGATGATAATAATGATGATGATGATGATTACAATTAAATATTGTTAATAATGATAATAAATATGATGATGATGATGATAATAATGTTGTTAATAATGATAATAACAATAATGATGATGATGATGATGATGAAATAGCTGTTATATCACCTTGCATGTGACTGGGATTTTTCCAAGTTTCTTTGCAAACTCAAAGATTTCATCAAATGCTTCACTGGACAGCTCAGGTGTTTGTACAACCTTAAAACAAAGGAAAACCATTTCAACAACTAAAGAGTTTCAAATAACTACAGCATCTTATCTTATTGTCTGCCTCACATGGAGTGAGCATAAGCAGCTTTGGTAATTGTAAACAATTCGCAAGGGCTTTTTCTCCTGATATTCCGGTTTTTCCTCCCTCAGCAAAAAATCAACATGTGAGGAGTGATGTATAAAAAAATTATGTAGAGGTAGTGAGTGTGAGTGCTAGCAGAAGAATAACCACTATGCATGTGGACGAAGGGCCACTATAAATATATGGATATGCTGTTGTGAAAATATTATTTTTTATTTATTTATTTATTTATTTATTCATTCATTTATTTATTTAATACTTATTTATCAATGTGTTTGTTTGTCTGTTGTTTTGTTTGTTTTGTTTGTTCGTTGTTTTGTTTGTTTCTTTTGTTTGTCTGTTGTTTTGTTTGTTTTGTTTGTTTAATTTGTTTGTTTATTTATATTTATTTACTGATGCATTACCTCAACAAGCTTCATGACAGGAACAGGATTGAAGAAATGAAGTCCACCAAACTTGTCTCTCCTAGAAGTGACCTCAGCTATTTCACCAATAGGCAGAGATGACGTGTTGGATGCAAATATCGTATGACTGAAGAACAAAATAACAAAGCATTAATAAAGTAAAGTAAAGTAACCTTGTTTAACGTCGGTAACTCGTGACAGTCATATACTGATAGACAGTCATATACTGATAGACAGTCATATACTGATAAACTTGAGGCAGATGGTGCTCATTTTACTCGCCTCTCTCTCCATCAGTGCTCCGTTTTACGGGTATTTAAAGCTACTTAAAGCTACACGGAAAGGAGAGAAGTCGAAACAAGGGTGCGAGGTCACTGGGAATCGAAATCGGGACCTCTCGCACAGAATGCCGCACACTTACCAACTGTGCCATCTTTGCTCCTATATTAAAGGTGGTATGGATGGAGTTATGGTTTACTGCCAGCCTCTTGATACATGTATGTTTGCAAACATTATCATCATCAATATTACAATGGAACCCCACCTTATGGCCAACCCGTTATTGTGGCCAGTCTTTTAGGTCCCGACAAAATGCATGTCCATACATTTTCTATAAATTTAATTTATTTTTTTATCATCATCATGTATAATCCATACCTTGGTGCCGCCTCATCCAGTGTTTTAAAAAGTTTGTGTTTTACTTTCATATTTTCAATGACTGCTTCAATGACCAAGTCTGCGTTTGATACAGATTCAACTGCATCTAGTGATATCTTTATGCGATTGAGAGAATCCGAGACAAACTGCTTACCAGCCTGAAACAAACAACATAAATATATAAAATTATAAAGAATATTCATCGTGGATATGAGATAAATAGTATGATATTGTCTCACAAATGTCAAAGGTTCAGACCGCGAAGTTTCGACTGCTACTTACCTAATGAAGATTATAGCAGTAGCAGTCAAAGCTTTGCGTTCCAAACCTTCAACATTTGTGAGACAAATTAAGAAATAGTTCATAAGTAGTGTGTGTCCATCGTGTTATGGATGCACACGGGAGGTTGCTTAGCACGAAAGAAGCATAATCCGCTTTGCGTCATGCAACTCTATCTTCTTGAGTGCTTAGGCAACCTCCCAAGTGCATCCATAACACAATGGACGCACAGCTACTTATGAACTATTTCTTTTGTAACATAGAAAAGGCGATTGAGGCCTTAAAACATCCTAGATAGTTCTTCAGGACATTTGCACTGTAGAAAACATTTCTTGTGTAACTTTTCTCAAAACTGACTACATGCGCGTGAAATGTCAAAGCAACGAAAGACCTGACCATTGTTGCACGCGCATGCTATAAAAATGGCGTTGAACTGGTTAGCCTCTAGCCTGCGTAGCCTGGCTCTCTGGGGGAGAGGGGGAGGGGAAGGCGGAAGGGGAAGGGGGAGGGAGAGAAGGGAGAGCCTGCCTGCAAGGCTGTCTTATTTAGTTAACCGCCCACTATTAAAAATAATCATGACACCAATAAGAATGTACTGGAAGTAAGGCTTTACATCCTTATCCAAGAAGACAAGGCAATGAGAATGTGAAGTGTCTTGCCCAAGGACACAACATCGCTCGGATTTGATTTCCCAGCCACAAGAATTGTTGTAGATTGTTTGCAAAGGATTGCATGTGTCTAGACTGATAACGAGGCTTCACATTCCCGGCAACATACGTTTACTTAATTTTTTTGAAAAAATACTTAGTTTAAAAAAATTATATCTTTTTTAGTTTAAGAGCAATTTTTAAGAAACTTTGCAATTTTATTATTATGGATGTGACAAATTTGATAGTGAGCTCTTTTTTCTTAACAAAATATTTCAAAATGCCAAGCAAGTGTGATATTGGTCTATTACTGGCGTAAAATAGGAGCAGTACCCTCTAATACTAAAAGCTTTAAAAGATTGACCTTTGGTTGCCTAGCACCACTGAATTTTTTTTTTTTTTCAACTAACCTCTGGGTCATCTTTGAACTTTTTCTTGCTCACTCTCCCCAGGCTTCTCTCGATGCTCTGAAGAGTCTTGTTGAGAATAGCATTGGTCTGGTCAACTATTGTGACTTGATGGTTAGTGACGGCTGCAACCTAACAGGACAAATAGTTTGATTAACAACAAATTCTTATAAAACTTATTAATAATACTGATATACACTGAAATCCATCAGTAAATAAATATAATATAATATTTGAAATAAGCCCACAAGGTTGTAGATGTGTCTATTTATCGTGGGCTAATTTCATATTTAATAATTACATGATAATTTAACAAAAAAAAGATAATGTCCACAAAAAAAAATAATGTCCATGGTGAGTGTTAATTGTAAATCACTTAGAGATTCACTTAGAGTTTTAACTTGAATTTTCTCAGCCAGATTTACTTTTATCTTGACAATTTTAGAAAAACATAACAAAATTAATGTTGGAGTTTTATAAGTACTATATTATACTATATTATATAACAGTATTTGCATCTGATCTGATCTGAATAGCTAGATAAATTTAGATATTTAGTTGATGTCATCTAAAATAGAAAAAGCCCGCCAAAGAAACAGTCATGCAAGTTGGGCAGGTTCTGCTATTAATCAAGATCAACAAACATTTACAAGACAAAAAAGAGATCAAATATTGTTGTTCTCCCCCGGAATTAACAAACAGTTTTCACATGATTTTAAATTTATGCAAAATCAACAAAAAGAGTTATGAGCCCCTCCAAGGGGTTTTAGGGATCAAGGGAGCAAGGGCATATATTTTTAGGGAACAAAGGTTATAAGGTAAAACATTTTAGGGAGACAGTTATTTTACTTATGGGGAACAAGGGAGAAAATGCAAAAAGATCAAAGGAGCATGGGGGCATGTACCCCCCCCCCCCCCCCCTCCCTAGGAGGGGCTCATTTATTTACTTATCTGATTTAGGTGACATCAACTATTCAACAGTTTGACTACATGCACTCTAAAAACACATTCTGCATGATGTTAATTATCTTTGATGGCCACAAAAGCCACTGTTATCAAAACTCAAATTTTTCAATAAATCATTTTAAATTACCAAATCCAAAACAGAAGCTTTATATTTTTATTCAAACTAAATCCACCATTAATAAATGCTACTATTTACAAGAACGATTGTTTATATTTAATGTTACGTTTAGCGTCATTCATCTTAGGGTCAAAGTACATATCAAAAAAAATATATTAATTTATTTTTAAATATTAAAAGACTCGAAAACTAACAACATAATCTTAAATAAAAATGGTTACGTCTTGATTAAAGCAACAGTTTATTCAGTAAGTAGTCTAAATTTTAGAGTTTGATAAGATGTTCTGCTTTCATACCTGTGCAATTCCTCCGCCCATTAGACCTCCACCGAAAATGGTCACATTGTTGATGGCGTCTCTAGAAGATGAAGTGCTAAAACAAGCTTGCAAAGCAACCAAATTACGTCCAAAAAACGGCCGATTTAAAACCTTTGCAGCACCTAGTACAGTTCTCAAACTACTGTGAGTCATAGACATGGTTTAGATTGCGAAAAAAGAGAGGAAAATGGCGAGTTATTTCGCTTGAGTTGGCAGTCAACGTTACACAACCTTGTAGTAGAGAAACAAGCAGGCGTTCCTGGGATAGTAACGCGCGGGATGTGGTAACTAGTGACGAGTCTGTGACGAGAATGCAAGGATGAGAGCCAGCTGAGGGTTGATTTATAATATTTTGAGGTGAGGTGGGTGCCTTTGATTATTCATTTATTCATTACATGTAAAACAGTCGAGAATAAAAACTCCACACCCCATCGAGTAAAAATCGAACGAATGGACCATAATTAATGTCCCGCATGGCTAAACAGGCTCAGCA
The DNA here is from genome assembly GCA_949775045.1 of Metridium senile. Classification (NCBI taxonomy): domain Eukaryota; kingdom Metazoa; phylum Cnidaria; class Anthozoa; order Actiniaria; family Metridiidae; genus Metridium; species Metridium senile. The sequence continues at coordinate 6,964,614 of OX459101.1, read as the reverse complement.
TTTCCCTCTTTGTAGAGTTATAACACTACGTGCATTATTGCGGCGGGAGTCAATATTGCGACGGGATATTGTTCGGCGGCAGGGATCAGCTGCGGCGGGTATCATCAATATATATATATTTTTAATTATTTTACAGTAGACACTGTAGCCCGGGGGGGGGGGGGGGGGGGGGGTACTCCCTTTGTCCAAGTGGTAGGGGTGATCGGCGTACCTTTTAGGGTAAAAACATTTCCTGCGCGTACCGTTTAGGGTCCTTTTAGGGTTCTGGCTTAAAAATCAGTTACGTAACATGATTTCGTACCTGTGAGAGTCATTTTTACTCTGTTTTGTTGGGGTAGAAATCGACAAGGCTTTATCAGTAATTTTTATCTGTGCATACCTTTTAGGGGTCGTTTTCAAAATCTCTGCTGATCACCCCTACCACTTGGACAAAGGGCGTACTCCCCCCCTCCCCCCCTCCCACCCCGGGCACTGTAGTATACATGGCGAACAAACAATAGGACATGACTTCTACCCTTTATCTGCCCTTGATAATGGAATAAAGGGCAACGGCGGTCTATTTTGAGATTGACCAGGTTTGCATAAAGTAAAAATATTGATTCAACCACTAAAATATACATGCACTGTGTGATGCTCGTTGCCATCGGCAAACTAACTATTTTTAGTCACAAAACCATGTGAAAATTAACATCAAAGTTGCACAGTTATACGCCTCATAATCTGGTCTAACTCTTTTACTCCGACGAAGGGCTAAAGCTCGAAACGTCAGTAAAGGTCAACATTTTTTACGGTGTTATAAATTTCATTCTATTACCTATCGCCTAATCACGTTGACTAATTGACTGTTGAGGGAGAACCCTAAAAGGTACACACAGGAAATACTATCAACCTAAAAGGAGCGTTAATCACCCCTACCACTTGGACAAAGGGATTATAGCAACCACCCCCTCCCCCTTCCCCCCTTCCCCGCTTCCCCTCTCATACTGATAACAACTTATACAGTAACTTATACACTTTATTCAGAAGTAAAACGCCCCGATGTTTACATGGAGGTTTTTACAGGCCACATCAATCGAATGACCTATTACTGACATGTATAGTGCCGTTCCAATGCCTCTCCTTGCACCAAAGTTGGGTGGTTGCTGTACCCTTTGCACGTGCATTGTGTCTTTTTCTTTGTGTATGGCCACGACCCCTCTGAAATATCCTCGCGTCTTATATCGAATGATTTGCATCCATTCCATTCTTCTGCGCCAAGAAAGTTCTCACATGCTCCTCTGCACAGATTGTAGCAGTCGTTAATGCTTGTTCCCTGTTTACCACTGTCCTTCTTGTCAACCTTTCTAGCCAAGACCGTAGCAGTTGAGGCGGCTTTTTTCCCGAGCTGTTCATTAGACCTAGGACACGTGACGCGGGCGAAGGTGACGCCTGCGCAGAGTGCTACTACACACAGGTATTTCCGACTACAAAATCTCCCGGTAGCCTGGGCACTAGTATAGACGCGCGGGCCTGGGCAAGTCATTTGGGTAGACAAGACAACCGATAAACAAACGAAACATACAAGTTGTTGATAGAAAGTGAATTGGTAAGCTGTGTTTTCCTTCGTAAAAAATGCCTAAGCCTGTGAACTGTTGCGTCCCTGGATGCTTCAATAACTTTAGAAACAGTACTGGACTACAATTTTATCGTATTCCAAAAAATATAGTCGTAAGAAGGCAATATGAAAAGCTGATTCGCAACGATTCTCTCAAGCTTAATAGCGACAACACAAGGATCTGTTCTCAACACTTTGAAGATGGAAAGAAACGTAATAGAACGCATCTACCATCGATCTTTCCTTGGACAAAACAACAAGTTATAAGAAGAGAGATTATAAAAGCAGTGCTGCCAAACAAAGAAAAGAAGAGAGTTACAAAGAGCGTTTCGACGAGTTCGTCAACAAGTCATCAAGAAGAGATTTCTGATATCGATCCCGTTGCAGATCAACCTGTTGTTTTCTCCAAAGAAGTATCATCCCAAACTCATATAGAGACAAGGGACATGTCAACCCAAACTGAAGATAAAGAAAGGGAGATCTACGAGAATCGCATTCAAGAACTTGAACTGAAAATAAAGACACTTCAGCAAGAAATCTCAAGCTTGAAATTCAAACACGCTAATACCAAGTTTAACATCGAAGATTACAAAGACAGCCCCTCCAACATTGCTTTTTACACTGGATTTACAGACTTTGAAACGCTGATGCTATGTTTTGAACTCATAGAAGAATCTGCTAGGAATATTAGCTATGGGAATCACGCAAGGACTTATACAGACATGCCTCAGAGAAGTCAGCCTGGTAGGCCTAGAAAATTGTCAACTTTCGAAGAATTTACAATGATCTTGATGAAACTACGACTGGGACTTTTTAATGTAGATTTAGCTCACCGCTTTAAGGTTTGTGAAAACACAGTGTCCCTGATTTTTCGAACATGGATTAGATTTCTTAGCAAAGAATTAGAATGTTTGATTAGATTACCAACAAGGGAGGTTTTGAAACTCCACATGCCAAAACTGTTCAAAGAGTTTTATCCAAAAACTGTGTTAATCATTGATTGTACAGAGTTTGAGATGGAGAGGCCATCATCACTTGACAAGCAGTCTGCCTGCTATTCCTCATACAAGTCAAGAACAACAATGAAGAGCCTCATTGGAATCACTCCTAGTGGAGCAACTGCATTTGTCAGTGAACTTTATCCAGGGAGCATCTCAGATAAAGAGATTGTAAAACAAAGTGGTCTACTAGAACTCTTACAACATGGAGATGAGATCATGGCAGATAAGGGATTTCTCATACAGGATGAACTTGCCACTGTAGGTGCAACTCTTACATTGCCTGTCTTTCTGCAAGCACGTAAACAATTTTCTAAAGAGGAGGCAGAAAAAAACAAGAAGGTTGCTTGCCTAAGAGTACACGTCGAAAGGTGTATGGAGAGAATCAAGAACTGGCACATTTTGGACAGAAGAATTCCAATCACTCTAGCTCCATTAGCTTCTGACATTATTATCACATTATCTGCTTTTACAAATTTTTTGCCTCCTTTGATCTCTTAAATTGGACTTTTATACAATTCAATTAGTTAAGTTAATAGGAACGTTTTATTAAATGTTATATTTGCTAGTTTTCAATTTTAATTAGTTTGAAATAACATTTCATTCTGATTTGTACATAGTTTACTTAAAAGTTGGTTATGTCAATAGACATGTTTTATCAAATATTATTAATAAATATATTGCATTTCAATCCATGAAATTATTGTTCATTGTATTGTGTATAACTAGCAACATATGTACATTTCATTTCATAAGTTTATTTCATTTACTCTTATTTTCAATTATAAACTATAAGCAATAAAATGCAATTTGTAATACTTAAAGAAAAAGGATACTAAAATTGACTGATGTTTCAACATTTAGCCTTTTACTGAAGTATCATGGTGTTAACAATTTCATTGTATTGCTTATTGTTTATAATTAAACACTGATGCTGTCTATACTCATTCACTCGCTAGTATAAATTTGTCATGCTTTATTAGTTTGTAATAACATTTCATTGTGGTTTGTATTTATTCACTTATTTATTATTACTAGTATATCATGAATAGAAACAAACAATACAAGCTACTACTGTAATGACTAATTAATTTATTAACAAACAAATTGTATATCAATCCATGAAATCACTGTTCATTGTATTTTGGTATTCATTATTGTAAAGACATAAATAGCAACATATATACATTTCATTGTTATGGGAATGATTGCAATAAATAGGACTCAAAATGTTTAATAGTGTCTACTATATTAATGTCTAATAGTCAAATAAACAAAATATGAATTGAATAATTAGTGTACAAATGTTAATTTAATGTCTATTTCACAAGTGTATTGCAGTCACTCTTTCATTTGTTTTGTAATACTATTTCATTGTGGTTGAAAGAATAGAAGATATTACTGCGATAACTATAAACGGCTACTTATAAAATATGTTGCACATTAATCCTGAGGGAAATCATTCAACTTCAAACTTGTGAGACCATCTCTTAACCTGGGGTAAGCCAACTCAGGAAGCATGAAGTTATTAAAAAACAGCTCCAGTTTTGGGAAAACTTTACCCCAAAACTCTTTGTTGAAAAACACTCTTTCAATGTACAAAGGGCCCCCAGTTGATGACTTAACAACAAAATCAGTCCAAGTCTTGCTCGTAACATACATTTGGTGCTGTATTTGATAATTGTATTTGTGAGTTTTGTTAATTTGCAGTTTATCATTCTCTACGGTGCAGATTCTCTTTCTTAGTAAAGCATCCTGCAATGTTTCCTCCTCTAATACTTGAATATATTTCATCTCTAGGAGTCCTGAGGGTGGTACAAATGAAGGATCAGACACAATGCCATCTGGGCTTGCTCCTAGATATCCATGAGTTTTGCTAACAAAGAACCCACATCTTGCAACTGTCACTTGTGTGTTTCCATTATGGGTTTTTTCTGTTACATAATCTTTCACTATTTGCTCCTCCTGAGCTAGTCCCTCTTTCATTGCCTGTGTTGGATCAAATTTCTTATATGAGAGAACTTCCTCTAATGCTTTTGTCGGGGATGTACTTTCTTTCAAAACAGCACAACGATAGCTCTTTGAAGCTGTAATTCTGTATTGCCTTAACAAATGCCACTGTGTATTGGAAGACTGGTTCCTTGTAGATGCCTCAACCTCTTCAATTGCAGAGTCTGATAATGACAACTTCATCTTGATTCTTTGACAGCGCTCAAGAACTTCATTAGCAGATACAGGGTGAGATTTAATTGGGGATATCAGAGCATTATCTTCCTGATCATTTATCTTCTCGTCGTTCACTTCTGGAGGTTTACAATAACAGTGATCACTTTGAACAATTAGCTTAAGCTCCTCTGGTGTTTTACTTTGTAAGACATGGGTTATGCCAAGTACTTTGCCTGTTTTGTTTTCAAAGCTCTTTACTTTGGAAAATATATTATAGAGCTTAGTAGCGGAAGTCACTCTCTGGTGAGGTGCTCGAACATCTTTAGTAGCAGGGAGTACAGGACTCTTTTCAACTTTTACTTTCCCATACTCGTGCTTTTGAAATTTCATGTTAGAGATGGATATTACATCTCCTTTTCTTTTTCTTGGTACGTTCCACTTGCAAGCTTGTGAAGTACATGCCTCATCCTGTGTTTGTTTTGCTCTAGCCTTACAGTACTCCTCCAAAGCAAATAATGTGGCTGCAACATGGTTGCAACGGCCATCAATCCCAGCAGGGCAGCCACAAAATGCTCTGCAAATCAAACCATTGTCTCTAATCACTATATAGCAAGAGTATGCAGATGTTTTTTTCATTGACGGGAGTACTTGTGATTTTACATAGCTCCTTGCATTTCTATGATGGGATGTTATACTAAGGACATGGCCTGACTTATAAAAATTAAATCCCTTGACCATCGGTTTAGCAGTAGATAACTGTTTCTTTGCATCAATACAAGCTATCATGTAAGTCCACACAGTTCTGAAATTAATCACGGGAAGGCCATCTAATGTTTCAGAAAATCCATCAGAAGGGAAACTTTCTTGCAGAGGAGGTTCAACAACCTCTAGTAGACCAAGTTGTGCTTTCTTACGCGCCAAGTGTATACCGCCATCAGGATCTCGAAGATTTTTCTTTGCCAGCCCCGATGTTATATAGTCGTTAACCCTAAAAAAACGATATATTTTTCAGGCAACAGCTATTATATATCGGCAACATATAACTATTTTATTTAAGTAAAAGTCGAAGAAAGTGCGAACGAATGTTTGTGTATAACAACGAAACCATAACAACTAACCTCGCAACGAGTTGAGCCTTTTTCCCTGTTGATGAAGCTCCTCTACAAACCAACCAGCGCTTTAACTGTTGCATATTACATTCTTCCGGTGTTTTTCGAGGTAATATTGCACCAGGCACATCATTTTCATCAAGAACAACAACAGAAGTTTGAATAGAATTGTTTGACGCCATGTTTATGAATCTCTCTGTCTACCCAAATGACTTGCCCAGGCCCGCGCGTCTATACTAGTGCCCAGGCTACCGGGAGATTTTGTAGTCGGCATATAATCTTCATACTGAGTTCTGCTGAAGGAGAAATAAATACAATAAGTTGAGATCCCGAGGGGGAGGGTATGCTCGTCGCAACTTTTCAAAAACACGCCTAAAACATTCCCGAAGTTAAAAACAAAATACCTTATTATAGGAAATTAACGCTCGGATATATTAACATAATTTACATTCACGCGACCAAAATTAACGATATCTTCACCACCAAAATAGCTAAATATCGTAGCCGGGCGGGATGATTACACGCTCTCTCAGGTATGAAGTCTAGGTGAGAAGTATCTCGAATGCCCTCGTGCTACATTTAGGTATTTAAGCAATCGTTTGCAACAATTCTGCCCATTTCTGCGAAGTTACGCCATAGGTTCAGCATCATAGACGAGTTTTTTGCCCCTCCCTCCTCCCCTTCGGCGACGTTCACATAAGCCGACACAGTTTCCTCACTCCCTCTTCGCCCCGGCAAAATTCGATTCTCCCATAACTTAACCCGCCAGGGCGAAGAATAGATGAGCTACTTGGGGGTGAAAATGATGTACTATTCAGAAGGGAAAATGCTTCAAATGAAGAAAATTTTTTTAACGCGAAAAGGGGCTTAAGATTTTTAAAGGAAGGTAATTAACGCGATCGAGCCAAATAACAAATCAAAACTAAACTTTATTGACATCTACATAGTTCTTTGACGTGGCATAACAAACGACGAAAATGATAACCAATAGTCAGTAAATATCCATGCTCAGCCAGTCTCTTTATCAGAAGATTTGAGTAGTGACGATGAAATAGACCCGGAGGATGCACTGTAATTTGCAGATCGTTTGACATTTATTCAAATTGTAGATTTTGGATAAAAATTAAAAATAGTGTTATTTAAATTATCCAACTTTTTCTCGCGACCTAAATTAACGTTAACGTTAAAATTCGCGTTAAATAGGTGAAGCGTTAATTTCCTATAATAAGGTAAATTACTTTTTTAACGTCTCAATTCTTCTAGACTGGACACGTGTGCCCTATACTAATGGGGGAGACGTCTCAGACACACACTTGCTACCTCTACGTTTAATATTTTGCACACAATTCAGCTCACATGTTCATTTTTGCGGAGGGAGGAAAACCGGATAACTCGGAGAAAAACCCTCGTGATGCATGCCATAGGAGAGAAGAACACATCAAACAAACTCAACTCACATATAATCCATGCCCGAGCCGGTTTAAGCGATTTAAGCCACTATTAAGAGATTCCTCACAAAATCATTAAGCGCGTTGAAAGTAATGGGAATTTCATTTTACGATACCCTTAAAGATGTCAAGAAATATCGAAATTCTAAATTTCAATTCTAATACCCTAAAAGATACCGAATCGCTAATTTTTACCCCTAAGAGATAAGACCAGCATACCTGATAGGTTTACCCCGAGTTCCGCCTCCCCCGAGTATACTGTAAAATATGATCGTAGTTTTTGCGAAAACAAATAACAAATACAACCGCTATTTATATAACAGTAACCTTAAGATAGACAGTCTATTATACAACATGAATCAACCGAAGAATGTTTTTAAAATATATTGCAACGGTATAGACAGTTGTTTATATGATGTCGAGTTGGCCCTGCTAGCCGGGATAACTCTATTGTTTTGTATTCCCCAGGGGACTCAAAACAATAGACTTATCCCGGCTACCAGGGACAACTCGCCTTCATATAAACAGTTAGGGGTTGTTTATATAAAGGCGAGTTGTCCCTGCTAGCCAGGATAACTCTATTGTTTTAAGTCCCCCGGGGAATATAAAACAAAAGAGTTATCCCGGCTAGGAGGGACAACTCGACATCATATAACCTATAACCTCTTAGAAAGTATTTGATCTTTCAACAGTTGTTAAGTAGCTCTTACCTCTTTGAAGACGTCTGTGAATGGTAAATTATCTCGGTGACACAGGTGTTAAAGTATTGGATGAGGCATGGTCGAATGACAAGCGCCACAAAAAAGAATAATTAAAATGTTTCCGCAGTTTGAAACCAGCAACACCATCAATGCATTTCGTGAAGCATATATTTTTAATTAAATTGTTTTATGAAGAGGATTTTTTAGGGGTTTTCTAATGCAATTATTTAAATTTCCAGGGGGGACTCCCTTATTTTATATATTTATATTGGATGAGGCATGGTCGAATGACAAGCGCCACAAAAAAGAATAATTAAAAAGTTTCCGCAGTTTGAAACCAGCAACACCATCAATGCATTTCGTGAAGCATATATTTTTAATTAAATTGTTTTTTGAAGAGTTTTTTTTTTTAATATATCTCGACGGCAGAGGACATGGTCGAATGTGACAAGCGTTAACAAAAAAACAACGTTTGTGCAGTCGGGGAGAAGTTTCTCAAAGTAATACCACCAGAAACACCATGAATTCATTTCGTGAAGCATATACTTGTAATTAAATTGTTTTATGAAGAGGATTTTTAGGGGTTTTCTAATGCAATTATTTAAATTTCCAGGGCGGACTCCCTTATTTTTAATTTTTATTTTACAGATTTAGTAGACACTGTATAGTATATATGACGAACAAATTGTGCCCTTTTCCTGCCCTTGTTAAAGGGGTAAAGGTAACAGGCGTTCATTTTGAGATTGACATGCAGGTTTGCATAAAATAAAAATGTTGATTCAACCCCTAAAAGACACGACTGTGTGATGCTCGTTGCGACCGGCAACTAACTATTTTTAGTCACAAAACCATGTGAAAATTAACATCAAAGATACAGAATCACGTTGCATAATTGACTGTTGAGGGAGAACGCTAAAAGGTATACACAGAAAATACTATCAACCCTAAAAGGAGCGCTGATCACGCCTACCCCTTAAACAGAGGGATTATAGCAAACCCTCTCCCCCCCCAGGTTACCCCCCTCCCAGGTTAAATTGCTTTGTTTAGCGCGACAACCATTATCATAACACAATTTAATAACGGCGGTAAACATTAATATATATCTACATTTAATTAACTTCTTGTTTTCAAGATTTTTTGTTAACGTAAAAAAAAAGATAAAACCAAAAATCAAAACAAATTGAAACAAAGCTAGACTATTATTACTCTTTTAACTTTATTGATAAATAGCTATTTAAGGCTTATTGTTATTTTTGCAACGGTGCCATTATTTAGGGGCTGTTTACATGAAAGCCCGCGGGATATAACTCTTTTGTTTTGTATTCCCCGGCGGACTCAAAACAATAGAGTTATCCCGGCTAGCAGGGACAACTCGCCTTCACACAACTGATATTGGGACACCCCCCCCCCCCCCCCCCATTCAGATCCGTATTAATTTGATGTTGATGTTCTCCCCTCCCCAAAAATCCTTCCTCCCCAATCCCCAAGAGCCGCCACGCAGGCTATAGGTGATCACAATATGATAGAGCTATAATTCGAGTATCCTCACTGTAAATCGTGTTTAGATCAATTGAAAAACATAATTAGGATAGTTATTAGTTCATAACATTGTTATCCATTTTCTAGATTCAAAAGATTTATATATAAAATAAAATAAATATAGTTATGATATATTTCTATTTTCATTGCCTCCGACCGTTGAAAATCAGATGACGTTATTATTCATTATTCATTTAAATTATTACGAATTTGATCCATAACTTTTTCTAATTTTGTTATTTTCAAACGAATTTTTCTACATTTATACTGAGCAAATCAATTTTTTCAAGCAAATCATTTAAAACGTATCTTTCTTTTTGATATTCAAAAAAATATTGTTAAAAAACTATTTCTAGTTTTACAGTTTTTTAAAGGATTTCTACTTTCAGGAGAGGAGAGGAGAGGAACGGGGATGAGGGAGAAACATAGAAAAAATAAAGAGGGAGGAGGGAGAAAAAGAGGTAAAATAGAAGGAGGAGGGAGAATTAAAATATAAAGGAAGGAGGGAGAAGGTCGATTTGACCTAATTAATTATTGAACTATAAAATCTCATTGGAATAATTATTTGGCAATACATTTTATGCGAACAGCTTATCTCTCAAATACAAACTACTAAGTAGCTCAAATTTGTACCATTTGTACTCTAATGAATAGTCTCAATAGCTAAGAACAAAGAAAATCAGGGAGGAGGGAGAAATGGTCGAAAAATTAGGGAGGAGGGAGAAAAATGGTATAAAATTTGTGAGGAAGGATATTTTAATCCCTGTTCCTCTCCCCTCTTTCAGACAGTTCAAGGAATTCAACACAGGCCACCAAAACAAAATGATCCAATCACGATCGAGAATATGAACAATAGAATCTCTACATTGATTTTTTTTGCTTAAAATGCTAATAATTTTCAGTTATATGTGAACAAAATACATCAACATAAAATGTAACATTAGTCTGTGAGAACCCTCAAAAAGTGTTTTGTTTGATCTCAAAAATATTCATCCATTTGTTATAATATTCAAATTGATTTGGGTGGCCTCGGTCGAAGTAACTTTAATTGTTGGATTGTTTACATAAACCAGTTTAGTTTCGATTAATATTAATTTCTTTTAGTTTTGAATTCAATAGATCGAGAGATTTCATTCCATAGACCTTTTCACAGTTGTTGTCGATACCTTAGCCTCGTTAGCGTGTAATTATTTATTCTTTAGAACTAGTTGACTACAACCAGTTCAATTCTAAAGTGTTTCAATATATAGACCATTTCACAGTTCTTGTCGATACCTTAGCCTCGTTAGCGTGTGATTATTTATTCTTTAGAAGTTGACTACAACCAGTTCAATTTTAAAGTGTTTCAAAAGTGTCAACTTCTATTTTCCGTTAATTCGTTTTATTCCTGAAGAGAACCAAATGGTTGAACATGACTTATAAACTGTACACCGCTCAATATACCCTTTAAAACAGTATGAAATGATATAACAACTCATATATTTTAATCACTCTATTCAGAAGTAAAAGTAGTGCCATTCATCTATAGGGGTTTTCTTCTTGGTGGACTTCTTCCCATTCACCAAAGTTGGGTGGTTGCTGTATCCCTTGCACGTGCATTTTGTCTTTTTCTTTGTGTGTGGCCACGACCCCACTGAATAGTCCTCAAGTCTCAGATGGACTGATTTGCATTCAGTCCATTCTTCTGAGCCAAGAAAGTTCTCACATGCTATCTTGCACATAGAGAAGGAGTCACCAAGGCCTGTTTCGTGTTGGCCGCTGTCCTTTATGTCAACTTTTTGAGCAATGGCCGTAGCAGAGGCTTTTTTCTGTGATCTCCATCTTTGCTTTTAGGTCCGCAAGTGACGAGGGCGAAGGTGACGCATTTCCAGAGTGCTACTACACACAGGTATAGTGTAATCTTCATACTGAGTTCTGCTGAAGGAGAAATAAATACAATAGGTTGAGATCCCGTGGGGGAGGGTATGCTCTTCGCAACTTTTCAAAAACACGCCTAAAACATTCCAGAAGGCCATTAAAAAGGGCGTAGGCACAAGCGATTTAAGCCACTATTAAGAGATTCCTCACAAAATCATTAAGCGCGTTGAAAGTAATGGGATTTTCATTTTACGATACCCTAAAAGATGTCAAAAAATATCGAAATTCTAAATTTCAATTCCCTAAAAGATACCAAATCGCTAATTTTTACCCCTAAGAGAGACTACGAGCATAGGCCGATACTTCTACACCGAGTCCCGCCAACCCCGGTTACTGTAAAATACGAGATTGAGGAACTGAACATCAGATTTTTTTAAATATATTTTTACTATATCGATGATTCCTTGGCCCTGTCCTTTGGGATATAAACTACGAGCACACCTGATACGTTTACCCCGATTCCGGTCATCCCCAAGTACAACGGTACCTCTATTAAGCGGTCACCCTCTATTAGGCGGCCACAAAAATAGTCCCAAATCTATTCCTATTCTATACCTCTATTCAGCAACCAACCTCTCAGTATTAAGCGGCCAAAGTTCCTAGGGTGACCGCTTGATAGACGTACCACTGTATACTGTAAAATAGGAGACAATGATTCCTAAGCCTGTCCTTTGGGATATTTTAAATAAGACATCAACGATTATTGATTGTATCTGACCTGGAAAGACGATGTCGATCATGATCCAAACAAACTTGATTCAATCTGTAATAAAACAATTTTTACCACTTGAACAAAGGGAGAACTAAATTGCTTTGTCTAGAGCGACAACCATTATCATAACACAATTTAATAACGTACGGCGGTAAACATTAATATATATCGACTTTTAATTAACTTCTTGTTTACAAGATTTTTTTTGAACGTAAAAAAAAAGATAAAAGCAAATACCAAAATAAATTGAAACAAAGCTAGACTATTGTTACTTTTTTAACTTTATTTATAAATAGCTATTTACAGCTTATTGTTATTTTTGCAACGATGCTATAATTATTTAGAGGCTGTTTATATCAAAGCGAATTGTCCCTGCTAGCCGGGATAATCCCTTTATTTTGTATTCCCCGGTGGACTCAAAACAATATAGAGTTATCCCGGCTAGCAGGCTAGCAGGGACAACTCGCCTTCATCACATAAACATCCCATTACAGGAGGGGGACATTGGGGGGGGGGGGGGGGGGGGGGGGTTAAATCCCGCAATACCGCAAAAATTCTTTAAAAATCCCGCATTACCGCAAAAATATTTCGCAAATACCGCATACCGCACAACATTTAATTAAAATCAAAGATCATTAAACGTTTTTCGTTTTTTTCACCATCCATACGTACCAAAAAAATATAAAAACAAAAACCGTGAATATCGCATACCGCAGGAATTCTAAATCCCGCATTACCGCTTGATTTTGCTTATTTCACCAAAATACCTCTTAAAAAAAGAATAAATATTGCATAACGCAGGTATCCTAAATCCCGCATTACCGCAAAAATTAATTCCTTTTACCGCAATATCGCATTAAAAAATGGCCAATACCGCAAACCCCAATGTCCCCCTCTTACAGTGATCCGTATTAATTTGATGTTGATGTTCTCCCCTCCCCAAAAATCCCTCCTCCCCAATCCCCAAGAGCCGCCACGCAGGCTAGGTGATCATGCACAATATAATAGAGCTATATATAATTCGAGTATCCTCACTGTAAATCTTGTTTAGCTCAATTGAAAAACATAATTGTGTCAAGTTAGTAGAAAGGCAGAAAAAATCGAGATTTGTTTCTACAACAATTCAATGCGAGTGTCGAGAAAACAATAGATTCTTTTGTTCTAGCTATCCCACAATCCAGCATTCTTTCTACCACAATGCAACTCGTGCTTCGTCTTCTTTCATCGACTCGATAATGTACATTTATAATACTTCCGATTCATGGTCTTAAAGACAAGTAATCTCAGAACCATTATGAGGGGGACATGGGGGTTTGCGGTGTTGCGGTGTTTGCCTTTTTTTAATGCGCGGTGTTGCGGTGAACGAGGCTCAAAAATTGCGTTGTTGCGGTGATGAATAAAAAAAAAAAATATCGAGCAAGCTTTTAAACTCGAAAAGAAATATCGAGCAGCCACGGACAAAAAGTACTACCGAAAAAAATATCTTGCAACCGTCTGTGTCACAAAAAAAAATATCGGGCACTGACAAAACAGCCCTCCCCCCCCATCAAATATCAAATGGTCCGTCCCTTGTAACCAATTTTGTTTTTATTTATGGTTTTAGCGGTTTTCGCTCTAGCACCTCTATTTCGCTCTAGCACCTCTATTTCTTGCTAATTGATTCTAGCTACTATAAACAAAACTGTGGCAGCACTCATTAAACGTCAGTTAGACTAGCTCTATTATATTGTGATCACCGTTTGGTGGAAACAAAGAACGGACATCAACATAAAATTAATACGGATCACTGTAAATAATAGCATCGTTGCAAACAAAATAACAATAAACTGTAAATAGCTATTTATAAATAATAATTGATAGCCAATCAGTCTAACTTTGTAACAATACTGTGCTTTGTTTCAATTTGTTTTGGTTTTTGGTTTTATCTTTTTTTTACGTTTAAAAAAAATCTAGAAAACAAGAAGTTAATTAAAAGTCGATATATATTAATGTTTACCGCCGTTATTAAATTGTGTTATGATAATGCTTGTCGCGCTAGACAAAGCAATTTAACCTGGGGGGGGGGGGGGGGGGGGGGTACTCCCTTTGTCCAAGTGGTAGGGGTGATTAACGCTTCTTTTAGGTTGATAGTATTTTCTGTGTGTACCTTTTAGCGTTCTCCCTCAACAGTCAGTTATGCAACGTGATTCTGTATCTTTGATGTTAATTTTCACATGGTTTTGTGACTAAAAAATAGTTGGTTGCCCGTGGCAACGAGCATCGCACAGTCGTGTCTTTTTGAATCAACATTTTTATTTTATGCAAACCTGGTCAATCTCAAAATGAACGCCTGTTACCTTTACTCCTTTAACAAGGGCAGGAAAAGGGCACAATTTGTTCGTCATATATACTATACAGTGTCTACTAAATCTGTAAAATCAAAAAAAAAAATATATAAGGGAGTCCGCCCTGGAAATTTAAATAATTGCATTAGAAAATCCCTAAAAAATCCTCTTCATAAAACAATTTAATTAAAAGTATATGCATCACGAAATGGATTCATGGTGTTTCTGGTGGTATTACTTTGAGAAACTTCTCCCCGACTGCGCAAACTTTTGTTTTTTGTTAACGCATGTCACATTCGACCATTTCCTCTGCCGTCAAGATATATTAAAAAAACCTCTTCATAAAACAACTTAATTACAAATATATGCTTCACGAAATGTATTCATGGTGATGTTTGTGAAACTACCAAACTGCGGAAACTTTCTATTAATTTTGTTGGTGGCGCTTGTCATTCCACCATGCCATATCGAATACTTAAACTCCTCTGTCGTCGGGATAATTTACCATTTACAGACGTCTCCAAAGAGGTAAGAGCTACTTAACAACTGTTGATAGATAAAAAAAACTTTCTAAGTCGGGTGTCTATACCGTTGGAATATATTTTAAAAACATTTTTAGGTTGATAGATGTTAATTGTATAATAGACGGTCTATTTTAAGGTTACTGTTATATAAATAGCGGTTGTATTTGTTATTTGTTTTCACAAAAAACTAAGATTGTGTACTTTTTTGGCCTAGCTATTTCATCATGCTCCAAAAAAACTCCAATTATGTTCTGTTTCGTGTTTGCTTCCTCAAGCCACCAATGAAAACAAATGATTGATCAGTAAATCCTTCAAGTTCTAGATTTCAATAAGACGTACATTTAGTCGGTTTACCAAAAATTGTTGGTGATGCTGCACGCTGATGCATGTTGTTTGGAAGTACGATTTAGAATAAACAGCCCTAGCTATCAAACTAGAAGAGGGACATATCGTCTTCAGACGTCTGGTGTAAAAACGGGACGGGACGAGCACAACGGAAAAATCGTCTGATTTTGTTGAAATCACATTTAGACGAACAAATTTACAAACGATTTGTCAGTCGATCGAGACGATCTGTCAGTCGAGACGATCTGTCAGTCGAGACGATTTGTCAGTCTAGAAGATTTGTCAGTCGAGACGATTTGTCAGTCTAGAAGATTTGTTAGTCGAGACGATTTGTCAGTCGAGACGATTTGTTAGTCGAGACGATTTGTCAGTCGAGACGATTTGTCAGTCTAGAAGATTGTTAGTCGAGACGATTTGTCAGTCGAGACGATTTGTCAGTCTAGAAGATTTGTTAGTCGAGACGATTTGTCAGTCGAGACGATTTGTCAGTCTAGAAGATTTGTTAGTCGAGACGATTTGTCAGTCGAGACGATTTGTCAGTCTAGAAGATTTGTTAGTCGAGACGATTTGTCAGTCGAGACAATCTGTCCGTCCACCAGTGTGAAACAGTCGGGGGAAGAGGAGCGAAAGAACGTCTGTTTTCTCAGGCTAGTCAATATGTGCTTTTATGTTCTTCATCACTTGTCTGAAGTTCCACCTTGTAAACTGAGTGTTTAACTGCTCTCCTTTATCAAACTGTATAACGCATCCTGTTGATGATAGATAAAATTTGCTTTATTACAGATTGAATCAAGTTTGTTTGGATAATCGACATCGTCTTTCCAGGTGAGATACAATCAACAACCGTTGATGTCTTATTTAAAATATCCCAAAGGACAGGCTTAGGAATCATCGATATAGTATTAAATAATATCTGATGTTTTGTTCCCTCAATCTCCTATTTCAGTGTATACTCGGGGGTGACGGGACTCCGGGTAAACGTATCAGGTATGCTCGTCGTATCTTTTAGGGGTAAAAATACGATTCTGTATCTTTTAGGGTATGTTAAAATGAATTTTTTGTGGGAGTTATATCTCTTGGTAGCTAAAAATCGTCGATGCCACGCCCTTTCCTAAAGAACTTCCAGTATCTCTTAGGCTTGTTTTGTTATAATTTTTATTTCTCCTTCAGCGGAACTCAGTATGAAGATTATACTATACCAGTGTGTAGTAGCACTCTGCGTAGGCGTCACCTTCGCCCGCGTCACGTGTCCTAAACTTAAAGATGGAGAACAGGGGAAAAAAGCCGCCTCAGCTACGGCCATTGCTACAAAGGTTGACATAAAGGACAGAAATAAGCATGATTCAGGATTGGGTGACTGCTACAATCTGTGTAGGGCAGCATGTGAGAACTTTCTTGGCGCAGAAGAATGGAATGGATGCAAATCATTCGATATAAGACATGCGTCTATTACAGAGGGGTCTGGGATATTTGCAAAGAGCAGGACAAAATGCACGTGCAAAGGGTACAACAACCACCCGACTTTGGTGAATGGGGAGAACACACACATTGTAAGAGAACTGCACCTTGCATGTCAGTAATAACATGTGTCATGTAAAACCTCCAATAGCCATGTAAACATCGGGGCGTTTTTACTGCTGAATAAAGTGATTAAACTGTATGCTAATAGTTTTCAGTTATATGTGAACAAAATACATAAACATAAAAAAGTAACATTAGTCTGTGGGAACCCTCTACGAGTGTTTTGTTTGATCTCAAAAATATTCATTTTGTTATAATATTCAAATTGATTTGGGTGGCCTCGGTTGAAGTAACTTTAATTATTGAATTGTTTACATAAACCAGTTTAGTTTTGATTAATATTAACTTCTTTTAGATTTGAATTCAATAGATCGAGTGATTTCATTCAATAGATCTTTCCACAGTTGTTGTTGATACCTTAGCCTCGTTAGCGTTAGCCTGCAGAGCAGGCGTTCTTTTGGCTTTTTGGAGAATTTAGGATCTTGGGCTTCCTTTGTTACTTTTTTGACCGCGCGAAATATGGAGCTTAGCCAAAAATGGAGTGTAGGGGGGAGGGGGAAGGGGGCGAAGGGAACGCCTGCCCGCAGCCATTGTCTTTTTGTGGCACTCGTTCGTGGACGAACGAACGTCGCTGATTGGCTCGGCTTGAATATTTTTGATGGGCACCTATCATTCATAAATCAGTTCAGCTTGTAGTGTTTATGTATCGGTACTCTGCGAACAGACTACATTTTCAGAAGAATTTTCTTGTGCTTTTGGGAATGTGATTTAAGATTAAGATTTATTTGAATGGCATACTAGTTTTACATGGTCGCAAACAATGTCTTATTGTGGCGATTTGCTGGCCATTTAATATACGTACGGCCGGGTTTCTAGAGAAGTATAATCTTCCAACGAGTTCATGGAGTCTTCACGTCGGCGTGAAATACGTTTTGTCAAGAGTTGCTGTGTTATCGAATGAATATTTTCTAGTTTATCTATCCGTTTGGCAGTGATATTCAAAGTCTTGTGGCATTTCACGGAGAAAGAGAACTAGCGACACTTGGCGGTTGGAGTGCATTACATCGTCGCTATGTTTGCTTAATAGGTCGTTCTTTGAACCTTGAAATAACCCCTAAATAGGCAACTTTTCAAGAACATATTTGCACATAATAGCAATGCAGTGTATAAAGAACGTCTTGTCACGAGTTCTTGCATGAAGGAAGACTCAAGCGCTTGTAATATGAGGCTTTATTTTATACCGATCTCTGTTCTGTTATAATCACATCTTTTTAAAATAGGTTTGATTCAAATCCGAAAATATCTGCAGATGATAGCAGATATCATTGTATTCCTCGATAACTTTGAAATGCGCACTTTGATAACAAATATTTTTGATTTATAGTCAGACAACAGTTACATGTTTGTTTATATCGGAAGTGGTCTTGCATTTTTCTTCTGTGATTGTGGTTACACTTTGACAGCTGGTATGCGATACTAATTAGGAGGCGTATCTCAAAATCACAGGGGTTGCGGGCAGGCGTTCCCTTCCCCTCTTCCCCTCCCCCACCCCCTTCGCTTCCCTTTCACTCGCCCGTTCAACACAGGAAGCCCAAAACCCGATTTCCCCCCCCCCCCCCCCCCAAAAAAAAAAAAACACATAAGAACGCCTGTCCTGCAGGCTACGTTAGCGTGTAATGTATTCTTTAGACTTCAAGTTGACTACAACCAGCTGAAGTGTTTCAATAGACCTTTTCATAGTTCTTGTTGATACCTCAGCCTCGTTAGCGTCAGTGTAATATATTCTTTCGAGGTTGACTACAGCCAGTTGAATTTTAAAGTGTTTCAATATATAGACCTTTCCACAATTCTTGCCAATACCTCAGCCTCGTCGGCGTGCAATATATTCTTTAGAAGTTGACCACAACCAAAGTGTTTCAAAGGACCTTTCCGCAGTTCTTGTTGATCAACCTCACCCTCGACAGCGTGTAATATATTCTTTAGAATTTGATTGCGGCCCGTGGAATTTAATTATAATGTATACATCCCATTACAACGGGCCGTAGTAAAATAGTAAAAGTATTAGGCCTCGTCTACACGAATCCGATCCGGCTGAAACCGCATACAAATATTTGCGTCCACACGAATCCGCGTATCCGGAGGATTCAAGTAAAAGTATGCGGTTTCGGTGACCGGATTCACTGGATTCGTGTGGACGATAGGCCGATTCGCATCAAAAAGTATGCAGTTTCAAAAGTAGCCGGATCCGTGTAGCCGGGGTCTTAGGCATGCTCGCTTATTTAGGCACGCTAGCCTATTCAATAAACAAATACCGATTTCCAATAGGGGCGTGAACATACAATTAAGAATATACAATATATACAATGATGAGAAAATGTTCATAAAGATTAAACTAATTATATGCGTAATCTAAAAATTATAGCCATGGGACTTTTGCAAGTTTGGCGCGGCAAAATAAGACACTGAGTCACTCGGTAAGGAGTTCCATAGCCTGGCTCCTAAAGCTGATAAAGATACCGGCACTGAAACAGAAAACGAAAAAGCGAGGAAAACAATGGGATTTTCCTTTTTCGATAGCCTAAAAGATACCAAAATATGTCAAAACTCGATATTTTCAATTTTGATACTCAAAAAGTTTGCTTCCTCAGCAAAAATATCTCTTGGGGAGGGGTCCCACGGGCAATAAACGTTTCAAAACTTGGGTGCACGTGAAATTACACGACGTTTGGATGCCGAGCTCGAAACCGTTATCAATTTATTTTCTTATCTATTCTAGATTAAATACTGAAACACGATAGTTGCATAAACATGCTCCCCTCCCCTCCCCCCACACCGCATGATGTAGTGCTAAAGGACAACCAAATTGCGATCAAAGTACGGCCGATAGGGAACCTTTGTATCACCTATAATAGTTCTTAAACTTCTGTGAGTCAAAGACATGGTTTAGATTTCGAAATAAGGGGGTGAAATAACGATGTATTTTGCGTGATTCAACCTCAAGGCCCTGGGAACGAGGTTGTTGCGTGATTTACACAAGTACAAAAACATGCAGGCGTTCCTTGTATAACTAGACACTCCAAGAGTGTGAAGTCAGGCTACGTCAAAAAGTAGCTAGTGAATAGAGAATGTGTAAGAATAAATAACACCTTAATTTTTTTTATATTTAATATAATACAATGAAACGTTTTTTTAGTATACAATAATTTAATATCTATAAATATTATTGACTGGTGCATACAAAGTATACTTAAAAACACTGACTTGCAAACCAAGAAACACGTGTTATGAAGTTGAAATGGTTCGTTTGAAAATTACTCTTCATATGTTTGATATATATAATTAATTGTACTTTTACCGAAATATGAAGCTTATATATCCATGCATGTCCTTATATCAGACGATTTTCCACTCACGGGATCGAAGATGTCGAAATACGATGGAAGTTCTTCAAATCTATTTTTTGACACGAAGACGACGATGAACTTGAAAACTAATACTCCATGTACATACTTTGGTCAATAAAAAGCTAAATTACGACGACTTTAAGTGTTGATTGAGAGATTCAACTGCTTTTTAAAACATTTTGAATGAAACGTGTTTTAGCCGTAAGTCGGCCATCTTGGTTTCGGTGTGGTGAAGCACAACTTCTGGCTTTGGGTTACCTGTGGTTTCCCAAACGCGACACGACGATAGATAGATAGATAGATAGATAGATAGATAGATAGAGATAGATAGATAGATAGATTGGCAAAAAGGTAGCCTGCGTAGCGGCTCTCTAGGGGGAGGGGGAGGGGGGAGGGAGAGGGGAAAGGAGGAAGAGAGGGGCTGGGGGAGAGAGAAGGGAAGGGAGAGCCTGCAATGGTCCTATTGTTTCATCGTTATCCGCCCCCAATCAATGGATATTTTCGCTTGTCATAATTATCCAATCAGAGAGACATTTTTAAATACCCTTATGTTTGCTGTCAAAACACAAATATACATGAAGCAGACCAATATGGTTCAAACAATGTAAAAACAAGGATATTATTTTCTTACGGACTGAAACATAATTCCAAATGAAAGTCCTACTGCAATTGTTTAAATTTTGGAATTCGGGTAGAAAAGATCTAGATGACTTAGGATCAATAATCGCTGATCGTTTGTGAACTCACATTGAGATAATTATTATAGATAACTGTCTTCAAGTTGTTTGTAATCATTGGCCATGGAAAATAAAAAGACCAAGATAATAACAGAAAGAAAGGTTAATTCCTTTTTACCAAAGTAAGCGTAATTCTCATTCAACAAATATAGTTTGGACAACCGTAAATTTATTTCTAACGGCACACGTGTGACCTCAGTTAACCTTTGGTAATGTTATATTATGTTTATACTACTATAGATACGCTTATCACAGTATTTAATCAGCTGATCTGTTACTTAAGCTTGATTGACGTACTCTCGACCAATGGGAATTTTCCTTCCGCCAGCAGAAGGAGAAATAACGATGAAACAATAGGACCATTGCAGGCTCTCCCTTCCCTTCTCTCTCCCCCAGCCCCTCTCTTCCTCCTTTTCCCTCTCCCTCCCCCTAGAGAGCCGCTACGCAGGCTAGCAAAAAGGTAAAACTAAAGTCGGGCCCCCTGCGGGCAGCCCGACTAATAACGCGCGGGATGTGGTAACTAGTAACTCGGCTTAGATTTGTTGACGAGTTGCAAGGAAAATTGATCTCTATTCTGTAGTGCAGATAAGTTTTGTTTTTGCAGGCTATCAAAAAGAAGTTAAAAGGTAAACGCTTATTACAGTATTCTGATTGTGTAATTTACAACGTGGCCTGTCTGGCTTGTTCTTCGAGAACGTTTGATCAATGGACAAACATTCTGGTCTCACTAAGGTCACTAGAAACTGAGCACAACATGTGATGAAATTGTAGTTCAAAGTTCATAATTGCCTCAATGTGTATTTAAAGTTATTCCTTTTGTGGGATTGAACTGAGAACTTTAAGCTTTCGTGAGCGCAAGTTTTGTCTCGTACTCAGAAGTGGTCGTATATTTGATTTTGTTTGTCTACATATTATCATAATTTGTCTGTTTAGAGTCCAATGGCCGATAACACAGCAGAGAGTACTCTTCAATATCTACGTGATCCGTCAGTTGTAGTGGGACTTGGTGCTGTTGCAGCTTCGCTTCTCTACATGGCCTCTCGTCCAACTCCAGTTCGCTGTCCTGTCGACCCAAAGCAACAGTCCATCGAAATACCGGTAAAAAAAATATTCTAAAACAACTGCTATTATAGCTGAAAATGTCTACGAACTTTTATACAATAGTTGTTCGTGAATTTTTTTATATATATATTTATATAAAGGGGGTGGGACGACGTTGATTTTCTGTGAGTCTGGACTTTGTGCCTTCGTTGTGTTTGATATTTGTTCAGGCCACTTCTGCGTTTTACAAAAACCGAAACTTGTATTTTCATATTTTCGTCCTTTTTTCAATGTTCTATCAATCAAATAATAGAGTATTTAAAGTCTTTATTGTCAGTTTAACTAATAACCTTTTGTTTCATGGATTAATGAGAACAATTAAATTTGTTTCTCTAATACAAACGTGAAACAAGTAGTACTAATTATTAGTACTAAAAAACGTGCTAATTAAACAGTAGAATTAGCATATAAAATTGCACTAAATAGAGCAGTACTCATTAACCTGTGAAACTAGTGTATTAGACCCCGTCTACACGGATCCAAATACTTTTGAAACCGCATACTTTTTGATGCGAATCGGCCTATCGTCCACACAAATCCAGTGAATCCGGTCACCGAAACCGCATACTTTTACTTGAATCCTCCGGATATGCGGATTTGTGTGGACGCAAATACTTCTATGCGGTTTCAGCCGGATTGGATTCGTGTAGACGAGGCCTTACTAATTAATGTACCTTAATTTGTTCCATTGTGTTATTTTGCTATCACACTTTAACTAATACACTTTGTTTCATGGGTTAATAAAGTAGTTTCACATAAGCCAGTTCTTGTATGCTAATGTGTTTCGTGTATGCTAATGAGGTCGTTGGCAAGAAATATAACGAATTCATGTGCATAAGTTGTTATAATAGAGCGTATTCGTATAATCCACTTTTAAAATGCAAATGAGAATATGTGTGAAATTACATGTTAATGAGGTATGCATGTAGCTAGCTATTTGCTTTCATTTTTTTCTTTGAGCCACAAGCCACTGTGGAAAACATTGATAAAAGTGGTTTTGAATAAATCTATAAACGTTTTCGTTGTCAATCATGTTTTATTTTGATTATATAAAGATGAGAGTGCAACTCACTGAAGCATTTTATAACACGAACACCTAATTAGCATATTGTTTTACACATATTCTCATTTGCATTTTAAAAGTGGGTTATTTAACAAATAATTAAGGTTCAGCCGTGGTTTATACTCTGATAACCGCACGCTTGGCAATTTGAACACACGAGAAAATGTCAAGAAGCACGAGCTGAAATTATTTATTTTATTATATAAATTTCGATTAAAAATTGTTCAAAAACCTATCAAAAAAGTCTGTTTGATTTCGAAAACTTACGACCGTGGTTTATACTCTCATAAACCACGCTTGTTTGGCCAATCAGAGCGCGCGTTAGAATCAATCTATATAATAAACGAATACGCTCTATTAGAGAGTGTTCACTTCATTTCAAATGTTTATATTAAACAAAAGTAACAACACAATCTTTATTTAAGCCAGCGATGCATTCTGTACTTATTTCTTAATTTATTGATTGATTTTCTAAGAAATACTGCAATTGTATTTCTATTATTTCAACGTATGCACATGAATTTGTTATATTTCTTGTCAACGAGCTTATTAGCATATAAGAAACACATTAGCATACATTTAAACTTTAAACTGTTATAGAAATTATTCATGCATGCATAACTATCAGATAATAGTTTCATTATAATAAAATGGCTAAATATCTATAGACGAAGATTCCTCCCAAATAATTCTTGAGTTTGAGAAGTCGTTCAAAGTCCTCCAATTCGGACCAGACAGGATTTCAAGTCCTTGCAATTAGATCTCAAGTCCGGGCAATTAGTTCCAGTCCGAGGCGCAGCCGAGGACTGGAACTAATTGCAAGGACTTGAAATCCTGTCTGGTCCGAATTGGAGGACTTTGAACGACTTCTCAAACTCAAGAATTATTTGGGAGGAATCTTCGTCTATAGATATTTAGCCATTTTATTATAATGAAACTATTATCTGATAGTTATGCATGCATGAATAATTTCTATAACAGTTTAAAACTTAACATTCCGTTCTGGTCAACGAATTAGCTTGTGGCTTACTGGTAAGCAATAGGAATTAGTAAGTTAGTGGTTAGAAGTTCGAGTCTTGGTAATGGATACCATGAAAATATTTCAAGAGTCTTTTAATCCTTTAAAAAGTAAAGTTAAATAAGGAACTATGTTTTTCTGGGCTAATATTTCTAAGTGTCACTATATAAAGCATTACCAAAGTATATTAAATCATTTCCAAGTACGGAGGACTTTGAAATGATTTCAAAGTACTTTGGAGCGGACTTTGAAATGATTTCAAAGTACTTTGGAGCGGACTTTCCGGGGTTTCAAAGTTCATCATGTGATCTAATTCGAGACACTTGGTTGGCTGATTACCTCATGAATTATTAATAAGTTTGAGAAGGTGTATTAGTCTAATATCTATCTCACGGGTTGAGTGTCTTTACTCTACCATCTATCTAGTATTAACTAAAATCTCTATATATCTTTAGTGTTAATAAATAATTTGTTACAGTGAAACTAAAAAATGCCATTACAGTGAAACTAAAAAAAATATCTGGTATTACAGTGAAACTAAAAAATATATATCTGGCGCTACAGTGAAACTAAAAAATATATCTTGTGTTACAGTGAAACTAAAAACATATATAACTGGAATGTTTATTGTTTTCTTAACCAATCACAAATGAGCTCCTAACAACACATCTTAAAATTTTTCTGTTTCCCATAAAGTTTCTTATCAAGTGCTTAGACAATATCACTATTTTATCAAGTGCTTAGACAAATTATCACTATAGATTTTATCATGATAATATACAAAGGGCTCAAACAGAATATTCATAGAGTGGCACAATTTTAGTTTCTGTACCAAAATCCAAGTTTAATGAGTTGTCTTTCTTATTCAGATTTTATTTCCTCTTGAGTTTATGTTCTGAGAAAGTAGGCAAAGCATTCCAGCTGAGTTGAACTTCAGAGCAAACACAGGGTCAACCAATCAGAATTGAGGATTCAACATCGTACTTTGATTAGCATTTCCCATTATTCTGCCAAGAGAATTTATTAATTATGAGTTTTTCCTTCTTTAAATTAATTGCAAACGCTAGTCAAACTCGTGGTGGTATTATATTTCAATCAACAAGAAAAGTCTACATTGTATACTCCGAAAATGCTCAAAAATTGCTAACCAAAAATATTAACCCATAATTCCTTCCGTGGAAGGCGATCAAGTCAGCTGGTTTTGGTACTGTTAGAACCATGTCTATTTCCATTTGTTAATGATTAATGTTATTACTGTTATTGTAGAATGACCATTATGCTCGTCGTAGCGCTATGTCAGAGGAGCTGGTAGAATACATCTTTGAAGACTGTAGGACTACACATGAGGTTTTTCTCAGAGGAGCAAGAATCTCAGGTAAACTAAACACTATATATATAGATTAAAGAAAGCTTATTATATCATTCAAAACTTACTGACTACTAGAGACCCTTTAAATAATAATGATTGCTACTGAAGCTGTATGGTTTCCTTGCTTGACTTCAAATTTATCCATTTCAGTTGCACTCACATTGTGCAAATTTCACAAGAAGTTAGTTTGGATGTCATTATAGGGAAGACCACATTCTGATTGGTTGAGGTGTACTGCACACAGCACACACATTTGCATGTTGATCAATTATGATTGGTATGGGATATGACGAGTCAAAGATGTGCCATTGTATATTGCATACAGATTGGCCACGAATATTGTTCAGTGCTTATGAAAGTCCAACATTAATTCTTTCATATTTTACTAAAATTGTCAAGATAAAAGTAAATCTGGCTGAGAAAATTCAAGTTAAAACTGAAAAAATGCAAATCAGGATGAAATCTGTATTAGATTTACAGAACTTGTCATGGATGTGATTTCTTTTGTTAAATTCTCATTAATTATTCATGATTTTTATAATTATTCTTATTGCTTCTCTGTTATTAAGGTGACAAACCCTGTCTTGGACAACGCTCCTCTCCAGATGGTCCTTTTGAATGGCTGACTTATAATGAAGTCCTTGAGAGGTCATGTCACACTGGCTCAGGATTCATAGAACTAGGCTGCTTGAATACTGATGGAGAGGATACATTTGTTGGAGTGTACGCTACAAATAAGATTGAGTGGGTGATAGTTGAACAAGCCTGCGCAATGTATTCAATGGTTATTGTACCATTATATGACACTTTAGGACCTGACGCATGTGTTTATATTATCAACCAGGGTACGTACTGCATCATTGTTATGTTATTATCATCATAATCATTGCTATTACCATTATTATCACCATCTTTATCAAAATCATTATCATCATCATCATCTTTACAATTATCATCACCATCATTGTTATCATCATCATTACAATTATCAACACCATCACTATTATTATCATCATCATTATCATCACATCACCATTATTATTATCATCTTTATCGTCATCATCATCATTACTATTATCACTGTTTTCATTTCATGGGCCAAGGTAGCATTAAATAGCTTACTCAGAAATAACAGTATAAAAATTAACACTGTTCAAAGCTCTCATCCCACTTGGGCTTCCTATGTTATGATGTCAATGATTTCGACCACCCCTCCCCCACTTGGAAATCATTCCTATCTGATGATGTCGTCCATTCATCCTTCCATTTATTCACTTATTCATTTCTTTGCCTATTATTCTATTTTATGTTATTTTACTATTATGTCATATAATTTAATTTAATTTTTATTTTTATTTTTTTCAGCCAAAATGGGCACAGTTGTGTGTGACCCTGCTAAAATACCTCTTCTTCTTGAAAGAAGTGATAAATGTCCAACACTAAAGCGAATCATAAAACTGAAGGGAGATCTAAAAGAAGAGGATATGAAGAAAGCAGAGGAACTTGGAATTAAGATCATTGATTTTTCTGATGTTGAGGTACATTTGATTATACCACCAAATTCACTGTTAGTACATACTGTTCACAATCTAAAAATAACTAGATGCCATCTGGGTGATCACTCGGGCTTCAAATGAGGCATGATGTCATTGTTACTAGGAACGCCTGGGACCTGACCCTCCAATTTGAGAATTTTCATTTTTAGACTCAGGCTTTTCTGTACACGGAAGCCAGAGTAATGATCGTCTCGCTTGTTCGGACCACAAAAAATGATCAGGAGAAATGTAACGTTGTTCAGCAATTTTAAAAAGCTGATTGCTTATTGGCTAATGCTGAACAAACTTAGTTTGACAAACAAGTCACATAGTATGAATAGCAAAGACGGCGGAGTCAGTGGTGATTTTTAGACATTGAACAGTTCAGTGAATTCAGTAGTACAGTAATAGACCATGTTTAAGAACCTGAATTTTTCAATTTAGCCTAAATAGGTTCTTATAAGGTTCTTATATAAGTGGTACTTAAACCTTAATAGGTTCTTATGTGGAGGGGGCTTAAAATGAAAATTTTAGCCTAACAGGTTCTTAAAACGCAGGTTCTTATACGTGGGCTATTACTGTAATACATTGTATTAAATAGATGTCAATATACCATTTTCATTGGGTATAATAATAATCATAGAAGGGATGCTATATCTTACATCAAATGAAAATATCAATATATATTTTGTTCTGAAACATATTTTACAGACATTAATTTTACGATCTATTGGACATACACTGCTGTAATACATTCAGTTTATCGTCCATGCTTGTAAAGTTTGGATTCTTAAAATGCCAGTTTTGTTTCTTCTAAAATACATATTATATGTTGTTATCATTCTTTGGTTAGATGTATTAAATTAGTTAATAAAATTAAACAAAAAAATTTAATCCTTTTTCGGGCATAGCCCAGGAGGACACAAAGGGAAACCAAGTCCCATACGAGGTGCAACCCCCCCCCCCCCCCCCCCCCCCACCCCGTCCACACTCACACATATACTATATTCAATCTTCTAATCATACTACACTAAACTCACATGTTGATTTTTACGGAGGGAGGAAAACCGGATAACCCGGAGAAAAACCCACATGGCATGAGAGAGAACAACACATCAAACAAACTCTATTCACTTGTTGCCCAAGCCGGGAATCAAACCCAGGTCACAGTGGTGAAAGGCCAGCATTATCACCGCTAGGCCACCCATGCCAATGAGGACCAAGTTAGGAAAAAACCTCATTAAATAAAGTTGAGTTGTTGTTATGCTAGCTAACATCCTTTCTCTTCTTTTGCAGAAAATGGGAAAAGAAAATATCCAAGAGAAAAAGGTGATTTGATATGAGAACAGAATTTCCTTGGCTGTTTTGTCTCTTCCCTTTCTTTTTCAAGAAGAAGAGGCAACGAGAATTAGCAAAGTATTTTGCCTCTAAAGACAAAATGTAATATCCTGGGCCAGGAATTGATCCCACACAAGTTTGTGGACTAAGAATCTAAATCACTGTAATTCTAAGCACTAGATAATGTTAGACCATTACATTATCTCTTATTATATATATATTTTGTTTTATTTTAGCTTCCTACTTCCAAAGATGTGGCTGTTGTTTGCTACACCAGTGGAACAACTGGTAATTAAAGCATAAACATGTATAGACCACAAATTGAATACAACTTTAGAGTTATGATAGAAAAACTGACATTTTCATATGATAGTGACTTAATTAATATACCAACTAATATAAATGTTAACAATAATTCAATTATATTATTAAGGAATAATTATAAAACAATGCGCTTGTATATTTAATGTGATATAAACTTGTCATGCTAGGAGCTGTAGAGCAAGAGAGCTAGAGTGCTCATAGCATCTCAAATATATTATTAAATGGTTAACATTCTACTGCACATGAACAGCATGCTTTATTATGTTTTACAACAAAACTATTCCAGGATACTATTAGTTACTACCTATTGTTGGTCACCAGGTAATCCCAAAGGAGCTATGATCACCCATGGCAATGCTGTGGCAATGCTGTCAGGGATGATTAAACTTGTTGAAAAGGTAAAGTAATATCTTTGTACGGGGGATTCTTTTGCATTATTTTGAAAACATTTCTTAACATTTGAAATTCTAACTCATAATAGTCTATAGTTTAAAGGCTGGGACACGCTAGTTGCTGGGAAATGAACCAGGGACAGCCAACAGCCTCAGTTCTGTTCGTGTGGCATATTTATATGAATTTAAAGTATTCCAAAGTGTTTCAGCGACAGAATCTTTCAATTTGGTTTCAATTTGTATGTGGAATACCCACTAGGCTAATTTGTAGCCAAGTGTGGCCCAGTCTTTATATTTGTAATGGATTTAGTGTTTTGTTTACTGTATTAATTAATCAAATAAAATATAACTGTTTGATTTTGAAAGAAAAGCAAAATTATGCAAAACAATGATTGAACCATTTACGAACATTTCAAGCCTTTTCAAGTTTTTATCAGTGTAAAATATATCTCTCAGGTTATCTTTTGCTCTTTTAACAAGTTGCTTTTGTTTGTTTTGTCTACAGTGTGGAATCAATCTTGATAACAATGATGTTCATATCTCCTATTTACCACTAGCCCACATGTATGAGAGACTTGCCCAAGTGAGTCAATGTTTTAATAAGAATAGGCACTTAAAAGGCATATAAAGATATCCATATGAATAAATATCAAATATAAAAGACTATATACAAATTGTGTTCAAGAAAAATATGTCTTAAAATGAAATTACTTCAGTCTGTAGTTAAAGTGTCTGACGTCAGGTTTTTGGTAGGGATTTTACTATTTGTAAGACTTTCATTTCTATAGGTGAGCGTAGTGTTTACAAGTTTTATTATGTTGCTAATTTGCCAACCATTTTAACAATATATTTTTTAATTTTCTTTCTTCTAATAACAATTGTTGGTTGGCAAAACCATAACAAATAAATACTAAAAAAGAATGTATCACAAACTATCAAGACTTTAATAAAAGATATGCAATGAAGAAATCAGAACAGGAATTTTTGAGCAATGTTTAAGACTTTTGAAGACCTGTTCAGATAAAGTAAATGTTCTATCAAGCAACACATGAATGAAGTTTTTTCATTGTTTTTTTACAAATATGTTTGCAGTTGATGTGCTATATGTATGGTGGCAGGGTTGGTTTCTTTGGCGGAAACATCAGAAAAATCATGGATGACCTCAGAGATCTCAAGTATGTACTTTATTATTCAACTAGTCATAGACAAGTAATGGATTGAGTAAAAATATCCATGTTTTCACTAATCTATGACAAGCCTTTCAAGAAAGACAATATTTTGCTTCATAAAAGAACAAAAAACTTAAATATAATAAGAACTTTAATAACTTATTAGACAGTTTAATGTCTAATATGGCTGGATATTTTACTTGTTAACTTGCATTTTGACTCGCCTAAAGGCTCGTCCAAACACAGCGTCTCACTTCAATGTAACTTATTCAGCCATATTACACATCAAATAAGAAATATGTATTATAAATTTGGACTTGAAAGTGTTGATAGTAGTTTTCTAGAGGGAAATATTAATTCCAACCTTATATAGCATGGTAGCCTTGCTAAACTGGATATAGATTAAAGATAAACAAAATGTAATGTTTTTGATATTATTTTCAGGCCAACTCTTTTTATCTCTGTGCCAAGAGTTCTAAATAGAATCTATGACAAGGTATGTAAACATATACGATCATAGTCTATGAGTAGTCCCTCTTTGCCCTCCAGAATCAGTGATTAAAAAAAACCCAAGTATTGATGATGATGATGATAATGATGATGATGATGATGATGATGATGATGAGGAGGAGGAGGAGGAGGAGGAGGAGGAGGAGGAGGAGGAGGAGGAGGAGGATGATGATGATAATGATAATAATAATGATAATAATAATAATAATAATAATGATAATAATAATGATGATAATAATAATAATGATAATAATAATAATAATAATAATGATAATAATAATAATAAACGTCACTAACATAATCATTCTCATCATTCTCATTGCATCATAATAATCTCTGTCATAATCATTATTCTTATTATATCATAGCTTCATAATAATAATTATAATCATCAATCATCTAGCCTACATTGCAGACATCTTGTGTAGCTCCTTCAAATAGATGTCTGCAATGAAAGCTACCTAATCATCATAATCATCATCATCATCATTATCACCATCATCATTATCACCATCATCATTATCACCATCATCATTATCATTATTTCTGTATTATTGATTATTATTATTTATTCATTTCAGGTCATCAAGGATGTTTCAGGAAGTACTATTAAAAAGTTCATCTTCGATACAGCTTTCAGCTTTAAGAAAGCAGAACTTGAAAGGTATGTTGCCTTTATTATTCCCCTATTGCTATTCATAAGGTATTGATACCTTCAAATAAATCATTATTTCAATTATAGTATAACTATATATGTTTCAATGAATCAATCATTCAATAGGCTATTTTCACTATGATGTCATTTTACTGCTTTAGAACTTTTCTTTGTTATTCAAATGTTTAAACCCTCTTGTGAATAGTTGAACAATTGACACCAATTGAATAATTGAACATTTAACACAAATTGAATAGTTGAACAATTGACACCAATTATTATACAAAAAAGTAGGCAAAGCATTCTGGTAGTGGTAGTATATGACACTATTCAAACTGGGATTAAATTCATGGGAACGGGTTAAGAACAAATAAATCGTGCAAATAGGTGGAATGTCACACCGAATAACTTCACAGGGTATTTAAAGAGCCACAGATTCAGAATTAGTCCTCTTTTCGCAATTAGCTTAGGACCTAGATAACTCTTGAATAAGCGGTTATAAAATGGGGGGAGTTGAGGGACTAGGGAGGTGTGTTTTTCTTTTTCAACCCCACCCTCCCAACCCAGCAAAAAAGCTTTCATCCAAACTGACCTTCTCATTCGGTTCCACCAAACTGGATAACCATATGAGACAATGGTTTCCAGTTTCTCTCCATTCTTAATCAGTGAACCGTGAATGAAAGGCCAGTTTGGATATATAGAGGATATTACATGGGCGCACGGAGATATGAATTTTATCTTCGAGTGTTGATAAGATATCCCACGAGTGAGCGCAGCGAATGAGTGGGATATCTTTTCAACACGAGAAGATAAAATTCATATCTCCAAGCGCACATGTAATGTTCTGTTTATTATATAACAGATTGAAGAAAAAAATTTTTTTTTTTTTGAAAGTTGATTGGTTGAGAGTGATATCACACATGTGTGATATCAATGATATCTTCATGACTAGGATAGGCTTTTTATCTAGTTGATATCACTCGGTATACCACTATATGTTATATAATAAAATACTGTAATGCAAATGGCCTATTATTAATCTGTCAGTAAATCTATATCTGTCTATCTGTTTGTCTGTCTGTCTGTCTATCTAAAAAAATAAAATTATTTCTAACTTTTTTTTTTAGAAATATCATCAGAAAAGATAGTCTGTGGGACTACCTCGTTTTCAGAAAAATACAGGTAAACCACAATTAACTGAAAAATAAATGGAAAACTAACAATTAAACTAGTATAGGTTGTGTTATTGTTAAGGTAAAAGTCACGCAAGGTATGCTTGTTGGGAATTTCCACCCCTGAAAGATAATGTCCTCTTAAAAGGGCGTGGCACGGCCTAATTATAGCCCCTAAAAGATACTACATACAAATTAACATAAAACGGAAAAAGCGCGGTTTTGAATACGAAAATGTTAATACCCTAAAGCTGATTTTTACCCCTAAGAGATACGAAGGTATGACGAGCATACGTGATACTTTTATCTCTGATCCCCCTCCCTCGCGTGACGATACAAAGGAGCGGCTGCATAGGAGGCTATTCCCCCCCCCCCCCCCCCCCCCCAAAGGATATTGATATTGACATTAATATTCTAATAATATTTACTGTTATCTAGAATTCTCTTGGTGGTAGAGTTCGCTTTGTTATTTCTGGATCAGCTCCATTAAGAGATGATGTAATGGTCTTCCTACGATGTGCCCTTGGCTGTATTGTAAGTAATAAAGCATTGGCCTTTACTTTGGCCCCTTCACAGTTCCCTGCCAT
Source organism: Metridium senile (assembly GCA_949775045.1). Taxonomy (NCBI): domain Eukaryota; kingdom Metazoa; phylum Cnidaria; class Anthozoa; order Actiniaria; family Metridiidae; genus Metridium; species Metridium senile. Next base: position 6,931,342 of record OX459101.1, on the reverse strand, counting down.
CTTGAATGGTAAACCGGGCCTTTGCATTGAAGCGAGACGAAAGTTGAGCTTGCGATGATAAAGACTTTTTAAAACCTTGGGGGACAATTATTCACATGTCTCTATCATTGCAAGCTCAACGTTCATCTCGCTTCATGCAAAGGCCTGGCTACCTTTCAAGATGGCGCAGGGAATTGTGAAGGGTACTATTATTCCTTGAAAGCAAGGTGAATATCGACAAACAGTTACCGAGACAAAGTCGAGATTATTATTTATCAATATTTATCAAGCCTAAAGAATAATAGGAATAATTGGTTTAGTGTAAATGCAAGGTTTTGTTTTCAGGTTCTGGAAGGATATGGACAAACGGAGACAACAGCTGCATCTACAGTACAGCTTGTTGGTGACAATACCTATGGTACACTACTTTCGTTTATTATTTGTGCATCCATTTATTTGTACAATAAAGTTTATTTATATAGCGCTCATATCCAGCCTGTCCACAGGCAGCCCAACTAGTCTATCTGGGAATTTTTTTTAAAGCGAATAATATTATTTTTTACCGCGCGCCTATTGAAAAAAAAGTTCTTTGCTCCTTTGCTACTCGACTTGAGCGTGCAGGTGGGCTTCCTGTGGTGGTTGGTTTGTCGTGCGGAGTCGAGAATCGTACTCGACTTTCTCACTGACGACAGAAATTGAAGAGAGTTGTATTCAATTATTCATACATTAACAGTCATCAATATTATTTTTTTATTTTTTTATAACATCATATATAAAGCATATTTTATGTCATAAACAGGACATGTGGGACCCCCACTACCTTGTAACAAGATCAAGTTAGTCGATGTTCCCGAGATGAACTACTTTGCTAAGGACGGCAAGGGCGAGGTCTGTTTCTATGGTTACAATGTGTTCAAAGGGTACCTGCATCAACCTGATAAAACCAAAGAAGCCATTGATGACGATGGCTGGCTTCATTCTGGAGATATTGGAGAATGGACAGAGGTATGTGATGATATTATTGGTAGTGGTATTAGTAATGATGATGGTAATGATGATGGTGATGATGATGGTGGTAATGATAATGATGATGAAGATAATGATGGTAATAATTATGATTATCATTATGATGGATCAGGTGGTGGTAATCAGAAGATAGTGATGGTGATGGTGATAATAATGGTAATGGTGATGATGATGATGGTAATAATGATGATGATGAAGATGAAGATAATGATGGTGATGATTATGATGGACCAGGTGATGTTAATGAAGATAATGATGGTGATGGTGATGATGGTAATAATGATGATGAAGATGAAGATAATGATGGTGATGATTATGATGGACCAGGTGATGGTAATGAAGATAATGATGGTGATGGTGATGATGGTAATAATGATGATGATGATGAGATAATGATGGTGATGATTATGATGGATCAGTTGGTGGTAATTAAGATGACTGGATCATGATCAGGTGATGGTAATGACGATAATGATGGTGACGATGGTGCTAACGATGGTTATAGTGATGGTTATAGTGAGTATGATGATAATGTTGGTGATGATAATGATGTTGATGATAATGATAGTGATTATGATAATGCTGATTATGGTATAATGGTGGTGATTATGATGATGATGGTAACCTTTATCATTTTGATATGATAGTAAATATGATAATTTCAATGTTTTTTTGTTTTTATCAGAACGGAACCCTCAAAATTATCGACAGAAAGAAGCACATCTTTAAACTTGCTCAGGTGAGAATTATTGAATGATACAATACCTAATTATATCCAGACCGTTTAATATCAACACTGATCAACAATACAACTCTAACGAAACAGCCTATCATACACCTAATTCAAAAAAGGTTGTCGGGGTGAAAGGCGATTGGTGATTGGCGATTGCACGACCGAAAGGGACTGTGGGTAATACGAATTTCTTCTTATTCCCTTCTAAATTACCCAAACACCGTTCAGCGATAACCTTAAATGGGTGTCTCGAAGGTTTCGCTGAACGGTGGAGGCATTGTGTGGGTAATTTAGAAACGAATAAGAAGGACTTCGTATTACCCATAGTTCCTTTCGGTCGTGCAATCGCCAATCACCAATCGCCGTTCTCCCCGTCAACCTTTTTTGAATTAGGTGTATGTAAATGCCTGGCAAGTCTCTCTCGAATCATAGTGCTTTTGGTTAACTAAGTCAAAGTGAGGCTTGACGGGTAGTTGTATATGGCCAGCGGTATACACCTAAAGGTCTACACCTATTTCAAAAAAGGTAGACGTAGTGAACTGTGAACGGCGATTGCATGACCGAAAGGAATTGTGGTTACGAATACAACATAGCCGAGCGTCTTACTCGATTACTAAGCAGTTTCGTCAATGTTAAGCTCTTCTGTAATATATGGGGTTTGCGTTGTGCATTAAATTCGTGTTTTTTTTTTGGCTCAAAAGATGCGTATATAATCAATATCAAAGACCCACAATCCCTTTCAGTCGTGCAATCTCTCGTTTTCTTTTTTTGAAATATGTGTATGCCGATAACTCATAAAACGTGAGTAGATACAGCGATTACATGCAATTACATTAATTGCTGTATATTCCGTGACGATCATACCCGTACACAATTTAATAACCACGGATCAGACCAACATATATCTACATTGTACTCTGTGGTCGAATGAACTCAACAAAATGACCTCCTACCAACATATATGGCTTCAAAGCTCAGTTGGTAATGCATTGCACCGGTTTCTGCAAAGGTCATGGGTTCAAATCCCGTTGAAGTCCCATTGCTTTATTTTGCGATCATCGTGTATGATCATACTCATACACAATCAGATGCATGCAGCGTCGTTTGCTAACATAATGTCTTGGTATTTTAGGGTGAATATATCGCCCCAGAGAAAATCGAAACTGTCTACATGCAGTGCTACCTAGTCAATCAAGTCTATATTTATGGAGAAAGCAGAAAGGTACGTGCCTAAAAATAACCGAAATTGTTTTTGTCTCGAGGCGCCATTTTGGAACTATTCGTTTTGACAAACAATCCTTTGCGCGCTTCGAAGCGAGATCACCTGTTAACGTCAAACAACACTGCAGGTACCCTGGGCATTCTGGGCACTCTGTCCTAACAATAATTGTGTTTATGTTATGTTATTGTAGTCTTGTACTGTTGGTGTTGTCGTCCCCGATGAATCACACGTCAAGTCCTGGGCAAAAAAGAATGGCATAGAGGGAGAAATTGATCAACTTTGTCACAACGAGGTAAAGATGATGATAATGGTGGTGGTAGTGAAGGTGGTGGTGGTGGTGGTAGTGATGATGAAGGTGACGATGCTCATGATGCTGATTATGTGATAATGATAATGCTATGTGATAATAGTAATGATAACGATGATGATGCTGATAATCATGATGGTGATTATGATTATGATAATATTCAAAAACTCATTAATAATTCATGAGAAATTTTCAAAAGAAATCGTAACCGTGACGAGTGTTTTAACTGAAGATATAGATTTACCCTAATTTACATAAACTTTAACCTTAATTTTCTCTAATAAACTTTCATAAATCCTTGATTTATTTTTACAAAAACACAAAATATAGGTTGGAGTTTTTGAAGTCGTTCAATAAACTCGCAGATCGTGTTTTATCAGGTTTAAAACCACTTGGCTTCTCCTCGTGGTTTTAAATCCTGAAACACTCCTGCTCGTTTATTAAACTATACGTAATAATAACAATGATGATGATGCTGATGGTGATTATGATAATAGTAATAATAACAATGATGATGATGATGATGATGATGATGATGATGATGATGATGATGATGATGATGATGATGATGATGATGATGATGATGATGATGATGATGATGATGATGATGATGATGATGATAACAATGATGATGATGATGCTAATACAAATCACTATTAACTTGACAAGGTTATTGATATTGATGTCAGTGTTATTATTATTCATTGCTTAGCTATATCTACTTTCTTGGTTTTGTCTTTAGAAAGTCCGAACTGCGGTCTTTGATGAAATGATCGCAATGGGCAAGAAAGAGAAACTGTTTAGTTTCGAACAGGTAACATAAAATACAACACAAAACATGTGTACTTTTTTTCTTTTTTTTTTCTTCATAACTTTCTGAAGACATTTCGTCTAGTTTGAGTTTTTTCTTTCTTTTGTTCTCTATTTTATTCTTAATTCTTTTATTTACTTACCTATTTTCTCACTTACGTACTCGTTCTCACGTACTGACTGACTTACTCACTTACTGACTAAATAAAAATACATACTTACTCACTTATCTATTTACTTACAAACTTACATATATACATACTTACTGACTTACTTACATACTGACTTACTTTCTTACTTACTTACTCATTTACTTTTCTACTTACTCACTTACTTACATACTTACTTACTTACATACTTACTTACTTACTTACTTTCTTACTTACTTACTTACTTTCTTACTTACTTTCTTAGTTCCTCACTGACTTACTTTCTTACTTACTTACTCATTTACTTTTCTACTTACTTACTGACTTACTTGCTTACTTAATTACTCACTTACTGACTTACTTACTTTCTTAGTTCCTCACTGACTTACTTACTTACCCATTTTTTGTATTCAAGGTGAAAGCCATTTATCTCCACCCTGACCCGTTCACCGTCGAAAATGGCCTTCTCACCCCCACGTTGAAATTCAAACGACCAAAAATCCAGAATCACTTCAAAGACACATTTGCAAACTTATACAGTAAACTACCAGAATAATTTAAGAACTTTTTTAACATCTTTAAAAGCGATTTTATAGAGCTATAACGTTGATTGGGTTGCCTGTGTAATTCTCAAATCGTAAATATTGATTGGGTTACCTGTGTAATTTTAAAATCGTAAATAATATATTGTTTCGGGTTACCTGTGTAATTTCTTAACTGAGATGCTCTGACTGGGATTGGAGTGCCTAAAAGAGCCTATCCCAGGGAAAAGGGATAATGATGATTAAAATTAGGCTGTTTATACAGTCAACTTGTTATAGGACGTACAAAGTTTTCTAGAAACACAATAAACAATTAATATAGTTAAATGTGATTGTCTTAAATCTAGTTGTTAATGATATCTCATTTCCCGAGCGCGACTGGTCAGAATCTCGAGGTCGGAAAGTAGAGTTTTATTTCAGGGGTATCTGTATTGATGCTAATTTGCCAACCATTTTTACAATAGATTATTTAATTTTCTTTGTTCTAATAACAATGGTTGGTTGGCAAAACCATAACAAAATACGTTAATAATACGTTAATAATTTGCCAACCATTTTTACAATAGATTATTTAATTTTCTTTGTTCTAATAACAATGGTTAGTTGGCATGGCAAAACCATAACAAACTATTTCACTGTACGTCCATCTATGAGGAGACCCAGGTTTTCAGTCTTTATGCAAAGGAGGGACAACTAAGAGATTGTACGGCGCCAGAATGAATATCTCTACAACATACCAATTTTTAATTAATGCTTTGAATATTATTATTTGAAACTTTACGAAGAAAAAAATCCAACAGATATAAAATGGTGTCAGAAGTGGGATTCGAACCCACGCCTCCATTCGGAGACCAGAACGCCCGAACCCATGCAACATGGGAAGGTACGACCTTGAGTCTGGCGCCTTAGACCGCTCGGCCATCCTGACACTTGATATATAACAGCTTTCTGTGATTTAATAGATGCTTGGTTTTACAGCCGGCTTTCTATAAAGCAAATTTTAATCCTGATCCCCGACACTGTACAACTTAAGACCAACTACAACGAAATTTATCCGAACATATATCGATTCACTTTATCAACCATCTCGGTAATCATCGGCGATTGCACGACGCTAGAATAGATTTCTAGACGATATCCAAATCATTTATTGCTCTGAATATATTTTTAATTGAAGCTTTACGAAGAAAAAAAACCAAAAGATATAAAAATGGTGTCAGAAGTGGGATTCGAACCCACGCCTCCATTCGGAGACCAGAACGCCCGAACCCATGCAACATGGGAAGGTACGATCTTGAGTCTGGCGCCTTAGACCGCTCGGCCATCCTGACACTTGATAGAATTATCTTTGTGATTTCATAGATGCTTGATTTATATAACCAAATTAATATCTGGGAATTTTTTATAAGCCTCACTTTGAGGTAGCGAAACAAAAGCACACGTATTTAAATTAAATCTTAGAAGACATAAAATATATACTGATCGATAAAAGATATATCAAATGTTAAAATATAATTAAATTTATAAAACAGAATTGATCTATAGGGAGAGTTTTTTCGCTTGGTTCGTGTACTTGTGAAAATAAATGATTTATCAGTGCGATATTTTCATGAAGTCGGAGTGACTATAAAAATTCGAAAAGTAAAAACAAATGGTGTCAGAAGTGGGATTCGAACCCACGCCTCCATACGGAGACCAGAACGCCCGAACCCATGCAACATGGGAAGGTACAACCTTGAGTCTGGCGCCTTAGACCGCTCGGCCATCCTGACACTTGATGAAGTTATAGCTTTCTGTCTTTTCATAGATGCTTGGTTTTACAGCCTTTCTATAAAGCAAATCTTTTTAAACCTGACCCCCGACACTGCACAACTAGAGACCAACTAGAACGAAATTCATCCGAACATATATCGATTCACTTTATCAACCATCTCGGTAATCATCGGCGATTGCACGATCTGGACGATATCCCAATCATTTATTGCTCTGAATATTTTTAATTAAAACTTTACGAAGAAAAAAAATCAAAAAGATATAAAATAGTGTCAGAAGTGGGATTCGAACCCACGCCTCCATTCGGAGACCAGAACGCCCGAATCCATGCAACATGGGAAGGTACGACCTTGAGTCTGGCGCCTTAGACCGCTCGGCCATCCTGACACTTCATGGTAAAATAAAAGCTTTTTGTGATTTCATAGATGCTTGGTTTTACAGCCTTTCCATAAAGCAAATCCTTCTAATCCTGGCCCCCGACACTGGACAAACAAAGACCAACTGTACTCCGTACTGTGTGTTCTACGGGTAAAAAAACGCACTGCGCACGCCCGGAAGACGGTCGTGTTTACAATAAAACCATTGGAGATTTGCCGGCGTTTGGTAAATCTTTAAAGTTAAGAAAGTTCGTGGAAAGCTAGTGCTTATATTTTCCTAACACATTACATTAGTTGTCTTCTTTTCCAGGTCAAATAATACAAGAGAAATTAGCATAGTAAATAACCACACGAAAACACTTCGTAAAATCTTCATTTAGTCTTTTGTTCAAAAGAAAATCCGAACATGCGCAGAGCATTTTTCACCCGTGCCAAGACCAACTACAACGAAATTCTTCCGAACATATATCGATTCACTTTATCAACCATCTCGGTAATTATCGGCGATTGCACGACGCCAGAATGAATATCTCGACGATATCCAAATCATTTATTACTCTAGATCTGAATATTTTTAATTGAAACTTTATGAAGAAAAAAAAATCAAAAAGATCTAAAATGGTGTCAGAAGTGGGATTTGAACCCACGCCTCCATTCGGAGACCAGAACGCCCGAACCCATGCATAATGGGAAGGATCGACCTTGAGTCTGGCGCCTTAGACCGCTCGGCCATCCTGACACTTGATAAAATAACTGAAGTGATTTCATAGGTGTTTTACAGCCTTTCAATTCAACGAAATTCTTCCGGAAATATATCGATCCACTTTATCAAGGATCTCGGTAATTATCCGCTATTTGGCAATTACATGACGAAAGATGAATATTTCCCGGGGGTGTACCGTCCCTTTGTCCAAGTGATAGGGGTGATCGGCGGAGGTTTTGAAAACGACCCCTAAAAGGTACGCACAGATAAAAATAACTGTTAAAACCTTGCTGATTTCAACCCCTAAAAGATACGGATGTGCGATGTTCTTGCCAGCCAAGCTTACTTTTAGCAACAAAGCAGAGTAATTATAATATTTATTAATATTATAATACTTCCTTTATGATCTATGAAATCACAGAAAACTGTTTATTAAGGTAGTTCCGGACTCTTGCTACTGCGCATCTATTTCGCGCAACTCGTTTTTCATCATTTATTTGCGTTTTTTTGAAAATTTAACTAAATAATATCTTAATTTGAATCCTTATCTATAACTTCAGAAAGTATTATGTCATTTCATGCAACTTTGGAGGTAAAATGGGACATTTTTCGAAACATGCTCAGATTTTCACTACATGACATGGTCGCTGTTTTGTCTCAAAACAACAAATTTACAACTTTGTAAAAATGAACAGATAAAATATAATTTTGACGTTTTTAGTCGTAATACAAAATAGGTTTTAGGATTATTAAAATAATCGACCTGAAACGTTCAGTAACTGACAATAAAATCGACCTGAAACGTTCAGTAACAATGACAATAAAATCGACCTGAAACGTTCAGTAACAATGACGAAATAAAATCGACCTGAAACGTTCAGTAACAATGACGAAAAAAAATCGACCTGAAACGTTCAGTAAACATGACGGGATAAAATCGACCTGAAACGTTCAGTAAAAATGACGGGATAAAATCGACCTGAAACGTTCAGTAACAATGACAATAAAATCGACCTGAAACGTTCAGTAACAATGACGGAATAAAATCGACCTGAAACGTTCAGTAACAACGACGGAATAAAATCGACCTGAAACGTTCAGTAACAATGACGGAATAAAATCGACCTGAAACGTTCAGTAACAATGACGAAATAAAATCGACCTGAAACGTTCAGTAACAATGACGGAAAAAAATCGACCTGAAACGTTCAGTAAACATGACGGGATAAAATCGACCTGAAACGTTCAGTAAAAATGACGGGATAAAATCGACCTGAAACGTTCAGTAACAATGACAATAAAATCGACCTGAAACGTTCAGTAACAATGACAATAAAATCGACCTGAAACGTTCAGTAACAATGACGAAATAAAATCGACCTGAAACGTTCAGTAACAATGACGATTAAAAAACGTTTCAGGTCGATTTTATTTCGTCATTGTTACTGAACGGTTCAGGTCGATTTTATTTCTTCATTGTTACTGAACGTTTCAGGTCGATTTTATTCCGTCATTGTTACTGAACGTTTCAGGTCGATTTTATTCCGTCGTTGTTACTGAACGTTTCAGGTCGATTTTATTCCGTCGTTGTTACTGAACGTTTCAGGTCGATTTTATTCTGTCATTGTTACTGAACGTTTCAGGTCGATTTTATTGTCATTGTTACTGAACGTTTCAGGTCGATTTTATCCCGTCATTTTTACTGAACGTTTCAGGTCGATTTTATCCCGTTATGTTTACTGAACGTTTCAGGTCGATTTTTTTTCGTCATTGTTACTGAAGTTATAGCTTTCTGTCTTTTCATAGATGCTTGGTTTTACAGCCTTTCTATAAAGCAAATCTTTTTAAACCTGACCCCCGACACTGCACAACTAGAGACCAACTAGAACGAAATTCATCCGAACATATATCGATTCACTTTATCAACCATCTCGGTAATCATCGGCGATTGCACGATCTGGACGATATCCCAATCATTTATTGCTCTGAATATTTTTAATTAAAACTTTACGAAGAAAAAAAATCAAAAAGATATAAAATAGTGTCAGAAGTGGGATTCGAACCCACGCCTCCATTCGGAGACCAGAACGCCCGAATCCATGCAACATGGGAAGGTACGACCTTGAGTCTGGCGCCTTAGACCGCTCGGCCATCCTGACACTTCATGGTAAAATAAAAGCTTTTTGTGATTTCATAGATGCTTGGTTTTACAGCCTTTCCATAAAGCAAATCCTTCTAATCCTGGCCCCCGACACTGGACAAACAAAGACCAACTGTACTCCGTACTGTGTGTTCTACGGGTAAAAAAACGCACTGCGCACGCCCGGAAGACGGTCGTGTTTACAATAAAACCATTGGAGATTTGCCGGCGTTTGGTAAATCTTTAAAGTTAAGAAAGTTCGTGGAAAGCTAGTGCTTATATTTTCCTAACACATTACATTAGTTGTCTTCTTTTCCAGGTCAAATAATACAAGAGAAATTAGCATAGTAAATAACCACACGAAAACACTTCGTAAAATCTTCATTTAGTCTTTTGTTCAAAAGAAAATCCGAACATGCGCAGAGCATTTTTCACCCGTGCCAAGACCAACTACAACGAAATTCTTCCGAACATATATCGATTCACTTTATCAACCATCTCGGTAATTATCGGCGATTGCACGACGCCAGAATGAATATCTCGACGATATCCAAATCATTTATTACTCTAGATCTGAATATTTTTAATTGAAACTTTATGAAGAAAAAAAAATCAAAAAGATCTAAAATGGTGTCAGAAGTGGGATTTGAACCCACGCCTCCATTCGGAGACCAGAACGCCCGAACCCATGCATAATGGGAAGGATCGACCTTGAGTCTGGCGCCTTAGACCGCTCGGCCATCCTGACACTTGATAAAATAACTGAAGTGATTTCATAGGTGTTTTACAGCCTTTCAATTCAACGAAATTCTTCCGGAAATATATCGATCCACTTTATCAAGGATCTCGGTAATTATCCGCTATTTGGCAATTACATGACGAAAGATGAATATTTCCCGGGGGTGTACCGTCCCTTTGTCCAAGTGATAGGGGTGATCGGCGGAGGTTTTGAAAACGACCCCTAAAAGGTACGCACAGATAAAAATAACTGTTAAAACCTTGCTGATTTCAACCCCTAAAAGATACGGATGTGCGATGTTCTTGCCAGCCAAGCTTACTTTTAGCAACAAAGCAGAGTAATTATAATATTTATTAATATTATAATACTTCCTTTATGATCTATGAAATCACAGAAAACTGTTTATTAAGGTAGTTCCGGACTCTTGCTACTGCGCATCTATTTCGCGCAACTCGTTTTTCATCATTTATTTGCGTTTTTTTGAAAATTTAACTAAATAATATCTTAATTTGAATCCTTATCTATAACTTCAGAAAGTATTATGTCATTTCATGCAACTTTGGAGGTAAAATGGGACATTTTTCGAAACATGCTCAGATTTTCACTACATGACATGGTCGCTGTTTTGTCTCAAAACAACAAATTTACAACTTTGTAAAAATGAACAGATAAAATATAATTTTGACGTTTTTAGTCGTAATACAAAATAGGTTTTAGGATTATTAAAATAATCGACCTGAAACGTTCAGTAACTGACAATAAAATCGACCTGAAACGTTCAGTAACAATGACAATAAAATCGACCTGAAACGTTCAGTAACAATGACGAAATAAAATCGACCTGAAACGTTCAGTAACAATGACGAAAAAAAATCGACCTGAAACGTTCAGTAAACATGACGGGATAAAATCGACCTGAAACGTTCAGTAAAAATGACGGGATAAAATCGACCTGAAACGTTCAGTAACAATGACAATAAAATCGACCTGAAACGTTCAGTAACAATGACGGAATAAAATCGACCTGAAACGTTCAGTAACAACGACGGAATAAAATCGACCTGAAACGTTCAGTAACAATGACGGAATAAAATCGACCTGAAACGTTCAGTAACAATGACGAAATAAAATCGACCTGAAACGTTCAGTAACAATGACGGAAAAAAATCGACCTGAAACGTTCAGTAAACATGACGGGATAAAATCGACCTGAAACGTTCAGTAAAAATGACGGGATAAAATCGACCTGAAACGTTCAGTAACAATGACAATAAAATCGACCTGAAACGTTCAGTAACAATGACAATAAAATCGACCTGAAACGTTCAGTAACAATGACGAAATAAAATCGACCTGAAACGTTCAGTAACAATGACGATTAAAAAACGTTTCAGGTCGATTTTATTTCGTCATTGTTACTGAACGGTTCAGGTCGATTTTATTTCTTCATTGTTACTGAACGTTTCAGGTCGATTTTATTCCGTCATTGTTACTGAACGTTTCAGGTCGATTTTATTCCGTCGTTGTTACTGAACGTTTCAGGTCGATTTTATTCCGTCGTTGTTACTGAACGTTTCAGGTCGATTTTATTCTGTCATTGTTACTGAACGTTTCAGGTCGATTTTATTGTCATTGTTACTGAACGTTTCAGGTCGATTTTATCCCGTCATTTTTACTGAACGTTTCAGGTCGATTTTATCCCGTTATGTTTACTGAACGTTTCAGGTCGATTTTTTTTCGTCATTGTTACTGAAGTTATAGCTTTCTGTCTTTTCATAGATGCTTGGTTTTACAGCCTTTCTATAAAGCAAATCTTTTTAAACCTGACCCCCGACACTGCACAACTAGAGACCAACTAGAACGAAATTCATCCGAACATATATCGATTCACTTTATCAACCATCTCGGTAATCATCGGCGATTGCACGATCTGGACGATATCCCAATCATTTATTGCTCTGAATATTTTTAATTAAAACTTTACGAAGAAAAAAAATCAAAAAGATATAAAATAGTGTCAGAAGTGGGATTCGAACCCACGCCTCCATTCGGAGACCAGAACGCCCGAATCCATGCAACATGGGAAGGTACGACCTTGAGTCTGGCGCCTTAGACCGCTCGGCCATCCTGACACTTCATGGTAAAATAAAAGCTTTTTGTGATTTCATAGATGCTTGGTTTTACAGCCTTTCCATAAAGCAAATCCTTCTAATCCTGGCCCCCGACACTGGACAAACAAAGACCAACTGTACTCCGTACTGTGTGTTCTACGGGTAAAAAAACGCACTGCGCACGCCCGGAAGACGGTCGTGTTTACAATAAAACCATTGGAGATTTGCCGGCGTTTGGTAAATCTTTAAAGTTAAGAAAGTTCGTGGAAAGCTAGTGCTTATATTTTCCTAACACATTACATTAGTTGTCTTCTTTTCCAGGTCAAATAATACAAGAGAAATTAGCATAGTAAATAACCACACGAAAACACTTCGTAAAATCTTCATTTAGTCTTTTGTTCAAAAGAAAATCCGAACATGCGCAGAGCATTTTTCACCCGTGCCAAGACCAACTACAACGAAATTCTTCCGAACATATATCGATTCACTTTATCAACCATCTCGGTAATTATCGGCGATTGCACGACGCCAGAATGAATATCTCGACGATATCCAAATCATTTATTACTCTAGATCTGAATATTTTTAATTGAAACTTTATGAAGAAAAAAAAATCAAAAAGATCTAAAATGGTGTCAGAAGTGGGATTTGAACCCACGCCTCCATTCGGAGACCAGAACGCCCGAACCCATGCATAATGGGAAGGATCGACCTTGAGTCTGGCGCCTTAGACCGCTCGGCCATCCTGACACTTGATAAAATAACTGAAGTGATTTCATAGGTGTTTTACAGCCTTTCAATTCAACGAAATTCTTCCGGAAATATATCGATCCACTTTATCAAGGATCTCGGTAATTATCCGCTATTTGGCAATTACATGACGAAAGATGAATATTTCCCGGGGGTGTACCGTCCCTTTGTCCAAGTGATAGGGGTGATCGGCGGAGGTTTTGAAAACGACCCCTAAAAGGTACGCACAGATAAAAATAACTGTTAAAACCTTGCTGATTTCAACCCCTAAAAGATACGGATGTGCGATGTTCTTGCCAGCCAAGCTTACTTTTAGCAACAAAGCAGAGTAATTATAATATTTATTAATATTATAATACTTCCTTTATGATCTATGAAATCACAGAAAACTGTTTATTAAGGTAGTTCCGGACTCTTGCTACTGCGCATCTATTTCGCGCAACTCGTTTTTCATCATTTATTTGCGTTTTTTTGAAAATTTAACTAAATAATATCTTAATTTGAATCCTTATCTATAACTTCAGAAAGTATTATGTCATTTCATGCAACTTTGGAGGTAAAATGGGACATTTTTCGAAACATGCTCAGATTTTCACTACATGACATGGTCGCTGTTTTGTCTCAAAACAACAAATTTACAACTTTGTAAAAATGAACAGATAAAATATAATTTTGACGTTTTTAGTCGTAATACAAAATAGGTTTTAGGATTATTAAAATAATCGACCTGAAACGTTCAGTAACTGACAATAAAATCGACCTGAAACGTTCAGTAACAATGACAATAAAATCGACCTGAAACGTTCAGTAACAATGACGAAATAAAATCGACCTGAAACGTTCAGTAACAATGACGAAAAAAAATCGACCTGAAACGTTCAGTAAACATGACGGGATAAAATCGACCTGAAACGTTCAGTAAAAATGACGGGATAAAATCGACCTGAAACGTTCAGTAACAATGACAATAAAATCGACCTGAAACGTTCAGTAACAATGACGGAATAAAATCGACCTGAAACGTTCAGTAACAACGACGGAATAAAATCGACCTGAAACGTTCAGTAACAATGACGGAATAAAATCGACCTGAAACGTTCAGTAACAATGACGAAATAAAATCGACCTGAAACGTTCAGTAACAATGACGGAAAAAAATCGACCTGAAACGTTCAGTAAACATGACGGGATAAAATCGACCTGAAACGTTCAGTAAAAATGACGGGATAAAATCGACCTGAAACGTTCAGTAACAATGACAATAAAATCGACCTGAAACGTTCAGTAACAATGACAATAAAATCGACCTGAAACGTTCAGTAACAATGACGAAATAAAATCGACCTGAAACGTTCAGTAACAATGACGATTAAAAAACGTTTCAGGTCGATTTTATTTCGTCATTGTTACTGAACGGTTCAGGTCGATTTTATTTCTTCATTGTTACTGAACGTTTCAGGTCGATTTTATTCCGTCATTGTTACTGAACGTTTCAGGTCGATTTTATTCCGTCGTTGTTACTGAACGTTTCAGGTCGATTTTATTCCGTCGTTGTTACTGAACGTTTCAGGTCGATTTTATTCTGTCATTGTTACTGAACGTTTCAGGTCGATTTTATTGTCATTGTTACTGAACGTTTCAGGTCGATTTTATCCCGTCATTTTTACTGAACGTTTCAGGTCGATTTTATCCCGTTATGTTTACTGAACGTTTCAGGTCGATTTTTTTTCGTCATTGTTACTGAAGTTATAGCTTTCTGTCTTTTCATAGATGCTTGGTTTTACAGCCTTTCTATAAAGCAAATCTTTTTAAACCTGACCCCCGACACTGCACAACTAGAGACCAACTAGAACGAAATTCATCCGAACATATATCGATTCACTTTATCAACCATCTCGGTAATCATCGGCGATTGCACGATCTGGACGATATCCCAATCATTTATTGCTCTGAATATTTTTAATTGAAACTTTACGAAGAAAAAAAAAATCCAAAAGATATAAAATAGTGTCAGAAGTGGGATTCGAACCCACGCCTCCATTCGGAGACCAGAACGCCCGATCCCATGCATCATGGGAAGGTACGACCTTGAGTCTGGCGCCTTAGACCGCTCGGCCATCCTGACACTTGATATTAAATAAAAGCTTTTTGTGATTTCATAGATGCTTGGTTTTACAGCCTTTCTATAAAGCAAATCCTTCTAATCCTGGCCCCCGACACTGGACAAACAAAGAGCAACTGTACTCCGTACTGTGTGTTCTCCGGGTGAAAAACGCCCTGCGCACGCTCGGAAGATTGCCGGCGTTTGGTAAATCTTTAAAGTTAAGAAAGTTCGTGGAAAGTTAGTGCTTATATTTTCCTAACACATTACATTAGTTGTCTTCTTTTCCAGGTCAAATAATACAAGAGAAATTAGCATAATAAATAACCACACGAAAACACTTCGTAAAATCTTCATTTAGTCTTTTGTTCAAAAGAAAATCCGAACATGCGCAGAGCACTTTTCACCCGTGCCAAGACCAACTACAACGAAATTCTTCCGAACATATATCGATTCACTTTATCAACCATCTCGGTAATCATCGGCGATTGCACGACGCCAGAATGAATATCTCGACGATATCCAAATCATTTATTACTCTAGATCTGAATATTTTTAATTTAAACTTTATGAAGAAAAAAAAATCAAAAAGATATAAAATGGTGTCAGAAGTGGGATTCGAACCCACGCCTCCATTCGGAGACCAGAACGCCCGAACCCATGCATAATGGGAAGGATCGACCTTGAGTCTGGCGCCTTAGACCGCTCGGCCATCCTGACACTTGATAAAATAATTGAAGTGATTTTATAGGTGTTTTACAGCCTTTCAACGAAATTCTTCCGGAAATATATCGATCCACTTTAACAAGCATCTCGATAATTATCCGCTATTTGGCAATTACATGACGAAAGATGAATATTTCCCGGGGGTGTACCGTCCCTTTGTCCAAGTGATAGGGGTGATCGGCCGAGGTTTTGAAAACGACCCCTAAAAGGTACGCACAGATTAAAATAACTGTTAAAACCTTGCTGATTTCAACCCCTAAAAGATACGGATGTGCGATGTTCTTGCCAGCCAAGCTTACTTTTAGCAACAAAGCAGAGTAATTATAATATTTATTAATATTATAATACTTCCTTTATGATCTATGAAATCACAGAAAACTGTTTATTAAGGTAGTTCCGGACTCTTGCTACTGCGCATCTATTTCGCGCAACTCGTTTTTCATCATTTATTTGCGTTTTTTTGAAAATTTAACTAAATAATATCTTAATTTGAATCCTTATCTATAACTTCAGAAAGTATTATGTCATTTCATGCAACTTTGGAGGTAAAATGGGACATTTTTCGAAACATGCTCAGATTTTCACTACATGACATGGTCGCTGTTTTGTCTCAAAACAACAAATTTACAACTTTGTAAAAATGAACAGATAAAATATAATTTTGACGTTTTTAGTCGTAATACAAAATAGGTTTTAGGATTATTGGAGATGACAAGGATAATTTGACAAGTTTCAAGCAGATGTTTAAAGTACTAGAACCCAGTCCCGCGCGGACCGTTGCCGTGTTTTTTGACAAAAAAATGGATTATGTCGCTTATAACTCGCCTATTAGTACGGTGACCCCCAATTTTTTTCTTTTTATTCAAGACTGCATTTACTATTCTTACGATTTAGAATAAAAAATAAAATATTCATTGATTTAATTTTCTGAAATTTTACAAATGCTACAACTATTCACATGTAGGGTGCGTAATTGGCGTAGAATTGTGCCTCTATGGTTCACTTATACCCATATATGGAAATGATTCAATGATTTTTATGACAGGAAATGTTAGATAACCCTTAGATCTATCGTTTGATATAATCTTATGCTTTTCCTAGCAGAATACGTTCGCACTCTATTGACTGCTTTGAATAGGTACTTTTGAGCAAATCACCGCAAATTATTGCAAATACCTACTTTTACTAGATCTTATAACTCTATAACCAATACGGTGACCCCAATATTTTTTCACGTTTTTTGACTTGCCTAACAATGATCTATAAATGACAGGATTTATAAAGAAATTCATTGAAGAAATCCAAGTATCCGGTACTACCTTAACCGGCAAGTGTCAGGATGGCCGAGCGGTCTAAGGCGCCAGACTCAAGGTCGTACCTTCCAATGTTGCATGGATTCGGGCGTTCTGGTCTCCGAATGGAGGCGTGGGTTCGAATCCCACTTCTGACACAATTTTTTTACTTTTCAAATTTTTCTTGTCACTCCGACTTCATGAAAATATCGCACTGATAAATCACTTATTTTAACAAGTACACGAACCAAGCAAAAAAACACTCCCTATAGATCGATCAATTCTATTTTATAGATTCAATTCTATTTTAATATTTGATATATCTTATATCAATCAGTATATATTTTATGTCTTCTAAGATTTAATTTAAATACGTGTGCTTTTGTTTCGCTACCTCAAAGTGAGCATACAGAACATTACATATGATTAAGTGCTTCGTAGGAAAGGTGAAGACGAATAAAAAAATCCCATTGATATTAATTTGGTTATATAAATCAAACATCTATGAAACCACAAAGTTCAGTGTATCAAGTGTCAGGATGGCCGAGCGGTCTAAGGCGCCAGACTCAAGATGTTACCTTCCCATGTTGCATGGGTTCGGGCGTTCTGGTCTCCGAATGGAGGCGTGGGTTCGAATCCCACTTCTGACACCATTTTATATCTTTTGGATTTTTTTCTTCGTAAAGTTTTAATTTTTTCAAGTTTCACGGTGTTACAAATTTCATTACATTACCTATTTTTTTATTGATATCACTGTATAAATATTAATGGTTATATTCAAAGAAAGGAGTATATCCGCTACAATTGTTATTAAAGCGGGTAGAGGTTACTAACGTATAAGATTAATTCAGACCATTCACTCGTATAAGATTAAATTGATTTTTTAATTGATTTTCATCATTATCGCTAACGTCACTATTATTATCATCTTTATTATCATCATCATTATCGCTAATCGCATTAACATCATTATCACATCATTAATATCATCATCATCATAATCGCTAACATCAATATCATTCATTTATTTTTATTTATTACTCATGATTAGCCGTTTTTCATCATCATCATCATTATCGCTATCATCATCATTTATTTCTATTTATTACTCATGATTAGCCGTTTTTCATCATCATCATCATTATCGCTATCATCATCATCAATACCATCACTTTAAGGCTAGGTTTACACGGGACCGGACGAATTTTTGACCGGTCAAAAGATCGACCAGGACATGCTGTTCACACGGAACCGATCATTCATTACAAAATTTTTGTTTTGACCGGTTAGGCGTCCAAATTATTGCACGTTTAGCGCGGTCCCATGTGAACGGAACCCCTAAGCGGATGTTTTTTTGACCGGTCAAAAATGTGTCCGGTACCGTATAAACGTAGCCTAACAGTGATAACTTAACAAACAATTTTTAAATATAATCTCTAGACGTGTGGTTCTACAATGTTCTCCTAGATTGTCATACTATTCCATTAGGTTGTAGATATGCTATGTTTTTGATAGTAATCCCATTATCTAATGGAATACTAAACGAACTTCTAACATCTACATTCACAGAGTCTTCCTCTGCGATATCATCGACTTCATTAATCGTCTCTCCGAGACTATCTGGGGAGAATCTTGCTCCCACTGCATTCCCGTTTCTATCGAGGCTCTGTACCGAAGTCGATAAACCCGACTCGTGATAGGCCGGCAGAGTCGCTAATGTATGGCGCCGCTCACACGCTCTGGAAGACCTTGAAATACTAAGTTGAATCCCACAAGCTACATCGACGGAGTATTTACGGGTAGCCGCTAATGCAGCTTTCTTAGTGTTTTTCTCTGGGAGGAATAAGACGACACGCATTTTAGGAACAAAGATAAAGAATAAGACAGCATATGCGCCTACGATGACGCCGAAACTTGGTACAGCGGCTTTGAGTTTTCCGTGTTGTATCCCGTAGTAACCAAAGAAGTAAATCATCCATGATATCATGTAGGTAAGCATTGTTAAGCAGATGTGTTTCGCTTCGGTGTAAGTCTCAGGTAAGTTTCTCGACTTGACGGCGAAAGATGCACACAGGAATGCCAGCAAACAGTTATAACTGAAAGAGCCTATTTCGAGGCCAAGATTACGTGAACAGTGTATCGAGACTATAAAGTCATTATGATGAATATCAGTTGGTTCCGGAGGGAAAAACACTAAGTATACAGCGGAGAAGATGACCTGAACGAGTACGATCGAACACGCGACAAAACTATACCAGTAGTTACTTAGAAATCGATTCTGCTTTAAAGCAGAGAAGATCCTTATCAGTCGCTTGGTCTTGGTAAGTAGAAGAGCGCTTACAGATGTATAAACAAGAGGAACACCAACGGTTCTCAGCTTACAAGACCAACTTTTAGGCTCGCCGAGAAACAAAATAGACGAGAGAAACCACACCAGCAGGAGAACGAGCGTGAACAGACAAAACCCGATGTTAGAAGCTTTAACTACCGGGGTATTCTGATACTTGAGGAAAATACCCAAAACAATGACGGTTATAAAGAACCCTAGGGCACTAGCGGATAAAATACAAATGCCGTATACGTCATGAAGCCGTACAAACTCTTTCTCCGCTACTAGACAACGTGTTTGAAGTTTATCTGGGATTTGATCCTTCGGGCATGGATTGCATACCGGAGATGTGTAATTCTCGGAGTGTGTCCCTACCGGGCATTCGATACACTCCCAACCGCACCCGTTAAGTTCCGTTTTCACGTAGGTGCCGGGTTTGCATGGTTTTAAGGGACCCGAAAAAGGCACTAACAATGGGTTGGCCCCAGGCCACCGTATCTTGCGCCGGTCGATGTTAATCTTGTCCTTTCTTGAATTATCGTTCGTCCAGCTCCCAACAGTTTCAAACTTTGTCTTTTTGTAATTAACAATGATTAGTTTCTGATGTTTATTTCGGACATATTTTTTAATATGTCCAATCATTTCTTTTCTAACTTTGTTCGATTTAACTGATGACGCATTCATGCTCTTCCCATGAATCATATTTTTCAAAACGTTTTCCAGTGCAGAACCAACGACTTGCACCGCGCTTGCTATTAATTCCGATTTCCCAAATTGTAGTGCACTTAGTTGAATCACTTGATTGTTTAAACCGGAAGTGACGTTGCGTCCTAATAACGATGTCATCCAATCACCGTACGTTTGTCCTTTTAGTATTCCACGTAGATAAGTATGAAAATTGTCATGTTCATGTTCATGTTCAATATCCGCAATACCAAGTGCACCCTCTAAGACATCACTATACTTCCCAGCAATCACTTTGTCACCTGTCCAGCGTTCACTACCTAACCACACATGCCCGGTAAGGTTTTGACGTCGAGCTTCTCCCAATACTTTCGCGACCATATCGGGCCGTGCTAGGAGGACAGTTACAGAGACCTGGGGCTTAGATCTTATCGATGCAATGACTTCAGGGATTTGTTTGTGTAAATTACTATCATCGAGAAGTTTTTCCGTGGAAATACATGCGTTAATAGCACGAAGGTTTTGATAGAGTAAAGAAAGAAACTCCAGGCCGTACATATCGTTGGAGGTTATGACATTGACAGACTTCCAGTTGAATGATTCAATGAGCATGCGCACTGCTGACACACTGTCTCTGATAGAAGGTGCGACACTTGCAAGGGAGCTATATAAGGATGGGTTGCTAAGCAGCCGTGTCATGCCAGTAAAGATTACCTGTAGAATAGAAAAAAAGCTTGTTCAATAGAAGGAAAAGTCATTCAATTCTTGTTGATTCATTTAGTGTATTAGGGACCACCAATTACAGAGGAGTCAATTAGGTGTATATGTAATACATATATATTTAGTATTATTTAAGCTTTTTTACTGTTTTTCATGATTCCAAAACATCGAGAAAGCGCTCAAAAGCGGAGTTATAAATTACCCACAGTGCATCCGATATACAACATTGATGGGGTCATACTTTTTGCAAACGGCTGTATATAAATTATAAATGATTCATGATGAGCTATTGTTAGATCTTCACAGTCATTATAAATAACCAAATAACGTGTTTGACAACGTGACTAGAATCTTGAGTATACGTAAGTCTTACTACCGAAAGCAATTTAAAGCCTAAAATAGACTAATTGACGAGTGATAATTTCTAAACTGGCGTTTTAATTGAATTTGTTTTTACATCAAAAGAGGATTAACGCGTTAGTTGAGACAAAAAAAGACGGATGAAGAAGATTGATACCTCACGTACGGTCTTAATGGACGTCACACTGGGGAACTAGAAACGGACCATTAGATATTTGTGTGGGGGGAGGGGAGGGGGCAGTGTGGAGGAAGTTGGATTAGTTCACCTTCAGAACAAACACAAGGTTAACCGAATCAGAATTGAGGATTCAACATCATATTTTGATTAGCATTTCCCATTATTCTGCCAAGAGAATTTATGAATTAATACAGTTTCTTCCTTATTTAAATTAATTGCAAACGCTATTTCAATCGACAAGAAAAGTCTACATTGTATACTCGGAAAATGCTCAAAAATTGCTAACCAAAAAAAGTGACCGACAATTCCTTTCGGGGAAGGCGATCAACTCAGCTGGCAAAAACAATTCGAGCACAGTTTTAACGTTGAAAAAAAAAATATCGTGAACAAAAAAAAAAAAATATCATTCCAGGCATTAAAAAAATTACGCACAGCCTCAAGGGCCAAAAACATTTCTACCACACTGACCCCTCCCCCCTAAAACATCCAATGGTCCGTCTCCTAGTAACGAGCAACATTATTCCAGGCACGTTCTTCTGTTTCTATTAATAAACTCGAACGGTTTTTTTTTTGCGTGCATTAGCTTATTTACAATTAAGATGGTATCTTTTTTAGCCAGAGAACCGGAGATTGATATCATTAAATTATTTTTTTTATATTTTCTATATTACATTTTAGTATAAATACACAAGTAATTAAAAAAAATCGCGCGCGGTCAGTGCTCAAGAAATTCATACTATTTCTGGATAATCACCTACAGCGTTTCGCGCGCTTTTAGAAATATTAAATGAACAGTTTACTCCTATATATTTGTTTTACGCTGGATGGGGTATGGTTTTTGGCCTTGCTGTATTAAAACAGGGTAAGCACTTCCCAAAAAATTGTCTTCAACCGAGATCTTAGTCTCCCTCGCAGCCGTTTTTAGTGTCGGGCTTCCTGTCCCGGGAACGTTGCGTGACGACACTAAGAACGACTGCGAGGGAGACTACCGAGATCTAGAATTTTCACAAAATACACATCGTAGGATTCATGTAAGAAGAATCTCAATGTTTTTCAAAGAAAAACGAGGAGATATTGATTGATTGATCTAGATTGGATAGGATAAATGCGGGAGTATTTTTCTTGCCAAAGGATATTTTTGTTCCTGTTACAAAAAAAGCTCAATTTATATATATTCTACAAATTCAAGGCTAACATGTTTTACTTAATTATTGCTTGGCATAATATCAGTATTATATAAAGGAAGGGCTCGCAGATAACGTGTGGCATATATAAAGGTATCAAAAAGCAATAACAATACTGAAGGTTTTTTCCTTTTTTAAGGCCTGCAATAGACCTCTTTACCTTCCTTGTTTGTTGTCCCATTTCAGATCACGTGATGCTACCCTTGAGAATTGTTTCTTTCACATGTAAATGATATAACACTTTCATCATAAAAGAACAATTCTGAAGGGAATGACACTTGGTCTGAAATGGGCAATTTGCATACGGAGGTAAAGAGGTCTATTTTCACCGTAGTCTTAGATTGAATCGATCTAATACTAGTACCCTAACCCCCCTCCCCCCACAACCCCCTGAAATCCCTCTACATGTGAGTTGAGTTTGTACTAAAGTAGAGTAGATTATAGAGTAGATTATAACCCTCACTACATGTGCTTTCAACAATTGTCCCCTTCCCAGTTCCCTGCGCCATCTTGAAACTGAGTAGCCGGGCCTTTGCATCGAAGCGAGACGAACGTTGAGCTTGCAATGATAGATACCTTTTAACACTTTGCGGGACAATAGTCCTTATCACAGTTCCGTTCAGTGACCATGAATGATAGTTCCAAGTCGAGGTTCACGTTGTTGCGCATGATAAATTATAGCTTTGCTATGCGCAACAACACGAACCTCGACTTGGAACTATTGTTCGTGGTTACTGAACGGAACTCTAAAAAGGACTATTGTCCTCTTCACAGTTCCGTGCGCCATCTTGAAAAGTAGCCGGGCCTTGGTATCGAAGCGAGGCAAACGTTGAGCTTGCAATGACAGAGACCTTTTAACACCTTGCGGGACTATAATTTGCTCAACGTTCGTCTCGCTTCAATGCCAAGGCCCGGCTACCTTTCGAGATGAGTGCAGGGGACTGTGAAAGGAACTATTACATAAGATGAACAATGCATTTCGGTCATGGGTTCCAGTATTCGAAATTCAACCTTTTCTGAGCTGAAGCAGCTGTACCAACAACAGCCAACAATTCGAAAAAATCATTTTTTCTGTCAATTTCTTACGACATTTGATATCTCATTCTATGGATTTTGATTAAGAAAATGTCATTCTTGAAACACTCAATTAATTTATCTATTTTTAAAAGTTGTTTTTGGTTATCCGAAATGCTAAAATTCATGGTTAACGATTTTTTAATTATTCTTGAAAGCTTCTTGAGTCGAATAAAATATATTGTAACTAATGAAACTAGGTTATCCGCTTTATTTTGGTAACGCATAAGATCATGTTTAATTTAGGTTATTTTTAAACAGTTATAATTCACATAATTGAAAGAACTGCCAAAAGCTGTCGTTTACTATAATGGTAACTTATTAATAGCCAAAACGTGAAAATAATAACTTAAACACCGTAAAAATAGTATCCTTTAATGATGTTTATTTATACTGACGTTTTGGACGTTAATCTTCATTGGAGTAAAATGGAGATTACACTTGATAAAACAGAGTGTTACTTACTGACGTTTTGGACGTTAATCTTCGTTGGAGTAAAATGGAGATTACACTTGATGAAACAGAGTGTTACTTACTGACGTTTTGGACGTTAATCTTCGTTGGAGTACGGAAAGATTGTTACTGCTTACTGACGTTTTGGACGTTACTCTTCGTCGGAGTGAAATGGAGATTACACTGGATAAAACTAACTATGTTTTACTTACTAACGTTTTGGACGCTAATCTTCGTTGGAGTAAAAATTATAATTTGTACATTGTATGAAACGGAGAGAGTGCCAGGTGGTTATTATTATACTTTGTATAACAGAGAGTGTTATTTACTGACGTTTGGAACGCTATATTGTCAGAGTTTTAGCCGTGAGTTTCTCCTCAACGAAGCCAAACGGATAACTTAAACACTTTGTAAAAGAGGATGTAACTTACTGATGTCACGAAAGTCGGAATAAAAATGGTAATTTATACATTAATGATTTAGTAAAGCAAAATCTAATGAAACTAATACAAACAAGTTTTATTTCACGAGAGTGTTACTTATTGACTTTTCGAACCGCATCAATCATCGTCAGAATAGAAATTGCAATTTATAAATTATCAAAGAGAATGTTCGTTTAAGTAAAAAGCCCATATTGTCGAAAGTGTGTAAACTGCTTGACTTCCATGCTTTCGCTCTAGGCGCACTGCATGTGTGATCGAGCATTTGAGAGTAATTTGCAAACCGGCTTCTATTATCACGTTTTTTCAAGTTTAAATAGACTCTTATTATATTTTTTTTTTTTAAACTGTTTGAGTCTCTTTGAATTTGATTAGACGAGACATTTTAAAATTACATCAACGATAACAACGTAGTCGAAATCATACCGAGAAAAAATAATAATATTTTGTTAATAGCAAATATAATGTCGCATCTAAGACACCGTGCAAAAATTATAGCCACACAATATGCAAAAAATTTTCTTTTTTGGAAGTTTCAAATTACCATTGAAACGGCGCCAACACAAGAAAATGAATACATTATTTTGTCGAAATCTCTCTAAAGTTTACATTTGGTATAACGAAGTTATACATCCGGCCGGTAAAAAGAACAAAAAAAAAAAGACAAAGACTTTATTAGACTTTTTATCTACTTTTTATCAAAAAAATATATATTGTTCTTTAGAATAGAGCTGAATAGAATAGAATAGAATAGAATAGAATAGAATAGAATAGAATAGAATAGAATAGAATAGAATAGAATAGAATAGAATAGAATAGAATAGAGTAGAATAGAATAGAATAGAATAGAATAGAATAGAATGGAATAGAATAGAATAAAATAGAATAGAAAAGAATAGAATAGAATAGAATATGATAGAATAGAATAGAATAGAATATGATAGAATAGAATATGATAGAATAGAATAGAATATGATAGAATAGAAAAGAATAGAATAGAATAGAATAGAATAGAATAGAATAGAATAGAATAGAATAGAATAGAATAGAATAGAATAGAATAGAATAGAATAGAATAGAATAGAATAGAATAGAATAGAATAGAATAGAATAGAATAGAATAGAATAGAATAGAATAGAATAGAATAGAATAGAATAGAATAGAATAGAATAGAATAGAATAGAATAGAATAGAATAGAATAGAATAGAATAGAATAGAATAGAATAGAATAGAATAGAATAGAATAGAATAGAATAGAATAGAATAGAATAGAATAGAATAGAATAGAATAGAATAGAATAGAATAGAATAGAATAGAATAGAATAGAATAGAATAGAATAGAATAGAATAGAATAGAATAGAATAGAATAGAATAGAATAGAATAGAATAGAATAGAATAGAATAGAATAGAATAGAATAGAATAGAATAGAATAGAATAGAATAGAATAGAATAGAATAGAATAGAATAGAATAAAATAGGATAGAATAGAATAGAATAGAATATTATTCTGAAATTGCAGTCAGGATTCATTATTATCAAATTTTACGTTTGTCTCTGACTTAAAAAACTTTAAAAGAATAGACGTTTCGGTCCATTACCACGGACCTTCATCAGTAATGGCGGTTATTGATGAAGGTCCGTGGTAATGGAACGAAACGTCTATTCTTCTAAAGTTTTTTAAGTCAGAGACAAACGTAAAATTTGATAAGAATATTATTCAATGAATTTTTTTTTTACTTTAAAATGGCTATATAATCCCATATGAAAAAAAAAATAGCAATTTGTATTTAATTATCGAAATAATTTATTTACCTGTGGAAATTGTCTGTAACTGAGTATTCCAGCTGTGATGATTATATTTTCCAATATAACTGGTCCTAATATAGCAACTGTTTCTTCATCTGTTGAATTCTTGCTCAAAAATCGTACAACTTCCGTTAAAGCAGTGTTCGGCTTTGAACAGGAGTCTGAGATCAAATAGCCAACAGTCAAATTCATCTTATCCTTCAGCTCTTGGTTAATGATATTCACGCCATAAATAAACTTTTCCACTAGACCCACAGACTGGGCTTGAACATTTTCGCATTTAGACCCATTTGTGATCGGTAGTAAAGCCACAACCATGAATCTTCCCGACTTGTAGTTTCTCTGTCGTAGTGCTTGCAGTGAAGATAAGTACAATACCAACGTGAGCAAAAATCCGTAAAGTTTCATCTCGTCTTTTGTAATTATATTCTAGCTTGCTGTCAATACTTAGCTGATAGTTGTCTTGATAAGCAATCTCTTTTCAATAAATAAATCTGTTTGAGAAAGGAAATCGGAAGAAAAAGTTAAACCATGACATTAATCTTAATTAAAAATTTGCGAGAAAAAGACCTTGAAAATTATGCACGCCATTTTTTGCCGCTGTTTTCCAAAGCTTTGCTAAAGTCAATGTTAAATTAAGATAAATGCTTACATTTCGCTTACTTACCGAGAATAAAAATCTCTTAAGTACCGATAAACTGTAAGCTTTTTAAATTGATTTTTGTGCGAGTTGTCATATCTGTCAAATGTTTGAAGTGACTGTAATTTTTCTTTTCAAATTCGCCAAATTTCATTGAAATTCATTAAATGCTGAATGAAAAACCCATTTTGCATCCATTATAAACCTTAATGTGCTCTTTTTCTAAGTTAATCTATATTTAGTAATTTAAGATTTCTTGTTAATGCGAAACTTGGTTCAGTGTCTCGATGCAAAAAGTTCATCTCAAAATTTTGTCTTCTTTTCTGTCAATTTGAATGAGTTTTACTTACTTGAAAGGTTCACCAAACGCTATCATCTCTTTCTTGACTATCGTTTTCAAAGTGGGAAACCTGAAAGATGCAAAAACACACTAAAATGATCTGCACGCATAAACGTTGCTTTGTCTCTAAAATGGGAGAAAGCTGCCAGGTGTAGTTTACTATCCCCAGGGGGGTAGGGTACGTGAGAGGGCGTAAAAAACAGCCGCTAGCAAAAGCACACGAATCTTTAATCAAAATTATGTAAATTATTGACGATATTTTTATATTTAAGGAGTGGATAAATTTGGCTTTATTTTAAAATAAAACTATGGTTTAATCATTTTCTCTAAAACGTGACGGAATTGTGTAATTTTCGGCGTGATTTCGATAATAGTCGTAATTTGAATGAAAAAGAAAATTCATAGACATATGATATAAATTGTATATTAAAAATAGACATATTCTAGTGACAAATAAGCGGATATTTAGCTTGAAAATTGCTGCAAACTACTACAGTTGTGATTTAGCCTCGATTTCATGTGCAATATATAGTCCTTTGTATTTAGGCAAGGCATCAGCATGTATCAAGAAGGCTCAACTTGCCACAAACAAACAAGCATGCAAGCAAGTAAACAAGAAAGCAAGCGAACAAGCAAACAAACTGAACAAACAAGCAAGCGAGCAATTAAGCAAGCATTGAAGCAAGCAAGCAAGTAAACAAGTAAGTAAGAAAGCAAGCGAACAAGCAAACAAGCAAATAAACTGAACAAACAAGCAAGCCGAACAATTAAGCAAGCATCGAAGTAAGCAAGCAAGAAAGCAAGCGAACAAGCAAACAAACTGAACAAACAAGCAAGCGAGCAATTAAGCAAGCATTGTCATTGAATCAAGCAAGCAAGCAAGCAAGCAAGCAAGCAAGCAACTAAACAAAAAGCAAGCAACTAAACAAGCAAGCAAGCAAACAAGCACGCGGCAAGCATCGTAGCAAGCAAGCAAACAAGCACGCGGCAAGCATTGTAACAAGCAAGCAAATAAGCACTAGAGCTTTGAAGCAAGCACAAGCAAGCAAGCATTGAAGCAAGAAAGAAAGAAAGCAAGCGAACAAACAAACAAACTGAACAAACAAGCAAGCAAGCACGTGGCAAGTATCGTAACAAGCAAGCAAATAAGCAAGCATTGAAGCAAGCACATGCAAGCAAGCATTGAAGCAAGAAAGAAAGAAAGCAAGCGAACACACAAACAAACTAACAAACAAACAAACAAGCAAGCAAGCAAGTAAACAAGCAAGCAAGGAAACAAACAAACAAACAAGCAAGCACTTACAAAGCGAACCAACAAACTACTCACAAACGGATGACGACTTCAAACTGAACCAAAAATTTACCTACAACCAAAAATGAAAATATATAGCCCAAGAAGTGCTGACACTCTGACACGGTGAAAAGCCGGCACTAGAATAAGAGCATAAATATTTACGCTTTCATGGTTCGAATCTCAACGGGTCGATTGATTGAATGGACCAATTAATAGAGATGGCGATCAGAGCATAACTGACCTCCATTGGTAGACATTCACTAATAGCTTTGTCTTTAAACTTACTCGCTTTGGGTCTTTTTTTCTTGTTTGCTTTTCCTTCAATTGTCAAAACTCCCTGAGGGCTTCAAATACAAATTATAAACTCATTTGTATCTTCCATTAAAAATGTCAATAATCCTAGATAAACTAGATTTTTTGTAGTGATTAAAAAGATATGTATTTAGAAGCAAAGATAATACAATATTTTATCAATATTGCATCACCAAAAAATGATTTTTTAAAAACTTTCTAATATTCAAGTGTAATTTTAAAAATTCTCAATTTTAAAGCATGACTTTTGATCGCTAAAAGGCCGGTTTAAATAAATACGATTTGAAAATTCAAGTTTATAAATGTTTTTGCTCGTTTAAATTTTAAGTGTTTTAATTATTGACTGAACAATAGGAGAAAAGAGGCAACCTTATTTTGGCAATTTTCAACAATTATGTTTGTATATACATGTAAATTGAAAACTATAACGTAAGGAAATTACATCAATGCCAACGGCGGACGTGAAGCCGAACACATCTTTAGAACAAATCTAAGAGTCACAACAACAAAGTAAAAAAAAAGTTGTTTCCGAAACCTCTTACCAAATTCATCAAGTTCTGCAAATAGGTATATTATACATAAACATTGCGAAAAAGTGTTGGTTTAGTTGTATATTTATTTTTTTTATTTTTTTTTGTGACAAAGAAAATTATAGTTTGGTATAACAATCCTTTTTATGAATAAATGTAATATTGATTTGGAACTTTGAATAATGAAAATAGAAATAATATTTTCATAAGAAAGAGAGCACTAGTGCGGCGGTATTGATATTGACAATTTCCGTGACAAATTTGCATGTTTTTTTCAGTCGATTTTTCAGTCGATTGATTTTGATTGTTCGTTTGATTGTCTCTGTTTGGTTGTTTTTGTTTGGTTGTATGTTTGTTTATTTGTTTGTTTGTTTGTTTGTTTGTTTGTTTGTTTGGTTGTATGTTTGTTTGTTTGTTTGTTTGTTTGTTTGGTTGTATGTTTGTTTGTTTGTTTGTTTGTTTGTTTGTTTGTTTGTTTGTTTGTTTGTTTGTTTGTTTGTTTGTTTGTTTGTTTGTTTGTTTGTTTGTTTGTTTGTTTGTTTGTTTGTTTGTTTGTTTGTTTGTTTGTTTGTTTGTTTGTTTGTTTGTTTGTTTATTTGTTTGTCTGTTTTTGTTTTATTGTTGTTTTGTTTTAAACAGTTGAAACACACAAACAAACAAAAGACAAACAGACCAACAAATAAACAAAAGAAAAGAAAATCTGCCCTGTCAATCTGCCCTGTCAATCTGCCCTTCTACTTCATCCCCCAACCCCTCCCCCTGAAATAACAGAAATTCTGACGCAGTCACAACAAAAACCAATATCAATGAACCCCTTTCAAAAATCCTACGTCGTTTCCATCGCAACTAAGTGTTTTAAAGGCTAGAGTGCAATCAGTTCGGGAATATTGGCCCAGTTCTTCTGATCGAAGCTGGTCTATATCACCTTAGTCAGTTAATGTTTTGAAAGCATTCAAGATAGCCATCAACAATTAGAAAAAAACACTCAACATTTGATATCAACTTATCAAAGAAAATGGTTGGAATAAATTATGGTAATGGTAGTTATATTTCAAATTATAAAAACTGGATTAAAAGTGAATATTATCATCTGATGTTATAAAAAATGTTACCAACGTTTTTGACTTATATTAAAGTCATTATATGTCAGATTAACGTAAATCAGGCTGTTATTACAGTACATCATATACTCTAAAAATATGATTGTATGATTGTAGTCAGGATTCATGATTTTACAAACGAATTAGGATGTACTGGACTAAATTTGATGATTTTCAACAATACACTAGTTTCATGTTATCTAACAACGCTGTACTTTTTGACAAAAGGTACATGTACAAAAAGAACTGAAGCCTCGATTCAGGCCGGGTGAATTCAAATGTGTTTTGTATTGTTAATATTCTTCAGTTCTAGCTTTATATTTACTAAAACGAGAAAATGAACCAAAATTGCACATTGGGCTATTAGTATTTCACAACTAAAAGCA
Organism: Metridium senile; assembly: GCA_949775045.1. NCBI lineage: Eukaryota > Metazoa > Cnidaria > Anthozoa > Actiniaria > Metridiidae > Metridium > Metridium senile. The sequence goes on along the minus strand of OX459101.1, from coordinate 6,900,026 downwards.
AACAATCCTTTCGAAAACTACAAACGTACACACTTTAAAAACAAACAAGTTCTTCTGAATCATCATTAACCCGTTACGAAACTTCACATGAATACATAATATAAGAAAATTGATCAAATTGTGCATTGCGCTTTCTGCATGTATTTCATTAACTTAAAACGAAAAATCGTTTCCAAACCCACAACCGTACACACTTTAAAAAGAACACAAGTTCTTCATAAATCCGTTACGAAACTTCACATATATACATAATGTAAGAGCATAAATCAAATTGTGCATTGTGCTTTTTGTATTTCACAACTAACAATCATTTCCAAAACTACAACCGCACGCACTTTAAAAAACAAACAAGTTTTTCATTAACCCATTACCTAAACTTCACATGAATACATAATGTAAGAGCGTAAATCAATTTATGCATTGCGCTTTTTCTGTATTTCACAACTAAAAGCAAACAATCATTTCCAAAACTACTACCGAACAAACTCAAAAAACAGACAATTTCGTCATTAACCCGTTACGAAACTTCACATGAATACATAATATAAGAGCGTAAGTCAATCTGTGCATTGTGCTTTTTGTATTTCACAACTAAAAGCAAACAATATCTTTTTGAAAACTACAACCGCACACTTTAAAAAAACAAACACGTTTTTTCATTAACCCATTACCTAAACTTGACATGAATACATAATATAAGAGCATAAATCAATTTGTGCATTGTCCTTTTTCTGTATTTCCCAACTAAAAGCAAACAATCATTTCCAAAACTCCAAAAAAGACAAGTTCTTCATAAATCCGTTACGAAACTTCACATATATACAAAATGTAAGAGCATAAATCAAATTGTGCATTGTGCTATTTGAATTGTATTTCACAAGGAAAAGCAAACAATAATTTCCAAAACTACAACCGCACACACTGTGACAAACAAGTTTTTCATTAACCCACATTACCTAGACTTCACATGAATACATAATATAAGAGCATAAATCAATTTGTGCATTGCGATTATTGTATTTCACAAGGAAAAGCAAAATAATCTTTTGAAAAACTACAACCGCACAAACTCCAAAAACAGATAAGTTCGTCATTAACCCATTACGAAACTTCACATGAATACATAATATAAGCTGGGGGGAGGGTTGGGGTTGGGTCGAGATACTCCAATGTATACCTGCTATAAGGACATGTGCACCTGGATTGGGCATGGTTTTTAATTTTCCTGTCTTAAACAGGGTATGCATTTTATCAATATTTTTCAAGTAAAACTGAAAATATACGATTAATTTCATCAGTTAATTTTTGTCAGTTAAGTCAGCCGATCCTGCAACAAGCTAAAGGTGTAGAAATCCGTTTTCTAACTTAACAATGCATAAATAATAGTTCAAATTGCTCATTTTCAGTTGTAATCAGTATTTTTCAAGTTAAAAATAAACGTTTAATTTCGTCAGTTTTTTGCAGTCTTCGTCACTAATTAAGACCAGATTCGACCCTCCAAAAAACAAAGTTGTAAGAGAAATCTGCAATAAACGCATGAAGCAGATGTAACATTTTTAACTTTGTCATTTCTCAAGTTAAAGTAAACATTCAATTTCGTCAAAAATAAATTCAGCAGATGAGCCTCCTAAATGTCGAAACGGCTTAAAATTAAACATCAAGTTACCTCAACATGCGTATATAAAATAAGAAAAGGCCATAATAATAATAATAATAATAATAATAATAATAATAATAATAATAATAATAACAATAATAACAATAATAATAATAATAATAATAATAATAATAATAATAATAATAATAATAATAATAATAATAATAATAATGGTTTATTGGGTATTCCACTAGGTGGCTCTTATACAACCAAATCTAACTAAAATAGATAAATCTACTATCTAAAATATGTACAATATTAATAAGATAAAAAATATTAGAATGGAATATATACAAAACAATACTTATATACAATAATTGGTAATCCCACCCTGAAATCCCACCCCGTTTTACATTCCCAACCCAACCTAGTTAATAAAATGTGTTAATAAAATAATATATACTACTGGTTATTATATATATATATATCTTAATTAAGCTTCCCTTTCGTCGGGCACCGACATCACCAGAAGAGTGGAAAAGATTGTAAAATAAAAAATAGAAACTTGATTTTTTTTACCATTGTCTAATTTGAGAAAGAAAGTAAACAATAGCCTACCTGAACTGCTAAGCTGGATAAGCATCATTCAATATCCAGTACCATACAACCAACAAAACGATTGCAAACACACTGCTAACTCCGACCCAGGCTCTAAATCTTTCTAAGAATTAGTTCTGGCTACTGACGCCGAGATTATTCACGTAAACTTAACTGAAGGAACAAAAGACTAACACTAATAATAAGATATACAGCCGAGAAGCAATTCAACATGCTTCGCTTCCCACTCTAGGTAGATATTAATAAGGTAAGAGTCAGCTGTCGTACCTCACATTCACTTTAAGTGCATGACCTAATTAGTCGAGTCTCGACCAATCGCCAAAGGTTATTTGCTTGTATAAAATGGATAGTCGATTGGATTTTTAGCAGGCTTTAATTTAGGATTTTAAATCTTAAAGGATGGTTAATTGTTTGTTAGCACTTGATATTTCTGTTGTTATAAATATAGGAACATATATAGTATATTATTTCAAACAATTCTACTGTTCTTTTTCTTATGTTCTATAACATAATAATAGAAGTATTTCGTAAGTCCTGGCATCGCATGAAATCTGGCGAAATCCATGTCGAAATCGAAAACAAATTAATTATATTTCTCTAGTTATAAATAAGAACATGTATATTATTTCCTACAATTCCACTGTCCTTTGTCTTATGTTCTACTATAACAGTAATCATCTTTCGTCCAGGCATCGCATGAAATTTGACGAAAACTAGTGCCTTTCAAATGACTGAAAACACAGTAAATGTTTATTTTACACTCCGTTTGTTGTTGTCCCGCGAAGACACATTTTTTTATTTCTTTTTTAAGACCCTTTTTGAATTACTGCCTATAGAGTATTTCATGGCAGCCATGTTTGTGGTCAAAACAATGGAGCTTTCCTCTCAAGGGAACTAAAATATTTTATCATTTAAGAACTTTTTTTGTACTTGCCTACAAACATGGCTGCCATGAAATCCCTCTTTTGTAATAGGCACAGTTTTTCAGTTGATTTTAGCTTTAGAAGCTGATGATCTGCTTACTGGATTCATGTGTTTTAAGACCTTTTAAAGCTACAGTCTACTACAGTCCAATGACGGTATTTAATCTTCTCTTGTTTTCGTTTTATTCATAACATATATTTTCGTTAATGTACTTGTTTGCTTAAAATGATTACTGATAACAAGTTATTATTGAAATACAATATTTCTTGGAAAAAAAATTATTATATTCGAAATAATTGTAAAAGCTAAATAAATCAGCAAATTACCGACATCCTTTGCAGTCAGAGGGTGTTGATTGTAACTTCCCGTCGGCTGCGATAACGATTTTTGAAACAGGTTTATTTTCTATATATTCGTTTGTGTGGAAAAATAAAAACCTTTGAATATAATAGTTATTTCAAGTCTTCCAATAGACCTAATCGGCTAACGCGTTGCTATCCTGACGTTTCCACCCAATTCAAAACCACTGGAAATTTTTGTTTCAAAAATATTCCACGTGACATTGAAATACATAAGACGAAGAATCTTATTCCCAAAAGATTTGAATTGGGTGGAAACATACATAGCAACACGTTAGTCTATTTGGCTTATAGGTCGCATTTTTTAGTGTTAAGCATAAATAATCAAATTCTCCCCAAGGATATTACAAAACAAATATATTTTTGTAGTCGGCATTCTTAGTGAATTTGCGTGTCTGTGCTAGTGGAATCGCTTGAGGCAGTTTTACGCCGTGATAAATCTAGCATGTTATTCCATGACCATATCAATAGGACATTTTCACGAAGACCTCCTTCCACTACCAGAATAGACTGAATCGAAATATGGCGTCCAATTTTGATAACGTTAACTATTGTTCTTGACTGACTAGCCTCGTGTTCACGTTGAAACACAATGGAGTTTTCACATGTATGTGAGAGACTAGCCAGTCAAAAACATAAGTTATTAAAAATGAACGCCATATTTCGATTCGGTGTATGCCTTACGAATTTTCTAACACACTATTCGTTTTTTTCTCACCTCTTAAGAATGAGCCTTGAGCCCATTTTCGATATTTGAGTGATCATACACATATAAACCAAAACGTGACTCTGGGGAAACAAGTAATGCTCATTATTTCCCCAGAACCTCTTTTTTATTCATCTGTGTATGATCATTCAACCAAAAAATCGAAAGTGAGCTATCATACAGTCAATTCAAAAAACATTGTCGTCAATAGGCTTCAAGTCTACGCGACTAGACTGAAGGGTAGCATGGGTAGAAATCACCGAAGCGGATAACTGCACACAGTATCTAACGCATGCAATACCACGTGCACTCAATCAACTAATTATGAATAATATTCACCGCTTCGGTGATTTCTACCCATGCTACCTTTCGGTCTAGTCGCGTAGACTTCAAGCCTATTGACGACAATGTTTTTTGAATTGACTGTATTTAACCGGGCTTTTAAGGCCGTATGTGCGCGCGCGGTATAAGCCTCGCTCTGACTCATCTTGCAGCACAGGCAGCCCAAGCAAATCACTTGTATTCAGTGGGTTTTTTTTCATTTTTTTTTTTCAATAAAATGTTACTAAACTTTGTCTGTAGTTGTTGTGATGTATTTAAATACTTTTTGGATAATTTTTAGCTAGTTTTAAGCCATATTTATAATTTCTTCCCCACTAGTAATATATTTACACAAGGCTGGCGACTCGGGTGGACATTACCTTCACTTTCATCGGCAGTTTATCCCCGAAAAATCCCTCCATAATCCCCAAAACCAAGTCTGAGTCAAAGGCCAATGATCCTTCTATCCATAACTTTTACTAGAATTCAGAAATACAAATCTAAACCTAACGATTTGCTCCGTTTTCTTGCTTTTTGAAGTCGTTGTTTCACTCCGGAATATCCGTTAGCCGTCCAATTCGGACATGAAGCTTTGTGCCCTGGCCTGATTTTATGAAAAACCACTCCCCTCTAGGGGCACCCACGAACCAAACACGTCAAAACAAACGCTCGTTTTAGTTTTGTAACTGCTCTCCCTACCACTGAGGGGAGTGGTTTTTCATAAAATCAGGCCAGGGCACAAAGCTTCATGTCCGAATTGGACGGCTAACGGATATTCCGGAGTGAAACAACGACTTCAAAAAGCAAGAAAACGGAGCAAATCGTTAGGTTTAGATTTGTATTTCTGAATTCTAGTAAAAGTTATGGATAGAAGGATCATTGGCCTTTGACTCAGACTTGGTTTTGGGGATTATGGAGGGATTTTTCGGGGATAAACTGCCGATGAAAGTGAAGGTAATGTCCACCCGAGTCGCCAGCCTTGTGTAAATATATTACTAGTGGGGAAGAAATTATAAATATGGCTTAAAACTAGCTAAAAATTATCCAAAAAGTATTTAAATACATCACAACAACTACAGACAAAGTTTAGTAACATTTTATTGAAAAAAAAAAAAATGAAAAAAAATCCACTGAATACAAGTGATTTGCTTGGGCTGCCTGTGCTTGCAGTTGTTTTATTAAGTCAAAGTGAAACTTGTCGGGAAATTGCATATGATTAGCTACATGATTCGTAAGTGGTTTATTATTTCATAGCAAAGCATTCTGGGACTGCTAGTATATGACGCTATTTATATACCTATTTTAAGAATCGTTGTCGCAGCCAAGACAACAGCCCACGCCCTGCAGCATTCAAAGCCGGATGTCGGTAATATGAACATAATTTGTGATTTACAACACATTTATCTAAAAAAAATATGTGTTTTATCACCCACCACTGCAACGACATTTTGTGGTCATATAACATAATCACGTATAGAACCAATTAGTATATACACAATTCACAACCTCATAAGAACGCGTGCTCTCATTGGTTCGCTATTTCATATCTACCGCTGAAGCTCGTGCGTCTTGTCACGCTTTGTAATATTACTCAATAAATCTTTATTTTATACAAGAATTTTCATTTCTTTTTCTTTCTTTTTTTTTCATTTTTTTTTTTTGTTCCGTTGTGAATTGTGTATATAGGAAGACTCTAAGACTCTCGGCTCGGTAGATATTCGCCCGATAACCACTTTGCCTTCGGCGAAAATATAGAAATGAATATATATAGAAAATCGCGTGCGGTGATTGGTCGAGAAATTCATACTATTTCTCGATAATCACCTACAGCGTTTCGCGCGCTTTTAGAAATAAGAAATGAACAGTCTTCTTCAAAATAGCTGATTATTTTTACTTTTTGAAATGATCACTTTTGTATTGATATAATAATAATAACGTTGACTCTGCCTTCGGCGAATAAATGTTAAATATATTTTGAATAAATCGACGTTAAGAGGAGATTTGCTGACGTACTGAGTGATTTTGCAGGTTTTCGTTTCGGTGGACTGTAGCTATGAGTACGACAACGATTTTTGAAATAGTATAGATCATATCCTTCTATTCTTCGCCGCGTAGGGTTGAGTTATGGGAAAACCGCCAAATGGAAAAACCGGGAAAACCGAATACAATTCTGAATAACAGAAAAAAAAGAAATTCGTAAAGCATTCTGGTACATAGAATGACGTCATCGTGCAAGTGGCCCATAAGTTCTTTTTTTTTTTGCGGAGACCAGTTTGTAACCAGTTGTTTTAGTTGAATATCATTTCATAACGCCAAGGCATTATGGGTAAACATTCACACCAATAATCATGCAAATCTGAGAGCTTGTTTTGAACAGAAAAGAAGATAAAAGAAAAAATGAAGGAACTGAAAAGAAGAAAGAAAGAAAGAAAAAGAGAGAGAGAGAAAGAAAGAATGAAGGAATTAAAGAAAAAAAGAGAGAAAAAAAGAAAGAATGAGAAAGAAAGAGAGAAAGAAAGGACAAAAACGAAGAAAAACTACATTTGTTTACTCTTACAAAGAACTAACGTGCGAAAGCGAAACGCTGGTGAATTTTACTCTATTTATAAATTACCATTGTCATTCCAATTGGTTTCTTAGAAACACCTACGCAGTCATTATACGTGACTTGTTAACATGATCATCGCTATACCTCGACATATGCAATTATATTATTCTTAATTATTTGTTGACATAAACTGCTGTCTTCGACAAGCTACCACGTCTCTTTCTCTTCAAGACAATCTTTCCATTCAAGTTTTGATGCGTTGAAGTTGACTGTTGAAATTGGGTCATCAAAAGAGTCACTGCTTATTTGCTCAGCTATATATCTAACTATGTTGAGTCGTTATAGGTTATTTTAAACAGTTGGTCAATAACAATCTATTTCATTTAAAAATTATTTTGAATCAGTATCAAATAAATTGATTATTTAAAATACCAACAAGTTAAATTGAAGCCTATTTATTATTATAACGTTAGTGACGTTTCGAGGTTTAACCTTTCGAAGGAGTAAAAGAGGTGTTGTTTTTTTGTACGGTGTTACAAATTTCATTATATTACCTATCGTTTATATCAAACACCGACGCAGCATATACTAGTTTACTCGCTAGTTTCCATTTCTATTTTTTACGGTAATACAAATTTCATTATATTACCTATCGTTTATATCAAACACCGACGCAGCCTATACTAGTTTACTCGCTATAGTTTCCATTTATTATTATAACTATAGAAATCATAATCGTGATTTATGAGAGCACACAGCCGGCATGGCCGTTTGCATGTTCATCAAATATGTCAAATTATAAAAGAAATAGAAAACTTGCTGTGCTGTGCTGTGCTGTGCTGTGCTGTGCTGTGCTGTGCTGTGTCAGAACACTCAAGAAGTGTTGCGAAGCTTTCCGCTTGGTCTCGTACTTTTTTTAACCTTTTCTTCGGGTTTCTCTGCCAATCCCCACGTGTTTTATAACGGTACACAGCGAGCGCGCGTTTTCTGTTTCTAATTCAAACTACTTAGCTATGATTTACAAAAAGGAAATGGAATTAAAATTTGCATTAAAATTACCATGAATTGAAACAACAACAAGAAAAAAAAAAAAGACAAAGACCCAGAGTCACTTAAGGCCCAGGCAAACGATTTCAACATTTGCTTCAACATCCGTTCGATTTTGTTGAATGGCAATGTTTTATAACGGTACACAGCGAGCGCGCGTTTTCTGTTTCTAATTCAAACTACTTAGCTATGATTTACAAAAAGGAAATGGAATTAAAATTTGCATTAAAATTACCATGAATTGAAACAACAACAAGAAAAAAAAAAAAAAGACAAAGACCCAGAGTCACTTAAGGCCCAGGCAAACGATTTCAACATTTGCTTCAACATCCGTTCGATTTTGTTGAATGGCAATGTTTAAACGCTTTTTAACGCTATTTCAACATTTCTAAAACGTGCTGAAACGATGTTGAATTGATGTTGGAAGGGTTTAAAAGCATTTAAGGTGGATCACTATAGTTTTTGAAAAGCCACACCAGGCCGTTTTAAACGTCGTTTTGACAAACTTCCCAATTTTCGATTGACCTGAAACTTTTACAGATTATCAGTCTTAGACTGAAATTTAAAACAATATAATTTGTTTTTAGATTTGTATTTTAATAGCAGCGATATACAGGAAAAACGGAAATCAGTTGCGCTTAAATTGTAGACGAACGCGATGAGATCTCGAAAAGCGGCTACCACTACAGTAAACTACAACACTAGGCACCCAAAATATCAAAGAATTAGAGAAATCTGTATGTTTGATTTCGAGAAAATTACAGATATATTTTGTACTTTGTAGTTTTGAGTGTTAGAAGGAATCACTCACTGTGTGGCAATGTGACTTACAATAACTGAACAAATAGCGCTCAAAAACCGTCAAAACCTTCCCTGTACATATATGTCTTTAGTTACTAAGTTTGAGACAATAAATCGTTCACAGTATTGAGAAATTATTTTTTTCCTTAGAGATGTTAGAGCTTGACTTCAAGCGAAAACACATCACTGTTGCGCTTTTCTAGAAATATTCAAAACTGCCGTTTATATTTTTCTGTAAAATTCACAAACTCTTCTCCAAAGTACTAGAAATGTTATCCTGAAGCTTCATTTCAATTGAGGCATTTAAACGTGGTAAAAAAAAATTAAACTCGTTCGGATGTTCACGGCCGCTAATGATGCAAATCTGCGTTACATTCTGGAGTCACGACGCAATACACCGTGACGGTTTTGGTTGAGTTATTACTTCCGGCGATAAAAGAAAGAGCCAGGGAAGGGAGGGGAGGGCTGGAGCTGAGTTGGTTTACCCTCATAGAAATAAATGGGGGAAAAAGCAACGACTTAAGATGATTAATTTTGTTTTTAATGCTTCTTTCTTCTTAAGATATTTGAATTACGTGGCAATCACAAAAACTAATCTTCAGTTAATTTGTACAATGCTTGTACTAAATCCACAAAACATATAGCACTTTATGATAATAAATTTCGCTAATTTCTTCATTCCATTGTTCTTTTGTTAGTTGTGACTTTTTATTCGCAGGTATTTTGAGAGAAAAGGTAACTAATTTGCAATTCATTTCACAAATTCAACTGGCACAAAGGAATGTATCACTACATGCAGTCAGATGTAATCAAAAGAACAATGGAATGAAGCAATTAGCGAAATTTATTTTTATCGCCGGAAGTAATAACTCAACCAAAACCGTCACGGTGTATTGCGTCGTGACTCCAGAATGTAACGCAGATTTGCATCATTAGCGGCCGTGAACATCCGAACGAGTTTAATTTTTTTTTACCACGTTTAAATGCCTCAATTGAAATGAAGCTTCAGGATAACATTTCTAGTACTTTGGAGAAGAGTTTGTGAATTTTACAGAAAAATATAAACGGCAGTTTTGAATATTTCTAGAAAAGCGCAACAGTGATGTGTTTTCGCTTGAAGTCAAGCTCTAACATCTCTAAGGAAAAAAATAATTTCTCAATACTGTGAACGATTTATTGTCTCAAACTTAGTAACTAAAGACATATATGTACAGGGAAGGTTTTGACGGTTTTTGAGCGCTATTTGTTCAGTTATTGTAAGTCACATTGCCACACAGTGAGTGATTCCTTCTAACACTCAAAACTACAAAGTACAAAATATATCTGTAATTTTCTCGAAATCAAACATACAGATTTCTCTAATTCTTTGATATTTTGGGTGCCTAGTGTTGTAGTTTACTGTAGTGGTAGCCGCTTTTCGAGATCTCATCGCGTTCGTCTACAATTTAAGCGCAACTGATTTTTCCTGTATATCGCTGCTATTAAAATACAAATCTAAAAACAAAGTATACTGTTTTAAATTTCAGTCTAAGACTGATAATCTGTAAAAGTTTCAGGTCAATCGAAAATTGGGAAGTTTGTCAAAACGACGTTTAAAACGGCCTTGTGTGGCTTTCCGAAAACTATAGTGATCCACCTTAAACATTGCCATTCAAAAAAAAATCGAACGAATGTTGAAGCAAATGTTGAGATCGTTTGCCCGGGCCTTTATATTACCGGCTGAAATGTCCTCACCTTTTTTCGGTTCAGCACGGTAAAATACTCTTTTCCCGCCCTTTTAACAGATCAAGTGACGCGCTATCTTCTTGGAAATGCAAATCGAATCATGTAGCCGTTGATTTGTAAATGTTTTTTTTATGTCTCGAAACCCCGCCCCGGACATTTCAGTAAACGTGGACAAAACACCAAGGATCACAATCAATATGCTGTAGCACTCTAAATGGTTTTAACAAATTTAGACCGACAGAGATTTGTATCTAATTCAAAAAATTTTTGTCGGGTTCAAGGCAGATGGCAATTGCACGACCGAAAGGAATTATGGTTACGCATACATCTAATTCAAAACAAATTTGTCGGGTTCAAGGCAGATGGCAATTGCACGACCGAAAGGAAATATGGTTACGCATAGATATTAAAAGCAAGTTTTTTTTTCTGGATTGCTAAGCAAAGCTCTATAAAGATATTACATGAAGCTCTTTTTCAGTTAATGAGGCTGGGGTATATATTGTGCCGTAAATTCGTTTCCTGACACAAAAGAGCCTAAATCATCAATATCAAAGACCCACAATTCCTTTGGGTCGTCACAATCGCCTTTACGACAATCCTTTTTAAAATAGGTGTATACACCTATTTCAATTAACGTTGTCCATCTGGAATGGTTGATCTGAGACCGATAGGAATTGTGGGAGTTCATTAAATTTCAAATACATTGTTTTAATCACACTTGAATGGTGCAGAATTACAGATAACAATATTTCAGAAGTAAACATTAATATTCAAGTGTGATTATAATAGTGCATTTGCAGTTTAACGAGCTCCCACAATTCCTATCGGTCTCAGATCAACCATTCCAGATGGACAACGTTAATTGAAATAGGTGTATATGTGTCTCAATCGATGTAGATATTGTAAGACTGTATGTAGGCCGGATACTATATAATACTGACTATCAGATGTCGTTATGTTTTTAAGCTACTTACTAATCAAAACAAAAGATCTAGCTTCTTAAAAACTACATTGAAATGCAGTTGAATAAATCGAGTTGGCGCGCTGTTTCACCTTTTAAAAAAATGCCATTTAAAATGAGTATTTCTGGGCCTTAAGATCATTCAAACATCGAAAAAAAAAACGAAAAATGGTCGAGATATTAAGGAAGTAGTTTACTTTAATTGAAGTTGGGATTATTTTATAAATCAAAGTAGAGTTACATTTGCCTATAAATCTCAGGTAAATTTAGAAAATGAGTTATTGAATTAAAGTGAAATTTCCGCATATAAATGAATAAAACAAAAGATATAGCAATACTTTTAAAACCCATGAAAAAAAAAAACAATGAAAAAACACCAGCTTTATGCGTTACTAGATCTCAATTTTTCAAAACTTCATTCCCATTACAAAACGTTTAGATTTATAATTATAAATAACTGCAAAAAGTACATTTTGTCTGAGTTAGGCCTAGTTCTAACGTCGCATTTCATATGTGCCGAATCTAATGTCAATGAGGAAAACCTATATATGTTGTTTGGATTTATTTGCATTAGATTCGGTTCATGTGAGATGCGACGTTTGAACTAGGCCTTAGTGTAATTCGCGCTATCGGATATTGTAATGAAATTGCACAGCAAAAGCGGTCTGACGCCAATCATTCGAGCCCCATTCACAAACTGATTAGCAGTTGGAAATAACGAGCCATCAAACTTGCGTTTAACGTCTTTACAATACATTCAAAACTGCCACAGGTCGTTCTGAAATTTTTGTTTCATTTTTTCCCAAATCCACACGGGATTTCAAGACGCAAATTTGAATTGAGCGGCGGTGGTAGAAGCATTTGATAGGGCGTTAGTTAGTCCCATAGATTACATCAAAATGTCTGGGTGTTTCTACGCCGTTTGAAATGATTTTTGTTCTCATTATTTCTCGAAATGAAATTTAGCGTAAAATAGGATTATACATGCAAAGTTACCTTGTATCCTTGAGTCGTTGCTTGAAGTTGTTGTATGCTGGTCGGTTCGACACAAAGGACCAATATATGTGGAGTTTTGAAGCCGCAACTTAAGATCAATTATGGTGAAAAGGACGACTCATCCAATGGACATTAGGTGTAGTAATGAGAATAGAGAAGCCGCCGATAACACTAATCAAACGAAAAGATACCTTAGATGAGTAACAAATCTAAGGTATCTCCAGTTTACTCACGTAAAGGCTATCTGTTTGCGATTTGTTTGTAGAGTGGCTCGCTTCGCTTGGACGTGTAGTTTGTTTAATGTATTACAAGACGTGTGGGAATTAAACGATTTGTGTCAGTAAAAGACGGCACGTTTACTGTACATATATAGAAATGCTCCAGGCGGATATAATACTCACGAATGAGGAAGAAGATTCCGTGTGAGAGGCAAAAACTAACAAAGCCACGACAAGATTTCAATTGAATAGAGGTCTGTGTTTCGAAATGAAAGGCTTTTAAATATGGTCAGTATGTCTGGGTCCTAGAGTGACTCCTTAGCTTAAGTAATAACTAGCTTACAGGATTGATAACTCTTATCGCCAAATCACACACACACGAAACACGAAAAACGGACGTCACGTATTCGTGCGATGGCGTCACACGTCTAAGATTACGTCATCTCTTTAGCACAGGAAGCCCGTGAGTTGAGTTTATTTTCGAAGAAACAGGCGCATTTCTAACACATAATAATAATAACTTAATTGGATAGGGTGACACTATTACCAATCCTGATAATTTTCAGGTATACATATATAACACATATATTTATAAAATGTTTTTTTTTTAAAGGCGAAGACCATAATGAAAAATTGAAAATATAAGAACAGACGGGGTTTTTTTCGTTCACCCCGATTATTAGCTATAATATGCTCCGACGAAAAAGAAAATCAGTTTCCCTTTCGGCTAGCGTGAACGGATTGGACAATTAATCAGTCGTTTCGATCGTAAATGTTTTTCGTCTTATGGCAATTCAAAATCAGACGACTTTGTTTTTCTCAAATTGTGTCTTTTCACCAGACGAATCAGCTGTCCAGAGAATTTTCCCTCCGACTACAGTAAAACCCCGCGTGTATAAGAACCTAAAATTTAAGAAATTGTCAGGCTGAAATTTTCACTTGTTTTTTTTTTTTTTTGGGAAAAAGTACGGTGGCCCATAGGTGCAATACAAAAACAAATTCAAATACACGAATACAAATCAAAATTCCAAAACACAAATTCAAAATACACGAATACAAATCAAAATACACAAATACAAATTGAAAAATAGGAAGAAAGGTGTTGTAATGATGAAGTGAGTGATGCTAATAGAACCTAGATAACCTGATTTCAAGTTAAGCACCATTTATATAAGAACCTGTTCAGGCTGACTGAAAAATCTAGGTTCTTATACGCGGGGTTTTACTGTAGAATAAAAAACAGGTCTTAAGTTTGTTTCCTTAGACACACCAACGCAGTCTAGGTCGTTCTCGGTCCGATATTTACTAAGTGGTATGCCTGTTGGGCTTCCTTTGGTAAACACTTGTGACGTTCAAAAGCACGGAAATGCAAGCCCTTTTGAAGAAGACTTGAAGAGTCAGTAGAATCTAGTGTTATGCACTAATGATATTATCGCGACGAGTTTAAACTCAAGGGTGCATTATACTTTAAGCTGAGAGATTATTAACAAAGGACGGAGAAACAAAACACCCCTGTCACGCTGGGAAGTGAGATTTTCTTCGTTGAGTACAGGATTACGTCGAAAAGAGCGTCGCGTCGGTTGAAGGGTCTATCAATACGTATACGTCACGTTGTGACGTCACAGCGAAAACAATGACGTCATGATTGATGGTGTTTTTGTTATTTAGCTGATCTTGACTAAGTAAACAATTTGATAATAATAACAAGCTCAGTACGAGAAATAATAACTAAAAATATATAGAGAAAGTTGGACTAGTAGACGTAATCGGCTAACGCGTTGCTATGTACAGACTTGAATAAGCGCTATATAAGCTATATACATTATTATTATTATGTACGTTTCCAACCATTTCAACAATGTTAAAGACATCGACTGTTATTGTTTTTGTTATTATTATCGCCATCGTTATCAAACAAGATTTGACAACAATAATACCAACTTAAGGCCCGGGCAAACGGTTTCAACATTTGCTTCAACATCCATTCGATTTTGTAGAATGCTGGACAATGTTTAAACGCTTTTAAACTCTTTCAACATCAATAAAACGTCGATTCAACACGTTTCAACAATGTTGAAAGGTTTTAAAAGCGTTTAAACATTGCCATCCAACAAAATCGAACGGATGTTGAAGTAAATGTTGAAACCGTTTGCCCGGGCCTTTAGTTATTTCACATAACGCATTTTAACATGCTAAAGAGTAAAATAACATGATAATGAGTTCAGAAGTGACTGTTGTATTATGGCTGTAGTGTGTATATTGTTATTGTTATTATAATCGTCATCATCATCAAACAAAATTTGACAACAATGATACCACCTAACTTATTTCACATAACGCATTTTAACATGCTAATGAGTAAAATAACATGCTAATGAGCACAGAAGTGGCTGTTGTATTATGGCTGTAGTGTATATATTATTGTTACTATAATCGTCATCAAACACAATTTGACAGCAAAAATTCAAACTTCACGTTAAAGATATGTTTTTTCCATTGAAAATGTTATTTTTTTAAGGTTATCAAAAACACCTCTATTTATCAAAATGAAATTCCAAACAAAATGTTTATTTTACAAAACAATACAAGCTTAATTACATAAAAATCAATCTGAAAAAGGGTTTTCGCAAAGAAATGGGCAAGATAAAGGACGACACAATTTCTAGTTCAATTTCACAAAAAAGTGCCGACTGAAAAAGTATTTTTTACGAACTTTATTTGTTAACATTGAATTCTCTTTTGGTAAAAAAAATCAGCATTTATCAAATAGCTAGTTAACATTAGTAAATTACGAATATTGCTTGCAAGGTTATATCTCATTTTGGCCTTGCTGGGAACTGTATTTAGACCCCGTTTACACGGATCCGGATACTTTTGAAACCGCATACTTTTTGATGCGATTCGGACTATCGTCCACACGAATCCAGTGAATCCAGTCACTGAAACCGCATACTTTTACTTGAATCCTACGGATACGCGGACTTGCGTGGACGCAAATATTTCTATGCGGTTCCAGCCGGATCGGATTCGTGTAGACGAGGCCTAAGTAATTAAGACACAAGCTCGCAAAATCACTGAAACAAGACAAAAGAACAAAACAAAAACATCATCTCCAAAATAAGCCTTGAAAACCTTCATCTTTTTTATGTAAATTAATTTTTGATAAATAGTGTATGCTCCAGCTTGAAGCTCATTTGTGTGTTAAAATGCGTTATGTGAAATCGTTCTAATAATAAATATCACGTTATCTTTCACCGCTGTACTATGCGCATTTGCACAACTAAGCCTCGATTTCAGTGTTGTAAAAATATTCACAAATATTATTAAGCAAAGCACGAAACATTTTTTTATCGCTTTACAATATAATAAACACATTTTAATTTTATCAAATAGTATACAGCGGCGTTAGATAACGTGAAACTGGACTATTAAGTTTAAAAATTAACAAGCAAAAAAATGGCTTGTAGGTGCCTGTATACTTACATTTGTGGCGCAAACGATGTCTATCTACGATTAATACTGTATAATGCACTTTCAAGAGAGATTCAAAGTCAACGTTAGACTTACATCCGGTAAACTGTATGTACATTAGTTCGGTTTACATCAACATCAAAGTACTCTTTGACGTTTTGATTGATATCAGAGTCAATTACGAAAGAAACGAGCTCAGTATAATGAATCACCTACAGGAAGCTTTCGTTCAGACCTTTTCAACTTTGATGTTTCTCCGAAACAAATTTGTCGTTCGCGCGCATGAGTGCAAACAATATACACCGCCCAATTAAGCTCGTTCACACAGCCGTTATAGAATACGCCCGTGAAACAGGTAGTACTAATTGGTACCAAATAGTGCTAATTAATAAACAATAGAAAACAATAGAAATTGCATAATTGTACTAATTAAACAATAGAAAACAATAGAAATAGCAAAATTGTACTAATTAAACAATAGAAAACAATAGAAATAGCATAATAGTGCAAATTAAAAATAGAAATAGTGCTACTTAATAAACAATAGAAAACAATAGAAATAGCATAATTGTACTAATTAAACAATAGAAAACAATAGAAATAGCAAAATTGTACTAATTAAACAATAGAAAACAATAGAAATAGCAAAATTTTACTAATTAAACAATAGAAAACAATAGAAATAGCATAATTTTACTAATTAAACAATAGAAAACAATAGAATTAGCATAGAATATCACAACTTATGTTGCTCGCTTTTAATAGAACGATTTCACATAACCAGGATTATCATGCTACTGTGTTTCTTATATGTTAATGAGGTCGTTGACAAGAAATATACGAATTCACGTGCATACGCTGTTACAATAGACCTTTTTGCTTTACCACTATTTTCGACTTCTTGCACTTTTAAAACAATAGGTGAGATGAAAGATTGTACGGAATGTGAACATCTTTAGATTTTGAACAAAAGATGCTTGTATTTCATTGTTGTTGAACAATAGTTGTAGTCGGGTCATGATTTCAATATACGCAAGTGTTGCGCATAAGTTTGGCGCGACTCGTTGTTAATTATAACAATAAAATACAAGCATCTTTTGTTCAACTTCTAAAGATGTTCACATTCCGTACAATCTTTCATCTCACCTATTGTTTTTAAGGCGCAAGAAGTCGAACATAGTGGTAAAGCAAAAAGGTCTAATAGAAAGCGTGTGCTTCATTTCTATTTTTTTATTAAACAAACGTAACACCATGCATAAGCTAGCGTTGCATTCTGTACTTATTTCGTAACTTATTAATTGTTTTTTTTTTGTGATTGGTCAATTACCTTACTATAAAACACATCAATAATTCATGAGACATTTTACAAAAGAATTCATAACTGCGTGCAGGAGGTTGTATATCCCATACAGATTTCTTCCGGATTTGCTAAGTTTTAACTTGAATTTTCTCGGCCAGATTTACTTCAGTTTATCTTGAAAATTTTAGTACAATATGAAATTAACGTCGAAACGTCGTGTAAAAACTTTGTTAATTTCAATAGATGACTTTCATAAATGGCCGCCACTAATTATCACAAAATTGATGTTTTAAGAAAAAGAAAGCTATCATATGATAGGCATTCACCATAACAATAACTTGTGAAAGTTTGAGAAAAAACGATTAAATTTGCAAGAAGCTATAAGAGTATGAAAAATCAGAAAAACACCAAAACGAGGCATCAAAGGCCTTAGCAGAACTCTACATTTTTCATTTAGCATAACTTCTTTGGTATTTTAGCCAGAGAATCAAAAACTTCCAAACATGCCTATTTCAGGTGGTTCTTTCATATGACAGTGCTAAAATGTAATAATATCTGTTTACTTGAAAAATCATTTTCCGGAAAATGCTATGGTATTTATGAAAGTGGTCTATGTCTTATCGCAGAACATTATTGTCAAATGTATTTCCAAATCTTTACTTATCAATATGAAATTAAAGAACGTCTAGCTTTGGAGTTTCGTCTTCGACCCACCACTGTATATCCCATACAGATCGGTTGTTCATATTTTATATTTATACAGGACTTATAAAATCACTGAATAAATAGTGAGAATTTTACAAAAGAATTCACGTCCGTGTATATCCGATACAGATTTACAGATTCGTCCTGATTTGCATAAGTTTTAACTTGAACTTTCTCGGCCAGATTTACTTTTATCTTGACAATTTTAGTAAAATATGAAAGAAATAACGTCGGACTGCCTATATAATCTTCGCTTCCGATCTGTAAGCGATATACAACGGCTCGTCATTTGTCATTTGTATATATTACAAACAGATCGGCCGCTAATCTTGTTTCTATTAATTAAAAAAATCATGAATAATTAATGATAGTTTTACAAAAGAAATAATACGAGTGTTGTAGAATATTAGAATTCAACATTAGCAGCCATACAACTCCATTCTCAGCACCGCCCAACTATGGAAGGCTTTTACAATCAGTCGAATATATCTTGCTTTGATTGGTACTTCAAGCTTGTTGGTGACAATGGTGTTTTTATCGGTATTACCAGGAAATATCTGGACCAAAAGGAAACAAACACATTAGTACTTAAATGGCGATAATGACAATGGCAATGACAATGCATATGTACAATGTAAAGATGGATTTCAACCATTCTCAGGAGAGTGAATTGAAAAAAAGAAACGGCAGCCATGCTGGTGGTCTTGACAAAAGAAAACCATCACCGTGACTGGTGGTACTTTGTTCAATTCACTCTCCTGGGAATGGTTACAATCCACCTATATGTCTATTTTAAACCATTATAATGATAATGATAATGATGATGATGATGATGATGATATCGATGATGATAATGATAATGATAATGATAATGATAATATCCATATAAATAATGATAATGATGATGATGATAATGATAATGATAATGATAATGATAATAATGATAATGATAATATCAATGATAATGATAATGAAAATGATAATGAAAATGATAATGAAAATGATAATGATAATAATAATAATACTGATAATGATAATGATAATGATGATGATAATGATAATATCAATGATAATGATAATGATAATATCAATGATAATGATAATGATAATGATGATGATAATGATAATGATGATGATAATAATGATAATGATGATGATAATGATAATGATAATGATAATGATAATGATAATGATAATGATAATAATGATGATGATAATGATAATGATAATAATGATTATGATAATGATGATGATAATAATGATAATGATGATGATAATGATAATGATAATAATGATAATGATAATGATAATGATAATGATAATGATAATGATAATGATGATAATGATAATGATGATGATAATGATAATGATAATGATAATAATGATAATGATAATGATGATGATAATAATGATAATGATGATGATAATGATAATGATAATGATAATGATAATAATGATAATGATAATGATGATGATAATGATAATGATAATGATAATGATAATAATGATAATGATAATGATGATGATAATGATAATGATAATGATAATGATAATGATAATGATAATAATGATAATGATAATGATGATGATAATGATAATGATAATGATGATGATGATGATGATGATGATGATAATGATAATGATAATGATAATGATAATGATGATAATGATGATGATGATAATGATAATAATAATGATAATAATGATAATGATAATGATAATGATAATGATAATGATAATGATAATGATGATAATGATAATGATGATGATAATGATAATGATAATGATGATGATAATGATGATAATGATAATGATGATAATGATAATAATGATAATGATAATGATGATAATGATAACGATACTATCATCTCACCTTAACACAATCCCCCTGGTAGTTTTCCCAGCTATTACCATCATGACTGTAAGACAGCGAATACTTGGTCACCCACTTAGCTGAATCCTCCCTTCCTTGGGTGGCTACCATGGTGATGACCTTGGTAATGCCAAGGTCAACTTGAATATGCTGGCCAATAAGTCCTGCCCTTATTCCACCAGCGGCCCATCCACCATAGGTAGTACCGGTAACTGCCTCTTTCACCACTTTGTTTAGTCGTCCATTACTATTTAAAAATGCTGTAGTTAGTAAAAATATACACCTTTTTCAATAATCGTTGTCGCAATCAAAGCTGCAGTCTACACTGTGAAGCTTGCAAAGGATGTCGGTATTTCTTCTCGTGTTATCAATTTATTCATAGGATATTTTGGTTGTACGTGTTTGTCTTATATGACCATAACAAGTTGTTGCAGTGGTAGATGATAAAACAAATATTTCTTTTTAAAATGTTTAATAAATCAGAAAATATGTCCATATTACCGACATCCTTTGCAGGCTTCAGAGTGTAGACTGTAGCTTCGGCTGTGACAACGATTTTTGAAATAGGTGTACACTGACCTATTTCAATTAACGTAGTCCATCTGGAATGGTTGATCTGAGACCGATAGGAATTGTGGGAGTTCATTAAATTTCAAATACATTGTTTTAATCACACTTGAATGGTGCTGAATTACAGATAACAGTATTTCAGAAGTAAACACTGAATATTCAAGCGTGATTATAGTGCATTTGCAGTTTAACGAGCTCCCACAATTCCTATCGGTCTCAGATCAACCATTCCAGATGGACAACGTTAATTGAAATAGGTGTATACAACTGTATAAAACAGGTTCTCATCAATATACAGGGCCAGTGCATTTACTGCCCTGCTTCTGGTTTTACTTCTAATTATCAGCAGCGGAGAGCAGAGCTGAACAGTCTCCTTCACAGTTCCCTGCGCCATCTTGAAAGGTAGGCGTGCCTTTGCATCGAAGCGACACGAACGTTGAGCTTGAAATAGACCCAATGCATAAAGAGTAAGGGACTGGGAACGAGCACACTAACGAAAAAAATATTTCGATCGATACTATTTCTCTACTAAAAGAAAGGGCATGTCTAAGTTAGTAAGTCGGCAGAGTGAAATGTTGGAATATCACTAATTTCGATGTGCTCTTTCTCATGAAATCTTCTGCCACGCCTTTATGCATAGGGTGTATAGAGACGTGAATAATTGCCCCGCATGGTGTTAAAAGGTCTCTAACATTGCCAGCTCAACGTTCGTCTCGCTTTGATGCAAAGGCCTGGCTACCTTTCAAGATGGCGCAGGAAACAATAGATGACAAACAATAACCAACACTAAGTCAATGTTATTATGACGTCACGATGTGTTTTAGTGGGGGATAAAATAGCCGAAAACAATGGTAATTTCAACTAAATCTTCTTTCTCTTTGAAAATTGAGCTTCAAATTATATTATATAATTAATTTTTATGTAGGTAATATAATGAAATTTGTAACACCGTAAAAAATGTTAACTTAACTTTACTGATGTTTCGAGCTTTAGCCCTTCGTCGGAGTCTTTTATTCCGACGAAGGGCTAAAGCTCGAAACGTCAGTAAAGTTAAGTTAACATTGTTTACGGTGTTACAAATTTCATTATATTACCTATCGTTTATATCAAACACCGACGCAGCGTATACTAGTTTACTCGCTAGTTTCCATTTAATTTTTATGTATGTTATGTGTCTATATATGTTTATACTTTCATATTTATGTCATTTTGTTGTCATTTCTTTCCTATCCGTTTTGTAAATGCAATTTTATCGTGTATTATTGTATTGTTGTTATGAATCTGTCCCCACTGGCGACCATGATCCTTAGCGTTAGAACAATAGAATGTTTTGATGTGACGTCATAATGAAATAGGACAATTGTTTTAGGGTAAATGCTCTTGTTTTAAATGCAACGTTCTTCTCGCTGAATGTTTCCAAATTTGGTTTGCAAGTTTTCATTTTAAGTTTGTGCTGATATTATTTACATGAATATAAGATATTTCAAGCTTGGTAGGCATCATGCAACATGCAACAACCTGAAAAAGCTGTATATATCATCCTCACTGCAAATATTTGTTTTGTTTTTGACAAAACATTTTGTTTACTCGACAAATACTTTATGAAATATGTCAGTTGTAAGGAGTAGTAAGAACAGTATACAACTTGTACAACAAATTTCATGAAGGTTGTCTTATTATAGCTTGGTTTGAGGTATGTTGTTTTTGTTTACTCGAGAAATACCTTATGAAATATGTTGTAAGGAATAACAACAGTGTACAACAAATTTCATGAAGGTTGTCTTATATCATACCTTGGTTTAAAGTATGTTGGGTTGGTGGAAGACTTTACAAATGTTGTAGCTGTGATTTGGTTGTCTGTTATTCGTCCATCTTCCATACCCAGTGGACTTGAGCAACCTTAATGATAGAGTTTAAAATGAAGATAGTTTACCGAACTGTACTAGTCCTTATTACAGAAATATTGCCTACATCATTATTAACATCATCATTGTAATCACCATAATCATTATTGTTATCATTATAATTATCATCAACAAAAATGTTATAACCATTATGATCACTCCAACCATAATCACCATCATCATAACGACCGGCACTTTAATCTAACTATTACAGTGGTACCTCTCAAGTAAGCGGTCACCCTCGGGACTTTCCAAATTGACCGCTTAATAGAGGTTGGCCGCTGAATAGAGGTATAGGATAGGTATAGGAATAGATTTGGGACGTTTTATTGTGACCGCCTAATAGAGGGTGACCGCTTAATAGAGGTATAGAATAGGTATAGGAATAGATTTGGGACGTTTTATTGTGGCCACCTAATAGAGGGTGACCGCTTAATAGAGGTACCACTGTATTATAATCACCATAATCATCACAACCATCATTGTTACCATCATCAGCATCATAATCACAATCATCATATCATCACCATTCATAAAAATCATAATCACAATCATCATCACAACCATCGTCGTTACCATCATCAGCATCATAATCACAATCATCATATCATCACCAATCATAAAAATCATAATCACAATCATCATCACAATCATCATCACAACCATCATCACAACCATCATCGTTACCATCATCACCATCATGATGACAATCATTATATCATCACCAATCATATAATAATCATAATAATCATAATCACAATCATCATAACAACCATCATCGTTACCATCATCACCACCACCATCATAGTGACCAGCATTATAAAATGATATAATCACCATATAGTTAAGATCGTTTTCACCACCATCATCATCAACATTATATTCATCACAATCATAATCACAATCATCATCACCACTATATAGTCATCATAATCACAATCATCATCACCATCATGGTCATCATCATCATAATCACAATCGTCACCACCACAGTCATCATCATAACCATCATAATCATAATTACAATCATAATCACCACACCACACCAGTCATCATAACCATCATCATCATAATCACAATCATCATCACCACAGTCATCACCACCATCATAATCATAATCATAATCACAATCATCATCACCACAGTCATCACCACCATCATCATCATAATCACAATCATCATCACCACAGTCATCACCACCATCATCATCAAAATTATCATCATTATCACTATAATTATCAAATATGCATCGATGTTTGTCTGTTTACCAGTTGTGTGAACCTCCGGTATCGGGGTACATGATTTGGTTTCTGTAGCCGGTCCATCACAACTAGCTCCGTTGTTCTGTGGGGCAGGACTTGTACACGTTCTTGTCCTGTTTGTTTTATTAGGTAATCCGCGCCCGCGTTCCCCCTTCCAGCGTCCCCACTGTGTCCAGGCTCCATCTACAAAAAACGGTTCCATATTTGTCAACAGCAATCCAAAGATACACAGTCAATAGTCCCCTTCACAGTGCCCTGCGCCATCTTGAAAGGTAGCCGGGCCTTTGCATCGAAGCGATACGAACGCTACCAATTTTTTGTACGTTAGAAAAATTAACTTTTAAGAAAAATACTAAGCATAACGAAAGTATAGAGTCCCGTGCAAAATTCGAAGGTTTTGTCCTGCTAATTGAGCTCAAAACGTGTATGGTTCCTAAATAAAGTTTTGTATTTTATTCAACGGTTCTTGTGCGCGCGCACATCGTGGACTCGAATCGGACGTCCAAAAGGCATTCAAAAGTAAACAATTCATCTCATGTTTTTTTTTACATCAGCCAAACAAAACGATAACTATTCAGTACAAAAACGGCGTTCTATACTCACCATCGCAGTTGTACGTGTCCCAAGCAAAGTCTGGTGTACAAAGTCTTTCTGATTGACAAGGGTTCGAAAGACAAGGATTCTTAAAGGGAATGGACAAACTTACTTACTTACTCACTTACTCACTCACTTACTCACTCACTTACTCACTTACTTACTTACTTACTCACTTACTTCCGTACTTACTTACTTACTTACAAGCAAACTTACTTACTTACTTACTCACTAACTTACTCACTAACTTAATACTTACTTACTTACTCACTTGCTTACTCACTTGCTTACTTGCTTACTTACTTACTTAATACTTACTAGCTTACTTGCTTACTTACTCACTTGCTTACTCACTTGCTTACTTACTTACTTACTTACTCACTTACTAACTCACTTACTTACTTACTTACTTACTTACTCTCTCACTTACTTACTCACTAACCTGTATTGGACAATATTCATGGCCAGTTTTGTTCGCCAAGAAACTCGGTCTGGTCGAATGGTCAGCGGCATTCAGCTCACATCCTCTCGTTAGTCCATTCAACGGACCCAAGTTATACGACACGCACTTGTTGTCATGGTAACACCTATTCTGACAGTTTTCCAAAGCTGGTGTGAGCATCCTGAAGGTATCGATCACGTGACCTGTCAAGGTCTTGTTTTCATAACACTCGAGGTATTTGAGATCTCTACAGCCATTTTTACCTGAGGAGGGAGGGGGAGAGATAGAGGAAAGGGACTTGTTAGAACAGTGCTGTACTTTATAAAAGCACATTGAGATGATCTGATGATTTTTTTTCAGGGGGGGAGGGGAGGAGGGGGTTTCAATTTTCACATTTATGGTTAAATTGTATTTTATTTACGATTGGGTTGGTTTAACCCGGGAAACACATTTAGTGTATCACTTTTTAACTGCACCTAATTCCATTGTGTTATTTTGTTATTTGACTATCACCAAGGGAATATTAAGTAAGAGAGGAAATCGCACGAATAGATCCTAACAACCATCATGTGCACACACTAATCTATTTTTAGAACGTGATCTAATTTTAGCACCGAATCTGATTGGCTCAGTCATTCCAGGCGAGGTAGCGCGGTTATTTATGAATTTGTCACTAAAGGATTTGAAGTTTCTCGGTTCAGTTTGCTGTTCAGAACTTTTCTTGTTTGAAAAATGTAGTACTGTTTTTTAGTGGAATGGAAAGCAACCCCTATAGAACAACATCCTTGTTTCTCACAGCTCAATGGGATTATTCTGAAGTATTTCTGTGAATGCTGGATGGAAAACAATGATTTTACATCGTCCAATGTTTACATTTACACGTGTTCTTGTGCATGCCCGGCAAAGATGACAAGTTCAAGGTCTGTAAAAGCATTTGTATGGAAAGGAAATTACCTTAACAGAACGGTATCAGTTGGTTTTAATACATTCTTATAACTTAATGAGACTTTTCGGCGTATTTTTATTGATTTTTATTGATTTGTAGGAAAGTTTTCAACAGTGCAACGATTGAACGTTTCACTTCACTACTCGACAAAAGCTTGTGCACAGCTTTGAGGATTTTGCACTCAATTTCCATGCCCTAAATCAGAAAAAAAGCTCTTGGATTTTAAGATGAAGTCTCCAATAGCACCAGAGTTAATAGCGGGAGACATAGCACATATAATTTTGTTGTTGGGTCTTGAGGAATATCTGGTATTATTATCAACTCTGGAGGAAATGGAAACTCTCTGCACTCGATAGAACTTGCATCCAATTCAAAGGTAAAATTTTGTTGTTGTGTTTTAAAAAAACAGAAAGAGAGATAAAGATTGTAGGACCTATAGTTATAGAACCAATTCAATATATATCTTTGACTGATATTCTTATAAAGTATTTAACTAATAAAGTTCAATTCTTCGATAATTTGTTTTGTTTAAGTTTTATCGATAAATTTGTGCTTTGTTTTGTTACCAGACTACAAACCTCGTCAGCAGTTTTAATTTTTCATTTTTCACGAGAGAAGCAATGAAAGCTCAAACTTTGTCTAAATTTCACAAGAGAGGTCATTATTCCATATAAACAAAAATAAATGGAAACTAGCGAGTAAACTAGTATAGGCTGCTTCCGTGTTTGATATAAACGATAGGTTATATAATGAAATTTGTATAAACACCGTAAAAAATGTAAAAAATGTTGACTTAACTTTACTGACGTTTCGAGATTTAGCCCCACGATAAATAGACTCAACTACTACCTTGGAACTTTTTTATTTATGCTATTATTATATATACTTGCTCTCTTGGAACAACTTTATTTCATTTATACATTAATTTACGGTGGCTATTCAGTGATACAGGCAATCTGTCTGTCTAAGAAATTAGTTGTTCGACAAATAAGTCTAATTAGCTTAAATTGTTTTCTTACAAAAACTGACGCAGTCCAAAAATGTTTAGCAATCCATTTACTGTTTCTACAAAAAAAAAAAAAACCTTTTCGCTCGACTTATTGTACGTATTGTACGTAAGCGACTTTTGACAAGAAAAAGTCTGCACTTTGAGATCATCTCACTTCGTATATTAACCTTAATCTCGTCAGTCTTTAGTATTTCGATTTGCTTGGCTATTTTTCTTTTACTTAACTATCAAGAAGTGCTCAGGTCTGGGACGAATCTCGGTTGATTAATATATAAAGTTAAAAAGAACTTCGTTCGCGTGCAATGAAATTGTCGAGGAAAAATTTTAACTTAGGCCCCGTCTACACGAATCCGATCCGGCTGAAACCGCATAGAAATATTTGCGTCTACACGAATCCGCGTATCCGGAGAATTCAAGTAAAAGTATGCGGTTTCGGTGACCGGATTCACTGGATTCGTGTGGACGATAGGCAGATTTGCATCAAAAAGTATGAGGTTTCAAAAGTATCCGGATCCGTGTAGACGGGGTCTTAATAATTAATAGCTAAACGTCTTCATGACCAACGCCGCTCTCTGAAAATAGTAGAAAAATATAACATACTGAAGCGCGAAGCTACTGAAGCTACTATTAAAATGACTGAAAGATATAATAAAACACTTTCATATTAACTAGCAGAAAATGATTTTTTCAAGTAAAGAGATATTTTAATATTTTAGCACTGTCACATGAAAGAACCACCCGATTCAGTTAGCTTTGGTTCAGTGAAATAGGCATGTTTGGAAGGCTTAAATACCAAAGAAGTTATGCTCAATGAAAAATGTAGAGATTTGTATGTAGTTTTCTGTTGAGGCCTTCATGACTCGTTTTGGTGTTTTTCTAATTTTTCAAATTCTTCTAGCTTCTTGCAAATTGAATCGTTTTTTCTCAAACTTTCACAAGTCATTGTTTTAAGTATATTAACCTAATCATCAAGACTCACCTTGAGTTTGCAGAACGAAATTCAAAAGACATACTAAAATTTTCAACACTGAGCCACATTTTTTCTGATAAACCGCTCCAAACTTGAATAAGCTCAGCATTGCAAACGACAATGATCGAGGTTGCTTTCTTGATTCTAGAATCTTGACCATTATAATAACTGTAATCAGTTATTTTAATCTTTTTTTTTTTAGGTAAAATCGTGTGAGGATCACTTCTGGGCTTTTAACATTAAACTTCTTCTTCAATCTTTCAATTTTTTAAACTGAGCTCTTTCTACGATACTGGCGGGCACAAAACGCCACAACGAATTTAAAGCTTTTTTCGGAGAATTGTAGTGTCGGCTATATCTGATCAGTTCATGAACATGACTAAAATCTTAATTTTAAAAGCTACAATTCTGTAATGTCACTCATTAATAATGCATAGTCCTATTCATAAACCGCTCTGGAACACCTTAAATTGAAATTATTTACTGCCAAAATTAGTATAGAGCGGTTTTCGTATGACTGTGAAACTGACGTGCAGTGCCGTCACTGCGTCACTGCCGTGGTTTCTATAAAAACGTTCGAATTTTCTGCCGTATCCTTGCCGTGCGGTGACCGGATTTTGTTATTAATATGGCAGTTTTGCCAATCAATCATTGTTATCAGAAGAAAGAAAATTAAAAAAATCTATTGTTAACATGGAAACTAGCGAATATACTAGCATAGGCTGCGCCGTCGGTGTTTGATATAAACGATAGGTTTAGGATGCATTATGCAAGTAAATCAAGAACAATATTTACAATGTATAATATAACATAGTTTCTGGCTTCCATTTTCTTATTTTCATTTCCATCAAAAGTTTAATTCAATTGTCATTCATTAAATGCAATTTTCTTAAAAAAAATACATAAACGATAGGTAATATAATGAAATTGGTAACACCGTAAAAAATCGGTTGACTTAACTTTACTGACATTTCGAGCTTTAGCCCTTTGTCGGAATTAAAACATGGTTAAAATGGCTGTCAAATTGGCATCACAATACCAGCACCTGCAAACACAACGCTCACCTACAATACTGAATGGTTAGAAATTTCGGACAGGAGGATAATCGTAAATAATTGGGGAGACGTGAGAAAAACGCTATTTAAATGTTGATAAAGGATACTGATTTGAACATATGCTCCTGATCCTTTTAGAAACATAGTTCATTCTTACAAGTTTCATGTGTTAACCTGTTAGCTAGTTCATTTATAGCTACATTAACGGTTTAAAACAGCGTACATTTTTTTTCGTACATTTTTTACATTTATATATTAAAATGTATGGTAATATAATGAAATTTGTAACACCGTAAAAAAATGTTGACTTAACTTGACTGACGTTTCGAGCTTTAGCCCTTCGTCGAAACGTCAGTAAAACTATTCTCGGTTTGCATTTACGTCATCAAAAATATTTCAGGCAGTTTCAGAAACCTCAACATAATAAAACTACTTTCACGAGAAATTAAAGAGTGGGTAAAACTATGTAATTTTGCAAAATTTCAAGTCAAACAAAGTTTTTGCTGCCAAGATATGAACAATTTCATATGCTATTTTTTCGGTAAGAATGTATGGAGCCGCCATGTTTGTGAACAGCTTGTGTACACCAACATGGCCGACAAAAGTTGAGGCGTCGAAGTTACAATTTAACTCAAACCAAAACGCTTTAGAGGTGAAAAGTTTAAACAACAAACAATTTCGTTTATGTACTAGCCAAAAAGGTGATATATCCTTTACGGCTCTAGAAAACGCGTGACAACGTTGCGTGACGTGAATTTCGATTACAATATCTCAAGAACAAAAGAACAAAAAACAACCAAACTTTCAGGAATAATATCTTTCAAACATATCTACAAAATATTAGAGGACAAGCCTTCTGCGATTTATAGTTTAGATTTTAGCGTTTTGATGACGTCACATGCAAACCGAGAATATAAGTCAACATTTTTGTATACAAATTTCATATATTACCTATCGTTTATATCAAACACAGATGCAGCCTATACTAGTTTACTCGCTAGTTTTTATTTATATTTAAATGTATGCCGGTTCCTCTTCCTTCTAGAAACATAGTACATTTCTGTTAACCTGTTAGCTAGTTTATCCTTCTCCTAACCTATAAAAGTTTAGTTGAACAAGCTCCATCTTATATTGCTGATTTGATTTACCACTAAAACCCTTCAAGAAACCTTCGTTCTTCATTTGAAATTCTTCTCTAACAACCTAACTTTAATCTCAAGTCATCTCAATTTTTACTGAAAACCATGTCCTATATCCGGCGGCACAAATTGTCAAAGGAAATTTGTTGATCATCAATGATCAGTGATGAAATTTTCGAGGAAAAATAGTCAATCGTCTTCATATATCCTTTTCTGTTGCTGCACTTGCGCTTCAAGCATCCGTTCTTCTTCTAGTTTACAAACTTTCAAATCAAATCGATCTTATAACAATTAGTCTTGTAACATTATTTCTTCTTGGCCGACGTTTATTAATCTTTATTGTAAAGCCGTTACCTAGGGCAGACTTGGAATAGCGCTATATACAAATTGCATATTATTATTACTATTATTATTATCATTTTTTTCGTCAATTTATACTGAAAACCATGCCCTATTAATATATCCAGCGGCACAAAAAAAAACATTTTCACAAACAATGAAATTGTCAAAGAAAATTTGTTGATCATCAATGCTCAGTGATGTAATTTTCGAGGGAAAAATGGTAGTCAATCGTCTTCACAATAAAACTCTCCGAGTAAAATATATTATTATATAACATATAGTGGTATACCGAGTGATATCAACTAGATAAAAAGCCTATCCTAGTCATGAAGATATCATTGATATCGCACATGTGTGATATCACTCTCAACCAATCAACTTTTAAAAAAAAAAAAAATTTCTTCAATCTGTTATATAATAAACAGAACATTACATGTGCGCTTGGAGATATGAATTTTATCTTCTCGTGTTGAAAAGATATCCCACTCATTCGCTGCGCTCACTCGTGGGATATCTTATCAACACTCAAAGATAAAATTCATATCTCCGTGCGCCCATGTAATATCCTCTATATATCCCATTTAGGCTGAAGCTTAGTAAATTAATGATATAATTACCAAAACTCACCTTGAGTTTGAGAACGAAACTCAAAACACATAATAAAATACTCAATCCTGAGCAGCGTTGTCCATGATAAACCATTTCGAACTTCAACATGTCCAGCATTGCAAACAATCTTTGATGCATTTTTCTCGATTCTTGAGGATCAATTCAAATTATATTCAGTTCATTTTCATTGATTAATAACTTAAAAAAAAAAACACCTCTCAAATCCCCAATTTTTTAACTGAACTCTTTCTACGCTATATTGCAAGTTCATATAGTCGTTCGTATACACCAAGGGCAACAAAATGTAAAACCATTAGGAATTATAGCGGAAGCTTTCCTCTGTTGCAGTATAAAATTGCTTTACAGGTAGAGTGGGTTTGCTTGCTTAATTCATTTTGACAAACAACTCAGTTTTGGCAGCAATTTCACTCGTTGCTCGTTAATAATGTATAAAGTATTTACTCGAATAATCACCGGGGCGCTTATTAATTTTTTCGCGCTTATTTGAGGGAGCCGCTTATTTAACATTTGAATGCGTCGGCAAATAAATCTCTTCTTTTAATCTTATGGTATATTTTCTATCTGTGCAAACATTTTACAGCAACTAACAGCGCCTACGTATCAGAGATACCGTACTGCAATCTTGAAAACAATACCATTACTATATATGGTATTGTATGTGAGAAGTAACAAAAGACTTTGATTAGCGCGCGATATTTTTCTCTTCAGTTTTAACAGGTTTTAAAAAGCCTCGGCTAAACGGCAATGATAGTTCATGATAGTTGATGATAGTTCCAACTATCATGTGCGTTTGACCACAGGCAGCCCAACTATTGTCTTTGAGGATCTTTTTTAATGACAATTAAGTTATTTTTAACCGCGCGCCGAGCGCCATATTGGAATAAAATCATTGACCGCGCGGGTGGGGTTCCTGTGGTGTATTTGTTTGAAAGCTCGCGGATGGGATTCCTGTGGCTTTTTGCAAGCAATTTTTTCTTCAAAGTCGCGCGGTGTTGAAGAGAGAGGTATTTCGAGATACTACTTTCTTCGATTTTTTTTGTCGTACGTGCAATTCCGCGCGACTGAAAAATTGCTTGCAAAAAGCCACAGGAATCCCATCCGCGAGCTTTCAAACAAATACACCACAGGAACCCCACCCGCGCGCTCAATATTTATTTCGCTCGGCGCGCGGTTAAAAATAACTTTATTGTCATTAAAAAAAATCCTCAAAGACAATAGTTGGGCTGCCTGTGGTTTGACCACCAACTATCATGCACTATCATCGACTATCATGCACTACCATAGAGTTTGAACATGCTCAAATTTCACATGATAGTCGATGATAGTTTTTGCCGTTTGACCGCGCGTACAGGATAGTGGATGATAGTAAATCAGTCAGCAGCATTTTACAGCAACTAACAGAGCTTACTGAGAAACTAACAGAGCTTTCCAATGACACCATTTAATTTTTTTTTTTTTTTTTTTTCACTCCACTTCGATCTTTGTGTCTTGTCTTCTTGACAACACAGCGGTCAAACGACTGCGCATGCGTGGCAAAATTTTCACAGCGGTAAATTAGGAATTTCGGACTACAGTGTTTGAAGTCGATCTATAAGAAATTCCCTGAATATATAAGCTTGAAGTTTCGTGTACATAATAACCTTTGTTATATTCTAAAGCTAACGAGTCTATACTTTTGTATTTCTGTTTATATTTTTTAAAAAAGCGATGAAAGTCTAAGTCGTACACTTCATCGTTTTTTATTCCGTACGAATGTCAGTGTGCTGGATCATTTTACTTGTTTTTTTCGCGCATGCGTAGTCGTTTGACCAGTGTGTTCTTCTTGACCAGAACTATTTTTATTTAATCAAATTTCGAATACATTACATTCGTCTAATTATCGGAATCTAATGATCCGAAGTAGGCCTAAAACAAAATTCCAGATTCCTTAACATAGGCCACCCAAGATATAATAATAAATAACTGGTAAACTATAAATAATAGAGATAAAAACAATAATAATAATAATAAACAATTATATACCTAATAGGTATAGATGATCTCTAATAAGTTAATCAACATCATAAGATAATGACTATAGACTAATACATTAACGTGAACTATAAAATATAATTAACATGAAATTTATCATAGTAAAATGTGAGTATTTTTGTACGAAAAACAGATAGAGTTCATGACTCCCTGATATTTAGTGGCAGATTATTCCAGATACGACAAATACAAATAAAATACGAGTTCATATAAGCTATTGTACGACAAAAGGGGACAGTAAGTGTAAGATGGTCAACATTACGTAAAGGCTTATCACAAGAGCGGAAAGATACATAGTCAGAAATATTTAAATTACATAAGTTATTGAGACATTTACTAAATACTAAATCAGCGATTTCCCTGCGATATTTTAGTCGTAATAAATTTAGCTTATGTAAGCGCTCATGTTCAGAAAGAGTACTACCTATAGAATGTCAAAAAATTCATCAAAAGTTTTTGTAAGTGACTACGGTACGGCGAGTCGCACAGTAATGTTTTGTGAAGTATCTTCAAGAGAAATTTAACAAACAAACAAACAAACAAACAACCAAACTACTGTGGACCACACCATGTCTGGAATCCCTTGCAGCTGCTTCACTCAGTATATATTACATCCTTTGTATTGGGCACGAGTGCACCCTTGCGTCAATAAATCAAGTTCATATTTGAAATAAACACCTGTCAGACTTGATTTATAGAGTTTTTTTTATTATAGTTGATTACATTTGCATAGTGACAGTTTTTACAGCATATTATAAACATGAATATGACTGGTATGAATAATTCAAACAACATCCAAGACTTTTGCCAGAAAAGCGAACACTATACAAATAATAAACGAGTCATCAATTCTACTAGTAGAAGGTCTCAAGCAAGGACAGTGCCGAAGAATTGGTGTCCAAAGCGTCAGTAAGTAACATTTAGGCTAAACAAATTTTTTTTTTAAAAACACTGAAGCACTCTGAGAAACAGCAACGCAGTCCATACTATAGTTACCAGCTAGCTATCGTACATTTTCACTCCAATTGTTTTCTTGGAAACGTCAACGCAGTCCACACTAGTTTAATCGGTAGTTATCGTACATTTTCACTCTAATTGTTATCTTGGAAACAGCAACGCAGTTCACACAAGTTTAACAGCTAGTCTATTCATTCCAGTTGTTTTCTGGGAAAGAGCAACGCAGTCCACACTTGTTTAACCGCTAGCTATCGTACATTTTCACTCCAGTTGTTTTCTTGGAAAGAGCAACGCAGTCCACACTAGTGTAACCGCTAGCTATCGTACATTTTCATTCAATGTTATCTTGCAAACACGAACGCAGTCCACACTAGTGTAACCGCTAGCTAGCTATCGTACATTTTCACTCCAGTTGTCAGTTTTCTTAGAAACGCCAACGCAGTCCACACTAGTGGAACCGCTAGCTATATCGTACATTTTCACTCCAGTTGTTTTCTTGGAAACAGCAACGCAGTCCACACTAGTTTAACCGCTAGCTATCATACATTTTCACCCCAGTTGTTTTCTTAGAAACGCCAACGCCGTCCGCACTAGTGTAACCGCTAGCTATATCGTACATTTTCACTCCAATTGTTTTCTTGGAAACAGCAACGCAGCGGTCTAGTTTAACCGCTAGTTATCGTACATCTTTCACTCTAATTGTTATCTTGGAAACAGCAACGCAGTTCACACAAGTTTAACAGCTAGTCTATTCATTCCAGTTGTTTTCTGGGAAAGAGCAACGCAGTCCACACTAGTTTAACCGCTAGCTATCGTACATTTTCACTCCAGTTGTTTTCTTAGAAAGAGCAACGCAGTCCACACTAGTGTAACCGCTAGCTATCGTACATTTTCATTCAATGTTATCTTGCAAACACGAACGCAGTCCACACTAGTGTAACCGCTAGCTAGCTATCGTACATTTTCACTCCAGTTGTCAGTTTTCTTAGAAACGCCAACGCAGTCCACACTAGTGGAACCGCTAGCTATATCGTACATTTTCACTCCAGTTGTTTTCTTGGAAACAGCAACGCAGTCCACACTAGTTTAACCGCTAGCTATCATACATTTTCACCCCAGTTGTTTTCTTAGAAACGCCAACGCCGTCCACACTAGTGTAACCGCTAGCTATATCGTACATTTTCACTCCAATTGTTTGCTTGGAAACAGCAACGCAGCTGTCTAGTTTAACCGCTAGTTATCGTACATCTTCACTCTAATTGTTATCTTGGAAACAGCAACGCAGTTCACACAAGTTTAACAGCTAGTCTATTCATTCCAGTTGTTTTCTGGGAAAGAGCAACGCAGTCCACACTTGTTTAACCGCTAGCTATCGTACATTTTCACTCCAGTTGTTTTCTTGGAAAGAGCAACGCAGTCCACACTAGTGTAACCGCTAGCTATCGTACATTTTCATTCAATGTTATCTTGCAAACACGAACGCAGTCCACACTAGTGTAACCGCTAGCTAGCTATCGTACATTTTCACTCCAGTTGTCAGTTTTCTTAGAAACGCCAACGCAGTCCACACTAGTGGAACCGCTAGCTATATCGTACATTTTCACTCCAGTTGTCAGTTTTCTTAGAAACGCCAACGCAGTCCACACTAGTGGAACCGCTAGCTATATCGTACATTTTCACTCCAGTTGTTTTCTTGGAAACAGCAACGCAGTCCACACTAGTTTAACCGCTAGCTATCATACATTTTCACCCCAGTTGTTTTCTTAGAAACGCCAACGCCGTCCACACTAGTGTAACCGCTAGCTATATCGTACATTTTCACTCCAATTGTTTGCTTGGAAACAGCAACGCAGCGGTCTAGTTTAACCGCTAGTTATCGTACATCTTTCACTCTAATTGTTATCTTGGAAACAGCAACGCAGTTCACACAAGTTTAACAGCTAGTCTATTCATTCCAGTTGTTTTCTGGGAAAGAGCAACGCAGTCCACACTAGTTTAACCGCTAGCTATCGTACATTTTCACTCCAGTTGTTTTCTTAGAAAGAGCAACGCAGTCCACACTAGTGTAACCGCTAGCTATCGTACATTTTCATTCAATGTTATCTTGCAAACACGAACGCAGTCCACACTAGTGTAACCGCTAGCTAGCTATCGTACATTTTCACTCCAGTTGTCAGTTTTCTTAGAAACGCCAACGCAGTCCACACTAGTGGAACCGCTAGCTATATCGTACATTTTCACTCCAGTTGTTTTCTTGGAAACAGCAACGCAGTCCACACTAGTTTAACCGCTAGCTATCATACATTTTCACCCCAGTTGTTTTCTTAGAAACGCCAACGCCGTCCACACTAGTGTAACCGCTAGCTATATCGTACATTTTCACTCCAATTGTTTGCTTGGAAACAGCAACGCAGCTGTCTAGTTTAACCGCTAGTTATCGTACATCTTCACTCTAATTGTTATCTTGGAAACAGCAACGCAGTTCACACAAGTTTAACAGCTAGTCTATTCATTCCAGTTGTTTTCTGGGAAAGAGCAACGCAGTCCACACTTGTTTAACCGCTAGCTATCGTACATTTTCACTCCAGTTGTTTTCTTGGAAAGAGCAACGCAGTCCACACTAGTGTAACCGCTAGCTATCGTACATTTTCATTCAATGTTATCTTGCAAACACGAACGCAGTCCACACTAGTGTAACCGCTAGCTAGCTATCGTACATTTTCACTCCAGTTGTCAGTTTTCTTAGAAACGCCAACGCAGTCCACACTAGTGGAACCGCTAGCTATATCGTACATTTTCACTCCAGTTGTTTTCTTGGAAACAGCAACGCAGTCCACACTAGTTTAACCGCTAGCTATCATACATTTTCACCCCAGTTGTTTTCTTAGAAACGCCAACGCCGTCCACACTAGTGTAACCGCTAGCTATATCGTACATTTTCACTCCAATTGTTTGCTTGGAAACAGCAACGCAGCTGTCTAGTTTAACCGCTAGTTATCGTACATCTTCACTCTAATTGTTATCTTGGAAACAGCAACGCAGTTCACACAAGTTTAACAGCTAGTCTATTCATTCCAGTTGTTTTCTGGGAAAGAGCAACGCAGTCCACACTTGTTTAACCGCTAGCTATCGTACATTTTCACTCCAGTTGTTTTCTTGGAAAGAGCAACGCAGTCCACACTAGTGTAACCGCTAGCTATCGTACATTTTCATTCAATGTTATCTTGCAAACACGAACGCAGTCCACACTAGTGTAACCGCTAGCTAGCTATCGTACATTTTCACTCCAGTTGTCAGTTTTCTTAGAAACGCCAACGCAGTCCACACTAGTGGAACCGCTAGCTATATCGTACATTTTCACTCCAGTTGTCAGTTTTCTTAGAAACGCCAACGCAGTCCACACTAGTGGAACCGCTAGCTATATCGTACATTTTCACTCCAGTTGTTTTCTTGGAAACAGCAACGCAGTCCACACTAGTTTAACCGCTAGCTATCATACATTTTCACCCCAGTTGTTTTCTTAGAAACGCCAACGCCGTCCACACTAGTGTAACCGCTAGCTATATCGTACATTTTCACTCCAATTGTTTGCTTGGAAACAGCAACGCAGCGGTCTAGTTTAACCGCTAGTTATCGTACATCTTTCACTCTAATTGTTATCTTGGAAACAGCAACGCAGTTCACACAAGTTTAACAGCTAGTCTATTCATTCCAGTTGTTTTCTGGGAAAGAGCAACGCAGTCCACACTAGTTTAACCGCTAGCTATCGTACATTTTCACTCCAGTTGTTTTCTTAGAAAGAGCAACGCAGTCCACACTAGTGTAACCGCTAGCTATCGTACATTTTCATTCAATGTTATCTTGCAAACACGAACGCAGTCCACACTAGTGTAACCGCTAGCTAGCTATCGTACATTTTCACTCCAGTTGTCAGTTTTCTTAGAAACGCCAACGCAGTCCACACTAGTGGAACCGCTAGCTATATCGTACATTTTCACTCCAGTTGTTTTCTTGGAAACAGCAACGCAGTCCACACTAGTTTAACCGCTAGCTATCATACATTTTCACCCCAGTTGTTTTCTTAGAAACGCCAACGCCGTCCACACTAGTGTAACCGCTAGCTATATCGTACATTTTCACTCCAATTGTTTGCTTGGAAACAGCAACGCAGCTGTCTAGTTTAACCGCTAGTTATCGTACATCTTCACTCTAATTGTTATCTTGGAAACAGCAACGCAGTTCACACAAGTTTAACAGCTAGTCTATTCATTCCAGTTGTTTTCTGGGAAAGAGCAACGCAGTCCACACTTGTTTAACCGCTAGCTATCGTACATTTTCACTCCAGTTGTTTTCTTGGAAAGAGCAACGCAGTCCACACTAGTGTAACCGCTAGCTATCGTACATTTTCATTCAATGTTATCTTGCAAACACGAACGCAGTCCACACTAGTGTAACCGCTAGCTAGCTATCGTACATTTTCACTCCAGTTGTCAGTTTTCTTAGAAACGCCAACGCAGTCCACACTAGTGGAACCGCTAGCTATATCGTACATTTTCACTCCAGTTGTTTTCTTGGAAACAGCAACGCAGTCCACACTAGTTTAACCGCTAGCTATCATACATTTTCACCCCAGTTGTTTTCTTAGAAACGCCAACGCCGTCCACACTAGTGTAACCGCTAGCTATATCGTACATTTTCACTCCAATTGTTTGCTTGGAAACAGCAACGCAGCTGTCTAGTTTAACCGCTAGTTATCGTACATCTTCACTCTAATTGTTATCTTGGAAACAGCAACGCAGTTCACACAAGTTTAACAGCTAGTCTATTCATTCCAGTTGTTTTCTGGGAAAGAGCAACGCAGTCCACACTAGTTTAACCGCTAGCTATCGTACATTTTCACTCCAGTTGTTTTCTTAGAAAGAGCAACGCAGTCCACACTAGTGTAACCGCTAGCTATCGTACATTTTCATTCAATGTTATCTTGCAAACACGAACGCAGTCCACACTAGTGTAACCGCTAGCTAGCTATCGTACATTTTCACTCCAGTTGTCAGTTTTCTTAGAAACGCCAACGCAGTCCACACTAGTGGAACCGCTAGCTATATCGTACATTTTCACTCCAGTTGTTTTCTTGGAAACAGCAACGCAGTCCACACTAGTTTAACCGCTAGCTATCATACATTTTCACCCCAGTTGTTTTCTTAGAAACGCCAACGCCGTCCACACTAGTGTAACCGCTAGCTATATCGTACATTTTCACTCCAATTGTTTGCTTGGAAACAGCAACGCAGCTGTCTAGTTTAACCGCTAGTTATCGTACATCTTCACTCTAATTGTTATCTTGGAAACAGCAACGCAGTTCACACAAGTTTAACAGCTAGTCTATTCATTCCAGTTGTTTTCTTGGAAAGAGCAACGCAGTCCACACTAGTTTAACCGCTAGCTATCATACATTTTCATTCCAGTTGTTTTCTTGGAAACAGCAACAGTCAGCCACACATAGCTATTGTACATTTTAGTGACTATTGAATTTCAAACTATTTTCTTTCACTATATAGGCAATTTCCAGAAAAATATCAACAAAACGAATGTCCATGGACCAAACAAAACAACACACTGGAGGGGTCGATTCTCAAACTGATAAAATTGAAGATGAGCAGAACAATGAAGGGTTCAAGGAGTTTATCGAGAGTACAACTCTTCACGGAGCAAGGTAAAGAAAATACCTATCATATTCATAGTTAATAGAGTTACTATTAATCTCTTAGGTCAATTTGAACACCGTAAATGGAAACAGTGGAGTGAATAATACTGATTGAAATGCCGAAACCGTGGGGTTCAATACTCCAGTTTCGAGATCTCTTTTACTCAGTGTTAGCCTCAAAACTATGTAATATATTCTTTTGTTCAGTAACAGTCCGTGCAAATGAAAGAGATTTGTGAGCATAGACGACAATAAAAATATATCGAAATCTCACGAGTTTTATCTAAATTTCTGCATATTTTACACACAATTGAGGCTAACACTGAGTAAAAGAGATCTCGAAACTAGAGTATTCCAGACAAGGGCATATGATATTTTTCTCATGTATCTGTACTTTATTCTAGATTAACTTAATTAATATTGATTCTAGATTAATTATTATATTTTAGATTAACTTGATTACTATTTTCTAGTCAATTGAAATGCGTTCGGTGTATAAGTAAAATACAGATGCATGAGAAAAATATCATATGCCCTATCAATTTCCGCCTGCAGGGCATATGATATTTTTCTCATATACTATATTCGATCTTAGATTAATAACTATATTCTAGATTAACTTGATTACTATATTCTATATTAAATTGTTTAATTATTTATACTTTATTGAATTGACATGTTTTCATATAAGCTTTTTTAGATAAACGTTAATTTGTCTTTTTTACTTTCATCTTCCTTTTAATTAAAATTAATTGAATGTGTATTTATTTGTTGGGATTGTCTATTTTCATCGTATTATTTATTTGATAATGATTGATTGGTTGGTATATTATATACTTATTTGTTTGATTTTTTCCCTTTGTATATATTTGTTTGTTTGTTTGTTCGTTCGTTTGTTTGTTTGTTTGTTTGTTTGTTTGTTTGTTTGTTTGTTTGTTTGTTTGTTTGTATATTTGTTTGTTTGTTTGTTTGTTTTGTTTGTTTGTTTGTTTGTTTGTTTGTATATTTGTTTGTTTGTTTTGTTTGTTTGTTTGTTTGTTTGTATATTTGTTTGTTTGTTTGTATATTTGTTTGTTTGT
Source organism: Metridium senile (assembly GCA_949775045.1). Taxonomy (NCBI): domain Eukaryota; kingdom Metazoa; phylum Cnidaria; class Anthozoa; order Actiniaria; family Metridiidae; genus Metridium; species Metridium senile. Next base: position 6,859,222 of record OX459101.1, on the reverse strand, counting down.
TTGTTTGTATGTATATTTGTTTGTTTGTTTGTTTGTTTGTTTGTTTGTTTGTTTGTTTTGTTTTTGTTGGTTGGTTGGTTGGTTGGTTGGTTTATTTGTTTGTTTGTTTTGTTTTTGTTTGTTTGTTTTTTCGTTAGGTTGTTCGTTTGGTTGGTTATTTTTTTGTTTGTTTGTTCTTTCGTTCGTTTTTTTGTTCACTTGTTTCTTTGTTCATTTGTTTGTTTATTCGTTCGTTTGTTCGTTTGTTTATTTGTTTGTTCGTTTGTTTGTTTGTTCGTTTGTTTGTTTGTTCGTTTGTTTGTTTGTTCGCTTGTTTGTTTGTTCGCTTGTTTGCTTGTTCGTTTGTTTGTTCGTTTGTTTGCTTGTTTGTTCGTTTGTTTGTTCGTTTGTTTGCTTGTTTGTTCGCTTGTTTGTTTGTTCGTTTATTTACTGATTTGTTCGTTTGTTCGCATGTTTCCGGTTGGTTCGCCCGGTTTACTTTTCAATTCACTCGTTTGTTTTTTTACGTGTTTGTTTCTCACTAGATACTTGAACAAAAAGAGCATCTTCAGAAAGTTCTTTTGGTTGGCATGTCTTCTGTCTGCTTGCTCGTACTCCATGTACCAAAACTACAAATCCATGGATCATTACTTGCAATATCCTTACTCAACAACCATTGAAACTAAAACAGAAACAGACCAACTCTTCCCATCCATCAGCATCTGCAACTTGAATTACTTCCACACTGGAAAATACCGAGAATATATCAAGAACATCTTCCCGAATACAACTGAGGAAGAAATCGACGCTGATTTGAAAAGCGTTGCACTTCATTTACGAAGGATGCAAGAGACTGTTATAGGGGTGAATTATTCCCAGTATTTCACCATGGACGAGAAGCTCGTCAATTCATCAAGAATTAACGCGTTTTATACAGCCGAGACAACGAAGTGGAGCCATTTGATCCAAGAAATGTTGATGCCTCACGAGTTGTTTTCGTGTGTTTATCAAATGAAGAATTGCAATGAGAGCTTTTTTGAACCGTTTGATGTGACCGAGTATGGCCGTTGTTTCACATTTAGTCCTCGCAGTCGAAAAGTTAAATTAACACAGAAAAACAGTGGCTTGAAGATTCTATTGAATATAGGTATGGAATATGTGATCATATTTATCTTGACAGTACCATTATCATTACATTTATCAGTTTAAGTTAACAACAACAACACCTTTGTGATGTGACCGTGGCACGTAGGTTCTAGATTTTTTGACGTGCCTTTACCGTTTACGTGCCATGACCTTTTCATAGTCTTACGAAATCTACTCTACGACCATCATCACCACTATATAGCATCATCATCACCACGATATATCACCATCGTCACCACGATATATCATCATCATCACCACGATATATCACCATCATCACCACGATATATCACCATCATCACCACGATATATCGCCATCATCACCACGATATATCATCATCATCACCACGATATATCGCCTTCATCGCCACGATATATCACCATTATCACCACGATATACCACCATCGTCACCACGATATATCATCATCATCATCACGATATATCACCATCATCACCACTATATATCACCATCATCACCACGATATATCACCATCATCACCACTATATATCACCATTGTCACCACGATATATCACCATCGTCACCACGATATATCATCATCATCGCCATCATCAGACTGGTAGTTATAATAATTATGTTTGCTAGGTTCAGACTGGTACTTGGATAATACTTTCAAGTCATTCAAAGGATTGCTAGTGTCCATTCATCCACATGACGTCTTCCCCTCCATCGAACAGAACGGGTTATTCGTTCAGCCTGGAGTGTTTACATCATGTGAAATAAAGCGCAAACAATTCTTTAGTTTGCCTTTTCCTTACAAGTCAAAATGCGGGACAAAAGAATTGACTACTAAGAGAAACAAATATTCCTACAGAAAGTCAAGTTGTTACGAAGAGTGTTACCTGCAAATGATCAAGCACACTTGCCAGTGCACGCTTGACGTAGGTAAGTGCTCCCTTTTACTGGTTGACAAAAATATCATAGCCCCCTATATTTTGTCTATATTATACTTAACCCCTATATAAAACAGCATACAATTAGTAACAATCCCCTATATAGCTTCCAAAAATAATGTGACCCCCTCAATATTGCCACGCCTCCTCCCCCCCCCCAAAAAAAATGAAAGCCCCCTTAGTACGAGGCGAAGTAATATCATAGCTGGGTGGTTGGGCTTCCTGTGTTGACGATCTTTTAAGATCGTTAAAACGGTAATAATCAGTGATGATGATGTAATGATGGTGATATATATGATGGTGATAATAACGACGATGGTGGAAATTATAAGACTTGTAAAATAACGAATGATAATGTGGGCGGTTGTGAAAATGCTTCTCCCACGACAATATTTCAGTTGTGTTAAAATCGTTGAAACACACGTGGAAGTCCAAGAGGGGCAAAATGACCTTGTATGAAAACCCTTCGTGTATAGAGACGTAACGACATGATGACAAGAATAATAGGCTATTTTTCCCTTTTAAGATGATCCAGATTATCGGTACTGTGTACCACCTAACATGACCAATTGTGTTGCTGATACTATGGGTAAGTACGAATCGAAATGATCACGATGATTATGATGATGTTTGATTGTGATGATGATGGTAATATGATAATAGCTCTTATCGCAGTTGAGCACGTAAATCAAACAAACCAGCGGTATCGCCTTGAGCGTACCATGAAAACGAGGCTATCGGGCCAAGGTTCGCTTCGCTAGCAAAGAGTTTACTGCAGATCAACACATATTCGCATCGTTTTCATAAATATATTTGATATAGAAAGTTATTTCTTCCTCCACAACTATGGTCAACCACTTCAGAGTCTTTGGAGGAATGAAATGAAGTTCTAACGTAGAATAGAGTGGTTTGTCATGGCATTTATTACAGTTATCGAACAAGAAGTCAATCGCTGAATGACTCGTCAAAATACGTCAACATTCTTACTTTCCAAGCCAACATACGCAGTCTGAATGCTTTATTAAACCACTTGGAGGCCAGATAATTTGTCAGAAGCGAGGATATACTTCTGTTGCTTCTTATTTCTTTTTTAATTAATCTTCCTTTAACTGTAGTTATCGCAGGTTCTAGCTTTTCATCGTTAAGTCTTGACTATTAAATCTAGCTAAATGTAATCACTTTGAGTTTCTTCAGGACTAGATTGTTTTTTTTTTACCTAAGAATCGAACTCTGTAAGATGAGAGGTATGAAGTCTGAGTTCTTGTTGAAGCCGTCTTGAATTGTAATATTTTTGTGTTGCAATACGCATTGCCCGGTAACAATACTTTTTTCGACTTTTTCTACTGTTAACACGAACTTTGTTTGTGCATAGTTAGCGGTTTTCATGGATTCTCTGTTCTTCAATTAGTTTAATAATGCATTCAGATTGAAAATGTTGGCTTTAAATATAGGAATGTTTGGTAGCCGGAGTGTTCTCTCGACTATTTTGACCAGTCATTCAGCGAGTGACTTCTTCTTTGATAGTTGTAGTAAATGCTATGATAAACCACTGTATTCTACTTTAGAACTTATATGTTCATACATACAAAAGCTCTGCAGTGTTTGATCATAGTTGTGGAGTCAGTCTGCTTCGCTAGCATAGAGTTTACTAGTGGTTTAATAAAGCATTCAGACTGCGTATGTTGGCTTTGAAAGTAAGAATGCTGACGTATATATTTTGACGAGTCATTCAGCGATTGACTTCTTGTTTGATAACTGTAGTAAATGCCATGACAAACCACTCCATTCTATGCCGTTAGAACTTCATTCCATGCATCCAAAGACTCTGAAGTGGTTGACCATAGTTGTGGAGGAAGAAATAACTTTCTATATCAAATATATTTATCAAAACGATGCGATGATGTGTTGATCTGCAGTAAACTCTTTGCTAGCGAAGCGAAGCTTGGCCCGATAGCCTCGTTTTCATGGTACGTTCACGGCGATACCGCTGGTTTGTTTGACTCACGTGCTCAACTGCGATAAGAGCTATTAATGATGATGATGAGTGATGATTATGATGTATAATATACAGTCAATTCAAAAAACATTGTCGTCAATATGCTTCGACTCTACGCGACTAGACCGAAAGGTAGCATGGGTAGAAATCACCTAAGCGGATAAAAGCACACAGTATCTAATGCAATATATATAATATCACGCTCACTCAATCAAATAATGATTAGTTGATTGAGTGAGCGTGATATTGCATTAAATACTGTCTGTATGTATCCGCTTCGGTGATTTCTACCCATGCTACCTTTCGGTCTAGTCGCGTAGACTTGTAGCCTATTGACGACAACGTTTTTTGAATTGACTGTATATTTAGAGTCGATGACCAGCACGAATCGAACATTAATGGTGATGAAAATGATTATGATGTTGATGATTGTAATGATGATGATGGCAATGATAATTAATGATGATGGTGATGAGTGATGATAATGATGTATACTATATATTTAGAGACGATGACCAACGACGAGTCCTATATTGAATGTCGAGACTCCTGTCCAGAGTCGTGTAGCTACAGCGAGTACGAAACCAAGGTGTCAACAGCGTTCTTAAATGTAAGAACACTAGTGCAGGACATGGACATGTTGTGTAAGACAGACAGACAGACTGAAAACATTTGTCAAGAGATAAAGAATAAATCACACGAAGAAAAGATTCAACATTTCAGGTATTAGTAACTTAGACGTTTTTGAAATGACTTGAGATGAGAAATCAAAACTTCAACCAATATTTTTCCTCCCTCCGCAAAAATGAACATGTGAGCCGAGTCGTGTGCAAAATATTTAACATAGAGGTAGTGAGTGCACTGAGTTTCCCCGATTAAGGGGCTTTCATTTATAAATGTATGGGGGATCAGCAATATTGAGGGGGGTGTCACGTTATTTTCGGGAGCTATATACATTGTAGGGGGGTTGTTACAAATTGTATGCTGTTTTGTAGAAGTTTAGTAAAAACTGGACAGATTATAGGGGGATTTTCTAACCATCTCACTTTCCTAGCAGCCTCCTACTGTATTTTACAAGACCTCTAGCTTTCAAATGTGGGATGTCAAGAGTGACACAGTGCGCATGATCATAATGTAATGATCACGTCATTACTAGAAATGTGCATTAATATTGGACTTTTCTTTAATAACTAATTAGTAAATGAGTTTTCAATGAATGTTGGGATTTGATAAGTCACATAAAATATTCGCGTCCGACCTTTATGGGCTTTAAAAGGCTCGCCTGCGGCTCGTATTTCATCTATTACATACACATTTTCTATTGATTAGAGAAACCGTTGTGTCCATGGATATCTACTTGAAAGATGATTCGTATGAAGAAACAAGACAAAACCCAATCTATGAAGAATTTACATTGATCAGTAAGTACCCCCCCCCCCCCCCCCCCCTCGATATGAGACCGATAGGAGTCCATTAAAGTGCACGATTTCGCACTATTCCTATTGGCCATGTTCTAAACGAGGGGGACTGGGTACTAGTTTCTAGGTTTAATGCAATTAAGAAATATAAAGCACATCTTTTTCACTTTTCACCTCTAAAGCGTTTCGGTTTGAGTTAAATTGTTATTTCGACGCCTGATCTTGTGTCCGCCATATTGGTGTACACAAGCTGTACACCATCATGGCGGCTCCATACATTCTTATAAAAAAAATAGCATATGAAATTGTTCATATCGTGGCAGCAAAAACTCGGTTTGACTTGAATTTTTGCAAAATTACATAGTCTTACTCATTCTTTCACGTGAAAGTACTTTTGTTATGTTTGGGTCTCTGAAACGGCCTGAAATATTTTTGATGACGTCAATGAAAACCGAGAATCATACAAGATTGCAGAGTTACGTTATATACTGTTGAAGAAAGAAGCAGCCTCTCAAATATGTCAAAAATTATAATACATTCCTTTGTTATATTTTGGATCTTTGAGAGACTATTGCAATGGAAATATACAACCAAATAGCATCAAAATATGTGATATGGTACATTTTGATGTTACTTGTTCATGTTATGTAGTTTATTTCTTAATCGCATTAATTAGAAACTAGTACCCAGTCCCCTCCTCATTTAGAGCACGACCAATATTGACACAAGCGAATAAGGTCAAAGTGCGTTGTACTGAGAATTAAAAACAGGGTCATGTATTAAAATAAGGTATATTAAATGGAAATATTTTGCAGGTAATATCGGAGGCACCCTTGGTCTGTTCCTTGGGATGAGTATCTTAACATTCATCGAGATCATAGAATTTGCTGCCATCTCATTGTGGAGAAAATTATTTAGAACGACGCGAGAAGCTACAGTTTGTGATCAATCGCAATAGGACATAAAATACAAGAAACTTTTGGCCATGTTATACGAAGGAGGAGAAGAAAACAAGTAAAATGAGGAGGAGGAGGAGGAGGAAGAGGAGGAGGAGGATAGTGTACGTAGGGAGGCAAAGGAGGAGAGATAAAAATAGCCAGGACGGAAGTAGAAGAGTGAATGGAGATAAAGGAGGAGAATAATCTAAGATGAAGAATACTGAAGCAAAAAAGGAGGATAGTGACCCTAAGAAGGTAAGGAAGGAGAGAAAAGAATAGAGGAAGGAAGTAGAAGAGTGAATGGAGATAAAGGAGGAGAATAATCTAAGATGAAGAATACTGAAGCAAAAAAGGAGGATAGTGACCCTAAGGAGGTAAGGAAGGAGAGAAAAGAATAGAGGAAGGAAGTAGGAGAGTGAATGGAGATAAAGGAGGAGAATAATCTAAGATGAAGAATACTGAAGCAGAAAAAGGAGGATAGTGACCCTAAGGAGGTAAGGAAGGAGAGAAAAGAATAGAGGAAGGAGGTAGGAGAGTGAATGGAGATAAAGGAGGAGAATAATCTAAGATGAAGAATACTGAAGCAGAAAAAGGAGGATAGTGACCCTAAGGAGGTAAGGAAGGAGAGAAAAGAATAGAGGAAGGAGGTAGGAGAGTGAATGGAGATAAAGGAGGAGAATAATCTAAGATGAAGAATACTGAAGCAGAAAAAGGAGGATAGTGACCCTAAGGAGGTAAGGGAGGAGAGAAAAGAATAGAGGAAGGAAGTAGGAGAGTGAATGGAGATAAAGGAGGAGAATAATCTAAGATGAAGAATACTGAAGCAGAAAAAGGAGGATAGTGACCCTAAGGAGGTAAGGGAGGAGAGAAAAGAATAGAGGAAGGAAGTAGGAGAGTGAATGGAGATAAAGGAGGAGAATAATCTAAGATGAAGAATACTGAAGCAGAAAAAGGAGGATAGTGACCCTAAGGAGGTAAGGGAGGAGAGAAAAGAATAGAGGAAGGAAGTAGGAGAGTGAATGGAGATAAAGGAGGAGAATAATCTAAGATGAAGAATACTGAAGCAGAAAAAGGAGGATAGTGACCCTAAGGAGGTAAGGGAGGAGAGAAAAGAATAGAGGAAGGAAGTAGGAGAGTGAATGGAGATAAAGGAGGAGAATAATCTAAGATGAAGAATACTGAAGCAGAAAAAGGAGGATAGTGACCCTAAGGAGGTAAGGGAGGAGAGAAAAGAATAGAGGAAGGAAGTAGGAGAGTGAATGGAGATAAAAGAGAAGAATAATCTAAGATGAAGAATACTGAAGCAGAAAAAGGAGGATAGTGACCCTAAGGAGGTAAGGAAGGAGAGAAAAGAATAGAGGAAGGAGGTAGGAGAGTGAATGGAGATAAAGGAGGAGAATAATCTAAGATGAAGAATACTGAAGCAGAAAAAGGAGGATAGTGACCCTAAGGAGGTAAGGGAGGAGAGAAAAGAATAGAGGAAGGAAGTAGGAGAGTGAATGGAGATAAAGGAGGAGAATAATCTAAGATGAAGAATACTGAAGCAGAAAAAGGAGGATAGTGACCCTAAGGAGGTAAGGGAGGAGAGAAAAGAATAGAGGAAGGAAGTAGGAGAGTGAATGGAGATAAAGGAGGAGAATAATCTAAGATGAAGAATACTGAAGCAGAAAAAGGAGGATAGTGACCCTAAGGAGGTAAGGGAGGAGAGAAAAGAATAGAGGAAGGAAGTAGGAGAGTGAATGGAGATAAAGGAGGAGAATAATCTAAGATGTAGAATACTGAAGCAGAAAAAGGAGGATAGTGACCCTAAGGAGGTAAGGGAGGAGAGAAAAGAATAGAGGAAGGAAGTAGGAGAGTGAATGGAGATAAAGGAGGAGAATAATCTAAGATGAAGAATACTGAAGCAGAAAAAGGAGGATAGTGACCCTAAGAAGGTAAGGGAGGAGAGAAAAGAATAGAGGAAGGAAGTAGGAGAGTCAATGGAGATAAAGGAGGAGAATAATCTAAGATGAAGAATACTGAAGCAGAAAAAGGAGGATAGTGACCCTAAGAAGGTAAGGAAGGAGAGAAAAGAATAGAGGAAGGAGGTAGGAGAGTGAATGGAGATAAAGGAGGAGAATAATCTAAGATGAAGAATACTGAAGCAGAAAAAGGAGGATAGTGACCCTAAGGAGGTAAGGGAGGAGAGAAAAGAATAGAGGAAGGAGGTAGGAGAGTGAATGGAGATAAAGGAGGAGAATAATCTAAGATGAAGAATACTGAAGCAGAAAAAGGAGGATAGTGACCCTAAGGAGGTAAGGGAGGAGAGAAAAGAATAGAGGAAGGAAGTAGGAGAGTGAATGGAGATAAAGGAGGAGAATAATCTAAGATGTAGAATACTGAAGCAGAAAAATAGAGAAGGTAGAGGAAATCATTGAAGAGAACAGAGAAGGAAAACGAGAAGGGTAGAAGTGAAAGACGAAATATATCTCAGTCCTTATCGCTAGTAAAACAATAATTACATCGCCTGAGGGCATATACATCATGGAAGCTTAGTACTAAGCCAATTTGGTGAGAACGAGAAACATATTCCACCTAAAAAAACAGTATTTTAAAAACATGAAAACTACACTAGATAAATGACATAATTTCTCAGCTATTATAGTTCATATTTCTAGAAAGTTATGCGATCGATTCTAGTCATTCCTTCTTAATCCATCCCCGCTGCGATACAATACATTCCATCGTGGAGTGGAGTTCAAGAGTTTTCTGTTATGAGGTCATTTACGTTGTAAGTGGAGTGTTCCTTAAATAAATAACTCATCACTTCATTGCCCAGAAAGATTGCTTGACCTTGGTGCTTACAACTTTGATTGATTCGTTTGTTACAATATTAACTAGCATTCAGTTGCCGTATTAAATCACGCTAAGGTTCTCTGTGTAAAAACATCCTAAATATCTCTGTTTGAAATTCAGCTATTTTAATGTGGGTTACATGCTGGGAGTCACTGAAGCTTTGCAATTTTATAGTCGTTGTTTTAGTTGATGTTTTGGTCTTCCGTTGTTTAGAGGTTTGTTCTTAAGATAAGAGTTTTCTGACGAGGTCGCCACCTTACGATAAGCTGTGTTTGAAATCCTTCTAAACTATAATAACACAACACAATCCACTGGCACCTTTTTGAAGTGATCATTCGACTGAACTTGGTTTTCAATTGCATTTAACCTTGCCGAGGATCATGAATGAATACGCTATTACCAGCACAAAGCGCCGAGGCAACCAGATCAAGATCGTGCTCAAGTCAATCGCACGACCAACAGCTAAAAAAGGTGCTACGGTGAAAAAAATGCTTCGACACGAGGCGTCGCCGATGCTGGCCTTTTTCTCAGGTCCGGGGTTTGAGTCACGCGAACTGGAACTCGATTTACGGGACTTAGTCGGGATCAACGTGAACGATTTAGACGATTCATTGAGGGATATTATGGTGGATGATCCAAAAGAATCGTTGGTTGATGGCGATGATGTCGACAATGAGTCCATCGTGTCGGAGATTTCAACATGTAGTTCTGTTGTGACGGTCACTCTTGAGCCTGTTGACGAAGAACCGAAGGTTTTGACCAAGCAAAAACCGCCAGCCTCACCAGCCTCCAGCAAGAACTCGGAGCCGTGGAGTTGCCCTTCTTCTAGCGAGGCAGAAGAAGAGCACGAAAGCAAGAAAAGTGGCCGCAAATCCAAAAAGATTTCCAACTTATTCTCATTTAACTCTGGGTCGTCGACCAGCTCTGCTTCCATTCATCCTGTCGGCCCGGGTGAAAATCAGACTGATCGCAGTAGTGCGCCAATCGACCGTAAAAAGAACAGAAGACCTTCACTAACTCGTAGAATGTCACCATTAGCATTCAGTATATTTTCCGCAGGTACAACGCTACATAATCCAGCAGACCTTGTAAAGCAGGACCTCGTAGGCTTCGAAAAGGATACGAAGAAAAGCGCACAAGGTCAAGGCAAGAACAGAAAACTCTCACTTACAAAATTCCAAAAACAGGGATCCAGCGAAAAGCTTGACGGACGAAAACGAAGGAACACGGACCCAAACCTGTTACAAAAACAACGGACAAGCTCAATAGTAGAGACCGAGTTAGATTGTTTGAAATTAGGCGAAGGAGAAGAAGCGGGCAGCCCCGAGAGGGTTAGAAAAGTTTCTTTTAATACTTTGGCACCGGTGGAAGAACCGAAAAAAGACGACTTCCGACTGATCGAGCCGGAGAAGGGAGATTTTAAGGACGAGGATATCAAACTAAGGAATCTTATTGGAGACGTTTTGAGATCACATATGTTATCAATGATTGATTACAGAAAGGAGACATGTGACCGGACTGGTAAAAGCATATCCAAGATACTTAAAACCTTGATAGAATCAATGAAACAGTCCGAGGGATCTCCCTGCAAAGTAGTTTGTATCGTATACATGGGTGCTGTAAGAGATCAAGGAATTTTTATGTCCACTCAAGCCTTGTGGGACTCCAATCAGGACAATTTTGCCGCCGCCAGCTTTCGAAATGAGGCTATTTTTGGATTAGCAGTTGTCATAGCAACTCCATATGTGTAATCATTGCAAATCTGGAACATTCCACGACAAAATCTTCAGTTTTTCACAGATGTGATAGATTAATGCCACTTGAACAACTAGTTATTAGTAATTTGAGTGTACATATATTTCAAAAAGGTTGTCTGAGTGAACGACGAACGGAATGGCACGGCCGAAATGCATTGTGGTTGTAGATACAACATATTCGAGTGTACGCGTTTTTTTTCTGGATTTCTTAATGTTTCTTAGCTGTCACCCAAGAGGTGTTTTTAAACAATGTCAGAGACCCACAGTTTCTTTAGGTCAATCTCGTTATGCTCATCACCAAGAAAAATTGTCATATAGTACTGATGATTGGGAGAATGATGATGGTGGTAGTGATGATGGTTATGATGATAGTGATAATGATGGTGATGACAATGGTGATAATTATGATAATGATGATGATGCTCTTGCTGCTGGTGATTTTGTACTATAATAATGATTATAATCATGAAAAAATACAAAATGAAAAAATTCAGTTTCACCTTAACTAAAAAACTAATAAAATAATACCTGAAAATAGAAGGAAGCATTTGCGTGACAACATTATGGTAGAAATAGAGTATTGCGTGACAGCCCATATCAACTTTGTGACACTATTGAGCTGTTTGACTATAAATCAAAGAGACAAGATAACCAATCAACAGTCACTCGTGGTAAATCAATTAAAATATAATTATCACTGACTGTCTCACATGAAGAAGATTATAACATTGTAAAAATACAGCTGTGATGAAGAGTTAAGTTTGTGTTTTCTCTGCTAATGCATTAATGTAGAAAACAGAAGAGCTTATTATTTGGGTGTAAGGCCACCCAAACAAATAACCACACAGGTAGCCCAAACTCAATATCTGTGTTAATATATATATAAAAGAAAATGTAGGGCAGATTTTAATCATTCAACGTTTTTCCTTAAATATTTATTATATATATATAAAACGTCTTTCCGGAATTGAGGAAGGGACTGGGAACGAGTGTAGAAATATTAATCTAATTAAGAAACAAACCCCATCAAATGAAAGACCACACTATAATTATTACAGGGTTCGTGCAGATGTCAGTAAACAAAATCTAAGGAGTTTTCAAGGAGTTTTCAAGGACCAAAAAGTAATTTTTAAGCACTTTTTGCGACAACTTTGATATACGAAAATTTACGAATTTACGAAAATGGTGTGCAATAGAGTACAAACACTAAAAGTGTGCAACATAAATATCACTAAATACTGCTAAAGTATGCAAATTCTTTTGTTCTCTATTGTTTAATCAACACTATTTAGTGGTAAATAGTACAAAGTATTGCACACTTTTAGTTTTGTACTCTACTAGAATTTTTACTTAACTTTAATTTGCAATGTTTACCCTACTTTAGCTAGAATTAAGGAGTTTTTGCTGATTTTCTAAAATTCAAGAGCTTTTCAAGTGCCCTTAAAAACGTAAATCAAATCTAGGGAGTTTTCAAGGAGTTTAAGGAGTAGCACGAACCCTGTTATTAAGTTTACCAAGTTTTAGAAGGATTGGGCAATGACAAACATGAGTTCCAGAAAGGCCTATTCAATCTTCCTTTTACTCCGATGAAACATCTTGAAACATAAGTTAAGTTTAACATTATTTACGGTGTTACAAATTTCATTATATTACCTGTCGTTTATATAAAACATTGACACAGCCTATACTAGTTTACTTGTTAGTTTCCATTATTTTCAAATTTCGTTCAGTTGGTTGTGAAGATTTGAAGGGTTTTGTGCTAAAAAATATGTGAGTTTACGGTTGACCTTATATAGAAACTTGAAGTTAGTGAATTTTAAAATCACTGTAATTCAATTATTTCTCACCCAAATGGCTTCAAATCTTCACAAACAACTAAACAAAAATTGACAAGTTCAACAAGAAAGTTTAATTATAATTTATTGATATTTAGGGGAAAATGAAAATGTTTAATATTAGGCTACTTCCCTTCACAATACAAAATGTGCAGTTAAGATGACTCGGAAGAAGTTAAATTCTCAAACCTCTGCTTGACAATGTAAACACATTTAATACTGTAATTATATTTTACTGGTATTTAAGGAAAAAGCCAAAAGTTTAATATTGGGCAAGCATTATTCGGTTACCTCTCTTCACAATACAAAACATGCAGTTAGCTAAGATGACTCTCAAGATGTCAAATTCTCAAAACTCTGCTTGACACTGTACATACAATCATCAGCGAAAACCATAAGACTTGAAGCAATTTTCTTAGCCTTGTTTACTACAGCGCTTCCTTCTTGTTCATCATCATCTGGGAAGGCTATCAATTCTTGGGAATTAATATCATAATTATCCATGGATTTTTCAAGATTGACCCAATGTCCAAGTATCCCTACATCGATCACTTGCTTCCATAGGTAGATCCATCTAGGTTTGGTGTAATAGCAGTGTTTTTCGTATGAATCGGAATGTCTACTAAAGTCCTCTACCAACATGACAGAAAAAAGGAGAAATGACTGCCTTTTGAGCCTCCCCTCGTAATACAGCTTTAAAATATCCTGCGTATAAGTGTCAGATACAGGATTTCTGATTGTTTTAGAGACCTGCAGTAGATCGTTTGCATTGCTCAACATTAAGTCCACATAAACACGCTCATCCGGATTGAAACGATAGGTCCCGTACACGCCACCAAGGCCAGCAAAGCAAGTTGCTGACTTTAAAGGCTTCTTGATCACTCCTTTCGCAAAGTCCACAAACACAGCTTTATAATCAACGAATACATTATAAGCTGAGCGACCAAGTTTGCGTTGTTTGAGGTTCTCAAACTGTGGTAAAAGCACATCATTTACTCGATTTACTTGCTGAAATACTTTCTTTACACCTCGAGCCGCCATTTTGAATCGGGAAGCATGCGTGCCTTGGAAACACCGCGGGCTCAGGCAGTCACGTGAGAAATTTAGAATCAAAATATTTGGTGGTAAGACAGGTTATTTTAGGCAGAATTTTATTGTTATTTCACAAAAATGGTGAGTTTTTCCCCTTGAAATAGCTCTGCTATGTATTCCTCTTTATATTTACATATAGAAGAGCGTATTATTTGAAACAGCTGTTCAGCTATGACATTAGATCGTTTACAAATGGTCTCCAAACGTTGACTGACTCTTGCTAAAAAAATATTTTCTTATGCCATTTTAAGCTTATGCGTTGACTTGTTCGCATTTTTGTGGATCAAGAAACAAAATAGATAGTGTAGCAACTAGAGATCTATTTAAGACTCCCAAGGGAAACATTTGTCATATAGTTTACCCACACTTGTAGAAACAAACATTTTTAATATTTCCAAAATAATATTTTGTCATGCTCGATCTATTTCAATAATGTTCTTTTAATCAAGTAACAAAATTCTATGATGGTATATTCATTTATTTATTTGGATACTCCTTTTTGTCCCTTATTCGATCAACTGTACATTCACACATGTTTATCCAATAAAATATGGGAAAGGAATAGAATAGTTTGAACACATGGCCCCTTGTCATTCTTAAGCCTGTGTCACACGCTACGATTGCTCGTTCAACTTGTCTTGTGAAAAAATTATTTTATTATTGCATGAGACCATGTCAAATGCACAATTTCAGTTGCAATTTTTCTTGCGAAAAAAAGTGTTGCAAGTTGCACGCATAATTTGAATCATTCAGCAGCAACATTAGTTGTCATAAATTCTCGCTTCCTGATTGGTTCACGCGCTCTAATCAAGAGACAAGTTACACGACCATGTCACTTATACATTTTTACAAAAATTATTGCAGAAAGTAGAAGTCGGTTCTACTTTTCGCGCAGCAAAAAAATTCAAGTCACGCGAGAGGATGTCAAACGTGAAAAAAGATTGTGCAACCTACAATCATTTTTTTCGAAAGACAAGTTGGACGATAAATCGTATATTTTCTATGTATATTGTAGCCTAAAGCATTCAAAGTCAGAAGTCACATCAAAAAGGTTGTTCACCCCAATTCAAGAAAGGCCTCCCAACTTGCAAGAGCAGCTCATAGAAGTGAAAAACTTGAGAAGTGAGTACAACAAGTGAAGTTTTAGTGTATGGAAAAATGAAAACATTTACATTGCATGATATTTCATTGCATTGCATGACATTTTAAGAGCCAGTACCTAGTATTTTTTTAAATTTATCCATTTCTGTATTTTGTATATTATATTGTAAGGTAGAATAAAGCACTGTTGTTGTTGTTGTTGTTGTTGTTGTTGTGTCACACTACATTACTTCACATCAACATGGCTCATGTCACACAAAACTATAGTACACAACACTACACTATGCTACACTACGTACAATACACATTATAAAATATTTGATTTAAATCGCGCGCTCTGATTGGCTGAGAAGCGTTCTCTATAACTCAACAGTGCACGGAGCGTCGATTTGTTTGATTTAAACTACTGAATATTTTATAAAAGAAATAGAAAACTCGGCAGCAGTACTCTATCGAGTTATAGAGCACTTGGGAATTTTAAGAAGACTCGAGAAGCGCTGAGAAGCACTCCGCTACGCGTCGTGCTTCTCCTAACGCTTCTCTCATCTTCTTAAAATCCCCGCGTGCTCTATAACTCAACAGAGCACGCTGCCTCGTTTTCTATTTCTTCAACACTACACTATGCCTCACTAAGTTAAATTAAATTACACTGCACTACACTTCACTATATTACACTAAAATACACTACACTGCACTACACTACACTGCACTAAACTACACTACACTATATAACACTAAACTGCCATATTATTATTTTTATTACAGAAAGAAAGATGAAAGAAATAATCTTCTTGAAGCCAAAGGTTAGATATTAAATCACATTAAACAAACCAGAAAAAAAATCCATAGATAGATATGGTTTTTTGTCCCCTGAGAACATCATTGATCTTATTTGGTTTGCTTTGTTCTTATTGCTAGTAATACCATCGTTTGCAGCTACCCGTTAACGGTCATGACAAAAAACATACTCTGTTTAGATGTAAACTCCCAAAGTTTGGCACTAAACTTCACCCTCTCCCAATGCGATTCTCTAAATAAATTCAATTTGTCAAGGAAAATTTCGCATATTATATTTTTGTCATATCTATTAACGATTTTAGATGCAAGTGACGATAAATATCTTGAAAATTTCTACCCTTTTTTACGACAGTTGTTGTAACCATGCTGAATTGGCTTTATTGAACTTAAACTTTGCATACTGTATGATTTACAAAATGGTGGCCAGAATACCCATACTATATAGTCACTGACCAAGAAAATGTGTTCTCAACACAGGCAACCCACTATTATGAATAAAGTTTATGTCAACAGTGGTTTACAAACTTGCGATGTTTGGATCACCAATCTTTGAAGTTTGACTATGAGAAAGAACATGTTTTTTTGGCAACCATTAACTGGTAGATGCAAGCGATGGTAATTGTCTTGTCAATCAGTCTTGGTTTGATAGTTATTTCATGAAATAATCTTATTTGTTCTTGTTTGTGTAGTGGGTGAAAAGTGCCGATGGTTCTATGAGCACATCCAGGAAGATAAAATAAAATACACAGTAGAGGAAGTCAGAGAATTAATAGAAGAGTAAGTTTGATGAAATAGAAAAGTCGCAATTCCCCACGACCAGGGGATATAAAAGAACCACATATAGGCCAGCTGAGTTGACCTTCAGAACAAACACAAGGTCAACCAATCAGAATTGATGATTCAACATCGTTGATTAGCATTTCCCATTATTCTGCCAAGAAAATTCATGAAATACAAGTTCTTCCTTCTTTAAATTAATTGTAAACGCTACTCAAACTCATGGTGGTATTATATATCAATCAACAAGAAAAGTCTACATTGTATACTCGGAAAATGCTTGAAAATCGCTAACCAAAAATAGTGACCCATAAAAATTTTCCTTTCGGGGAAGGCAATCAACTCAGCTGGTATCTATAATCCACATCTTATTTCTATTCAATACTTTTTGAAGGTACCTTCATCGTTTTGATGCAGAGCTACAGAAAATAGAACAGTTGAATTGTGCTGTGAAGGGTAGGCAGGGAAGAATACATGCTAGTAGAGAAGATAACCTCAAAACAGTCATTGGTGTTGAGACAGAGCTTTTTAATACTGGAGGCTTGGGTAAGAATATCAGGATCCAGGGGGTGGTTAATTTGGTGAATAGGTAGGGGGCTTTTATTTATTAGTGTATGGGGGGGGAGGGGGAGGGGTTTGCAAAATCACCTGTTGTCTTTTCGAAATTCAATTGATTCTTTATTTACACATAAACATGTGGATATTTACAAAACTAGAAAACTATTACATGACACTAATATATTTATAATTCTAGCAATAGAATATGCTTAAAATTGACAATTGTGCAGTGGCCAACCCCCCTTCCTGGTTGGCAAAAATATCATAACCCCCCTATATTTCATCAAGTTTTTACTAAACCCCTATAAAACAGCATACAAATTGACTTATCATATGACCCATATTTTGCCTGGCGTGCGCTCTTAAGAAAACCTTCAGAAAAAGTCACTTGATGGGGTCTTTACTTTTTTTCACCTGGTCCATACAAACACGTACGAACTTACTCGAAACATCATAAAAAACTTAATAACTGAGTTAGGTCGGGCAGTATGGGAAAATATTTGGCTCTTTGTCATGACCGTCATGACAGTGAGCCAAATATTTCTCCATACGGCCTTCCCACTCAGTCAATAAGTACTTATTATTTAACTTTAAATTAAGCTAAGGTTTAGAATTGGTAAACTTAAAAACTTTTCTTTTCTATTTCAGAGATTCCAGACCTTACATCCGCTAAGAATTTTAAACTCTTCAAGTAAGTACCATTAGTGTAATCAAATAATTACTTACAGTTTTTAAACTACATATCTGCAAGCGTCCATATACACCTACTTGCAGTAAGGTTGTCATACAAACATATACATTTGTTATAAAGAAAATAGAACATTTGTGATTTAGTACGATAGGAATTGATTAAAAGACAAAAGAAGATCACTCAAGCTGAACTCTCTCTTTTGTCTTTTAATTAATTCCTTTCGCACTAAATCACAAATGTTCTATTTTCTTTGTGACAAATGTTCTATTTTGTATGACAACCTTACTGCAAGTAGGTGTACATAATAGGAAATATATAAAAACAAAGGCATTGTCTGGAACCCTGTCTCGACATCTGTTATACAAGTAGGTGTATTAACCTCTATGTAATAAATTGAATGTGTTTCTATTCTTCAACAGAGACTGGAATTGCGACATGAAATGCTTCTCTCCAATAACTATGAAATCATTTGTCAAAAAGCCTCAGTCAACTACACAATCTGAAGAAAATACATCTGACATCAAAGAAAAGACATCTGACAGCAAAGATAAGACATCTGAAGACATAGAAAAGACACCTGACGACATAGAAAGCATTGAGAATGATGATATGGACTCAGCTACTTAACTTTGTACAATACAGGTCAACAATTTTAATTATAAGTGGAAAATTAAAAAATAGTTAGGTGTTAATGATGATTTTGTTCTGTAATGTTACATGTCAGTCTGGTCTTGGAGGCATTTCAAATACTTACAACATTCATGATTGTAAACTGCGTGGCAGCAATGTGCGCCTTCATATAGCAGTCTGTTAAGTCCTCTACTTTTCTCATGTACACCGAGACGTCTGTTCTCGGTTTCTGTTATCCCTGCTTTTGGCTTTTTTGAGAATTTAGGATCTTGGTCTTCCTGTGTTACTTTTTTGACCGCGCGAAATATGGAGCTTAGCCAAAAATGGAGTTTTGGGGGGGGGGGGGGGGGTTCTCTCTTTATCCAAGTGGTAGGGGTGATCGGCGTACCTTTTAGGGTTAAAATATTTCCAGTGCGTACCTTTTAGGGTCCATTTAGAGATTTGGCTCAAAAATCAGTTCTAAGGGTCGTTTTTACTCTGCTTTATTTGTATCTGAGCGTACCTTTTAGGGGTCATTTTCAAAATCTACGCCGATCA
This sequence comes from Metridium senile, assembly GCA_949775045.1. Lineage (NCBI taxonomy): Eukaryota > Metazoa > Cnidaria > Anthozoa > Actiniaria > Metridiidae > Metridium > Metridium senile. Next base: position 6,840,221 of record OX459101.1, on the reverse strand, counting down.
CCCCTACCACTTGGACAAAGGGAGTAACCCCCCGGGGTTTTGTCGCTTCCTTTTTGTTCGCCCGTTCAACACAGGAAGCCCAAAACCTGATTTCCCCCCAAATTCCGAAAGAACGCCTGTTTTGCAGGCTATGCTTAGGGAGAGACCATTATTATTATTAATAATAATGGTAATAGAACTGAGTGTAGTGCAATTAATGCTTTAATCGCACACTTTTTAGCCAATCAGATTGCAGGATTTGCTTGTGATTACAAAATGGATAGGATTGTTATTCTGTGGCATTCTGTCGCTTGAGCATGCGGTCGTGTGGAAGGAAACCAATTGACTCAAATAATGCTGCGGAATGGCTGTAAACTAAATTGCTTACTCAAATTGCGCTGTGTTTGAAGGCTCTCTCTACTAGTAGCCTGTCAGGTGTACATCCGTCCCCACCCCTACCCCCTATGGGGAGAAAATCTGGGAGGAACCCATAGCTGGGAGGGATGGGGAAAGCTTACTACTGGTTGATGATGATGTGAAATTTATTTATTGTGCAAATATAATTTTGTTCTGTAAATTGTCATTTTATTTTGTAGCTTAAATCATCCTAGATTTACAAACAATCATTTATATTGTATTTCTTTTAAAAAAAGATAAGCTCAGCAAAATTATAAGCTGAGTCACATCCGGAAATTTCTTCCTAAAAGAAATACCGGATATGACATATATTTGGCAAAATCAAATCAAATCATTTGCATTTATGATTGAAAACAGTGGACTATTTTTATGCAGGACCAGAATTCCTTTCGGTCGTTCATTCGCCGTTCAATTTTAGCCCCACAACTAAAGTAAAATCAATGCTATGATGTGACGTAACAATCCTGAGGGGTATAACTACTTCGATGAATGTTCGTTTTTCATAGTTTCAATATACCTTATTGTTTTTCCTCAACGTTAGCCTATTACAATAAATTCTTCGACAAAAGATCATTGTATTGGGAACAACGATTTTTGTTTTACAAATTCCTTTAAAATTCATCATGGTGTGCTTGGTTAGCGACCTTGGGGCCGCTAAACTCTTCGTGTGAGATAACTCCATCTTCGTTAGCATCCTCCTGCTCGAACACGCCGTCGACCATTTTCTCATGCTCTCTCTGCCAATGCTCATCGTGGACTGGGGCGAAGCGAGCCTCGGCTTGGACTTTCATGTAGTTGGAGATCTCTTCGCGGGTCAGTTTGCCGTCCCGGTTTTTATCCATGTAACTGAACATATCGTGATGTGGTGCTGGTTTACGGTAATCCAAAAGCTCTAAGTCGTATGTTAGTGTGGTGTTTCCTGTATAGGCAGAAACAAAATTAGTCGTTAGTGGCCGAAAGTGATGGGGATATTTCGTTGTTTTGTTTTTGTTTTTGTTTTTTCCTTTCGAATAAAACAACCGATTGGATATGCGCCAACCGATTAGCTCAGTGGATAGAGCTTCGGATTACTGTGCGGAAGGTCTGGGTTCAAACCCCGGCCGTACCATTACTCAGGGTCTTTAAATAATCGAGAAGAAGTTTTTGTTTTTTTTTGTTTCTTAAAAATCTACAAATGGTTAGAACTTCACGTCCTCTCGGATGGCGACGTAATATGGAGGTGCCGTCTCTCTCTCAAAAAAAAAAAAAATACTTAACAACATTGAGGGACGTAAAAGAACTCCGTGTTCAGACACGGGGTGTATGGTGGCAGCTTAATGCACCTTGTTATACCTTCAACTCGAACACGTTGAATAAGCGAATTGAGCAGTGTTCTGGAAATGCGCTATATAAGAACTAGCCATTATTAAAATAACATCCAAAGTTATATTTAAATTACACAACATTATATCTAAAAGTTACTCAAAAAGGCTGCCACAAAAGTAGCCTGCGTAAACAGACCCTTATTCGCGCTCGAAACGTCTTCTTCGCGGGAGACGTTTCGAGCGCTAATAAGGGTCTGTTTACGCAGGCTACGACAAAAGCTACCTTTAAAATTCATTTTAATTTAATGATTTTAAGTTGTGTTGAATAAGATAATTTTCCCAATTACAGCAGCGATTTATGTCAATGTATGGGTGATTTTTTTACTTTTGTTGAAATTTTATGATAGGTTAAAAAAAACAACTTTTAATGTGACTGATGCAATATATACAACTGTGTCGGTATTCATTCACAACTTATGAATATTAATTAAGCAATTCCCTTTATATTTTGTTCAACAAAAGAAACAAAATACTAAACAAAGTAATTCTAAACTACTATTTCATATTGCCAAATAGTTTTTGTTGTAAATTTTAAATGAAAAATCTTTGGAGGTTATTTTATAAGTTATTTTTTAAGTACAGCAAACTATATCAAAATGTCGTCACAACTTATGAATATCGATCAAATAAAGAATTTCTCCGCATTTGTTATATTGTTAAACTATAATCACAACATGAACTTGAAAATAAATAATTCTAAGATGAAGTTTTGTTTGTTATTTTAGTCATTTGACTGTGTAATTATCCGAGTAAATGTTTTTCATTACCTGGGATATCTGTTGTTCCTTTTTTTCCATACGCCAATGCTGGTGGGATGATAACTTTTCGTCTTTGTTGCTTACACATCCCAGATAAAGCTTTCTCAAAGCCTTTTATTACTGTTCCACTGCCTAGAATGAACTCAAAAGGTTGGTAGTTCTTTCTGTGGTCAATTGTGGTGTCGAAGAGAGAACCATCGCTCATCCAGCCTGTGTAGTGAACAACGACTTGATCACCACTTCTAGTCGTAGTGTTGCAGTTCTTTGGGACGTAGAGGTCTTCTACTTCGATTTTAGCATTAGGATCTTCTTCTTCTTCCTCTTCTTCATCATCTTGTTCTTCGTGTTCTTCTTCGTCTTGAAGTTCTTCCTTTTTAGCTGTCTTTTTTTGTTTTGCTTTCTCGGTTTTAGGTTCGGTGACTACGTCGACTTTGCCATCTTCTTCCTCTTTCGCTGCGGCATTTTTATTCGCCCAGCACACAGCGACTATACATAATATTACAACTAATATAACAGATATTCTCTTCATTTTGAATTTAAAGCGACTTCGCTGTCTTGTGTTCTTTGAATTGATTCACACAGGAGGTTTGTGAATGAGCAAACTTACCACCAAATCACGTGCGTTCAGCTCATTGGACGTTCAGCTCTTGCGTGAATGCGACTTTCAAACTGCGATAACTTCAAAGAAACTACATATAAAATTCACCAAAAAGCTTTCATACAACTGAACAACTCAAATGCTTCATCTTTTAATTCAACATTTATTAACTTAGCTTCAAATAAGGTTGATTTCTCACTAGTTTTGATTCAAAATGCTTTGACTTTTTTTGCAAACCTGCAAAACCGCGCCAAAAATCATTGTTTGGATGTTACGGGTACCAGTTTAGACTAAATATGTCAGGGTGTTCCTTACTTTAATAAACGTTAAAAGGCTACCATACCAGCAGGTAGTGTTTGAATTGGTAGCTTATTAAACATTCACTACACTGATCACGTGTAATCGTTTGATTATTTTGAAGGGAACTGCAGCGAAACATCTCCATAACGGACCCTAACAAAACCGGCCGAATTCTCTAAATTTGATGAAAAAGTTTGTCAAAAGCTGCAACTAAAATCTCAATAAACTTAAATTCCGCTAAACTGATCATTTTTTGGTCCCAGGTATCCGAATCGTTTCCAATGTGAACTCACGAGTTCCATAGTTTTTACTACGGGAAGCCCAATTTGGTAGAGCGGGGTAACAGGACAAACAAGCCAAAAATTAAATTTAGACCTTGTGCTTCTAATAAAGTTTATTATTATTATTTAAATTAACATTTGAATAATAGAACAAAATAGTTTTTTTCTGAAACCAATATTTGGAATTATTATTTTCTGACGTTTCGGACCTGATCTTCTGGCGTAGCATTACCACCGTCTGAAACGTAATTTTTCCATGCCGCAGGCCAAACGTTACGCAGGATCTGGGTATACGAATTTTCTTCCAAATGACAATCGGTAACCTTACTTTGTGCCCAGGCCCTTCTCAACCTTTCAATATGGCGTCCATGTCCGAGAGAGGTAGCCTTGGAAACTTCCGTTATATATATCACAGGGAACCCAAGCTCGTCACTTGTGATGTTGTTGTGTTCACAAATTATTTTCCTTCTTCAACGACGACCTTAGCCTCCTCCGCAGGCCTCTCCGCTCAGTTTTCTTTTTTTTTTTCTTTTATTGGGCTTCCTGTCTCGAGTGACCGGGAGAGAGACCGGAGACCAATCCCCTCGGTCAAATGACAAAGGGATCCCAAGAGAGGAAAAGGAAAGGGTTGCCTGCGGAGGAGGCTACGACCTATCACTTTGGACGTATACAAGATATAGAGAATAAAATTTATCTTCGAGTTTGTAAATTCAATATCGAATTTGAAAACTGATAAAATCATATTTTCACATGTAAAATTATCATATTTTTACGTGTGTTCAAATACGATATTTCTCAGTCGCAGAAATTCCTGTAAACCACTGTTATGTATACACCGATTTCAAAAAACGTTGTCGCAATCAAAGCTGCAGTCCACAATCTGAAGCCTGCAAAGGATGTTGGTATTTCTCTTGCAATCGATTTTTTATGTACCACTGCAACAATTTGTTATGGTAATATAAACAGAAACACATAGCACAATAGCATGCTATAAATAACACAAATTGTTGTATAAAAAACGTGCAAGGAATCATAAATTCTGTTCATATTAGGGGTGGACCATTTGACTTTTGGGGAGGGGGGGGGAGGGTGATTTGGTCTGTGCAGGAAATCTTTTTTAGCCCGCTGGCATGCGCACGGAATTTATTTTACAGAAAAGCAAAGATGTCATTGGCGATTTTCGAAATACCCCCCGTCAAAAGTTAAATGGTTGGCCCCTTACCGACATCTTTTGCGGGCTTCAGAGTGTGGACTGTTGCTTCGGCTGCGACTACAATTGTTGAAATAGGTGTATCTAAAAATAACATTATCGAGCGGGTTTTCGACCAATCAGAGCGTTTGTTATATCTGTATTGTTGTAAAAATGTTTACCGGTCATTAGGTCGGTCACCTGTAGAAAATCAGACGTGAATACAATGAAGTAACTCCAAAGCAACTGATCGTAACATTTTTAAATATTAAGGTCGTGATGGATTTAAAAAAAGATAATAATCAAGGTTGAACAGTGCCTTATTGAATCTGACATACTACGGATATTTTTTACAGTGTTACAAGGTTTTTATTGACATTATATATTTGAAAAAAAATCCAAAACAAATTTGAATTGGGAATATCGAGGAATAGTTTAATTTGATTAGCAAACAAAGTGGAAATAGCAACTGAAAGGAACAATGGAAAACCATGGCCACACAAGGACATTCTATTCTCACACCTGCAGGGAGAAATAACGATTGATTGTTATCAACGGAATATTAATAATACTATAACGGTGTAGAACCATATAATATTCTGGGAAAATATTCTAGACAATTGACCAATATTTTTATTGCTACATTACAAAATGGCAGTTGTAACGGTGAAAAGGGATGGACAACCGAGGACCGTTATTATTTTCTTCTTCTTTGGTCTCCTGGCTATGATCTACGATGAAATTGCGCTGATCTCTGCCCAAGATGTGCTCGCGGGCTCAGATATCGCAACAACGACAGTAGTGATCTCCATTGCTACCTCAGTGCTCGCTATGAAGCTGACAGTACCGTGGGTCATGCAAAGTGTGCCTTACCTCTTTAAGATAACCATAATAATATCTTTGTTACTGTCTGGATTATTAACGCTGGTCTGTTCGCGCGAGATACAGTTTCGGTTGCTTGGTATAAGTATCATGGAAGCTGGTGTTTCGACCAGTGAAATAACTTTTATGTCCATGACTGCTTTTTATGATCCCATTACAGCTAGCGCGCTGGTTGCGGGTATTGGGATGTCTTCGCTTGTTGGACCTTTTTATTACACAGGTAAGAATGATGTAGTGTGTGTTCTGTCACTGACAGTATAGTATATTATAGTAGGTTACGTCACAGCCACTACACTACACCATATTACACCAATCTGCCACTACACTATACCATATCACACCAATCAGCCACTACACTACAACATGTCACACCAATCAGCCACTACACCACACCATATCACACCAATCAGCCAGCGTATCGTGCGCAACACTCCACACTACACCAAAGAACACCACATACCTCACCTCACCACAGACTTTTTCACAACACAACACAATACACGTACAAAGAACACCACATATCACACCTCGATCACCACACACATAAGACTTTTTCACAACACACCACAACAAAGATCACCACATACCACACCTCGATCACCACACACATAAGACCTTTTCACAACACACCACACCAAAGATCACCACATACCACACCGACCACACACATAAGACCTTTTCACAACATTAAATACTGAACCGCACTACACCATAACACAACACAACAAACAAACACGAACACCTACCACACCACACTATGCCAAAGAACACTAAAACTCTATACACACTTTATCATGCATACCACATCACTTACTGCAAAGCACTACACTACACACCACAAAACCGAAAACATACCACCACTCACAAAACTACACACACCATATCATGCATACCACACCACACCTACGTACCGCACCGAAGGTTGAACCTCCACCTTAATATTTTACACTTTCTTATTGCAGCATTTACAACTTGGCTGGATTGGTCCCCAAGAACAACCATGTCCCTAACCACACCATGGCCCTTATTCTACTTGATACTCTACGCCCTACTCAATAAGGAGCCTCTTCAAAGTTCCACAAGAAATGAGGTTAAATTGATACAAAACAAAACTTTGGAAAACGAAAAAGGAGAAAAGAAACAAAACGACAATTCCAATGAAGGGCGAAGTTTGGAAAGTATTCCCGAAGAAATGGGGCAAAGCAAAACCGACTGTACACATAAGGGCGAAAAAGACAAAAATGAGTATTCTTTGAAAGAATTAAATCAAGTGATGCAGCACAAAAATGACAAAATAGAAAATGAAGACAATATGGATGAGCATTCTCGTACAAACAAACCCAACCAAAACGAGTTGACAACGAAGCTAAAAACAGCAGTCACAATCTCTCCGTTCATTTTCTTTCTTTTAGTAACGTACTTCTCCGAATACCTCGCCAACCACGCCGTCATCACCACGCTAGCTTTTCCTAGCGACACGATCTCCCCACGTGACCACTACCCATACTACATGCTGACGTATCACATTGGAAAATTCCTCGGTCGATCACACATCTTCTTGATCACGTGCTTCAGCCCAGGCCTCCTCAAGTACGTTTTGATCAAGAGGACCTGGATACTAGCGTTGATATCGTTCATCCATTTATTGATATTTTTGTCATTGTCATGGTACCGATACGTCAGTCATATTTCTTTTGTGATTATATTTTGTATTTCGGAAGGTTTTACTGCCGGTTCTATGTATGTTAACTCTGTTCATGCTGTAACGGAGGCCATTGAAGATATTAGACAGAAAGAGTTTGCACTAGGGTTACTTACTGTAGGAGATGCTACAGGGAAGCTCTTGGCGGGTATCACGGGACTGTGGAACGAACCGATGCTTAAGAAACATTGCTTAGAAGAGTTGAAGTTAGGGATATATTGTTTTACCCGTCACTCGATGAAAAAAAGTTGGACTGATAGCCAACAATGAGAATAGTCAGAAACGTGCATGAAACAGCCTTTTAAGGTAAGAATTATGTAGTGTGAAACACTTTTTGGGGTTCCTGTGGCACAGCCGAGAAAGGACTTGGGACAAAGGAAGCCCAATATAGAAAGGAAGTCCGAATTCCGGTGGGTTTCCTGCGGAGGCCACATAAAACAAACCACCGTGGTTGATATATATAAAAATAAATAGGTTTCATTATTTAATATTATCTTTTCATTGAGCTCTCATCCTTACTACCGGTCTCACATCAACAATTTCCAGCAACAGTTTGGTCTCGGAGGCACACACTAATCCACATCAATGATTGTAAACTGCTTCTAGCAGGACGATAAGTCCTCCACATCTATCATTATAAATAGTCACTGAAAAGCCAAAGGCGAGTGTCTATCATCGTCTGTATATAACCTCGTTTCCAGGTCCTTTTTACGTCACCTGGGAACGAGGTTGCCATTTCCAGATGGTAGAGAAAATACTAGAAAAATATTGTATTCAAGACTCATGGTCACTTGGCAGCATGCACCGCGCGAAATATTGAATTTCGTGGACCACGAAAAGCGTACATTCAGACATTTTGATATACACCCATTTCAAAAATCGTTGTCGCACCCGAAGCTACAGTCCACACTCTGAATCCCGCAAAGGATGTCGGTAATATGAATTGTTATTTATTTCACGGTTTTTAAAGAAATATTTGTTTCATCATCCACCACTGCGGCACATTGATGTTCATATAACACAAACACGTACAACCAAAATATTCTATGAATACCAAGAGAATTAATACCGACATCCTTTGCAGACTTCACAGTGTGGACTGTAGCTTTGGTTGCGACCATTGTTGAAATAGGTGTATTTTACGAAGTGAGGGGAGGGGGGGAGGGGAGGGTGACTAAATGTTTCGTCAACACATGGCATACACACTATTTTATTGTTTGTAAATGTGAGAGTAAATAAAGCAAAATACAATATATATTATCTTTTTCATAAAAATGTTCATTACCTATTTACCCAAGGCAAAGTGGATTTCAGTGAATAACAACCGAGACAGAGTCGAGTTATTATTCACCGATACTCACTGAGCCTGAGGTGGATAATTATTTTAGTATAACTACACAAATGATTATTATTTCAAAAAGTGAAAATAACCAGCCTTTTTTGAAGAAAAACTTTTCATTTCTAATTTCTAGAAACGGTGTATAGGCGACTATCATGAAATAGTGTGAATTATTTCTCAACCAATCACCACAAGCGATATTTTATAATCACTTGTGTATTTATAGTAATCTGGGATAGAGTGCTGTTATACTGTTAAATATTATATCCATGAAATAAAATCCAATTGCTATTTTGGAATAGGGTTTTCCGATTTAGCAACTTTGGTACTAATAGTACCAGATACTAATTAGCATACGTGTTTACCATTATTAGAATTTCTAGGAGTTGCATGTCTTCAAAATATTACATTTTCTGAGTAAGAATAAAAAATAAGAACTACATTGCAGAAATAATGACAAATTAACACTGGTAGTATATCATCTGGCACTATTAGTGCCAAATCTGCCTTTGAGTATATAATAGAGGTACTTTAAAATCAAAACCTTATAGCCCAATAAAAGCACAAAATAAATACTATGCACAAAAGAAAACAATTGAATTAGCGTCTAATAGGGTGTATTACTTTGATATAGTGTGAAGTTATCACACAAATAATTTAAGGTTTATTAGCCTAACAACCATTCAACAACTTTGGGTTTTATTTCATGGTTTAAGTGTCTGTTCTGCTGTATTCATGCAAGTGATTTATATAATTCTGTACAAATTTAATAATACCCAAAGCTAACTAACAAACAAATATATACATATAAAATCATATCAAAATCACAAATTAAATAGGTTCTGGTCAGGTGACCTTGTCAATCAAAATCTAAGAGTAGCAAAATTACTAGGGTTTATTTGACTGGTTTGCAAGCCATGCTTACCAACCATCCAAACAAACTCTGTTAAAACTGTTGGCTTTTACTCCGATGAAGGGCTAAAGCTTGAAACGTCAGATAAGTTAAGTCAACATTTTTTACGGTGTTACAAATTTCATTCTAATACCTAACTTTAACAGAGTTAACTCTGTTATATTTCCAGGGGCCGGTTGTTCAAAGCTAGATTAACGCTAATCCTGGGTTAACTCTAAAGAAAACCTATAGAGTTAACCCAGGATTAACACTAAACTGGCTTTGAACAGCTTGGCCCAGAGCTTCAGTTTTAAGATATGAAGCCAAATATTTCAGAGAATGCATATTTCAACATTCTCTATCAATTCTGACCTTTTCTCTTTGCTACTCTTAGAATTTGTGATTGACAATGTCACATGACCTGCAAATGACCTATTTATAAGATCAAAACCTATCTTCTCTTCTTATAATTGAGATTGTTGTGAGAATCAACACCAACCTTTTAAAGATATCATAGTTCAAATTCAATGGTGGAGTTTAATGACAACTGTTTTGCATGATTTGAATGACAATTTGTTGATTTGAATGACAATTTGTTGATTTGAATGACAATTTGTTGATTTGAATGACAATTTGTTGATTTGAATGACAATTTGTTGATTTGAATGACAATTTGTTGATTTGAATGACAATTTGTTGATTTGAATGACAATTTGTTTGATTTGAATTACAATAGCTATCCCAGAAGGCATTATGGGTATTGTGAAAGTATAGAATAAAATACTTAAAATCCCATAATCCATTTCGGTCCCAAGTTCAGGCTTCTTTTAATGACAACTTTCATTGAATAAAGGCCCGGGCAAATGGTTTCAACATTTGCTTCAACATCTGTTCAATTTTGTTGAATGGCAATGATTAAACGCTTTTAAACTCTTTCAACATTGTTGAAACGTGTTAAATTGATGTTGAAAGAGTTTAAAAGCATTTAAACATTGCCATTCAACAAAATTTAACAAATGTTGAAGCTGTTTGCCCGGACCTTAAGCTGTAAATGCCTTGATTAAAATATTCATTTGAATAACATTATACAATTGATATAGAATAGCTGTATTTTAAAAACAAGCTGACGTTGATAATCCCCTCCCCTCCCCCAAGAAATAATAGCCTTATGTTCATGAGGAATTCCATTCGGTCCACATGAGAATCAAAGTAGACAATCCACAGTATCAATTCACAAAACATTTCAAAAACAATATAAATAAAACACTCTATAGATCACTTTCATAAACAATTGAAAATGAGTTTTACAAGTGAACACATATTTTAAAATCTTAGCATTGTCATATGGAAGAACCACCTGAACAGGCAGGTTTGTAAGGTTTCAGTGCTCCAGCTAAAATGCCAATGAAGTTATGCTCAATGAAAAATGTAGAGATTTGTATGTAATTTTCTGCTGAGGCCTATGTTGCCTCGTTTTGGTGTTTTTCTGATTTTTCAAATCCATAAAGCTTCTTGCAAATTTAGTCGTTTTTTTTCTCAAACTTTCACAAGTTATCGTTATGGTGAATGCCTATCATATGATAGCTACCCTTTTTCTTAAAACAGCAATTTTAAATATTATGATAATTGGTGACGGCTATTTATGAAAGTCATCTTTGCACATACAAATAAACATAGATGAAAGCAACTAGAGGGGAAAAAGGCCCTAATTACCATCTCAACCAAACAAAAACAACCAATGCCATTGTCAAAGAAAGAAAGTCTAAAGCGCAAGGTCAGTTACTGTGCGACTCGCCATACCATAGTCGGCTTACAAAAATGTTTGATGAATTTTTAACATTATTTTGACATTTTTTCATCTCAATGGACCAATCAGGAACAAGTTTATATCGAGAGGTGGAGACTTTAGAGACTTTGATGTCCGTAATTAATCCATTGAGATGAAAAAATGTCAAAATAATGTCAAAAATTCATCAAAAGTTTTTGTAATAACTACAGTACGGCGAGTCGCACAGTTAAACAAATTGTTGTCACAGCTGAAGCTACAGCCAACACTCAAAAGACAACAAAGGATGAAATTACACAGAAAGTTTCAGTGGAAAGTGTTTAGAAGAAATCTATAATAATAAAAACTAAAATAATGACGTCATTTGAATCATAGCAATAAAACACACACACAAACAAACAGAGAAAAATAAATAAATTTAGAAACAAAACAAAAAGAAACAAACATACAGAACAAAAACATGGGAAAACAAACAAATCAAACAGACAAAACAGCATGCAATTTAACTTGAAAGTAGTCTATTTTAACCAAACAAACCATTATTACACAGATTAAATAAATGTAAGTTAATGAAAACTAAATGTTTTATACAAGTTACCATCACAATCACCTTAATGACCAGAGATAATATCCCCATTTGCAGAATCATTGTCGGGTTCAAAATCACTTAGCATAGAAGCTAAGACAGCTAGGATGTATGTGTAATTGGAAATCAACTAAGTTTCATGTAATAATAACAATAATAATTGTTATAAGCTAAGCTCAATGCTCTTACATAAATCAATCAATAAATTATTGAAAAATTTTGAGTTTAGATTTAATAGAACTCTTTACCTTCCTTGTTTGTTGTCCCATTTCAGATCAAGTGATGCTACACTTGGGAATTGTTTCTTTTACATGTAAAAGATATAACACGTTCATCATAAAAGAACAATTCTCAAGGGAATGACATGTGGTCTGAAATGGGCAATTTGCATACAGAGGTAAAGTGGTCTATTGATGTAGTCGGATAAATCGTTTGGATGTTTATCAGAAGAAATGTTATCTCTGATTCTTAACCATTCACATATTCAGGATCTACATGACAAATAAGTGAAGCTATTTGACTATTTTAAGGCTTTCCCTTGATCCTTGTGGTCTGACAGTGAGCACACTAGAACTGTGAACACTTGGTTTCTTTGTTTTATCTAACATCCCTTGAGAAAATACTTTAGAGACAAGATTTCTTATGAACACTCAGGGCTTGAAATAGAAAAACAAAACATGATTCTTGGTAAACTTTGACTGCAGTTTCATTATCCATTTGGCAGTTCATAATGATTTTTGCCTGACAAATCTTAATTTTGACCTTGCATTTGGCCATTGGCAGGCAGCTATTTCAAGCCCAGCTCAGTACAGTGGAACCCCGCCTTACGGCCACCCGTTTAAACGGCCACCCCGTTATTGCGGCCAGTTTTTTAGGTCCCAATGAAATGCATGTCAATACATTTTCTATAAAATTTACCCGCTTAATACGGCCACCCTGTTAATACGGCCACTTTGGGCTGTCCCTTCGGTGGCCAGATTAACAGGGTTCCACTGTATATTTGAACTCAATGCTTTTAGATGTTCTTAAGCAGTAGAATGTTTAGAAAAGAAAAACTTCAAGTGTTCAGGTTTGAGTATCCTCACACTAGCTTCTATGTTCTATCTATTACAACCAGACAATGATTCTGCAATAAACCTTTTGAGCTTATAATGATATATATAATAGAAGGCAGGCCACAATGAAAAACTCACACAACCTCACGCAGACCAGCATATGCCGCAGCAGAGAGTGCACCTAAAAGAAAACACACACAACAACAAGTAAATACAATGAAAAGCTGCAAAGCAACCACTTATATCTAGCCCAGAATCAGGGATTCTGGCATTATGCGGAGGAAAAATCAAAATTATGCGGAATTTTTTTCGGAAGATTATGCGGAAGAAACGATAAATTATGCGGGATGATGTATCGCTTAAAACTTAAAGGAGCACTTGGACGAAAACGCCCGGATTTTGAAAAGTCCCAATAAACGAATTTTTTTGCTTGTTTAAGACTAAATACTAACCCAAAAATGCCTTGCTAAAGTATTTTTGTAGAAATTCGTACGCGAAGACCGATAAAATCGCGATTTTCTATTGTATTTTTGTAATCAGTAATATTACACCAAGAGGAATGGGGTCGAGTGACGAATGACGTCATTTACTCCATGGTTTCACAACAACTCTCGTGGCTTCAAAGGATATGCGCCGGAATTATTATAATCAAGAACGTTTATGAAATGTCAGAAGATTTGGAGAACTTTTTTTCTCTATTTCAAGACAATCACAAGATTTGAAGATCAGTCGTGGAGTACTTGACGCCATAAGTCACGCGTCACGCAATTACCACAGGTCAGATTTCATTTGGCAGTGAGTTTGAGTGGCGTGTTTTCAAAGCCTTATTTTTCCGCAATAGGTGAATTTTAAGCTATTTTTTTTTATACATAGTTCTTAAGCAATCACATTAGAGTAATATTAACCTAGACAAATTCGTTTATTGGGACTTTTCAAAATCCGGGCGTTTTCGTCCAAGTGCTACTTTAAAACAAAACTAATTACACTTACTTTAGCTCTACTATTTTGGTTCTTTTTTACACATAAATGTCATATCATTCGTTTTTTATCAATAATTCAAACTAATAACAACACTATAACCTAAAGAAACGATTGACTAACGATTTCCGTTAAACGTTCCGCCATCTTGGAAAACCGCCAAACAGCATGAAGCCTGGGCCGAGATACAGGAAGCCCAATACTATAGAAATAAAAACAAAATGGCGTCGCTTCGAAGGCTGGTTCAGTGTAAGCCGTGAAAATGAACAATTTGTACTTCGTACGAGTGTAACAAAATGGCAAAAAACTATTCAAGCAAGCAAGGGAGATAATTAATATATAAATATCTATTGTTTTATCTATTTAATTTGTTTTATTGGTGCTTTTATCTATTTTTTTTTTTGGCAAATTATGCGGGATTATGCGGAAAGTAGTCAATTATGCGGGTCCTCACCTCCGCATAATGCCAGAATCCCTGAGAATGGTCTGAAATGGAGAATTTGCATATGGAGGTAAAGAAGCCTATTTAGTAAAACGACAGGTAACATTTGGAAGAATCAAAATGTCTATTTTTTGGGACAACTTTTATGAGACAGACTGTTAAAACACATTGTAAATAAATTACAAAATTATTTAAAATTCGCCTTTCCGGAATTCATGAGGGGACTGGGGCCGAGTGAAAAATTGATCTAATATCAAAATGATCCCCATAAAACATAAATAAAAATAAAATAAAACATACAAACATTAGTATTATTACTGAGTTTGAACATGTTTGGATAAATACATACTGAAATAAAAGATTCTAAAATTTGCAAAATTAAGAGAGAATGTATGGGGTTTATGGACAGCGTCCCCAAAAACCATACATTCTTTTATTTTTATGATTTGGTTAAAGCCCATAAACCAGTTAGTATTTGCCCAATCATTATAAAACTTGATAAACGTAATAATTTTAGTGTGGTCTTTCATGTGATGGGGTTTGTTTCTTATAGGGTTCGTGCTGATGTCAGTAAAAAAAATCTAAGGAGTATTCAAGGAGTTTTCAAGGACCAAAAAGTAATTTTTAAGTACTTTTTGCAACAACTTTGATATAGAAATGATATTCCTGTCATTGTTAACGTCGCACAGAATGAACAAATTTTATCACAATTTACCTAGAATTCAGGAGTTTTTAAGGAGTTTTTGCTGATTTTCTAAAATTCAAGGGCTTTTCAAGTGCCCTTAAAAACGTAAATCAAATCTAAATAGTTTTTAAGGAGTTTAAGGAGTAGCACGAACCTTGTTCTTAATTAGATTAATATTTCTACACTCGTTCCCAGTCCCCTCATGAATTCCGGAAAGACGAATACTGACCTGCTACTGGCATAGTGATAATCCATGCCAACACAACATTCCTGAATATTGACCAATCAACATGCTCCTTGGACCTGACACGCCCTACCATGACGACGGAGCCAACCTTACAATGGGTAGTACTGATTGGGATCCCAAGATTGGAAGCCAAAAGAACAGTGACAGCTGAACCAATCTCAATAGTGAAACCACTACAAACAAGTAACAAGTGACAGGATTAATATTAATTTGCTTATAAAGCGCTTATTCAAGTACAAAATTATAATTTAAAAGCTAATTTGAACAAGCATGTTTTCAGTTTTGATTTGCAAATGGATAAATTTGAGATGTCTCTAATAGAAGTATGTAAGGAGTTCCAGAATGAAGGAGCTGCAACTTTGAAGCATCGCTGACCATGGGACTTGAGATTATATGATCTAGAGTTTGGAAGCAAATGTGAGGATGATCGGAGATTTCTGGTAGGTTGATAAGTAGTCAGAGTGATACATTAGTACATTTTATAGATTTTGATAAAAATGTATCTCCAATGCTGATCTAGAGTAACATTAGAGCATTAAAGTGTGGCACTTATTCAAGGGTGGCCAGCATAATTAGAGCTCAAGAGAGTTGCTTCTATTAACTCTCTCTTGATTTTCACTTATATTACCGTGTTTTCTTGAGTTTAACTCGATTTTATTCATTAATTCGCCTTCTAAGTATCATTGCTCTCTAAAGATGTTCACATATTCTAGAAATTTTCTTTTATCTCCTTGTCTTTGGTGAAAACCTCTTCAAGCAAGTATTCAAATTAGCTGCCATTATTCGACATCTTCAAGCCGTTCTTCTTAAAATAGTTGGGCATTCTTCGAAGATTTAGGGGAAAACGATCTAGAGTCAAGAATCATTCTTTAAATCCAGTGGAGCCACGGATCCTGTCTAAACAAGATCAATATCCTCATAGTAAGTAACATTTCTATATAAACAACAAAGATCTAACTAAAAATCAACAATAGTTTTACCTTGAGGGAGTGATAGGGGTAAGATCTTCTCCTACTGTTTTAATAACACGCCTTCCCCATACCCATAGACCAATAGAGATGCCAACACCACCATATAACAATATCCATATAGGAATATCAACTTTCTGTTGGATTTGTCCATCACGGAAAGTAGTCCATAATGAGATCAGTGGACCAATACAATTACTGTGAGAAGAAAGAGATATTTAATAATAATAATAATGAATATAATACGTAGTATATACAATATGAGCAGCCGATCTGTGTGCAATGAACGGCGATGAACCAAGATGCTTCAATTTTTAATGATAATTATATAGAACATAACCATGAGCAACATTCTACATGGGTGGCATGAGTGGCCTAGCGGTGAAAACGTTGGCCTTTCACCACTGTAACCTGGGTTTGATTCCCAGCTAAGGCGACAAGTGAATAGAGTCTGTTTGATGTGTTGTTCTCTCTCATGCCATGAGGGTTTTTCTTTGGGTTATCTGGTTTTCCTACCCCCGTAAAAATCAACATGTGAGCAGAGTTGTGTGTTGTAAATATGGAATGTAGTGTTAGTGAGTGTGAGTGTGAATGTGAGTGAACCTTGCGGAAGAGCCCCAACGGTAGTGATGGTTGTAAAAAATGTTTATTTAGACTAAATATCCTTTATCGCTATTCATCCACAGGGATGTTAGATGTTAAAGATCCCTGTAGAAACAATGGATACTAGGATATAATGATATGATAACAACGAAACCATAACAACAATCTTATCTCTACACAACCATAATGCCTTCTGTTTTTAGGGGGTAGATATTGTAATTCAAATTTGTTTGACTGCAATAACGCCCCCCCCCCCCCCCCCCCAAAAAAAAACACAGAAGGCATTTGAATACACCATTTTCCATATTCTCCTACCTAACATCATTGCCGCCATGAGCAAAAGCACCAAAGCATGCTGTCATAATTTGCAGCATAGCAAACAGTCGACCAGTCATGGGTTCGTCTTTAACAACACTCTTCTGGACTTGCATACCCATGGAATAGGAACGAAGTCTA
The DNA here is from genome assembly GCA_949775045.1 of Metridium senile. Taxonomy (NCBI): domain Eukaryota; kingdom Metazoa; phylum Cnidaria; class Anthozoa; order Actiniaria; family Metridiidae; genus Metridium; species Metridium senile. Next base: position 6,822,714 of record OX459101.1, on the reverse strand, counting down.
ACATCGCCAATGTGTGCATCATTTCCAAGCGTGTCAGGGTTATCATTTCCAATTAGTTGTTTTTCATCCAGAGGACTAAGTGTAGCAATGGTTGCATTTGAGATCATTTTATCTTCCGTTTCTTCATTATCGACTTCTAAGTGAACAGCAGTCCCATTACATTCTGAAGAGAGAGAAAAAACATAGAATTAATACATAAAAGCCTACATAAAAAAACCCAACAGTTTCCAGGTCAGGCTGAAATGGTATATACCGTCGCTTGCATTGAAGTTTTTGAATATAATATTTTTTTAAAGAAATAATCTTACTTTAATAAAACTTCCATTTCTAACATAGAATGTATTTTCGTGTATTTTTGATGTTTGTCACAAGTTTTTCATAACTTACTTTCATAAATCATAAATGACAAGCTTGGACAGTCTAGAGCCAAAATCACTTCAAATAACGGCCACTTCAGACACTTTTGTTTCCACGAAAAACAATTGCGATGAGAAAATAAGTTTGCAGAGCCATGAAGGGGTTGTAATCAATCCATGCTATTAATTTCCCCTTCACAGTTCCCTGAGCCAGCTTGAAAGGCATTTGCATAGAAGCAAGATGAACGTTGAGAAATGTGAAGAGGAATATTTGAGTCATTGTAAGGGTTTGTACTCTTTTGAAGTTTCTAAATTCCATGACTTTTTCCATGACCATCAAAGCCCTAGTGGTGACAAGGATTACCCAGAAGACACTAGTCCCTCTCAGTTAAAAAGACACAGGAAACCCACTTCAAACATAATTAATGTGATTTTTATTGGGCCGCTATTTTGTGTCTTACTCGATTGTTTATCACTAGCTAAAGTGATGATATTAAATTGTGTGTTTCATATTTATTTAAGGAATAGAAGTTATATTTTTAGTATCAGGTTAAGGTTACAGTCTAGTTTCAGACCTATAATCTGGCCAATTTTTTTTTATTTCAGGAACTTTTTAGTCGATGAATAAACCTTCGAATAAAATCAAAATGTTTTGAAAATGTATTTTCCTTAGCGAGATATTTAACGAAACGTATTTTATGGCCAAATAAATATAACAACGAAAGTGTCATAATTCGTCCTAATCGCAGTGTTGCGTGATTCAATCCTGTGGAGCTTTTTACGGCAAATTATTATAATCAGCATACACAACTTGCAAGACTGTTTACAGTTCGGATATATGTTGAAAGTTTTACTTTAAAACCCGCTTAAATATCGCTTACATGTCAAAGAGAGAGAGGAAAAACCCTTGGAGTTGGTTGGTTCGGTGACCTTTCGTGATCCCGATGACAGATAGAGGACTCAATGTTTACACAACTTCAAAGCCTTATAACTTTGTTCGAGTTTAATGCGTATAACACAACTTTGAGCGAATTGATCTAAAAACGTTTTCAACCAAATAGCCTGAAAAATGCCATGTAGCATTATCAACTCAACAAAATTCAAAACGTGTGAGCGTTTGATGAATAACAGCTTAGTTTCAGATTTATGATCAAAAGTTTCGAATTTCACAAAAATAATTGAATCTTCGGCTTCAACTCTAATTTATATCTAAACTAAGTGAAATATTGACAAAGCCTCACACGTTTTGGAAGGCACGTATGTGCTGATTGACATTATGCAGAAAAGGGGACAATACAATGAGAACTTTTTTAGATCAATTCGCTCAAACAAAGACGGTCGTTTTGAGTTTAAAGCATCACAACTCTTTATACATTAACATTTTGGTAAAACAAATTACACAGGCGTATTCTATGGTTATTTAGCTTTAAAATGATGTGTAAATCTTTGAAATATTATTTAATCTGACAAGCTAATGATTTTTGTGGTTACTCCGTTATACGGAGTACCACTTTGTCATCACGCTGTGTAAGTCCGTCTGTAACAATAGAATGTGACGTCACGATAGATGACGTCTCTGCCCCAAGGCCTAGGTCGGTACGCGCAAATAAAGGTACTTTTATGTACTTTTAGTCGTTATTTCTTTTAAAAACTTAATCGATTAAGGAGATCCTATTTCAAGTTTCATCTGCCGGATAATTGGAGGGAAAAATTCTTTTTTTTTATAAAGACGAGGATATCTTGGCCGGAATGATCCGCCGTTAGCGAAGTCCTTTCACTGCTTTCACAGAAGATGTGCCACGCCAGCAGAATTGCATTCGCTTCGGTATATTATCAAGCACTTTCAAACAGAAATCTTGAGTTTATATTGATTAATGTGCTATTTTTGTTCTTCATAATGTCAGAGAACGTGACTTCCTTCACGAAGCCTACAAAGCGAACACCGTCAACACGACATAAAAACATTCAGATCGGCCTGTCTGAAAACCACTCTCAACAGCCCAAATCGCCTCAAAAATTACACAAATTGCTTAAATAACTATCTATCTTTCTTGTTCTGACGTTGAATTTTCAAGAACAACTTCAAGTTTTCGAAGCATTCAAGTTTTCGAACTCTATATCCATTATCGCATACTCAAATCTTCGTAGCGGCGCTTTGGGGGGAGGGGACGGGATGAAATGTCAACACTTTGTAACACAGGCATCCCGGTACATAGAAATATATGTCGAACAGATTCATACAGCCCAAAATCCATCTTTATTTTCATGAAGTTTATTTCTCAAAAGGTTAATCTTGATAATAATGTTTCTGAGATTTAGTTTTCATTTTCTCAATAAAAACATTATGAAATTTGGGATAAGGCCATTTCTCATTAAAATAACCTAAAATTAGTCATAAATGATTTACGTGCATATGTTTATTTTTGTGCACATTTTAAACATTTTGTAAACATTAATCAACCAATTTAGTTCCTCCTCACCTTCGGGACTTTCCAAAGTAGCCGGGTTGGCCGCAGAAAAGAGGTATAGAATAGGTATATAGGAATAGATTTGGAGCTTTTTATTCTGACCGCCTAATAGAGGGTGACCACTTAATGGGTGACCGCTTAATAGAGGTACCACTGTATATGTATTGTGTATGATCTATGTATGATACATTATGAATAGCTGTTATTACAGTTATATGCAAATGATTTCAAACAATGGATTCAAATTGAGGCTTTCGGGCAAACCTATTGTTTTCGCCCGAAAGCCTCCACTTCAACCCATTGTTCAAAATCATTTGCATATAACTGTAATAACAGCTATTTCAATCCCTCAGAATCCCTTCTGTTCAGTAGCACGAGTAATCGCTCACAGAGCGTCTAGTTTCCATTTAATCTAATTTTAAAGTAGGTCTATAATTATTTTTCTATTTATTTTAACTTCTACTCTAAATTCAAAAGCCACTCGAATAGCATTGCAGCATTTCACTGCAGAAACTTATAGTGTCATCATTTCTAACACTTAACTTAACTAAACAAGTGAGAGTAACCACATGAGCTCTTTGAGCTCCTTTAATTTTACTGAGACACCCCGCGAAGGTGGACTGTAACCTTAAGCATTGTTTTCAATGACTTTCCATGTCCCTCAACAAAATTCAATGACTTTCCATGGAAAGCGAAAATACAAAAATTCCATGCCTTTCCAGGATTTTCATGACCCCTACAAACCCTGTTGTAACTGTTTGCAATCTCACCATCCTTATTCTTGTTTCCGTCCTTCTTTCCATTTTTCTTACTTTTCTTTTTTGTTGAACCATTTTTGATTTCAATACCAAAGGGTTCTTCTGCATCTGACGTCGGAGTGCACATAACAGTGTCATCTACTGCGACCTCACGGATGATTTTCCGTTGCAAATAGGGTGCAACCAAAAATTTGATAATAAGTGCAGTCAGGATTGCACCTCCAATTGTGAGGATAAAAACACCATATAAGGGAATTTCGTTAAAATGGAGCACTGTGGAGGGAAATATCGACATAATTAGTGAGTGCGAGTGTTTGAAGAAAAATGATATCTGCAACTTAGTAGTAGTCCACAAAGTGGTTGTGATGATGGTAATAATGATAATAAAGATGGTGTTGGAGCAAAAATGGAGCACTGTCGAGGGAAATATCGACATAATTAGTGAGTGTTTGAAGAAAATGTTATCTGCAACTAGTAGTCAACAAGGTGGTTGTGATGATGATAATAATGATAACAAAGATGATGATGATAGTCACAAAGATTACAACAACACTGCTAATAGCCATGACATTGATCATGATGAAATGATGAGGGTATGATGATGATAGTCACAAAGATTAAAACACTGGAATTAGTCATGACATTGATAATGATGAAATTATGATGAAGATTTGATGATGATGGTGATGATGATGATGGTAATGATAATGATGATGTGATGATGGTGATGATAATGATGATGATATTGATGATGGTGATGATGATGGTGATGATGGTGATGCTAATGATGTTGACTATAAAGATGATGTTGTGATGATGGTGATGATGATGTTGATGACGATGGCAATATGATGACAATGGCAATATGATGACAATGGCAATATGATGACCATGGCAATATGATGACCATGGCAATATGATGACCATGGCAATATGATGACCATGGCAATATGATGACCATGGCAATATGATGACCATGGCAATATGATGACGATGAAGAGGAAGGTGACGATGAAGAGGAAGGTGACGATGAAGAGGAAGGTGACGATGAAGAGGAAGGTGATGAGATAGAGGATGCCAATGATGATGTGAAGTAGGAAGAGGATATTTTTGAGGATCACAATATTGATCTTGATTTGAACCCAGAATTAGGCAGGATTTGTTTTTCTGTAAAAGAATCCTTTCATTCACACACAATGTCACTACTACATTTCAATACACTTACTGTGTGATCCTTTGTAAAAGACAGAAAATAGATTAATGAGCATTGTAAATGCATAAAACATAGGGAGAAACCTCAGTCCCCTTGCAAAGGAATCTTCCTGAAAAACAAAAACACAAAAAAGATTGAAATATCTAACTTTGGAGAGGGTGACCAAGGGGGGGGTCGTCATCACGTTTCACGAATCGATATTTATGATATTCACGCATCACGTACAAATTTAAGTCACATTCAACATACTATTCACTCACACTAAATTGTTCATTATTTTCACGAATCACACACTTATTTTAGCCTAAATCATGCGTCACGTGTTACCCCTTGGCCACCCTTTTTCGGATATATGCATGATTTGTCATAGGCGATAGAAAATGGGTCATTCCAAGATCCAAGAATAGCTGAAATAACTGGTGATTCTGTTTTTTATTGTTGTAAAGAACACAGGGGTGTTCTTACATGCTATTTTGTCTGTTTGATTTGTTTCCCTTGTTTTTGCTCTGTATGGTTGTTGTCTTTTTGTTTTGTTTCTAAAATGTTTTTGTTTTGTTCTTGTTTGATTGTGTGTGTGTTTGCTTGTGTGTTTGTTTGTTTGTTTGCTTGTGTGTTTGTTTTTGGTTGTGTGTTTGTTTGCTTGTGTGTTTGTTTGCTTGCTTGTTTGTTTTTGCTTGTGTGTTTGTTTGCTTGTGTTAGTTTGTTTGTTGTTCATTGATGTTTATTTGTTTTTGAAATAGGTGAGTACTTGTGACAAAGTCTTACCTTTTTTAATATAAAATGGTTGGTTAATAGAAAAAGAGATGAGCTAATTAGACCAGACAGCAGTGGAGAAATCACCCATGAACCAGCTAGAAAAAAATAACATAAATGCATCCATTAGTAAGTTTTCCCGTCTGATGTCCAACTTATAAGAGTGAATGGTCTGAACCCAGCTGTAGGTGATGTTGATGAGTTGAGATTGTCCAGGTTTGAGTCATAGCATCATATACTACCAAGAACAAAGTGCTATGCCTATTTTCTTTTGTGAAAAAATGAGTGGCAATCAATCAACTATTTACAAGAAGGTTTAAGAATTTGAATAGAGAAGAAAAGTTGTAAAGCATTCTTTAAATAAAGAAAAAAAAAGAACCGTTTGCATTTTTAGACTCAGGCTTTTCCATATACGGAAATCCGAGTAATTATAAAACTCATGGATAATTCTTGAGAAATTGACAAGAGAAATCATAGCTGTGAAGAAGGTTGTGTAATAGATACAAAATCATCCTGATTTGCATAAGTTTTAACTGGAATTTTGTCAGCCACATTTATTTTTATCTTGACAATTTTATTAAAATATGAAAGAACTAACATTGGAGTTTCATAAGTACTATACAACATTCATGTCCGATCTGTATGAGATATATCGGCTGCTAATACTGTATATATTACTTACCAATCTTTGCAAATGTTTTCCATTTCACTCCATCTAGTCCATGTGCAACTAGAGCAAAGCCCATTGTTGCACCTACCACACTGTGCGTCCCAGATACGGGTAAGTTAAAAAACGTTGCAATTAATAACCACACGCTTGTGCCAGTCAATGCTGACAGGGAGCCAGCCATTACGAGGCTTTCAGTGCCGTTAAAGGAATTAATATCAATGATGCCCTTCCGAACAGTATCTGAAAGATGAATAGAACAAATGATGATGATGACAATAATGATAATGATGACAATAATACTGAGAATAATGATAACAATTATAATGATGATATACTGAGATATTGCCTCACATATTCACAGAATTTCTCTTCAAACTCTGCCATATTGGATCTTGCGAAAACTGGAACTAGTTCAGTGATTGGTCAGATTGGTCACCTAACATGTATCTAATAATCTACCGCTGTTGCTCTTACATTCTGTTCTGTTTTCACTGGCACAGCCAAGCGCAAGCACAAGAAAAAAGTAAAAATTTTGATCCCTTGCGCTTGTGTTTGTCGTTGCGCTGGATGGTTTTCATGATGAAATAAGCCCTGTGATTGCTTGCACTTGTGTTTGTGTCGCTAGTGAAAACCAGGCTTAATTGTATGGTAAAGGCCCGAACGGATGTTGAGGGAAATGTTTAAGCCATTTTACCGTCATGACAGCAGTTACAAATATCAAAAAAATGTAAGTAGATATGTTATTCATTTGTCTCACGAATGTTTTATATTTGCAATGTTGAGTTTTGACAGCGGCCGCTCAATCCTCTGATGAAGAATAGCAGTAACAGTCAAACTGTAGCAGTACAAACTCATGACATTCCTGACATTCTACTAAATCCAGCATCCATGATGGATCACCATTTTGATTGGCAGCAGCAAAAAGAAATAATTTTGACAAGCTGTAAATATGTTAACTTTCAGTTTGTAGAATGATGTTCAGCACTATGGTAGACAAAAAGATTTAGTCTTATTGAATATGTCTGTCACCTTAATAAGTCATGCACGGCTTGAACTTATTATACAAAACTATTGTTATTGGATTTTAAGTTATTACAGCCCTATTCTTATTTTATTTACACCGGAAAAAAAATCATCTTTCTACTACATTTATCTATGAAATGAGAACTTAACAAGCCTTAAATTTTCTTACTTTCGATATTTTTTCGGTTTTCAATAAAAAAAGATCATAATTTGTAAAGATCTGTTGTAAAGGTCAAATAATAGCTAGTGGGTGTTCAATGTCAGGACGGTATTAAACATTCAAATTATGTAATATTTTTACAACATTTTTATCACTAATTTTCTCAACAGAATAGGTTTTAAACGCGTTATTTAATCGCTCTTAACAAGTAAATAATTTATATATAAAGCTGAAATAAAAAGCTTTTAATGAAAAACACAAAATACGGCAAAATGTATTACTTCACTGACGTAATTCACTATATACAGATTCCGCCATTGTTATGATATTCGAGCACAATGATCCTACGATGAAAATGGCGCTTTTTTTCTGAAATGTAAGCATGGACTTGAAAATCAAGCCTTGACTGGTCAAAATGCTAAATGCTAGGATTGCCGACCGGCTTAATCACGAAATCACATCAATATAAACAAACAAACATCGTCAATGCAAACACAGATTGTGATGGCGGCCATACTTCTAATAATGTACATATTAAATAATGCCCGTGCTGTAGTTGATTTTCTTTGTATGTTAAGAGCCGAAGGTGAAAATTATTTGCTATAAACATCGTTGATTTTGAATCAAATACTCACCAGAGACCCTCGCACCGATCAGCACTGCACCGGCTACTTCGAATATGCTCGCGATAATGCAAGCCTGCTTGAGAGTCAGGACTTTCGAACCGACCGAAGTTCCAAACGAGTTCGCCACATCGTTTGCTCCGATGCCAAACGCCAATACAAAAGCTAGTATAAAACCCACTACAATAACCCATATGTATTCCGAACTTTGTGGTTCAATCATATTGGAGTTTCTTGTTTATATGGGAAGTCTTTGTAGCAGTGAAAGGATTTGATATCGGTAAACACACACGTGGAGAAACGTCCACGAACACGTTCTTACTCCTCGCAAGTCGTCTTTCAAGTACTCATGAATCCGTTGACTTTGGTAACTGAAGGCAGAACTCCTCCTCTGTTGGTAACACAGGTTTAACTGGAACTCGAGATGAATGAACGATGCAAATAAGTATCTCGGCAAGCCGGTTTGTGTGTCCACGTCCCGGTGGAGTTCAAACTCAACAAAAGCCCCCTGTCTTAAAAATCGTTAAAATTAGACCCAAAATCTTTCACGAGGTGACCACTCTCGCTGTGGTGTTGAACAATGAATACGAATGACCCTTTAGGTGCCAAATCCAGTATCACAGAACTCAAAAATGCCGAAAAAATGGATCCTCTCCTATACGTTCTATGTAAGATTACACGTGGGAAGGTCAGCCTTCGCGCCCTTCGAAGCATCACGGGAGCTTTTCAAATTCCCATTTTTGGCGGTAAATATTGATGGCATTGTGTTCGATCAGGCCATAGTTAACAATGATCAGGCTATGGGATGAATCATCATTAATCAAACAGGCAAATTTTGTCAAATTGTAGTTCCAGCTGTTCAAGTCAGGAAATACATTTATAAATAAAATTTCAAACGACATTGAATTATTTCAGAATAATTATTATAACATAGGCAAGTAGAATCGCGCGCTCTGATTGGCTTATTTTCTATTGACAAGAAATGGATATCCCATAGAGATATCCCATAGAAATTGAAATTGAAATTGAATGTGAGGCTTTCAAGTTCGCTGTTGCAAATTTTTACTTTTTTTTGCGACAAAAACAAATTAAAATGGCCGCATTGGACGACAGCAACGACTTTCCTGTTTTGCTTTCGAGTATTTGAAGAAAATTTTGAGCCAGTGGAGGAAAAAGGCGAAAAACTTCGAGAAAGGTCGACCAAAACCTACAAAAATTTGCAAATAGGTGGCGAGCATTGGTTGTTTTTGCATACATTTTAATAAGCAAAAGTTGAGAAAATCAAATCAGATTGCAAAAACTCCAGAGAGAATACACAAAAAGGGTGTTATTTTAATTCTCTAAAGAATATAAAGCTCGTTCACATACCTCGATAATAGTTGAAAACAATAGTTTTAGTTTTTATCTTTCCTTGTAAACAACACGGCGGTGAGTTGAGCTATCTTTTGCTGAGAGATATCGTTGCTTTTCAGTTACTTTTAAAAAGCTGTAAAATTCACGATAAGTTTTTCTACAAAGTTAACAACGTTTTTGAAGTCAGGAAGTGTTCTTGTCTTTCTTTGTCTGCATACAAAAGGTTCAAAAATCTTGGAAAAGGCCGTTTTTTCTCGATTCAAAGTTCTGTCAGCGATCATCATGCTTTCATGTCTTTCATCTTCTTCATTAAGTACGACACAGATAAATTAATTCCTCCAACTGCAGTTTACGGTGATTTCGTTTAAAGTTCTTATTATTGTTTATCGAAAAATAAGAGCTTTCAAAGGCTCTTTTGCTCGATGCAAACGTCCACAAGACGAATTTCAACTCGTTTTAACATCAATTGTGGCTCACTTCAGTTTGTGTGAGTGTAAAACTTGTTTTTTGTTTCTTGACTTTCTCTGATGTAGAGGTATAAACAAAATCCTTTGTCTTTAAACGATCTTTGATTTGGAATGATGAAGAAAGCTGCCATAATTTCAATATTTTGGCATTTAAATCACTGTAGGTTTGTCGAAGCAGCCGTGACAGGCATGCTGAATGAAAACCGGTTTCTGACAACCCGCTCTTTTTCAGTAAAACTGGGAAGCCATTTGAAAGCAACGTACGCGCGTCGTTAATTAAATTAAAAAAATATTACTTTTTTATCGAAAATAATTGTGGTCATATAATAAAATTCTTATTAACTGAGCTTGGTCGGTCTGTACAGGAGAATCTTGACCTTGGTCGGGTCCTCATTGCGTTCGGTCTGTTCTTTCCGACTTCACCCAAGATTCTCCTGTACAGACCTCCCGCTTGGTTAATAAGATCGTATTATTTTACTGAAAAAAGGGCCTATGTTATAAAAGAAATGGTCGATAATTAGCGTGCGTATATCCAGTTCTGAAAGCACTCTGGTAGCTAGAGTCGCACTCGGCTAAAGCCTCGTGCGACTCTTACGCTACCATCGTGCTTCCAGAACTGGATATACGCACGCTAATTATCGACCATTCCTTTAATAAGGAACAAAAGCTGAGTTTATCGTGTAATATTAAATTTGATATTTAATTTTATTTGGGTTGATATTTTTCATACTTTGTCTAAACTATAAACGTAGTCAAATAATGAATTTCCCCCGGCTTCTTCATTGAAATCATCTCTATTTTTACAGTGAGGGATACTCGAACCGTGAACACTTGACTTTTTTTTCTGTTACTATCTTCTGAACATTTTACTGCTTCAAAACATCTAAACATGAAGCAGTTAGTTTAAATACAGTAAGTGTTTATAATACATCTTATCTATTCGCTCATGGATTGTGGGTTAAAGGAGGGGGCATAAGGGTTTGTGGTGATGCGGTTTCGCGTTATTTTTGGTGCGGTTTTACGGGTTTTTTTCATTCATAACTGCGATTTTGCGGTGTCGCAAATCTTGCGGTTGCGGTTTTTAGCAAATTTTGGTGCGATTGTGCGGTTTTTGTCGATTTGTTTGTGCGGTTTCCAATACCCCCTTACGCCCCCTTGTTAAAGTTACAACCTCGTTCCCAGGGCCCTCTCCCTTCGCTTTTGGGTGGCCCTGGCATCGGCTGCCCACGTGACTCAGAACACCCTGAAATTCCGGGTGTAATAAATTAGCATAAATTACGATTCATATACTTCAAGATACGCCTAAGCCAGTGAGATTATATCACTATTTAGGCAAGTCAAATTTAATTGATATTAAACATTGTTGCCTTCTTTAGATTTAAACTGCTTCAAAGTTACTTTCTATTGTAAATTTCAAATCATTTATCAAATTTCAACAACGGCTTCAACAGAGCGATCTGGCCGATCTGAACCATGTCACTTATCACTTGTGGCTTCTCATGATATTTTATGTGTCACGCAATAAATAAATTGTCATGTAGATTGCTAAACAGTCTTTACTTTTACGTGAAATTTCGTACAAACAGATATAGACTTTCATCATTATGAGAGATATAAAAATTAGAGACTGTCATCTCCCAATAACGAAAATCTCTACCAGCTAGCTGTCAAAACATATCACTCACACTTCTGGACAAAAGTTCAAACTGTCTTTCAAAACCACATATAAACATACGGCCTATTTCTACATAAAACTATTTTGTGGTTTATTTTTCTATCTCTTGTAACCAAAGAACCTTAGTAATATTGATTCAAGTTGTTTTCACTCTTATTTTGCAGCCATAGCTCTCTGAAAATGTCATTGTACAATTTTGATCAATTTAAGTCTGTTGCTCGTCAAAATTTCCCATGACAGTTGAAAAACATTATTGAAATGAATGGACCAATGAGCAAACAGAATCGACCAGCCGATGCCAGGGCCATTTCCCGCCCCACCCAAAAGCGAAGGGAGAGGGCCCTGGGAACGAGGTTGGTTAAAGTTAGTTACAATAAACACAGTGTCCCAGCATGGTAGTCGAGTGTTTCGGCTGTAAAACTAGATTAACACGAGGGGGGGGGGGGGGGGGGGGGGGGGCGTAAGGGCTTGCGGTGATGCGGTTTCGCGTTACTTTTGGTGCGGTATTGTTTTTTCTTTTCATTTATACAGTGTATCTGCGGTTTTGCAGTTTTACAAATCTAGCTGTTCTCGGAGTGTGTCGCACTCTGAAGCCTGCAAAGGATGTCGGTATTTCTTCTCTGGTTATCATTTCTTCATAGCATATATATTATGGTTGGACGTGTTTGCGTTATGTGGCCATAGCAAGTTGCTGCAGTGGTAGATGATGAAACAATTTTATTATTAAAAAACGTGTAACAAATCACAAATTATGTTTATATTACCGACATCCTTTGCAGGCTGAGGCTACGTTTACGCGGTACCGGACGAATTTTTGACCGTTAAAAAAACATCCGCTTAGGGGTTCCGTTCACACGGGACCACGCTAAACGAGCAATAATTTGGACGCCTAACCGATCAAATATTCGGTCTGAACAGAGCGAAAATAGTTATCGGTTCCGTGTGTACAGCATGTCCAGGACAATCTTTTTACCGGTCAAAATTTCATCCGGTACCGTTTAAACGTAGCCTGAGAGTGTGGACTGTATAGCTTCGGCTTCGACAACGATTTTTGAAGTAGGCGTAATCACCTAATTTCAAGAATGTTGACACATGAAAAAAGAACATTTGTAATCTTATAACAAAAGAAAGAGCTCAGTAATCTTCTTTTGTCTTTTAATAATATTTAAGACTAATTTAAAAACTTTTTTATTTAAGACTACCTTTTTATGAACTTTTCATTTTGTAAAATATTTTAAATTTTTTTATTATTGTTAATAATTATTGTGAATAACTATTATATATATATTTTGCATATTGTTAAGCGCTTTAGAATTTAGATATATTAAAGCGCTATATAATTAAATTATTATTAATGAATTCCTTCCCCACCAGGACAACGTTCTTGCAATTTATAGGTGTATAAAGTATTACGATGGGAAAACACTGTTTATTTAATATGCCGTTTAATATTAGTCTACAATAAATACAAAGAAACTAAGTATACACAAAGGGAAAAATGAAAAATGAAATACAACTTCTTGCAGTAAGGTTGTCATACAAAATAGAACATTTGTCACAAAGAAAATAGAACATTTGTGATTTAGTGCGAAAGGAACAAAAGAGAGAGTTCAGCTTGAGTGATCTTCTTTTGTCTTTTAATCAATTCCTATCGTACTAAATCACAAATGTTCTATTTTCTTTATAACAAATGTATATTTTTGTATGACAACCTTACTGCAAGTAGGTGTATCTACATCAAGTCAAAAAGAGCATATACATATATGCCTGCATGTATTCTGGCGCCCTTGTGCTAATTCTTATAATATATAAAGATGCACTGCATATATTGCATGATATATGTACAATGCTAATAAAACATCCGTTGCAGACCGATGCTCGATTTACATAGCCAGCGTTGCATCCGGGATTTTCTTCGTAAAGAAAATCCCGGATGCAACGCAGGCTTGATTTACATCATCATCTGATTTTGATATTCATGGATTACCTTATTTACTTGAATAAGCAAATATTGGGGGGTTAACTTAATGGACGAGCGGTGAAATATAATTACTTTGAACTGAATTATACAGCATTTGATCAGGGAAAAAATTATTTCCAATGCTGTTCTAGAGTAACATTATAGCGTTAAAGTGCGGCGCTTATTCGAGGGCGGCGCTTATTCGAGTAAATACGGTACTTATCTTCGATATCAACCAATCAATCGATTTATCCATCAGCATCGACAAAACAATCGATTGAAGTCGATTTTCGATTCTTTCTTGGAGCCAAATTGTTATCGGCGATATTAAACTAATCAACGGCATCGAACACTCAACTGATCTTGATCGATTTATAAGCGCAATTACACTTCCGAAAATGGCGCAATGTAAACGCTAATTATTGTTTTTATTATAGATTATTATTATAATTCTCATTTATTTTTCTCAATTATTACTATTATTATAGATTTAAATCGATTTAAACTAGCGATTAAATTATTAATACAATATCGTATGGGGGCAAGAAGGTACCAGAATTATTGGCGAGACGGTACAAGTCATTCGCAAGATGGTTGGGGGTAAGATGGTAATGGGACAAGATGACCGGTATTCATTTCATTTGCGGCCCGAGTAGCGACATTTGCGCCCGAGCGGAGCGATAATGTTATTCACGTTATCATCAATATATTAGGTCAAGTTTCAGAAAAATAAAGATATTTGGGAAATTTTCTACAACAGGGCTGATGCAGTATAATTTGCGGCCCGCCAAAATTCATTTAGCCCGCTAGGTGCGCGTTTTCAAAAGGGCAGTTTGTTATTTGGCCTAGTATATTGATGATAATGATTTCATTATATCGAAATTTCTCGAACAGTGTCAGCCAAAGTTGACTATCTGTCGGCCTGCGACTTCAAAGCATCGTGGACGAGTTGGTCAAGTTTTCCATTATGTTTCAGGTCAAAAATACCTCGTGCAAAATGTACAAAAACACGATCTAGAAAGTTGTTTTGATGGATGTTGATGGCTTCCATAAATCCAATATGGCCGCCGTGTGACGTCATGGCCATTACTATGAACGGGTTTTCCTGAATGGCTTTGACTGGGATGGCTGAAAACACAACAAAAATATAATAAATTAGTTCAAATACTCATGTGCCTCTTGACATGAAGGAGACAGTTTTTATTATTCTTTATTTGTTCATTTCTTTCCATTTATCATTATTTTAAGTAATACTTATTTTACACAAAAACTGATCAGTGGTTCAAGTACTCTAATAACCAAATTACTGACGATTGGGTGTGGTTAAACAACGATTAAGTAGTTTTTATAGTAACTCAAAACAAAACAACACATTCATAGGGTTACAAAAAATATGTGTAGACAGTTACCCACTGCTAAAAAACGACTGAGTAGTGCAGGATTACAAAAATCACGAGTAGACAGTTACCCACTGCATGCTAAAACAACGACCGAGTAGTGCAGGATTACAAAAATCACGAGTAGACAGTTACCCACTGCATGCTAAAACGACCAGGTAGTGCAGGGTTACAAAAATCACGAGTAGACAGTTACCCACTGCATGCTAAAACGACCAGGTAGTGCAGGATTACAAAAATCACGAGTAGACAGTTACCCACTGCATGCTAAAACTGACGATTGGGTGTGGTTAAACAACGATTTTAAAAGTAGTTTTTACAGTAACTCACAACAACACACTCATAGTTACCCACCGCTAAAACAACCGAGTAGTGCAGGGTTACAAAAATAACGTGTACACAGTAACCTACTGCTATTTATAAACAACCGAGTAGTGAAGGGTTACAACGGAAATCACGAATAGAAAGTTTAATATCTACTGCTATTAAACAACCGAGTAGTGCAGGGTTACAAAAATCACGTGTACACAGTTACCTACTGCTATTAAACGACCGAGTAGTGCAGGGTTACAAAAATCACGAGTACACAGTTACCTACTGCTATTAAACAACCGAGTAGTGCAGGGTTACAAAAATCACGTGTAGACAGTTACCTACTGCTATTAAACGACCGAGTAGTGCAGGGTTACAAAAATCACGAGTACACAGTTACCTACTGCTATTAAACAACCGAGTAGTGCAGGGTTACAAAAATCACGAGTACACAGTTACCTATACTGCATGCTAAAACAACAACCAGGTAGTGCAGGGTCACAAAAACACGTGTACAAAGTTAACCCACTGCATGCTAAAACAACCGAGTAGTACAGGGTTACAAAAATCACGTGTACACAATTATCCACTGCATGCTAAAACAACCGAGTAGTACAGGGTTACAAAAATCACGTGTACACAATTATCCACTGCATGCTAAGACAACCGAGTAGTACAGGGTTACAAAAATCACGTGTACACAATTATCCACTGCATGCTAAAACAACCGAGTAGTACAGGGTTACAAAAATCACGTGTACACAATTATCCACTGCATGCTAAGACAACCGAGTAGTACAGGGTTACAAAAATCACGTGTACACAATTATCCACTGCATGCTAAGACAACCGAGTAGTGCAGGGTTACAAAAATCACGTGTGGACAGTTTCTCACAGCAAAACTGTTAAATTTTGTACAATTTTAATATGGCGATATTAAACAACTTCGTTCCCAAGAACTTTTGCCTTCGCTTTTTGATATTAAATCCCGCATGTTTAGGTTATTTTCGCAAGGTTAGTAACGACAGCTGATCTCTGCCTTCCGCACAAATCTATCATAA
Organism: Metridium senile; assembly: GCA_949775045.1. Classification (NCBI taxonomy): domain Eukaryota; kingdom Metazoa; phylum Cnidaria; class Anthozoa; order Actiniaria; family Metridiidae; genus Metridium; species Metridium senile. The sequence goes on along the minus strand of OX459101.1, from coordinate 6,806,465 downwards.
AAGACACAAAACATTGCCATATCTATGTCTTGATTGTATTTCCTTTTACTCTGACGAAGGGCTAAAGCTCGAAACGTCAGTAAAGTTAAGTCAGCATTTTTTACGGTGTTACAAATTTCATTATATTACCTATATCGTTTATATCAAACACCGACGCAGCCTATACTAGTTTACACGCTAGTTTCCATAAAAATTACTAGGGTTTATTTGACTGGTGGTCAAGCCATTCTTACGAACCAACCAACCAAACTCTCTATCGTGTATTTCCAAGGTCACACGTATTAAAATTGCCTGTTAGACAGCGATGTTTTATGGTAAATAGACGATGTGATTAAGCGAGACTGTAATTGGTAACAAAGCTTAAAATCGCATTTTGGTTTTCAATTAAACAAAGCAAGTTGTGTGACATTCTGGGGTGATGTGTCTTAGTTACCATAGCAATACCAATGAATATCGAATAGATAAATCGCTGTTGATTTATTAAATTAAGAAGTGTTGATTGTGTGGAAGGTAGGAAGAAAGAAAAAAAGAAAAGAAAGGAGAGGATAGTATAAAGTATAGAAGGAAGGAAATAAGGCCAAGTGAGGGAGGGAGGGAGGGAGGGAGGGAGGGAGGAAGGAAGGGAGGAAGGAAGGAAGGAAGAAAAAAAGAAAATAAACGATAGGATAGTATAAAGAAGGAAGGCAAGTAGCAAGGAAGGAAATAAGGGCAAGTGAGGGAGGGAAGAAGGATGGAGAGAGGAAGAGAGGAAGAAAAGAAGGAAGAAAGGAAGAAAGGAAGAAAGGAAGAGAGGGAAGGAAGAGAGAACAAACGAACAAACAAGAAAAATAAATAACGAAGGAAGTATAACGAAGTATATAACGAAGCGCTATTGAGCAATTATCAATTGGAAATAGCGCTATATAATTAAATAAATTTATTAATAAATAAAGGAAGGAAAAGTGTAACAGAGATTAAAGAAAGGAAAGAGTAAAGAGTGAAGGAAAAACAAAAGAGAAATCAATATGAAGGAAGACTGAAAATGAATTCGAAACTGTGAAAAACAATAAGGAAACCCACAACCACTAAAGCAAAAAAAAAAGACAAAAAAAAGGGAATGTTTTATCTACAACAATAAGCAATATTACATAACGCCTACATAAATCTGCCCAGCTTACCTCTAAAACAACATACAACTGTCGGTTACTTTAACACATACAAACTTTGATTAAACAAACGGACTATTTTTAAATAAGGAAATTGATGGAAATCAAATAATAATGTAAAATAAAATCGAAATGTCAACTTAGTTACTGGGACAACACGTTTAAACTGTAGGCGCAAATTCAGAGAATTTGTGAACGTGTACATTAATTTAAAAATTGATGACGGACGATCCTTGTAACGTGTACAGGAAAGGATAAGAAGAGAATATAAACAATTAGATTAATATTAATGTAAAATAGTAAAACGTTTGCTTTATAGTTAAAATAAAAAACTGTACTTTCAGTTACAGATACTGATATAGTGTTATTGTGCTCGCGGTAGAATTATAATGTACTATTATATAAGCGCACTGAGACATGTATAGTGCGCTATACAATAACACACTACTACTATGATTATGATTATGTTCATAGTCAAAAGAAATCATTAAAAACGTTTGTCGATCGCGGTCGAGCAAGCAACATGGCCAAAAGCTCCTCTAAGGAAAACAAAATGGAATGAAATGTCCCAGGAACTTTCGAAATTTCTTGAAGCTCCCACCACGTCACACTACTTAAAATACATAAGACACGTATACAGTCCCTATTACTGTGCCTCGCGCGAAACTTCGTGGAAACGAGCCAGACTCGCGAGGAATGTCTCCTCTCTAACCCTATAACTCTAAGGAGAAAAACTCTTGTGGCACTTAATAATAATAATAATAATAATAATAATAATAATAATAATAATAATAATAATAATAATAATAATAATAATAATAATAATAATAATAATAATAATAATAATAATAATAATAATAATAATAATAATAATAATAATAATAATAATAATAATAATAACTTTATTATCCAACATGGTAGACTATAAGTCTAAAATACATTGGTAGTATAATATATTAATATAATAGATATAATATAACAATATGTACAATAATTTCGATAATTTCGATGGCTAGGGAGAGAACAACACATCATACAAACTTAACGCACATATAATCAAGAGAAAAACCCTTATGGAAAGGGAGAGAACAACACATCAAACAAACTCAACTCACATATAATCAAGAGAAAAAACCTTGTGTCAAGGGAGAGAACAACACATCAAACAAACTTAACTCACATATAATCAAGAGAAAAACCCCTTATGGCAAGGGAGAGAACAACACATCAAACAAACTTAACTCACATATAATCAAGAGAAAAAACCCTTATGGCAAGGGAGAGAACAACACATCAAACAAACTTAACGCACATATAATCAAGAGAAAAACCCCTTATGGCTAGGGAGAGAACAACACATCAAACAAACTTAACGCACATATAATCAAGAGAAAAACCCCTTATGGCAAGGGAGAGAACAACACATCAAACAAACTTAACGCACATATATTCCACGCTCGAGGAGGGACTCATATCTAGCTGGACCACAAAGAAAATAAACAAATAGGAGAACATAATATATTACCATGTACGGGAGAGAATGGGTCGTCAGCGGCAGTCAAGCATAGTACAGGAACACGAATAGTGTGTAGTGGTTTAGTGTGTAACGAGGCAGCACTGTAGTAATCTTCATAACTCTTGTATCCAAATGTAGGTGATGTAAAACGCTCGTCAAACTCGCGAACTGATCGGGCCTGAAACAAATGAATATGACAGTGAGGAGGATGGTGATAATGATGATGATGATGATTGTGATGATGATGATGATGATGATGGTGATGATATATTGTGATGATGATAATGATGGTGGTGATGACGATGATGATGATTGGAATGATAAGGATGATGGTGATGACGACGATGATGATGATATATTGTGATAATGATAATGATGATGTTTATGATGATGATTGTGATGATGATAACGATGGTGGTAATGATGGTAATGGTGATGATGGTGATGACGGTGACTGTAATGATGATGTTGATGATGATGTAGCCTGCGTAGCTGGCCCTGGGGGTGGGGAGAGGGATAAAAGGGGACGGAGGGGAGGGGGATGGGGAGAGGAAGGGAAGAAGGGAGGGCCTGCAGCGAAGACCCTTGATTTTCCATTACGCCCTCTTCCTAGCACTGTTTGTTGTCTGGTTTAGCTGTCATAATTGTCACCTCCATTACTAGTGTTTCCTAACATAAAAACTTCGTATTTCAAAATATATTACTATTATATGTGAGTCCCAAATTTTCACAATCAAAATTATCATTATAAACTTGTCTAATAAAGTTCCAAAGCTCAAAACTCAAAAGAAATAAGCGTGTTTACTTCACAAACGGAAATCAAGTCTATTTTACATGACCTTCAAAGGTCAAGTAAACAATGCAGCATATCTTGCTTTATTCAGTCAGAAAGCATATTCACCTTACCCAATGTGAAATAAACCAAAAATATTTATCAGTTTTGAACTTCTGATGCCAAGGTCTCGCTTTTAGATATTAGATATGTTATAGATCGAAATTTCTTGATCTCACTTGCCTGAAATAGCAGTTTGTAATTAGAGCTACTCGTTACAGCTCAAGCTACCGTTGGTCTGTTCAATATTGACATGTCACAGCCAATGAGATTTCACCTGGTCGCTCTCAACCAATGGAAAATTTATGGAAAATCAAGGGTCTTCGCTGCAGGCCCTCCCTTCCTCTCCCCAATCCCCCTCCCCTCCCCTCCGCTCCTTTGTCCCTAGGGCCGAGCTACGCAGGCTAATGATGATGATGATGATAAGGATGATGTTAATGATGATGATTGTGATGATAAGGATTATGATTGAGATGATGATAACGATAGTGGTAATGATGATAATGGTGATGATGATTGTGATGATGATTGTGATGATGATTGTGATGATGATTGTGATGATGATAAGGAAGGTGGTGATGACAATGGTGGAGGAGGAGATGATGATGATGACGCAAATGATGATGATGATGATGATGACTGTAATTATGATGATGATGATAATGATGAAGAGGATGTAGTGGTAAAAGTGATGATAATGAAGATGATATTGACTTACCTTCATCACATGGTCTATGTCATAGGGAACTTTCTCATGGAATACATCAAAGTTGCTAGAATTAACAAATTTACAAACACATTAAATATTGAGTTTTCAATACCATCACCATTATATCATGATCAACATACCATCACTATCACTATATATAAATGTCATTGTCAACAGCAAAGTCATCATCACCATGATTGCCATCATCCAATGTCACCATTTTTAATCACTGCCATCACCATCATCATATTTCAACGTTATCACTGCCATCATCATGACCATCACCATGGCCATCATTGCCATCATCATAACCATCATCATTGCCATCATCATTACCATCATCATAATCATCATTGCCATCATCATCATCATCATTGCCATCATCATTAACATCATCACCATCATTGCCATCATCATAACCATCATCATTGCCATCATCATCATTGCCATCATCATTGCCATCATCACCATCATCATTACCATCATCACCATCATCATCATCACCATCATCATCATATTTACATATTACCTCTTAACCATCTTGATAAGGTTATTAGTGAGTCGTCTATTAAACAGCAGCCAGTTTAGTGGTTGTTCAAGAGAGATTGTAGACTCTGCACAGTCCCATGGTGTGGATACAACAAGACAAGCAATCATCCCTGAGTCTTTCTCACCCAACTCATTCAAGTAATTCATCATTATCATACTAGTGGGCAAACAAATATGGAATAGGAGGTCAGTTTCATTCATCATTTTCCAGTAAATAACTTAAACACAACAAAAGGACTTGTATTTAGACTAGTAAATATTCAATGAAGAAAAACTAACAAAAAATGGCGGAGCACACGTGTGTGAGAGCTAAAGACTAACAAATTACAACTGACAACTGTTCACAAGCACAGCATGGAGAATTCAAGAAAAGAAAGAGGGGTCATAGACAAAATAGCCTGGTCACTGGAGGAGGGGGGGGGGAGTCATGTTGGGATTTGCGATTCTCTATTATCACATAACCATAATGCCTTCTGGTTTGGGGGCTAGAGATTTGAAGGCATTATGGTTAATGTGAAAGTAGAGTATAATATGTAAAAATATAGCAATGCACCCCTTGTTTTCCATTGGTTCCATTGGGTACCTACCCTCCCATTGAAATCCCTACACCAAGCACAGGGCATCCTGGGTACTCCTTAAGTATATGGTCAATGACAAACTTTAAATCTTCTGTATTTGCAGCACAAAATGTTCTTGGAGTCTGAAAAGTTTAAGTTGATATAATAATAATTATTATCATATGACCCGTATTTTGCCTGGAGCGCTCTTAAGAAAACCTTCAGAAAAAGTCACATGATGGGGTCTGTATGGCTTTTTTCACCTGGTCCATACAAACACGTATGGACCCGCTACTCTAAACATCACAAAAAATGGCTTTTAAATTAAAAAGAGTGGGTCATATAATAAAAAACTTATTGACTGAATTAGGACAGGCCGTACAGGAAAATATTTGGCTCTTGGTCATTTGCCATGACAGTGAGCCAAATATTTTGCCATACAGCCCTCCCACTCAGTCAATAAGTACTTAATATTGACCTGCAGTCTCGCCCAATATTGAATTCTTGACTTAAATATTCTGCCATAATGGACTCAGAATAATCCCATAAGTGTAAATTATTGATCTTTTTATCAATATTTATCATTGAATTATATTCTTTATTGACTAACCTTCAGCTGTGAAGCTCCAAAGCCTCTATGGTTGGCAATAATAGTCCTAATAGAAAAACCATAATAAATATTAAAAATTACCTTACAAAATCATCATTATCATCATAATAAATATTATAAATTACCTTACAAAATCATCATTATCATCATAATAAATATTATAAATTACCTTACAAAATCATCATCATCATCATAATAAATATTAAAAATTACCTTACAAAATCATCATTATCATCATAATAAATATTATAAATTACCTTACAAAATCATCATTATCATCATAATAAATATTATAAATTACCTTACAAAATCATCATTATCATCATCATCAATCTTTTGGACATTTTTATCACTTATTTATAAGTAACACGATTAATTATTAAACACAAAGTTTTTGACTTTTGGGTTCTAAGCCATCATTTTGAGATTAGATACCGTATTTGCCAGTGTATAAGTCGAGGTCAATTTTTGAGGGTCAATTTTTTGTGTTAAAAGGTCGACTTATAAACTGGCAAATACAGTACAAGTAGTAAAAAGGTCTTCTAATACGGTAAATCTGTCAAAAGGCAAAAACAATCAGACTCTCAATCAGACTCTCAACTTCACCAAATACGGTACAAGTAGTAAAAAGGTCTTCTAATACGGTAAATCTGTCAAAAGGCAAAAACAATCAGACTCTCAACTTCACCATCACCATCTTTATTATCATTGTCAGCACTATAACAAAATCATCATCATCAACATCATCAGCATCAGCATCAACATCATCACTATCACTACTGTCATTATCATCATCATCATCAACAACATCTCATCATCATCATCACTATCCACACTGTCATTATCATCATCATCATCATCAACAACATCATCATCATCATCATCATCATCACTATCAACACTGTCATTATCATCATCATCATCATCAACATCATCATCATCATCATAATTAATCCTCCTTCATTGCCATTGTCATCATCATCATCATCAACATCATGATCCTCTAATCAAGATCACCACTATCAACACTGTCATTATCATCCTTCATTGCCTTCATTTATTGTAATTATGTTTTATTGAGGGCCACAAGTTCATCAGTTTTACTTTCAAGTGTTACCCTCTTGAAATAAAGTTGATTATTATTATTATTGCCATTGTCATCATTATCATCATCATCATCATCAAAATCATGATCCTCTAATCAAGATCACGACTATCAACTCTGTCATTATCATCATCATCCTTCATTGCCATTGTCATCATCATCATCATCAACATCATGATCCTCTAATCAAGATCACGACTATCAACACCGTCATTATCATCATCATCCTTCATTGCCATTGTCATCATCATCATCATCATCATCAACATCATGATCCTCTAATCAAGATCACCACTATCAACACTGTCACTATCATCCTTCATTGCCATTGTTATCATTATCATCTCATCATTATTTAGCATCCTTCTCTGCTTCATCACAGTACTCCTCCTCATCTCATAGTCACAATCATATTCATCATGAATCTAAGTGAAGTATAATTTTTTCCTATCTTTGGGTATTGGGCTTCTGGGTTTCCTGTGTGAGTTCCTGTGTTTAGAAGAAGAGGGGGCCTAGTCCCTAACTAGTAGCAACACAGGAAACCCAAATCCAAATAATCCAAATCTTAGATCACAGATGGAGGCTAAGTTTTGACATCATTGATTATAATTTAAACAAACTAACCTGTAACCCTGTTTTTCACCTTGAAGAACCAAGTGTCGACAGTAACTTGTTTCACTTCCACCTGGCAAAAATGAAAAATGAAAAATTAAACTGCTTTGCCGAGGCAGCATGCTCTATTGTTATAGGGATACTATCTGCACATAGTGCCCCCTGAGTGAGAAAATTTTTGTTGGTGAATAATAAAAACAATAGAGTTTTAGTATCCACCATGCCTGGTCTATAACAAATCCTGCAATCTCATTGGCTATGCTAGCGGGTACTATTTAAACAATAGAGCAGTTAAAATCTTTGGCATAATGCGGTGATAGTTGCTCGCGGAAACTTGGATGTTCAGAAAAACAAATAGTTGCCTGAGAACATACTCGTTCAACTACTGATCAGTAATTAACAAGCTAGTATACCTGTAAGACCAGGGAGAATTAAAACAGTTGGTCTGTTTGTTGGATCACTATGGTGACTGTCATCATGATCAAACCAGTCAAGACATACAATTCCACCATCAGGAGTGTCAAGCGTCTCCCTAGAAAATTAAATAGAAATACATATACAGTTGACTCTCTTAGAACAACCACTCTTGTAAGCGACCATCTCCCATAAGTGACCACTATTGCAATTTCCCAATTTGTTTCCCATATACACTCTGCAATAAATCACTCTCATTAAACAACCACTCTCGTAAGCAACCACTCTCATAAGCGACCATGACCAAGGGTTGAAGTTTTTGATTGACTTTTTCATTGTTTTTCCTCTCTTGAAAGCAACCATCAAGAGTCATTTTGGAAAATACTACCTAAAACATATTTAGAGATACAGTTGTATAACAAATATGCCAAACAAATATTTTTGAAATTTGTTGGTAATTTTTGACATGTGTCTGGACGTGTTACAAATTACATATTGTTTGGGCTTCATGTGTTAAGGTTCTCATAAACTACCACTATCTTCTGGTCCAAAGGTGGTCACTTACGACAGAATCAACTGTAAATCGAATTTTATCATTATGTTGCAAAAATTGTAAACATTTACAGAAAAAGCCAGAGTGGTTAATTATCACGATGATCACACTAATCATTAAATTATGAAAACATAAATAAAATTATAAGAATTACAAACTATAAGGTAATTCCAAAATGTAATAATTTCTGAATGTTGTTGGATTCAAAAGAATTGTTAATTCACCAAGCCTCATAAAACGTTTATATTACCATAATTGAATATATTTTATAATTATAATGTAGATGTAAATAATAAATAATAAATAGGAGAAAGTTTGAAGAAATAATAGGCGAAAAAATGCCATTTATTAAACAAAAGACATTGTATGTGTTGTGAACCAAATCCTTTTTAAATTGATATAATTTTTCTTGAAGAAACATCGGGTTGATTTTGAGAGGTGAACAACAGATATTTTGATCCAGTTCGGCATGATTCGTACGATCGAAATTGCCATTTGCAAAACATCTAGATAAATTCTAACAATTATTGAAGACTCTCTTTACCTTCTAAAAGGAACATGAGGGCGTAAGCGAAGCACAGCTCGTAACACAGTCTGTGCATGAGCTCCAAAACACCAAATCGTAGGATAGTAGTACTCGGAAAGCACCGGGCACCTATCGAGAAGAAATCGAAGAAACGGGCCTTCTTTTCCGATTATCTCAGGTTTTTTCACCACTTTTAGAAAATAATACGTTATATAAATAACTAGAAACGATACAAGTAGATGTAGCCATTGCCAGTGGTATAAAAAATTTACAAAAGTCCAAAACTTCACCATTTTTGTGAAGAAGACGCTGTTTTGACAGTCCGAAGGTCACTTTGAACTTCGCGAATCAGAGGATCAGAAGCTTGCACTAGTGTGAGCCGAACATATTACGACGAATTCCGACAACTTTCCGAACATCTGTTGTGTGTACAAATTTGTGTATCTTTCCAAAGAACATGCATGTAGAAACTTGAAGCTAAATATTGAATAAGAGGGACAAATAAATTGTTCTTCATATAGACAAGGTAATCACTGGAACAACAATGAATAAAAGATGTGCGAATTTTAACACTGAAAATGGAGGAAATTATGTTTATCCCGCCCCAGTTTCCCGCGTTACACAGGTGACAGAACTGATTACGTATTCAAGATGGCGGTCTGATCGCTTCGGTCTTTGACGTTTAGTAATAGTTCCCTCATACAGCGTCTTCACTTCATTTCTTTATGTTTTAATATACTGTGGACATAACTTAATTATCTCTCTTCACAATGAGCGAACTTTTTAACAATTATGAACAGCAATTTGGAAATCTAAGTGCCGAAATTACGGCGAAGATTTGTAAAATTCCAAATCTTCATGGCGGTATGTTCGTTGAGTTCTGCTATTTCACAGTCTCAAAACCGTTAATCTTACAATATTTATGTTTTTTTTACAGATGCAAAGAGAGCTACTGTTAGCGATGTGGAGCGAGGATTTGACGAGGCGAATGAACTAGTAAGTAGAGTTAAATTAAACTCTGTAACCCAATTTTAAAGTGGTGTTTGATTTCAAAGATATCGCTTTTTAGTTTCCGGCAAACACCATCTAGACGTATACAAAACCCTTTGACCGAGATATTTATGTGTTGTAACTCTAACCAAACGATTTATCTATATATTATATTATAATAGTTTCTAGGTCGAAATGATTACAAGTGTTTTAGAGGAACGAGTATAACTTTTTACTATACTAAAGTCTCAAACGATAGACAACTATTAGGAGCTTTAAATCGATAGCTAGTGTGTCATTTAATATAACTAAAGCGTTATAAGTATTTAAAGAAATGTTATGTCTTGTTTTTCTTTGTGCCATCTTGACAAATAAAAAAGAGTCTGAATGGATTTGATTTAATATAGTCCCATTTTTGTAATAATCCTGATTTTGTCATGTACTCAAACTAAATAATTAATTACAAGACAGTTTGATAGCATTTGAGACCAACTAGATGCTCTTAACCCCCGTTCACACTAGTGCGTTTTAGTTTGAAAATGCATACATTTTGATCCGTTTCATCGAAACCGCATCGATTTGAAAACGCTCTTGAAAGGGGATCAAAATGAAAATGCATACATATTGTATTAGTGTGGACGGTCGAGAACAGAGCTTAACAGTAGTGTGGACACGAATCGATCAATGCATTTTCAGATCAAACGAAGACGGGTCCAAACCAAAATGCATCAGTGTGGACAGAGCCTTAGAGCATAACCCCTCTGAGAACAAACTTGATTTGAGGCCAACAAAGAAATGAGCCCATTTTATAACTCGATCAGCTACCATCAAGTAATAAGCATGGTTGCTATCATGTCTATTTTTTTATATAATTTTCTTTCAAAAAATGTTTTTCTTGCATTTTTATTCATGTATTCATCCCATCTGCCCATTCACTTATTTCTTAATTTATATATTCATTCACTGTTTAGTTCAGTAGTTCATCCATTTATTTTTTCACTTACATTCTTCCTTATTTATTTATTCATTCATTCAGTAGCACATTTGTCCATGCTTTCACTTATTCTATTATGGTATTTCTATGGTATTTCTTCTATTCGTTGTTCAGTTTTTTGATTGATTGTTCAGTTTTTTATATATTGCTTTTCTTAAAGATTTTCATTCATTAATCTATCCATTCATATATTTATTTATTCGTTTTGTATTAATTTAAAAATTATTTCATCTTCTTTTGATTGATTAATGAATGCACTATGGAACAACTTACCGAAAATCATCAGATGTAGTAATAACTTGGCAGAATTTAAACGTCTACTTAAAACTAAACTCTATGAAGATGCTTTTTTATAAATAATGATTTTATATATTAATTACTTTTATAATTTTATAGTTTTACATACAATACGATTTTTTAATTTATATCAATTTTTTAGATATCAGATATTTTTAATTACTTTTATATTTTAGGTTTTTTCTTATCATAGTTTTGTAAAGCGCCACTGGACAGCGATGGAAGTGGCGCTATAAAAATGCATATTATTATTATTATTATATTATTATTATTATTATTCATTTTTTATAAATATAAATTTTTTATACCTAAAGATATTAAAGTAAGTACCGGTAAGTAAGAAACTTCATTCATTCATTCATTTATTTATTCATTTTGTATGTATAATGCTTACATCTACTCATCCTTTTTTGTTATCTATTAATTCATACTTTTAGTTATTCATTCATTGTTGCAAATTAACAAAGGATTCATGCCAAATATGGCACTCAAGGTCTTATGTTTTTGTTTCAGCTTGAGCAAATGGATCTGGAAGTCAGGGAAATGGCTGGAAATGATAAATCAAAATTTTCACACAGAGTAAAGACATATAAAAATGAAATGGTCAAATTTCAACAAGACTTGGTAAATATGAAATACAATATGAAATTATACAATATTATAGTAAATGCAATATTACATGAAATACAAATGGAAACTAGCAAGTAAACTAGTATAAACTGAGTGGTTGTTTGATATAAATGATAGGTAATAGAATGAGATTTGTATCACTGTAAAAAATGTTAACTTAAGTTAAAGGTAAAGTTAGTTAACTTTTTTTTACAGTTTTTCAAATTTTCATTCTAAAAGTAAAGAACAGTATTTTACGTCAGAAGTCCCTTTAGCCAAAGCTAATCTTCCAGAGAGCCGGCAGTGCCCTCATTTTACTTCCCTCTCTCCATCAGTGCTCCGTTTTGAGGGTATTTAAAGCTGCTTAAAGTTACACGGAAAAACAGAAGTCGAAACAAGGATGCAAGGTCACTGGGAATTGAACTCGGGACATCTAGCACCGAAAGCGGCGCACTAACCAACTGTGCCATCCATGCTCCTTCTATTACCTATTTTTATATGAAATACAGTTTTTGTCAATACAGTCAAACATATTGCATTATATGCAGCAAATTATTTGTATTTCTTTAATATATAATATAATCCCATGTATTATATATCCACTTAATAGAAAAAAGCAAGAATCAAGTTTTCCGATGAAGAAGGGAGAAATGAACTTTTAGGGAGTGATGACCCACATTCCTCAGAAGACCAGGTAACATAAAATGTCTTGGTATAATTTTATATTTCTTTATACTGAAAACTATAACTTGTTACTCATGATAATGTTTCCAGAGGACAAGACTTCTTGATAATACAGAGAGAGTAGACCGTACAGGGAGACGACTAGAAGAAGGCTACAAAATGTGTGTTGAAACAGGTCAGAACTCTTTTTGTAAACAACCCTCTGTAAATGTTTTATTTTGTTAAAGCAGACTATGTTTTTCAGCTTAGCTGGTGGGGGCCTGCTGTCTTTCTCACACACTCCACACTACATTCGGTATTTACAAGCACACTACATTCAATCTCACATGTTGAATATATAATAAAGATATCTATTTATTTTCACAGAACAAATAGGAGTTGATATAATGGATAATTTACATCGAGACAGAGAAGTTATTGACAGATCACGTGACCGAGTAAGTTACATTGAAAGTTTATGTTTAAATTAACTAATATATATATATATATATATATATATATATATATATATATATATATATATATATATATATATATATATATATATATATATATACACCTAATTTCAATAACATTGTCATATAAAAAAGAAAATTGCAAAATAGGAATTAATTAAAAGACAAAAGCAGATTTCTGAAGCTGAACTTCTTCTTTTGTCTTTTAATTAATTCCTATTTTGTAATTTTCTTTTTGATATGACAATGTTATTGTAATTAGGTGTATTTATAAAATTTTTGGTATTTAACGCGCGCTCTGATTGGTTGATGACCATGTCTATAAGAGAGAACAGAGAATGAAAATGACGAATGCTGTCGTGCGCTCTGATTCTAACATGTTTACGAACATTTGGTAGAAAAGTTTTCTCTGAATTTTTTTTGCGAAACAATTTCATAAAAGAAATATAAAACGGCCGCTTGTGTCTATGTACTGTGATATAAACACGCTGGGAGATGTAGAGCACAGGAGAAGCAAGAGAAATACTTGCTGCGCTCGTGTTTCTAAGCTTGCTTCTCTCGTGCTCTACATCTCCCAGCGTGTTTATATCACAGTACATAGACACACGCGCCGTTTTATATTTCTTAAATATATATATATATATACAAATAGCTTTTAGTGACCAGTTGTCTGTGTATAAATACTAATACTGTTTTTTTTTTATCTGTAGTTACGTGGAACAGATCAAAATTTATCCAAAAGTTCTAGATTACTTACAGCAATGATGAGAAGGTAAAATAATTAGCATTGTTGTTTACCCTTGACAAATGACCTTAAAATGTCCTTATTTTACGTTGGACACTCCTGACAAAGTGATTAGTTACTGATAAGCCACAGGCAGCCCAACTAGTGTATCTGAGGAATTTTTTTAAAGGGAATAATATTATTTTTTACTGCGCGCCTATTGAGTGCACAGAGTGCACAAGTGGGCTTCCTGTGGTGGTTGGTTTGTTGTGCAGAATCGAGAATCATATCCGACTTTCTCACTCAATACAGAAATCAACTACCCTCTTTCGACATCGCACTCACTGCACAGGAATCCCAACCATGACCTCAATGATTAACACAAAGACCAAACTTTTTCCAATATGGCACTCGGTGCGGTAAAAAATAACTTTATTCTCATTAAAAAAAAATCCTCAGGTAGAATAGTTGGGATGCTGTGGATAAGCATTTTATTTATTCATCCATTTGTTTATTTGTTCATTTAAACATTTATTTATTCATCCATTTATTTATTCATCCATTCATTTATTCATCCACTTAATATACATTTATTTATTCATCTATTTGCATATTCCTTCATTTATACATTTATTTATTTGTCCAATAATTATACATTTATTAATTCTTGCATTTGTTTATTCGTTCACATGTACATTTATAATTTGTTTCTCGCAGAGTCATACAGAACCGAATCATTCTGGCTGTTATTTGCATCGTCATCCTTATTGTAATTGCCCTTGTTATATATTATTCTGTGAAAAAGAAGGCAACATGAAGCTGAACTTCTAAAATTGCTGCAAAATAATTTTACAATCACCACCAATAGTTACTTAAATTAATCATTCTAGTTGAGAAGGGTATAAAATCTGTAGGGAGTCTTTCTTCAATGAAAAAAATATGGGTTTTGGTTGCATGGGGATGAGGCCGATGAGGTGCAGTATATACCTCTTTACCTTGCTTGTTTGTTGTCCCATTTCAGATCATGTTGTCTACCCTTTCACAATGATATAACACGTTCATGATAACAGAACAATTCTCAAGGGAATGGCACCTGGTCTGAAATAGGCAATTTGCATACGGAGGTCTATTGTAGACATATGCAAAGCAATGCATTTCCTTTAAAAACAACAAAGGATCTGCCCAATTTACTTTATTTTGCATTAAATGTGTGCAATCTCACACATCAGTGTTACATGGACAGTGGTGTTATCAGGGATTAATCTTTATTCAGTAGATATAACAATAATGTGAAAAATTTCTGACTAAATGAGTTGAGCTCAATAGATTGGTGTGTTACTGTCGACTCATTTTAATTACTTCAGTGCAAGTAAGTTTCATCATAGTTTTTGTATCAAAACTCAGTTCAAACTTCAACTTATTTCATCAGTGTAGGGGTTGTATTGTTTAGTCTAAAATACCTATTTCATTGTCCACTGGAAAATATGTTATATACACCTATTTCAAAAAAGTTGTTATAGGCAATAGGGTCATTATATTATAGGTCATTTCAAGATCCAAGAATAGCTGGAATAATGTGTTTATGCTTCTTATTCTCGTCAAGTACACATAGGTCAGTGTTGAGTTATTCTGTGTTTGTGGTCCACAAAACCATTTTAAAGGCCTTGATTATTTGTGTTCAGTTTTATAAATCTCCTTTTACCTTTGGCGATGATAACGCCTTTGTTTTAATTAGGTGTATCTGATACCCCTATCCAGCCATACCCTGCGAGCAGAGATTTCTTTCTCTCTTACCTAGAACAACGATTTAGGTAAGAGAAAGGAACCTCTGCTCGCAGGGTAATCCAAAGATGAGCAAAACAATGTCATTAAATAAATTTATGGGTGGAGCACATAATAGTTGGGAAAATACATAATTCGCCATTCTTAAGTTGCGCAAGGGATTGGGTCGAGTTGTCATCGCAAAGCAGTTTGGGGCTGCCTTTGGGGACGCCACCAAAACATTGCCGCTAAAGACCGCTAAACCTTATGAAATACTGAGACGAAAAACGATATTTTTAAGTCAGAAAAACAAGATATTCCTTGAGCAGAACCACCATAGCCATTACAGATGTGCTCGAAAGCTATTTTAAAACGCTGGCGTTTGAGTGGAAGCGCAAAATTATTCGGTAATCGAACGAGTTATTCGAATGTGAGGTTCTTTGAAAGCGGTAGTTTACTGTCTAGGTATCGACGAAATCAGTCATATTTTTGCCAGTTTTATTGCAATCATACATCAAATTTTGCTTGTATTGATATTTTTTAGAGTCAATATAGACAACAACTTAGATAAGGAGATCATATCGTCAATCCTGATGGTGGAATTCATCACGAAAGAAGGAACACAAACCTTGTAATCACCAAAGAAAGCAGTGCTTTCGCAACATTTCCAACTGAATGATCGACGAACTATCCTTTTAAGTTTTCGCCAGACTATAAAGTTATTGACTTTAAAAAAAAATAGACAAAAGTTGACATCTTATCTAAACAAAACGAGCAAAAATATGAAAGATATGTCGAAACAAGACCGTTTCAAACAACCTCACCTTCGAATTAGCTCGTTCGATTATACCGGATAATTTTGCACTTCTACGCGAACGCCAGCGTTTCAAAATAGCTTTCGAACACAGCTGTAATGGCTTTGGTGGTTCTGCTAAAGGAATATCTTGTTTTTCTGACTTAAAATGATCGTTTTTCGTCTCAGTATTTCAACATTCACTCGAAGGTTTAGAGGTCTTTAAAGGCAATGTTTTGGTAGCGTCTCTAATAACAGCCCCAAAATGCTTTGCGATGACAACTCGACCCAATCCTTTGCGCAACTTAGGAATGGCGAATAGTTGTCATGGGGGAGCTGATAAAAATATATCTCTTTGGGGTCCCTGTGTTATAACCAGTTCCTTCTCACTTTCAATAACACAGGAACCCCGACATGAGGAGACATCTTGTGTAGCCATAAAATAAGAACTATTAAACTAACAATTTTATTACAAGAAAATAATGCTTGCAATGATCTGTTGCGATGTATTCACATAGTCAAAGGCCTGAGAGAAAATAATTCAAGGGTAGATCAGCGACTTTAATAAATTACTTATAAGTTATATAAATAATATATAATTGTTTTATTATATTCAATCTAACATCTTGTAGTCGGGTAAATTTCAACCATTAAATTATCTGTTAATTGTCAAATAAACACAATAGGACAATAGAAATGGCTCCTTTCGTAAGACTAAAAATTAATGTAAGACCCCACAACTTCACATTTTTTGTATCCATTTCATTGGTTCTCTGAACATTACCACAGGAAACATGGATTATGATTATTTTTATTTTTGCTTAATTGTTCTTCCAGTTATTTTGGGGTGGGGGCTCGAATTGACCTTCTTCTGGGAGCTGGTACTATTTTCCCGCCTTTTTCCAAATTGCTTGACGCGCGCGCGCACTCTTGGCTTCGAGGCACATTTGGAAACGATATTAATTTTCGGGAAGATTTTGCAAGTTTGCCGAGCATTTATTTAAAGCAATTGTTTCAACAAAATGTTTGGGTATTTGGGGATTTACATTCACCAAATCAAAAGAAATAATTTCTACATTCTTTGTACGAAACAAATGGCTCATTTTCTGTTCGTAAACTCAAAGTTATGGTTGGAAAACTTTTATAAACTCAAAATGGCGGAGCTAGTTCTTCACACATATTTAAAGCTATTACACTTTTGGACGACTCTCAAAGAACTTATCAGGGGAATTCAGATGCAGTGACAGCAAAGTAAAGGTGAGCTTCGAATAGTTTTGTCTAATGTTTAATAATTATCTTCATTTACTATAACTTGAAATTTTAGTGAAAATCTTTCAGAAATTTTAAAACTTCTGAGCACCATTTTTGAGCTGTCTATATTCGAAGACATTTGAATTAATGTTTTTTCGAAAAGATACTAAGGTGTGAATAGCATTAAATTGTTTATTGAATGTTCTAATTACAACTATGAGAGGTTTTATCAAATCTTTTTTGAGCGTCACACTCTGGTCGAGCCTGGTCGTCAAACTTGTTCCAATCGATGCCAGCTTGTGTAACGTATACATGTCACAAAGAAAACTCACATACAAATGCAACAATTTCTTCAGTCATTTTACCAAGCTTGGCAGAGATTTCCATATTTTTCCCTCTAGAAGAAAGGGAAAAGAAAACTCCAGGTTTCGTTTTTAACTAGGAATCTCTGCCAAGGAGGGTACTACGTCAGTCGTCTTGTGTCAATTGGCCAGTAACAAAACGAGTAGAGGACTGGGTACTAGTTTGCCTTATTAATATAATTAAGAAACAAACCTCATAATTAAAGAGGGCACATCAAGATATGTTTGATTCCTGAGTTTGGTTGTATTCTGACCAAGATACACCCTCATAAAAATGCCTAAAAATAGAAGGAAATGTATGGTTTGGAAGGACGCCTGTCCTTCCAATCCATACATTCCTTTGTAATTTTGGGCAGTTTTGAATGGCTGTAACTCACTCAATATCCAACCAAAAGCAACAAATCTCAGGAATCTTACATATCTTGATCTGCTCTTTTATATTATGAGTAGGAAAACTAGTACCCAGTCCTTTACTCGTTTTGTTACTGGCCAATTAAATTCCTTTGGTTTTGCTATTCATATTTTTACGTTTTGTTTTAGACCAACAGCTGTATCTGGATATACAAATGAAAAACTTAAATAGGTCAGTGGCCATATTTTAGTTTTCGGTAATTAGACTTTAGTCAAAAATACCCAGAAATGCACTGCGCGCGTATCTTCTCGAAATGCATTTCGACGAAATATCGTCATAAATGGGTATAGGGAGGGGAGGAATAGTTTTCAGCATTGGGGGCAGTTAAAGGCACATGTACTTTTAAATTTCAAATCAAATCGATACTTTTTTAATTTGTTTGATAGGCCGTAAATCTTTCCTAAGCCACCCTGACTGGCTCCAGCTTTCGGCTTCCTTTCGCGCTCTCGTTACAAGTACTGTATTACGTCAATCAAATAACGATCGTTCGCGTTTATGAGAAACTATTTCAAATTTTTAGTTCCGATATTTATGACTTTTAAGCCGTTTAAACTGACGGTTGCTGTGTGTGTCTGACAGTGATATACCGATTCGAAATCACGCCAATTTATTGGTGTCAACAAATCAACGAAAATTATATTTAATTTTAAATATTATCATTTTAATTTTCGTTGTTTTGTACACTGTTCACTTGTATATTTGTACACTGCGGGCCGATTAAGATCATTCCTTATATGGGTTTGTTCGTTGGATATCTTTTTAGAACAGTCTCAGGTGTGCGTTAAGGAGGCTCGGGTCAGTAATTTTCGCGCTCACCCAGCGACGTTTGAAAGGCTGTAGTTCCCGCGTCAGAGGGTATTTTGACAAGATTTTTTAACACTTGTCTACATATAGAATAAAGTTTTTAAAAAAGTTATTTTTAATAAAATCGATAATATTTTAGCCGACAAATGATAACGCCGCCGAATTTCTATGTAGCCTATTTTTGGGAAAAATCGACCTAAACTTTTAAAACCACATAGCCTACTTTAAAGCTGTTACCTAGGTCAACAATCTGGCAAAGTTTAAAAAAAATTCATCTCACCGATTTTGAGTAAAAACGGGACAATTTTTTTCAGTGCAAAACATTATTGTTTTATAATATTTACCGATAACAACAGACTTTGAAAAGATAAATCAAAATCCTTCCAGCCAGGTATTAACAGGACATGTTTCTACATTGTCTGTGAATTTCAACAAATTTAGTCCACGGGATGTTTTTTGGGAAAGGATATAAATCGGCAAAAGTTTGTCAGTTTTTGTGCAAAACTTCTAATTTTTACTTCTGAGCACGCTAACGAAAAAATCTGAGATAACTTTTTTTTATTTTTTAGCTATCAAAAGTTCACCATATTTTCAAGTGCGCCTCTAAATTTTATAGTGATTGAAATATTTTGAGGCGGTCAAATAAAATTCTGAACGTGGGTATAAAAAAGCAAAAGCATGCAAATCATGTATAACTCGAAAATAAAAACAAACCGGCCGCTGCAAAGCGAAGGCAAATATACCCACGTTCAGAATTTTATTTGACCGCCTCAAAATATTTCAATCACTATAAAATTTAGAGGCGCACTTGAAAATATGGTGAACTTTTGATAGCTAAAAAATAAAAAAAAGTTATCTCAGATTTTTTCGTTAGCGTGCTCAGAAGTAAAAATTAGAAGTTTTGCACAAAAACTGACAAACTTTTGCCGATTTGTATCCTTTCCCAAAAGAAATCCCGTGGACTAAATTAGTTGCAATTCACAGACAATATAGACAAATGTCCTGTTAATACCTGGCTGGAAGGATTTTGATTTATCTTTTCAAAGTCTGTTGTTATCGGTAAATATTATAAAACAATGAATTTTTGCTAGGAAAAAAAATGACCCGTTTTTATTCCAAATCGGTGAGATGAATTTTTTTGCCAGATTGTTGACCTAGGTAACAGCGTTAAAGTAGGCTATGTGGTTTTAAAAGTTTAGGTCGATTTTCCCTTAAAATAGGCTACATAGAAATTCGGCGGCGTTATCATTTGTCGGCTAAAATATTATCGACTTTATTAAAAATAACTTTTTTAAAAACTTTATTCTATATGTAGACATGTGTTAAAAAATCTTGTCAAAATACCCTCTGACGCGGGAACTACGGCCTTTCAAACGTCGCTGGGTGAGCGCGAAAAATACTGACCCGAGCCTCCTTAATTCTATTCATTTCTATTCTATTCTATTCATATTCCATTCTATACTATGCTATGCTATTCTATTCTATTCGTTTCTATTCTATTCCATATTCCATTATATTATATTCATATTCCATTCTATACTATGCTATTCTATTCTATTCTATTCTATTCCATTCTATTCTATTCTATTCTATTCTATTCTATTCTATTCTATTCATTTCTATTCATTTCTATTCTATAATATGATATTCTATTCTATTCTATTCTATTCTATTCTATTCTATTCTATTCTATTCTATTCTATTCTATTCATTTCTATTCCATATTCCATTATATTATATTCAGATTCCATTCTATACTATGCTATTCTATTCTATTCATTTATATTCTATTCCATTCTATTCTATTCTATTCTATTCTATTCTATTCTATTCTATTCTATTCTATTCTATTCTATTCTATTCTATTCTATTCTATTCTATTCTATTCTATTCTATTCTATTCTATTCTATTCTATTCTATTCTATACTATTCTATTCTATTCTATTCTATTCTATTCTATTCTATTCTATTCTATTCCATTATATTCTATTTATTCTATTCTATTCTATTCTATTCTATTCTATTCTATTCTATTCTATTCTATTCTATTCTATTCTATTCTATTCTATTCTATTCTATTCTATTCTATTCTATTCTATTCTATACTATTCTATTCATTTCTATTCTATTCCATATTCCATTATATTCATATTCCATTCTATACTATTCTATACTATGCTGTTCTATTCTATTCCATTCCATTCCATTCCATTCTATTCTATTCTATTCATTTCCATTCCATTCCATTCCATTCCATTCTATTCTATTCTATTCATTTCTATTCCATTCCATTCCATTCTATTCTATTCTATTCTATTCTATTCTATTCCATTCTGTTCTATTCTATTCCATTCTATTCCATTCTATTCCATTCCATTCTGTTCTTTTTTTTCCTATTCTATCCTATCCTACTTTATTATATTATATTCTTTGCTGTCCTATTCTAACCTATCCTATTTTATTCTATTCTATTTCCGTTATTGTATTTTATAATTCTTTTCTGGTAAAAAGTGTCCATACCATGATATGAGTCTGTAGTCAAATATTACAGCGGTAGCTCCAGAAAGTCATAACAATTGGACATATGTCCTCTTTTTAGTTCCCAAAATGCCTATTTAGCAAATTACCCCTAAATAATTTAAACCAAAGTAATGATACGAAGTAATCGTCACCGTATTTCGTAATGATTTTATTTATTGATTGCTCTACAACTAATGATCATCATAAAGTTTTTATGAGGTGTCGGTGCAGGCCATCGGTTCCACAGCTGGAGCACAGACTCGCTGCACTTCGGCTTTGATAAATATAAGGCAAAGCGCGTTTCTTTTTTATTAATTCACTGATTTCATGATTAGCATGTGGATTTCATGGTTCTTGTTCACAACATACAAGACTTATTTGTTCTGAGGTATTTAACTAATGACATTTTCATTTATTTTCTGAACGAAAAAACAAGCGTGGAAATAAATTGTCAATATATATCTTTCACAATAAAATGTTTTTAATCAGTTAGATTTAAAATTAAACTATAATTTCTTTGTCCAAGTAGTTAATCTAGCATATGATCAATGGTATACATACATTTTCTTAACGAAAAAACGAGCGCGAAAATGAATTGTTAAATAATATCACATCTAAATATGCGTTAGGGTATATTTTTACAATAGAGAGTTCAATTCAAAGTATTAAAATCAAACCATAATTTCTGTGTCCAAGTAGTTTATCTAGCATATGATATTCATCATATGACATATATGTTACGTGTCTAAGTTTGTGTCTGCTTAATAATACAATTGGAATAAAACAAAAAACATTTAACTCTTTTTCAAAGTTTGGTGCCTGAAATAGATGGCCAATTGATCTTTTTCAACATAAAGATTTATAATGATTTTGTTAATTTTTAGTCTTATATTAAGTTCTTCTTGAGTTTTCCCTTTGCCAACGAATGCACAGTAAATGGATGACTTGATGAATTAATAAATGGACGAATGAATGAGTTTGTGAATGAATTTAATGTAGATACTGTGAAAATACATTGCTCTCTATGTAAAAACGAGCTCTCTACGTAATTACGTAACTCGTGATATTTTTTACGCTGCGTTAAATGTAAAGGAAGAAGTAAAGATGGAAGTCTTTAGTTCCCAGCTGGGTGTAAAATAATAGCGCCATATAAATATCATTGTAACGATACTAACGTTAGTTTCTCGCGTTTACGTACGTATCCCTTACGTAGTTCCTAACTAATATTTCCCGCTGCGTTAAACCATCAAGAAACGAATAGAAAACTGGAAAATCAAGCATCAAGCTGGTTGCAAAATAATAGCCATGCACAGATCATTGTAATGATACTGACGTTAGTTTCTCGCGTTTACTTATACTTATACGTGCATCTTACGTAGTCCTAACTAATATATTTTCCACTACGTTAAAACATCAAGAAAAATGGAAGTTTATAGCATCCAACTGGTTGCAAAATAATAGCCATGCACAGATCATTCAGTAACGATATTAACGTTAGTTTCTCGCTTTTACGTACGTATCCCTTACGTATTTCCTAACTAATCAGTATTTCCCACTACGTTACTGAAACCATCTAGAAAACTGGAAGTTTATAGCATCCAGCTAGTTGTAAAATAAGCGCCATACACAGATCATTGTAACGATACTAACGTTAGTTTCTCGCGTTTACGTACGCATTTCCTAACTAATATTTTCCACTACGTTAAAACATCAAGAAAACTGGAAGTTTATAGCATCCAGCTGGTTGTAAAAAGCAAGCGCCATAAAAGATCTCCATGCCAAACATCCGACTATTTCAAAGGCTGCGGTAAACTACAAACACAGCGACAGCTAGTTACTGGCTGTACGTTGATGCGATGGAAGTATGCACAGTGGGAGTATACCGCTTTATGAAGTATCGTTCTCTCCCACATATATTTTACTAAGAAATCAAATATATATATACTTTTCCGCCGCTTTCACAGAGAAGGAGCCTCCGAAATCTATTTGAGCATACTAAAACATATTCTTTCTTTCCTTTGAAATGTATGGTAAGAGCGAAAAAGTAGATGATAAATTTGTGAATAGATGAATAAATAGGTAATTTATATGAACAGTATGAAGAAATGAATGATTGAATAAACGGACGGATAAATTATAGTTATTCATCATTTCACAATCGTTCCTTATTCGCTCACTCACTCACTCACTCATTCATCCATTCATTCATTCATCCACCCATCCACCCATCCATCCAAACATCCGTTCGATTGTGGATGTTTGGCTGAATGGATGGATGGATGAATGAATGGGTGAATGAATGAATGAATGAATGAAAGAGTGATTGAGTGAAGAACGATTATGAATTAATGAATAACCGTAACAACTATGGAGTACCACAAGGGTCAATACATGGCCCATTATAATTTTTATACATATCAATTTACCAAAACATTCTACTTGATAGAGCACAAAATGTAAAAAATAGACTCCACTGAATAATCGTGTTTATAAAGCGCTTTTATATCTTTATATAATATGAACACAATATTGTAAGAAAAGTCTGTCTTTATTATTTGTTAATATTCAGTTCCGAGAATTTAATTTTTATCTTGAAAGATAAACCTGAATCTTAAAAGAGACCGAAGTAAACAATCCAATATGCTAAAGTACTTATTTTCCACGTACAAACTACATCTTTCTGTTATAGATAACAAAATATGATTTCTTTATAGTTTCGCTTGCACGTTTCACAAGAAATGTGTTCACGGTTCCAGTGTCCTCGCTGTAACATAAAGGTCATAAAGTTTACATCCAACGTCAATTTGCAACAAGTAAACGTGATTGATAAAAGTAATGATAGAATCCCGCATCGTGCACCCACATTTGTCATATAAGGACGCTCTTAAAGAACTCAATCTTACCACTCACTATGAGAGGCGCGAACATTTGTGTATGAAATTTTACAAAAACATTATATGTCCTGATAGTATAAAACTACACAGCCTTTTACCAAAACCTATAGCCTTAGAAAGCCTAGGAGAATTCCACTTCTCAAGTGCAGGACAAAAAGATACCAGAACAGCTTCATTCCAAGTTCAATTAAGAAATGGGACTAATTTAACATATGTACTTTATCTACAATTATATTTTTTTAGAGATGTGTATATATATATATATATGTATTTATTCATGTAAATATTTTAGCTATACTTTAAAACAATGTAAATATTGAGTTTTTCAATTCGTTTGAATTGCCAGTCAATTTTATCAATAAAGTTATAATTATTCAGTTATTATTATTATTATTATTATTAGAATACTCATGCATGCTATAAATTGAAAATGAAAATATGAAAATATTTTCAAAAAAGTTACATTTAAAATGAAAAACAGGATTATGAATCATCACAGATCGGATTCAAAATAGATAAAGAATGTCGAGTAGCAATTGACTTGAGAAAATGTTCCATGCACGTTCGATTATAGCTCATATAGGTAAGGAATTTTTTTTTCAAGAAGTTACATCAATTTCACTAGAAATGAACGTTAGAATTTTGAATATCATATCATTTTTTTTCAGGAATTTTTTTCAGGAATTTCATCTACCAGAGGAAAACAAGATCAATTATGAATGCGTGTAAAAATAGTACAGGCTGCGTCGGTTTTTGATATAAACGATAGTTAATAGAATTATAATGTTGATTTAATTTTACTGACGTTTCGAGCTTTAGCCCTGCGTCGGAGTAAAAGAGTTAGACCTAAAAACTGCTTAGATTAGTTTCAACAATTTGCGATTGATGAGGTTATCGTAATTCATTTCTGATATACGAAATAGAACATGGCCTTTTTGCAGACAAATCGTTCGTAAATGTGTTCGACTATAATTTTAATTCAACAAAATCAGACGACATTTTCGTTGTGTTCGTCATGTTTTCGTTATGTTCGTCATGTTTTCGTTGTGTTCGTCGTAAGCCGGATAATTTGTCCTTCATAAGGTGATTTGTCAGTCCAGACGATTTCAGTCTCTGTCTAATTCAGATGTAGGTTTCTATGGTATAGTAGAAACAGATAATAAAGGAATCATGCATGCTTCTACTGAAGTAAATTCTTCTTTGAATGTTTCATTTCACGACGCGCAACATTGTTGAAATAGGTGAATAAATATAACCAACGAGATTCTGGCTGATCAGAACATTATTTTTTTTCTTTATGAGCAAGCGTAAACGTAGCTAAACAATTTTCTGGCGATATTCGTTTGTTTGCGGTATTTAATCAATACGTACTTATACACTGGGGTAGAAATCACTAAAAAATGCATGCATGCTGAATTAACTAGGGGGTATTTTTAAAATAAAAGGATTAATTTTCTGCAAACTAATTTAACTGAATCAAAATACAGAGCGTTAATTATAACTAGATGTCCAAAAATATACATAGCAGGGGAGATTCTAGAACGTTCAATCGTGATTTTATAAGTCCATCCGTTTGAGCTATTTCACTTTCAGACCCTCCACGACTATGCCTTTACGAGTTCTAAAACGTCATTTATTGTGTTGTTTTCTCCATTGCTAGAAGGGTTTTCTCAGGGTTCTTGGCCCAAATTTACTCTCGCCATAGTTCAAAATTTAGGCTAAGTGGCATTAGGCTGTACATAATGTAGTGAGAAGCGTGTGGACAAAGGTGTGGCTAATAAAGCCCTTTTTAGCGCGTTAACGTAAGACACAGTTTGCATTACAACACATTGTCAGTTTAAAGTAAAACGTTTTCATAAGGCACTGTAAAAAATAATAAACTTTTACGTAGGACCACACCCACTCGTGCTTTTACGTAAGGCACCGTTTACACTTACGCAATTTCACAAGCCACGCATACCTATAGGTGGCCACATACACAAAACTATCTACGTTTTCGTAATATCACTCTCACGTTATACGTTTTGGAAAAGCACTGTCAAACAAAAGATCTATGCTAAACGTATACACATAGTATTACCTAGACTGCGAGCAGTCCCTAATTTTCCCTCCGGATTCAGAAAATTTTAACTTTAATAAAACGAGCGAGCGGGGATTCCGTGTTTTATTTAAATGCTTATATTTCTCTCGTTTTCCTCGGAATCTGGAGGGAAAAGAAGGGACAGTTCGCAGTCTAAGTATTACCGTACGTTTGTTTACATATAAAGGCAACGTTTCTACTAAATAAATGCGCAGTAAGCAAAAACCTGTATAAAATATCATCTGTTTTACGAAATGCGCTCTACACCTTTTTAACTAAGATGTAATGTTGCATCAAAGAGTTTACGTAAGGGCTCGTAGACAGTTTTAAATCCTGTATAAAATATCATTTTACGTAATGCACTCTACACCTTTTTAGCTAAGATGTAATGCTGCTTTAACGCGTTTTCGCAAGGACTCTTAGACAGTTTTAAATCCTGTATAAAATATCATTTTACGTAATGCACTCTACACCTTTTTAGCTAAGATGTAATGCTGCTTTAACGCGTTTTCGCAAGGACTCTTAGACAGTTTTAAGTCCTGTATAAAATATCATTTTACGTAATGCACTCTACACCTTTTTAACAAACCTATAATCATGTTGCGTTAAAGACTTTACGTAAGGACTCGTAGACAGTTTTTCAGTCGGACTTTATTGTCAGACACTCTATAGACAATTGCTTTAAGTTAAAACAATTTCTTTAAGTTGAAAGTCAAAGGCCGATATACTAAAACGCGTACTAACAAAAGAGTCTTGAATACTATCAACGATCGTAAAAAGATACCAACATACTATATCTTGAATTCAGAGCCTAATCATAGTTTGTACAATATGTTATCTCTTCAATATGTTTTTCCTCAAATAACTCATTAATGCCATGTCGCGACTGGGACTATAGCGCAGCCGTATAACAGATGTCGAGACAGGGTTCCAGACAATGCCTTTGTTTTTATATATTTCCTATTATGTACAACTACTTGCAGTAAGGTTGTCAAACAAAATAGAACATTTGTCACAAAGAAAATAGAACATTTGTGATTTAGTGCGAAAGGAATTAATTAAAAGACAAAAGAGAGAGTTCAGCTTGAGTGATCTTCTCAATTCTTTTAATTAATTCCTATCGTACTAAATCACAAATGTTCTATTTTCTTTATAACAAATGTATATTTTTGTATGACAACCTTACTGCAAGTAGGTCTATATAACCAGTTATATACATCTAATAATCTGTTTTGAACCCGACCTCTCGGAGTCAAAAAAACTCCATTCTCAAGGTGTATTAGCTTGAAATACGAAGTCCAAAAAGCTAAGAACAACTGAAAATTTTCACTTTCTGTCATACTGTCAATTTTAAGGAAGCATAAAATATAGCCTGATACCATGTGAAGTCAATCCTATGAACTGAGTTAAACTAATACCTTAAGTGTGTCAACTGGATCAACAATTATTACAAAAATATCACCGGTGTTTTTAGGAACTCTTAGGATTCCCTACTTAAAGTTAAATTCCATTTTTTTAAGACAACGGTGCGCATATAGCGGAATGTGATCAAAAGGAGCCAGGGGCTATTGAGATCAACACAGTGACTTTAGAGGAAAAATCAACTATTTTCAATACGTGTGAGCTTTTGAACAAATTAGATTGTCCACCCTCAGGATGAAAAATTATTGAAAATAAACATCTTCAAAAACCATATCAAACTGATCTGCTAACTCAAGTACTGTTCATAAAATTAAACTTATTAAATTAAAAACTGTATGCGTTTTCTGAGAACTCTTTATTTCGAGCCTTTGGACTCATTGGCGACTTTATTACTGTGCCCCATAATGACAGCACGTTTTATCAGTTAAAAACTCAGTGTATGAAAATCAAACTCTGTTCGAAAACGTCTATATTAAAACGTTAAATATTTTTTTGAACACTGAGCAAGAATGTGATGAGCCCACGTTGGCTTCATAACTGTTTCTGAAAACTATCTAACCACTTTTTCACTATCTATATGTGGATTAAAAAAGAAAAAGAAAAACACTGAAGTTCTTTGGCAAATACTGAGGTAATTAAGTTTCGCACTGCTTAATTGTAAATTTTTTTTGTGTACGTGTTAGTTATTAATAATAAAAACTTTAAAAAAAAAAGTTTCGCACTGTTTTAGTTGTTGATATTTGAGTTATTTCTTGAGAAGTTACCGCGTGTGATAGCCGTTGCGTCTCTGTGCGACGAAAGAACGGGTGCTATCATATAGTTATCATGAGTAATTTAGATCAAGTCGATTTTCTAGTACGACCTAGGACGCCGATAGATTGCGATGATAATTAATTTTTTGTTCAATTTTTTTTGACAAAAGCTCATGACACAACTGAATTGCAAAGCTAGCCTCGTCAGCGGCACACAATTTTAACAGTACTCACAACCACACTTCGTAGACTAACTGCGCTTATTTTTAAAAAGGTTTAAATTTAAACTTTGACGTCAAGAGTTGTCAGAGTTGTACAAATTCACAAACTCCCATGACACAAATTGCAAAGCTAGCCTGGTCCGCGGCACACAGTACTCACAAACTCTCTTCGTAGACTAACTGCGCTTATTTTTAAAAAGGTTTAAATTAAAACAATTTAAATTAAAACTTTGACGTGGGCTGTATGCACAAATTCACTAACTAATGACATAAGAACCTCGTCCATGGCACACTTTTCAGAATACTCACAACCTCGTAGACTCACCGCCCTATTTTAAAAGTTTTCAGTTCAATTCAGTTTAAAACTTTTAAGGTGAGTTCTTCGACAACTCCCAAAACGACGACAACAAGGGATGGACTGCCATCGTGTTAACGAGTTAAAAGAAAACACACTTAAAAGGTAACTTAAACACCGCAAAAAGATAACTGCATTCTAGAGTTTCGGACGTCCATATCCTTCGTCGGAGGAAAATAGTTTCCGCGTGGTATTCTTGTGGACGTTTCCGCAAGCTGACCAAATGTAAACAGTAAAAACAAGGTATTAAGTACTCGGGTAGGAAACACACATGCAAGGGGATCGTTTTCACTTCAATTACATTTTTGATTGTTCCAGGTCAGTCTTGGGGGTGTGACAACAACGTTTTGTAAAAGAAAGGTTTTTACAACGCATGCATTTGTCACCGTTGGGACTTTCCAAAGTGGCCGCTTAATAGAGGTTGGCCGTTGAATAGAGGTATAGAATAAGTATAGGAACAGATTTGGGACTTTTTATTGTGGCCGCCTAATAGAGGTTGACCGCTTAATGTTTACGCATAAAGTATTGGTTACTGATTTCACCTGAACTGTATAAGAATGTGGTCAATAATAGATGGTTCAACCGTAAACGTTTTGCAACTGCGATGTACGTTAAGTCATCCTTTGGCTTCGTTTGGTCTTTATTTTTGGTGATTGTCGCCACAACGAGTTCATGTTTCGTTCTTAAAACCTCCAGTTTAAGTGTGTTTTCAAAGCAAAACGTGTAAGTGTTGTGGCTTTGTTTTATTAATTACTGCCTTGTTTAGTGTTGTTATTGTTGTTTCTGCTTAAGTTGGCTGTTGTTGTTTCTGGTAAGTTCGGCTGTTGTTGAACATGACAAATAAAATTCCGTTTCCGCGTGAAAAGACGTATACCTTGTCTGGAAGCAACTCAAAGATCTTCCTGTATAACTTGTATCCTTGACAGAACTATTACGCGCGTGATACGAGAAACAATAGTAATTGTCGTTGCGTATTTGGAAGTCAATGAAGCCTCAGGGCATTGTCCCAGAAATACGGAAGAGTCGGTCGTTTCAACCACTTGACCTTTAAAGTGTAGAAATTATCCTGTTTTTATAACCTACGCATGTAGTATTTCTCCTTGTCACTGACTCGTGTTATTGTTTTCAATTCACAACGCTTCATTGTTTTGTATGTAGTTGAAAAATGCTTTCTTTTGTTGGTTTCTTGGGCGTTTTTTCTTGAAGAGTAATAACAAGAATTTTACAAATATACTATAAATTCTCCTGGCCGTCTCCTGACCTTGAAAACGGAGAGACAGGAATATAGCTGATATTAGCAACACACTTTGAAATGTTCTTCAAAATCTTGACCTTCTTTTACTTTTCGTTAAAATAAATACTTCCACGAACAGGCACTGGGAACAAACATGATTGCGATTTTAGGGGCAAAGTTGTTGCGTCAATCATGACAATTTTACATGAGAAGTTTAGGATGCCTGCATACATGCGAGACCAGACTGTTGTACAAGGTGAAAATCCTATATTTTCTCTTTGTTTTGAACAGACATGACTGCGATTAGGGGCAAAGTTGCTGCCACGCAGTTTACAATCATGACAATTTTACATGAGAAATTTAGGATGCCTGCATGCGAGGCCAGACTGTTGTATAAGGGTGAAATCCTATATATCCTCAAATTGTAAAAATTGTATAGTTTTCCTTTGTTTTAAGCAAAGCCGGCAAAACTGATAAAAAACAACCAATCAACAAGCACTTGATCTTTGTGCCAGCTAAAGCAGAATAGTAATAACCGCCTTTGATTGCCTTGTGTGCGGTTTTTCAGTTTTGAGTCAAAAGTGTCCCGATCGTTAGAATTTGCGTGTACAAATGGCGGTAAAACACTTTATTATACCTGCATTTCTATTAAAACTGTCCAGCCAGCGCGTTCGAATATAACCCGTACCGAACTGATTCTGTCGGGTGTTGGAGCTTACCGTTTGAACGTGAAACGGACCGTTCGATATTTACGTTTTCGCGCGCGTTATAACGTAGTCTATTTTCGGTTGAAAACTTATTTATTTATTGCAAAGACAGAGTTTAACCATAAGCTTGTGTTTTTACGAGCATGCCGTTTTCAAAGTAACATCGATCTTTAATGTTCTTTATGCTATCACGAAGACAATGCGGTTTAAATATATAGCTTGCGTTTTTCTTTGTGTTTTTGCTAGCTGATTTTGTCAACATAACATCTTTAATATTCTTTATGCTATCACAAAGACAAAGTTTAACCATATAGCTGACGTTTTTCTTTGCGTTTTGAGTAGTATGTTGTAAAAGTAACATCTTTAATGTTCACAAAAACAACGTTTACTGACCAAATTGCTCTCGTAGTCTATTTTCGGTTGAAAACTTATTTATAGAGACAAAGCTTTTGCGTTTTTGCTACCATGTTACCAAAGTAACATCTTTAGTGCCTGCGTCCTATCAGCAATCCAAAATTCGACTCAACCAACGGATCTATAGCCTGCGTAAACAGACCCTTATTAGCGCTTGAAACGCAGGCTAACGGATCTACAATGCTACTGATCGGAGCCTTTTGAATGTTATTTACAAACGGGCTAGTTGTATTAGCGTATCCTCACCTTCATTACGTAAGCCAGTGCGCTTTCCGTTTTTAATCAGAGAACTCTTGCGTTAGTAGTTTTTATTGCGATTCTTATGTTTCTTTTTAACATTTCATTTCGCGCCAGTAAAAAATCGATCAGATCCGCACAAATTTGCAAACTTTCATTGTCATATCTGTAGTTATTTCCAACCGATTTCCTTTCATTTTTTTTTCTAAGTAATTTATCAGCATTGATCTGGACTGAATAGATTGTTTTCTTGATTCGCTTTGTGTTTTTTCTCATCACGCTCAAAGGAAAATGGATTTTCCCGATAAGAACTGTACTCCAGCTAGATAACATTGCGGCAAATTCTGTTTTAATATCAATGTATCTAACGGCAACAAATTGTTTTGTCTGTTAAAAGTATTTTAAATGTCGTTTTTTTATTTCTTTTTTACCGACTCAAACGAAGCGAGTCAATGTTTACTTCCCCCATTGTAATCAGACTGAAATCTTCAGTCCGAAACGTCAGTGTTAGTTCAATTATTGTACAGTGTTTACTTGCATTGCACTATAGAGGATTAATCCTAATCAGAATCGTTTGAATTTCAGACCATGTACGTAAGACGATGCGTCATTTTACGTAACTTCTGACGTACTTTTTGCGCTTCTTGATGGGATTCTGCATAGTAAGTTATGTACGGTATAAAAAGGAAATGTCTTTACCGGACAACTTAGTCTCACTTAGTCTCTTTACTTTACATGGTGTAATAGTTACTGAGGCTTTACAATGTAAAAACATACCATGACTGAAATACAGTGTTAAATTTGTAAACGTTACTTTATTTACAATCTACAACAACTTGTTTTAATACTGAGTAATAGTTTACTAGAAAGGTGACAAAATTTCTGCGAAAATATTTAGCGCTTACCATATACATCTACCTTGGGTACAGAAGGGTATTTTCTATCTTGCTTTTGCATTTGTAAATCCGCATGGTTTGTAAGCAAAGGACGGAAAGTACGGATGCTAAACACAAACACTAAATCTAGAAAACATTGTGGTTTCTAAGGTATCATATGTCCACACAGCAAAGTTAAAAACCCGGATGCACAATGAAAATATTGTTTTGTGGTATGTATGTATGTGTTTGTTTGTTGTTGTAAATTCCAGCGTTAATTTTTTAAACAATACTCAACATCTTCAAAAACAGTACTATTTACTGGAATTTGAACATAATATACACACCAATGAAAAGATAAAATAAAATAAAATAGAAAGTTATTTACTCCTTACTAGAAATGTAGAAAAATGTAACGGTTATTTCAAAACCGGTCTACAACTCTTGGAAAATACACTGCGTGTCCGTAGGTTGCGTATCAATAATTTATACGTAAGCAATTATGGTTTTCATTTACGTTATCAGAATTTTCCTCTTCACCACGGTGTCTGGTTTTGCTTGTTTGCTCCTGAAGATTCAAACTTTACGGAAACAATATTGACTTTGGAGCGTTATTATACGTAAAGCTTAATCGTTTTGGGGATCATGTACAAAGATCGCAATTTAAGTTGGAACGTTTGCTGTCACATTTAGAGCGCGGTGTTCAGCTAATTCGTTTGTCTTTTTCGTAATCCTACTTTTTAATTATTAATTTTAGAGGTTTTTGCGCAGACTCTGGTACGCTTAATCCCGTAAAGTCTAGCGTAAATATTGCGTATTTTCAATCCTCTGTCAAATTCCGAGTGTTATTTGTTCATAATTTGTTTGAATTTTATCGCAATTCTCCTTTGAAATGATTCAGTATAGTTCCATTTGAAGATTTATGTAACACAGCTGATTTTAAGTAAAGTGTAGCGTAAAGTGTAGCGTAAATATTGCGTATTTTCAATAATCTGCGGTCAAATTCAGAGTGTCATTTGTTCATAATTTGTTTGAATTTTATCGCGATTCCCCTTTAAAATGATCCAGAATGGTTCCATTTGAAGATTTACGTAACACAGCTGATTTTAAGTAAACTTAAGAGCGTAAATTCGTAAAATTCGTTTGAATTCAATAGTGACCATATACGTAAAACGATTAATCAACTTACGTAACTTTCGCTGCGTTTCTTGAAGGGATTCTGCATTAGGATAGAATATGGATATGTCAGAGGATGTGTAACGTAGTGCACAGCTATGCCATTTTACGTGAAAATCCACCGCACTTGTTACATGTTTATTAAATTGACACCCAACATTGAGAAATTACGTAAGTTATTTTTTCAAAGTTAGACGGTCATTTCTCAATAAGTAGTCACGTTTATTCGTCTCAATATAATCATGATGCAACCTTAATACCTCATTTTTTGAACTATATTTTGGCGTAAAGTTTCTGTATCTTAAAGGGCTTAGCAATTCTCGAGAAGTTAATCGTCGCTGATATAAAGGTGCCACAGTGCGTTTTTCACGTAGATTCTAAAGATATCCTTGCGTTTCTTGAAGGGCCTCTGTCAAATATGGGACACAATTTCGTTCATCAGTACGTAACACGGTGCGTTTTTTCACGTAAATGCTAACTGATATCCTTGCGTTTCTTGAAGGTGCTCTGTCAAATTTGGAACACAGGTTTCCGTTCATATACGTAACGCGATGCGTTTTCTTACGTTATGGTTGCGTACCTTGAAGGGCTGCTGTCAAATTTAGAGCGTAATTTCTTCATAATTCGTTTGAATTTAATCGTGATAGTTCATTTAAATCATTCAGTGTAATTCCATTTGAAGATGTATGGAACACTGTGAGCGGTATATCCCAACAATTATTACATACCGCAAAGGCAATCTATAAACAACATTTATTGCTATCGGATAGCAACACCGCGGTCTCTGTGAAGGTCGTGAGCCATTTTGACATTAGTCGGTTCCTTCTGAACGGCGGCTCTTTTGATGTGTCGACTACACTGTTGACTTGCGGTCTCATTTTCCTAAAACTTTGAATATCAAAATCCTTGTGTCGTTCACATTGAAGATTTTATTAGCAATATCCAGTTTCGTGGTAAATTATCTATATTTGATATGCACCAAGAAGATTCACACAGTTGGGGCAAAAATAGCACTAAAAGATTCTCCATTGAAATGATGGATTTGTATTATAAACTCAGTAGTTTAAAGGCAACAATAAATGTTGTTATTGTAGCACAAAATTAATTGTTATTTTTTTTCTAGGAAACTTTGTAAATTAAGATGTTTTTCATGATTGGGAGTTAATATTCTCAATGCTTCATTTGTTTTTTTAATATAAAGTCATAGTAACGATCAGATGTTCTAGAACAAAATGCCGGCTTTCGGGCTAGTTTGATGACATAGTTAAATACAGTTTGATCCTAACTATAACTTTATAGGACATTAGACACTCGTGGATCAAATATCAAGGAATAATTTTGATTTGAAAATCCGCAAGCCATAATAATACTAAGTGCCGTAGTTAGCTCATTGCATGCCGCAAATATCCTTGTCTTGAATCAATTGATGGTGTCTGATCACAGACGGCGATATATAGTGACCATTTAATGAGAGTATTGAACGGGTAAAACACACCCGTGTCTCATCAAGGAATGGAGAGAACAGGCTCGCCTTATTCCTACCAAAGTGAAGAGGATTCTCATTCCTTTGTGTTTTCTATTTCCATTGGGATGAGGAGCGTGAGTAGTTCATCTATCTTTTATTTTATTTTCATCATTTTATTAATTTATATTTTCCAAGTTTCAACTGATTTATTGGATGAGAAGTGTGGTGTATTTATGTGAGAAGTTGTGAGTTTATTTACTCTTTTTAAACTTATTCACTAGTGCGCTTAATAAATTCAAATTTTCGTTTTCTCAATACTTTTCCATTTTGTTCGTTTTGCAATTTTAGTATTTATTTGAGATTTTGTTTTGTTTTCATGTCAATTGTGTTAGGAAATGTTGCAATGTTATTGATCACATGTGCTTCTGTTTTTGTTGGAGGATTTTCAATGAGAAAAGTTCGTTTTGCAGTGTCATTCATAATGGACCTTTGGTGTTTATTTATTTTCTTAATCGATGCATTTACGTACTTGATTCTTCAGTTTCTACTTGGGATGGGAAGGGTCAAATAATTATTTTGCAGTCGTACTTGATATTGTTCTATTGCCTAAATTTCTTTAGGAATATATAGTGTTTGTTATTCTATACTTATCCTCTTCATATGCCGTTCTATCCGATCATTCTCAGTGTAAAGCTTGATCAGAGTCCTTGATAAACTAAATCATTCATTCGCTAAATTGTCTTCTCGCTATTCGAGCATTTTGCCTTGTTATTATTATTATTGAGATTGTTTTTCTTTATTCATTGATACCTGTATATTTGGGCACATTTTTAAAAAAAATGAAATTTGCCCAAATACGCACTTCTTCTTCTTATTGTTGTTGTTATCTTCAATATTTTTAAGAAAATTGGGATTTGATCATTTTTGATAAACGGCTCTATATTCTCTTCGTTTCATCACCTGTGTCCAGCTATCTGTTTTTTTTCTTGAAGGCATGTCGGAGAGTGATGTTCAGAACTTTTACTGTGTGTGTTTCTTGCCTTAGTTTTGTACGGTATCTTGACATGTTGTGTTTTAGTATTGTAAAGATTGTTACTTTCATTTTGTTATTTTATTTATTTGTTAATTTATCCATTTTGTCATCCCAATTTTTGTTATTTCATTCATTTGTAATTCCATTCCACTCATCATTTTATTCATTTGTAATTTCATTAATTTGTCATGTCATTTATTTGTCATGTTATCCAGTTTATTCCATTTATTTTGCCATCTTATTTATTATTTTAATGTATATGCATAAATGAGTTATTCTTGCTCCGTTTATATGCCTTTCTTTTTTAAATGGGATGGGACGATCGAGCATAATTTTAACAAACTTGCCATTATTCCCTCGATAAAGAAGTTTTCTTTACTCTCCTCGAATACTGACTCCACCGATGAAATAACGTGCGGAAAAAAAGGAGTAACTAAGTTTCAACGGTTTTTTGAGGTCCGAGGAGTGAATGTGATCCATCTCAGTGCTCATTTCTAGATATTCTTTCTTAATTTATTTTAAATTTCTTTTGATCATGTGTTCTTGTTAAGGCTTTCCTTTTGCTGAAACGTTCCTATTCATTTATTTTGATCATGTGTTCTTTTTTACATCACTGCTTCTAATTGGAGGTATTTAGCCTGTAAACATGTACCTTTCAGACGAAGGGCTAAAGTTCAAAACGTGTTACAACTTTCATTTTGTTGTCTTTCGTAAAAAATTTGATCATCATTTATTTATGATTGATCGTGTGTTCTCAGTTTCTATATTTCTAACGGGACGACAAAACAAAAGTGAATTATTCTTTCTCGTTTTCTTTTCTTTTTTCTTTTGATCACATATTCTTTCATATTTTTCGCTCATATTTTTCTCATTGTTTTGTTCCTACTCATGTGCTCAATTGTTCGTTCACTTCCACAAGCTCTGACAACTAATGGCAGTTGATTGATTGATCGACCATCGACTCATGCCATATTAAATTTGTATAAGTGAGAATATCTTTAACAAACATTTTACACCTATACTAAAGTTTACATACCTAGTTATTCTGTGTATTTATTCAATTTAGTGTTGTCAGTTTTCAGTTAGTATCTATCATTATAAGTCATTGAATATTGTTCGTGTAATGTTCTAATGCATGACATATTAAGTGAGAATTATATATATTTATTGATGGCACTGGTCACTGACAGCACTAACTTTTAAAATGGTATATATCTGCTGACAACCGTTTTCTCAGTTAAATTCTGCTTTTTTTATATATTATTTTTACGGCAAGGTTTATGTGTGATCAGGGTCCCTCTATTAACTCTGGTATGATGTAATTTTGTGTGTGTTAAATCTCACTTTTTCGCATCTTTGGTAGTAGTATAATCAGAGATATAATTAGTCTTCAGATTTAAGTTAGGTTATCTAATGTAACGCATTTCTCAGTTTGTTTTTCATTCATTCATTTTGTTCATGTAACAATAAGTTATAGCAGTTAATTCGGCTCACTTTACACTTTTTTAATATTATAATACTGATTAGGCTTTATTTTATTAAGGTAGATATTGTATATACATCAATTTTTGATAATTTTCATAGCTCTGCTTACAAATGTATAGATTTTTATATTATTTATTTCCTAGTTTTAAAAGGCATTTTATTTTAGTTTTCTTCAAGCGCTTTAGAGTATTGCATATATAAAGCGCTATATAAATAATAACTTATTATAATATTATTATTCCTTATGTTTTAAACAATTAACGTGCCTTGTGTCACTAGATGTAATATTTCAATAGCATTACATTTAAAACTGAATATAAACCACAAAATACTCATGCAGCTCACATGATGATTTGTACTTTTGAAGGTCCCGTTTTATTCAGTCTATACTTTCAGCTTTTGACGTTTGTTCGGGAACACACCCCACCCAGTCATCATAATTGCATTTCATTAATTCTTCCATTTCGTTTTCGTTCATGTATTCAATTCAATTCCACGTTCTTCTAGTAGTAAAGGGAACATTAAATTGGGAACATTACATTGTATTTAGTTCCTGGTCGGGAACACACCCCGCCCAGTCATCATAATTGCATTTCATTAATTCTTCCATTTCGTTTTCGTTCATGTATTCAATTCAAGTCCACGTTCTTCTAGTAGTAAAGGGAACATTAAATTGGGAACATTACATTGTATTTAGTTCCTGGTCGGGAACACACCCCGCCCAGTCTCATAATTGCATTTCATTAATTCTTCCATTTCGTTTTCGTTCATGTATTCAATTCAAGTCTACGTTCTTCTAGTAGTAAAGGGAACATTAAATTGGGAACATTACATTGTATTTAGTTCCTGGTCGGGAACACACCCCGCCCATTCATCATAATTGCATTTTATTCATTCTTCCATTTCGTTTTCATTCATGTATTCAATTTACACGTTCTTCTAGTAGTAAAAGGGAACATTAAATTGGGAACATCACATTGTATTTTGTATACCAACATTGTATTTTGTTCCTGGTCGGGCCTACGCCCTTCACAATTACAATCGAGTCTTTTTTCTTTTTCGTTTTCCATATATGCAAACACTACCCCGTTTTTCTAGTAGTTTAAGACTTTCGAACATTATCCCAATGTTTAATTTTGCCCATAGTCAATCCTTTTATTCGATCGATACACTCAGTATTTGTGTGATGTTAGTGTGGGCACTTATTGTCTGAACTCACCGCATCTATCCTACACATAACATCTTGTTTTCATTTTGTTTCTCTATTCATATCACTTTAAGAAACTGCAATACTTTATTAGAAGTATTGTTCATTTGGTATTCAACTGCTGATTCAAAGTCTTTCATGTTGATTTTGTCTTTGTTTAAGCTCATTCAATTGTTTTAACAGCCAGAGCTTATGCAGTTGTTTATTTGGTATGATGCTATTTATGCATCTATTACTTCATTTATTAATTTATTAATCCATCCATCTATCTATCGATCCTTTTGTCAATTGTTTATTTCTGCAACCATTCATTCATTTTAATATTCTTCATTTCTATTCTTTCATTCATTCATTTATCCATCCATTCATTCATTC
This sequence comes from Metridium senile, assembly GCA_949775045.1. Classification (NCBI taxonomy): domain Eukaryota; kingdom Metazoa; phylum Cnidaria; class Anthozoa; order Actiniaria; family Metridiidae; genus Metridium; species Metridium senile. The sequence goes on along the minus strand of OX459101.1, from coordinate 6,766,748 downwards.
ATTCAGTACTTCATGCTTTCATCACCGTATTTATTCCTCCATTTATTCATTCATCCTTTCAACCATTCCTTCTTACATGAATCAGTTTCTTCTTCAATCAATTCTTTCATTTATTTATTCCATTTATTAATTCATCTATTAATTAATTAATTCATCTATATCAGTCCTTTCACCCATCGATTCAGTACTTCATTCCTTCATCACCGTATTTAGTCCTCCATTTATTCATTCATCCTTTCAACTATTCCTTCTTACATGAATCAGTTTCTTCTTCAATCAATTCTTTCATTTATTTATTCCATTTATTAATTCATCTATTAATTCATTCATTCATCTATATCAGTCCTTTCACCCATCGATTCAGTACTTCATTCCTTCATCACCGTATTTAGTCCTCCATTTATTCATTCATCCTTTCAACTATTCCTTCTTACATGAATCAGTTTCTTCTTCAATCAATTCTTTCATTTATTTATTCCATTTATTAATTCATCTATTAATTCATTCATTCATCTATATCAGTCCTTTCACCCATCGATTCAGTACTTCATTCCTTCATCACCGTATTTAGTCCTCCATTTATTCATTCATCCTTTCAACTATTCCTTCCTACATGAATCAGTTTCTTCTTCAATCAATTCTTTTATTTATTTATCCATCCATCCATCCATTCTGATTCATGTTGCTATGATGTTCCTTCTTCTTGATGGTACTATACACAATGTCTTAAACTAACCACCGTTTCATTGTCTTTCTTTAAACCTTTGTCTTAGCTTAACCTCAGTTTTGTCTAATTTAGACCCCCAACATTTTTAACTCTTTCACTTATTCATTTCAGCCTACTGTGTTTGCATGTGGCAATGACAACTAACCATAGTTTTCGAAACGAATTCAATTTTGTACATATATTCTTAGTTACAATAGCCGTTTTCTGACAATAAAAGGGGACCCGTTACTGCATGGAGACCTTCTCTGTGGATTTAATCCCTGCCTAACGTAGTGTGGCGAATCTTGTAAATAAAATAAAAAAAAGACAGACAAATCGTCTCAACTGATAAATCGACTTCAGTATGAGGGCAATTCACCTGCATGGTGCATGTGAAAACGGGATACAATTTGAGACGAAAAACTCGTTTGATTTTGTTGAATTCACCGATTAGACGAACAAATTTTAGTGAGGAATTCTAGTGGGAGATGGGCCACTGAATTCTTCATCGGATTGGACAACAACTGACTCCTAACTTATAATTGACTGGCGATAACACACTTTCGATAACACACTCTATTTCTGCTCTGATTCAAGGATAGTATATAATATTAATCTCCGAGCCAACAATTGTAGGATGAATCAGTTCCACAAACACTGACAAAGTAAATTTCTCAGTAACACACTATATGTTTGCTCTGACTCCAGTCAGTATAATACTATTGATTAACCTACAATTGTAGGATGAGTCAGCGTCATTCATGAAAGGAGGTTGCAGGTTTCTCTTCAGTGACTCATAGTTTTTCAACTATTCAAACCTTTCGACTTTATTCAAATTCAGTTTGTCTTATAGTGACTTTATACATTGTCATTCATGTTCATTTTAAATGGAAACTGGCGAGTAGACTAGTATAGGCTGTATCGGTGTTTGATATAAACGATAGGTAATATAATGAAATTTGTAACACCGTAAAAAATGTTGACTTAACTTTACTGACGTTTCGAGCTTTAGCCCTTCGTCTGAGTAAAAGAGTTAGACTAAGAGAAATGTTTATCACTGTTCATTTCATGTTACTAACATAAAATCACCATTCCATCTTTTCTTTCGATGTTTTTTGACCGTGTTACATTAACGTTTTCATTTTAAAGTAGTTGTTTTTACATTTTTGTTCCTACTCATTTTTGCCTTACAGTTTTCGTCATGAAAATTGTGATTCATTTATCCATAATTTGATTCGATCTTTTCTTTTTCGATTCTTTTAATAGTATAACTCTAAAGTAGTATTTTTTTATTTATTTGTTCCTGTTCCGTTTGTCTGATTTTATTTATACCTTGCATTGACGGATTGAATTCATTTATCCTTAAAAAACCCAGGCTATTGTTTCCATAAGCGAAGTCTTTATTTCATCCTTTGTGTTAAAGGCCAGTGTTTCAGCTCATTTTACCCCAACTTCACCCCCACTAATATAATTTGCTTTTGTTTCCACTTTCCTCTTAATATATTCAGCTTACTTTGACCGCATCGATTTCATTTATTCGTCTTTTAGTCCTATATTAAAGAATATCCATAATGCCGGAATTATCCATGTATATTATAATATTATCCTACTTTTTATGCGTTTCATAGCTTTTCATGTGAACATTTATAATGGCCTTATACTATTTTTTCATAGCTTACTTTGACTGCATCGATTTCATTTATTCGTCTTTTAGTCCTATATTAAAGAATATCCATAATGCCGGAATTATCCATGTATATTATAATATTATCCTACTTTTTATGCGTTTCATAGCTTTTCATGTGAACATTTATAATGGCCTTATACTATTTTTTCATAGCTTACTTTGACTGCATCGATTTCATTTATTCGTCTTTTAGTCCTATATTAAAGAATATCCATAATGCCGGAATTATCCATGTATATTATAATCCTAATGTTTATCCATTTCATAGCTTTTCATGTGAACATTTATAATGGCCTTATACTATTTTTTCATAGCTTACTTTGACTGCATCGATTGCATTTATTCGTCTTTTAGTCCTATATTAAAGAATATCCATAATGCCGGAATTATCCATGTATATTATAATATTATTCTACTTTTTATGCGTTTTATAGCTTTTCATGTGAACATTTATAATGGCCTTATACTATTTTTTCATAGCTTACTTTGACCGCATCGATTTCATTTATTCGTCTTTTAGTCCTATATTAAAGAATATCCATAATGCCGGAATTATCCATGTATATTATAATATTATCCTACTTTTTATGCGTTTTATAGCTTTTCATGTGAACATTTATAATGGCCTTATACTATTTTTTCATAGCTTACTTTGACTGCATCGATTTCATTTATTCATCTTTTAGTCCTATATTAAAGAATATCCATAATGCCGGAATTATCCCATGTATATATTATAATCCTATTGTTTATCCGTTTCATAGCTTTTCATGTGAACATTTATAATGGCCTTATACTATTTTTGTCCCGATATTCAGCACCCTACACAGACTAAAACAGCCGTGGGAAGGGGTGTGTTCTAGCTATAAGCCATCTTTTGAACTGACAGTATATAGCAAAAACTACTCGGTGATGATTAACAAAACGACCCCGGGTAGATAATTTAACATTTATTAGTACAACATAAGATATTTATAACTCTGTTTGAAACCGAAACAGAAAAGTATATTAATTTTTAAATAGGGATTGCACTGTTTAGACTTAGACGAAAAAAATCTGCTTTTGCAGACACCCTGTAAGTTAACAAATTACAAATGTTGTATTAGTTTCACCATTAGATATTTTCAGACTTGTTGGAAATAAAAAAACGAAAGAAATATACTTTAAACAAGATTTACGTTGGTTTAGATTTAGTCAAAAATGTGCTCTTACACAAGCTATACCATCAGCTGTTTAGCTAAATCATTATTCAAGTAAATGAAATCGAAAAAGAAACTGAAAATATGTAGTTTTTAACTGTTGTTTCAGAATTGTGAACTGAAATCTGCGCAATAAAACAATCAGATAGTTTAGATCAATTCAATATTGTACATAATTTACAGAACTGTTACAAACCGAAATAGAAAACAAATATATAAATGTTTAAAGGAGTGTGTAATTGTTTAAGACCAGTTTTTGTGAAAATTCTGCGATGTAAAAAAAACCCCTAGCAACATTAGTTCAGAATTGTAACTATTGTTTCAGAAACAAAACCTATTCAAGATTAGTTCAGAATTGTACATAAATTCTAGAACTGTTTAAACCGAAATAAACGATTACATAACCCTTTGAAAATTTATTTCTTTTTCTAAAGCTTTTCTAAAAAAAAACACAGTGATTTCTGTCAAAGAAAACTACCTACTATTCAAGACTAATTCAACACGCATATATAATTTAAGGAACTGTTTAAACCGAAAAAGAGAGAGATATAAATTTTTAAATTTTCTTAATTGTTTAAGACTTTTGTGAAAACTGAAACCTGGGATGTAAAACAAAAACTCGACTCCTTCGCCGAAGGAACGCGATAAGCTTCCTCTGCTGGCAGGGTAAGATATATACTTAACATTGTATGTAATTTACAGAGCTGTTAAAAAAAGTAGAAGGAAATATAAATTTTTAAAGAAGTATCTTACAATTGTGAAGAACTCTATGTTGAAGAAAGTGTCCACACAGGAGGTCGATCCATGTACAGTTCTTCGGGCATTAAAACCATTGCAAAAACATTGCATGGGTTGATTTTTTTCTTGCGGCTTATGTCAATTTTTAATAGTAATCAAATGAAGATCGTTCCCCTTTGTCAAAAGAAATTGGCTGAACGCTTTCGTAGCGTTTTGCCTTTTTTATATTAAAAAATATGATATTTAATCTTTTGTTAATAAACTATATGAGAAACTCAGTTGACAATGGGGATTTAGATAAAAGAAACTGTAAAAATTATTGTCTATATGTTTTCAGTTTTTTTTATGTCAATCGACGAAACAATACTTTTATTTTTTATCATTTGATGCTGTTTGTCGGCTTTGACTTTGATCTTTTATTACTCATGTTCATTTCTCTCTCTTTCGCTTGTGTTTTTCACAATGTTTCTAAGTTACAGTTCAGTTAGCTTAAACTGCTTGAGCACATCAGCGAATGATGCTTCGATGGCAAAGGTAACTCATTGTTTAACTTTATCCATAATACTCTTAAATTTTCGATCGCGATAATTACTTTTTTATATTACACTTTGTTGTTGAATTTGAAGTCACTAGCTCGTTTTCCCCTCATGCGAACCGCCACGCGCGTAACTTTTAGTGTATGTGACTACCGTATATCTGAAGTGCAGTAAACAAAAGTATTTGATATCTGTGAAAAACACGTCTTTTAGTGATGAATCTGCGGAAAGCGTGGTCTAGTCAAATCGTGGTATTTCCTTCTGATGCGCTGTCCATGTCGTCATTCAATTGACCCTGACACCATATCGAGACGATGTCACGTACTCAGTATATATCCCACATTTATTCTTATCGCCGCATAAAAACAACGCGAAATTCTTACAAAGACCTTTAACAGACACCAACAAATATACCTCGACAATTCGCCAGCCCAAAAGAGCAATTTTCAACTAACTATTTAAACACAGTCGGCAAAATTTATAGTAGCAAAGTTATTTATACATCATGACAATTGGTGTCACAAAACAACTGCTTTACTCATGCTAATCCAAAGTCACCCCGTCGAAATCACGCTCACTATATTCTATATTAAATACTACCAAATATATGGTCAGGATGTAGAAAGTTTTCGCTAGGAAAATAGAATTTAGGGTACATTTAGAGGACGATAAAACCCGTTCAGAAGGGCTGGCCGTACATCGAAATGAAGGAAACAACGCACGCGCATAATTGCCTTTAGAGCTCTCTGATTGGCGGTTCACTGTGATTGTGTGATTAAATTCTGTCAATCAGGAGGCGGTGTGCCTTTGAAGAGAGCCTTTGAACTGCCGCCTTGTCTACATTGCTCGTACACACAACGAACATAGCCAACGAAGGCAAGAGTTAAAACTTTACTAAGGTCGTTTCACAAGTACTATAGTAAGCGTGCGAGGCGAGAATGCCTCAGCCAACTCGTAACTCCACAGACGATTTCGGTGCCGATGATGAAGTGAAAGAATATAAACACGAAGACGGGGAGGAGAGCGAAAATGGTGCTACACTGGACCTAGTCAATGACATTAAAACTGATCTCATCAAGAAAGAGGCTGAACATCAAGAGGTAGGGTACAGTTAGACAATTTCACAGAGTTTGTAGTCTTTGTATACGGCTACTGAGTCAATCTTGTGCTATTTCCACTGAAATAATCCACCATTTCGAAGGCCATCGTTAAGCAGTGTGACTCCAAGTCGCTGAGCGGCAAGGCTCAAAAGTAAGGGCAATAGTGTTGTATTGTTTCACAAAATAGTAAATAAACTAGTGCAATTTACCCGTGGAGAGCCTAATGTTGTACAGAAACGGACCAAACTTGGCCAAAGTCCGCTGCAAGTCGCTCCTTCTTAAATGTGCAACTGCGAAAGCTCTGTGGGATTTTAAAGTTATTCTCGTAGCTCCAAGTTCAAAATTTCTGTGTTCGCGGTACTCCAAGTCAAAGGATGCCGACAGTGCATTCGAACGGCCTTGCCGCTAGCCGACAGACCATCTCGGTTTTATTTAAACATACCTACCGAATAAAATCCCTAGAAGCGCTCAACATTGGCTCGTTTGATAGACTATATAGGACACCTAAAGTATCAGCTAAATACAATAGTTAAGTTTTAATGCTTGGGATCAATTTAAATACAGGACCAATGTGATCAATGGTGTAGCAGAGTGGGGCCTTTAGCACATATAATTGCTACACAGGATCAGATTTCTACACAGAAATGGGTTTTCTTGTCATTTGAACGAGTTTGTTTTCACCGTACTCAAATACTTCAAATCTACGTGAAAAATCCCCTCTTCAGACTTCTAAATTATGTGCTTGGGTTTACGGTTATTAGGTTAGGGTCGTGCTCATTTTAGCCACTCATTCATTCTTAAAAGGTTGAATTATCGTTTGAATCTGAAAATAACCCCAGAAGTTTTTTCAGACAAAAGTATGTTTTTTTTAATTGTTCACAAGTTGTTTTAGTTCGGTGTAATGTGCTGTTTTCTCAGTTGCACCGCTTATAGAAAATTGGATTGCTTTTCTACTATGTTAAGGAGGGCTCTAAATAAATACCATTTCAAAAGATTTCTCTTGCCTGTTTTTACAAGGAAAAAGAAAATAGAGAAAATAACGAAACTATAGAACCCTAAGAAAACCATTCGAATGTCCTTGAAAGAAACTTGCAAGGAATATGTTACATCGTCCATTTCCTCTAGCGTCAAATAAAGGTTTTCCGGAATTTCTTTCCAAAGTCTGAGAAAATCATCTCCTTTCCTAAGTGGTTACATTTCTACTAAAAATGTCCAGGCAGAAAAAGTTATGTGTTAATTCATCTTAAAGATATCTCCATTCATCCAAATAAAACCATTTTAAAGTCACTATATACATAGCAGGTTACCAATTTTTTTTCAGATCAAACGTTCTCGAGCTATGTTCACAAGAGAGGTTTCACTCTAGTATTTGTTCGAGAGTTTTTCATTCGAACTCAATAGCTCCCACAAGTGGGGAACACTTTTCGAAGTTATGATCAAACAATCGAGAAATGTTTTTGTAAACTGGAAGGTGTTGCAAAGCTAATGTTTAGTTTTATACTAGTCAAAAACCATTGTTCCAGTTAAGTGATATTCTACATTCAAAGCTGACAAATATTCATAGTTTGTTCGTTCAGAAAAAATGAATATACAGGTTAAATATATTGGCGGTTTGATCATTTGAGACAATTCTAATTTTGTGTCTTTTACCCGCCGCATTGTGTACTGTACATTTTTTCCTTGGCTGGTTACGTTACTACGTTTCTACGTCGCGTATTCACTACGTTATCACGTTAACGTCGATAAAATCGCAGCTTTACTTCAACGTTAGTGGACATATTCAACGTTAACTTTGCGTTTTAGTTTTAATTTTCTCGATGTATTTTCAAGGCTTATTTTGGAGATGATGTTTTTGTTTTGTTCTTTTGTCTTGTTTCTGTGATTTTGCGAGCTTGTGTTTTTACTAAATACAGTTCCTAGCAAGGCCAAAATGAAATATAACCTTGCAAGCAATATTCGTCATTTACTAATGTTAACTAGCTATTTGATAAATACTTAGCAAAAGAGAATTGAATGTTAACAAATAAAGTTCGTAAAAAATACTTTTTCAGTCGGCACTTTTAGTTTTTGTGAAATTGAACTAGAAATTGTGTCGTCCTTTATCTTGCCCGTTTCTTTGCGAAAACCCTTTTTCAGATTGATTTTTATGTAAGCTTGTATTGTTTTGTAAAATAAACATTTTGTTTGCAATTTCATTTTGATAAATAGAAGTGTTTTTGATAACCTTAAAAAAATAAAATTTTCGATGGAAAAAAACATATCTTTAACGTGAAAATGTTGCCGTTTTTGATAACATCAACTTGGATTGTTATTTCTAAAAAGATTCACTTTTTGTTAAATTATTTCACAAGTTTTATCTTCCTCTACTTTATTAAAGTAGGTTTAGCACCAGTTTCTTACATTTCAATATCTTTTAACTAGAACGTTTTATACAAGAATCATTTTATCTAAAAAAGAAACGTTTTTTCAGGCTTTTTATAAAATTCAGAAACTTACCTATTTTCAACTTTATTTTAGACAGTTTTTTACGTTTTTTAGACAATACCTATAACTTCAAGACAGGTTCTTTCATTTTTGTTTCCCACAACTAAAACTTCTGTTTACAATAATCTGGAATAATAATACAATATTGAAACAATTTTCCAAAAGTAATTGCATTTTTGCAAGGTTTTTAAATCAAGAATTTCAAGATCTACTAAACTTTATTGTAAACGTTTTTATTAATCTGTAACTTTAACACATGGTTTCAACAATCTTTCATTTTCCACAAAAAAAACTACATCCAACTAACATTCACTACCAAAATCAACAGTAGTTTATTTTTCCAAAAGACAATATTGTTCTAAAAGACAACAATGTTCCAAAAGGCAACAATGTTCCAAACGGCAACAATGTTCTTAAAGGCAACAATGTTCTAAAAGGCAACAATGTTTTAAAAGACAACAATATCTAAAATTATTTAAAGCCATCAATTTACCTAAAGGTAACAATGTTTCAAAGTCAGCAACATTTCAAAGACACCAACGTTTCAAAGACAATGTACCAAAAGGTACAATTTACAAAAAAGCAACAATATTTCAAAAGCTAACAATTTAAGAAAAGGCAACAATGTTCCAAAAGGAATAGTTAACCAAAAAGCAACAATATTTCAAAAGGTAACAATTTTCAGAAAAGACAACAATGTTCCAAAAGGAATAATTAACCAAAAAGCAACAATATTTCAAAAGGTAACAATTTTCTAAAAAGGCAACAATGTTCCAAAAGGAATAATTAACCAAAAAGCAACAATATTTCAAAAGGTAACAATTTTCTAAAAAGGCAACAATGTTCCAAAAGGAATAGTTAACCAAAAGGCCACAGTGTTCTACAAGCAACAACGTTCTCCAATATTAAGAACCCAAAAGAACAACATTAATTTTTAATCAGACCTTTAAAATTAACTTCCTGAAAAAAGGATTAAAAAATCAAGGTACATGCTATTGGTTGTTCCTAGCAAAAGGTTAATACACGCTAGAAATTACAATACAGGTAATTTTGTGAGCAATAAAGCAACAGCAGTAATTACAGCTGTTATTTAAGACATATATACACAGGTGGCTAACAGTAAGGGCTCAAGCTTTTTACCATTAAGTAATTAAGAGGAAGACCCCCAGTGTTTCATTAAGGTGTTATTGGACAGCATCGTCATAAATTATGAGTATATTGCAGTTGAAATTTTATATTTATTTTGTAATATAGATGATTTTAACTTGTTCTAGTCAAAGAAAATGACTCATGTTCGTTAGTAATGTTAAGTTTTGTTTTAAATACAAGTTGTTTTACACAATGACCTGAAGCGTATTCATATTAAAGTGACATCAAATAAAACGGCCTATTCAAATGGATCTTCTAAAAACATTTCTTCTAACAATGAAGCCTTATTAAAATGCAAAGTTTGTATATCTTGCTATAAAACAATTATTTTACCAGGATCAAAGTTCACTATGTGTGTCTGAATGAGCTAAAAATTGAACTAAAACTAAAATCATGTAAAAAATGAAATAAAAAGATCCGAACTTTTTGAACCAATGGAATTGTTCACCTTTTTAAAATATCAGGTTTTTTTTACATAGACAGGACAATTTTTTGTTCAAATCTTTTATAATATTATTAACAACATTTGTTTGAATTGTTGGACTCTTTAAATGTTAGCCAGCGGTCTGTGTGATTAGGGAGAGAAGAAAAAGGGAGGAAAAAAAGGAAAATACCTCCTCCCTTCCTCGCAACTCCGCAGACCGCCGGCATCACAGGCTATTTAAATGTTAGTTTAATGATTTTCATAAATAACAGGCTAATATTATGTTATATAGACATTGTTATAAGTAAATGTGACAAATTTTGTATTCAAATTTGTAAGTTATAACCAGGTTATACGTTTTATAACCATGCAAAACAGTTAAGAAGGTTTTCACAAATATTAACAAGCTTGAAGAATATTAAAGTTGTCCTTCAGTAGCATTGTGTGTAATTATAAGCATATTTTTGTGTGTGTAATTATAAGCTTAGTTTTTGTGAACTTTTAATTTTTTTTCTCTCAAATGTCTCGTTCACCAAAAGTTTTTGTTATGTGATATTGTGCTAGAGTGGTTGTTCATGTTTGTGTTGTTTAATAAGGCTTTCTCATAATCATTAGCATTCAAATATAAAAACTTTATATTGTTAATGTCTTCAGCAAAATAAATCTGTCAGTATATACTACTCATCATTTAAACATATATGGGAGTATTTTATCTTCAAGCATATCATTCCTTGAATAAAGATTGATTGTTATAATTATTATATGCACTATGAAATAAAAAAAGCTGTGATTGTGTATAGCAATCTAGATAATGCATAAATATGTAACAATTCTCTGATAAAAGATACAAGATGATGTATATAGACAAAAAGTAAAATATGTATCCAGTTATCTAGCACTGATGTTCTATTTGATAAAAGGCACATTTACACAGGATTTACTTGGATTTGGCATCAATTAATATTGATTGTATTGTTTCCATAGGAACCAAAGACACCAGCAGATTCCAGCAATGCTCCGATAGCACAATTGTTGCAATTTCCAAACAAATACAATGAACAATTAGTACCAGGGCATGGTTACCATAGAAACCAACACTCTAGTGACAACAAACATTTAAGGGGGCAGCAGCAGTCAGTGGTGTTTCATCCTGGCCACCCAGGTTACCCTGGCAACCAGTACCAGTACACCATCTATCCTGGTATTAAAGCTGAAAGATATTACGATCCTACATTATGGTAAGTGTTGAATAATGCATGCTTATTGAATAGGAAGGCATGACAGTATCGTTACAACTCTGACAAATGGACCAAATTTGTCATCTCTTTCCAGTTGAACTGGCTTCAAAGCATGCAAAGGACTTTTTGTTAAAATGAATAGTTCCAAAATAGCGCCTTGAGACAAAAACAATTTCAGTTACTTCAGGCATTTGCGTTTTGTTTTTATTCTTTTTTATCCCTGATAGAGCCGCAGTGAACTTTTATTGTCCAAGTAACATAGAAGTCTTTAATGTAAAATTATTTTAAGGATCAGTATTCATCAAGGGTTAACATGGGAAACAACTCTTTCGAACGACACCATCTTGGAACTTTTGGCAATGTGACAGAAATGCTTCTGATTGGCTAATACTGACCGGAAGTGCGCACACGAAATCACCTGGTTGAGTCTGATTTTGGTACTTTTTCAGATCTTTTATATGAAAATGAGCAATGTTTGCATGATAAAATGCAAGTTTCTCCATTTTTTTACAGTAAAATTACAGTTTCATAGCGTTTGTCTGAGACCCCGTCTACACGGATCCGGATACTTTTGAAACCGCATACTTTTTGATGCGAATCGGCCTGTCGTCCACACAAATCCAGTGAATCCGGTCACCGAAACCACATACTTTTGAATTGAAAACGATCAACAGGATTCGTGTGGATGCAAATGTTTCTATCCGGTTTCAGCCGGATCGGATTCGTGTAGACGAGGCCTGAGTCTTGCAACAATAGGGGCACCATCTTTAAAAGTGAGCACCCATCACCATACTGTGTTCTTCGAAGAAATTTGCAAATTGCCAAGCTAATGTACAGTGGAACCCCGCCTTGCGGCCACCCTGTTATTGTGGCCAGTTTTTTATAGGTCCCAACAAAATGCATGTCCATACATTTTCTATAAAATTTATCCGCTTAATGCAGCCACTTTGGGCTGTCCCTTTGGAGGCCGAATTAACAGAGACTGGCTCACTTTCAAGGCCACAATATAGCAACTATATAGCAACTCAATGCTCAATTCTGATGATGGCAACCCCACTGTTAATTGGAACAATAGAAGCCTGTGTAAATTCCAGTCAAGGCCAGAGTTGATAAATATATATATTCACTGTATGTGATCCACTTTAGTCATGACCTAAATCTATTATTTCATGATAAGTACAGCAAATTCAATAACAGGGGCTGCCGAGCGTGTTTGAAAGTGGGGGGCTGAGTTGTTAATATAGACCATGTGAGTGATTTTTAAGTGAATAAAAAAAAACACTGCAAGACCGTGAGAAAACAAGTGGAGGGGCTAAGCATGGCTCCTGAATAAAGGCCTATTATGTTCTTGTGTTCATTTATTATGACATTGATGCATCCATCCATTAATAAAGTGATTGATATGTTTATAAATTCCTCGTCTCAGTAGTTTGTTTTCCATACATCTATCCAACTATCCATCCATTTATTCATATATTTATCCATTCATTCATTCATCATTACAGTCATTTATTTACTCATTTCTGACCAGCTTGTAAAATGTTGTTTATCATGTTCTTCAGGCAACCTCGTGGCGGTATGATAGGCCAGGGTTCACCAACATACCATCCAAGTTATCCACCTCCAGTAACAGCTACAACGGCAGGAATTGACCGATTATCACACCCTACCATGACGGGAGATCAAAGACATTGTGGGCCAGCACCACCCCCTAACCATAGTGTAATAACAAGAGCACCACCATCCTGCATATCAGGAAAGTAAGTATCATTCTTGGATACCGTAATCACCAATGTATAATGTGCACTCATGTATGTAATGTTTACAACATGATCAGCGGCTGTTTTGTATCGGCACATACAATCAAAAGCCAGAGGCGTTTGATTGTATAGCCAATACAATACAGACACAAGTGTTGTAAACAACTTAAAACACGTCTAGGTTAGCTAATTCATATTTTACCAAAATGTTCAAGATTAAAGTAAATCTTGCCGAACAATTACAAGTTAAAACTTATGCAAATCAGGAAATACAACACTAGTGTTGTATAAAGATTTACAACACTCTTCGTGGTCATGGTTCCTTTTGAAAATGTCTCATTAATTATTCATGAGTTTTTTAAAATAATAAACTTGATTTTTCAACTCATTTTCCAAGACAAGAAATGAATTAAAATTAAAAATGCTATATGAAGAGTACATAAATTTGTCTTAATTAAGTTTGTAACAAACATTTTTTAGTACCCTGAGGATGACCACATGTTGAACAAGAAAGTGTTTAAAACATGGATGAAAACATGAATGTTTCACATGTAACTAATTATCATAATTGTGGTTGTCTTTTATAGATCATTATATTCGTCAGCCATGATGGGAGATCACATGGACCCAATGAGAAGTCCTAAAGGGACTCCACTATCGCACATCAAAAAGCCTTTAAATGCATTTATGTTATATATGAAAGATATGAGACCAAAAGTAGTAGCAGAGTGTACGCTGAAGGAGAGCGCTGCCATTAATCAGATACTAGGAAAGAAGGTTGGTTGCAATATATATGTGAGGATTAACTCAATCCTTGCTTGTTTATTTTCATAACTGATATCCAAGGGAAAAAAACGGATTTGCATCCCAATACTCTATGAAGTTTCATGTTATCTAGCACTGCTGCACTATTTGACAAAAGGCACATTTGCACCAGGAAAATGTGTTTCAAATATGTGTTTCCATTGTTGAGTAATATAATGTTTTTCCATGCTTTGAATTTATAATTATTATTACAACAAATCGAGGCATTCCCTGTGCAAATGGGCCTTTTGTCAAGTAGTACAGTGGTGATAACTTGAAACTGGAGTATTTCTATTTCCCCTAAAAAAATGCATTACTGAGTACATAACTGAGAAAAAAATATGTAATAGTGATTAACAAGTGGAAGAGTGGCACCTGGCGTAGCTATAGCCGAGAGTAGAATATTGATCAATAACCCCATGCAACTCTGTTTTTTTTTTTTCTCCTCAAAAAATTCAATTCACTTCACGTTTTATTAAAATGAAAGTTATCTAACTTAATACCTTATAAACAAAACATAAGATCTAAACCATTATGTGCAGTGTAGGGCTGCTTGCATGGAATGCCATTTATGTGCATGTTGTGCTATTTTGAATCTTATTGCTTGGAGGGTTGCTTGCATGGAATACCATTTATGTGCAGTGCTATTTTGAACCTTATTTCTTGGAGGGCTGTTTGCATGGAATGCCATTTATGCGCAGTGCTATTTTGAACCTTATTTCTTGGAGGGTTGCTTGCATGGAATGCCATTTATGTGCAGTGCTATTTTGAACCTTATTTCTTGGAAGGTTGCTTCCATGGAATGCCCTTGACTGAATCCACCCATTATGTTGTACGATTTATTTCAGTGGCATGCTTTAGAAAGAACAGAACAGGCAAAGTATTATGAAATGGCAAGAAAAGAAAGAGCGTTACATATGCAGCTATATCCAGGATGGAGTGCGCGGGACAATTATGCACAGCAAGGCAAGAAGAAGAAAAGAAAGAGAGATAAATCGCAAGGTAATCATTGTGATTTGACTCACCTTTTATTTATTTATTCTTGACTGTCTTGCTTTGTGTTAATGTTGCAACAAAATGGAGATATGTATGTATGCAAAGTTTGCCAGTTAAAATCAAAAGCTATTCAAATTGGTCATATGTTGATTTGGTGATTTTAGATATTGGTTGACTGGTACATCATTGATTAACTGATTTGTTGGTTGTTTGGTTGGTGGTGAGTTGGTCGATGTGTTAATTGGTGGTTGGGTTGGTCAGTCAGTCAGTTGATTGGTTGGCTAGTTGGTTAATTAATTTGTTGGTTGGTTTGGTTTATCATTTGGTCAGGTTGGTTGATTGATTGGTTGGTTGGTTGATTGATTGGTTGGTTGGTTGATTGGCCAGTCTCTTGATTGGTTGGTTAGTTGATTGATTGGTTTCGTTGGTTGGTTGATGTGTTAATTGGTGGTTAGGTTGATTGATTGGTTGATTGACTGACTGATTGATTGGTTAATTGTTTGGTTAAATGATTGATTGATTGATTGATTAGTCAGTCCCTTGATTGATTGGTTGGTTAGTTGATTGATTGGTTGATTGATTGGTTGGTTGATTGGTTGATTGGTTGGTTAGTTAATTGATTGGTTAGTTGATTGGTTGATTGATTGGTTGATTGATTGGTTGGTTGATTAAATGATTGGTTGATTGATTAAATGATTGGTTGATTGATTGGTTGATTGATTGGTTAGTTGATTGATTGGTTAGTTGATTGGTTGATTGATTGGTTGATTGATTGGTTAGTTGATTGATTGGTTAGTTGATTGGTTGATTGATTGGTTGATTGATTGGTTGATTGATTGGTTGGTTGGTTGATTGATTAAATGATTGGTTGGTTGATTAAATGGTTGGTTGATTGAATGATTGGTTAATTGATTGGTTGATTGATTGGTTAGTTGATTGATTGGTTAGTTGATTGATTGGTTAGTTGATTGATTGGTTAGTTGATTGATTGGTTAGTTGATTGGTTGATTGATTGGTTGGTTGATTGATTGGTTTGTTGATTGATTAAATGATTGGTTGATTCATTGGTTGATTGAATGATTGCATGATTGATTGATTGGTTGGTTGGTTGATTGATTGATTGGTTGGTTGTTTGATCAGTTGGCTGTTTTGTTTCTTGTTCAGAACATTTGATCAGTAAGTTGGCTTGTCAATCATCCTGTAGTTAGTTGACAAAATTAATATTTTTCAGTTATTTGATTTATTGATCAAATCATCAATTTTTAACATTTTCATTAATAAATGACACAAACAATACTTTTTTATCAGAAATAACAAATCCTAAAAAATGTCGAGCAAGATATGGATTAGACAGACAAAATGAATGGTGCAAGCCATGCAGGTAAGAAATAAAGCATATATCACCACATCCGTATTTTATTATAATGATTTAATAATATTTATTAATACATGAGTAAATGACTGAATAATGACTGACTGAATAATTGGAGGAACAAATAAATTGCAGAATGAACAAATATGTGAATGAATAAAAGAATGAATAAATAAGTGGATGAGCAAATGACAGATTGAACAAATGACAGAATGAACAAATGACAGAATGAACAAATGACAGAATGAACAAATGACAATGAACAAATGACAGAATGAACAAATGACAGAATGATCAAATGACAGAATGAACAAATGACAGAATGAACAAATGACAGAATGAACAAATGACAGCATGATCAAATGACAGAATGAAGAAATGACAGAATGAACAAATGACAGAATGATCAAATGACAGAATGAACAAATGACAATTAACAAATGACAGAATGATCAAATGACAGAATGAACAAATGACAGAATGAACAAATGACAGAATGAACAAATGACAGAATGAACAAATGACAGAATGAACAAATGACAAAATGAACAAATGACAGAATGAACAAATGACAAAATGAACAAATGACAGAATGAACAAATGACAAAATGAACAAATGGCAGAATGAAAACAGAGGTGAATAAATAAAAGATTGAATAAGTGGAGGAACAAATGAGTGAATGAATATTCATTTTCATTTCTTTTTTTCAACATTTTATTTAGTGATAAATACTACATTTAAATGAAAAAAATGCTAAGAAAATGTATTTTA
This sequence comes from Metridium senile, assembly GCA_949775045.1. Taxonomy (NCBI): domain Eukaryota; kingdom Metazoa; phylum Cnidaria; class Anthozoa; order Actiniaria; family Metridiidae; genus Metridium; species Metridium senile. Next base: position 6,749,783 of record OX459101.1, on the reverse strand, counting down.
CTATATGCCATACAATGGGGAAAGCGAGAAAACAGGACTAAGTCCCATGCAAGGCACTGCCCATATATAATGGACTATATAATAGAAAAAATAAATGAACAAATAAATGTAACTGTAAAAGTAACTGTTTCCCAACATATTGGAACACATTATTTTTTAAAAATGAGATGTTGAGATGAATATCGAGACTGAGACATGTTACTAAGGCTTATTCTAATATGTTTTGTTTCTTTGATGGCCCGCTCTTGTTTAGTCTATGAGAGAACCCATTGTTACCCTTCTATTACCAATATCAAAATGTTAATGACCACCCAAGTGACTAAGTTTCAGTAATTGTATCAATTGAAAGGAGATGCGTCATTGTTTGATGTTGTGTTTTTCTTTTTCGATGATAAGAAATGTTTTCAACATATTAATTGGTATTTTTTGTATTAAAATTAGGAAGTTATTTTTAAAAAAACTAGAGGTTTACGCAAGTATATTACGACGTTTCAAAGTCATTGACTTTATTCTCAAGAATTTAATTAAAGCATATTTTTAACATCTTGTTTTTGCATTTTTAAATATAATTGTTCAACATTTTCAAAAATTATTTTGTCTGTAGAAATACTACTAGAAAATGTTTCAAAACATATCAATAACATTTTATAGTGCTTTACTAGTTTTCTATTTTGTATATTTGTAATTCAGAAACCCCATCAATAATAATTCATGCGTTATTGCATGATTGTCATAGGCTATTAACTTCATCTGTTTCATTTATTATAATGGCAAATGTTGGCATATTTCTCAGTATTTTACACTGTTTAAGGGTTTCACCAATTCATGCTATCATCATATTTCATTTATTATAAAATTTGATGGAAAATATTTTTTGAATTGTGTTATTTATCAAACAAAGATATATGACGACTGGCATGCACACAAAAAATCAAAATGAACCAATTTCTTCTTCAATGTATTGTGATTGATGACTCATAGAAATATATTTAGTACATATACACAATTCACAACCTCATAAGAATGCGTGCTCTTATTGGTTTGCTATCTCGGGATATAAGACCATATCTACTGCTGAAGCTTGTGCGTCACGCTTTGTAATATTATGCAATAAGTTTTTATTTTATACAAGAATTTTCATTTCTTTATTTTTTTGTTCAGTTGTGAATTGTGTATATACTAAAACAATTATTCTCTGAACAGGCTAATTAAGTGGTTATTGAATTGCCAGATAACCACTTCGCCTTTGGTGAATAAATGTTAAGTATACAGTATATGATACGTATCAAATAGCCATTAAAGAGTGTTTTGAGCGGCAAAATAAGACTTCTAAGATGTTCAAAAAACAAACAACTTATTGCCTTGTCTTCCTGTAAAGCTTAGCTGGGGGTCCTATCAGATAACATCAGTTAGTGGTTTCTGTGATCTTTATAAATAGATGTGTTTTGTACTTCCTTTACTATTGTGTATATCAAACTTCCGTATTGTGCTTTTTTATAGAGTGCACACCATAAAATTTTATCTCTTAATCAAAACCAATCATGTATTGTCTAATTGCACTAATTGTACAAAATTTATCATAGATATCAAATTTATCAAAGATATCACTAAAGCAGAAGCTAGATTGTGACTATATTGTATCCTTCTTTGGAATATATGTATGGTGTGATTCAATGCCCAAGTGAATTATTAGACAATAAGTAAATGGTTGATATCTAAATACTATTTATACCAGTCCCTTTCAGAGCAAGTAAAAATAAAACACACTCCATGTGTTGTTTTGTATGAATTTATTAGCATGTTGCAATTGAGTTATCGATGGCGTAGCTTCATTCAGGTCTCCATCTCCTGCCAGAAGCTGTGTTCAGTTTTTTCTCTCTATCTCCCATCCCCTTTATTATATTATTTTCTCTTTGTGTTCCTTTTTGACCGAACACGATTTTATTTGTCAAGCGTGAAAGGAAATGGTGTCAATACGTTTGAAATGCACTCTATATTAATATTTTTTTCACCAACTTGGAAATTACCACTTGTGAGGGTCAAAACACAGTATTTGGAATGTTACAGAGGGGAAGGAACTTTTTCTTTACCTGTACATAGTTACTTAACTATAGAATATTTTACTATAATTGCATGTTAACATCACAGATACCTACCAGTACTACAGGCACATTAGAGTAAACAAATATACAAACATCTGTATCTTGGTCACAATAAAAGATATAGAGTGTTACAGAGGGGAACAGAGAAACCAAAATACTGTGTTTTGACCCATGACAGATTAGCACAAGAAAAGGGTATTTTGTGAATGGAAGAATTTTTCCCTCCTATCCCCTTTCCTCTGGCCCATTTTGTTATATCTCATGTTGGGCAGTCACACACACAAACAAATTAGAGTTGATGTAAATACTAAGAAATATTTAAAGGAGAAAATTACAATAGGAAATACAGTGGTACCTCTATTAAGCGGTCACCAAGTATAGAATAGGTTAAGGAATAGATTTGGGACTTTATTGTGGTCGCTTGATAGGTGGCCGCTTAATGAGGTACCACCACTGTATACATATGCTAGGCATATGTTGTGAATCATGGTGATCTACCTAGAAATACAATGTATGCAACTACAAGCATATATATACATATAATGTATTACAAACTAGTTAAGAGACAATGAGATATTTTAAAAAGAAAACTACAACCGGAAGTAGATGATAAACAGGAAGTGGAGGATGAACAGGAAGTAGATGATAGACAGGAAGTAGATGATGAACAGGAAGTAGATGATGAACAGGAAGTAGATGAAGAACAATGTCTCACACTTGTTTTCCTGTTGTACTTGTTAATGTTACTTGTTGTCATGTGCATTGCTCGTGGCTATAAGCATTTTAATACTATTACTATTATTATTATTATTATTATTATTATTATTATTATTATTATTATTATTATTATTATTATTATTATTATTATTATTATTATTATTATTATGTTAAAGCTATCAAACTATTAAAATACAAAGGAATTCACAAATATATGTGAATATCTCGATTAAATTGATTAACGCTAGACTGAAACAAAGAACGAACGTCAACAAAAGATTGATATGTGAACACATTTGACCGTCTCCCTTGAAGCAGTTCTTAGTGTTGGGCTTCCTGTGTCACTCTCAAACAAAAGGGGCACAGGAAGCCCGACACTAAAACCGACTGCGAGGGAGACTATAGTGTTAACAGCACCAATAGTAATATATATATATTTTTTTTGCAGACGGAAAAAGAAGTGTGTCCGATTCGTCGCTGGAGGATCTGATAGCTCTTCTGCTAGTGGGGTACCTGATACTGACACTGAAAATGTTGACATTAGAGGGAACTCAAACTCCCCACCCCCACCCCCCACAACAACAACGAATAGTTCAGAAACATAACAACTACCTATCAGATTAATTTTTTTCTAGAAAAATTCAAGAATTTACATCGAATATTTACCAGAAAGTACCAGAAGAAAAGTCTCATTTCATGTATTATATTTTAAAAGAAAAAAATGACAGAGTTTTTTGTTTTGGTAGCGTTGGAGAATCTTACGTATATTGTTCTGCAAAACTACTGGGTAGTGGTTACTCATAACTAAATAATTTGATGCATCCACAGTGACACTGCAAAAACAACTGAGTGGTGGTTACACATTTTACTGAGTGAATCGATGCATCTACAGTTACTCAATGCAAAAACAACTGAGTAGTGGTTACCCAGAAAATCGATGCATCCACAGTTACTCACTACAAAAACAACTGAGTAGTGGTTACTCAAATAACTGAGTAAATCGATGGAACCACAATTACTCGCTGCAAAAACAACTGAGTAATGGTTACTCATATAACTGAGTAAATTGGAGCATTCACAGTTACTGCAAAAACAACTAAGTAGTGGTGACACATTTTACTGAGTAGATCGACGCATCCATAGTTACTCACTGCAAAAACAACTGTTACACATTTAACTGAGTGAATTGACGCATCCACAGTTACTCACTGCATGGGTAACTCAAATAGAATCAATCGATGATGCATCCAGTTACTCACTGAAAAAAAAAACTGAGTAATGGCGACTAAAATAACTATCGACTTCTGTTTATAGTATTTCTACTCAAAATATTTGGACCATTACCTAATTCGCTTCACTAATCACGAAACAATACATTCAAGTCGAGGCTGTAGTAGATAAAATAGAGTGAATGTATAGATTCGTCCACTCTAATCTCAACTTGAAGCCTGACTGACATATCTGATAAAATGCATGTGTATGTAACATTGAGTAACCATTACCTTGTCGTTTTAGCAAAGCATTTTCCATTCAACAACGTTCACCAGATAGCGTATTTTTAATTTAACATTGTACATTGTATCATAGTCTTATCGAAAGTTAGTATATTTTAGATTTATAGAATTTATCGATATAGTTATGATTTTTACAGCGCTGTTCTCTTAGACATACATAACCTTGTGTTCTTATCCAGGTTCAATTTTAATCGTAATTCCTTCTAATAACCTGACTTAATACTGAACCATTTGCATTATAGCGTCATATACTACCGGTATACCAGAATGCTTTGCCTACTTTCGTCTGTTAGTAGTAGTAGTAAAACCTTAATTTAAACAGGGTAATCCATTCAGAATTTTGCACATTAAATGTTTTTTTTACTTAGTGAGATTTTTAATAAATATAAACACGTATTTCAAATCGTTGTCGCAATCAAAGTTCAAAGTTACAATCCACACTCTAAAGCCTGCAAAGGATTTCGGTATTTCTACTATTTTGGTTATACGTGTTTGTGTGATATCACCATAACAAGTTGTTGCAGTGGTAGATGATAAAACAAATATTTCTTGAAAATACGTCTAATAAATCTCAAATTATGTTGATATTACCGACATCCTTAGCAGGCTTCAGAGTGTGGACTGTAGCTTCGGTTGCGACAACGATTTTTGAAATAGGTGAATACAGAATACAAGGTACTCTGCTCTCAATAAGAGCGCTAAAACAATTAGTATCAATTGTCTTAGTATTCTCATAGGGGAATAATAATCTGACTAAGAAAGAAAATTCGCAAAGCATTCTGGTACTAGTAGTAAAATGACGTCATCGTGCAGCTGGCCTATAAGGCTTTTAATTAGTTACTTTATAGAGGGAAGTCAATTTAGCCTAAATGATGTTGCTATATAGTCAGATTAATTAATGTTGTCATTGAAATCGAACAAACAAATATACAAACCAACTAACTACTAACTTCCCTCTGAATGGATATACAAGCCTGCATCACATCCGAACATTTCTCAGAGAAATGTCCGGATGTGACGCAGGTTAGGATATAACTTTTCATCGACAACGTTTTTTGAATGAGCTTTAAATATAACTATTTGAACAACAAGCCTTGTTGCGTTCAAAACATACTCGATTATAAGAAGGAAATCAAATGGAATTAAACCAAAAATATTCCAAGAATAATACTCCACCAGATGGGAATCGAACTACGACTCTTTGCATTCGAGTCGGCGTCTGTAATGTCAGAGCCCTTTCTCGCGAAGACGCTAATCATATACAAATGCCCTACAAGCCTCAATTTGACTTGGTAAAACAAAGGCACCTTGAGTCAGAATGAGGCTTGCCTGGCATTTCCATGTGATTAGCTACTTGCCCGTTTCTCCCCGTATGGGGGAGGGGTGGGGGGCTGTATACTGGATACAGGAGAAAGTGCTATTGGTACGATTTTCAACCAGAGAACTCAAATAATTCAGAGCCCTGATGGTTTATTTTCTTTTTGATTCCTTCTCAATCATGACTTAGAAATCATTTCTCTATAAAGTGGTTAACACTGTTTATAAATAGATCAGTGCTATCCCCTTAGAAAATCTAGTTGTCATCATAAGAAATATATATATATCGTTCAATGATATCCCATTCGCCATTTCGGTCTCGGCTTCGACAATTTGAAGACGACAACGATGCTGCATCTTGGTGTATACAGGTTTTTCAAAAACGTTGTTTCAAGTTAAATGAATATTGCTATGGATTATGAGATAAACCAGAACTCGACCTGCACTAAACCACATTTAATTCTAGGTTTTAGCACTAACCCAGTAATAATGCTATGTTTTATTAAGAGTTAAACCAGGATTAGCATTTACCCAGGATTAACTCTAGGTTTTACTTTAGAGAATGCACTTCGGTCGACATACGCAATAAGCTTGAGACAACGTTTTTGCAACGGTTGTTACTCAGAACAGAACGTGACTGAAATCTATCTTGAGCTCCTTTCATTGAGCTATGCATTTTTATAGCGCCGAAAATATTGTCAATAAAATTCAGAACTTTAGAAAGTGTTGTTCAAATATGTCCCTTTGTCGAGTCTACCTGCCGAAGGGGAATGGGGAGAAGAGGAGAGGAAAATGAAGATTTAATGACAACAGCCCGTGTAGTATCCCCGGGGGTACTCCCTTTGGTACGCCGATAACCCCCCCCCCCCTCCCCCCGGGTAGTATCACTCACAGCCGTTGTTAGTGTAGGGCTCCCTGTGTCCCTCCCGACACTAAAAACTACCAGACTATCAGCCCGTGGAATTTCAAATTCTAAAGAAAATTATAGCCTTCGATCGTGCTACACACCATCGAGGCTGGGTTAGTTCCACGAAAACCGTGAAATGGTCAGAGGCTGAGGCGATATGTGCAAGGAAAAATGAAAACGAGTCTCTTGGGCGCGGCCAAAGGCTTAAAATAACACAGGAAGCCCAGCGTAATCAAAATTATATTAGACGCCTGCGAAAATGTTTTTTCAGTTACCCACATTATCACCCTAATTAGTTGGGCTAGAAGGCCCGACTCTAGGTTTACCTTATAGTCAATCTATCTATCTATCTGTCATGTCACGTATAGTCCCCCATGATGCTTTGGGAACGAACACAGGAAGCCCAAAGTAGAATTGTTTAGCCTCCTGTGTTGATTTGATGACTAGCCCGACTTCACGCTCCTAGAACGTCTAGTTACACTTAATAGATCGATTACAGCTGCCACAAACTGACCAATAGTCCTTTTCACAATTCCGTTCACTGACCACAGGCAGCCCAACTATTGTCTTTGAGGATTTTTTTTTAATGACAATAAAGTTATTTTTAACCGCGCGCGAGCCGAGCGAAATAAATATTGAGCGCGCGGGTGGGGTTCCTGTGGTGTATTTGTTTGAAAGCTCGCGGATGGGATTCCTGTGGCTTTTTGCAAGCAATTTTTCGGTCGCGCGGAATTGCACGTACGACAGAAAAATCGAAGAAAGTAGTATCTTGATACAAGGTCTGAAACTTGATGGCGTGGATGGATAGATGTGCACCGCAGTCTGTATAGGCACGGAAGTTCACCGACGAGCGCCGAGAAGGACGCGAGCAGCAATCGACTGACACGCCAAAGAAAATATATTGTATGTTCAAACTTTTCTTTCAAAATAAGTGTTTTCCTTTCTTTTAGGGATTTTCAATTAATAAACCTCTAACAAAAACAAACAGCCAGTGTGTGAAATTTCTTTCCATGTTTATTGAAATGCTAATACATATAATTAGTATATTTTACAATGTGAAGACTTTTTGTTCAAACTGTACTTATAAAATCTGTAACCATTCTGCTTTATGTGCTTAAATTGCCGGTTTTTCGGCAATAGTTTATAAAATACAACTATAAATGCTTCACACTTTCATAACGAACTTGTTATTGTTGGAACCGATTATAGTAACTAAAGTTTTGACGAAATAAAGTTGAACTTTTTTGATCCAATCTGACAAGATGAAAACTTTGCAAAAGCGGCCATCACAAATTCACTGTTAGTTCGGCTTGTAGTTAGTTTGAACAAGACAACATCAGTCGTTTTGACATAAAAACTTCAACTCCAATCATTACCTGTACACACTAGGCTACTAGAAAAGCTTTCCCCAGGTTTTTGTAATAGCGAAGAAGATCGGTGACTTCAAAAGCAACTGCCAAGTGCTCACTTGAATCCGAGGTGTTTTGAATGTAAACTAACTCATTGTTAAGCAGCCACTTCAGTGCAAATCAAGAACTTTTCGACTCTCGATTCACTATCCCATGATTTCCAAAATAAAATACATCCTCTTGTTTTCTTTCTTTGAATTGTAAGTCATTTTAACAATCCAAAAGTTAAATGCAAGACAGTATTCGCAGCTTTTTCGACCTTTTTTTGTGAATGTCGTCTCGATCGATATTTTCACGATTGCTCCACGATTGTAAAAATCCGACTTTTTTCCGAAGTTATGTCTATACAGACTGCGGTGCACCTCGGTTCCATGCTGCCCTTTTTAAAAATTAATTTTAACCCCTTTGCTGAAGTCGGAGATGATCATACTTTTTACTGTAGTTGAAGATCAACGTAAGTTTTATATATTCGAAGAAAAATTAAAATTATCTCCCATGACTGATTTACTACGCGCGAAATTAAATTTGTCACGTGACCGAGTTTCATACCTTGTCAAAATACCTCCCTCTTCAACACCGCGCGACTTTGACCGAAATTGCTTGCAAAAAGCCACAGGAATCCCATCCGCGAGCTTTCAAACAAATACACCACAGGAACCCCACCCGCGCGCTCAATATTTATTTCGCTCGGCGCGCGGTTAAAAATAACTTTATTGTCATTAAAAAAAATCCTCAAAGACAATAGTTGGGCTGCCTGTGCACTGACCACGAATAATTATGGTTTCAAGTTGAGGTTCGAGTTGATGCGCATTGCAAAACTATAATTTATCATGCGCAGCAACGCGAACCTCGACTTGGAACTATTATTCGTGGTCACTGAGGCGAAACTGGACCATTAATTAAACAGTTTCCCTTAAGGGTGAGGGGAAGGGAGAGCACTGGAGTGGGGCTGGGTTATAGGAACGTCAGGTGCGAATAAGAACATCGATGTCATGTCGGTATCTGTACAATAATGCTTCAAAGAAAGAGCCCAAACTGAGTAAATCCAACCGCAATCGTGGACAGCTGTTCCGATCTTTAATATTGCATCTTGTCGTAACCACAGTGGAACAATGATTAATCTAGAAGACCAACGATGACTGGTAAATTATCTTTGTGCATATGTATATACTTTAGAAACGTCGGCTTCAGCTTGCGTTCCAGTCTGGATTTTCTTCGTAAAAAAAGAAAGAAAATTTTAATTTCATATACAATGCAAGCTAGAAAACTTCAGATCAGCCTTCATGCAAAACAGTCCCTACTTTTACGCGAAAACTCCAACGAAATGTGTTGAAGTCCAATCGAGCGCAGTATTTTCACACTAAAATTTGGCGGGAAAAGACGAGCCACGACGCAGAAAATGATATTCGACCCATTCAATTTCGGATGGAGTTTTGATGTAGAAGTATTTTGCGATGTAACTTTGAGACTCATTTTATGATATCTCTGCATGGATGAGTTGTCATTCGATCTCAAACTAATGAATTTCCTCTCAAGCTATTCCTGATGGACAGTGGAGGCCTGATACTAAGGCTATTGTATTACAAGGCACGATCACAGAACGGCATGAAATTAAAACTCAAATGTTACTTTAACGTTACTTAATTAACATAGTTTGTCAGACATGCACGGATCACGAGAAATGATTTCTTCAGTTCATAGAATCACGAAAGAGGAGAAAAACATATTACTGTGCTCTAGCGCAAACTGAGCCTTGATATTTTAGCCTTTTGATTTTGTTTGTTTGTTTGTTCGTTCGCTGCTCTTCAATGTCTTTCTTTCTTTCTTTCTGTCTTTCTCTCTGTCTTCGTTTCTTTCTTTCTTTCTTTCTTCCTTCCTACCTTTCTTCCTTTCTTCCTTTCTTCCTTTCTTTCTTTCTTTCTTTCTTTCTTTCTTTCTTTCTTAGTTTTCTTTCCTTTTCTTTAAAATCGTTATTTTCCCTTTCCTTTTACTTTTCTCTTTCTTTCTCTTTCACTTCTCTTTCTCTTTCTTTATCTGTTTCTTTTTACCTTTTTTTCATTATTTAAGATCTATAAATACCTGGAAAAAAAAAAATAAAATAAAATAAACCGCAAAACAAAACAAACAAAAAGACCTGATTGGGCTACCTGTGTTATCGCCATCTTTAGTACAATGTTTGCCAACCACATGAATCATGCATTAATATGGAGAAAATACTCATTTTGTAACCAATAGCTGCGTGGAATAAATCGGTGCCCTATGGGGCCCGGCTGTGGACATATTTTCTTTGGGTGTGACTTTACTTTTAATATGCAAAGTGACACCCATATTTACTATTCAAAACCTTTGTTCACTCGTGTTGGTAGAAGCCATTTTTGAAGGCAGTCAAGCAGTACAAACGTTCTGATTCACTAATTCTCCAAAATGCCAAAGTGTCCAAATTGCAACAAGGAAGTCTATTTTGGTGAGTCCATTGTTGAGGTTTTTTTTTAATTTTGTCATGGATATTTGTGGAATATTTCTGGCGTGAATATGATAATTGGCGCGCGCTTTCGTCGTTAAACGCGAACCGGTCTTGATACCTTGTTATTCTAAATGTGTGATGGTTTTTCAATGGTTTCGCTAAGCCACTAGTACACTGGAAGTGAAAAGATAGCTTTTTGACCTCACATATAGTTCAAAGCCGTAAAGTTCTTTTGGATTTAACCCTTCGCGATCTTTATAACCTCGTGCACAACAGAGCAATGTACACACCATAATAAAAGGGCTGTGCTTTTTTGCTTTCCAACCCAGCTTCCGTCAAATTTAAAGTCTTTTCGACTAAAACTATTATGTAAGCTTGATTTTAATGTATATTTTTGTCGTTTTCCAGCCGAAAAGGTAACCTCTATGGGCAAGGATTGGCATCGGCCATGTTTGCGGTGCGAAAAATGCAAAAAAACTTTGACAAGCGGATCACATGCAGAGGTAGGTCAACAGACACTTGTTCTAAGAATAAAAAAAATGTAACTTGAATAAAGTCGGAAAATGTGTCGGCGCTGCAACTAGGCGTTGCTTGTTGATCAACAAAAAATAATTGAATCCGATAGATCAAAGATCGAATATATTACATAGTAAAATAAAATCCATATGGGAGGGGAGAGTAGAGGGATTTAGTCACACGAGTGATTTTTCAAGCAATAGCAAATAAAATGATATTTGTTTTAGTCAATTCTCTAGCTCTCAATTTCGAGATTATAAAGGTCACACAGTTTATTAATTTTGGATTATTTTGAACTGTAATGATCTTATAAATAAAGCACCATGATTTTCTTATGTAAATTTATTTGTATTATGCATGGCCTCCTCTACTGATTTCTGGAACATTTTCAGAATCATTAATGACCACTTATTATAGCCTTATTTTAATTCTTTATTGTTTTTATAAAAAAAAATTTTTGTTATTATAATTATCATATTGTTTGTCCTCACTTTATCAAAGTTTATAACTAGTGGGGGGAGAGAATAAAAATCATCTGGCTTAAAACTAGCTAAAAACCATCCAAAAAGTATTTAAATACACCACAACAACTACAGACAAAGTTTAGTGAAATTTTATTTAAAAAAAATGAATTCACTGCATACAAGAGATTTTCTTGGACTTCCTGTGGTTGAATCACTATATATTAATGCTTATACTTTTATCCAGAAAATGATATAACAGTAATAAACCTTTTGAATTACTAGAAGATCTCACTTATTCTTTTATTTTCTGCTACTAATTAATCTTTGATATTCTTATAGCATGGTGGCAAGCCATATTGCCATAAGCCTTGTTACGCAGCTCTTTTTGGACCTGGTGGATTTGGCCATGGTGGAACTGAATCTCACAAGTATTAATAGGTGAGATGTTAAAACATTTATATGCACTGTCAAAAATATGTTCAATCATTATATGCTGTTAAAATTCACAAATTATGACATTTTTAGCAAAATGTTGGAAATAATCATAATTTTTGTTGATGTTAAAGCCCTAAGGAAACTTGAAAAATATTAATTAAAGTTTAGTAAAAATTATAATTTACATATATATCCATCTAGTTCTTTTGGCATGGTCACCAGAAAAAAACTATTTCAATTTATTTATTTTACATATACAGTTAACTTTAAGAAAAATATTGATATAAAAGGGTTGAATGTGCTGGATAAATAACTTTTTTCTAAATTGGGATAAATAGAATATTTCAGTTCAATACCAAAACTCAAAAATAACTATGGTTTTTCGACTGATATTGATCTTCTTTTCCTTGTAATCGAATCCTTTTTTACTAAGTTTGTCCCCATTTCCATCCCACAAGACTTTGCAATATCTATTTTTAGTAACCGTGAAAAAATCTATTAAAATACTCCCATTTTGAGTGCTTGATAACACAGCCTAGCTAAGCCTGGGGTAGCACCAAATATATAAATACATCACCTTTTGATGCCTTAATCTCATAGCCTGCAGACACAAGTATCTCTTAATTGGGGAGGCTCAGACACACTCACTACCTCTACATTAACTAGTTTAGTACACTACCGGCTACTTTTTACTAGTGAGTGTGCTGTCTGAGTCTCTCCAATTTTATTTTTGAGTGGTAAAAATATTTTTTTCCAAATGTGTAATGTTCTTTTTGTTATATATGGACAAAAAAGAAAAACATTTTTTTAGGACGCGCCCATAGATACGGGACATTTTGTACATAACTTTTTCATATCTCCACTAGTGAAAATATGAGTGTTTTAGTTTCCGGTAAAACACTATTATCTATATAATAAAAAAATATTTTATACCATGCTCTTGAAGCAGGCTGTGCAATGGAGAATTTGAAACTGGAGTATTTGTACCCATATTATGTAGATAAATTTCCATCAAAATATAATTTTAAATTTCTTTATGTTTTTCAGATAGAGACAGAAGACTAATTAACCTATTTAGCACACTCGTCATATCTTTGACAATAATATTGTAATATTTCATCCTTAACTTAAAGCACTATGATGCTTGTAGCCTAGCTTTAATATTTATTATTAACATACAACTGAGTCAAAGAAATAAATGACTTGATTCAGAGATCAACTTTGCTTATTGATATTTTAAATCATTTTTACTTCATTATTTTGATTATATTTAGATGCAAGTAGCCTCCTCCACATGCATCTCTGTGATCTAATTGGATTTGGGTTTCCTGTGCTGCTTCTAGAGAGGGACTTGGCGTTGCCTCTCCCCGTCCCCTGCACGTTTTTTCTCCTCACCACAGGAAGCCCAAAGAAAAGGGCTATAAGATATGCATGTGGAGCAAGGGAGCATATATATATTCGATCTTTTAATTATTTTCATCAATCGACTGACCAGTAGAAGTGCAGGCGCAAATATTATTGCCGAGCGAGTCCCGCATGGACGAGCAATGTACGAGTGTCGCCCGAGAGTTGCAAGTCCCCGCGAGAGGCAGGCATGCCCGCATTTTTCATTTGCTAGCGGATAGTCACATTAATTTACTAAAAGCTGTTGACGATCGATGTAATTTAAAACTTTCAAAAGATTGAATATATGCAAACCACAACAACAATCTGCTGTGCTCCCTTGTGTGGAGGAGGCTAACATGCAAGTACATTTACAATAAGAACAAGTAAGAGTTTTTCGGAGTGCGTGCTACTTTGCTGTCGTAGAATGTTTAATACTGCATCACTTTTTTCATTTTTGTTTTTTCAAGCCAAAATATAATATTTCAAATGCCCACTACTTGCCATAAGAAGAAAGAATAGCCTGTGAACAGGCTCAGGGGATTGGGGAGGAGGGGGGAGGAGGGGAGGGGATAGGAAGGGGAGAGGGGGAATGGGGCGAGGAGGGAAGCGATTTCCCCTTCTCTTCTTCCTTTCCTATCCCCTTCCCCCCCCCTCCTCCCAAATCTCCTTGAGCCTAAGACTAAGAGAAAAAGGTCATTGAAGGAAATTGCGAATTTGAGTAACAAAACAATACTGCAACGCGTCGATTTTGGGCATTACATATGACCCTTTGAATTCTCAACTCTGAGAACACTATTTTTGAGAGGCCCCAACATTTTCTTTAACATATCGAAAGAAAAAATGTTCCTCTTTCTTTTTCAAGTATTTAAATGTTCTGGATCACCACAACAGCAGAGATAATTTAGCGTACAGTTGGGAAATTTTTATTGAAAAATAAGGAAGAGTCAGGCCAAATTGTTTTTGTTTTTATGATAAAAAATGTTACAAATATTTGTTATTTTTCAAAAATATTTGTGAGGACGATTTTTGAATCAACCTCGTTCCCAGGGCCTTCTCCCTTCGCTTTTGGGTGGCGCAGGAAATGGCAGTCACATGACCGCAAAATACCCTAAAATTCTGGTTGTTCTAAATTAGCATACATTACGGTTGATGTAAAGCGAAGGGATATGCTACCTCATGAAATTTCAATTTAAGTACCAAGAAACTAAAAGTTACCCCGATTACTAACCTTGAAAAGTCGCTATCTTGCGTCATGTTCACAAAAGAAGAGGGAAAGAAAACCATTAAAAAACTTTTAATGTCTAAAACAACATTTCAAGGAGGCAAGACGAACGACAGATTCATGTATAGAGGAAACATTTTAAGTATTAGATTGAATTGGAAACGTCAAACTAAAAAACTAAAAAGATGAAGTGTTTTATTTTTCGTTTTGTATCTTTTTTTTTTTACCCCGCGAGGCATATTTCGTTACTATGCGGTATCTAGGCACGTGACCCAAGTCCTGCAAAATTAGTGACATTTTAGGCCAGGCCTCATTTACCTCGACCGTGATTATTCGATTATAAACTTCATCCAATAATTGTTGATTATCATTTATGTTTTCGTTTATTTTTTTGCTGCAAATATAACACTTGGTATACCGCCCAAAAATATGTCACGTTCCAGAACGAATTTTTCACTACTAGTAAACGTTTAGTCTTAGGCTCGAAGCCTATTTATTGTGGGGCTTCCTGTCCCTCCCCACAACACGCGACGATTTTTCGCGATACGGGTTGACAATTTCTAATACATGTTACACGAGCCGTTTTTTCGCACAATATTCCTACGAATTCTACATGTACACAAAATATTTTTCGCGATTTCTGTAATGGCAACATCGATCCCCGAACTGCATTGTGGGTAGGTGTTGCGCGAAAAATCGACGACAAAGCAGTTACACGCATCAACTTGCTGAATATTCGTCATTTCGCATTGCGAGTTTTTGAAGTTGAATAAAAAAACTCGCAACGTGTTGCCGTATCCGAAAATCTGCGTATGTGGCATGTCATACCCTCCTCCGCAGGCAACTTCTTAACGCTTCTTTGCTTTTTAGGTGTTCCACTGGGACGGCCGAGAAAAGACTTGGGACGAATTGAGGGGAGGGGAAGAAAAGGCGAGAAGTTCTATATTTTCCCCTCCAGCTTTGAATTTTCTTTTTTCTCGACAAACTGAGCGTATATCGCGAAAAATCGTCGCTGAAAATCGTTGCGTGTATTAAATACTGCAGTATCACCTTAAATGATAATCCAGCACCAGTCTAAAGCTGCTTTGGTTGGCCCCTAACACAATACCGCTTTTAGGGCAATTGTTTGGTAAGACTCTATTGTTTTTTAAACCAATCCTAAGATCGAAAGATCACTGGATTACTGACAATGACGTCCTAACATTTTTGACATATTTTGGGAGACCTACTTCGAAGTCTGTCTTCTGCAAGCGCCGTATATCTTGAAGTCAAGGGATTCCAACAGCTTATCAACATGCCAAAGTGTCCTAAATGCAACAAAGAAGTTTATTTCGGTAAGTAGTTTAATTCTAGTGTTAGAAATTCTCTTATTTTGCGCAGTTTCTTACTCCATTTCGCTCCAGCTGCTTACGCGACGTGGATATTTATAGTAAACATAGTAAAGGCTCGTCTTCACCAGCAAGTTTTATGTGACAACTTATAATTGTCCCATAAAAGCTAACATGTCAGCTTTCCATGTGGTTGTCATATAAAAAGCGAACAATTTTTCTCGTGACACGAGAAAATAAAAAATGTACGCAGATTAAACAATTGCTGGTGTAGACGCTTTATACTGTTCTTTTAACCCATTGTTTTCACTCAGCGTTAAACTCCAACGAATGCTGCCTTAGGCTGACGTTAGTGTACATTATTTTTAATAATGCAGCTTGTTTTGCATCTATACGATGTGTACAACTGTCATGTACAACTGAAGTTATTCATGTAGGTCATTTCGGAATAAACGAGTAGCATTCCAACACCAGTCTAATACATGCCTATGGAGACCTATAAAGTCCGGAAACCTAACCCCGCCAAGCCATGAAATGAATTTGCTTGATTGCTCTTCTTTTTTGTCATATCATGTAAACGATATATCAATAGTATATGCACAAACATATTTTTTATATCTTATTATAAACTATCGTAGGGGTACAAATACTAGAAGAATAGAAGAAATCGGCTAAGGGACGGGGGGGGGGGGGGGGGGGGGTAGAAGAATAGAAGAAATCGGCTAAGGGACGGGGGGGGGTGGGGGGTGGTGCAAATATAAAAAAACAAATAAGTAGAATGGGAAAAAAATATCCTGCAAAAAAAATTTGCCCAACTCCCCCCTCAAAAATCTAATTGTCCGTTGCTATGTATGTTACCACCCAATTCAAAACCACTGGGAATAAACACGTTTTCCACGTGGTATCGGAATCTCTGGGGAGATTTTCTATGTGCCTACCTTTTTAGGGCAAAGTTTATCCATACCTTTTAGGCCCGGGTCATTTGTAAATTCGACTGCCGATCACCCCTACAGATTGGACAAGCAGAGTTGCCCCATCCAGCACATATAGTTTGAATTAAACCTTGTCTATTTCTTTGAATAGCTGAGAAAGTACAATCCTTGGGAAAAGATTGGCACAGGCCTTGCTTGAAGTGTGAAAAGTGTGGCAAAACGCTGTCCTCTGGAGGTCATGCGGAGGTAACATAAATGAGCTTAATTTACATACTAAATTGAAATGTTGTAATCAATTTGAATAACTATTGTTCTTGACTGAATAGTCTCTCATGGATGTAAACATTTCATTGTATTCTCACATGAACACCAGCAAGGCTAGCCAGTGAACAACAATTATTAGCAGGTCACAATATTTTGACTCGGCTAGTCTACATGCAGACATCATCTTTATGATCATCTAAAGGGTCAGACATATAGTTTCTGCTACTGGCAACAAGTAATATAGTATACTTTGTGGCTGGGCAAAAAGTTGTTCCTGCAACCATCTCAGATACAAATACTTTGTGTTGTTGACCTTAGCTTTTAGCTCTGCCCTGTATGTATCAGTGGTCGTGTCATAGGTGTGGTCTCACATTTATACAGATAAGAACATGGAACAACATTTACATTTCAATACTTTTATTCATTGATCGTCAAGCACTATTTGGACTTCTCAGTCATACTCAATCATTCCTGGTATTATTATTATTGACGGCAGACAAATTAAATGCTGGTTTGCAAACAAGACATCAAACTGTTTTGGGTCACACTTTAACATTAATGGTTGTAATAATAATAATAATAATATTAATGTATACATTTATGTTGCGCCTATTCCGGTTAGCTCTGGGCGCATAGCACAAAATAATCTATTGTTAGTTAATTATGTTAATAAATATGTTTTGAGAGAAGATTTATATTTAGACAACGATGATGCAGATTTTACCCATTTCCAGTGCTTAGGGTTGTGCTTGATATTTATATCAATCAACACTAATATATAGTTCATGTTCTCTTATAGCATGAGGGTAAGCCATATTGTAATAAGCCTTGCTATTCTGCTCTCTTTGGACCTGGTGGTTTCGGCCATGGTGGAA
This sequence comes from Metridium senile, assembly GCA_949775045.1. Lineage (NCBI taxonomy): Eukaryota > Metazoa > Cnidaria > Anthozoa > Actiniaria > Metridiidae > Metridium > Metridium senile. The sequence goes on along the minus strand of OX459101.1, from coordinate 6,731,931 downwards.
CTGAATCCCACAAGTACTAGGTAAACTATATGCTACTTAGACATTTTATGTATTTTTTAAATTGTCAAAATCATTAATTCATTAATTCATTAATTCATCCATTTATCCAAACATTTTTTTATTAATAAATTAGTTAATTCATTCATTCATCTCCCTTAATTTGTTGGTCATGTATGTATTATTGTTTTTACTTAATTCGTCTCTCCCCCCTCCCCCAGAGCGTAACGTCCATTACGCAAATACACATGTGCGTACTTGAGGCGGGAAAGTTTCAAATATATCTTAATTGTTTTCCATCTATTTTTGTATACCTGTGCGTACTTGTCAAAATGACCATGCTACGTCACTGCCTCCCATTTTAATGACATGCATTTGCATGTTATGCACATAAACCTTTTTTTAATTTGTTTATATATTTATATTTTTTTGTATTTGCATTGATATTTACTAACATTATCATTGAAGGGCGCTCCCTCCCCTCCCCCAAAGTTTGATGTCTCTTGTGCAAACTAGCATTTTGTAGAAATATTTCCAACAAAAGATAATTTTTATATTTTTTTATGTTTTTCAGATAAAGACAGAAGACAACTTCCTAACTTATTTAGCACACTCGTCATATCCTTGACAATAATATAATATTTCATCCTTAACTATGATGCACTATTTTTCTATAGATTATGAATAAGTAGAATGCAGTGTTGTTCTTCTTGTAAACATATTAGTATGCACAATAATATCTGACTACCACCAGTGTTGCTTATCAATAATAAATTTGTTATCTCGTCTTTCAAAGTCCTCTGAATATCAACTGAATTTTCTACTTTATACAACTGGACTGTGAACCACTTATGTATGAAAAAACTCTGGAAACCTTAGTTGAAGGTCGAACCAAAGACAGATGTATATGGAGTGAAGTGAGGCCCTGTAAGGGGGGGGGGGGGGGGGGGGGGGGTCTGAATAATCCATAATCCTGATTGAAGGTCATAAATAATCGATAATCCTAATTAAATTGTAAATACTGATTTACCAAAACCAAATTACAAACAAGATATCCTAAATCCTCAATTGGTCCTAAATGCTGCAAAAATAATCCATAATCCTTAAACTTTTGGGTCAATAATCCATATCCTTGCTCTAAAAACCCTTAATAATCCATAATCCTAAAACCCTAACAGGGCCTCTGAAGTGAGAGGGGAAGGATGACTCAACCTGCAGTCTTGGCAAAAACTAGTGAGACACTAATCAATGTTGATTAGGACTAAACAGAGAGGGACACTCACCATTGTTAATGGGGAGGGCATATGTGAAGATATTTTAGAGGAGCTTGTTTTAGAGGCCCAGGAGAAAACATTATCAAACTGTAAAAATATGTATCTGACATAGTTAATTGTTAATTGCTTCGTTTTTGCCAAGATTGTGGATTTGGATGCACAAGGATATGTGCCACCAGAGATCTCAAAGCCTGACCTTATTTAAGAGACTGCATAAGAGTAAAAAAATCCCTAACTATATTTAATAAATGGACCCTTGTTATTGGCACCATATTACTGCATGGTGAGGCTCCTTGTAGTGCAAAGTTCAGTACAAAAACATGAAATGAAGTCTATGATCTTTTGTCAAAATTCTAGATTCTGTTGAAGACAATTTGTAGTAAAATGCATATCCTATTTTAGTCAGCAAAGCCAACACTATCACCCTATAAAAAAACTAACACTTTCTACCAGTTAAGGTTTGTGATGCGCTCTTCTCTCCTTTTCCGACAACCTAAGAGATACCAGAAAATGCTAATTTTCAAACAAATCGCTAATTTTTACCCCCTAAGAGATACGACGCTCATCCCCGGTACTTTTCCCCCGGATCCCCCCTCGGGCACATACCCATATAGCAAATATATCACAAATGTACCCCCATCCCATCCCCCTGGATGGTATCATTGTGTTTGTTATAAATACTTGTACTATTAATCATGGATTTTCAAATCTTTCCATTCATCCATTCTAGCTGTTTTCAATCTCATATTTGTTTATATTTGTATTGAAAAATTTCCTTTTCTTTCCAAATAATTTCTAGATTATTCCGTTAAGAATTGATTTCCGTTGACGTTATCAAAACAAGATTTAATTAAGAGATAAAAATGTATTAAAAGTATGCTTTGTTGTCAAAAGAAGTAAGGTTTATTAAACGATACAAACCCTTATGATTCAAAATGCAACAGTTAAGTCATAAGCTTTTTTGTCTGAAACATTTACTATAAAAAGTTACTTTCAAAGATATTTAAAAACGAGATATACCCCTATACTTTTAAATTGTCACCATATTGATATACTTAACTTTTTGTTCTTTTGGCTTACTGCAATTGAGAGGTAATGCAAGTTTGTGAATTCTTTATTATTCGTAAACATCAATTAATTTATGCAAAAGTGTATGAAAACTCCACTTCAAGTTCACCAAATATGGAAAGTTATGCAAGATAATATATCTTTTACGTCAATAGCTTAATCTTTATTCACGTATTCAAATTATTAATGAATATATGAATATTAATGGTCGAAAGATAAGGGGGAGTCGGGTCAAAATGTTTTCGTTTTTATTAACGAAAGAAACTTTTTTCAAGTTTACAAAATGTTACGAATTTTTGTTATATTGAAAAAAATGTGTGAACTTTTTTGTAAGGGCGATTTTTTTTAATATCAGCATTGAATATTTCTGTAAATATACAAATACAATTGATTCAAATGTTTGCAATGATAAAATAGCAAATTCCCAAACACTTTTGTTCACGCACGAATACTGATGGATTCACTTCAGCTTGTGTCTCATATTTTACTTCTACAAGTTATATATACGTAATGCATTTCAAAGCTTTTAATGTTTTCACGTTTCTAAATATCAAAACAATCTGATAATCCACAAGAATGAAGATTTTTCGGGGTAAACTTGAAAGTTTTTGTACTGATTCATTGTAGCCCATTGGATGCATTGAGCGCCGCAAAAAATCGAGTCTGCACAGCAGGCTAAATTCATTGTTATTTGTGTTGTTTCTATTGCTGAGAGGATATAAATAGTGACATATTTTGGGAGTCGTTTACTTCGAAGTCTGTCTTCTTGCAAGCGCCATTGTTAAGTAAAACTTGAAGTAGAGGGATTCCAACAGCTTATCAGCATGCCAAAGTGTCCTAAATGCCAGAAAGAAGTTTATTTCGGTAAGTAGTTTCATTTGTTGCTACTTTTTACATATTTCTATTGAGTCAGCTTTGCGATATTTATTCTGAGTAAAATATTATAAGCTTTCTTTAGACAGATTGTATTTCATTTTTCCATAGTTTTAAAGTAAGGACTTGAAATATCATTAGGGGGCCTATTATAGGGGTTCGTCATACCGCAAAACCGCTATTTTTCGTCATGTTTTTCCGTTAACCGATCGCGAAAAACCGAAAACCGACCTCTAAAATTGGCAAAAACCGAAAACCGACCTCAAAAATTGGCAAAAACCGTCAAACCGCCAACAGTATAATAGGCTCAAACCGTCAAACCGCCAACCTATAAAAGCATTACGAATATCATTTATAACAAAAAGAACTTTAACTTTTCTTTGAAAACAAATATTTTATAATTAATACAGCCTGCAAATTTATAAAATATGTAAATTATGAATTTACGTAAGTTGTGAAGTTATCGCAATCGTTCTTTATGGAATATATTTATTAAACCATATCGAAAGTATCAATTTTTTTTCTCTTGCTAACTGTTTTGTTAAGTAGCTTAAAATTGTGCAAAAGGTAGTGGTTTCAAAATAGAATACGACCTGGCAACGTAGATAGTTATTCACGATTCTGTGGCGAACTTGCGCGCACATTTTTAAAAAGTTTTTAAAAGTTTTTCTATTACTCTTTTCCCTAAAATTTTGATGAAAAACCATTCACTTTTAAGGGTATTTTTCTTTGGTCAAGTATATGCTAATGTAATATTTAGATTTTTTCGCTATTGTTGTTCTGCCACACCCTTGTGGCGTGACTGACTGATTGGAGGGGAAGGGGAGGGGAGGGGAGGGTGTCAACAGAGGTATTCAATATATTTTTAAAGCTGGTATATTACAAATAAATTCTCAATTGAAGTTTCAAGGACATTGTTTGTATAATTGATTGTTTTTAACATGCTAAATATTTATATTCATTATCATCTGATCATCATTATTAATGTTTATATTATTTTTTTGAATAGCTGAGAAAGTAACATCCTTGGGGAAGGACTGGCACAGGCCTTGTCTGAAGTGTGAAAAGTGCAAGAAAACGCTGTCCTCTGGAAGTCATGCAGAGGTAAAATAAATTAGCTTTATATACTGAATCAAAATATGGACCAGGGGGTAGGGGACTGTTGATCAGAATTTTTAAAAAAATGACCCCTAAAATATACCTGAGTCTTATAAAGGTGGGTGTGGCAACACAATATTTTTAGGCCTAAGAGAGACTCAGTGCAGATGCTGATGGAATTTCAATGGATTCATTTGGGGGCTTAACTGGTCCCCAACTGATTTTTATAAATAGACCATTATTAACTTTTGCCACCTCTAGATCAGTTCTTTTGGAAAAAATATCTGCCAAGCAGCCAGCATGGTACCCATTAAATTTATGTCACCACCAATATAATTCATGTTCTCTTATAGCATGATGGCAAGCCATATTGCCATAAGCCTTGTTACGGTGCTCTCTTTGGACCAGGTGGTTTCGGCCATGGTGGAACTGAATCCCACAAGTACTAGGTAAACTACTAAGACATTTTAATATTTTTTGAGTCAAAAAATCATTCATCTATTAATTCATTTACTAATTCATTGTCATCCATCCATCCATCCATCCATTCATTTATTCATATCATGTTTTATTTGTTTTCCCATCCACTCATATCATAAGTACTGTATTGGTTTGTTTTTGTTGATCCATATATCTATCTCCCTTTATTTGTTGTAAATGCATGCTCTTTGCTGCCCTACCCTTCCATACTGAAGTCAATGGAAGTAAAGACACTAAAATACTTGTTTTCTTGCCATAAAACATAATTATTTGTTGCCCAAATAATTCAATTACTTATATTACAGTGCGAATCACAAAACCGTGGGCACCTAGAAATATTTTAGAAATCGTTTTTTTGTTCGTTGAACAACTCAGAAACAATTAACTATATCACCGCAAGAAGTTTGATTGATGTGTAGTATGATAATCGTTTTGTAGTTAGAGTTGTTTTTGAGTTGTTCAACGAACAATAAACGATTTCTAAAATATTTCTGGGTGCCCACGGTTTTGTGATTCGTATAGGTAATCATATGGTTTCGAGTTCAATTTGGGATTAATTCGCACGAGTGTGTTTTTCAAAGAGTACAAATTGCACGAGACCGTAGGTCGAGTGCAATTTGGCTCTTTGAAAAACACATGAGTGCGAATTATCCCAAATTGAACGAGAAACCATATGATTACTTATTAATAATATACATGAAAAAAACTCAAGCTCTTTTTCAATTTTTTTGGTCAGTTTTCGGCTAGTAGCGCGCGCCAAAAATGACGTGTTGATGTCGTAAGCAAGCGCGCGCTCGAGCTCAAGCGGAAAATTCAAAACTTTCCACTCAAAACTTGGTCAGTTTTTTGTATTTTTCTTACAAATTTTTGACGATTTTTGAAAGAATTGCCACTTAAAGTGTTTTTTAAATTACTGTCAAGCATTAGTGACTAAAATGATTTAAGAATAAAGCCTATCATTATCGATTTATTTTTTTGTAATTTGCACTGTACAGAATGTAATTTGCACTGTATTACCTTGTTTTTGCACTGAATTACCTCTAAAATGCACTGTTCATCAGCCAATCAGAATCGAGTAATTTTTTTATGTATATTATTAGCACTGTAATATTTTTTTCATTTTTCATTTAGTCTGATTCAGTTTTTCATTTATATCTGCAGGTGACATAGTGGAAGCAAGTAAAACTCATCAAACTGTATTGATCAGCCCTTAATTAAACGTTCATAAAGACACATGTAATTTAACATGTTTTGTTTTAATAAATAATAAACTCCTTTTAAAATTGTTTCTTTCTAATGAAGGTTTTAACAATAACATATGAAGAAAGGGAAGTGTATTCTTGTTAGTTACTCTTACCTTGGGGGAGGGGAGGGGGGATCCTTTTGTCCAAGTGGTAAAGGTGAGATCGGCAGTCCGTAGTGTGAATGACCCATAAAAGGTATGTATAATGTGATGTGATGTGATGTGATGTGATGTGATGTGATGTGATGTGATGTGATGTGATGTGATGTGATGTGATGTGATGTGATGTGATGTGATGTGATGTGATGTGATGTGATGTGATGTGATGTGATGTGATGTGATGTGATGTGATGTGATGTGATGTGATGTGATGTGATGTGATGTGATGTGATGTGATGTGATGTGATGTGATGTGATGTGATGTGATGTGATGTGATGTGATGTGATATTTATGTAAATTATTTGGAATTTATCAGGACCACATTACCTTAATGGGTAATTAACTAATTGCGGGTTGAGTCAGAACTCTACAAAACCCTAAAAGGTACGCACAAGAAATATTTTCTTTTCACTAAATGGATCACCCCTAACAATTGGGCAAAGTGCCCTCCAGCCACCCCCCCCCCCCCTGTTATTTTCTACCTTGCTCCCTTTTTCGCCATAGCTCAGCAGTCAGACTGTTATTTGTTTTCACTTTTCTAAATAATAAAACAATCTGATAGTCCACAAGAATTATAGATATTATTATGTTTTCGTTTATTTATTGCTGCCTCCCCCGGGAGTTTGTATTTTCGCTTGATAATATATTAACGCTTGGCATACCACCCAAAATAGTCACGTTCCAGAATATTCTCTAAACGTTTTTGTTTTCTCACAAAACTCTTATTTTTTAACCAAAAAAGCAATTTTTTTTAAAATACTTGATGATAAATTTGATATTGAAGATTTTCGGGTTTTTTAAAGTGAACTTAAAAGTTTCTGTACTGATTCATGATCAGTGTTACTTGTTTTGCTTTCGATTGCGTGACTGAGTGGGATATAAATAGTGACATATTTTGGGAGTAGTTTACTTCGAAGTCTGTCTTCTAGCAAGCGCCATTGTTAAGTAGAACTTGAAATCAAGGGATTCCAACAGCTTATCAACATGCCAAAGTGTCCTAGCTGCAACAAAGAAGTTTATTTCGGTAAGTAGATTAACTCTAGAATTAGAAGTTGTATCATTTGTCGCTATACTGTTTACATATTTCTATTGGCGCCATCTGTGTTCGACTTTTAATATACGACCTGTTTATTCTGAGTGAAATATTATACTTTAGCCAGATTGTCTTTCATTTTATCATAGTTTCAAGGACTTGAAATATTATAACGAATATTATTCACAACAATGAGAACTTTGGCTTTTCTTTGGAAAAGAATATTTTACAGCGTGCAAATTTATAAAAACCTTTTAATCATGAATATTACAAATTTAGTATTAATTTCGTTATTTTGAAGTTATTGCAATCGTTTTTTTGTAAAATGTATTAAAAAGTAGAAAATATCAAATTTTTCTCTTGCTAACTGTTTGCAAACTTGAGATTTTGCAAAAGGTAGTGGTTTCAATATAGAATATTGTCGACATTGACTGGCAACATGTTATTCACGATTCTGTGGCGAACTCACACGCAAATTTCTTAAAGTCCTTAAAGTTAGTCTGAGTTTTTTCGATCCCTCTTTTTGATCAAAAACCATTGACTTTCACGGGTATAGTATCTTTCTTTGGTCAAGTATATTTTTTAATGATTTATTTAGATTGTTTCGCTTTTGTTGTTATGCCACACCCTTGACTGATTGGAGGGGGAGGGGAGGGGTGGTAACGGAGTTATCACTGCGGTTTTCCACTTTCTGCACACTCAGACATTCCAACGGTTAGTCATCCAAATACATAAAAGGTTAATAAGATTAATTATCAGCAGCCCCCAATACATATTTCACAACTAGCTGTTGGAATGTCTGAGTTAAAAGCAGAAAGACGAAAACTGCAGTAAAGCTGCTTAGTATTCAAAAGAAATTAGCAATTGAAGTTTCAAGAAAATCAGAAGACTTTGCTTGTTTGTATAATTGTTTTTGTTTTTAACAAGCTAAATATTTGTAAAAACTATTCTTTGTCATCAATATCATTATCATCTGATCATCATTATTATTGTCATTATTATGATATACATTTTTTGAGGATACTCGAATCGTGAACACTGAACCTTGTACTGGTTCAAAACCTCTAAAAATGAAGCAGTGAGTTCAAATACACTAAGTGTTCATAATACATCTTATTTCTAATCTATTTGCTCAAGGGATGTGGGTCAAAAAAAGTCAAAGTGTTCACGGTTCAATTTTGCACTGTAAACCTTTTAATGTTTATTTCTTTGAATAGCTGAGAAAGTGACATCCTTGGGAAAGGACTGGCACAGGCCTTGTCTGAAGTGTGAAAAGTGCAAGAAAACGCTGTCCCCGGGAAGTCATGCAGAGGTAAAATAAATTAGCTTTATATACTGAATCAAAATATGGCCCAGCTAGGGGGTGGGGGACTGTTGGTCAGAATTTTTAAAAAAATGGCCCCTAAAATATATAGTCTTATAAAGGTGGGTGCATGTGGCAACATGATATTTTTAGGCCTATAAGAGAGACTCAGTGCAGTGTTAATTGACACAAGCCTGGGATGCTGATGGAATTTCAATGTATTCATTGGGGGGCTAAACTGGTCCCCAACTGATTTCTTTAAATAGACCATTATTAACTTTTTCCACCTCTGTTCTTTTGGAAAAAATATCTGCCAAGCAGCCAGCATGGTACCCATTTGCAGGACTTAATAATTGATATATTTATTATTATTAAAATTATGTCAATCACCACCAATATAATTCATGTTCTCTTATAGCATGATGGCAAGCCATATTGCCATAAGCCTTGTTACGGTGCTCTCTTTGGACCTGGTGGTTTTGGCCATGGTGGAACTGAATCCCACAAGTACTAGGTAAAATACTAAGACATTTTAGTATTATTATCCACCAATTTATTAATTCATTCATTGACATCCATCCATCCATCCATTCATTTATTCATCTGATGATTTATTTGTTTTCCCTTCCACTCATAGGCTATAGGTGTATTAATGTGTTTTGTTGATCCATGTATTTATCTCCCTTTAGTTTTTCCCGTTATATATATATATAAATATATATATATTATTTTGATAGCATATATTCATCTATTCATTCTATTATATGCATTTGTATGTTATGCTGAAATCAAGAAGACAGCAATTGTTAAAAGGCGGGAAAAAGGACTATCCTAAAGGGGGTTATGGATAAATGTTCTTAAATTGCTACGTACCCACCCTTCCTATGCTGATGTCATCGGCGGGTAAAAACACTTAAATAATATTGTTTTCTTGCCATAAAAATGTATTTGTTGCCCATGCAAGTATATTAATTTGTTTTCATTTTTCATTTACTGATTCAGTTGTTCATTTTTTATCTGCAGGTGACATAGTGGAAGCAAGTAAAACTCTTCAAACTGTGTTGATCAGCCCTTATAGTTTAACGCTCATAAATTAAGGCAGGCACTAAAACATGTAATTCAAGTTTTAATAAATAATAAACTTCTTTTAAAATTAAAAATTGTTATTTTTTCATGACGATTTTAATAATAACACCGTATGAAGAAAGGGAAGTGTAGTCTCTAAATAAAAAGAACTGAGTCAGAACCCTACAAAAAACCCCAGGAGATGTACTCAGGGGGTAAAATGATGGGGGAGGGGGGTCCAACGGAGCTTCATATTGCAGCCCCAAACCAATAGTCAAACCTGAAATTTTTCACCCAAAAAAATACATGGCATGCAAATTTCGAACCCCCAAAAATATGAGACTTAAATACTTCAAAATTTATTGAATTAAGGTGTTTCCCAGTAGTTTTTTAATGACCACACTTCCAATTTTTATTGAGCGAATTGATCTGATCCGTATGTATTTTGCACCACATACAATTAAGCATTGATTGAAGTTTTGATTGATGTCAATTTCAACTCAATTGGTGTTGCTATGACAACTGAATTGAAAATGTGAGATATTTAAGAAAAACTTATTTCCGCCATCTTTGTTTTATGTTGCCATAGTGACACCAATTGCATTGAAATTGACATAAATCAAAAATTATATATATGCTTTGAATCTGGTGCAAAATACATATTGATCAGACCAGGGAAAGTTGATCATTCGCTAAATGAAAATGAGAAGTGTGGTCAATAAAAAACTACTGGGAAACACCTTAAACAAGCTCTTCTAATGCATGATTTTGCATAAAACTCAAGCCTTGCTGAAAAAAATTTCAAACAAATAATTTTCTTATACACGGATCAAAACAAAAATTGAACTTGGAGATGTAAAAAAAACAAAAATGTGGGTCTCTTTTAAGACCTAAAAAAAATATGTGGCAGGTCTCTTGACCCAAAAAAATATGTACCCAGAACGAAAATTGTCAACCCCAAAAAATATGTCGGACCTCCCCATTTTACCCCCCAAGTAAATCGCCTGGGCAAAAACCCTAAAAGGTATTATGCACAGGGAATATTTTCAACCCTAAATTAAGTGCTTATCAGCCCTATACCAATTGGACAAAGAGTCCTCCAGCCACCGAAGGCATAGATATTACACTAAAGGCATACAGAAATAAAAATACCCCTCCCCCCTAAAAAAAAATAAAAAAGGAGTGCCTTTCTCTTATTTAAGAAGCTCTATCAGGGACATGGCAAGGATATATAGAGCTAATATATGCTAGCTGTTGAGCAATGAGCATTGGGGGGGGGGGGGGGGGGGGGGTGGGGGGTGCATGCTCCCCCAAAATAATTTGGCAGTATCCTTTGTTCGCTAAAAATAAATGCCCATGCTCCCTTGATCCCTAAAACCCTTGGGAGGGGCTCAGTAGCTATTTAGAGACTTATCGTTGCAATTACCTTATTACTCAACTAGATCTGTTATTCAAGAGACACTAGAGTGGGTTTCCTGTGGCATACAAAATAAATCTTTACCACAGGGAGCCCAATAGAACAATTAGAGTACATATCCATACATACCAACGGTCGTGCCAACCTGATATGGTTGTTAGTTCTGTAGAAATGTTAGTGGAGGGCTAGTAGAGGTTTTTAAAAAATCTGAAGAATTTACAATTTCCAACATTTTCTTTTGTTTTACCTTTTTTAAAAGTGCATCAATGAATGAATAGATGGTTGAATGAGAAAAAAAAAACATCAATTAATCAATGAGGTTAAAAGTAAAGAAATAGACAGATGAATGAATGAATGAATAAATAAATCGATATGAATTTATTTTATTTTCACTATCCCTCGACCTAGTCTTCCACGCGAGATTCCATATTAGGTCATCGCTTCCATATATGGCAAAGCCATATTTTAGATTTTATTTAACGCCTGATTTCGCCATCTTGTTTGTCAACGTGAAAAGTTGTGAGTTGGATTTTAGGACGTAAAACCTTACTTTAACCGTGCCAAAGAACCCTTAGCATTAAATTATTTAACTGCATTTTCTTTTTACTGAAAGGTTTCAAGTAAGTAGAATTTTTGCTGTTGATTTTAGTGTTTTTTCAACGTGAATTTCTCCTGTCTTTTCGCTTTGATGCTCATGTTTGCATGAGAGACTGAGAAACTTGATCCAAAGTTGAATTAACTACCTAATATTGTTCTATCAGTAAAGAGGATAAGAGGATAGTTTTTAGTCTTTAAAGCTTTGATATTTGTTGCATTTTGAAGTTCTTAATTTGAAAATTTTGCCTCTCTACATCTCCAGATGTTTTTTCTCAAATTATTTGTACAAGTTTTATTTGTCAAAATGACCTCAATTTTACCGTTATCTAACTTATTGGTTTTGATCGTAGTTCGGTATTAAAGATATGGACACATTGGTCAATTGTTTTCCATTTGTATGAACATGCCTCTCTAAAGTTCTCAGACATAAATTTTTATCATTTTGGCTTTGAACTCAAACTACATCTCTTTCATCAACCATTTAAACATATTGTCATATGCTTTCAAAGTCTGCAAAAACAATAAGATAATTATTTCAGTTGTCACCATTATCATCATCATCAACTGTATCATGATTATCATTATCGTCTTCACTGTAATGATCATCATTGTCATTATCATCATAACATAATCATTATCATAGATATCATCATTGTCATCATTATTGTCATTAACTATATCATCATAATCATATCCAGTCAAACCATTGAATAGTTTTTACAAAACAATAGTTGATGTCTCCTAATTTAGATAATTTACTATTTTAGTTGACATCAAATAAATTTGAAATCATATGAAATTTTTTTTGTGTACTTCTAGATGACGAACATTAAACTGCAAAGTTCTGATGGGGAGATCTTTGAAGTAGATGTAGAAATTGCAAAGCAGTCAGTTACAATCAAGACCATGTTAGAAGGTAAGGTGATACAATATCATTGTCTGCATGGAAAGGATGTAATAGATGCCGACAGCACTCAGTGACTGGCTCATACTAAATCAAACTTGCATGCATAAGTGGGAACATAAAAGTACATGTACCACTGAGGATGTAACCCATCCAAGTGGTAGAGGTGGTCGGTGATCGATTTCGCAAATGACCCCTAAAAGGTACGCACAGGGTATATTTGATTTCGCTTGCATGCTTCTAGTTAATATAAGCCAATCAGAAGCATTTCTATTGTATGGCCAACAGTTCCAAGATGGTGTCATTTGAGAGAGTTGTTTCCCCTGTTAACCCTCGATAAATGCATCCTTAAACATAACTTTACATTAAAAAGCTGTTCGTGTTAACAAACACTGTTTTTGTTTTAGTCTTTATTTCTTTTGTTTATTTGCTTATATGTTTTTTACTCAATCTAGATCTTGGAATGGATGATGATGATGATGATGCTGTACCCTTACCCAATGTTAATGCTGCCATTCTTAAAAAGGTAACTTGATTGGCTCTTTGAAAACCACCCAACATTGACTCATTCATGAAGCAAATAATATAATTGACAATTAAACTACAATCATTTTTCTGCTAAATATCTTTGAACTTAAGATGGTTGGACTGGCTAAAATGCACATCAATTGTTTTATTTAGATCAATTTATACTTAATATACAAACAATTATATCAATAAATTTCTCCCTTTATGTTTGGAAATGTCATAAAAAATCAATGAGTTTGTCGTAACTAAGTCATTTTTGATCGCCATATTGAAATCAGATATCATCTAACTGTAATGAAATTGAAACCCTTTGAAACTCGTCGAAATCCTCTAGATTTTCCAGCCAAGATTGTAATGATGAGGTATTCATTGGTTATCAACAATTGAGAGCAGCACCATGTAAAGATTGAGTATCTAGAGACCGCTTTCGGTTGTAAAACATATCTTCCCTACGACAAATTTGTTATTAAAAAGTTATTTCAAGTAATAAGAAGAGAAGTTGTTGACACCAAATCTACTTCTGCTTGAAGTCCTGCTGGTTTGTGATCTGCGCAGGTGCTATATATATGAATAAGGTCATTTGTTTTGACCGCATCGCATGGATTCATAAAAATCTTGTAAATTCGGCCCTTTCTCATGATCTTTGAATGTTTTACGGACCAGCATCTATTAAAAAACATACCTAAATTGATTTCCAAACATATGAATGAAAATGACAGACATTCGAATCTCTGTGAGCGTTTTGTATGCAAGTTTAACAGTAAATAGCGGAGCTTAGGTTATTAAAATAACCAAAAATAAACCAAAAGATACGTTAGGAGTATGAAACATGGCATATAAGTAATTTAAACATAAAAGAAACTTTTCGCCGCAGCCCTGAGCCAAATATTTTTAATGTTAAGATTTAGCGACCAGCCAAAGTCAAATATCCCTTATATCTCGCATAAACTTATTTTTGTACAGGGCTGCAGTGAAAAGTTTCTGTTTTGCCTGGCATTCACATATACAAAAGTTACTACAAAATTTACCGTGAGTTTCCTGTGCATTTTTGACACCTTAGCTGTTGAATTTGTAAGTAATAAGTGACAACGTAATATCAGAAACTGCCAAATTAAAATACAGTTACTTTGTTTTTTAGGTAATTCAATGGGCAACCCATCATAAAGATGACCCTCCCCCACCTGATGATGATGAGAACAAAGAAAAGAGAACTGACGATATAGATCCATGGGATCAAGAGTTTTTAAAAGTTGATCAAGGAACTCTATTTGAACTCATATTGGTAAGAAACACTTCCCTTTTTACCCGCTTACCCAGGCATTACATACATGACATGATTACCGAGAGGTTTAACTAATACAGGTTGTACTTGATGCCATACTAGGTACTTATTGACTGAGTGGGAGGGCCGTAAGGGAAAATATTTGGTTCGCGAAATACTGAATATTGTGGACCATTTAAATCGCCAATTATACATTTTGATAACTTTTACAATGGAGTGGACATTTACACTCTTACTTATTTGTTTAGCATTTTGTTGTATTTGTTTTTCTGATAATACGACTGACTGCGAGTGAATTATAACATTTAAAATCAAAATAAACAGCGCAAACTATGCTGGTAAGTTTACCCATGGAATTATAAATTTCTCAATATACCAAATTGGCTAGCTTGTTGCTATGTACATTTCCACTCAATTCAAAACCTCTCGGAACAGGTTTTTTGTCTTATTTATTTCAATGTCACGTGGAAAATGTTTGAAACAAAAGTTTTTATTCCCAGTGGTTTTAAATTTGGTGGAAACATACATAGAACTAGACGCATAACTGCGTGAACTCGGGTTTCATTACGATTATGTAATCATTTTCTTGGATTAGCTTGAGATGATTTGAAGCGGAAAAAAAAGTTATTTTTTTGGTCGTCCTTCTTTTCTGTTTGGTCCGTTCCTTCAGTCCGTGATCCGCTTGCCTGTACCGCTTTTACCTGGATATCGATGTTCGGTTCGTGCAGTGATACATGCGAGCTCAAAGACTGTCTAGAAACAGTGTTATTATAAAAGTTGTTCTTGCAAAATAAACGCAAGAAAAAGCAAGATAGATACTAGTCACTAAAGCAATTGGTGTTATATTTGAGGCGATTTAATTTAGGCTGTTGGATGTAGTTTTCAGAGAGGCTGATTTCAGCTGTTTTATATTTGTTGTTGTCGAGCTTGAACTTGATGTTTAAAATCGGTCACGTTATCTGACATATTGTAAACAAAGAAATATTACTTTCATCGTTCAACTGCTAGATAATAGGTTGAAGCGATTAAGTTTAAACTTAAAAGTTTTGCGTATAAGTTTGTTGTTCTTTGCCGAGAAGCTAAGCGCTCGCCAATCGCCAATCAATCGCGGATCTGAAGCTTGTACGAGCTAATAGTATAGTCAATAAAATTAAACTATTGACAGATAAACTCGTTATTTTAATCAAAAATATAAAAGAAATAATTACAAGAAGCAAAATATTTACCCTAAACATCACTACTGTTGTTGTCTTCACTTCTAGTGCGCTGTATCGTACTCTCTAAGAATGCTTACAATACAGTTAAATATCCAGTAGTAACAGCTTCGTCCTTTGTAACTGGTTGTGAATCAATTCCATAGCATTATGAGTTTATAGCAGGGACGATTTCTCGATAAATTCCATCATAATAAGTTGGCTCGCTTATTTAGCCCATAAATTGCATGATCTTTATTAAAATTCACAGTGACCCTTTCCGAAAACATTCGACATAAACTTAAGTGTAATTCTACTGCGAATCATGTGGAGTGAGCGCATAAAATATGAGAATATTCCACCTAGAAATCAATCCTTCGTCGAATCAAATATCCATGTGCTCGCATTGGCCAGTCTACGCATGTGCTGTGACCATACGCATGCGCGGTGATGACTAGACGGCGTTTTGCGACCCAAGAAGAAAAAAAAAACATTGAAGCCCATTTTAAGACTCGGGTTTCCTTTGGAAAGCCCGAGTAATAACTGCGTTATAGCCAATTAGGTCTATTATTACTACTGATACTTATGGTGGTGTGTGTGAGTAAGTAAGTAAGTAAGCAGACAATGCAAAAAACATGCTGGATAACCTTCTGTCTTTGTTATTAAAGGTTGTTAGTATACTATGTACATTGTTTTATATCTGTATCATATTATAGATGTATCACAGATAAATTACAGCATAACCTGCCTTACTGTGGCCACTCAATTAAAGTTTTATACAAGTTAGCTTAGCATACAAAAGCCTCTCTTATCAACCTGTTGGCTACTGTCACCTTGTCAAATTTAAACTGCCTTGGAGGTTTTTATGACAGCTATGTACTTCACTTGTGTCTTCGCTTTGAAATGTTGGAATAAATATGTTTGTCACCAGACGTGTCTTTTATACTAAAGCCAAATTCTCATTTTTTTAATTGGTTAACTTGTACAAAACTTTAATTGGGTGGCCTGTCGCGCTGTAAATGGTTCTTTGTTTATTCAATCTTTGTGTTATTTTGTTTCTCCACAGGCAGCAAATTATCTAGATATTAAAGGTCTACTAGATGTTACTTGTAAGACAGTTGCTAAT
Source organism: Metridium senile (assembly GCA_949775045.1). Classification (NCBI taxonomy): domain Eukaryota; kingdom Metazoa; phylum Cnidaria; class Anthozoa; order Actiniaria; family Metridiidae; genus Metridium; species Metridium senile. The sequence goes on along the minus strand of OX459101.1, from coordinate 6,715,290 downwards.
ATGATTAAGGGTAAGAGTTGATATGATATTTATTGTTCTTTTTCTCCTGTCATAGTGAGCTTGGCTTATTTTGCTGACAAGAATGTTTTAATTTTGCATCTCTTTATAATAATAATAAATAATAATACTTTATTTATAATGCGCACATGATCATTTATGAGTCTACAAATGTTACAATTATTATAATACTACAAGCAACTTTACAATAATATTAATGAATACTGGATAGAAAAGTCTTAGACATTTTGATATATCTTTAATGATCTGAGTTTTTTTTTTTTTTTCTTTTACAAAATAATTTAGCTTCTATTTTTACCTGTTTTTTAGTATACCACTAACTGCAAATGAATTATAACACTTGCATCAAAATAAACAATGCAAAGAATGCTAGTAAGTGACAATGGGTCTTCATTATTGAGAGGTGGTCAGACTCTTGAAAGAATAAATCTGAATCTATCTAGCTGAACAGATAAATTGACTTCACATTTTGGGTTAACATTATCTGATCATCTCTCAGAAAATTGCAAGACATTTATATCCTTCAACAAAGTGCACTGAAATGTGAAGTGTTTGCTGTCCTGCAACATTGTGATTGGATGAACTAATACTAGATTGTTTATATCAATTGTATTCCAGGTAAAACCCCAGAAGAAATAAGGAAGACATTCAACATCAAGAATGACTTCACACCAGAGGAAGAAGAGCAGGTACAAAAAAATTTTAATCCCTTAGTAGTAGAAAGCACTTTTTTTTTTTTTTTAAAGGTTGATGACCAACAAATACTATTACTACCAAAATTACTCAACTATTAGCACCTCCAAAAAAACGATCAATCGCGTTTGGAATTCCAGTTAACTCATGTGACCATTTTGGGCGCTCCAAATGGTCATGTGACATTAAAATACGTTATAATATCTTTAAAATAACGTTATTTCAATGTCACATGACCATTTGGAGCGCCCCAAATGGTCATGTGAGTTAACCAGAATTCAAAACATGATTGATCGTTTTTTTTGGCGGTGCTAACAGTTGAGTAATTTGGGTAGTATGAATCAAAATGCAACCCACACACATTTAAGAGTGAATGGTCTGATCCCAGGTGTAATCGATGTAGATGAGGCATGATCGTCCACAAATACAATGACTAACACCTACCCACACATCAACAACAACATTACCAACTGAACCAAACACATAAATACAACTGCTGTCTTTTTGTTTTCTTTACTCTGAAGATGACTTCCACTCAGGTTGTCGAAACGTCAGACATCAACACCATCAGTCTTTCTCAAGACTACACCACCCCGGACAATCATGCCTCATCTACATCTACACACATTTGTTTGACTTGAATTTACTTTCCCTGTGCAAATGTGCCTTTTGTTATACACCTATTTCAAAAATCATTGTTACAATCAGTCTACGGTCCACACTATGAAGCATGCAAAGGATGTCGGTATTTCTTGTCTTGTTATCGATTTATACGTGTTTGTGTTATATGACCATAACAAGTTGTTGTTGTGGTAGATATAAATACAAATATTTCTTTAAAAAACGTGTAATAAATCACAAATAAAGTCCATGTAACCAGTATCCTTTGCAGGATTTAGAGTGTGGACTGTAGATTCGGCTGCGACAACGATTTTTGCAATAGGTGTATAGTACAGTGGTGCTAGATGAGGCAAAACTGTGGTATTGTCATTTCTCCATGGACTTAATTATTTCTCCACAGACTAACTATTTGATCAAGGTGTTGATGACATTTCCCACTCACTTCCCACTTTTTATTTGTCAGGTTCGGAAGGAGAATGAATGGTGTGAAGAAAAATGAATATCTACCAAGCCACAGTGAAGATTTTAAACATCTTTTTTTCTACACCCTCTTTCATGATTTTCTCATTACCATCCCTTTAAGCTTTTGATTGGTAATTTGTTTTCATCATTCCAACTTTATTTGTTCCAAACATTATAACCACTTATACTTATTTGAAATATGGCAACCAATTCCTGGATTGCATGGTTAACATCTGTTTAAAAGATTGAGAAAGATGGAACTTCATTCACATTTTTTTTATTATATAGTATTATGTCAATATGCCTTTCCGGAATTCATGAGGGGACTGGGGCAAAGTAAAAATATAAATCTAATTAAGAAATGCAGATGCCCACAAGAAGAATAAGTTATAAGAATTTATAAGAAATTATAATTATAATTTTAAAGTATTATTAGTTTTTTTTACCAAGTTTGAGCATGTTTGGATAAATACTTATTGAGTGGCAAGCTTCTGAAAGTTGCAAAAATAAGAGAGAGAATGTATGGGGTTTAATGACAGCTCCCTTCCTTAATTCCAGAAAGGCGAACGGCATACAACCATGTGAGACTAATGAATTTTCATTCATCCCAACTGTGTGAACAAACATTAACTGGAATTAGTTGCATCTGTATTTGTAACAAAGCAATAATTATTGCATGAGTGTGTATTATAAATGCCATAAAATAGATACTAACTGTTTTGTACATTGTGTGTCTTCATAATTGTGTATTGATAGTAAACGATGAGAAAGAGGATTGAGTGTTTAGGACATAACCTCTGTATAGTGTTGTCACAGGTTCTTTCACGAAGACAACACAGACAAACACAGTAAACGACTGAACTCTTAATTTCACAAGAATAACTCCTAGTTTCATTTAGATAACTGACTTTTATATAATTCACTTTGATTTGCATATTGTCCCTAAGGACATGTCACATAACTTTGTGACAAGTGTGAAGGCAATAACTATAACAAAATAGTATTTCCTAAAGCAGACGACACACCAGACGATTTTCTACACTTGTTGGAGCAAATTTCAAATGCCCCCTGAAAATCGTCAAGTGTACCCGCTGATGTGACTGACCCGCTGAAGTCTTTTGAGTGATCTTGATCGGCGCAGTCAGCGATCGAAATCGCCCATACCTGACATGTCAGATACATGTCAGGTGATATAAAAATTTGGTTTACCAAGCATAGAAATTTGCCTAATTTGTCGTCAGCTTAAATTATGTTTAGACTTGCATTGTTCAACATTGTGAAATTTCAATATCCTTAATGAGTGAAACTTCCTGAAATTTCAGATGTAAGATATTTGAGTTCAAGCCAAGAACAAAAGTCATTCAAATGGGTCATTTTTATGATGCAGAATGCTTTATGACTTTATCATTGAGATGTTAAATCCCTCTTGTGAATACAGTGGAACCCTGCCTTATGGCGACCCGCTTAATACAGCCACCCTGTTATTGTGGCCAGTTTTTTAGATTCTTTAGGTGGGCTTACGGTTGTGAGTTATGAAACATGTTGGTCCTAACCTCTACCGTTTACCTCAACCCCTGATGATAAGCTTATGGTAGGACTATCTACTTATTTCCCCTTCGGCTCACCTTCCCTTCCTATTTTTACCTCCTCTCCTTCCCTCGAGACAGTCACGTATATCCACACAAACTCGAGTTCACTTTGTGCCTTTATGTTGCCGTTAGTTTTACATTATTTTTACATCTTTATTTTTACCTTATTCTTTATTCTTAGATATTTATTTATTATTATTTACTCATTATCATTTATTATTCATTACATATTTTTTATTCTCACTTCTCTTTTATGAATTTCTTTCACCATTATCATACCACCGTTTACTCCACATATACACCTGTTCCATTCAACCTCAATTTGAAACTCCACTTATATTCACACTTGCCACGACATGCACTCTACAACTCTTACATCCCCACCAACCTTCCCTCAATTGATGTGTTGGTATGAATACCTGCTTTTTAGCATGTCATTTAGCATTCACCTAAATTCTTACCCATTCGCATACATGTATTTTTTTATTTACATACAGGTCATTGCATTTGCACACGACTCTTTTTTTACATAAAAACATCGTGACACTGGTAGTGGCTTCCTCCCCTATTCGGTGGGGAAAGCATTGTGTGCCAACACTGGTAGTGCCTTCCTCTCCTACTTGGTGTAGAAAGCATTGTGTGGGTGTAGAAAGCATTTCATAATGACACTGGTAGTGGCTTCCTTCCCTACTCGGTGTAGAAAGCATTGTGTGACAACACTGGTAGTGCCTTCCTCCCCTACTTGGTGTAGAAAGCATTTCATCATGACACTGGTAGTGCCTTCCTCCCCTACTCGGTGTAGAAAGCATTGTGTGACAACACTGGTAGTGGCTTCCTTCCCTACTTGGTGTAGAAAGCATTGTGTGACGACACTGGTAGTGGCTTCCTCCCCTACTTGGTGTAGAAAGCATTTCATCATGACACTGGTAGTGGCTTCCTCCCCTATTCAGTGGGGAGAGCATTGTGTGATGACACTGGTAGCTGCTTCCTTCCCTACTTGGTGGGGAAAGCATTGTGTGACAACACTAGTAGTGGCTTCCTCCCCTACTTGATGGGGAAAGCATTGTGTGACAACACTGGTGGTGGCTTCCCTCCCTTACTTGGTGGGGAAAGCATTGTGTGACAACACTGGTAGTGGCTTCCCTCCCTTACTTGGTGTAGACAGCATTTCATCATGACACTGGTAGTGGCTTCCTCCCCTACTAGGTGTGATGATTAGATCTTAATAGAGCAAAAGCACTATCCATGAAAGAAAATCAAATTACTATTGTGTAACAGTTCGTATTTAGTGACTATCCTTTTGTATTTGATGTTTCTGGTTGAGTGAAACCATTAGTTGGTAACTATTTTGTTTTTATTTCATGGTTTTGTTGTTTTTGCTCTAATGTATAGCTGAACTGTATTACTAGTGATGCAGTCTAGGGACATAGTATTAGATATTTGAGGGGGGGGGGGGGGATTTTTTTGTGCGGTATGTTTTTTCATGATCCCGAATGTGCACGTTTTTTTGCCTAATTGACGATATTGTTTTGTTTTTGTTGTGGAAAATATATTTTTTCAAGTTTAACATTGCCAACCTACCATATCTCCCACTTCCTCTATATCTAAATATCTTACCCATGCGTTAAGAAATTGACATTTATATCGAAAGTTGCATTAATTTCATAGACGTCTACCATCAAATTACTAATCAGCCTACCATACAAAATCAAAACACTCTCTCAAAATCTTTTCTATTTGCTTTGTCATTGAATTATGACAGCAGCAGCAGTCATTGTAATTCTCAAAACTTAGCAGTTCGTTTTGTTTATTCAGATTCACAAGGAAGTAACTGTGTTGTATGCCATAAACAAAAATTCGACTCTACTCTAGATTACGTAGCTAAATTCTAGTCTAAATTATGTAGCTTGTGCTAGTAATAATTGTTTACTCATGCAATCACTTCCTAGAAATGGCACACCCAAAGTTTTAAAACTTTAAGCAATTTATTTTAACGAGTAAGTAACTCCAAAATTATTAGTTTTCTCTTATCGAAGCAGTTACATAACTCTGCTTGGTCGACCTAAGGGAGCCATGACATGAAAATATACGTATTGAAAAACCTATTGTACTTTTACATATTCGCATACTTCAAAAGTAACCAATGCATATTAAATTTACTTAATCACAACAAATTTTCAATGTTTAAGGTATCTTTAGGTTTTAATTCTATACGATTTTATTGTGAATTTATACATGCAGTTTCACAATTAAGGTTTGCACATCGGACTCAAGGTCACAACTCAATGGCGCATTTCGAGTCTATTTTGAAACCATCCAAGCATAAAGTTCCTAACTTGCAAGTTGTAGGCCAAAATGTTACAAAAACAGTTCCTTTGAAACTAAAAATCTGGAATAGAACTTCAGAAGGAATTAATTCGCAGTTATCTGCCCTAAAAATGAATGGAAAATTTCTGGTTTTCTTAGAAATTGATAACAACGCGAACGCCACTAGAGGTCATTCAACTCAAAATCCAGACACTCCGATGCTGACGATGCAAATAATTCCAAAATAAAATCAAACAAAAAGACCCGCGTAAAAAGACGACGGAATCCGTTGGTGCAATTAACATAGCTAATTTTAAGCTGATTTTGACGTCTCTGCGTTGCGATTAGAATTTTTACGCGAATTTTTAAGATTTTTTCACAGCAATCGAAAGTATTGAGTCAGCATAACAAGGTCACCACGTGTGCGCGAACCAAAAGCGGAAAACAACACAAACCCCATATATAATTTAACAATCTTTATTGGCGTTTTTCTAAAATATAGATCGTTCATTCGATTGTACAGGATCGAAATAATTCACCTTCTACAACAAAGAAGAAGACACAGTTTAGCCTCTTCTTTTACTGTAATCATTGATTCAATGAAGTTTCTTATCTTTACTACAAACATTACTACCAACTGTTTATTAGTTTTCCTCACGAAAAATACCAAGAAATATTTGTTGATTCTTTGACGATCATGAATTCGAACACGTTCGATGAGTTGTTCGATTGTAAACATGTCGATTTCAAGACTAGTGGATGGGGCTATCGATCAAGATCGCGGGGCCCTGCCTCCACAAAACATCATGACTTTGCATGATTGGCGAATTCACGATCAGTCATACCAATTACGCTACTACACATTTGTTGTCATTACTCGAAAATGGTTCTTCTACTAGTATTTGTAGACACTTCTATAGATTTACACACACCATTTACGGCCCAAAGTTCTAGAATACATCATCACGACATGTGACCACGCGTCTTTTGCGATTGTAAACAAACCTATGTCCTTGTAGATTTCAGTTACCGCGATTCGTCGCTGCCTTCTCCGCTGCTTTCCCTGTTGCATTTGATCTTATTTCCAGAGTCTACGGCATTATTTTGACATTTCGATGCATTTTCCCGTTTCGTTTTCACTGGTCTATCACTGTCCTCAATTCCAACAACATCAATAGGGTCATCCAAGTCCCCAGTACTTGTAGTAGATTTTTGCAAACCATGCATTTGTTTAGTACGATTAGTCAAAAGTTTCTGCAAAGAATCGTACTTTCTTCGCGCCTCGTCCCTCTCCCTTTTAAGATCTTCATTCTCTTTGCAAATGTTATAAAGTTCGCTTTTAAGTTGTTGTCTTTCGTCCTCAAGATCTTCTCGTTGTCGTACTCGTTTTGTTCGGCTGTTTTGAGCGTAGCCACGATTTTTCAGCGTACGCCTGCGTTGTTTCAGCCTGCCAACTTCATCATCTGGCAGCCCACGTAAAAGATGATTCAACTCCTTTACTGGCAAACCAGATAACTCTTCATCTGTCATATCGTCGGTCTTCAAGCTCTTCGATTCATCCCCCTTTTTAAGCCTTTTCACTCCCAACTCTGCCTGGCTTTCAGCCGCCATTTCTCGTCCCGTTCGCCCGCGCGCCAACGACGCGATCTGCAGTATGTAAACCTAGAGGTGGGGGCGAGGGTCTTACACATACCCCCATACGCCTGACAGATAAGCTTTAGACGCAAGACAAAGGAATTAACATGGCACAAATCTCTGAAGAACTATTGTTATTAATTTAATTTGACTTAGAAAGAAATATTAGTAAATTAAAGTGTGTTTGTTCTGGTTGGAAAATGTGTTTTTATATTGTTTCAATATTGTGATAGTTATTGTTGTTGTTACTTTTGATAAAAATAAGTTACAGTTATGTACAAATATACAAAAAAATCGAAGAAGTTGAATATGAAAAAAGCAATTAGAACAAACAAAACAAAATTGATTAAATAAGTAAAAAAACAAATAAAATAAAAGGGAACCAAAAATAGAGAATAGAACAATAAAATACAAAGATAAGAAAAAACAAAATTATTAAAATGAAATGAAATGATAAAACATATAAAACAAAATTAGATTAAACGAAAAAAGTAAAATAAACTGAAACAAAACTGAGTAAAATAAAATTGTATGAAAAAATTAACCTTAAAGAAAAAGAAAAATTAAAACAAACATAAAAATAAAACAAAAGAAAAGAAAAAATAAATATTTGGAAAATAACAAAAATAACAAAATGTTAAAATATATTAAAAATTAAAACTGAAATAACATGAAAATAAAACAAAACAAAACAAAAAATAAATATTTGGAAAATAACATAAAATATATCAAAATATATCAAAAATTAAAACTGAAATAACATGAAAATACAAAATAAAACAACAGAAAAGAAAAGAAAAAATTCAAAAAAAATTTATAACATAAAATATCAAAATATATTAAAAATTAAAACTGAAATAACATAAAACAAAAGCATAATACAATAAAACTGAAAGTCCTCAAAAACAATGTGAAATAGTATATTTATTTATCCGATATATATTTATATAAATTTGTAAATAATTTCAGTTTTTATAATCTTAAATATGACACAAAATGAAATAACAAATCAAGTGTAAAATAAAAAATCATCTCTTAAATATAAATATAGACTTATGGCTATATAAAATAAAATCATGACAGCAGAATGGACAGAAGCATTAGCTTTTAAATAACAATAAACGCTTCTTCTCGTCACATTTAAATTTTTGTAAATTTTGTGTGTGCTTCGTTGTTAGTTATATAATAAAAAATTTAAAAGAAAAACAATAAACGCTTACAGTCACTGCACTTTCAAAGAAGAGGTCTACACTAAGAAGTTTTCTCACAGCTAGATAACAATATACAGATGATTATTATTATTTGCAATTTTATTGATTATTAATTTTCAAAATTCTATATCAAAATTTCATAAAACATTATTTATTTACTGACAGTATAGCCTGTGTGTAGGCAAACACAAAATCCCGGTTACGAACCTAACCAGGGTTTTGTTTTCAGCTGCATGCAGGCTACTGACAGTACAGAAGAAAATAAAAATGGAATTTATATAGCGCACATATCATGACTTCAAGGGGCTTTACAAAAAAATTAATGAAAAAAAAATTAAAGAAAGTTAAAGCAAAAAGATAAGATAAGATTTCAAAAGGAAGATGTTTAAAATTATTTAAATCCTTTCTGGTTTGTGGATCACTATCATTGTTATAGCTATACATTTCTTGTCATGATAATGTTTTTGTTATTTGATTTACTTTCATTTAGCTAATATCTTTTTTTTTAATGTAAAAAGTCCTATATATTGTTAACGTTTTTAACAACTTTTGATGAATGCATGAAAGAATGTAGAAACATTATTTAGCACAGAAAAAAATCATCAGTTAAATATTATATTTTTTGAACAAATTATTAAGTAGTAGAAATGAGGGCATTGTGCTGTGTTAGTTACCCGTGGAAACTGGATGTTCAGAAAAACAAATAGGCCACTATTTGTTTTGAGAGGAACATCTAGTTTCCAAGGGCAACTATCACAGCATTATGCCCAAGATTTTAACTGCTCTATTGTTTTTATTATTCAACAACAAAATTTTCCAAAAAGCTCAGCTGGCACTATGTGCTGATAGAAACCTTCCGTGATGGGCACTATCACATCACATGATCGCCTCTCGAACAATACCAGCGGGGAGAAATTTGTTGTTGAATTATAATATAGAATAGTAACTTCCCCCAGGATAAGACATACAAAGAAACACTGAAGATAACATACAAGTATATTTTTTATTTGAACAATTTTAACTTTTTAAAATATTTTTGTATTTGTTCTTTAGTATATGGTTTAGTTACGAGACAAGTTGAGTAGTTTTCTGGTTGTTCTATCCATAGCTTATGATCCATCTTATCATTTGTTAAAGCATCTGATATAGATTTTAGTTGATCTTCATCCTTCGCCTATATATAAGTAACATTTAAAATAAAACATTAATAAATACTGGTAGATATTTGATTCATTTATGCAAATTTCAAAACAAATTTAAAATCAAGTTTGGAAGAATAAATTGAGCCTTCCAACCTTGATAGGAATGCTTCAATAGGTTTGGCTGTAAATCAATCATACAACTAATGGGTAGGTCAGTTATCAAGTTCATCAGTCAATCAGTCAGTCAGTCTTCAATCAATCAATCAATCAACCAACTAACCAATCAGTCAATCAGTCTTTGATCAATCAACCAACTAACCAATCAACCAATTAGTTAGTCACATCAATAGACCAATCAACCACTGAGTCATTCATTCATTCAGTCAGTCAGTCTACCAAGAATCAATCTGTAAATCAGTTAGTCTGTTTGTTAATAAACCAGCCAATTAATCAATCAGTTAGTCAGTCAGTCTTTGATTAATCAACCATGTACTGAGTCATTCATTCAGACAGTAAGTCATTAAGTCAATCAATCAGTCAGTCAGTCTGTCGATAAGTCAAACCTCAATCAATCAATCTGTAAATCAGTTAGTCTGTCTGTTAATAAACCAGCCAACCAAATCAATCAGTTAGTCAGTCAGTCTTCGATTAATCAACCATGTACTGTGTCATTCATTCAGACAGTAAGTCATTAAGTCAATCAATCAGTCATTCAGTCAGTCTATCAATCTATTCAATCAATCAATCTGTCAATCAATCTGTCAATCAGTTAGTTAATCTGTCAATCAATAATCAACCAACCAGTCAGTCTTCAATCAATCAATGAGTCAATCTGTCATTCCAATTGAATCAATCTTCTGTAGTGCCTTCAGACATGTTTGTAGTTACATCCCGGGGAGTGGGGGGGGGACTCCCTTTTAGGGTTTGAAATCAGTGTTATGGTCCCGCTTAGGGTGATAATGACGAGAATGCCCACCAGCTGAGTTTTGTGGACCCTTTTAGGGTATAAGATCAACAACAATGCTTCTTTTCAAAGATTGATTTTTATTTTAATCGCCTTCCCGGTCCCTCTTGGGGGTGATATTTCATCACTGCCACACCCATCATCTCAAAATACAGGTCCCTTTTAGGGGTCATTTTCAGAATTTCCGACGAGGACTCCCACTCCCTTTTATAAGGGAGTCCGCCCCAGGAGTTACATATACTTTAGCGACCATTCTTTTTGTCTACCTACCTCAAGTACCACTTTATGCATATTGTCAATATCTTTAGTATATTCTTTAGTGTTCTCGTCATCTTTGTATTGCCATGTAACTGCTGTACATGCGTGACATGCCTGTGCAATAATTGCACCAGTTGGCCATTGTAATGTTTTCGATAAGTCTCCACGTACAACTACATACTGGACAAGCTTGGATCCTGACATTGTTGCTGTGGTGATAATAGTGATGCTTTTTTAATACCTGATTTAAGAAAGTGGTTAGTATTACAGTATGAATACTCTAAATGGGACTGTTTCCTTAACCTCTGGAAATAATCATGGTCTTGACCAGCGTAATTTATTACCTGGACTGATTACACTTCCTGGACCACAACCTTAATTATTATTCTGTACATCATGATCACCTAATGAATGGGAAAAGTGGGGGATTTGATCAACACTGCAACAACAAAATTTTTTTTCGGCAACACTGCATTACATGCAAAATGCCTTTCAATAAACAATTAGAACACCACAGCTTTAAAATGCACTGGCATCGCAGCTTTGGAAATGCAAACACTGCACATCGAAGGCACTTACATCACAGGTAGCCCAAGCTCACTCTCTGTGTTGATTTACTATAGAATATAAATTAGGGAAAGGCAGCTAAATTCCAACGAAAATCGCTGAAAGTCAGTCAGACGGTTGATGAGAGCAACTAAAAGACACTGTAAGAGTTTCATTTTATTTTATTAAGAATTAAGGCAAAAAATTGTACGTTGAAAAATCCCCATATATTCTATAATAAATCAACACAGATAGTGAGCTTGGGCTGCCTGTGCTTACATCACTGCAACACCGCACTTTGAGAACTCTCTAACCCTCTCCTAAATACAACAACAGATTATTGTTTATATAAATCTGCATGTGCATGAGCATATATTTGGTCGATATTTGATATCTCAAAAAATTAAATTGTGTTTTAATAATGAAATATTAATGTAACTTAATATTAATGTAATTAAGCTAATTAATCCTAATTAATTAATTAATTAATTAACCATAATAATTAATTTTATATACTTACAGAAAAACCATTATTAAGCAAAAACTAACTGCTGATTATTTCTAATTTAATAGCTATCAATGACTTTAAAATAATAGTAAAATGACTTTAAGTCAATTATACTAAAATAGCTTACCTTATTTGGCTAAATATACAAACACAAATACTGAATATATAGTTTGTCACTTCAGGTTAGAGCACATCGTTTTTGGGTCTCCTTCTGCGTATTTACAACCTAGAAATTATCAAAAATACATTATATTCAATCTATATTTACACAATAAAAGACATGGACTTATTTGTAGTCGTTTTCATCTAAAATAGATCGATTCTGAGCCGGTTTTTCATTACCTAAAGTGTCGAGTTGGGTCTGTGTGACTTCCAAGGGACCTGGTTACAAAGTTCCTAATGTAGAAATAAATATTATTTTTTCAAACATTTTAAGCTTTCAAATGCAAAAAATAAGTTTTTTAACGATAATTCTATGGAAGCGAACAGTTATATGTTAATTGAGGGGTAAACTGAACAAATAAAATTCAGCCAGAAATGTATTTTATTTATTTGTGAGTAAAAATAGAAATGACGCAATGATTCCTAGGAATCCGACTGTGTTCAAGCACGCGCGCGCGCCTTCAACCGTTTGGTGGTTAGTCCATATTGGGTAGCTCGATAGTTGGTGTATTTTGAAAGTTTTTTCCGGCTTTGAAACAGCTAAATAGACATTTAATATGGCAGATACCAAAGAAGAACTAGTACTGAAAGCAAAGCTGTCTGAACAGGCAGAAAGATACGATGATATGGCTGCATCCATGAAGAAAGCAACAGAGCTCGACCCAAAACTCACAACGGAAGAGAGAAACTTGCTTTCTGTGGCTTACAAGAACGTGGTTGGAGCGAGGCGATCGTCATGGAGAGTCACTTCTAGTATAGAAGAGAAGAATGAGAATGGAACAAAAAAGCAATTGTCCAAGGAATACCGTGAGAAAATCGAGAAGGAGTTGAAAGAAGTGTGCAATGATGTTCTGGTAAGGATCGATGTACTTCAAATACAATGTTGCTTTGATCAAGTGCTTTCGCCCCACCCAGAACCAATCTTTATCTTGTTTATTAATGGGAGAATTAAGTGTTAAAGACAAGCAATTATACTCCCTAACTTAAAAAACATTTTAATATCATGTAGCAACTGTGAGTAATCAATTATGATTGAAGCCCTTGTACTACCTGTTTTTCTTGTTATTAACTTACATTTTTCACCCAGACGTTAACCTGTTTCTCATACATGTAATATGTGTATCTTGTCATGATATATGAATTCATTTTTATGAAGTCATTACTAATATTAAAGAGTGTAGCATTGGATCCACCTCCCTCCCCTTAACTAATTTATGCAATTTTATTTGTTTTGGAAAAAAAAAAAATTAATTAATTAATCTTAACAGATAAATAGTTTTTGAAGCTTTTTAATAATTTTATTTCAAAGAAAGGGAACAAAAACAATATTTTTTCCCATTGTGAAAAAGCACAAGGAAAAACTAAGCAAGAAATGGATGTTGTGAGAGAACTAAGAATATTTTACAAATCTCTGTTTTATGAGGGTCGTACAGGGGTATTTTCGTGATGCATGATTAGCTGTTTTTATTTTCTGAGAAACGTGAATTTAATAAATTATTTTCCATGATCCGTGATGTTCCAAATCCAATGTTCTGATCCAAATGTTTTGCGTGACCCATGAAGAACTTGATTCAATAACCAATATTCGTGATTTCGCCACTTATTTGACATGATTTTGAGTTGCCAGACCTCCCATCGATTTATTTTATACTTATGTTATTCAGTTTCTTCAAACACTCTTTTTTTGCCAAGTTTTGTATGTGTAAGAAAAAAACAGGGGTTTGTTTGCAAGCGTTTCCTTCCCTCCTCTCCCCCTCCCCCTAACTTGATGTTTTGTACTCGTCTTAGGTTTCATGCGGCCATATCGGTAGCACAGCTATCCCAAAACAACCAAAAAACAACTTTCTCCCGTTGCCCCCAAAAGAAACGCTTGCTACGCAGGCTACTGTGAACCTTGCCAGAGACCCCCCTGTACGCCCCTCTTTTATCACTGTTGTAAAGATATTGGGTGAAAATAATGGAAGAGAAGGGCAATGCTCAATAATAATCTTTATTACTCTATGCTTATTTAGCGCAAATATCTTTAGTCATTATTATTAACTTCTTGATAGCTTTTATTACAGATGCATGCAAAAGAGATGCAAATGAGATACCAAGCATTGCATTGACCCATAGCCTCACTTGAATGGTTTTTAAAACAAAAGAATATCTCATTTACATGCATCCATAATAACTGTTATTTGAAGGCAAACAAATCCTTTTGGAAAACAAGCTTGCAAAACACATGGTTTCACATCCAAAACTAAGCCTGCATAGCAAGAGTTTCTTTTGAAGGGAAGGGGAAAATGTTGTTTTGGGATAGTTATAATAATTGATATTGTTATATACCAACCGTCAAAGTTCATTTTTTTCGCACTTTGATTGGGCGAGAGGGTATCACATGAACGTGAACAAATTTGGATGTTTCCACAGCAATGACTCTCAACGGATAACAATATGTTATGTACCGGGAAATAGCAAAACCGTAGTTTATGAAGGTCATATTTGGAATAAAAATCTTTGACAATTGGTATATAACAAAACACTTATTGACTGAAAACTAAAACAGTATGTTTGGTGGTCCCTCGACTGCCAGATGTTCAATGGTCTCTGGACCACAAAATATACTGTTTCCCTTGGTCCCTTTCAATAAATGATAATTATTATTTACAGCTGTTATTATAGTTACATGCAAAGGATTGAAGTTGATGCTTTCAGACCAAGTTTTGTTTTTGCCCAAGAGCTGTGACTTGAATCCATTGTTTGAGAACGTTTGCATATAACTATAATATCAGATATTAGACAACACAAAGTCACATGCCCATGACAAGAGAAAAGATAAATTGTCAATCCAGTAGGGAAATTCAATAGTTTTCATCCAATCAGAGCATGCATTATACCAGTCATCATATTTATATGCCTGCCTCTGATGCCATCAATGTAAAAGAAATTGATAAAAAGTACATGGTGGTTTGAAAACCGAGTGCACAAGCATGCAGCCCATGGGGAAAATAGTGTGTAGGCTATTAACAACACTGCTGCCAAACGACCATGCATGCACGACAAAACCAGTAAAATGATCCAGCACACAAATCTGACATTCGTACAGACTCTATAAAAAAGCTATGAAGTGGACAACTTTCAGCATTCTTTTTTCAAAATGTAAACAAAAATACAAAAGTATAAATTAATGGTAGCTTCACAATATAACAAAGGGTTTGTACACAAAAAATCCAATCCAATTCTTGGAATTTATTTTTAAATCAACTACAAACACCATAGTCCAAAATTCCTAATGTTTACAATGGCAAGTTTACCACTGAAAATTTTGCATGCATAGTCGTTTGACTGCTGTGTTGCTATTAACCAATAAGAGTGTGTGTTTTATTTTTGCAATAATATCATTATTACTCCTTATAGTCTTTGTTGGATAACTACCTAATCAAAGAAGCCAGCAAAGATACAGATCATCCAGAGTCTGAAGTGTTCTTCTTGAAAATGAAGGGAGACTATTACCGATATCTTGCCGAAGTTACAACTGATAGTGAAAGAGCAGGTGAGATGATGACAGGAATTATATCTTAAAATACTAATTTATGCATCGATTTATTTATTGACCATCCATTTAACCCTCTACCTATTTATTCAGTCATCCACCCTTTCATTCATCAATCCACCACCCACTCATTCATCCATCCATCTATTCATCATGCATTCATTTTTTCATTCTTCCACCCATTTATTCATCCATCAATTAGATCATTCATTCATCTAGCTATCATTCAATCAGTGATTTGTCCATCCATTCCGTCAGCATTATTTATCAATATATATTATTCTGACCTATCCATCAATGTATATATCTCTTTGTTTTTGGTAAATGTCTATTTAATTCATCCATCCATCCATCCATTCATCCATCCATTCATCCATCCATCCATTCATTCAATCATTCATTTTTTCATTCACCATTTAATTCTCCATTCATATATTTATCATTGAAACACTTCTTTGGTCACATATTTTTTACACATTCATCTGGCTGGCTGCCTTTAGTTAAGGTAGTTCGGGACCCAGCCGTAATCACATAATTTCGTTTTTTAGCTTTTAGTATTTTCCGATTTGAAAATCATGGGAACGTTATGCATTCACAAAACAAGCACATCGTCTCAGCAAAAAATCTCCTGAATTTAGACCCGCATTCAGTTTATTTTTGCATCAAAATTCTCGACATGCTCGTACTTTTCGCAGTATTTTTTTGCCCAAAGGATTTTCTTGAGTAAAACATGACAAATAATATGTTTGTTTGGAAAATGCCTTTCTTTTGCAAATGCTTGTTAAAAAATTTGCTATCGGGAAAAATAGAATAAATAGCGTTTTATGTTTCAAATTCCGACAATTTTTGTGACAAAAAATGACCAAAATTGGCCCCAATCTACCGCCCTTATCTCCGAAACGAGCACGGTGACCCATTATTTTTATTTTAGTTTTGAACTTAACTTAATTTGCTCTTTTTACATGAGAAGTTTCAAAAAGAACTAACGATAGAATCTAAGATGCCCGAACTACCTTAATAGTACAATCTAGATGTATTTGATTGTGTTTTTACTTATTAATTTGATCATTCGTCCATTCATTTATCCATTCATTCATTTATTTAATCCATGCATTCATTTACCCATTTGTCCATTCATTTATCCATTCATTCATTTATTTAATCCATGCATTCATTTACCCATTCGTCCATTCATTTATCCACTCATTCATTTATTTAATCCATGCATTCATTTACCCATTCGTCCATTCATTTATCCATTCATTCATTTATTTAATCCATGCATTCATTTACCCATTCGTCCATTCATTTATACATTTATTCAATCATCCATCCATCCATTCATCCATTCATTTATTAATCCATTCAATCATTTTGTGTTTCATTGTTTAATAACATTGATCAATTCATTTTCCTATTGATTTATCCAAATGTCAATACATGTTTGTTTGCTAATTCTATCCTAATTTTAATCCTGACAGAGGCTGTTGAAAAAGCACAAGGTGCTTACACAAGAGCTCAAGGAATTTGTAAAGATGTCCATGCAGCAAAGAGTGAAAAGTTGGCTCCAACTGATCCAATTCGTTTGGGTCTTGCGCTTAACTTCTCTGTCTTTTATTATGAAATTGCCAATGAACCACCAGAAGCATGCAAGCTTGCAAAACAAGTAAGTTTTTTTATTTTCACTGCAAACTCAGACATTCCAACGGTTAGTTTTGAAATACAGAGGTACCTCTATTAAGCGGCCACCCTCAGGACTTTCCAAAGTGGCTGCTTAATAGAGGTTGGCAGCTGAATAGAGTATAGAATAGGTATAGGAATAGATTTGGGACTTTTTATTGCAGCCGCCTAATAGAGACTGATCGCTTAATGTGTGACCGCTTAATAGAGCTACCACTGTACTTTTTTGGCTGCTGTCAATCAAAAACATAAAAGGTGTCAAGTAATTAGAAGCAGCCAAAAATGTATTTCACAACTAGATGTTGGAATGTCTGAGTTAGAAGAAAGACGAAAACTGCAGTAAGATTAAGATTTGTTGCCAGGTTGTGTTTGCTTGTTTTAATAAATAATGATAATATTTTCCACCACATCCATAGTGGTTATTCTTCTGCTGGCAATCACACTCACTACCTCTACATTAATTATTTTCCATACATCACTCCTTGCATGTTGATTTTTGTCTGTCTGTTTGCTTGTTTGTTTGTCTGTTTGCTTGTTTGTTGGCCTGTTTATTTATCTGTGTTTTTGATTACTTGTCTGTGTTTTTGTCTGTCTGTTTGCTTGTTTGTTTGTCTGTTTGCTTGCTTGTTTGTTGGCCTGTTTATTTATCTGTGTTTTTGTTTATTTGTCTGTGTTTTTGTTTGTCTGTTTGCTTGTTTGTTTGTCTGTTTCCTTGTTTAAATGATTAAGACATTGTAATGTCATTTTTTTTGTCATTGTAGGCTTTTGATGATGCTCTATCTGAACTTGATCAGCTTACTGAAGATGAGTATAAAGATAGCACACTAATTCTGCAGTTATTGAGAGATAATTTAACTGTGAGTACTTAAGATCTTCATTGATTTTACCCTCCCTCTCTGCTTCCCTTACATTCTTGCTTCTTTCCTTCCTTTCTTCTATCCTTGCTTTTTTCCTTCCTTTTTTGTTTGAATGGCATCCCAACTGCCTCAACCTCTACGGTTTTCATTGAACAACCTCAGCCTGGATAGCGTGTAATATATTTCTACTGCCTGTGTGATTTTGAATTTATCTTCTTCCTCACTACCATGTCTTTTTCCCTCCCTGAATCCCTCCTTCCCTCTCTCCATCCCTTCCTTCCTTCCTTCCTTCCTTCCTACATTCTTCCTTCCTTCCTACATTCTTCTTTCCTTCCTACCTTCTTCCTCCCTCCCCCCTCCCTCCCTCCCTCCCTCCCTACATTCTTCCTTCCTTCCACCTTTCCATTCTTTCATTTTCCTTTCTATTCTTTGTATCTTCCTTTATCTCAACCTTTTTTCTTCCCATTTCTTTTTCTTTTCTTTCATTGTTCCTTTCTTGGTCCCTTTCAGTCTTTCTTTCTTCCATCCAGAAAAACTAATTCAGAAGACAAAAAATAAAGTTACAATAATAGGTGATAATAATAAAGTACTAAGATTAAAACATTTAACATGTAGTATTGCATGGCGCACAGGGTTAATTTTTAGCGAAATCTTTACCTTGTCTTCCTTCTTTGTTTCCTTCCATCCTTCCTCAATCACTTATTTTTCTTATGTATTGAATTTTGTTTTTATTATTTTCAGCTGTGGACTGAAAAAGATGAGGTTCAACCTAGCGAATAGTTCTATATTTCCTCCATCTTGTATCTTTATCAAGCATTAGAGCTTTTGTTTCCTAAAACAAATTGATTATAAAACACAAATATTCCAGGTGATAAACCCTTTAATTTGTTAATATTTAAAGAATATAAAATGGTGCACATGTCTATCTACTATGATGTAAACTGGCTGTAAACAAGAGAGAAGTTGTAAAGAAATACAAGGTTTAGCTGAGCATTTCTTTGACTTATCTAAAGTGCTCTACAGCTCCGAGAGTGTTTATATCACTTTATATAGACATACACCAAATCGAATAATGGCGTCCAATTTTAATAACTATTGTTATTGACTAACCATCCTCATGTTCACCTTGAAACACAATGGCGTTTTCACATGTATGAGAGGCTAGTCAGTCAAGGACAATAGTTATTAAAATTGGACTCCATATTTCCATTCGGTGTATAAGCAGACGTTTTATATTGCTTTTATAAAATATTTTTGAATATTTTTGCTGAGTGTGTCTCTGTCCTCTAAAATAAACACAATAGCCAGCCAAACAGAACACTAAGATTAAACGTTAATGACAAATCAATATGAGTTACACATGTGATAATAAAAACAAGGAACGTTAGTATGATGATAGCAAATTGTCTACATCAAAAAAATTTAAGCTTGCTGGTGTTCTGAAATACTACAGTTTCAAGTTATTATTTAGCACATTGTACATTGTAAAGGTGCATTTTGCACAGGGAAAGGCACCTTCTCCATGTACTGGACACAGTCTACGTAATTCAATAGAAACAACAAAAGACAATTTTAATTGT
The DNA here is from genome assembly GCA_949775045.1 of Metridium senile. Classification (NCBI taxonomy): domain Eukaryota; kingdom Metazoa; phylum Cnidaria; class Anthozoa; order Actiniaria; family Metridiidae; genus Metridium; species Metridium senile. The sequence goes on along the minus strand of OX459101.1, from coordinate 6,695,522 downwards.
CTTTTGAAAAACAAAGCTAACAAAGAATACAACAGGTTTCCAGTACACACAGAAGGAGCCAGGGAAAGCCTCAATTAAGATCACATTTAAATGTATTTTCTGTTGTTAACAGTGGCAATTGTTTTGGAAACAATCTAAGGCTTAGCCAGCTGTGAAAATGTGCCTTTTGTCAAATAGTACAGTGGTGCTAGATAATGTGAATCTGGAGTATTTTGGAGAAACTTTGTTCACTTGTCAATGTCACTTCTCTTGGTCTGTTATGGTTGGTCTTTTTGGTGTTTCAAGATGTGTTGTGTTGAGTGTAAGAGTTTTTTGTATTGTGGGTGTTTTTTTTTTGTTCAACACCAAGAGAGAGCCATGATATAAAGAAAATCTGTTTCTTTTTTTATATATTTTAAAAATAACTTTTTAAACAATTCTCTTTTGTAATTATATAATTTGTAACTTTTTTATTTCTAATTTTTGAAACTTTTAAGATCGTTTTTGTAGCATAATTTGGTGTTGTCACTTGGAAGGGCTAGTTATAACAAAAATGGAAGTAAATGTGCAAAAGTACCTTCACAGTGTAAAATGATAAAGCTTTGTAATCAAATTTAGAATATTTTGTACATTGGCTTATTAAATAAATTATTGACAAGTTATTGGTAGTGTTCAATGCGCTTTACAATTGGCCTTTTCCGAAACGAGTAAAGGACTGGGTACTAGTTCCCCTAATTAATTTAATTAAGAATCAAATAGAGCACATCAAGATATGTAAGATTCCTGAGTTTGGTTACACTTGTTTGTATTCTGACCAAGATACACCCTCATAAAAGTGCCTAAAAATAGAAGGAAATGTATGGTTTGGAAGGACGCCTGTCCTTTCAATATACATTCCCTTGTAATTTTGGGCTGATTTGAATTGCTGTAAGTCACTCAATATCCAACTGAAAGCACCAAATCTCAGGAATCTTACATATCTTGATCTGCTCTTTTATATTATGAAGTTCATTTCTTAATTACATTAATTAGGGAGACTAGTACCCAGTCCTTTGCATCATTTGTATGGACTGCTGGCAGCTTACAATCATGAGGTACTCACTTTGTCCAAGTGGTAGAGGTGATTGGCGGAGGTTTTGAAAACGACCCCTAAAAGGTACGCACAGATAAAAATAACTGTTAAAACCATGATGATTTCAACCCCTAAAAGGTACGGGTATGCAATGTTCTTGCCAGCCAAGCTTACTTTTAGCAACAAAGAAGAGTAAAAATGACCCTTAAAGGTACAGATTCATGTTACATAACTGCTTTTAAGCCAGATGGACCCTAAAAGGTATGCACAGGAAATATTCAACCCTAAAAGTTACGCCAATCAACTCTACCACTTGGACAAAGCGAGAACCCAATCCCCACTTGCTTGTTTTATTAAAGTTAAAATTTTCTGAATCCTGAGGGAAATGTAGGGGCTGCTCGCAGTCTACTTATTCACTTGCCTCAATGTTTTTCCAAAACAATTCTCTTGGGAGATAGACCTTTTTCGATTTTCTCCCAATCCAATCCAATGCGTATTTTTATTATCATTTTGCAGTTTGGAAGATAAATGAATGAACAAATCAAAATATTTTGAACTATATAGTTCCTGATTTAAAATGTTTAGAACGGGCTTCCTGTGGTTTGGTCCAGCCCATGCAACCACAGGAACCCCGTAAACATCGAGTGCAGCTTGGCGCCAGGACCGTCAACCGTTCTTTCGGCCATTTTGCGTTGTTTGGGATTGCTCGTCGTTTTTGTGGTGTTTGTTAGTGATTTTTCACTCGAATAGGTATCTAATCTAGAATGGCTACTAAAAAAGAACTCGTTGAGCAAGCAAAGCTGTCTGAGCAGGCAGAAAGATACGATGATATGGCTGCATCCATGAAGAAAGCGACAGAGCTCGACCCGAAACTCACAACGGAAGAGAGAAACTTGCTTTCCGTGGCTTACAAGAACGTGGTTGGAGCGAGGCGATCGTCATGGAGAGTCATTTCTAGTTTAGAAAAGAAAGACACCAAAGACAAGGACCCAAATATCAAAGAAGTGGCTAAAAGATATCGTGATAAAATCGAGAAAGAGTTGAAGGATGTTTGCAACGATGTTTTGGTAAGAGAGCATTCATCCTTTCATATCGCCCCACCCTGTCGACTTTCCAAACAACTATCACACTTAAAAACCACAAGCTAAAGTAGATTTGTTCATTTGTTGAAACTGCTGTACTATTTTATGCTTTTTGTTGTACTTTTCTTACAATTTTCGACGCGTCTAATACCGTTTGACTGTCATCTTTCAGTCGCTATTGGATAACTTTCTGATTGACAAAGAGAGCGAAGTCGAATCCCAGGTATTCTTTCTCAAAATGAAGGGCGATTACTACCGATATTTGGCCGAAGTCGCTGGTGCTGCCCAAGACGAACAGAACGAAAAGGACGGTGAGTTTTCCGAAACTTGATATTCAAGGTATTTGGGTTATGGTAGCAGATGATCTTTTGGTCCATTTGATGGAACTTGTTTTATGTCGCATGTCACGGCTATTGTGCAATGGCTTTTGGGAGACATTGTTTAGGATTTTTTTATATATTATAGACAAAAACAATTGAATAGACTGCGAAGAAGTGATTTCTTTTATATTTTAGATTTCAATTCGTTATTTCAATTCGTGTCTAATGTCACTTTTCAAATCAACAAAGCGAAAATCATTTTCAGTCGAAGGAATTTTGCAATTAGAATATGTTTAAATTTGCGGATGTATTTTTTATTTATATGTATATGATATAATATAATATAATATAATAACATATATAATAATATTGATGATAATATATTAATATATATATATATATATGTGGATTATTTCTAAAAATATTTTTATTAAAATGAAATTATAGTTCAAAAAGGCATTTCAACATAAACAAATGTTGTAAAAATTCAGTTGTTCATTCCAAAATTGAAAGGATTTGTTGAACACAAATTATTGATTTTTTTGACAAACTTGTGGTTGTTGAGATGTTCAAAGCTGCTTACAACTGTTCTTGTCAAGAACATTAAGGTTATTGTATACATATTGAGTGATGAGTACTGTCATTACTTTGATCAAGAACATGGAGGATATTGGTCAGATATTTGTGTTGCTTATGACTAATATTCTCATCAACACTAACATGGAGGTTATTGTTACAACATTTTGATGGCTTTCTTATGTCATATTTATCAAGTTAAAACTTTCTAATTTAACAGTTAAAAATATGATACAAATCATATTTGTTTAACATGCTTGTAAATGATATCCCTTTTTTGTGTTTAAAACCAAGGGGTACTTCCTTTGTCTGAGTCGTATGGGTAATCAGTGCTCCTTTTAGGATTGAAAATATTCCCTGTGTGTGCCTTTTAGGGTCCTTTTAGGGTTCTTGTGTAAAAATCTTTGACATGCTTTGACAGTTCTCTTAATTTATGCGTACCTTTTAAGGGTTAATTTGTGAAATCAGCCACCGATCACTCCTATAACTTGGACAAAAGGTGTATCTCATTCCTCCCCCCCTCCCCCCCTTCCCTCACCGAGGTTTAAAACCAAAGGATTCAGATTTTACTAAATTTTACAAATAAAATATTTTTTAATCTCCTCCAATTGTTATATGAAAATGAAACATTATTACCTGAAAGTGTTCTTGCTAAGAGGCAATTTGTAAATAAATGAAATTAGTTCAATGTTTTATCATTTAAAGGTTGTAACACCTTTTTTGAACTCCAGAATATAGGTGGACTTACAGTGACGTAGATTCTTATGGTTTTGCCAACCAACCATTCAATGTTATAAGAGCAAAGAAAATTATAAAATCTTTTGTGAAAATGGTTGGCAAATTAGCATCACAACACTAACACATGTAAACACAACACTCACCTAAAACCCATAACATTAAAATAATCTTCAAAAACATTGTCTCAGCACTTCTGTGTACTGGGCACAGTCTATGTAATTTTAAAAAAAGCAATTCCAGGGAGTAAGTTTTGTTGCTAAAATTTTATGAATGGCGTTGATGTATAGGTTGACAAGGAGCATGATTCCTCTTGTGGTAACTAGTAAATTAAAGATATTAATTAAATGAATACATAACACCTTGATATTAGCATGTCAGAAAGCTGGGTGTTCAGAAATAATGCCTAGAACTAAGCAAATACCCATTAGAAATTCATATTTAATTTTGGAAAGAAAATGGTAATTTTCAAAAGAGTGGCTTTTGGACAAATTTTGATAATATAAGACAGAACGCTTCTGTATTAATTATCAAAATGATAATTATGGTTGTGTATAGGTGAGCGTAGTGTTTTGGTATTGTGATGCTAATTTGCCAACCATTTTCACAATGGATTTTTTAATTTTTCGTAGAAGGTTCACCAGAAAAATAATAACAGGAAAATAGAGTACGAGTATCCTCACTGTTAAAATAGAAAACACATTTGAATTTGTTTTGAATTGAGGCTTTCCCTGTGAGTTACTATTCCTTGATATAAGTGAGCGTAGTGTTGGTAAGTGTTGGTATTGTGATACAAATTTGCCGACCATTTTCACAATAAATTCCTTAATTTCCTTTGTTCAAATAATAATGGTTGGTTGGCAAAACCATAACAAAATACATCACTGTACGTCCACTTATAACAATGCTTGGTTGGCAAAACCATAACAAAATACATCACTGTACGTCCACTTATAACAATGCTGGGTTGGCAAAACCATAACAAAATACATCACTGTACGTCCACTTATAACAATGCTTGGTTGGCAAAACCATAACAAAATACGTCACTGTATGTCCACCTATAACAATGCTTGGTTGGCAAAACCATAACAAAATACACCACTGTCTGCCTATTCATAAATCCACAATTTGCTTGAGTGAACAGGAAACAATTGTGCAGTATTCCCACTGGAATATAGAATGTCCAACAAACATCATAGTTTCAGAAAGATTTACCACATTTACTGTTTTTTCCTAACATATTCTTAGAATACATAAATTCTACTACCAAAATTACTCAACTGTTAGCACCACCAAAAAAACGATCAATCGCGTTTTGAATTCCGGTTAACTCACATGACCATTTGAGGCGCTCCAAATGGTCATGTGACATTAAAATAACGGTATTTTAACGGTATTTTACGTTATTTTGATGTCACATGGCTATTTGGAGCGCCCCAAATGGTCACATGAGTTAACCGAAATTCAAAACACGATTGATCGTTTTTTTGGCGGTGCTAACAGTTGAGTAATTTTGGTAGTAAGACAGACTTGTAAAGTTTTCAGCAATCTATGTATATTTGTGCTGTATATTGAGATGAGATTGTTGAATGTGGCAACAGTAACTACGATAGAACACAATGGATAGTGGATCTATGAATTCACAGCACCTCCAGTGAATAATCTTGTTAATTGTGGTATTTTCAACAGAGGTAGTCGACAAGTCTAAAGAGGCATATGGTAAAGCAAGTGAAGCTGCCAAGAGCCTTCCAGCTACTGATCCTATTCGTCTTGGTCTTGCACTCAACTACTCTGTCTTTAATTATGAGATCTTGAATGACCCAACTGAAGCCTGCAGACTGGCCAAAACGGTAAGTAACAGTGGATTGCTTTTTAACTCCGACGAAGGGCTAAAGCTCGAAACGTCAGTAAATTTAAGTCAACATTTTTTACAGTGTTACAAATTTCATTCCATTACCTATCGAGGGTCCACAATAGGTTTGGCGGGATGCGGGATAAGCCTTTTTTTAAGGGCGGGATACGGGATTTTAACAAAAATCAGAGCGGGATGCGGGATTCTGTATTTCGAGCGGGATCGGGATTTCACCTTTTTTATGTGTCGGGATTCGGGAAATTAATAGCATTGGCAGCCGGATTTTGGATTACTGAGTTCGTTTTGAATCCATAACATGTCTAACGTATCTAGAAACACGCGTTTGACTTTTATTTGCCCATTGTATTGATTTCTATCTAATATAAACATCGTTATGAGTAAGGAATAGTAAGTCCTAGCGAGGATTTATCGGGATCGGGATTGTGCCATACAAAATGCCGGGATGGCGGGATTTCACGAAAAAATGAGCGGGATTGCAGGATACGAGAACCCTATTGTGGACCCTCCCTATCGTTTATACCAAACGCCAATGCAGCGTATACTAGTTTACTCGCTAGTTCCCATTTTTATATATATATGTATATCTCACAGGGTTCGTGCTACTCCTTAAACTCCTTGAAAACTCCTTAGATTTGATTTACGTTTTCAAGGGCACTTGAAAAGCCCTTGAATTTTAGAAAATCAGCAAAAACTCCTTAAAAACTCCTTAATTCTAGCTAAAGTAGGGTAAAAATTTCTAGTATTGCAAATAAAAGTTAAGTAAAAATTATAGTATTGTACATAATTTTCGTAAAATAAGTTCAGCAAGATTAATTAAAATCGCCAAGGAATTATCTGACAGGCTTCCCTGCATCTATTGAGGGGTACTGGGAACAACCGTCCCAGAATGCATCAGCCAATGCATGTCGCAAAAAGTGCTTAAAAATTACTTTTTGGTCCTTGAAAACTCCTTGAAAACTCCTTAGATTTTGTTTACTGACATTAGCACAAACCCTGATCTCATACAGAGTGGACACGAATATTGTATATTACTTATAAAAGTCCAACATTAGTTCTTTCATATTTTACTAAAATTGTCAAGATAACAATAAATCTGGTCGAGAAAATTTGACTCACTGGTAAGTTAATTCTGGGTTGTTTCTCTGCAGGCATTTGATAACTCTATTGCTGAGCTGGACACACTTGATGAAGACAAGTACAAAGACAGCACTCTTATTATGCAGCTATTGAGAGATAACTTGACTGTGAGTATGATTACTGTAATAATGTTGAAAAATACCACTCCATTGTCAACACTTGCTATTATTTTTGTTACCTGACTTTGATTACCTCTATTAAGGACGTTCGTGGGCATTGTTTCTGCGCATCCTTTCTGCGTTCCGTGGAACACCTAGAGGATATATTTTCATTCATAAAATCATCCAGCCATTCCACAAAACAACATGGCAAGCGATTTTTCGGAGTTTGCAGTACAATATCTGATCATATCTTGAAAATGAATAATATTATTATGGTGAACTCCATTTTTTATTTTAAAAATTTATGAAGAATTACAAAAGTGTTCAAAGTTTGAAGAAAAAGTTATGGTTAAATATTGAATAATACACGTATTTGCATGAAAACTTCAGCCTTCTTCGGACGAAACCGTCACCAAATGTTACACAATGGCGGCAAATTTGAGCCAAAAACAAAGGGTTGGTTGTATTTATTCACAAATATATATACATAAAATTTATCTGTAGGTTATTAGATGTTTGTCTGAAGAAATGTTTGGCAATCCATTTGGTTTTTCTATGACTTTTTTGCTCAAATTGTTTGTATTGTGCGTAAGCGATTTTTGACAAGAAAAAGGCTGCACTTTAAGATCATTTCACTCCCAAACGAGTATTTTTTGTTTGCTCATAAAACTTGCATCATGATAAGCCTATTAATGTCACGGCAAAATGTTATTACTCACGGCAAATCTTTTATTATTCACTGAAAATCTTTAATTATTCACAGCAAATCTTCAAATTCCAGCAAAGATTTTTTTCCGCCATACAGAGGGTTTGGGGGGGGGGGGGGGGGGGGGTATGGATTATTTCTTTTAAATAAAGCATTGGGTTCAACTACACTGAGGGCTCCTAATAAATCCTATTCCTAATCTATTCCCTCAAGGGATGTGGGTTAAAATAAGTGTCTTCACTGGAATTAGTTTGTAAAGTACTAAATAAATTATTGTCATTGTCTAGTATTTATTCCCCATTTAGTTCTATTTCTATCATTCTATTTCTATCATTCTCAAGGGATGTGGGTTAAAATTAGTGTCTTTACTGTAATTAGTTTGTAAAGTACTAAATAAATTATTGTCATTGTCTAGTAGAGTACAAACACTAAAAGTGTGCAACATAAATACCACTAAATACTGCTAAATTATGCAAATTCTAATGTTCTCTATTGTTTAATCAACACTATTTAGTTGTAAATACTACAAAGTATTGCACACTTTTACTGTTTGTACTCTACTATTTATTCGCTAATTAATTATATTTCTATCATTCTATGTCTACAGTTATGGACCAGCGATGAAACTGAGAATCAAGATGATCAATAGTTTAGCCATTGTAGTCACAGCAAACCCCGCTATGTTGGGCACTACTCTTAATTGAAGATCTATATTCAACCATTTAAATAGTTAATCTTTGAACTACATCTAGTTAAAGGATGATTGGATGTTTCCTTTCATAATTTTTTTTAGTTTTCACATGGAAAACTCTCTACAAATTTATTTTTTTCAGGTATATTCTATTGAGAGAGCTAGTTCATATTGCCCTTTTTGATTATTTTATCACATCAAAATGATTGATGGATAGATGCAGTTAATGTATCTAGTTGAAAACTCCATCCTCAACTTGATTGTAATGTCATGTGTCATTGAAGGAAAGGCTAGAGTAGATAGATACTGTAAAATGTACTGAGTTGAAAACTCAATCCTCAACTTGAATGTAATGTCATGTGTCATTGAAGGAAAGGCTAGAGTAGAAAATGTATCTAGTTGTCATTGAAAGAAAGGTCAGAGTAGATAGATACAGTAAAATGTTTTGAGCAAGCCAACATGTACATGTATTATATTCCATGAAATAGACAGTGATATCATAATGAAGAAAGGCAATATGAGGCTAGTATTCTTTATCATTATTTGTTGATGTTACTAACACTATGTGTATTTATTGTCTAAGTTTTGCCATTGTCAATGTTGAAATATTATAATCAGTTGTTATACACCTAGTGTCATGAAGTTTGTCCACAAGAAATGATAGCTGATTGATCTGTCTGTCTGTCTGTCCATCCTAAGAGATGCTAATTACTGGCATGTATATCAATCCTTTATCTAAGTAAGATGTCTTTTCAATTTAATACAATTCAATTTTAAAAACAAGTTTAGCTCAGTTTGTTAGTGTGCAGATTTTAGAATAAGAGGTCCCGAGGTTTGATTGTCATCACCAGTGGCCTCACAATTGTTTTGACTTCTTTCCAATCTGTGTAGCTTTGAGTAGCTTTAAGTACCTGTAAAAAAGAGCATTGATGTAGAGAGAGGGAAGATTGACTGCTTGATTCCTGGTTGATCAGCTTACAAGGCTTAGAAACTACCAACACTTTTAGTGCTTTTCCTTTCCACCAAATAGTTATTTACAATATTCCTTACTATTTTTTCCACTCTCAAACAAACCTTTCCTCAAAACTCTTACCATTGTTTAGAGACAGAGGGAATAGGGCATTTAAAAATGGTACTGTATTAAAACTTGTTTAGGATCTTACCTTTTTTGATGTGTTGAAAACCAACAAAGGTTACTATCACATTAGAGACTTTACAGCGTCGTGATTGATGTTAATGCTTTTCTTTTTGAATGGATAATTTCAATGATATTAGCTGTATAATTAGTCCTTTATATGAAACAAAAATCTATGAATGGATAGTGTTAAATTGTAAAATAGTACATTATAGAAGTGTTTGATTTGAGCTAGTGAGAATGTCAAATTGGTGATAAAATAGTTATTGAGAATGTAATTTGATGTGTGCAAATTAGGTTGTCTTTGGGATGGTAATAAATATGAGCTGTTTTGAACTTGATTTTGTTTTACTGTAGAGATTGACCACAACTAGCCGTCATTTTGTGGAATGTAGAGTAAATACACTAATACCATGAAATAGAGTGCATTTAGTCGAATAGTTGACGTTACCTAAATTAGAAAAGTAAATAAATATTAAGTTGACGTCACATAAATTTGAAATTATGTTCGTTATTTCTGGGGGAGAATGACAAGATTGTATGCCTTTTTTATCGTGATTAGATTAACCCCACTGATTTGCTTAACTGTTAGTTTGGCGGGCTTGACTGTTTTAGGTGACATCAACTAAATATCTACCTAATTTATCTAACAAAATAGATACTAACTGATAGACTCAAAAATAGGTTGAAGTAGAACCATGTTTAATATTCACACAACCTACAAACACCTCTTTGAGTTTCTAGACTGTTTCTGGTACACGAAAGAAAGTAGGCAAAGCATTATGGTATTGGTTTGCGTATATGACAAAGATTGAAAAAAAAATTCAAACCTCAAAAATAGTTACTATGAACAAGTAGTGGCTATTTAGTCTGTATCACTCAACCAGAAACAACATATACAAACAGAAACAATACCTCATTACAACCTTACTTGTCTTTGATAATGACAAATAGTCACTAAATAAGAACTACCTATATTTACATGGGGTCCTGAAGGAATCCGAATCCATTTCCCAGTATATATTTGGACCAAATGCCAGTCAAAAATCACATAATCCCATCAGTTTTGCTCAAGTTTTCAATCCCATTCACATAGTTGGCCAATTGGTCTAACTACAACGATGGGACAGCAGAATGTTTGTCATATCAATCATTCCAGTTGCAATTCCTGGAAAAACAACCATACAATTCCAGTCTGATATTACCTTTTTTTAAAACATGGAAAACTCCCCTGTGAGCTTAAAGACCTTTTCACAAATTTATCTGCTTCACTATTAGCTTTGCAGAGGGTCCTGAAGGGGTAAAATGGGAGCTGGGATTGACCTTATTTTTGACTGGGAAAATGGGATTGGATGCACTGGGACTGGGATTTACAAATAAAAGAACAATAGAAAATGGGAATGGCATTGAAAACTTGAGCAAAACTGAAGGGATTATGTGATATTTGACTGGGACTTGGTTTAAATATAAACTGGGAAATGGGATTCGGACCCCCCCTTCAGGACCCTCTTTGCAAAATCATGAAACAATAAATTCAACACTAAAAAATAAAATTCAGTTAATATAAACTGTTCATTAACTCCAGGGTATAAGAATTTGTTTTTCCCATCATAAACAGGGTAACCGTTTTAGGATCCCAGTGGAACACCCCTCCCCAAATCCTAGCGGAGTACCCCCCCCCCCCCCCCCACCCCCTCCCCCTAACACTGGGACAAAGGGATTACCCCCTGGGGTTAAAACTCAAAACCCCAAATTAGGTATTCGTATAGGAAACATTGTAACTGCTTTCAAATTTAAAAAAAAAATGTTGATTTTGACTTACAATGATTGCAAGAACGAAAGACGTTTTGAAAATAATGGAAAAAAATAGAAGTAAGACGCCAGAACAATAATTAGTGGAGGAAAGTTAGTTGTGGTCTCTGCATGCATGAATAACTTTTATTAGGCGGCCGGTCTGTCTGAATGCTGGAATGTGTCTATACCATCGCACCACAGGAAGCCCAAACGTTACAACTAATAAGGTTCCCTGTGGCGCCCATATTCAACCGTTCGTGTTCGGCCATATTGGATAGCTCGAGAGTTGCTGTATTTGTTGACTTTATCCACCTTAGGAACAGCTAAATAGACATCTAGTATGGCAGAAGAATTAAAATTTATGGTCGAGAAGGCAAAAATAGCCGAACAGGCAGAAAGATACGACGATATGGCTGCAGCCATGAAGAAAGTAACAGAGCTCAACCCAAAACTGTCGAAGGAAGAGAGAAACTTGCTTTCTGTGGCGTACAAGAACGTGGTTGGAGCGAGGCGATCGTCATGGAGAGTCATTTCTAGTGTAGAGGCAAAGAAGAAAGAAAAAGAAGGCGATGCTGTTTCGAAAGAGGGACAAAGGGCGAAGGAGTACCTCGAAAAAATTGAAAAAGAATTGAAGAGTGTCTGTAACGATGTGTTGGTGAGCATGAGAACGCTATTGCCCCACCCTGTACATCTACTGTCGCTCGAAATCCTTCAAAATTCACTGCTCAAAGCTCATTGAAAAACCCAATAGTTTATAGTCCCATTTGTGACTTATATATCTCGACTTTTCTCCGTTTTTGAACGCGTGAAAACCTTAAACTTTGTTGTATCTTGCAGGCTTTGTTGGACACCTATCTGATCAAAGAAGCAACGAACACAGAGTCAAAGGTGTTCTTCTTGAAAATGAAGGGAGATTATTACAGATACCTAGCTGAAGTCACTAGTGCTGATGAAAAGGAAGGTAAAATAACCCATAGTTTGAAAAAAAATTTGGGTTGGATTTACCTTTGAAGGTTAAATAACCGACTACTTTTGCAACGATTACACAAAGATCCATTTTGAATGGAGGCTTTTCAGAATTCGCTCAAGCGAAAAAGGGAAAAAACAGCTTCGGTCAAAATTTCAATTTATATACCGCTTCCTTCGATCCAAAACTGTTCTTTTACAACTAATAATGTCTTGGAAGTATGAAATGATATTTGAAATATTTTGTTCAAAACAACATTTATGAAATACAGAATGAAACTGAACAAACTGAACATTTGTACAAAATTTGTACACAAAATATTTTGGTTAAGCTGGTTTTTGTTTTATTGTTGAATTAGCAAAAGTAAATTATGTCTTTTTCTTATTATGGGGTGTATAAAGTGACTTTTCTTTGTGGAATTATGCTTATTTTATGCAAAAGTTAAATGTCATTTTGGTAATGAAACTTGCCCTAATGGCTTAGAAAACAAAAGCAAGATTTATGGTCTAATAAAACATCTGGCTTCATCTGCTAACAAAGAAATATATCCTAATTTTTCCATATGTTATCTAAATACAATCATTGGGTTTTTCTAATAGTATTCTAATTCAAAATATTATATTTTTGTGATTTCAATTTTTCCACCATCTTTATATTCCTTTTCATTCATTTCAGTAAGTCATTTTTTCTCGTGAATATTTTAATTTGGATGTAGAATATTTAGTCTAGCCATTGAATAGTTGATTTAACCTAAATTCGAAAAGTGAAATATTTCATTATAATACCTATTGAAATATTATCATTTAAGGATACACCGGAGAAAATATTTCACAAAAACCCTCCAAATTTTTATATCACCCTCAGTGAAATGTAAGACAATTATCTTCTATGAAAAAAAATAATCAAAACATTTTTTTGCAAGGGAGATATTGAAGAAAAACTAGTTCGAACGTTTTTCGAAAGGTGTTGGACTGTCGACAGGAGATGTCAGAGGAGATCTTAGGCGGGTCACGCAAAATACATATACATTAGTGTGACTGTTCAGGACTGCAAATAATTTTTTCTATAAGCTGGTCATTTGTCAGGCCAGGAGCAAGTTTTCATGCTGGGTGTATTTTTAAACTCCCATAAAATCGATAATAGCGAGTTGACAGATTGTCAACAATTTTTTTCTTGTTCCTTGGGTGTCCCTGAACATATCTAGATAGGTTGTCAACTTTCTTCATGAAAGTCCCACGGAAGTACACATGCTCCTTGACTACTGTCAAAAACCCAGTCTGGTCGGACAATATATTAATTTTAAGTGAACATAATAAAAAAAAAGAAAGAAATACCTTATTCATACTTTTTTAAGGTGGCTTGACCCAATAATTCTTTGCGAGTACTGTCCGCATTTGAAGCTCCAGTATAAAAACGCGTTGGGTTCGATTTCAAATCCACTTGAACACATTTCTTTCATAAAGACTGAATTATGATTTAGGATGTTTTTTTGAGAAATCGGACATAATTTTAATTGATTATTACGAAATATATGTTTTAGCCTTAAGTCCAATATTAGCCTTTAAAGTCATTTTCTAACAAAATGCTTCATGCTGCTTACACCTTGAATGTTTGCCCCCAGTTGTGGAAAGTTTTATCAAAATTTATAATGCGGATTGCAAGATATCGAGGATTGTTTAAATAAAGCAGATAATTTACACAAAATCTAAACAATAGATTTTGCATCGAAATATTTATTATTTCTTGGGTATCTGTTAGCAAAAATCATCGTTCGTTCTTTTCTCCTATATCTCTTGCTCACTTTATGGCAATTAGATAGCAATTAGATAGCAATCGAGCCATAAGATCTTCTCAAAACGTAAAATATATGAGCCGGACCAAAAATCCAATGTTTACTTTTTTCGCGGTTTTGTATACAATTTCACATTCCTTCACACCATTTGCATGATTTCACCGCACTTGGCTGCCCTACGAATCATTTCCGAAGTATGGTAATATACAGATGCTTCGTTAACGTTACCGTGTGCGTTTCAAAAGCACATTACCATACTTCGGAAATGATTTGTAGGGCAGCCAAGCAGCCAAGTTATAAAGACAAAGTGATGATGATTTACTGGAAAATTACGAAGTTTTGTGATAATATGCTAAAAAACTACCAAGTTTTCATTATGAATTACGGCGGTGATTGTAAATTGTCAATTGTATCGAAACGACTCTACTTGTTATTATCGTCTTTATTCCTTGATTTTTTCTCAATAAACCTATAAAACACAACTATATTCTTAGAATAACTAAATTTAAGTCCAAAATGTTTACTTTCAAAATGAAAACTGGTTTATTATAATATACGCGGTAGACAATCACTCCGTCGTTAACTCGATTGAAGTTTGACACGCATATTAATTTATTGTGTATCGAAACGACTCTACTTGTAATTATCATCTTTATTGCTTGATTTTTCTCAATAAACCTATTATACATAACTATATTCTTAGAATAACTACATTTAAATCCAAAATCTTTACTTTCAAAATAAAAACGGGTTTATTATGCGTGGTTATATAAACATATTCACTACGATTATTGTGCTTGTATCTGGCGTTGCTGTATTTCTGCCTCTTCCGGATCCCCTGCCTCTTCCTCTAGCTTTCCTCTGCCATTCCCTCGTACTCCTCCTATCTTGTTTTTAAAATTCTTCTGTTTTCATGACTGTCGATTTTTTTTTGCACAAGAACACAACAACCGGACAAACGCAAGGTCAAACTATGAACTCAATCAACGGTGTATCCTTAAGGACGTTCGCGGGAAAAAGCAAAGTAAATGTCAATTTCCTGAGACTTTGTTTTCGATCGAAATGGTCTCAAAGTCGGCAATTTCGGAAATGGAAATTTTGATTGGTCATACTTTTTGAAGTGCTACTATAATGAAATTTTGTCGCTTTGGATCAAATATTTTTCTAACTGTTACGATAAAAAGTTAGTTTAGAATCATGAGGTGTATGTTTCTATTTATGCAGGAAGTTACGATAATTTTGAGTTTGAAATTCAAAAATTATCTTCCGCCATGTTTTTTATGCATATACGCGCCAGCATTAAAAGTCAGCAGTAGCTCTCATTTTGGTGACCAGTGACATCATCGACTCAACAACACAGTTCATATTTACAAAGCACATGTATTCTGGTGAAAGCAAAAGCGATTTTCAATCAAGTTAGGCAAGCCTTTTTAAGCCCATAAAGGTCGGACGCGAATATTTTATGTGACTTATCAAAACCCAACATTCATTGAAAACTCATTTACTAATTAGTTATTGAAGAAAAGTCCAAGATTAATGCACATTTCTAGTATTGACGTGATCATTACATTATGATCATGCACACTGTGTCACCCTTGACATCCCACATTTGAAAGAGGTCTTGTAAGGTGCAGTAGTAAGCTGCTTGGAAAGTGAGATTGTTTTAAAAACTGGCAAAGGTCGATGATGCGATGAGACCTTTGCTGGTGTTTGTGCCATCAGCACTATTAACTTTGATACAGATAAGATGTTTTATTCATCAGATCAAAGTTAATGAAACTGTTGCATAAAACATCAATCCTTTATTGGGATTTAAAGGTCTGTAAAATAGGCTGAATCTTTATCTTCAGTTAAAACACTTGTCACTGTTACCAATTGTATACAAATGTTGTCAATTTCTCATGAATTATTAATGAGTTTTGAATGCATGGATAAAGTTTGTCGGCCTATAAATTTTCTAATAATTTGTTTAATTTTTGTAGAAGCTGTCTCCAGCTCCATGAAGGCGTATACAGAAGCACAGACTAACTCCTCTGAGCTTGCGACGACCAACCCTATCCGTCTTGGTCTTGCTCTTAACTTCTCTGTCTTCTACTATGAAATTAAAAATGATCAGAAAAAAGCATGTGAACTAGCAAAGAAGGTATGTAGTAATAGCTGGTTTTGGAATGATGCTAATGTATTGAAATCAGAGTTTGATTTCTAAAGAATTCTTTAATTTTTATAAATTCTCTTTTTATCCGAGAGCAATAGTCCTATGAAACAATATACCTTTTAGCAACACTAATATAGATAGTCTAGATACTTTTAAATCAAATGCTCTTTCAACTATTAGATCGGATTAGTATTTTTAATTTACGTAAATACGTATTTATAAGTTATTTTTATATTTTTGTAATTTATTGAATATATATTGTATTTATATTTTATTATATCTCCTAGTATAGTCCTCACTGTTTTAGGAGTATTTTGATTAAAGTGTCTGTCACGCAATGCCTGTCAAGTAATGTAAATCACAACACAAACGCAAATGTTGTAAATGACTTGTAAGTGTCTAGGTTGGTTCATTCAAATTTTACCAAAATTTTCAAGATTAAATTAAATCTCACCGAGAGATTTCAAGTTTAAACTTATGCAAATCAGGATAGTGTTTTATCAGCGTTTATTTCTTTTGTAAATTTCTCATTAATTATTCATGGGTTTTTTAATAATTTTTATATATGTTTATATAGGCATTTGATGATGCTATTGCTGACTTGGATAGTGTTGATGAAGATGGATACAAGGACAGCACATTAATAATGCAGTTGCTAAGAGACAATTTGACAGTAAGTATCCCCTTAAAATGCACCTCACTCCTAATACAATACTCTCTGTATCGATTCTACATGAAGAGAATATAGATATATATGTTGGTCTGATCCATGGTTATTAAATTGTGTATGGGTATGATTGTCACGGAGTATAAAGCAATTTATAGTAATTGCAATTATTGAAGCCGGAACAAAATTTCTGGACTTCAACGGGATTTGAACCCATTTGAACCCAGTACTGCAAAGGTCGTGGGTTCAAATCCCGTTGAAGTCCCAAAATGTTTTTGGGGTTTCTATAATTGCAATTACTTAAATTGCTTTATATTACGCAACGATCATACTCGTGCACTATGAAGTGAATAGTGAAATATTTCTTGATTTGAGTGATGCATCTTTAAGTTATAAAGGTTTATACTTGTAATATGTTAATGACTGGAACTTCATACCAGACTTTTGTGTGTACTTGTTGTAATCATAATACTAAACACTGGCCATTATTTTACACCAAATTTACATTTAATTTTTTGTAAACGATAAGTTTAATTATGATCTATTTTTAATACTGTTTGTGTGAGCCTTCGGGAAGAGAATTACAACACCCTTCAGTGACAACTTTCATAAATGGCCGCCACTAATTATCATAATTTTTAAAATTGATGTTTTAAGAAAAAGAAGGTATTCCCCATAAGAATAACTTATGAAAATTTGAGAAAAAATGATTAAATTTGCTAGCAGCTATAAGAGTTTGAAAAATCAGAAAAACACCAAAACGAGGCATCAAAGGCCTCAACAGAAAATTACATACAAATCTCTACATTTTTCATTGTGCATAACTTCATTGGTATTTTAGCCAGAGCATCAAAACCTTCCAAACGTGCCTATATCAGGTGGTTCTTTCATATGACAATGCTAAAATATCTGTTTACTTGAAAACATCATTTTCCACTTATGAAAGTGGTCTATTAATTGACATTTGTAAGTAAAATAATTTTCATTTTGTTAGTAAATTATACAACAATCTATGTTGCCCTCATGCATAAATGTCATTTATTATATAATTGTCAATGAAATACCTATATTTCTCTGTTTCAAAAATTTGATATCTTCACTGAAAATAACATGTTATTTTCACATGTGAAGATATCATCACTATGGTTACACAGCTTTATGGTAACTTCTTGTGTCAAAAAAAGTTTTATTTTATTTTTATTAATAATTATATAATAAACAGAACATTACATGGTCCCTTGGAGATACAAATTTTATCTTCTCATGTTGAAAATCTCTCACTCGTTTTCTGTGCTCACTCGTGAAATATCATTTTCAACACTCAAAGATAAAATTTGTATCTCTGCTCGTCCATGTAATATCATCTACGTATCCTAAAGCTCATATATTGATTGATTTTCTTTGTTTCTCCGTAGCTGTGGAGTGCAGACGATACAGAGGAACAAGCAGATGAGCAGCAGTAGTGTGTTTTTCTTTCATGTAGACTTATATTTCATGATAACAGGTGTTATTTACAAGCAACTCCTGGTACAGAATGACTGATGTCATGTGATAAAGCCATCCTTATTTCCAACAAAAATTGCTTTGTATGTAGATACTGTGATTAATGTCTTTATGATATACTGTACTTCTGATGGGAAGAAAGGTCCTTGTTTGTTAACCCATTTCAGATCATGTGATGCTACTTGAGAGTTAATTCTTTCACATGTTAATGTTAAAACACATTCATCATAAAAGAACAATTCTCAAGAGTGTACCACATTGTGTGAAATGGGCAATTTGCATACTGTGTTTAATAAGGTCCATTTAATTGTTGATTGTAGTCTGAGTACCAATTAAGTTTTTCAGTATATTATAAATAAAATAATAACGAGATATTATTGTACAATTGGTAATTAATAGATACTTGTGATGTGAAGCATGACAAACAAAAATGAACATCATCTTAGACATATATGACTTAGTAATATTTCTTTCGCGTTTTATGCCACCTCTATCATTAAAACTTACAAAAAAAATATGTAATTTTGTTAGAAGAGTTAAAATATTCTAATATCTTCTCAAGTGATCTTTCCACTTGTCCAAGTGATAGGGGTGATCGGTGGCAATTTCACAAATTAACCCTAAAAGGTATTCATAACTTGAGAACTGTTAAAGCCTGTCAAAGATTTTTACACAAGAACCCTAAAAGGACCCTAAAAGGTACACACAGGGACCATTTTCAACTCTATAAGGAGTGCTGTCACCCAGACTACTTGGACAAAGGGAGTACCCCTCCCCAGGGGATTACGGTTGCTGTGTGTAGGGATGAACTATGATTTAATGTATACAGAGCGATTGCTGGAATAAGGGTGGTTTTATTGGTAATATAAAGGGTTGTGAACAATTGCGTATTTGTTATACAAATTCAGTAAACTGTTGTAGTAAAATCTATACACTATAACTTGACCTAGTGTGTTTTCCTATTATCTCATTAATCCTATATAAATAAGTATATATTATTATTATAATTATGATCTCCTTACAATATGCACCTAATTGCAAGAACGTTGTCCTTGGATTAAATAATAAAGGGATTAATTAAAAAAACAATCACTCAAGCTGAACTCTTTCTTTTGTTATTCCTCCTTTCCTACTAAATTGCTTATGTTCTTTTTTCATGTGACAACATTCTTGCAATATTAGGTGTAGATGTGAAAAAGCTGATTCCTTGTAAGCCTCCTCCGCAGGCAACCCACTGGAATGTTGACTTCCTTTCTATATTGGGCTTCCTTTGTCAAGAAAGAAGAATATTAGGACTAGGGTGGAAAAGGTGGAGGGAAAAATAAATAAAAATGGGTAATAAAAACTCAACTTTTTCTTCCCTTCCCCCAATAGGCCTTTTGCAACAACAGGTCACATGACCCTACCCCTTAAAATCGAGCAGCTGTGTCAAAATGAACATCAGAAATGAAAAGAGCACCTCAACATTAGTAAGAAGAAAAGTTTAGCTCATAATGTTGAGCATAGGAGAAATGGCATTAAATATAAAATTCAATATTTTATAAGGATTTGTATGGGAAATATGCTCTGGTGGGCAAAGCTATAAAATATTGAATTTTAAATTAAATGCTATTTCCCTCGTGTTACAATTTATGAGCTGATATTTCGCCTTCTTACTAATGTCGAGGTGCTCTTTTCATTTCTGATGTTCATTTTGACCAGCTGCTCAATTTAAAAGGGGTAGGGTCACGTGACCTGTTGTTGCAAAAGGCCTATTTGTCCCAAGTCCTTTCTCGGGCACCCCACAGGAACCCCAAAAAGGCAAGAAGCTGTCTGCAGAGGAGGTTTATAATTCCTTGTTAGTGTGCAAATATGCCTATATTTGTGCAATTGAGCTGTTCTCATTAACCCATGAAATAGAGTATTAAACCTTAATTCCATTGTTTTCTTTTGCCGTTATTTAACTATCACACTAACTAATAGTCACTTTGTTTCATGGGTTAATGAGAACAGCTCTAAAATTAATAATTTGTTACTGTGTAATAGGCTTTTCCAAATTCGCTTCATTGATCATGAAACATTAGAAGTACTAGTAGATAAAATGCATTGAAATACACTCCAGCCTGAATTGGAATCTATTATAATTTTGCAATCAATCATGCAAATTAGGAAAAGGTCTATAATTTTTACTTAGTGACCTTTAGTTGTTATCAAAAACAAGGAAAGTTGTAATGATCGAGGTATTGCTTCTTTTTGTATTTGATGTTTCTGGTTGAGTGATAGTGACTATAAATAGCCACTACTGGTAATATAAAAACTATTCTTATAATTCAACAACAAATTTTCCTCCAGTCTCATTGGTCAAGGGGCGATCAGGTGATGTGATAGTACCCGCCGCGGAGGGATGCTAATCTTGGGCATAATTCTGTGATAGTTGCCCGCGGAAACTGGATGTTCCTCAAAACTTCATACTGCGCTCTTGGGCGGCTATTTGTTTTTCTGAACATCCAGTTTCCGCGGGCAACTATCACACCATAATGCCCTCGATTCAACTACTCTATTGTTTAAATAGTAACTATTTTTGAGGTTTGAATGTTTTCAATCTTATATGCAAACCAATACCAGAATGCTTTGCCTACTTTCTTTTGTGTACCATCCACAGTCTTAAAACTGGATAGACACTTTATATATATATATTGATTATAATTATTATTACATGGTGTGGATTATATTGTGATATGGTATTATTGTTGTATTATGTATCCATTAATTAGCGTGGGAGTATAAATATCACCCAATCTGACTTTTGACTTTTCAGGTTGTCGAAACGTCAGTCACATCAAACAGTCCTTCTCAGGGCTACATCCACCCGGATTATCCTATTACAAATATTGTTACTTCGACAAATATTGTTACTCCGATAAATATATTGTTACTTATGCTTATGATAACAAATTTTAATGAACAGTTTATATTTTGTAATAACAATTACTGAGTCAATTATAGGTTATAAGACTGATATATGTTCGCATTCTTTTTCAAAAAAACTATTATTCATATGTAAAGGTTAATTATTATTGGATTTAAGTTATAAATTTCTATAAAGAAGTCAAAACTAGCCTGCGTTACATCCGGTTTATTCCCCGTAGTCAAAACTCGCTCATCGGCATGATCAGTAACAGCAGAAGTTTCTCGTGGGCTTCCTGTGTTTCGACCGTTCTCAGTTCGGCCATATTGGATCACTATTGCCACGCTTGTATTTTTAGAACTAAAAAAACCCTCATATAAACAACTCCATACACTTCCGAAATGTCTGAATCAAGAGAATTATTGATTGGGAGAGCAAAGATGGCCGAACAGGCAGAAAGATACGATGATATGGCTGCAGCCATGAAGAAAGCAACAGAGCTCGACCCGAAACTCGTCGGGGAAGAGAGGAACTTGCTTTCTGTGGCTTACAAGAACGTTGTTGGAGCGAGGCGATCGTCTTGGAGGGTCATTTCTAGTTTAGAACAAAAGAGTGAATCTAACGAACAAAAGCTTGCAGAGCAGGCTAAGGCATATCGTGAGAAAATCGAGAAGGAATTGAAGGATGTCTGTAACGATGTTTTGGTGAGCATTTAGTTATAGTTGACGATTCGCCCCACCCTATCCTCGCTACTATGGATATTTATACTTTGAAATTCACTACTTTACAAGCTAAATTGAACGTTATACTAAATGGTTAAGCTTATCAATTGTCTTCCTTGCTTTCTATTGCTTTTAAACGCTTCTAAAGTACGGAAATTGTCAAATTTATAGGCTTTGTTGGACAACCATCTGATCAAAGAAGCAAAGGATCTAGAATCCAAGGTTTTCTTCTTGAAAATGAAGGGAGATTACTATAGATATCTTTCTGAAGTCGCTTCTGCTGAAGAAAAGAAAGGTAATTCAGTGTTTTTGTTATGTAAAGTGCTTTAATTGTGCAAAAAGCGCTGTTACTGTGTTCCATGTTAATGCACTACAACGAAAACTATACAAACTTCCATTGCACTACCTCTACAAGCCAAATACCGGATTCTTTTCGTACTATATTGTCGAATTACTGTTCTTTTTGTCATTATATTATTTAAATACAAGATAAGCAATCATTAATTGGACCACAGAGAGATTTGTAAGTGCAAACTAGCGATTTATTTGAGTGAGACTTGATTTATAGGCCTAAGCTTCAAAGGAACTTGATGTGTTCAATTACTCGGGCTGCTTGACCATGGAAAGCAATTTACTAGAGCTGCACATTATACAAGTATATTAATACTAATTACTCATGATTGTAAGATGCCAGCAGTACGATAATTGTAAAGCGCATTGAGGTGTATGTGAAATGCCCTAAATAGTCACCACATTACATTGCATTACAAAAATCAGCAGTTTTTGGGTCAAATATTGTTTTAGTTCCATTGAAAGACAAATTATGGATATACCTGTTGGCAATTAAGCTGGTTTTTTTTTTCTGCATTATCTCAAGAAAACTAAAGGAAAGTCGGTATATGGAAAGCTTCTGAATTTGATGGACGAGAAAATGAACAAATCAAATAAAGGAGCATAGATAAAAAAATTAAAAAGAAGAATTAAGAATGATATCATCATTTTCATCAACATCGTTCTAATCATCATTCTCATCATCATCATTCTCACCATTTTCATCAATATCATTTCAATCATCATTTTCATCATCATCATTTCCATCATCATCATTTTCATCCTCATTATTTTCATCATCATCATTCTCATTATCTTCATCATCATAATCCTCATTATCTTCATCATCATAATCCTCATTATCTTCATCATCATAATCCTCATTATCTTCATCATCATAATCCTCATTATCTTCATCATCATAATCCTCATTATCTTCATCATCATAATCCTCATTATCTTCATCATCATAATCCTCATTAATCCTCATTATCTTCATCATCATAATCCTCATTATCTTCATCATCATAATCCTCATTAATCCTCATTATCTTCATCATCATAATCCTCATTATTTCATCATCATAATCCTCATTATCTTCATCATCATAATCCTCATTATCTTCATCATCATAATCCTCATTAATCCTCATTATCTTCAACATCATAATCCTCATTATCTTCATCATCATAATCCTCATTATCTTCATCATCATAATCCTCATTATTTTCATCATCATTCTCATCATCATCATCATTTCCATCATCATCATTCTCACCATTTTCATCATCATCATTTCCATCATTCTCACCATCATTTTCACCGACATCGTTCTCATCATCATTTTCATCAACATTGTTCTCATCATCATTCTCACCATTTTCATCATCATCATTTCCATCATCATTCTCATCATCATTTTCATCAACATCGTTCTAATCATCAACCTTGTCACATTGTTTTTTTCACAGAGGTCAAGGAAAAGTCAAAAGAAGCCTACAGCAAAGCTCTAGAAACTTGTGAAGAGCAAAAGATGAAGCCGACTGATCCTGTCAAACTTGGTCTTGCTCTGAACTTCTCTGTTTTCTACTTTGAAATCTTGGAAGACCCAGCAAAAGCTTGTGAATTAGCCAAAAAGGTCAGTCTCCCCCAATATAAAGTAAATAAGTTCATAATATAGTAAACAAGTTCCCATTTAAATCTGTACTTTGCTATTTAAATCTGTACTTATGCAAATTTTGTTGATGTGTGCTAAACATACAGATCAACCAATCAGAGAAGTTCACTTCAGAAATAATATACTTTGATTGGTTGATCTGTGTGTTTAGTACACATCAACACAATTTGCATAAGTACAGATTTAAATGGGAACCTGTTTGTGTAGCATGTGTAATATTTTGTTGACAAAGCTGTGGTTCTCTGGGTATCATATGTAATATCCACAGGGCAAATTTATATATATACACCTATTTCAAAAATCATTGTCACAATCAAAGCTACAGTCCACACTGAAGTCTGCAAAGGATGTCAGTATTTCTTCTCTTGATATCAATTTATTCATAGCATATTCTGGTTGTAGGTGTTTGTGACCAAAACAATTTGTTGCAGTTGTTGATGATGGAACAAATATTCAAAAATAAATGTATAATAAATCACAAATTGAGTCCATAATACTGACATCCTTAGCAGGCTTCAGAGTGTGAACTGTGGCTTTGGCTGTAACAACTATTTTTGAAATAGGTGTATTATCTAGATTCCTCTGTTGCAAAAATGAACTCAACAAAATGGCGTAGCACTGTCAACATATGTGGCTTCATAACTCAGTTGTCAGAGTATTGCTCCAGTACTGCAAATGTCATGGGAACCTATTTGTATAGGAAATCACACGATTTTAAGTACAATTTGTAATTAATAGGTACAAGTGATGTTTTGAAAGTTTTCACAATAGAGTGGTGAAGTGTGACGTCACGAAAAAATAAATTTGGGCTTTAACACTTTTTGGCTGACAATTGCGATGGACAATCCAAAAAGACGTTCACACTCCAAATGTGAAGAGAATTGGTCAAATAGCAGCTGAGATATGGCCACTTGAATATATAATTTCCCCATACAAATCACTGTAATTTACGCTCTGTTCCAAAAGTTTGGAACAGACCCGAAAATTTTTTATTGTTTCATGAATTGGTGTTTCTGTTCAATGCTTATGTGACTTCTACAACATGTTTTTTCAGGCTTTTGATAGTGCTATTCAAGAATTGGATCAAGTTAGTGAAGAAGAGTATAAAGACAGTACATTGATTATGCAGCTGCTGAGAGATAACCTTACTGTGAGTATTGACTGTGATGGTGATATTATGACGATGATGATGGTGGTAATGATCATGATGGAGATGGTGATGTTATTGTGTTGATACACATTGATGATGATGGTGGTGGTAATGATGATAATGATTATGGTGATAACGATGGTACCTATTGATGATGATGGTGGTGATAATGATGATGGTGATAACAATGGTACCTATTGATGATGATGGTGGTGGTAATGATGATAATGATGATGGTAATAACGATGGTACCTATTGATGATGATGGTGGTGGTAATGATGATGATGGTGATAACAATGGTACCTATTGATGATGATGGTGGTAGTAATGATGATGATGATGATAACAATGGTACCTATTGATGATGATGGTGGTGGTAATGATGATGATGGTGATAATAATGGTACCTATTGATGATGATGGTGGTGGTAATGATGATGATGGTGATAACAATGGTACCTATTGATGATGATGGTGGTGTTAATGATGATGATGATGATAACAATGGTACCTATTGATGATGGTGGTGGTGGTAATGATGATGATGGTGATAACAATGGTACCTATTGATGATGATGGTGGTAGTAATGATGATGATGGTGATAACAATGGTACCTATTGATGATGATGGTGGTGGTAATGATGATGATGGTGATAACAATGGTACCTATTGATGATGATGGTGGTGGTAATGATGATGATGGTGATAACAATGGTACCTATTGATGATGATGGTGGTGGTAATGATGATGATGGTGATAACAATGGTACCTATTGATGATGATGGTGGTGGTAATGATGATGGTGATAACAATGGTACCTATTGATGATGATGGTGGTGGTAATGATGATGATGGTGATAACAATGGTACCTATTGATGATGATGGTGGTGGTAATGATGATGATGGTGATAACAATGGTACCTATTGATGATGGTGGTGGTGGTAATGATGATGATGGTGATAACAATGGTACCTATTGATGATGATGGTGGTGGTAATGATGATGATGGTGATAACAACATTTGGTACCTATTGATGATGATGGTGGTGGTAATGATGATGATGATGATAACAATGGTACCTATTGATGATGATGGTGGTGGTAATGATGATGATGGTGATAACAATGGTACCTATTGATGATGATGGTGGTGGTAATGATGATGATGGTGATAACAATGGTACCTATTGATGATGATGGTGGTGGTAATGATGATGATGGTGATAACAATGGTACCTATTGATGATGATGGTGGTGGTAATGATGATGATGGTGATAACAATGGTACCTATTGATGATGATGGTGGTGGTAATGATGATAATGATGATGGTAATAACGATGGTACCTATTGATGATGATGGTGGTGGTAATGATGATGATGGTGATAACAATGGTACCTATTGATGATGATGGTGGTAGTAATGATGATGATGATGATAACAATGGTACCTATTGATGATGATGGTGGTGGTAATGATGATGATGGTGATAATAATGGTACCTATTGATGATGATGGTGGTGGTAATGATGATGATGGTGATAACAATGGTACCTATTGATGATGGTGGTGGTGGTAATGATGATGATGATGGTGATAACAATGGTACCTATTGATGATGATGGTGGTGGTAATGATGATGATGGTGATAACAATGGTACCTATTGATGATGGTGGTGGTGGTAATGATGATGATGGTGATAACAATGGTACCTATTGATGATGATGGTGGTAGTAATGATGATGATGGTGATAACAACATTTGGTACCTATTGATGATGATGGTGGTGGTAATGATGATGATGATGATAACAATGGTACCTATTGATGATGATGGTGGTGGTAATGATGATGATGGTGATAACAATGGTACCTATTGATGATGATGGTGGTGGTAATGATGATGATGATGATAACAATGGTACCTATTGATGATGATGGTGGTGGTAATGATGATGATGGTGATAACAATGGTACCTATTGATGATGATGGTGGTGGTAATGATGATGGTGATAACAACATTTGGTACCTATTGATGATGATGGTGGTGGTAATGATGATGGTGATAACAATGGTACCTATTGATGATGATGGTGGTGGTAATGATGATGATGGTGATAACAATGGTACCTATTGATGATGATGGTGGTGGTAATGATGATGGTGATAACAATGGTACCTATTGATGATGATGGTGGTGGTAATGATGATGATGATGATAACAATGGTACCTATTGATGATGGTGGTGGTGGTAATGATGATGATGGTACCTAATGATGATGGTGATAACGATGGTACCTATTGATGATGATGGTGGTGGTTGTAATGATGATGATGGTACCTAATGATGATGGTGATAACGATCGTACCTATTGATGATGATGGTGGTGGTGGTAATGATGATGATGGAACCTAATGATGATGGTGATAACGATGGTACCTATTGATGATGATGGTGGTGGTAATGATGATGATGATGATAACAATGGTACCTATTGATGATGATGGTGGTGGTAATGATGATGATGGTGATAACAATGGTACCTATTGATGATGATGGTGGTGGTAATGATGATGGTGATAACAATGGTACCTATTGATGATGATGGTGGTGGTAATGATGATGATGATGATAACAATGGTACCTATTGATGATGATGGTGGTGGTAATGATGATGATGGTGATAACAATGGTACCTATTGATGATGATGGTGGTAGTAATGATGATGATGGTGATAACAACATTTGGTACCTATTGATGATGATGGTGGTGGTAATGATGATGGTGATAACAATGGTACCTATTGATGATGATGGTGGTGGTAATGATGATGATGGTGATAACAATGGTACCTATTGATGATGATGGTGGTGATAATGATGATGGTGATAACAATGGTACCTATTGATGATGATGGTGGTGGTAATGATGATGATGGTGATAACAATGGTACCTATTGATGATGGTGGTGGTGGTAATGATGATGATGGTACCTAATGATGATGGTGATAACGATGGTACCTATTGATGATGATGGTGGTGGTTGTAATGATGATGATGGTACCTAATGATGATGGTGATAACGATCGTACCTATTGATGATGATGGTGGTGGTGGTAATGATGATGATGGAACCTAATGATGATGGTGATAACGATGGTACCTATTGATGATGATGGTGGTGGTAATGATGATGATGATGATAACAATGGTACCTATTGATGATGATGGTGGTGGTAATGATGATGATGGTGATAACAATGGTACCTATTGATGATGATGGTGGTGGTAATGATGATGATGGTGATAACAATGGTACCTATTGATGATGATGGTGGTGGTAATGATGATGGTGATAACAATGGTACCTATTGATGATGATGGTGGTGGTAATGATGATGATGATGATAACAATGGTACCTATTGATGATGATGGTGGTGGTAATGATGATGATGGTGATAACAATGGTACCTATTGATGATGATGGTGGTGGTAATGATGATAATGATGATGGTGATAACGATGGTACCTATTGATGATGTTGGTGGTAATGATGGTGATACAATGGTACCTATTGATGATGATGGTGGTGGTAATGATGATGGTGATAACGATGGTACCTATTGATGATGTTGGTGGTAATGATGGTGATGGTGATACAATGGTACCTATTGATGATGATGGTGGTGGTAATGATGATGATGGTGATAACAATGGTACCTATTGATGATGATGGTGGTGATAATGATGATGGTGATAACAATGGTACCTATTGATGATGATGGTGGTGGTAATGATGATAATGATGATGGTGATAACAATGGTACCTATTGATGATGATGGTGGTGGTAATGATGATGATGGTGATAACAATGGTACCTATTGATGATGATGGTGGTGGTAATGATGATAATGATGATGGTGATAACAATGGTACCTATTGATGATGATGGTGGTGGTAATGATGATGATGGTGATAACAATGGTACCTATTGATGATGATGGTGGTGGTAATGATGATGATGGTGATAACAATGGTACCTATTGATGATGGTGGTGGTGGTAATGATGATGATGGTACCTAATGATGATGGTGATAACGATGGTACCTATTGATGATGATGGTGGTGGTTGTAATGATGATGATGGTACCTAATGATGATGGTGATAACGATGGTACCTATTGATGATGATGGTGGTGGTGGTAATGATGATGATGGAACCTAATGATGATGGTGATAACGATGGTACCTATTGATGATGATGGTGGTGGTGGTAATGATGATAATGATGATGGTGATAACGATGGTACCTATTGATGATGTTGGTGGTAATGATGGTGATACAATGGTACCTATTGATGATGATGGTGGTGGTAATGATGATGGTGATAACGATGGTACCTATTGATGATGTTGGTGGTAATGATGGTGATACAATGGTACCTATTGATGATGATGGTGGTGGTAATGATGATGATGGTGATAACAATGGTACCTATTGATGATGATGTTGGTGGTAATGATGGTGATGGTGATACAATGGTACCTATTGATGATGATGGTGGTGGTAATGATGATGATGGTGATAACAATGGTACCTATTGATGATGATGGTGGTGGTAATGATGATGATGATGATAACAATGGTACCTATTGATGATGATGTTGGTGGTAATGATGGTGATGGTGATACAATGGTACCTATTGATGATGATGGTGGTGGTAATGATGATGACGGTACCTAATGATGATGGTGGTGGTGGTGATAAATCGTAGTGTGTATGTTGTATGTGTACGTTGCAAAAGGCCAATTAAATAAATAATCATGGAACAAAAAGGCGTACACATTACTGAAATAACATTTTTACTTTTAGTTGTGGACTGGTCCTGGTGAAAACGATGCACCGGATGATGATTAAATTACAAGCCTTGTATGAGTACAACCACAGCTCTTGTTGACTGATTCAAGATAGAAAATGTTCTATTTGATAATACCTATACCCTTTCGATGACCACCGTCTGTTTGACCTTCAAACATCCACTTCTGATAGCCACAGTTTTTAATGTTTATCATGTTAAAATGTTTGTAATATATGTGATTTGTTGATAACTAGGGAGATTTTATTTTGCTCTTGCAAGAATAAGTAAACTTATAGTTAGTAATAGACACTAAACCAATTGTTTTCTTTTGTCCTTTATCGACAACTACAAACAAAATAGTCGTTTTTCTTGCAGGAGTGAAGAAAAAATACCCAAATCTGAATATATTTTTTCAAGATTGTCTTGCATCATGTTAATGTGAAAGCTCAATAAAGAGGCTTGATAATTCTGGGTGTTGATTGAAATTCATCAGCCTGACTAGACTCATCTTCACATGGAATTACATAGTAATTTTATTCTATGTACTTAAAATAGAGGCTAGTTAGTGCAAAGTGTGTTGATTAAAATTACAGCAAAATGTGCGACTAAATTCATGTAGAACTACAAATATAGTGATTTTATTCTATGTACTTGAAAGAGAGGCTAGTTAGTGTTGTGATGTGATTGAAGTTACAGCAAAATGCCTGACTAGACTCATCTTCACATTAAATTACAATAATAATTGTATACTTTGTGCTTGAAAGAGAGGCTAGTTAGTGCAAAGTGTGTTGATTAAAATTACAGCAAAATGTGCGACTAAATTCATGTATGTGACGCAAGTCGTCCAATAATTTTTCAGTTATTGGATGATTGACATATTTCTTCCAAATTTGGTATGTTTTAGCAGGTTATGAAAAATTAACTGGGCAAAATCAACCGATCGGAAAAGGGGAAATATGTTAAATGAATAATAAAGCATGTTATTTGGTAATACTGTGTAATAAATAGAAGATCTGTAGTCCTAGTCTCCCTTGCAGCCATGCTTAGCTTCGTCACGCAATGTTCCCTCATCACATTTATGGGGAGGGACACAGGAAGCCCAACACTAATAACAGTTGCGAGGGAGACTACTGTAGTCCTTGCTTTTCAATATTAAAATTGAGAAGACTGGTGGTATTTGAAATATTTCTCAATTTAGTTTAAAGATTATATAATATACAAGATAAGACAGGGATTTTTGAAATTCTTACTCCTGGAAATTTTAAAACATTCACAAATATGTGAGCAATTTATTGTTATTTGGTTCAAATTCCAGTCAAAAATCACATAATCCCATCAGTTTTGCTCAAGTTTTCAATCCCATTTTCTATTGTTCTTTTATTTGTAAGTCCCAGTGCATCCAATCCCATTTTCCCAGTCAAAAGTAAGGCCAATCCCAGCTCCCATTTTACCCCTTCAGGACCCTCCTACAACACTACAATCTCTACAATGTTGATTGTTTAGGCCCCAATCCTTCTCTCGGAAATCCCACAGGAAACCCAAAGGAATCCTAAAAGAGAAAAAGGAGTAGCCTGCGGAGGAGGCTAGATTTTTTATTGATTGTTTTCTTTGCTTTAATCTCTTTGTTTGTTTGTTTGTTTGTTTGTTTGAGAAGAGTGAATATGCTGAGAGAACCACAATATATGCAAGAAATTAAAAGCAGCAAGCAAGGCAACATAGGGAACCCAACTCACTATTAGTTTTCCCGCGCATTTTCGTTCTCAGAACACAGGTAGCCCAAGCTCACTGTTAGTGTTGACTTACTAAAGGATATATGGGTGCTTTTCAACCTTGGATTTTTTGCCTTACAATTTAATAAAATTCAATCAAACTCTAACAGTGTCTTCTTGTTCATCTCTAGAAACCTCTGAGTTAATTTCAGCTGATTTCGTTGAGAATAAATTACTTTCTCCCTGCCTTACTAAGGCAAAAAATCGAAGGTTGAAAAGTACCCATATATCCTTTTATAGTGAAATCAACACTAACAGTGAGCTTGGGCTACCTGTGTTTTGAATAATGGTATAAGATAAATTTTCTTAGAATTGAATTAAATTGAACTGATTACACTTTTATTCTGCTGTTTTAATGATTTTTATTAAATTTCTTTTAAATTTGACTTTGACACTACAATACTACAATAACTTATATTCAAAAGTTGTTCGCAGGCTCGGGTTTGTGTTAATAATTTTCTCGCCTTTTGATTGGTGTTTATATCTTTAATCCCAAAGATTTGATTGGTTGATTATATGAAGCAAGTGTTGGAATTTGCAAATTCACACTTTTAATTCAAAGAGATATGTTTGGACAGCTAGAGAAGTCAAACATTTCGCCACTCAAAACAACTTTGAGAGAATGGGTTTTTTCTAAAGTGTTACCGGTAATTAGAAAGCTGTTCTCTCAGAGTAAGAGCACTGAATTATTATCTAAAAGATTAATATAATCAGAGTTATTCAGTATTAACTCTGATATAATCTTTACTCTGAAGAGACTTGTCTCTCAAACGAAACATCTTCGCTCATCAAAATATTTTTCAGATATTTTCTGGCGATGTTTTCAAATATGGAAAAGTTGCCTTCTTGACCCAAATACAGAGTTTTTTCCAATGATGTTTGACAGACATTAAACCAAGAAAACTCGATGGCTTGCGAACATTTTCATTTTCATCGTTTGTACTGGACGAACCCGTTTCAAGTCACGAATTTTCTGCAGTATTACATGTAGGTAAGCCTTTTAACCATTTGAAAGTTGATGTTTAATAATTAAAACATGATTCAAAAGCCTTATATTCAGCTGAAATATAAATGGAAACTAGCGAGTAAACTAGTATAGGCTGCGTCGGTGTTTGATATAAACGATAGGTAATATAATGTTTGTAAAACACCGTAAAAAATGTTGACTTAACTTCACTGACGTTTCGAGCTTTAGCCCTTGTATCAGTAAAGTTAAGTCAATAGTTTTTTACGGTGTTTACAACTTTCATTATATTACCTATCGCTCAGCTGAAATAGTTCATTCTCTTGCAGAAGTGTTTTTGAAAACATGTTATTTTTGTAACACACCTCCCCTCCCTTAACAATCGTAACTCCTTCCCTACCCCACCCCCAACAAGCGATTTTTCTTTACACGTCACTAAATAAATATTAGCTTGACTATATACATAAATGACTTTATCGTAAAGACGAGACTATCTTCGCCATTTGGAAACCGATATTTTGCAAAGCCGACATTGATTTTTTTAGCCTGTTTAATCGGTAAAATTTTAAAACTAACACGAAAATCTTTCCATTTTTGTAAGCGACAATGTCTAGTTACGACAATCTCGGTGGTCGCTTACTACAATTTAACTGCATCGGTAGAAAATTTCTTCAATTTTATTTTTTTCCAAGTACTGTGGGGGCGTTTGGAATGGTTGTCAGTTGTAGAGGCCTATCTCCTTGTCAGTTTGTCAGCCCTGAGATTGTTTGCCCCCAGCACATGTTTCTTTATCTTTTTCTTTTTCCGACCTTAATGAAATCAAACAAACATGAGATTAATAGGGTTATCAGGAAGGCTGCTTGATTTATATCGTTTAAAGCTTATTATATGGGATTGCATTCATCTATTTCACTTGAATAATAGCTTTTCTTCATTTTTTTTTCTTTTTTCCTTTCTGTTTTCTTTTCAGCAGTTCCTATTCTTTTCTTTTTAAATTGGATATTCTTTTTCGCTCTTTTTCGGCTCTGTGTTCTTTTCAGCAGTTTCTACTGTTTTCTTTTTTAATTTTATATTCTTTTTCGCTCTCTTTTTTCTCTCTTCTATTGTCAGTTTTTCTTTCTCTTCGACTTTTTTCTTCATTTCTTTTTCTTTCTTTGTTTTCTTTTCAGCAGTTCCTATTCTTTTCTTTTTTAATTGGATATTCTTTTTCGTTCTCTTTCTTCTCTCTTCTATTGTCAGTTTTTCTTTCTCTTCCTTTTTCGGCTTCATTTCTTTAATATTCTTTTTCATTCTCTTTTTCTTTTCTCTCTTATTCAGTTTCTCTCTTCGGCTTTTTTTTTTCATTTCTTTTTTATTCCTTCTGTTTCCTTTTGAGCAGTTCCAAATCTTTTCTTTTTTAATTTGATATTCTTATACGCTCTTTTTTCTTCTCTGTCTTATTGTCAGTTCTTCTTTCTCTTCGACTTTTTTCCTTCATTTTTTTTCTTTCTTTTTTCCTTTCTTGTTTTTTTTTTTCAGCAGTTCCTATACTCTTTTCATTTTAAATCTGATATTTTTTCCTTTCCTTTATCATTACATTCCTTTCTTTTCCTTTCCGTTTTTATTATTTTCTGCTTTGTCTGTTCTTCTTTTTTTCGGTTGCTTTTGTTGAAGTTGATTTTTTTTTGTGTGATCTCCCACGATGGGAGAAAACACAGAGTAAAATAATAGAAAAAAAAAATTGATTTATGTGAGTTTATCCTTTCATCCTTTAATATGTTCTTCCTCTGTAGTGCATCCTTTCATTAATAGTAATGTTCAAAATAAACCAGCCATAACAGATAAAAGAACAGACAAAACACATGAGGTGTTTACCATTTGTACAGAAAAAAACGGTTGATTAAACCGAGACAAGAATGGTTGTAATGGAACAGTTCAAGCCAACTATGTACACCTCCTGTGAAATTCTGAGAAATTCCTTAATGGTTCAGATAATTCCAGTTGGTTCGTACCAACCGGAATGGCAAGGCAAGCCTGAAAGGTTGACCACTTTTTTCGGTTGGAAATACCTAAAAACTGACTGTTCCATTTGTTGTCCAACCGAAATTATCGTTTTTTTGTACAAATGGTAATCACCCATTGTATATTTGTTTAAAGTTAACACAGCGCAAAGCAATCATATTCATATTTTATTCGATCTTCGAATACTCAGTCAACATATCTTCATCTTTGTTTGTGCACCTTTTAAATCATACCATTAATCATATATATACACCTCAGCTGTGCTTTTTATCCATTCAGATTTCAGTGTAAATCGATATTGTTAC
Organism: Metridium senile; assembly: GCA_949775045.1. Taxonomy (NCBI): domain Eukaryota; kingdom Metazoa; phylum Cnidaria; class Anthozoa; order Actiniaria; family Metridiidae; genus Metridium; species Metridium senile. Next base: position 6,660,555 of record OX459101.1, on the reverse strand, counting down.
ACATGGCCGGAGTACCTACTCGTATTTTACTTTCTTGCCTTCATTTCTCATATCCAAAACAACTTATTCAAGTATCCAGTCATATGTATTTATAGCATGTTATCATTAGTTTGTTTCTATTTCTGATATTTTTATGTTTTTATTTTATTTTTATCTTATTTTGTTGAAACCTTTGGGTTTGTCTCTCTTGCACCCTTCACCTATTTTTTCTCCATTTTTCATTGTAAATTTTTTCTTGTGCGCATGTGGTAAATAAAAACCTTTGAACCTTTCGTATTTTTCTTCTCAATATCTAGTGTTTCATTGTTTTTATTTTTCCTTTTTTGTCTTTTTTCGTATTTTTCTAACAATATCTAGTGTTTGATCGATTTTATTTTTCCTTTTTTTTTATCTTATTTCGTATTTTTCTCGCAATATCTCGTGTTTAATCGCGTTTTTGTTTTTGTTTTGGATTTAGTTTGTTTTCTATGGTCTCTTGTTCAGCTATTCTCTCTTTCCTTTCGTTTCTTTATCCTTCCTTTTTTCTTTTCTTTTTCAATTGTTCCTCTTTTTTTTCCTTTCATTTTTTTCTCTGTACTCCTTATTTTCTTTCCTTTTCTTCCGTTTTCTTTTCTTCCCTTTCTTTTCTTTTCTTTTGTTCTTTTCTCTTTTTCTTTCACTTCTTATTCCTTTCTTATCCAGTTTTTCCTTTTACTTAATATCTTCCTTTCCTCCTCCTTCTACTTTCTCGTCTGTTTTCTTTGCCTCTTTCATCCTATTCTTGGCCCTACACATTTCCACGGCTTTAATTCCTTACAATTAATTCGCCCTTTCTTGATTGTCTTCCTCGTTATTACACACCGTAAGACCATTTTATCTCGTTACTTTTTTGTATTGAGTAATCAATCATAAAATAGTGTTTCTTAATTTTAAACATTTTCGAATAGTAATCCTAAGCAGGTAGTCAATCAATTTTATTTGCGTCGGTGACCATGCTCCTCCACAACTCGCCATCTAGTCTGCAAAACAGTCCCTACCTTAGCTTAACGCGAAAATTCCGAGGAAACGAGTTAACGCTCGATCGAGTGAAGCTTTGGCCGCGAGAGAATGAGCAGAGATGAAGGAGACCAAAACTTCTCTCGTTTTCGGATTTTCGAGTAAAAGTAGGGAACTATATTTTGCAATAATGGTGCACACCACAAAACGAAAATAAATAAAGAAATAATGAGTTATATTTTAATAAATCAATATTTTTGCTTATATTTATTAATTTATTATATATATTTTTTTTTCAAAAAGCCAACCTCTGCATTTTTAGTATTTTTTCCATTTTAAGTCCGTTGTTGAATACAAAATCAAATGAAAATTAATAAAAAATAAAAGTGAATTTTTTGGTGAAAATTTCACGAAAAATCGTTGAATTTCCTAGTGACTTTGTAATATTTTCCTTGATTTAATCATGTTTATTAGCTATCCAGATAAGCAATCGCAAGAAGAAAAAGCCTGATAAAAAATCGTTAAAACAACAGATCGCTTATAAAATTCGTTTGTTATTCATGAAAAGATCTTCTTTAGTTTTTTCTTGGAGTTTAGATTATTTCGTGATCCATACACAAGGCCTCACACCTGCAGGTTCCAAATTTTTAATTTTTTTATTCATTTCTTTATTCTAATAAATGGAAACACATCGATTACAGATACCATGAACACCACAGTGACTTTTCTAGATTCTTCGCTGGACGACTAATTACATTTGCTCACGTTGCAAGCCTTTCGTGAAAAAAAAACGAATTCATTTTCTCAAGTTAAATTCAAATTTGCACTTTGCACTTTGCGATGAATATATTTCAAGTGTGTTTTAGAGGCCAATACAAGTACTTTAAGAATTAAAACACAAATAAATATTCGCAAGAAATGAAATGATTAGACTTAATTGAAACATTAAAATGTTACAAAATTAAGTTTAGCTGTTCCGACACACTATACGTATAAACAAGTACTGAGTTAGATTATTTGGAGAAAACAAATACAACTAAAAAAAAGTATTTTTCTTACTTAAAATAAAATACCTTTTTAAAATATTTTTTTACTTCTCTTAAAAATACTATTTCGAAGAGGAAATTTTCTAAAGTGGGACTGAGAAAAATTATTCGTAAAGAGAAATCGTTGTCGAACATCACTCGTTTAGTCTAGCTAATTTTGTATTCCGACACTCCAACAAATATACAAGTATAGAATCAGATTACTTTGAGAAAACAAATATTTTTCTTACCAGCTTGAGCCGTCAGGGCTCGGTGCACGAGATATATGAATAGTTTCTTGGTCTTCATCTTCAGAGAAAATGGGTAAAAGACTCTGTCGAGGCGAGAGGAGGAAACTCTCTGGGGGGTACTTGACGAATGATAACTGTTTATCTCCTGCTGGTGATGTTACTAGGTAGGTTGTAGGGATTACAGGCAAACTTGACTGCCTTCTCAGTTTAAATCTAAATTTATCCGTCCAACTCCCATTTCCGACCCTACTTTGCTTCCTCAGGATTTTGCTTTTGTCCTGTTCACTTTGCGTATTCTCGCTCTTTGTATCCGCAGTTTGGATATTGTTTTCTTTGTCGGAAAGTTTGTTTGTGTCTTCTTTTTGCAATGTCGTCGACCTTGTCTGCAGTTTTCCCTTGAATGGTTCCATCACTTTTTGTGTAGCTTGTTGTTGCCGGCTTGTGATGATGGTTTGAGTGTGCGAGCGGATCTTAAAGTCTTGATTTCTGACGTTGTATGGTGGCGCTGGAATAATAATTGTGGTGGGCTGGAGCGTTGTCTTTTTGCCTGCATGGAATTGTTTTTGCTGCGACGTTTCGCCGTCGAAAGCATCTCCTTTGCGAAGGAGCGAGCCAGTACTGGAAGCACGCTGTAAAGTCGGTACCTTTGAGAGTTGCTTTTTGAGAGAAAACCCACATTTTGGGCATTTTGGTGTTTGGTTAACCACCTTCTCTGGAACCGTCGCGTTAGATAACTCTTTGAACGGTGTCACCTTGACTTGGTCTGTGTTCGTATAAAAGTTTTTTTCGTTTTCACTCCGGTTGAACGCTTGCGACACTTTGTGAAGAAGCCGTTGAAAACAAGATTTGTGGAACTCGGGTGCATAAACCATCGCTGTTTTAAAGTCCTGCACTAACGCATCTGCTAGAAGAAACTGTTTTTTTGCGCTGTGAACTCCTCGGTTGCTTCTTCCGTCTCTAATTTTTCCGGTATAATCCACGATTTCAGTGAAATAAAACTGTTCGGGCAGTGGATTCGGCATGAAATAGCTGGGTTCTCTTACTCCAATAACAGGTACACCATACGCTTTTGCTATCCCAAATTGATTCAAATAAAATGTATCATTGGCAGTGACTTTACTGAATATAAATACAAAAACATGACATCGGGTTATAGTATTATATAGCTCTGTCTTATCGAAGCTTGTGTCGATGTTGTCCACCACAGGATGAGTCCGTACCGAAAACAGCGAAGCCAAATTGCCTAATATCAAACATTTCGAGCTGATTTCTTCCACTCGGTTGCAATTGGAGAATTCCCCACAGATGTAGATTATTTTATCTGTCATTTTGAAGGATTTTCCTCGATAAATCCTTGGTCCAGTGAAGTTAAGCTAGAGTAGATATCTTTGTTTGCTTTCTTCTATTGCTGCGACGAAAGCCTTGTCACTTATGCTTCAAATGTCACTTAAATACGTTCAAGCCTTTCCAAAAACCCTTGGTCAACTCGGTACGGCTGTTGCTATCTGATAAAGGCCGTTGCGATGGGCTTCGCAGCGTTACCTTTTGGCTGGAAATAAATTGTAATTGACTTATTAATGGCATACTCAGTAGAGGCAGTATAATGTGAGATCGAAAACACTCTGTTTCCTTCGTGGTCGTTCACAAGTGCGAATTAAACGGACAGAAAATATTTGCGTGTTTTAGGCTCCAACAAGTTCTCGTTTTCTTCAAAAAATCGAAAATCCACTCGTATTTGAATCCGTTTGGCGCTTTTGTGTACGTTCAACGCCAATAGAAATTACAAATTCAATTTGTTCTTTAAACCAATAACAGAGCGAGTATTTTTCTAAAGCGCTTTTTTTATTTCAACTGGAATTGAACGTGGTTGTCACAAAGCTTCGCGAAAATGATAGAACATTTACATTTAAAAATCCTTCAAAAATTATACTGTAGTATCAGCCGGAGTTGAGACAAAACGTAAAAATTACAGTGAATATTAAGAATTATAAAAGTTAAAAGATTTACACAGATAAAACACCTGTTTCTGGTTTTGAAAATCGGATACTCTTCTGAAAGACTCGAAACTAAAATCCGCAAAGATACCATATACTTCAGTACATAAAAACTTACCTATGGTTTCGCAGTTGAAGTCGTTATAATGTGATAATGTCTTTCTGAGAGTTGTGGCTTTAAAGCCCAATGAAAATTGATTAATTTTCCAGGGAAATGATTTCAGCCTGAGGGCTGCATAAGCTGCGAGTTTGACAATCGTCCGACCGTGATCTGTTCGAATTCTGAGATCGCGAGATATCTGACACGGACGAAAAACAACGATTTTAGTCGCTGACTCCCGGGCTCTATATAGAAAGATGAGTTAAAATCTGTTTTGTTGATTTAAAGGCTATAGGACGCCCACATTCTCGATTCGCATTTGCATATCTCTCAGTCGCTGTGCCGCTCGCAGCTAGTAACTAAGTTTTGGTGAAAACTTGAAATTTGAGTACCAAAGTGCTAGTAAATTGTATTGCAAATTCGATTGATTTTTCGCTTAACTTTACATCAAATGTTACTCTTTTTAAGAGGACATTTTCTAAAGTGGGAGAAAAATGATTCATTAATAAAAAGCGTTGTTGAACATCACTCAGTTTAGTCTAGCTAATTTTGTATAATTTTCTGTGTATATATACTGTTGGAGATTGGACAGAATGACATTCAACTCATTTCAATTAGTATTGGCTGTGAAACAAACAGTCTGATATAGGTGCCATATCTATTGAAGGAAATAATTTAACATTTTTTTTTTCCAAAGGAAATATAAGAATAAATAAATAATTTTTTCGTGATTTTGGATAATGATACTTCGATCGTCGGTCGTGATTTCAATTTTGTACCAAAAAATGCCGAAAAAATTGAGAAAAATTGTTTCTCAATGGAAAATACTGTGAAAAGATCAGTGTTTGCGCATTATTTTGCGATGTCGCAACAATAAATGTCAAAATTGGGAGAAGCAGTCTGCGAAAATAATTTTCAAATTTAAAAAATCACTTTTTTCGTTTTCAAGTTAACCGATTTTATAAACATAATCTGGGCATTATACGTATATTCGGCGTAAATCATTTTCAAAATAGAAAACAATCTGTTTATGTTTCTGATTATTATTATAAATTAGACAATTTGAAAGAAATTTGGGTATTACTTTTGCTGCTAAATCCAAACTTTTCTTAAATTTGTACAACATTTTGATGTTGCTACTCTTATATTCAGCTTGATAAAACATTTAATGCTAGCAGAATCGACTTTCATTGGGTATCACAATTATAAATTGGACAATTTGAAAGAAATTTGGGTATTACTTTTGCTGCTAAATCCAAACTTTTCTGAAATTTGTACACCATTTTGATGTTTTACTCTTATATTCAGCTTGATAAAACATTTAATGCTAGCAGAGTCGACTTTCGTTGAGATTATATAATGATAAATTAGACAATTTGTAAGAAATTTGGGTATTACTTTTGCGTAGTGCTAAATCCAAACTTTTCTTAAATTTGTACAACATTTTGATGTTGCTACTCTTATATTCAGCTTGATAAAACATTAATGCTAGCAGAGTCGACTTTCGTTGCGATTATCATTATAAATTAGACACTGAATTTATAAGAAATTTAGGTATTACTTTTGCTGCTAAATCCAAACTTTTCTGAAATCTGTACACCATTTTGATGTTTTACTCCTATATTCAGCCGGTTTGATAAAACATTTAATGCTAGCAGAGTCGACTTTCGTTGCGATTATAATGATAAATTAGACAGTTTATAAGAAATTTCGGTATTACTTTTGCTGAGTGCTAAATCCAAACTTTTCTTAAATTTGTACAACATTTTGATGTTCAAGCCAGTTCTCTTATATTCAGTTTGATAAAACATTTAATGCTAGCAGAGTCGACTTTCGTTGCGATTATCATTATAACTGATTAGACAATTTATAAGAAATTTCGGTATTACTTTTGCTGAGTGCTAAATCCAAACTTTTTTAAAATTTGTACACCATTTTGATGTTGCTACTCTTATATTCAGCTTGATAAAACATTTAATGCTAGCAGAGTCGACTTTCGTTGCGATTATAATGATAAATTAGATTGTATAAGAAAAATTTCGGTATTACTATTGCTGCTAAATCCACATTTTTCTTAAATTTACACAACATTTTGATGTATTCAGTTTAATAAATCATTCAATGCCGAGTCGCTTTGACATTGCGAGAGATGAATCAGTCGAAGCGCACGTTCGGGTACTTTAGATTTGGAAACAGACAAGACAGCAAACATATTTACTTTTCCCAATAGTTATTTTGTTTATATACCCTTATTCCTATTTATTGGTATTATTATATTTTATCAACCAGTAGATGAGAGGAATGGCCCTTTTCTCACTAGAAATGGAAACAAGCGAGTAAACTAGTATAGGCTGCGTCGGTGTTTGATATAAACGATAGGTAATAGAATGAAATTTGTAACACCGTAAAAAATGTTGACTTAACTTTACTGACGTTTCGAGCTTCAGCCCTTCGTCGGAGCACGGAGCACTAGAGCACGGTCAAATCGTCCGAACATTTGTTCGTCTAATTCAGACGAATTCGACAAAATCAGACGATTTTTTCAACTCAAATTCAGTGCTCATTCCGTTTTCACGCCAGACGACTTCTCCGTCATATACTGGGACGATTTGTCCGTCTTCTATACTGTGAGAATGGCTGTTGTCGACGCTCCATTTTTCCATTTCATTTCTTCAACTGAAATGAAAAGGAAAAATGGGCGTAACTGAGAAGATTCGATTGATATAAAAATTTAAAATAATGAACAAAAATGTATAAAAAAACATGGTTGTTTTATATTGTGGAAAAAACCGTGCTTTTGTGACTTTTGATAGCTGAAATGCATATACAGGTTTTGTATTCATTATTATTAGCATCATTCTTATCATCGTGATTGTCGCCATCATCATCGTCATTATCATCATTTTCATCATCAGTATTATCATCATCAGCAATGTCATCATCATCATCATCGCCATCGTTATCATCAACATCATTATCATCAGTATTATCATCATCAGCAATGTCATCGCCATCATCATCATCATCGTTATCATCATCATCTTCAGTATCATCAGTATTATCATCATCAGCAATATCATCTCAATCATCACCATCGCTATCGTTCAGTATCATCATCAGTATCATCAGTATTATTATCATCAGCAATGTCATCGCCATCATCATCATCGCCATCATCATCATCGCCATCGTTATCATCAGTATCATCATCATCATCAGTATCATCAGCAATATCATCTCAATCATCACCATCGCCATCGTTATCATCATCATCATCAGTATCATCAGTATTATCATCATCAGCAATGTCATCGCCATCATCATCATCGCCATCATCATCATCGCCATCGTTATCATCATCATCATCAGTATCATCAGTATTATCATCATCAGCAAGGTCATCGTTACCATCATCATCTTCAGTATCATCAGTATTATCATCATCAGCAATATCATCTCAATCATCAACATCATTAGCATAAGATTATCAATTATCTTTACCATTATCATTTTTATTTTCCTTTTGACGATTCAAACAGGAAGTAAATTATAAATTACATATTATCTTTCAAACATTTTTTGTCAAACTGTCTTATCTTGAACTAGCTAGCTATTATCATTACACTGACTATTATTAACAATAAACACAATTGTTTCCACTCTATAAACACATGCCATTAAATAAATCAACGTGTTGCTATGGCGACAACGTCCCATAGGTCCTTAGGGTTGCTAAGCAACATATCAGGTTTACTGAAAATAAACCAATCTATATTTGTACGTTCGATTTTTCCTTCCGTGCTTAAAACCATTAAATATTTGAATTGCAGTTAGTGACAATATGTTTTTTATTTTGTTATGTAAATTGCCATTGGGTTATATTTATTTTTTGTCACTTACTTGAAAAGAAGCAGACCGCAATTCAATAAAACAATTTTTGCGTATGACCAACCATATTCTTAAATTGGTTGTGAATTTATGTAATGTAAAATATGTCGTTTCGTTTGAGTAACTTGTGTAGTCTAGCGTAAAACTTTTATCATTATCGTAATCACCGAAATAATAATAATAATAATGGTAATGATAATACTCCGTCGTCCTTATAATAGAAACATTTTTATAGCGCCATTTCCGGAAGCACAATGGTGATTCACAATAGTTTGAAGTAACATATGACAACATGATAAATCTCAAGTCTTTTAAGAGTTAGAATTAGTCCTATAAATATAAACTTAACTCGTATAAATAGAATACAGTAATATCAACTATTCACACTGAAAGTTTTAATTCATGAATAAGATGTATGATGTATGATATATAATATATAATGAACATGATGTAATATGGCATGACGCCATATTATGATTATCATCATCAACATCACCATCACTATATATCATTGCCATCATTATTATCACCAGCATCATTATTATAATCAGCATAATTATCAACTTCATCATCATCATCACCATCATCACATATATCATTGCCATCATCATTATCACCAGCATCATTATTATAATCAGCATCATTATCAACTTCATCATCACCATCATCACATATATCATTGCCATCATCATTATCATCACCAGCATCATTATTATAATCAGCATCATTATCAACTTCATCCTTGACCGTATGCCAATTGACTTTCAAAAATAAAAAGCTTATCTTAAAAAATAAGCACCACCATCTGAAAGAGCAAGCATAAATAAATATTTTTGGAAAGTTTTATATAAATATAATATATATTTGATATACATATAATTAACGTGAAGCTATTTGGAGTTAAAATGACAGAGATTTGAATGTGTTCAGAGAACTGCTTCCTTCAGTTACTAGCCTCGTTGTGGTGTTTTTGAAATTCTCATAACGGCTATATCATCATTGCAACGTTCGTCTCACTTCGATGCAAAGGCACTGCTACCTTTCAAGATGGTACAGGGAACTGAGAAGGGGAATAGGGACCGCTCATTATTTATGGGGGAGGGGGGTGGGTGATTAATTAGCAAAAACACCTTTTTAGGGGCCCCTCTACAATAAACGTATTTTTTTCAATGACCCCCCTTATCCTTATCCTTATTATTTTTCAGGCTTAGAAAAATTTCAAGTCCCCCCATTTTATCACCCAAACCAACCATATCACCGATACCTGCGATTATAAAATCTCGTACTCAGAGCCTGCGTTTCTCTAGGCCAGCGCCGAGTAATACAGGCTCTGGGTACAAGATTGGCGCCGATTCTAAAGCAAATTTGATTCATTCTCAAAAAATATGGATAGTTATCCTGAATATATAGATTGTCGGTATTAAAAAAAACATCTGTTTACAAATGTGATAGCTCAGCTGAAAAATTATCAATCAAAAGTGGTTACCCAGGGGGGTAGCCTTGGGCTGTAATTGTATCGCGGATTAAATATTGCTAAGTACAAGCGATTTGATGCATTTTTGTGAGAGATCAGATGTAAAATTGACACTGTTTGTGAAATATTGGTGGGTTCATTCTATAATAAATTTTTACGGAGAATTAATATCAAGAGAGGGCTTAATACTGAGTTTCACATAGCCAAATTAAAAATTAGGTACGAATAACCCTTCTGTGCAATGTGAGTAATTTACTTTAAGCCCCCTCTTTTTACATTCAATGTACTTTTTAATAAAAAATGTATCATGATCATCATTATTTCTATCTCATTATCAACGTTTTAATTATATGATTCCTTTTACTCCGACGAAGGGCTAAAGCTCGAAACGTCCGTAAAGTTAAGTCAACAACATCTTTTACGAATGAAAACTAGCGAGAAAACTAGTATAGGCTGCGCCGGGGGATGATATAAACGATAGGTAATATAATGAAATTAGTAACACCGTTTACTGCAACCTCGTTCCCAGGGCCCTCTCCCTTCGCTTTTGGGTGGGGCGGGAAGGGAGGGGGCACTGGGAACGAGGTTGCGTTTACTGACGTTTCGAGCTTGAGCCCTTCGTCGGAGTAAAAGAGTAAAGCTCGAAACGTCAGTAAAGTTAAGTCAACATTTTTTACGGTGCCTTACAAATTTCATTATATTCACCTATCGTTTATATCAAACACCGTCGCAGCCTATACTAGTTTACTCGCTAGTTTCCATTTATATTACCTATCGTTTATATTAAACACCGTCGCATCCTATACTAGTTTACTCGCTAGTTTCCATTTATGATACGGATTAATTTATAAAGTTATAATAGAATGAATAAACAATAAGATAGATAGATAAATGAGAAAATGAATTATGAAATATATCAACTAAAAAATGAACCAACCGACAAAAACAACCTCGTTCCCAAGCGAAGGGAGAGGGCCCTGGGAACGAGGTTGCGACAAACAAACAACAAAATGATTACATAATAAGTTTGAAGCAAGTTCATTGGTTTGTTTATTCTATAATACCACATCTACATAAAATGCTCGTTTCTGATTGGTTGATTGACTGTGAATTTTCTCTTAATCCGTGCAATTAATCAATTGCACGCGTCCTTCCCGGCGTGCTTTGCGGTTTGTGTTTATTTTTGCCTTTTTTCATCTGAGACTCGCATTTTATGTAAATGTGTTATTAATAGGAAATCCCACCTTAGTTCTCGAAGAATTAATTCTTCTCGAACGGTGTAATTTCCTATATTAATCGCCAAAGCATGAAAAAAAAAAAAAAAACGTTTCCGCAATTTATTAAAACTGATGAAAAGATAGATTTGCTTCAAAGTTTATCATTTAGTGTGACACCTTGTGTAGATTATAACCCACCTGTTTACGTTTCGAGGGAAGCAAAATAAAAATTGTGACGTCAATTAATCCGGAAAGCCACCTTAACACAGGAAGCTCAAAACACGAGAACCCCATCACAGGAAGCTAAAATATCGGGATTAACACTATTCAAATATAGACTATAAGGTCAATCTGCAACGAAAACTTGCCTGGCAGGATCGAAGGCTAATCAAAAGCTTCAATTGAAAACTGTCCAGATACGTGCCTGGCAGGATCGAAGGCCAATCAAAAGCTGCGCATTGAAAACTGTCCAGATACGTGCCTGGCAGGAACGAAGGCCAATCAAAAGTTGCGCATTGAAAACTGTCCAGATACGTGCCTGGCAGGAACGAAGGCCAATCAAAAGCTGCGCATTGAAAACTGTCCAGATACGTGCCTGGCAGGAACGAAAGCCAATCAAAAGCTGCGCATTGAAAACTGTCCAGATACGTGCCTGGCACGATCGAAGGCCAATCAAAAGCTGCGCGTTGAAAACTGTCCAGATACGTGCCTGGCAGGAACGAAGGCCAATCAAAAGCTGCGCCTTGAAAACTGTCCAGATACGTGCCTGGCAGGATCGAAGGCCAATCAAAAGCTGCGCATTGAAAACTGTCCAGATACGTGCCTGGCAGGAACGAAGGCCAATCAAAAGCTGCAGATTCAAAAAGATATGCTATGATCGAACGGGAGACAAATCTAAAGTTATCGGAATTCAGGGATTCATCCTTAAAATATTAAATTTTTTATCAACCAATACAAACTGAATAACTTAATATTCTATTGAAAATAAGTAATATGTTTTACCGACTGAGCTTTACCCTGGCCCCAGAGGTTTTCTTTTGTTTTTCCTGTGATTCTCTTAGCCGCGGTTATCGTCGCTAACCTCTGGGCCAGGTAACCAAACTTTCGACCTGCGAAACTTGTTTTTTTTTTTATTTGAACGTGGTGTAAAAAAGGTTAACTTATTTCTCTCCAACACTTAGCTTACAAATTTTTACACTAATTAAACCTGTACTTCTTTGTTAATATTTGTTTTGCTGGCTTAAACTACAAAACCAACAAAGCAACTTCATTCATGCAAAGACGAAACTATTGTCAGGCTTCTTTCCCAATTAAACTAATTTGCTTGACCACAAAATATTGCTAATCAGCACCTCCAACGGAATTGTTTCTCTTATACTTTCTTTCTAAATTCATTTGGCTTATAATTTGTGGAAAATTAAAATTCAGTTTTATCGATTTTATTAGATCGTGCCATATACAGTATTCAAATTTTCGCCAAAAATTCTATAAGTCAGTTGTTTATATAAAATGCAAATTAAAGCAGTGCGCTTAATTTAAGAAGGCATCAAGTTGAGGAGTATTTTGACTAAATGTGATGACTAAGAATAGACAAACACAAGGAAATACTTGAAATAATTTGAAAATTCCAAGAAATAATTAGCAGTTCTTTCAATGCGCGCGCTTGCCAAATTAAACTAGCGCTTCCATGGCAACGGTGCTATTGTTAGCTCAAGATTCACGAAGTTCACTCAAACTGCTTGGTCAAACAAAACGTTTAGCACTAGTTTGGTTGTAAATCTCTTTGTCAATAATAGCCAAACTCCAATTTGACTAGTGGATTAGCTATGAGTGTGTCTAGCAACGGGGATTTAGACTACAATGAAAATATTCGGAGAACAAGTGAAGGCTATGCTAGTGAACTCAATGAACGTTTCTTGCATGATTCCTCGTGTTACTCCCCAGAGGAACTCAATCTTGAGGTCACAAAGATGTCTGCTAAGAAAGCACAGGAATTATTCGTTACTGAGGATGACCGTAAAGTGTGGATTGAGTCAGTTAGGAGTTCTGTGGAACTGAGCTTGCAAAGTCAAGTTAGAGCCGTCTTAGGCACGCCGCCTGACGTAAAGAGAAAACGTCGTGAAAGAAAACAACAGGAAGACACTAACAACCCTAGTTATTTAAAAACCAACAATTTAAACTCTAAAGCACGTAATTATTCATTCTTGGGAGATTCAGACGATCGTTTCAAGTTTGAGAGAGATAAAATACGGCCAGGCAAAATACAACACGAATCGAGTCAACAGACACTAGTATCACAATCGACTTATCTCGATCCGTTATCAGATGACTTTAACAAAATCTTTAGTCCTTACACAAGAGCTGCTCTACAAAATGTCTCACATTTATCAAGTAATACAAATCGTAAACAACCTCCACAGCCGTTTAAAAGAGCGCCCGCTAGTCTATGGGTAGACTCGCAAGGAGTTGAACATGAGCTACCGGGGCCATTTTGGCCAAAGGATCATCTTCCTCTGTACTCTAACCAAAAACATTTAAAATCTGTGCCAAGTTTGCCAGAGCCTCTACATACCCCAGGTAAAAACAACGAAAGTTTTACACGTAATTTTTACACTGTGAAAGTTTTACACTTAAGATTATGGTTGTCTTTTTATATAAAATTCCTCATGACAAATGCGACTTGAATATTATACGTCTGATGTAGCTGTCAAAATAATGTGATATTTGCTTTCTATGAGTATATAACCCTTAAAATGATATTGAACTTAGGTAATTTTTGTGTTTACTTAGAAAACTTTAAGTTTAAATTATAGCAATATTTTTTCGCGACTAAGACTCTGTGTTTATTTATATTTCAAACTGTGTTGTGAATGAAAAGGTTTTGTGTTTCACAGTATTTCAGTGGGTCGATCGTTATTAGATCGTGTTAACGAGTCTTTTGTTCCTAACTCTCAAGCTTTTAAAATAATCCTTTTGAAAAAGAACTTTTCTTGAATATTTAAGAAAAGTTTTATATATTTATAAAAAATTATGTTTTTACTTAATTATAATATAATTTGTCATTAATAATATTATTTGTAAAAACTTTAGTTTAGTTTTTCTTATTATTGATTTTTTTCTCATTTGTAATTCACCATTAACATTTTTTCTTAAATGTTGTTAAATATTAATGAGAAAATGTGTTTTCCAATTTTGAATATGTTTTTTTTTTCTTCATTCAGTTTTTGCTTAATTTTTAAACCAGGACAAATGCAAATCTCAACTGGAGTGTCCAAAGTGTTGCTCAAACCTGGCACTAAAAAATTGCATGACCAATGCTCTAACCATTTTACCATGCTGCCAACGTTTAGGAAACAGCATATATTATATTGTCTAAATTAAAGTCCTTTTCCCAGTTCTCGTCGATCAACCTCAGCTTCGATAGCATTGTAATAGACTCTTTAGAATTTGACTACAGCCAATGTTTATTTAAGGAATGTACACATTATAAAACAATTAAAACACTTCAAACACAAATTCCATAGGCAGTAGTCAAATTCTGTAATAGATTCTTTAGAATTTGACTACAACCAATGTTTATTTTTAAAAAGAATGTACACATTATAAAACAACTTCCAGCACAATTTCCATGGGCAGTAGTCAAATTCTAAAGAATCTATTACACACTATAGGGCCTGAGGTTGATTGACAAGAACTGTGAAATTATCTATTGTACTATTTTGTACTTTATTTTTAAGGTACACAAGGAGTTGTTAAAGAAGAAAATCCAGACCTCTTTCCCAAACAATGGAAAGGATCTGCTGTTGTATATGATAGAAGTAATATAAAGGTAAATGATAATGAAGTGAACAAAAAGATAGACAAATTGAAACTAGCGAGTAAACTAGTATAGGCTGCGTCGGTGTTTGATATAAACAATAGTAATATAATGACATTTGTAACACTGTAAAAAATGTTGACTTAAATTTACTGACGTCGGAGTAAAAGAGTTAGACTAAGAAAGATACTGACTATAAATAAGAAGCAGGAAAAGTGATGAACCAATCAAAAGGCGATAGAAAATGTAGGAGGAGTTAAAGAACAATGGAAAAATTAATTGACGTCGGAGTAAAAGAGTTAGACTAAGAAAGATACTGACTATAAATAAGAAGCAGGAAAAGTGATGAACCAATCAAAAGGCGATAGAAAATGTAGGAGGAGTTAAAGAACAATGGAAAAATTAATTGAAAGCAAATCGTTCATTCATGCTGAAAGGTTGCTGTGTACCTAAGGAATAAATTACTAGTCACATTTCTTTTACGGTTATTGTTAGTTCCAGTAATACGACATAAACCAAAAGCTGTCATGTGATTAATGTTATGATAAGCAGAATTAAAATGGCGGGAGACTTGCTTTGTGTTGATTTTCGTGCCTATATCACGAACTTGATAAAAGATAGACAAATGTGCTTGATAGCCATCTCAATCCTTTACAACGCCTTTCATAATTACACAGTCATCACAATTAGACAACGTGTAAATGATGTTTTTTAACTGCCGTCAAAAGTACAATATCAAAGGGCACTGACTGATTACTTTTGATTGACGGCTGGTTATATCACCTTGTTCATGTTGGCATTTCAATATCTGTGGTTGCATATTTTTATAAATGGCACTGTAACTTTAATCAAACATCCTCAAATTTTAACTTATAGATCTAAATTTGAATGGATGTTCATGAAACAATAAATTCAAGTTGAGGCTGGAGTCGACAAATCTATACATTCATTGTATTTTATCCACTTCAGTTAAAATGAAATGTGAGCTGAGTTGTGTGCAATATAATAAACGTAGAGGTAGTGAGTGTGAGTGAGTCTCCCCGATTAGTAGGGCACACTGCATCTAGCTAGAAGATTGAGACGTTAAAAAAAGTTATGATAGTTATTATTGTTATTAGTCTCAACTTGAATCTAATGTTTATTATCAGTGAAGCTATAGCCTTACATGACTAGATTAAGTGAAAACATCCATTGAATTGTGAGAAATACAGAATGTTTGATAAAGGTTGTTCTTTACACAGCTTTGTCCTACTGCACCAACTGGATGTCTACCAAACCTAAAGTTTGAATCAAGATTTGAATGTGGAAATCTCCAGCAGTCAAAGCGAGTGTAAGTTTATTGGATTTTCTTTGCTCATATGAAATTCTAGTACCCTTTTTACCAATCTAGTTTTCTTTTTATCACTAGTGGACAATGTGAATATGACTTGATACTGACAACTGATCTCTACACCAAAAGACACACACAGTGGTAAGCAGATGATGATGATGATGATGATGATGATGATTATCCTTATTAATGTTAATTGAGATGACTGTGTTGGTGATGAGTGTACCAGTAACATGCTCTCTCTTCACCAGGTACTATTTTCAAGTGGAAAACATGGTGTCTGGAGTAACATACAAGTTTAATATTGTAAACCTCTTGAAAAAAGATAGTTTATACAACTACGGTATGGGAATATTCAATGTCTTATTTTACAATTGAAGGCTAGGGCAAATGGCTTCAACATTTGCTTCAATATTGGTTCGATTTTGGTGAACTCTGTAGAATGGTTATTGAACGATGTTGAATGTAGGGGGCAAATGGTTTCAACAATGTTGATATGGGGTGGCAAACGGCTTCAACATTGCCATTCAACAAAATTGAGAGGATGTTGAAGCAAATGTTGAAGCCGTTTGCCTGGGCCTTAAGGTGAATGTTATGGAACAATAACTGAGACAAAGTCGAGGTCATTATTCACCAATATTCAATGAGCCTGAGGAAATAATTACTTTAGTATAGATA
This sequence comes from Metridium senile, assembly GCA_949775045.1. Lineage (NCBI taxonomy): Eukaryota > Metazoa > Cnidaria > Anthozoa > Actiniaria > Metridiidae > Metridium > Metridium senile. The sequence continues at coordinate 6,643,806 of OX459101.1, read as the reverse complement.
CACTGATTGTTTCAGAAAAGATAAAAAATAGCCAGCCACTTTGGAACAGAAAATAATCACTTAGAAAGAATTGTGTATGAGTGTGAAATGTTTAGTCCTGTGACAGTGCGTGTACTTCTTGCTACAACTGTGATGGTTCTAGAATTTTTTGTGTCTTGACCCCATTGTGCTGTGAGCTTTTCATATTCATACAAAATCTAGGTGATTATTGCAAAATATCAAAAGTTCTTGAAACAATCATTGTTTATGATTTTACACACGTATCAGAAATACCGCATGCAATCTTGAAAACAATACCATTACCATAAATGATATTGTAGGTGAGAAGTAACAAAAGACTTTGATTAGCGGGCAAGATTTTTTTTTGTAACGGGTTGAGATTTCAACAGAACAATAGGCATATCTTTGACACACAATCACCTGTGTGTTTCCACTAAACAGTATTCTCATCTGTGTTTAGGTATGAAGCCACTATTATACTCACAGAAACTAGCAGAGAATGACAACATGGGCTGGAGAAGAGCAGGTCACAGTATAAGCTATACAAGAAACATCTCACCTAAATACAACCCTCTACTGGCTAAAGAACAAGCATACTATATACTGAGCTTTCAAATGGTAAGGACAGCACATGGAGTAGACCTCTTTACCTTCCTTGTTTGTTGTCCCATTTCAGATCACATGATGCTACCCTTGGGAATTGTTTCTTTCACATGTAAATGATATAACACATTCATCATAAATGAACAATTCTCAAGGGAATGACACATGGTCTGAAATGGGCAATTTGCATATGAAGGTAAAGAGGTCTGTTCACATAGCACTGCAAAAACCACTGAGTAGTGGTCACTCAAATATACTAGTGATAGAATGATTTCAAGTGACATACCATGAAGTATCCCACAAGTCACTTGTATTTTCTAGTATACACAAAAGCATTTAGGGAGGGTCCTGAAGGGGAAGGTCCGAATCCCATTTCCCAGTTTATATTTGGACCAAATCCCAGTCAAAAATCCCATAATCCCATCAGTTTTGCTCAAGTGTTCAATCCCATTCCCATTTTCTATTTTTTCTATTTGTAAATCCCAGTCCCAGTGCATCCAATCCCATTTTCCCAGTGAAAAATAAAACAAATCCCAGCTCCATTTTACCCCTTCAGGACCCTCTTTAGGAGAGGCTATTGAGCCCACCTGATGAGCTTTGCTCTTGGGGCAAACTAGAGAATATATTAGTCTAAATAAACAAAAAGAAAATACAAGTGCATGACGAGTCGGGTATTCACGTTATGTTACAAGAAAACATTGTATAGCTATTTCATCCCACAAAATATACAATAAAGAGAACCTGTAGAGTCTCATGGGAGGAGGCACTTGAATAACGCTGAATATACAACGGCTTTCAAGCATTTTGATTGGCTGCGTATATACCGTATGCAATCTTGAAAACAATGCCATTACAATATATGGTATTGTAGGTGAGAAGTAACAAAAGACTTTGATAAGCACGCGACATTTTTTTTAACAGGTTGAGATATCAACAGAACAATAGGCATATCTTTAATACGGTATTTTATATGGGTTTTTTATTGATAATCATTTGAAATTCAACCAGCATGTGAACAATGTCTGTAAAAATGCATCGTATGCAATTAAAAACATTGGAAAAATAAGAAAATATATCTCAAATAAGGACTGCGAGAGACTGATACATGCGTTTATCACCAATAAGCTTGACTCTTGTAACGCAATACTCTATGGCTTACCAGACACTACGATCAACAAACTTCAAAGAATACAAAACACTGCAGCACGATTGTTAACAAGAACCAAGAAATCAGAGCACATTACACCTATTTTACAAAAACTTCACTGGTTACCCGTCAAAGAACGGATCGTCTTCAAAATCATGTTACTAACTTATAAATCACTACGAGGACAAGCACCAGTTTATATTTCTGAGCTACTTACAAAATACAACCCTACACGTAAACTCAGATCATCTACTGCCAATCTTCTAACTGTTCCTACATCTAGACTTAAAAACTATGGAGACCGCGCCTTTTCAGTATGCGCACCAAAACTCTGGAACAGCACTCCAGAATATGTTAGAAAAAGCGAAACACTTGAACAATTTAAGTCAAATTTAAAAACATTTCTATTCAAAACAGTTTTTAAGGATCATTAATATATATATATATTTTTTATCATATTTTACACATATTATATATTTATTTATTAACTATTTTATTCTACCTTGTAATCATATATGTATATATTTCTAAATAATAATTAATTTATATATTTATCTATTTTTTTTAACATATTTAAATTATTTTTAAACGTATTTGTAAGAGTTTCGAGACTTTGTATGAAACTCTTAATAAAGTTATTATTATTATTATAAATATGAGTAAGAAAAAAACAGACATTCTCACGATTGAATTGTGTTCATTTTTGTCCATTTTTGTCTATTATAGAAACTTATATCGTTTATTATAGATTATTTAAACTCCTCAAATTTATAAGCAGCAAGGATGGCACAGTTGGTTAGTGCGCGGCGTTCTGTGCGAGAGGTCCCGAGTTCGATTCCCAGTGACCTCGCATCCTTGTTTCAACTTCTCTTTTTTTTCTGTGTAGCTTTAGGTAGCTTTGTAAAATACCCGTAAAAGAGAGAGAAGGATGGAGAGAGGGAAGGATGGAGAGAGGGAAGGATGGAGAGAGGGAAGTAAAATGAGCGCACCGTCGGCTCTCTGGAAGTATTAAGCCTCGGCTGAAGGGAGTTCCCACGTAAAATACTATTCTTTACTTTACTTTATAAAATACTTTTTTAATGAAAATATTGTTATTACCTTATTAGGAGTTTGCACACTCCAGTGACGTATGCTACTTGGCTCACTGCTATCCATACTCGTATTCGGACCTAGAGCTTTACTTGAGAACATTGGTTGATAGTCCAACAACGTCACAACACGTTAGAAAAGAGGTATGTACACGTAGAACTTTAGCCTGCGTAGCAAGCGTTTCTTTTTTGGGAACTAGTTGTTTTGGGTTGTTTTGGGATAGCTGTGTTACCGATATGGCCGCGCAAAACCTCAGACGAGTGCAAAAAATCATTTAAACTTGGGGGAAGGGGGAGGGAGGGTTTCCTCTGCTCTTCTCCCTCCCCTCCCTACACTCGATTTTTTGCTCAGAGCAGTCAGGTCTCAAACTCAAGCCTCGAAGAGAGGGACTGCTCTTATTATGGTAAATAAATAAAAATAAATAAATGAATCAGGAACCAGACGGATTTCCTTTGATAGAAAGCACCCCTAAACTGGGACTGGACTATGCCTTAGAACGTCAAGATAATCTTTCTACTAATTCCCATTCAGGTTCTTTGCAAGACACGTGCAGGAAACAGCTGCCATGTCCTGACGGTTACTTCATCAAAAGGTAAATGACGTCATAATGTATGGCCTTAAATCAACTCCTGTGACGTCATAATTGTTAAAAGTTATGTGAACTTAAAGTGCTGACGTCACTGAATGTTTGATGTCATTTAAGAAGTGTACTCATGGTGATGTCAATGTGGTCATGGTAAATTAAATGTTAGGTAATAAACTGAAATTTGTTACCCGTAAAAAATGTTGACTTAACTTTACTGGCATTCGAGTTTTAGCCCTTTTTACGTTTTTTACGGTATTACCAATTTCATTTTATTACCTATCGTTTATACACCTATTTCAAAAATCGTTGTCGCAGCCGAAGCTACAGACCACACTCTGAAGCCTGCAAAGGTTGTCGGTAATATGAACTGAATGTGTGATTTATTACGCGCTTTTTAAGAAATATTTGTTTCATAATCTACCACTACAAAAATGTGTTATGTTCATATAACACAAACACGTACAATCAAAATATTTTATGAATAAATCGATAACAAGAGTAGAAATACCAGCATCCTTTGCAGGCTTGAGAGTGTGGACTGTAGCGACAACGATTTTTGAAATAGGTGTATATTAAACAACAACACAGCCTATACTAGTTTACTCGCTAGTTTCCATTTGTAATTAATATGTGTTGATGTCTGTAGTTGCCGATAATAAGAAACTGGGCGTGGTCATCAGTGCACGTGTTCATCCTGGAGAGACTAATGCCAGCTGGATGATGAAAGGAGTTATGGACTACTTGACTAGTAATGACCCTGTAGCTGAGGTAAATCAATGATTACATTGTTATCATTAGCATCATCATTAGTGGCATTATCGTCATCATTATAACCATCATTTTTATCATCATTATAACCATAATTTTTATCATCACTATAACCATCATTTTTATCATCACTATAACCATCATTTTTATCATCATTATAACCATCATTTTTATCATCATTATAACCATTATTTTTATCATCACTATAACCACCATTTTTATCATCATCATTTTAGGGCCCTATCATCATCGTCATCATTGTCATCATCAATGCTATACCATCATAATCATCTTCATCATTGTTATCATTATCATTATCATAATATTACTATCATTATCATCATCATAATATCGTAAACATGATGATCGTCAATATCATCATAATCATTGTCATTATTATTATTATCATCAACAACATCATCAATACTATTATCACCATCATCTTCATAACCATCGACATCGTCGTTATCTTTATGCTGTTATTTACCTTTTACCACTTTCTGTTTTATTTACGATCACTCTCATTTGTTACACATTCCCAGACCGCCAATAATTGACATGTGTTAATAATCTCTATTTGCAGAGTCTGCGCCAAAAGTTTGTGTTCAAGATAGTACCCATGTTGAATCCTGATGGGGTTGTTGTTGGTAACTACCGTACCAACCTTGCAGCTAAGGACCTTAATAGAACTTTTAAAGAACCAGACAAGGTAACGCATTCTCCAATGACTCTGCAACTTCCTCAGGAAATTAATTACAAATAGGCCTCTTTTTGATGAAGGAGCATTGTATGCGAATTTGCGCGTTAAAAACTGAATATTATTGCATGACGAGGCTAAACACGGCTGCAGGGGAGGCCTACCTTTTTATTTATCTCTTAAACTTCGTATGCAAATTTCCCATTTTCAACAACGCATTCTCTTAAGCAATATTTACTCCCCATAACAAGCTCGTATATTGTTTTGAATGGAATGCTCTAAGGATAAAACAACTAATTATTATTTATTTTATTTGAAGCTATATTACATGTCCCAAAATGCATTTCGGTCTTGCACTGCACCATTGAGTATTCAGTATTCTGCGTTTTTTGAAATAGCTGTATAGAGTGTCTTTGGTCCGATGCCCATCTAGGGTACAGATGTATTTTTTTTTCTATTTATGTATTGTTCTCTATGTCGCAGAATAATTTCCCTACCGTTTGGCACACCAAGTCAATGTTGGAATCGTTCAAAGAAAACCATCAAGTTATCATATATTGTGATCTTCACGGCCATAGTCGCAAGCCCAATGTATTCATGTATGGATGTACCGCTGACCCTAGTATGGGCTCAGTCTCGAACTTTCTAGAAGAACGACTGTTTCCTTGGATGATGTCACAGAAGGTACGTAGTGTTATCATTATTATTATCACTGTTATTATTATCACTATCATCATTATTATAATTACTATCATTTTTATTATTATCATCATTATAATCACTTTTATTTTTACATTATAATCATTATTATGATTTTATCATCATTGTTATCATTATCATCGTTATCATCATTATCATCATTTTTATCATGATTTTTTATGATCGTTATCATCATTATTATCATCGTTTTTATCATTTTTATCGTCATCGTCATCATCTTTGTCGTCATTTTTATCATCATCATAGTTATAATCATTACTCTCGTCATCATTATTGTCGTTTCATCATTTTTATCATCGTCATCGTCATCATCATTGTTTGTCATCATTATCATCATTGTCAGGTTGTCATTATTATAGTCAGTGTATCATTATCATCACCATCGCCATCAGCTGGAGGGCCACAAGTTTATTAGTATGTACACTATTGAGTGATAAATAAAGTTATTATTATTACTGTGACTGTAATTTTTACTCTCGCTACATATCTAAAGGTTTCTTTCCGTTTTATCTGTCAGGCACCGGATAAGTTCTCATTTCAAGGCTGTAAGTTCCTTGTTCGTAAGTGTAAAGAATCGACAGCACGTGTGGTCATGTGGAAACAGCTGGGTATTATGAATAGCTTTACTATGGAGGCCACGTTCTGTGGAGCGAACTTTGGAGACATGTAAGTATAATGAATGAATCCCGGGGGAACACCCTTATAAAAGGGGGCGGGGGTCCTCGTCGTAAATTCTGAAAATGACCCCTAAAAGGGACCTGTATTTTGAGATGATGGGCGTGGCAGTGATGAAATATCACCCCTTAGAGGAACCGGAAAAAGGATTGGAAGAAAAAGAAAAAAAGCATTGTTATCACCCTAAGCGGGACCATAACACTGATTTCAAACCCTAAAGGGACGACGAGGACCCCCGCCCCCTTTTATAAGGGGCCGGTTGTACGAAGTGTGGATAAAGCTATCCGCGTATAAAAGTTATCCACTGCATAGTTTTTTAATAGATTTTATAAGGATTTATCCGGTGGATAGCGCTATTCACCCTTCGTACAACCGGCCCCAGACGGGGAGTGATGGTGTAAAATATACTTTTCTCTCTATATATTGATTTAGTGGTACTTTTATTGATGCGAATTGGCTAAATTTCTTTCCTATCAAATCCTTTTTACGTCAAATCTTGTGTGATGTCAGTTATAGTATCGAAGGCTTTGTGACGTCATAACTATGTAGTATCAAAACCTTGTGACGTCGTAATTATATAGTATCGAACACCTTGTGACGTTGTAATTATATAATATCGAACACCTTGTGACGTCATTTTCCAATATCGAGGCCTTTGTGACGCCGTTTTTGTATAGTATCGAAGCCTTTTTGACGTCATTATTGTATAGTATCATTGCCTTTATGACATCATTGTACAATATCTAAACTGTTGTGACGTCATTCTTAAATATAATTTTTTGATACTTCACTCCATTATATTATATATATTTTTTACTTTTATCAGGGAGAAGGGAAGACATTTCAATACACACGACTTTGAAGACATGGGTAGACATTTCTGTGAAGTGTTGATGGAGTACTCAGAAGTCAAGAACGCAAACAGGTTAGATATAATATATCTTTAGAATAGAACCAAACGATAAAACTCTGGAACGATGCCATCTTGGAACTGTTGGCGATGCGACAAAAATGATTCTGATTGGCTTATACTAGCAGAAAATGCGCGCGCGAAATCACCTGAATGTGAAGTCTCTGATTTTTAGTGTTTGTGTTTCTTTAAAAAACAATCCATGCTGTTTTATTCATTTACTCGATTCTTTCTAGGAACGAAATGACTCAAGCATTTGTGGAACTGGCTTGTAAGATGACTCGTGACATCCTACGCCAAACTCTTGGTAGTGTTAGACGACTGAACGACGGCAACATCGCAAACAAACCACTAACCTGCAGTAAATCAAACGAGAACAAACAAAACGCCAATCAAATAGAGCAAGGCAAGGTACAATTCATGCACTCGTCTAAACAAGGAATAAAGATAGCTCCAACAGTGAAGGATGTCAACTTAGTAGACGTCAATGTTCAACGGTCTAGTGGAAGTAGAAATAACAGCCAAGTAGCCAAGAATGGTAGTGGTGACTACGACGTAGCTGTGAAAAGCATCCACGTTGATTCTTTTAACGACTGTATCAAGATACTTGAAGGACTTAGATTGACGCAGTGCTACGAGGAATCAGAGTAAGTAAACCAAGTACGCATGCTCCAGGGGCGGATCTAGGGGGCGTCCCTAGTGGCACGGGGCACCACCCTAATGCCGCATTTACCCCTATTTTATCTAAGACATTTAGGGACCGGACACCCCTAACACCTTTAGAACAATTCATTTGGGATACCCCCTGACAAATTTCTGGATCCACCCCTGTAATCTGTATATAATTCATAGATCCACAATTTGCTTGAGTGAACATGCTACAATTGCACAGTATTCCCACTGGAATATAGAATGTCCGACAAACATCGTATTTTCAGAAAGATTTACCGCATTAACTTTGTTTTCCTAACGTACTTTTAGAATACATCACTTCCAAGACAGACGTAATTACCTCACGCAATTTGCACTTACAGAAATTGTTATTTGTTCTTCAGTTCTAGTGATTCTGACAGCGAACCAGAAGCTGCTGATGGAAGTTTGAAGAAAGGAAATGTAAGGATGATAGCGATGATGATGATGTTATGTTGGTGATATTGATGGCGATGATGGTGGTGGTAATATTGATGATGATGACAGTGGTAAAAATGATGATAATGGTGGTGTTGATAATAATATTGATGAGCGGATGATGATGATTATCACAAAAGTAGTACAGTGGAACCCCGCCTTACGGCCACCCGCTTAATACGGCCACCCCGTTATTGCGGCCAGTTTTTTTTAAAAAGGTCCCGACGAAATGCATGCCCATACATTTTCTATAAAATTTACCCGCTTAATACGGCCACCCCGTTAATACGGCCACTTTTGGCTGCCCCTTCAGTGGCCGGATTAACGGGGTTCCACTGTAATAATAATGATGGTGATGATGGTTATAATGATGTCGATAATAGTGTCGATAATTGAGACTATTAGTGAATGATGTCGATAATGATGACAATGATGATTCATCAAGACAAAAATGATTATAACGACGAGGATGATGACAATCGTGATTGTGACGATGATATTGATTTATTATAACTAACTATCTCATGAATTCCAGGAAACAAAAAGAAGAAAGAAAAAGAAGAGAAGAAAACAGAATTGGTGGGAAACGTTATCGGTAAGATTTACCTCCATCACTAGAAGCTTGAATAGATGGATAGGTAGATAGGATATCACTAGAAGCTTGAATAGATAGATGGATAGGTAGATAGGAGATACCAAATATTATTCGTTTGTCTCATGAATGTCCCAGGTTGTTATTTATTAGTGTAGGGGGGAAGCTATATAGGGGGTGGTTACTAATTGTATGCTGTTTTATAGTGGTTTGGTAAAAACTGTAAAGAAATATAAGGGGGTTATGATAATTTTGTCAACCAGAAAGGGGAGGGTTGGGTAATATTTGAAAAAGACAACCCCTTTGTACACTTAAAAGCCCCCTTAAGACAGCAACGTTGGGCTGATACTGCTAGTCTCCGGCCATCAGATGTAAGAGTAGATTGGATAAAACAGACCGTATATGCGACCTACGACCTATATAATCTCCAGTGGAACCCCGTTAATCCGGCCACTGAAGGGGTAGCCAAAAGTGGCCGTATTAACGGGGTGGCCGTATTAAGCAGGTAAGTTTTATAGAAAATATATGGGCATGCATTTCGTCGGGACCTAAAAAGCTGGCCGCAATATCGCCGGGGTGGCTGTATTAAGGGGGTGGCCGTAAGGCGGGGTTCCACTGTATATGCCTTCGCTTAATGAAGATTAGCAGTAGGACATGAAACATTGCGTTTCAAATGACTTTTGTTTCACAAATAATTATACTATCATTTGTTAATTTGATTTAGAAAACAGCTCAAGAAGCCAACAAAGACAATCAAAATGCTGAAGAAGAACAAGCCAAACCAGAGGAGGTAAAGATAATTCCTGTTTGATAGTAATGGTGATGGATAATGAGTATGTGATGATGATTATGGTGAAAATGATGATGATTATAATGATTATATATGATGATAGTGATTATGATGCTGGTACGATGATGATGATACGCATGAATATGATGATGATGACAAGCATGAATATGACGATGATATAATGACTATATGATGATAATAATGATGATGATGATGGTGATGATGATAATGATGATAATAATGATGATGATGATGATAATGATGATGATAATGATGATAATAATGATGATGATGATGATGATAATGATGATAATGATGATGATAATGATGATGATAATGGCGATGATGATGATAATTCTGGTGTTTATGATGTTTATGATGACTATGGCAATGCTATTATGATAATATTAATAATGGTGACGATAATGATTCTTCCAACATAACATAAAAATGCTTACTGAGCTGCATTCTTGGGAAAACATTCTTATTAATCCAATCGGTTTATAAGCAAATAAAACAATATCAATAAAACTTAACAGTGTTAGAAATACACGATAAGTTTATCAGTAAACATTCAATAATAATAAATGCACGAGGAGCATAACATTGCATGCTTGTTTACAGAAGGTTGTCACAGAAAACGGCTACGCACAGCAAACTAAACTTCTACAGAAACGAAATGTAATGTATTTTAAAAAGCAATTAACCATCCTAATCCTGATAACAATAAAATACTAAACTAATTGAGTTATAAATTGCCATTCACAGTTTCTACAAAAACAATTGAGTAGGTAGTGGTTACTCATATAACTAAGTAAATCGAGGCATCCACAGTTACTCGCTGCAAAAACAACTGAGTAGTGGTTACCCATAAAATCGATGCATCCACAGTTACTCACTGCAAAAACAACTGAGTAGTGGTTACTCAAATATTTAAGTAAATCGATGCAACCACAGTTACTCACTGCAAAAACAACTGAGTAGTGGTTACCCATAAAATCGATGCAACCACAGTTACTCACTGCAAAAACAACTGAGTAGTGGTTACTCAAATAACTAAGTAAATCGATGCATCCACAGTTACTCACTGCAAAAACAACCCAATGGCAACCCAATGATAAATTACGATTAAATCGTTACAAACTAAAATATAACAGCATGCAGGTATTGCCGCAGATTTTAAAATGAATTTGTTCTAGTTAAGACTTGTTTACACTAGCAATTTTGTCGCGCGATTTCATAGTAATCTTGCAATCTGATTGGCTGATTACTATGAAGTCGCGCGATAAAATCGCCAGTGTAAACAGGGCTTTAGAGATCATCAAACATCCTAATACCATCCTAATACCATCCTTCTACTTGTTTCATATTTAGCGTAAAATCAAGAACAGTTTTGCTAAATTTGTCAATCCTTACGCCAACCGCTTCAACAATGGGATCCCTGTTTACTCGCAAGAAAGAATACGAGAACGAGCCAAAAAGGTACATAATAGACCTCTTTACCTTCCTTGTTTGTTGTCCCATTTCAGACCACGTGATGATACCCTCGAGAATTGTTTCTTTCATATGTAAATGTATAACACGTTCATCATAAAAGAACAATTCTCAAAAGAATGACACGTGGTCTGAAATGGGCAATTGCATACAGAGGTAAAGAAGTCTATTGTTGCATGCATCCCACAACATTTGCAAAGCACTCTGGGAGCTGTAGCCCGCAAATATCTGAGGGCTATTAGCATTTAATAACATTTTATATTTCCATTGCTAAAATGTTTGCATTAACCTATTCGTGGGTTTATTTTGATATAATTGTTAATTATAAGCCACAATCCGGCATGCAAAATAAAATGTGCCATGGTAATCTGCAAACTCTTCTCTACTCTAATCTCTTATTTACCAGGTGCAATGATGATTTTTCGTTATTGAAATTTGCATGACAATCCACCTCTGATCACCATTGTTAAGGGGGGTGGGGTTCATTTATTTTGCAAACGATCATATGCCAAATAAACTATGCCATAGCGATTGCAGTCAAAGAGTCACCGAGGGTGAGCCAGTCACCGATGGCGGCTAATACAGGTTGATGAGTATAGTGTGGGGCGACGGGACCTACCAACTATACTATTTGACTAAATGCACTCTTATATATTCGTCTTATTTTAGAAAGAGATGGAGAAAGAAGCAGAAGAGAAAGAAAAAGCTGAAGTACAGGTAACTAATGTTTAATATCGTAGAAGTCTAGCTAGGATTCGTGACGAACTTTTCCTATTTTGAATCCTGTCTTTCAAACCTTGGTCGAAGTCGACAACATCCCATTTTGTCCTTCTTGCACTAGAGGCACTCACTGACATCGTCTCGACAGACAAATCATTCGTAACTTCGTTCGTCTATTTGTGAATTCAATAAAACGAGATTTTCGTCTCAAATTGTCTTCGTCCCGTTTTGACACCAGACAACTTGTCCGTCATAAGATGATTAGTCCGTCTAGATGATTCGTCCCTCCAAACAATTTGTCCTTCATAAGACGATTTGTCCCTCCAAACAATTGGTCCGTCATAAGACGATTTGTCCGTCCAAACAATTTGTCCTTCATAAGACGATTTGTCCGTCATCAGACGATTTGTCCGTCATAAGACGATAAGTCTGTCCAAACAATTTGTCCGTCATAAGACGATTTGTCCAAACAATTTGTCCGTCATAAGACGATTTGTCCGTCATTCGACGGTAAGTTTGTCCAAACAATTTGTCCGTCATAAGACGATTTGTCCGTCCACTGAACAATTTGTCCGTCTTTAAACGGTTATTCTCTTTCTACCAACAGGCAAATGGCGATATCTCTTCTAGCAGCGAATCAGTTATTGCCTTTACTGACAACACCGAGCTTAACTTCGTGACGGCACAACGAAGGTTGACCTACTACATGATGAACCGACCAAAACCGACTAGCTATGTTCGTTCGTTGTCACATCCCAACATGACAGTCGTCCCAAATCGGAAAGAAACCATGGTTTCTCCATCGTTTAAAATGGATCACTTAGATGGCGGAGGGTATGGGTTTGCGATTAAATTCCCAGCCAGTGAGCAAGGACGAGGAGAGAGTTTAAAGCGACATCAAAGGTAACAGTTAGTTTTTAGTTGGTTTGGTGTCGGTATTTCGAATACTTTAATCGTACGGTTTTAATTGTTAGTATTATCGTTATTAAATCATCATCATAATAATAATAATAATAGTAAGTTCTTATTAAACGTATTATACGGCGTCTCAATCATCATCATCATTAAAAAGTATTATCATTATTCATTATCATCATCATTAACATCGTAAATATTGACATACTACGATTTTTTATTATCATTATTGTAAGTATTATTATTATTCATCATCATCATCATTAACATCGTAAATATTGATATACTACGATTTTTTATTATCATTATTGTAAGTATTATTATTATTCATCATCATCATCATTAACATCGTAAATATTGATATACTACGATTTTTTATTATCATTATTGTAAGTATTATTATTATTCATCATCACCGTAATTTAATATACTACGATTTTATGATTTATCATCTTCGTATAACGTTAGTCATCATTATTATTACAGCGCGACGCGCAAAAGTATGACCACTTTTAATATATTCGCATACTTCTATGCACGGACTTTATGCTGCGAAACGAGTTTTTACACGCCTTATTCGGTAAAATCAGACAACTTTACATCAAATGTGTCTGTTTAAAGTACAAACTCCCGTGCATTGAAGTATACGAATACATTAAATGTGGTCATACTTTTGCACGTCGCGCTGTAATATACTCAGATTTTTGCTAGTATTATCGTTATCATCAACGTCATTATTATCGTAATCATTAATTTACTATAAGCAACACCACATTACATTACTACATATTATCATCATATATCGTTATTATTGTAAATAATTCTAAAGGTTATATTATCACCATTTAAATTATTATTTCAGGCACGTTAGAGCAGCCTCACTGCAAAGCTTTGAGGAAGCGAGGAGCGTAAACGGCTCACCCTCATTCATCGAGGTTGATTCCCCTGACTTTGTTCCCCTTACGAAGGGCGTGGTCGAACAGAGGACAAGAAACGTACACAAGTCTGAACGCAATAGGGACAACGCTTCTTATCGCGATTACACAAGGAGTGATGGTAATTCTATCAGAGACTTAGAAACAATGCTTCGTCTGGTACACCACAATGGAGAGAAACAGTTCGACTTGGATGCTAACTACAAAGAGGACTTGCAGGCAGAGTTTGACAAGTTAAATATCCGCAGACGACGGCATCAAAAACGTCTACTAAGAACACCTACTAATAACACTGATAGAGAACCTTCAGTTAATAACCGATCAACTGTCGATCTTAGAATGCCCTTCTATCCATCCTACGAGGATTGCGTCATGGATGAGAAGTGGAGTAGGACTGAGCAGGAGAGTTCGGGACCAAGGTTCGAGCCTTCAGCACCTATTCCTTCCTACTCGGCTGTAGGTTTTTCAAGTCCTACTTCTTTGAAAAGACATACTTACAAATAATGAAAATAACTCTAGCTAGAAATGTTAATATAAAATATTATGAATATCTACTAAAAATAATTGATATCTATTTATTGTACTGTATTCTAAACTGAAATGCAACACAAATTCACACTATTTCACAGCACAGCTATCTTTGCTATGGGTTTACCATGCTTTGATATGAGAATTGAGGTTTCTAAATTACATAAAGCAGACTACCCCACATTATTTACTGTAAAATTTACAGCAGTTAAAATTACTTGCCTAAAGGCTTGTGTGTATATTGGAAAATACAAGTGACTCCTGGGATATTCTATGGTATGCCACTCAAAGCCATTGTATAACCAGTATGTAGCGAAATTACTAATAAGTGCAGCCTATTTAACAGTAAAGAATACTAGATACTCAAATTATATTCTTCTTCACTCAAATTGACCACCATACTTTGGTTAACATATCAATGAAATATGTCAAATATATTTTAATAATACAAAGAATTTATATTTTATAATGTGTACAGAAATAAAATCCATGCATTTTAATATGTTGTTTGTTATGTCCCATCACAGGAGATAGAAGGATTTTTTGTACACCTCTGATTTGTTTGTACTAGCCTGCAAAACCGGCATTCTTTTTCGGGTTTTTGGGAAAAATCGAGTTTTTGGCTTCCCATGTTGAACGGTCGAGCAAAAACCATATTTCGCGTGGTCAAACAATTACCACAGGAAGCCCAAGATCCTAAATTCTCCAAAAAGCCAAAAGAATGCCTGTTCTGCAGGCTTTGTTTGTACAAATGAGTGACTCTCTTGCTGTCAGACTGACTTATAATGTTGCTGTTTCTTCTTGGAATTTGAAGCTTCACTTTAAAGAGTCTCTTGTTGTAATGAATTATCATTGCGCTCATGGGGATTTTGTCCAGCAGTTTTGATGAAAGCTATATTCTTGTTAGCTACTGTAGAGCTTCTTGCACTTCCCTCATGATATAATTCTATCTGTTTGTAGTCCTGTTTCATCTTCTAATAGATCATTCACACGAACCCGCTGGAAATAAAAACAAGTGTCAAAGAAAGCCATGTCTAAATCACAAAATTATTCGATAGTGAAAATCTTAACACCTACAATTTTTGACAAAGAAGCTGGCATGATTCTAATTATCTCTAGGGACTACTTTACTTATTACAAAATTAATATAAAAAAATGATCCACCCCTTCCCCACATCAATGGTTTTTATTTATTTATTTATTTTATTTTATTTGATTAGCTTTGCCCAAAAACACTAAAGAAAATTACATATTATATACTGAAAGTAGGGTGGGCAGGGAACCCGCAACAGCAAGGCCAATTACTGCGGGCCCTAATGATAGTGCATCAACCATGAAGCAGATATCATATGACCATGAAAAACTCAAAATTCTAAAAAAACACTACAGTTGTAGCAAGGTACGAACACCACTGAACTTTTAACAACCATACAAAATCTGCTCTAAAACACCCAACAATGACTCCCCCTCAACATTGACAAGGGAGTGAGGGGAGTCTTTGTATTTCAGGGGCCAGTTGTACGAAGACTGGATAAAGTTATCCAGTGTATTAGGTTTAATCCGTTGGATAGGGATTTTTGTAAATGTTTTTGTCACTTGGTATAGAATGATGTAATTTGGCAAGTATGTATGATAGGGATTTATCCAGTGGATAGCACTATTCAGGCTTCTTGCAACCGACCCCAGCAGTGCAAATGTTTACAAATGTCAAAGATTTGGCATAGAGTGGGTTTTGCTGTTGTTACATACCTCTGATTTTCCTAGCAAGTCTCTGATGGATATTTTATCTGTATGAGGAGGAACAAGACTTTGTAATCTAACAGCCTTTAGAGCAGTTGGTTGACATGAGATAAGATGGTTTACTTCTGATGCCTGGGGATAACAAGAATATTTACTTTAGTTACAATGTCAAATCTTTGAAACATGTCGAACTAACTATCTAACTATTTAGAACATAAACAGGTTCACATTAAATCTGTACTTATGCAAATTTTGTTGATGTGTGCTAAACACACAGATCAAGCAATCAGAGAAGTTCCCTTCAGAAATAATATACTCTGATTGGTTGATCTGTGTGTTTAGCACACATCAACACAATTTGCATGTACAGATTTAAATGGGAACCTGTTCAATCAACTTTGGAAGTGGAGCTTACATAATATCATAAACTTTTTAAGCTAATTTGATGTAAACTCTGCCTCCAAACTGATTGACAGATCTGAAAAATCAAATTGGAATATTTGCTAGTCGTGACGCCACAATTTTTACTGTAAACAATAGAGTTAGCTTAAAATTGCATTAAGCAAGCAAGAAACAGCTTCTTTTTAAAGCGAGAGCTACAAAAAAATATTATTCTAACAGTTTACTTACTCTGTTATTGTCATATCTTAGTCTCATCAATCTTAGTCTGTTTCTTGCTTCAGCAGCTCTGTAATCATCAAAACATATAAGATTTAAGTAAATATTACAAACATAACTCAGCAACACTACAGTAAACCCAGTATTTTATAGACAACATCAAAATTATGATAAAGCTATTTTAGAAAGAATATCAATTTATAAGGGATATTCTAAATAATAAAGTGTATATAATTAAAGGGTTTATATTTAACCTAATATTGAAATGCAATGAGAGTAAAGTATCATGCTCAAGGACACAATACATACAACAGGTTCCCATTTAAATCTGTACTTTCCCATTTAAATCTGTACTTATGCAAATTTTGTTGATGTGTGCTAAACACACAGATCAACCAATCAGAGAAGTTCACTTCAGAAATAATATATTCTGATTGGTTGATCTGTATGTTTAGCACACATCAACACAATTTGCATAAGTACAGATTTAAATGGGAAAGTACAGATTTAAATGGGAACCTGTTACACATGTATGTAGTGGTAGCTAGTGTGTGTGTAGTGAGTGTCATGGAAGAGCCCTGATGGGGAGTGATAGATAAGTGCAGTGGTATAAAGTGTGTGTGGAGCAAGTCTCACAGAAGAGCCCCAATAAGCTTAAAACTCTTCTATTTGACTCCTAGCTATATGAGGGTGCACTGTATGAGAAATTTATTATTATGTGCAGTGGTTGTGTGTAGTGTAGTGTCAGTGTATGTTTTTGATGTAGTAGTTAGGTGTGTGTGTGTCTCATGGAAGTGTCACAAAGTGGAGTACTGGCTATAAAGAGATTGACGACATCATTCGCATTCTGATTGAGCACCAATTTTGTTATATCTTACTTAAGTTGTCCAATGAGTTTGATATGTCTGTCTTCCTCTAATTGCTCCTCCATCAGTCTGGGTCTTTCTTGGCTGAATACAATGCATAGATTGTCATCAATGTGTTTAAATGTATTGTACAACAATTTAAGTAGTGAATATAGTGAGAAATAGAAAACAATGAAATTGTAATTCCATTCATGATAATAACATCATGCTACCAATGCTATGATGTGTAAATGAAGGTTAATATTACTATTGCTATCATTAACGCAATCATCAACAATAAATGGAAACTAGCGAGTAAACTAGTATAGGCTGCGTCGGTGTTTGATATAATCGATAGGTAATATAATGAAATTTGTAACACCATAAAAATGTTGACTTAATTTTACTGACGTTTCGAGCTTTAGCCCTTCGTCGGAGTAAAGGGATCAACAATCATCAAATTATTATCATCATCACCACCATTGCATCATGAGAGAGACATGGTGGCCTAGCGGTCAGCGTGTCGGACTCTGGGCCTAATGGTCTGGGTTCGATTCCTGACCCGGGCGATTACGTTGTGTCCTTAGGCAAGATACTTTACTCTCTCAGTGCCTTGTCTTCTCGGATAAGGACGTAAAGCCGGAGGTCCCGTCTGCCTTCACTCTGACTATGTTACAAGGTGGACGTAAAAGAACCACTGAGGACGTAAACAAATCTCTGGCCGTGACCACCCTCAGTGACTGCCTCACTCTCATACAAGCGCATTTGAATATGTACATAGATATTTGCGCTATATAAATGTCAAATTATTATTAATTATTATCATCATTATCAACGTTGTCATCATCATTAGAGCAGTTTCAGTATGGCTTTGAAAAGTGCTGTGTGCGTTCCTTGCAGCTACTGTGATGTTTCTAGAGTATTGATGTGCCTTGCCGTCCCTTGACTGCATTCATGTTTGTCATCATTATCATCAACACTATCATCATTGTACCGGTACTGCAAAGGTCATGGGTTCAAATCCCGTTGAAGTCCCCAATTTTTTATTTTTTTTCGGGCTTCTATAATTGCAATTGCATAAATTGCTTATTTCTCCGCGACGATCATAATCATACACACTATCATCATTATCAACATGATTGTCATAATCATCCTTATTATTATCATCATTATCACAATCATCCTTATTGTCATCATCATCATAATAATAATAAATAGCATTTTAAATTGTTTACATTTTCTTTTCCTTTTTTAATTCTTTGAGTCGTTTTCTTGCTGTTGCCATGGAATCACCACATTCCTTAGGAGGTGCTTCGTACTAAACAAAACAAACAAACAAAAGTTAAAAAAATAGAAACAATTCATGGCAGATAATTATTTTTCGTATGCAATTTACTTGACCAACATTATTGGATGCTGGCAATTCGCAAGCACTTGGCCAAATGAATCTGACAACCAGTATACAAGATCTCCTTTCTTTCCAGTCTACCCATCCCCTGATATAAAAGTCCAATTCTTCTCTATTTCAGACAAACTTTCTAATTATTATTGATCTCTATAATTTGCTTACATTTGTGAAGTCTCCTTTTTACAAAATAATCCAGGTTAATCCTTGGAAGATCTTACTAAAACGTTGTAAATGTAAACAAGTAAATGTCTTGAAAGGATCTTGGACGATCTTAATTACATCTTGGCAATAACTTCAAATTTCATGCAAGTTCTTTTCAGATTGAGGGTACATGCATCATGCCAAGATCTTGTAAGATCTTGCCTGACCACGGATGGATCTTGCATGATCTTACATGGATCTTGGTAAGATGATCAACCTGGGTAAATATATTCTTAACTGAATCAGAAAACTGAATTATTATTTGAATTTTCACAAGTATTATCAAAGAATACAATTCGTTTTTCGACATATAGAACGCCGAGCTACGCAGGCTATAGAACGTACTTACTGCTAGATATTTGCTGCGTTCCAACTGAGACAATTTCTGCACTTCTTTCTTGCTTAAACTTTTCCAGTTTTTAGCGTGGAATTTCTCTCTCGGGCCGTCGTTAGTCCGTTCTTTTGGCTCGGGTATTTTGGGAAGTTTTACAGCCGATTCAGACTCCTGAAATAACGATTATTTGAAGAAAATTAACTTGGAGGTTTGGCAAAACATGGCTAAAGATCAAGAGGAGTTTGAATTGTATTTACATTTCATAAACAACACCTTGTTTTGATCCAATTTCTGAGTATTACTTACCATTATGTCGAGAAATTATTCTTTATCTTAGGTGCATCGATTTATACAAGAAAAATATATAAATTTAGTAGACAAATAAGGTTTTTTTCTTCATATTTACATCCAACCTTCGTGGATCAAATACTCATTGTTACTATAGAAACAAATTGAAGTCGAGGCTACAATTATACAAAACCCGCTGGCCAACGATTGCGGGCTTATTGAAAACATTGAACCGCTGTCCAAAGTTCGCGGGCTGCTCACGTGGAGGAAGAAGAACAAGACAAAAATACACAATATGAAAGTTAAAATTTTATCGCGAA
Organism: Metridium senile; assembly: GCA_949775045.1. Taxonomy (NCBI): domain Eukaryota; kingdom Metazoa; phylum Cnidaria; class Anthozoa; order Actiniaria; family Metridiidae; genus Metridium; species Metridium senile. The sequence goes on along the minus strand of OX459101.1, from coordinate 6,623,755 downwards.
ATCCCGACGACCATATTCGCGAGCGTTCCTCTGATATCCATAAGCTACACAGGAATCTCGACCCTAGTTTACATCCTTTTGAAGCGCCTAGAGAATATACTCGGGCTTTGAATGCTACGAAACTTGACCGAGTGTTTGCCAAGCCGTTTGTGGGTGCATTGGACGGCCATACTGATGGCGTCAATTGTCTTGCAAGACATCCTAAAAGCCTCTCGGTGTTACTTTCGGGCTCTTGTGATGGTGAAGTAAGTGTAGCAAATACTGTGTATGATAATAATTGGTTTTACTTGGTATTCTCTTGTAGTTTAATTGTATATCTTTGTTATTAAGGTAGTCGTACCTATTATCGCGCATATCCTATTATCGATTATCGATTATTATTTTACTGCGTAAAAGTTTATTGAAAAAAGTGGACCAAAAAAGTTGGTTGCAACAGAATAAGCAGCCATACTTGTTTTAATTAATTTTGAAGCAGTTTTTTATTTTTTTTACGGAAAGCACGATAATAGGATGTGCACGATAATAGGTACGACTACCTTATAAAACTTTTGTCCAATCATTCAGTCATTCAAGTCCGTCACTCTATCATCCCGGCAGTTTGTGAGTCAGTCAGTGGGTTAAATAATGAGTTAATCAGCCAGCTAGTAAATCAGTCAGTCTCTCTGTCAACAGCAAGTCAGCCAGTCAGCTTTTGTGTCTTTCTATCTGTCTGCTGGACTGTCAATCAGTGAACCACAACTAGAAATAGTGAATGTGGCACACACAAAGCACCTTCCACACTCTTCTTTTTTTTCTATTGTAAATTGTATGTGTGTGGAAAATATGAACCTATGAAATCAATGGTTCCCAATTAATTATTATTAATTATTCCTGCTCCACAGATAAAGTTATGGCATCTTTCTAAACAAGAGTGCATGCAAACACTCACAGCGCATAAAGGATTTGTTAGAGGACTCTGTGTTGCCCCCAAGGGAGATTTATTATATTCAGTAAGTACAATGTACATATTGATGGTTATAAAACTGCAGTGATATAGTGAGGGACTCAATAAAACATGTTTTAAATTACCCCCTCCCTCCCTCCTTTGCTTCTTTGCATTCTTCCTTGCTTTTTTTCTTCCTTGCTTCTTTTCTTCCTTGCTTCCTTGTTTGGTTTCTTCTTTGATTCCTTGCTCAATCCACTGGGTAAATATTTGTACTTTCAAGATCACATTAAATTCAATTGTTTGAAATGGGAAAGAAGGGTGGCCAAGTAGTGAGAATGTCAGTAAGTAAACTTGTTTTGTTGTTAGGTTGGTGATGATAAAGTAGTCAAGACATGGAGTATGGAGGAAACATTAGGTGGTACAACTAATGAACCATTAAATACTATTGTGGCTAAGGTAAAATAAGGGGTGGACCATTGTACTTTTTTTACCAAAAAAAAAATTAAAAGTGAATATTGAAGAAGTGAATATTGGTGAATAAAAACCGAGACAGAGTCATGGTTATTATTCACTGATATTCATTGAGCCTGAGGTGGATAATTGTTTTAGTATAAATACAAAAGTGATTATTTCAAAAAATGAAAATACCCAGCTTTTTGGAAGAAAAACTGTTCCTTTCTTATTTCTAAAAGTGTAAAGTTCTAGACCAATCACTGCGCACAATTTTCCATAATCACTTATGTATTTATACTAATCATTGATAATAATAAAAAATAATAATAATAAATCACTTTTTTAATGTCTCAATGTATTTAGCCAGTTGCTAATTGTGGAGACTCACACTCACACTCACTACCTCTATGTTAAATATTTTAACACACAACTCTGCTCATATGTTCATTTTTGTGGAGGGAGGAAAGCCAAATAACCCGGAGAAAAACCCTCATGGCATAGGAGAGAATAACACGTCAAACAAACTCAACTCGCATATAATCCATGCCCGAGTCAAGACTCAAACCTGGACCACAGCAGTGAGAGGTGCGCAGTTAACCACCATGCCACCCATGCCACCCCAAAATAATGATACTGATAACAAGAATGATGATAATATTTAGTGATGTTCTGTTCATGTCCTCAACAGACGATGCTTACTGGAATAGATCACAGCTGGAAAGACTCCACCTTTGCTACGTCTGGTCAGCAATTAGATATATGGGATGACACAAGGGCTGACCCTGTTCGTACATTTACTTGGGGTGTAGATACTGTGCATAGTGTTAAATTCAACCCAGTCGAGGTGAGCAAAAAAAACATGTTATCATAAAATGACAATTATGAGCAATTATTGAATGAGACTAAGTATGATATAAGATTTATGCAAAGCAAGGAGGGTGTTATCTAGAGTGCTTACACTATGTCCATGAAATAAAATCTAAATAGTTACTAACTAATAGTTTTTATTTAGTGACTATTAGTCACTATCACTCAACTGGAACAGCTTTAGTAACAATACACAAGGGAAACCAACTACTCAAGACCATAGAAAGTTAATACTTTATTCATTGTGCATTGTTACTTAAAGCTGTTCCAGTTGAGTGATAGTTAACAATTATTCGCCAAAGGCAAAGTGTTATCAGTGAATATCTACCGAACGGCGAGTATATACAATTGGATTTCAACCAATCTGTAGTATTTTTAAAGCAATGTTTTCTAAATGAAAATATACATGTACCTTACCTACTCCAATTGTTTCTGTATTGTTTTTGCTTTGATTGGCCTAATTACATTATAATAATGATAATGATTTTAATACCGGTACTTATAATGCGCCAAATAGATGTGGATATGATCTTATGCACAATACATAAATGGAAGAATTAATCGTTACTATTAATCCAACTAGACAAATATACTCGCCAGCACAGCATCGGATCGTAGTGTTGTCCTGTACGACACAAGAGGCTCAGCTCCACTACGTAAGCTAGTCATGGCAATGCGTTCCAACACAATAGCATGGAATCCAATGGAAGCATTTATCTTTACAGTAGCCAATGAGGATTCTAATCTATATACCTATGATATGCGGCGGATGGATCAGGCAATAAATGTACATATGGACCATGTAATGGCAGTGTTGGATGTTGATTATGCACCGACTGGTCAAGAGTTTGTGTCTGGTAGTTTTGATAAAACTATTAGGATATTTCAACGTGATAGTGGCCGCAGTAGGTTAGTATGTTTGAGATTGTTTTTTCTTGTTCATATCATTTTCTTCTTTGCCTTATTCTCCATCTTACTCTCCTTCTTCTTCTCCTCCTTCCCCTCCTCTTCTTTCTTGTTTTCTGCTTTCCCTTCTTCTCATCCTCTTTCTTTTGTTCTCCTTTCCTTACCCTCGCCTTCTTTTTCTACTATAAAACTATAAATGTAACAAATGTTTGTAGGTTGGATTTTGATTCATAATAATCCAGCTGAGTTGACCTTCAGAACAAACACAAGGTCAACCAATCAGAATTGAGAATTCAACATCGCATTTCCCATAATTCTGCCAAGGGAATTTATGAAATACGAGTTCTTCCTTCTTTAAATTAGTTGTAAACGCTAGTCAAACTCATGGTGGGATTATAATTCAATCAACAAGAAAAGTCTACATTGTATACTTGGAAAATGCTCAAAAATAGTGACCCATAATACCTATAGAATACCTATATCAACTCAGCTGGAAAAAACATTAAAAGGTTGAGGACCAACAACTACTATTATGAACTATAAATGTATTTTGTCTTGATCAGGGAGGTGTACCATACAAAGCGTATGCAGAGAGTGTTTTGTGTAAAGTTCAGTGCAGATTCTACATTTGTATTGTCAGGCAGTGACGAAACAAACATCAGGTATAACAACTTAATTGCTAAATACTAAAGCCTCGTACACATCGGTGAAATCATCCTCGGGAACCCACATCGGTGAAATAAGCATAAGCAACATATGCAGACTCAGTGAAGCATTTCTGGACTAGGTGTGAGAAAAGACAAGTGCGGCTAATGAGCAAAGCCTAACTGAGCCTGTGTATGTTGCCTATGCTTATGTCGCTAGTGTGAACCAGGCTTAATTGCTAAATGCTATAGTGAAATCTCTACTTTATTGGTAGAAGAGGACTATACACTAAGTTTTTGGATCTATATGTTCATCATAAGCAAACAATGTACAGAAATATGTATATAGTATCGTCCTCTGGTCTTGGCTAATAACACTTGCCTCGACTTTTGATTATTGGCATTGGGGCTCCTCCATTTTGTACTTGTCATGTATTGTACTGTGTACAAGTATTAAATAAAGAAACTACACAACAAGTTCTGTAAGTGCGAACTGTGTCTTTGTTGAAGTAATAATTCTTACACGAGGTATCTAGTCACGTGATGCATAAATTAGCATACATTAACATACATTACATCTCCCTTCTTTTAGGAATAAAGTTAATGTTTCAAATAACTCAATATAAAGTTTTGAATACAACGTTTTAACAATCCTTATAATGTCTATGAAGTGTTACATGTGATAGTCTTTAAACCATGCTGGTTGTCCTCTGATTCTTGATGATCTTCTGAGTGTAGGATCAGGTTCACTGCTTCCATCATCATGTGGTAAGGGTAGCATTTGAGTTGGTCTGTCAATGTTGACTTCAGGTCCAACTTCATTAGGTAGGTCTGGTATTGGTCCAGTTATCTCAGGTGGGTCTTCACTAGTCTTTATGAGATGTCGTCTATTTCGGCGATATGCCTGACCATTGGGTGTGGTCACAATGAATGATCTCGGGGTTTGCGCTTTGGCTGTAACTATTGCGGGAATCCATTTCTTGTTTCTTTCGATGCGTACAGTGTCATTCTCGTTAAGAACTGGAAGTTTCTTTGCTTGCTTGTCATAGAAGAATTTCTGCCTTTCTTGACAATTTCTTAACTGATCAAGTGCATCTGTAACAATCTTTGGATACAATAATTTGGGAGAGATCGGAATGTTCGTTCTTGCAACTCGACCCATTAACAGTTGTGTTGGTGTGTAATCCATACCTGTTACTGGTGTGTTTCTGTATTCAAGAAGTCCTAAATATGGGTCATTTGATTTCTTTAGGATCCTCTTTACAGTTTGGACTGCCTTTTCACTCAACCCATTTGACTGAGGATAGGTCGGGCTAGATGTGGTGAGTTTGAATTGCCATTCGTTGGCAAAGTTCCTAAACTCTGTGCTGTTATATGGCATATTATCAGACATAAGTTCCTCTGGAATGCCATGTCGGGCAAACATTGATTTCATATGTGTGATAATAGTTGATGCTGTTTTGTCTTTGATAAGACTTGTCTCAATGTACTTAGAGTAGTAGTCAACAACAAGTAAATATGATTTACCTTGATACTCGAAGATATCTGATGCAATTCTTTGCCATGGTCGGTCAGGTATCGGGTGCTGCAACAGGGGTTCCTTGTGATTCCTTCTCCTGTAGGTGTTGCACATGTCACATTTGGCTATTAGTTGCTCAATTTCATTTGACATACCTGGCCAAAACAGTACTTGCCTTGCTCTGGCTTTTGTTTTTGCAATGCCAAAGTGTCCTTGATGTACTAACTTTAGCATTTCCGCTCTTGAAATCTTAGGTATAACAATGCATTCGTCTTTGAATATCATGCCATCCGCTTCATGTAGATTATTTCTCACACTCCAGTATGGGCGTGCTATAACGGGTGTTTGCTTTACATGTGCTGGCCATCCTTCTCTGATGAGCCTGCTAATCTGTTGTAGTGTTATGTCATCCTTAGTTTGTTGTCTTAGCTGTGCTAGTTGTTCATCTGATGCATGTACATTCTTTACAAAGCTGTGTACCATTACTTCTATATCTTCATTGAGGTCGTTGTCACTGTCTGTAGACTTAAGTGGGGCTCTTGATAATGTATCAGCAATGTACAGGTACTTTCCTGGAACATAACATTAATCGTTACTATTAATCCAACTAATCAAATATACTCGCCAGCACAGCATCGGATCGTAGTGTTGTCCTGTACGACACAAGAGGCTCAGCTCCACTACGTAAGCTAGTCATGGCAATGCGTTCCAACACAATAGCATGGAATCCAAGTTGCTCAATTTCATTTGACATACCTGGCCAAAACAGTACTTGCCTTGCTCTGGCTTTTGTTTTTGCAATGCCAAAGTGTCCTTGATGTACTAACTTTAGCATTTCCGCTCTTGAAATCTTAGGTATAACAATGCATTCGTCTTTGAATATCATGCCATCCGCTTCATGTAGATTATTTCTCACACTCCAGTATGGGCGTGCTATAATGGGTGTTTGCTTTACATGTGCTGGCCATCCTTCTCTGATGAGCCTGTTAATCTGTTGTAGTGTTATGTCATCCTTAGTTTGTTGTCTTAGCTGTGCTAGTTGTTCATCTGATGCATGTACATTCTTTACAAAGCTGTGTACCATTACTTCTATATCTTCATTGAGGTCGTTGTCACTGTCTGTAGACTTAAGTGGGGCTCTTGATAATGTATCAGCAATGTACAGGTACTTTCCTGGAACATAACATTAATCGTTACTATTAATCCAACTAGACAAATATACTCGCCAGCACAGCATCGGATCGTAGTGTTGTCCTGTACGACACAAGAGGCTCAGCTCCACTACGTAAGCTAGTCATGGCAATGCGTTCCAACACAATAGCATGGAATCCAAGTTGCTCAATTTCATTTGACATACCTGGCCAAAACAGTACTTGCCTTGCTCTGGCTTTTGTTTTTGCAATGCCAAAGTGTCCTTGATGTACTAACTTTAGCATTTCCGCTCTTGAAATCTTAGGTATAACAATGCATTCGTCTTTGAATATCATGCCATCCGCTTCATGTAGATTATTTCTCACACTCCAGTATGGGCGTGCTATAACGGGTGTTTGCTTTACATGTGCTGGCCATCCTTCTCTGATGAGCCTGCTAATCTGTTGTAGTGTTATGTCATCCTTAGTTTGTTGTCTTAGCTGTGCTAGTTGTTCATCTGATGCATGTACATTCTTTACAAAGCTGTGTACCATTACTTCTATATCTTCATTGAGGTCGTTGTCACTGTCTGTAGACTTAAGTGGGGCTCTTGATAATGTATCAGCAATGTACAGGTACTTTCCTGGAACATAAGTGACTACTGGTTGATATTTCTGTAAACGTAAGAGTAATCGCTGAACTCTTGGTGGAGTCATTGAAAGAGGTTTCTTTACAATGGATTCTAGTGGTTTATGGTCGCTGTGCACTGTTATGTGTTTGCCATATGTGAACTGGTTGAATCGTTCGCATCCAAACACTATAGCAAGGAGTTCCTTTTCTATTTGGGCATAGTTTTGCTTGGCCTGTGTAAGTGAACGAGATGCGTATATCACTGGGTGTCCTTCTTGTAAAAGACATGCTCCTAAGCCGTTCTTAGAGGTGTCAACTTGTAGTGTGATGTCTTTGTTGACATCGTAAAACCGTAGTACTGGACTACTTGAGAGGATTTGCTTGACTTTGTCAAGGGCGTTGTCATGATTGGGTAACCATGACCATTCTACATCTTGTCGGAGTAGGGCTCGTAGTGGAGCGAGTACTTCAGAAACATTGGGAATATACTGTGAAAGATAATTAACCATTCCAAGCAATCTTTGCAGGTCTTCTTTACAGGTTGGCTTTGCAATATCAGTGATAGCTTGAATCTTTGCTGGGTCTGGTTGGAAACCATCTGAGGTTATGATGTGGCCCAGGTATTTAACTTGTGAGGTTCTGAGTTGAACTTTATCTTTGTTAAACTTGATGTTTCTTTCTCTTGCTCTTTCTAACACTCGCTTAAGGGCTTTGTCGTGTTCTTCTAATATTCTTCCTGATATTATGATGTCGTCGTAGACTGCTAATGCTCCTTGTACGTCAGAGAAGTGCTCATCTACCATCCTTTGGGCTACATCTGATGCACAACATACACCAAAGGGCAGGCGGTTGAACTTGTAGCGACCATAGGGGGTGTTGTATGTATATAATAAGGAAGATTCTTCGTCGAGCTTCTTGTGCCAGTAGCAGTTGCTCATGTCAATGACTGTGAATATTTTCTTGCCGCTTAAGTTGCTAGATATGGCTTCGATTGTTGGAGAACTGTAGTATTCTCTCTTGATAGCTTTATTTAGATCCTTTGGATCTAAACAAAGTCGCAACGATCCATCTTTCTTTTCTACGATGACGAGGCTATTCACCCAGTCTGTGGGCTTCTCAACTTTGCTTACAACGCCTGAACTTTCAAGGTTGTCAAGTGTTTCTTTTAACTTTGGAAGTAGGCTTAGAGGAATTTTTCTTGAAGCATGAATCACAGGTGTGACGTTTTCCTTTAATTCAATGTGATATTCACCATCGACTAGACCTAGTCCAGTGAATACATCTGAGTAGCTGTCAAGAATGTCGTGATCTTTGTTGATTTCATGTAAATTATTGAAGGAGATTAACTTCAATTCCTGTAGTGTAGGTAGGCCAATGATAGGTTTGATACCAGGTTTATCCACGATGTAAAAATCAGCTTTGACTTTGTTTTCTTTGTGGTTGATTTCCATTTTACATTTGCCTTTAATTGGAATATTTCCACCTCCATACGCGGTTAATTTGGCTGGTGTTGAAGTGATCTGTGTTGAGTTGTCAAGTTCATTGATTTTGTTTAGAGAAATGACATTGCACTGTGCACCAGTGTCGACTTTGAACTGAATGTCAGTCCCGTTTATCTTGAGATTTACAAACAATTCATTAGAGTTTTCAGAGTTCTCATCTTGGATTTCTCCAATGAATAAAGTCTCATCTTGTGTCACCGTGTGTACTTTTGATGAATCTTTCGTGAAGCAACAATTTGCGAAGTGGTTTTTGCCTTGGCATTTGAAACACGTTTTGCCGTATGCTGGGCACTTATTTACTTCGTGTTTTGTTGTACATCGCTTGCATGGCTTTGTCGTTGGTTTTTGATCTTGTCGATCAGCTTTAATTCGTGGCTTTGTTGTACTAGTAGTACTTGAGGGGTTTGATTTTTTGAAGGATTTACTATTGGATTTGCTGATTGCAGATGCTTCTAGCTGACTTTCGTTTAGACTTTTAGCGTGTGTTTTGCTCGTCTCCGCCGCTCGCATGAATTCAATCGCTTTATCCATTGTTAACTTCGTATCTCTGAGAAGTCTTTCTCTCAACTCTCTGTTGTCGATTCCACAGACGATCCTGTCTTTGATGAGTGAGTTTTTTAGCTCACCAAACTCACATGTTTTCGACTTATTGACAAGATCAACGAGAAACGAGTCAAACGGTCGGCCATCTTGGACACATGTGTTGAATTTGTATCTCTCGAATGTGAGATTTTTCTTCCAGGCGCAGTGCTCCTCGAATTTCTGAATGAGATGATCGATTTTGTTAGATTGTGCTTCTGTGAAGACGAAAGTATTGTATACTTCAATGGCATCTTGGCCTATGGTGTGTAGAAATATCGCACATTGCGTTGCTTTGGGTTTTTTGTCTGCTCCGCTAGCAACGACATAGAGTCTCCATCGTTGAATCCATCGACGCCAGTTTTCTGACACATTGCCTTCGAGACTAAGAGGTCCAATGCTTTTGAAATGCTCCATTATTCTGACACCATGTCATGTATTGTACTGTGTACAAGTATTAAATAAAGAAACTACACAACAAGTTCTGTAAGTGCGAACTGTGTCTTTGTTGAAGTAATAATTCTTACACGAGGTATCTAGTCACGTGATGCATAAATTAGCATACATTAACATACATTACAGTACTGGAAACCTATTGTATTCTTTGATAGCTTTGTTCTATTGATAGGTAATATAATGAAATTTGTAACACCGTAAAAATGTTTACTTAACTTTACTAACGTTTCGAACTTATGCTTTTTTTAACTCCGACAAAGGGCTTAAGCTCGAAACGTCAGTAAAGTAAACATTTTTTATGGAGTTACAAATTTCATTATATTACCTGTTAATAAAACACCAACGCAACCTACACTAGTTCACTCGCTAGTTTCCATTTATATTGGTTCTATTGTTTAGCTTTGAGTCTTTTGTGTTTCTATTACGTAGACTGTGTCCGGTACACGGAGGAGGAGCTAGCCAATTTGTTCATAATTTTAATTATTAAAATGTCTATACCAAAACCAAAAGTATTAACTAAAGTAATTATAATTTATCTGTTGTTATTTTTCAGGATATGGAAAGCTAATGCATCACAGAAACTGGGTGCAGTAAGTTGACATAGTTGTTAAGATATTTTTGCAGTATTTTGACCAAAGTCAAAAATAACAATAACTCATTTTCCATATATTATATGTATTATATTATTAATTAATATCTGGAACTAGAATGAAAATATAACTTAAATTTAAAAAAAAGGAATGGCATTGTTGGTGGCATGATTGGTGGGAGTGGTGAGAGCACTTGCCTTTCACTGCAGTGATCTGAGTCCCAGCATATAAAGGCCTGGGCAAACGGCTTCAACATTTGCTTCAACATCCGTTCAATTTTGTTGAATGGCAATGTTGAAGCTATTTGCCACCCCATTTCAACATTGTTGAAACCGTTTGCAAGCTTTTTTCAACAGCGTTCAACAACCATTCTACAGCGTTCAACAAAATCGAACATTGAAGCAAATGTTGAAGCCATTTGCTTGGGCCTTTATTTGAATTGAGTTTGTTTGATGTGTTGTTCTCTACCATGCCACATTTTTTTTCCTCCGGGTATTCTGGCTTTTCCTCCCCCAGAAAAATACAAGGAGTGATTTTTAAAACAATATTTAATGTAGAGGTAGTGAGTGTGAGTGCCAGCAGAAGAAGAGGCAATATGTGGATATGTTGTAAAATATTATTATGATTAGTAGTAGAAGTAGTAGTATAACAATATTTTTATAAAATTAAGTACAGTGGAACCCCGTTAATCCGGCCACCTAAGGGACAGCCCAAAGTGGCCGTGTTAACGGGGTGGCCATATTAAGCGGGTAAATTTTATAGAAAATGTATGGGAATGCATTTCGTTGGGACCTAAAAAACTGTCCGCAATAACTAAGGCGGGTTCCACTGTATCTCCTGGTACTCGGTAATCATAATATCCTCAAATTTATTGTATTAACTTCATTAGATAATTTAATTTGCTGAGCTTTTTTATTGTTTTTACATTGTAGCTAGCACACAGAGAGAAGGCAGCATTTGCATATTCTACAAAACTAAGAGAACGCTTCAAGCATCATCCCAAGATAAGGCGTATTCAAAGGTGAGTTATGAATTAATTATATCAAATATATGCTAAAGAAAAGTGTGTAAACTTTGAAAAAAATGAAGGAAGTACAGTTGACTCTGTCGTAAGCCACCCTCGGAACAGAAGAACGCGGTCGCTTACCGAAGAACCTTAACATAGGAAACCCAAATGACAAGAACCCTATCACATGAAGCCAAAACCATGTTTTCCAAAAGTCAGCAGTCTTATGACTCTAGATAGTTGCTTAGGAGAAAAGAAAAATACAATGAAAAAGTCCAAAACTTGAATCCTTAAGGTGGTTGTGGTCGCTTACGAAAGCGGAGAGAGATTTATTACATAATTTATATGGAAAACTAAACTGACAGGAAATAATGGTCCCTTACGAAAGTCGTTGTTCAGACAAAGTCAACTGTATTGAAAGCACAAATGTCTCTACAATTAAATTTTTCAAGAGACAAAACAAGATGGCACTGAAATAAGAACAGCTACTATAATCATTATCACTTAATTTTTCCAACAGACATCGTCATGTACCAAGAGCTGTGTATAAAGCAGCTATCGAAAAGAGAGTCATGACAGAATCAGAAAAACGAAAGTAAGTGCCCAAATATCGCGTTTTTCTCCTTGATATCTTTGCTAAATACTACACCTCAAATTCTCCAGGCTCGCATTGTCTGGTATCTCTGTAAGTTTGATTCATAGTAAATTTAAATATGTTTCATATTAATGTTTAGCTATAATATTTTTTTAACGTATATTTACAACCATCACTCCCTGTCATAGCCTCCTATGCAGCCGCTCCTTTGTATCGTCACGCAATACGAGTCTCCCCACGTGGGGAGACTCGTATTGCGTGACGATACAAAGGAGCGGCTGCATAGGAGGCTATCCCTGTCAGGGCTCTTCCGTGAGGTTCGCTCACACTCGCCACCACTACATTCCATATTTACAACACACAACTCTGCTCACATGTTGATTTTTGCGGAGGGAGGAAAACCGGATAACCCGTAGAAAAACCCTCGTGGCATGAGATAGAAAAACACATCTAACAAACTCTATTCACTTGTCGCACAGTGCTTTGTGAATATTTTTACTACAAATCAAGGCTTAGCCTATTGAAATACACATTTTCTCAAAAGTATGGCAGTGCTAGATAACATGAAACTGCAGTATTGAGATGGGTTTGGATTTTTTTTGCGCTGATTAGAATGACATAATTATCACTTATTGACTGGGACCGGGGGAATTGTGGTCCCGAAACCGCCGAGGGAAACATCGGCGGTCTCGGGACCACAAAACATACTGTTTTACCAAGTTTTCAGTCTTTAAGTGTTTTGTTATATACCAACTATCAAAGAACAACAAAAACGTAGCTATGACTAATGATTTTTATTCTAAACATGACCTTCATAAACTAAGGTTTTGTTATTTACCTGTAAATAACATATTGTTGCCCGCTGAGAGTCGTTGCTGCAGAAACATCCAAATTTATTCACGTTCACGTGATACCCTCTCGCCCAATCAAAGTGCGAGAAAAATGAACTTTGACAGTTGGTAATAAACAATGTTTCTTTTATCAGAGAGGAGAACCGTCGACTTCACAGCAAACCTGGAAGTGTACCTTACAAACCAGAACGAAAGAAACAAATCATTGCTGTTGTCAAATAATACATGGTTGTATCATATCCTTGCTCTGCTGTCCAAGCACTACACCACCAAATACTCCAATTCTGAGTTCTTCACTGTGAGCCCTAGCCTCGATAAGATATGATATAATATTTTGCATTTAGTACAGCCAGTGGCAAGGCAAATTCTTCATTACGCCAAGCCACGATACCATGTGTTATATATTCTTTTTTATTATATATCAAAGATATAACGCACGATCTCATTGGTCAATAAGCTAGTTTTTGTGTGTGTTTATTTTACTAGTTCTTTCGCAATATTTTTCGGCCTTTTTATTTTCTTATTTGACGGATTATTTTTTGATGACAATGAGAAAACTACGTTCGCATGAAAATACGGAGAAAAACAGGTCGTAATATTATGTTTCCTATTTATTCTTTATTATAAATTTTTTCCCTAAAATTGCTATGTATTTATTATACTTTTTCCCCTAAAATTGCTATATAATAAAAAAACTTATCAACCTCGATTGCTCGGGCCGTACTGGAATTTATGGAACCTCGTTTTTCCCCACTTTTTATGGCCATCGCGCTACGCGCTCTGGCCATAAGACAGTGGAATAAAACTCGGTCCATAACTTCCCGTACGGCCCTCGCACTCGGTTAATAAGATATTAGTATTAAGTACAACCCGTGGTAAGGCAAGTTCTTCATTACGCCATCCTCGATACCATATGTATTTAGTACAGCCCGTGGTAATTAAGACAATGAATGCAAACATCAACAAACAATAAAATACCACAGGTTTTATCTTTACAATTTGACGAATTGACCTTTAACCGAGAGTCAGGCCGTGCAATGGAGTACTTGAAACTGGTCCATTCACCATCATCATCATCTTCCAGGTGATTTCACGCGCATTTCCGGTTAGTAAAAGCCAATCAAAAGCATTTCTGTCGCATCGCCAACAGTTCCAAGATGGCGTCGTTCGAGAGAGTTGTTTCCTGTGTTAACCCTCGATAAATATATCCTTAAAATAATTTTACATTAAAAGGTTTATGTTACTTGGACATTAAAAGTCTACTGCTGCTCTATCAGGGATGAAAAAAAATAAAAACAAAGCGCAAATTCTTAAAAGTAACCGAAATTGTTTTTGTCTCGAGGCGCCATTTTGGAACTATTCGTTATGACAAACAGTCCTTTGCTCGCTTTGAAGCGAAATCACCTGGTACCTTATGATGATCATTGTCTTTAATATTGCGTAATTGTAGTCTATTATCATATCCCTTTTTCATCTTAATCATCACTTCTAAGTTTGGGGGTCGCCTCGCATCTAAGCGAGATAATAATTGTTAAATACCTGATGACGTAGACGTATTTTATTACGTATTTTAAAGAAATACTATTTCATACTGACGTTTGGAGTTAATCAAGAAAATAGCGTGAAATAATCTGCGACATATTTATTTTCGACAATAAGTATAAGTAAAGAATTGTATTGATCACGCAGATAACTATATTTTTCAATAGCTTTTTGCCCAAAATTATGAAAAAAGCATTTTGTGTGCATATAAAATGATTGACTAAATATCTTACCAATACCATCTCTATTTTTAAAATATTAACTTAGAAAAAGTTACATTTTAAGCAAAAACGTCAAACATTTGTAGAGATTCTATTGTTCATATTCTCGATCGTGATGGGATAATTATGTTTTGGTGGCCCCAGCTGCAGTAGTCGCACTGTAATAGTGTGAACAGTTCAAATTCAACGTATATCACTAATGACACTGCATGCTCTGGCTCCATCCATTTTTTGAAGGAAATCTAGCCAGGCAGTATTTTCCCAACAAAAGATTATTGGTGCAGTGTTCTCTCAGGCGATCTTCCACGTAAATACCCAAGAGTCCAGAAACAAGACGTCCAGTTGATGAACCGATTTGAACGATACTCATTGCCGTGCCTCTATCGTGTGAATCTGTAAAACTGCTAGCACAAACGGCAAGACAACGGACTGCAATGGAGCCAAACAAAACCCCATGAGTGGCACTCAATACTAACACTATATAAACATTGGGAACGAAGTGATACCACGAGGCGAAGAGGAAAAACAGGAGGTGACTCACATTGATGAGAACTAGAATCCATATCCTTCGAATACGGAAAAATGTTAACCAACCAGGACAAAGACACGAAACCAGCATTAACTCCAATCCACCAAGAACAGTGCCTACGTCACCACTGAATTTGTAGTACTGGTAATGGTCGCGGACACGAAAAGAAGCGGAGGGGAATGTCAGAGTAGTAAGCACAGAATTAGTGGACAGATAAAAAGACAGATAATTCAGAAAAAAATAAGCTAAGAATGGAAAAACATCAAAGAAAAAGTTGAAGTATGAAACGCAGGAAGAGTGTTCGGATTTCGTGTCTTTCATGTCAGTGGTTATTGGTTTGTACTGGCTGGTGTCTCGGTGGTGTTCCTGGATCTGGTACTTCTTCAAAGTACCGTGGTTTAGTATTGCATAGAACACAACAACCAGTAATCCAGTAGGATAGATGACAGCAACAGTCGTTCTGGGTGGAAAACATAACCAAACAGTCGAACCTGTCGAAAAGAACATGAAATATATTTAATAATTTTAAAAATACCATAACCATTCTAAGACGAATCACCATGACAACAGAGACCAATAAACTAACACTCGCGCTGGCTTTAAACCACCTCGTGTTTCTGAACTTGTCATTCTGATAAAGATTGCCACAGATGCAGTCGAAATGTCATATTTAAAAAATATTTACGCCTGAATACCGTAAAGCATTCCTTTATAATGAAATAGATGTTTGTGAGCCAGTTCGTTGGCAGAACAAAAGAGAAGTGTTAAGACAAGCACAACACGAAGGTGAAAAATCACCTGTTGTCTTTTCCAAATATTACTCTACTCCCCCTTCCTGGTCGGTAAAAATATCATAAACACCCTATATTTGCCCAGTTTATTACTAAAGCTGCATACAATTAATGACACCCCCCCCCCCCCCCCCCACCCTACCCCATAGCACCGAAATAACTTGACATCCCCTCCCCCCTCCATATACTCTCCCTTAGTTTGGTGGGCATTGTCAGAGGAAATTAAAAAGTTATTGTGGTATAAGCTCTATATTTGTTAATAGATTTTAGTAAGATTTACTTGTCGTCATTAGAGAGTGCAGTTATAACCATATGTTCCAGTTACTGGATATTATTGAAAAAGTGCAAATGTAGGAATTATTAATTTTTGGGAATTATTAGGATATATTGGCCGACATTATGCGACGGTACGCCCCAGAACAGACCTGACAATGTTGCGGACTTAAAGAGGCGTACGAACGGGAAAGCCATGTGTAACGGTTCGAAAAAGTTTACATTCACAATTTTCTAGAATTGTAATCAAGGACACTGATTCGACTATTGCTTAATGTTAAAAAGGCTGTCAATCCGAAGCCCTAAAAGACTGGGACTATTCCTGAGCAATCGATGTTTGGACAATTAGTTTTGCACCCGCCAAATGCCAACTCGAATGCGAGGAGGCGCTGTAAAAGACATCAGAAAATGCTAGTTACTTAAGGCATTTGTTAATTGCATGTACCTACCTGTGTACATCGGCCCGACCACGATCGATGAGAAGTTTGATGCTGTCTGATAGGTGCTAATGAGCCTTTCAAGCTCTTCGTAACGGGCTATTAGCATAACGAATGCAATATTGACTATACCATTGAATATTCCCAAGAAGAACACACCAGACAGTCGCAGTTTTACATCATCAGTTGCCACTATAAGTATGCATGAGATAAGCCACAGGAAACTTGCCATTGTCATGACTGGAGGGAATCCTATCTTCCTGATTACAAAGGGGCTGACTATTTTGGCAAACGTGTCTGCAGATGCAAATAGGATCAACACCACAGAGGACTGGATCAGAGTACCGGCCACGATGTCTTCTGTAGCCATAAACAGCATAAATCTTTGAAAAGATTCTGCCATCCCGGTACAAAATACACAGAGCACGACCAGGTTAGTCATCTTGGATGTGGCAATGTGAACTACATGTGAAAAGGAGTATAACATGCATTATACACTTATTTCAATAGACCTCTTTACCTTCCTTGTTTGTTTACCCATTTCAGATCACGTGATGCCACTCTTGGGAATTGATTCTTTCACATGTAAAAGTTTGTCACCCGTGAAAAGCACACAAGCTAGTGGCGCAAAGGATCATGGATCACTTCGAAAACTAAATGTACATTCGGTACGCCTTTCTTGTCTAATAAGTCAAAATGGACATTTCTCAATGACACATTGACAGGTGTATAAATCAGTGTGGTCATGAAATCCCTACGTTCTAGTAAAGTATACATAGATTACCCATAGTCCCCTGCACTACAAGCTTGTAGGCTTTTCTCTTCACGGGTGACAAAGTTTCTCGGAAAGGGTGTATAACACGTTCATCATAAAGAATAATTCTAAAGGGAATGACACGTGGTCTGAAATGGGCAATTTGCATACGGAGGTAAAGAGGTATTTTAACGTTGACATCTATAAATGGTTGATCTGAGAACAATAGGAATTGTGGGTGTTCATTAAATTGCAAATGCATTGTTTTAATCGCGCTAACAGTTTTTCAGAAGTAAACACTAATATCATATAGAGCGGATTTCGTATGACTGTGCAAACAGCACGGTACAGTACAAATGAAATTTAGAGAGTTTTTCCTGTGCCTATCAAAACACCACAGGTTTGTTACGGCAGTGATTTCGAATGTCTTTATAGAAACTACGGCACGAACACGGCACGGCCGTGAAGGCACTGCACGGTCACGGCAAAAACTTCCAATCTTTTTATATAAATTACGTCACGGCACGGTACCGTACGTTGCACAGTCATACGAAATCGCTCTATTATCAACGTTGTTGATAATGATCACATCAGGCTACTAATAGGGGACTCTCATTTGCCATGCAGGGGCAGTAGTATGCGGATGGGGGTTTTGAGACCGCGGGTACATACTGATCTCCGAGGGTACATTGTTTTCTTGGGGTACCTATTGTTTTAGAGATTAGTTGCTCAATTCTGATTTTGACGACAATGAATAACGACTGGACCGGAAGTCATTTTAATTGGACAACAGATCAGCACATATGAGAACAGGAAGTCAAGCTTATTGGTTGCTAGCGTTTACAAGCCTCGTTCTAGGGTTGCATGTTTATAAATTATTAGCCGCGCGCCAAACGGTCATCTTGAGCTGCCACATTAAGTACATTCATAGTAAAAGCGCGAGAACTCGTGACTCGGCAGTTTAATTTGATCAATAATATCAAAGGGTCAAACTCCAATTTTTATCTTCATAGATTTGTTTCTCATAATCCGGAGGTCATTTTTATCGTTCAACAGTGTAGTGGAAGTGACGTCAAATAATGTCTAGAACGGATGTCATTTTGATTGGTCATCAGATTAGCACGTATGAGAACAGGAAGCCAATCTTATTGGTTGATAGCGTTTACAAGCCTCGTTCTAGGGTTGAATGTCAATAAATAGCTCTTATTGTAGATGAGCACGTGAGTCCAACAAACCAGTGGTATCGCCATGAACGTACCATGAAAACGAGGTTCTCGGGTCTAGATTTGATTTGCTAGCAAAGATGTTTACTACAGATCAACAAATCATCGCATCATTTTGATAGATATATTTGATATAGAAAGTTATTTTTGCCTCAACAACTGAATTATGGTCAACGACTACAGAGTCTTTGGATGTATGAACTGAAGTTTTATTTTAAAAGTAGAATACAGTGGTTTGTCATGGCATTTACTACAACTATCGAACAAGAAGCCACTCGCTGAACGACTCGTCAAAAAACGTCAACATTCTTACTTTCGAAGCCAACATACGCAGTCTGAATGCTTTATTAAACCACTTGGAAGCCAGATAATTTGTCAGAAGCGAGGATATACTTCTGTTGCTTCTTATTTCTTGAGTAGATCATTTTTAATTAATCTTAACTATATAGTTATCGCAGGTTCTAGCTAAATGTAATCCCTTTTTAGAGTTTCGTCACGACTAGATTGGTTTTTTTACTCGTGCCCAGGCCTATGGCCGGCATGAGTCTTAAAATGCAACGCGTATTTTTTTTTTGGTTTCCATGTCAGAAGTTGTACTTCGGAATGTCCGAAGATTTTACGAACCGCCAAAAACAAGCCATAAATCGCTCGATTTTGAAGTAAATGTCCTCAGACTTTACAGAAATGCAAAGAAAAACACAACACACAGGAAGATACATCTAATTTTTCCATATCAGAAGTTCCTTTGGCTTCGCCATGAAGTCGTGAATAGCGATTACTCTCCGGTCAACTACAAGATGGCGGCTATATAGCGCGACTACAAAACGTCTCGGTAAAATGGCTTCAAAAGCATTTAAAAGTCGCAATCGACACTAAAACTCGTCGCAGTTTGGCTTTTTATTTATCAAAGCTCGTAGTTGGAGTATTAGTTTTCATGTTCATCGCCGTTTTCGTTTCAAAATAGTGAAATATTCAAATGGATTTGAAGGACTTCGATCGTATGCTGAGGTTTACGATACCATGTGGAAAATCGTCTCATATAAGGACATGCATGGATATGCAAGCTTCATACTTCGGTAAAAAAACAACAATTATTTCATGATGCTAAACATATCAAAATAGTATTTCAAAAGTTTTCATACGTATTTTCAAACGAACCTAATTTGCACTTTACAGTGTTTTATTTATTCATTGTCAATATTCTGCAGAGTGAAGTAAATAACATTGTGTGAATCGATCACTTATGGGTCTTTGTATGTAGCAGGCTATAATATCTTTAGATAATTGTATTTTAAAGAGCTTATTGTATAGTTTTTACAGTGTTCTCTTTCTATCGGCAGTTGATCATTTCATGAAAACTCTTTGTTACCTAGGTTTTTAAAGGCTCCCTATGTAGCATGCAAGATCATGCTGTGGAAGTGGTTTTTTTTACACACTTGGACTGGTATATCCACAAATATAAAACAATGATAAGTGGGAATTGGGTTTGAGAATTTAACTTAGCAAAACTATCCAGGATTGTAGGTCATGGGAAATGGGATTAGGACTTCCCCACCAGCACCCCCATGATAGATTATTTTTAATTAATAATAAATTATTGAGCAAGTCATTTTTGATAGTGATATTTGATATATTGTTCTTGAACATGGCCTGACAAAATATCCCATGGATATCCCAGTCATCTTGCAATATTTGCTGGGTATCTAACTGTAAAAATGTGTACATGTACTCCTCAATGATCAAAGTTTATGTTTGTTTGTTTCTTGTATTTTCTAAGTGAAATGATATATGTTTTTTACCCTGCGAGCACATTCTCCTTTACTTTCTCTCTCCCTGGGATGGTAAAGTGACTCTGGTCGCAGGGTATATACACCTAATCCAAAAAACGTTGTCGGGTCCGCCGCACAGTCCTCGCGCCAAGACCGTGAAGGAAAACACAGTGAATATTTTGATGAGAGTGATAAAACAAGAAAATAAAAGTAGACACAACACTTTCGTTGAAAAAAGTACCACACTAGAGTGTGAACATGCAAATAAATTAATTACTGGTTAGATGTAACCAATATCTTTCACAGTCTTGGCGTGAGGACTGTGCGGCGGACCAGACAACGTTTTTTGGATTAGGTGTATATTAATTTGGTTTAGCTATACAAATAACAAGGCAACTTGGAATTAATTAAATAATTTTAATATACCAGTAATACTAAGTTGTACTATTTTATATATATTCTTTGTTCAACTAGCATCAATTCGATCAACAAAGCAGTTCTTCAGATAAGAGACAGAAATAAGAAAACATTGATTTTCATACTATCCCTCCTTTTTTTTTAAAGCAACAAGAATACTAACAGTATGCCTTTCATGTAAAGGGAGTGTTACTACCTACCAAATGGTCTATCAGTATGGGTGGGTGGGTGGATAGGGTGTACACCCTATCTCAGAACAATTACCTAAGATATATCCACAGTTCTATTCAGGACTTAAAAGAACCAGTTTCTAGAATTCACAGTCCAAACGAAAGTCCAGTCCAGGTTAAAGCACATGTCACTCTAGTTTTTAATTTAATTTAAGTTTTTTTACAGAATGACACTTGCTTTACAATATTTTGTAATGTATTCTAAATATTAGCCCTGCTTCTCCTTTACAGACAAAACAATTTAAAAGCAACAAATAGCACCATGGCTCAGCTCATGATTTTGTTCCAATTTATATACATGATAACTCTTTGCCATCAAACAACAAGGATGTTGTAATGTATTGTATTGTCAGTCAGGCATAACAAGGACTCCTGAGTTACTCAAACACACCAAGGCACGAGTACACGCTTCCTCAAAGCGTCTAGTTTTACATAAGAATCGAGCTCTGTAAGATGAGAGGTATGAAGAGTTCTTGTTGAACCCGTCTTGAACTGTAATACTTTTGTGTTGTAATATATACGCATTGCCCGGTAACAATGCTTTTTTCGATTCATCGCCAGAAAAACGGTCATGCGCATTAGTAACGCGACACTTAGAAAAAAATCGACAGGCTTATGCTCTCAAGTTAACAGAGAATGTAGGGAACCAGAATTTCCTATCCTTGATAACTCGGCAACCGCGTCATTAAAACAACTTTTCCCCCTCTAGGTTGATTAACCTAATTACATGCTATAATAGTTTAAAAAAACGTTAAAGTGTGTGTCGGTTTTACAACTTATAACTTTGTATGGTTTCCAGCCCTCATTCCTTTGTCAAATGACCGATTTGCTCAAAATTACTCTATTATTACGGTCTCAAGCTAAGGGCCAATATGTTTATTGTCTGTATTGGTCATATGTTAATATGGTCTCCCCATTTTCAAATGAATCGGCCACAAACTCATGTCGGTTTTAGACAATTTGTTTCGGTATTATTCAGGCTTCAAGACATTGGCAATGTTTTGTTGACGTGCGTTCTTTGTTTCAGCCATCACAATAGAGCTTAATTATAAGCTAATTGATTACTTCTATTTGAATCGTGATAATCACATAGGTGACAAATTCTTTGTATTTTTGTAACAAATATTGAAAAGAGAAAACCCCTACATTATTACACGTTGGCTTGAAGATATGACTTTTATTTTCTCGTGTTAAAAACAACATTTTACTCGCTCGCTGCGCTTGCTCGTAAAATATTGCTTTCACCACTCGAAAATAAAATTCATATCTTCGCGCCACCGTGTAATATCCTCTATATATCAAATATATTTATCAAAACGATGCGATGATGTGTTGATCTGTAGTAAACATCTTTGCTAGCGAAACGAAGCTAGACCCGAGAATCACAATCGAAGTGAAGGGCTAAACCTCCAAACGTCAGTCTTTACCAAAGACTTAACTGACTTAACATTTTTTGCGGTGTTACAAATTTCATTATATTAACTATCGTTGATATCAAACACCGACGCAGCCTATAATAGTTTACTCGCTAATTTCCATTTACCTGTAATGTGGTCTTCTCCGTGTTGTACTGAAAATCTTCACTACTGTTGTCTGGCTTCGTTATATTATTTAACTTGAGTGAGTTTTGTTACGCTTAGGTGCATCAATCTATGCAAATCAAGCAACGAATGTGATCCTTGACTGATTGTGTCGTTCTAGAACTAAAACAATCTACTCGAACGATGATAATTATCCAAATAAATACGAAATTCTTTCTATTTGTTGTAGTTTAGTTTGCTTTGCTTGTTCATTTTGTTTTGCTGCTACAACACGATGCCCTGTGCTCGTGACCACTAGTACTGACATCTAACAAATACAAACAGCTACAGTCAATATACCTTTTATAAGGTAATTGTAGATTTCAACCTGTCGTTTGTTTTTTAAAAAAAACGTGTATTTTGAGGAGAATGGTGTTTTGAATATCTTTAATAATACAAACAATGTCATCAGGGGCGGATCTAGCATTTTGACTGAGTAGTTTCCAACTCGAAACAATTAAGCCATTTCCAAGCCAAAGAATAGGATAAAGCATATATAAATAACAGTTTACTCTGTACATTCTAAACTACAAACACTAAAAGTTGCAACATAAAAAGTACAAATTATCGGTCCGTCGTTCTGTTGTCCTTGGATCCGCTGGTCCATGATAACTTTTATCTTTACCGGCGAGCCTTCGGTGACGGGTCGGTTACAGTCATTTCAAAAACCGCTAAGAAACAGAATTATTGAGTTGTTCTTGCAAAATAAACGCCAGAAAAAGAAAGATAGATAGTAACTGAATGAATTTGTGCTGTATTTGAGGCGCTTTAGGCTGTTAGGAGTAGTTTTAAGACAGGCCGATTTGAGCTCTTTCTTTGTTGTTGTCGCTAGCTCGAGGTTTGACATGTCACGTCTGACATTCCTAAAGAAATATGACTTTAATCTATATATAATCCGATCACTAAGTTAAATTTATAGATAATAGGTTGCAGCGATTTATATTTTGCTGGTATGTTTATTGTTTTGTGCAAGAAGAGCTTATAAATCGCCAGTTTCTGTCGTTAAGTTCTGTTCGATACGCGCTCACCTGATACAAGGTCAAACAACTCTAATGACACAGAGAGAACCTCACTAGGGTAGGGTAGCCGTTTTATACTTTTGTCACTAGTTTCCATGATGGTTCACGCAGATTTTAGCCAATCAGAATCGAGCTTGAGCTCTAAATTCCGCCTTTGGAATCCCTGTGTGAACTACTCAGTGGGTGTGTCAGTAGTTCACTGAGCTCAAAACGTCATAGTGAACTAGTTCACTTTTCATGCAACAGTCCGCTGTCTAGACGCCGGTCAGACTCTGGGCTCGAGATTGGCGGCCTTCAGACAAAAATCCCAGTGGGTCCCCTCCCAAAAAACTTATACAGGCGCCAAGATAGAATGCAGTCTGAAAGAGCCTGGGAACGATTTAAGTGTGGGTTTCCTGTGGTAATTACAAAATGGCGACCAAATAAAGGTTCGAAAAGGTAAACTACACTCTAACTCTTTTCGTTTGTATTATTTTATTTGTATTATCTTAGCTTTTTATATTTTCGGAAAAAATCTGACTAGTTTCCGGAAATTAGGTGAACTAGTCTAAATCCGCCCCTGAGTCATGAACGTCTGTGCCAATGTACTGCACTATTGATGATGCATGCCTGATATGAATAGCTCGTTAGAGAGATTATTCCCAAATCGTCAAATTGTTTTGTAAATTTCAAGCACACTTTCTCGTTCGTCTGACTATATTTCATTAAACCTCGATATCTTCGAATTCTACAAAATGAAATATTTTTCTTTGGTATCAAATACAGTGAATATTTACACTAAAATACATATCTCGGCCAAAAATGAAAGAAATCGGTGATACCCGCTGTAGACACATTTTTAACATATATGTTTTTAATATAACTGATAAAGTACTAACATCGTGTTAACTGACAAAGATTGTGTATTTCCCAAATTTGATAGTTTCACACGTATGCATGGGTACACAGCTTTATGGTAGCTTCTTTGTGTTACTGAGCAGAAGTAGCCAAAACACGTTTTCAGTAGACTTGATGACGTCATTGAATATTCAATTACCGTGCAATCGAACTAGAATTTTCACATGGTCATAATAATGCAATCTAAAACTACGTCCAACTACCAATGATTTGAAAAATATGATAAATGACTATGCACTGATAGTTAATGTACACTTTGCACTAGGATATTTTAAATAAAATTGCATTTTAGGGTGATTTTGATGGGTTCGAATTTTCACCCGCTTTCTAGCATACACATATATTTAGGAAAGGAGTGCAACTAGCGCCACCACATTTCGACGAACACCAAAATTATATCTCTGGTCTTATACGGGTGATGTATTGAAATTAATTCTGTTGTTGACAAGTCTGATTTCATTGCATCACCCGTACAAGACCAGCATTCATTTCGGTCTATTGGCTTCATATTGCTTGGGATATAAGAACCCTTTTTGAAATAAGTGTATAATTAAAGTGTCAAACTTTACAGTGCGATAATAATAATATAATAATATGCCTTTATTTATCCACGGTGTGTCTCATCAGATTACAAAATTACAATTACAAAATTACTATGAAATAATAAAACTATATTATTGAATCTACTTATATCTAATTATATGTACAAAAGAATAATGAAAATATACATTTATTATATGGCTACGATAGTACGCGCGCTATGATTGGCTGATTTCCGGTCTGATATTTTCCCATATCAGACCGTTACCATGACAACGGTCCGATTTTCGTATTTTTTTTTTCCAGACCGTAAAATTAAAAACAATTTATAAAGTATTGCAATAAATATTTTGTTAAATTTTTGCCTTTTCATACCTGCAAAGTGTTTTTAGCCAGTTTAGTTTGTGTTTTTATCCATTCAATAATGAGAGATTCGGCGAAAAATATTTGTGATTTCGTATATCGCTAAGAAAAAAAGCCATATAATAAACGATTTATTAACCTCGCTTGTTCGGTCTATCCGGAAAAATATCAGACCTCGGTCTTTTTTGTACGGACCTCGCTGCGCTCGTTCCGTACTGTCATGACCTCGGTCTGATATTTTCCCGTACAGACCTCACTCTCGGTTAATAATCCTTTAGTATGTAGCTCCTGCTTTCCATGAGAGCCGTGCTTATATCTAAAATCTAAAAAAAAAAATATCAAAAAACTTCACTGCAGCCCCTTTTAAAACTATTTCGAGTGTTTGCCTGCCATAAACCGACTTGTAAATTATTCCAAAGCACCGCACCGCTATAGCCAAAGCTGTTTTTGAGATAGTTGGTGCGAAGCTTTGGAATAGCTAGTTTGCCCTCTGTGTCTCTCAGCGAATATGAAGTTATACTGTCACGATATGTGAACATGGAACGCATGTAATCGGGTGCGAGTCCATTTAGAGATTTATATACCATGACAGCCTTCTGGAAATTCCGTTGCGATTCGGGTTTTTTCTATCCAAGCTTTTCGATTAGTTGGTCGGCATTAGAGTCATACTAGAATAGGTTAAAACCCTAGCTGCTCGGTTTTGGAGCTTTCAAGCTTGGTAGCTAGTGTTTTATTACAGTTGTCCCACACTACGCAGCAATAATTGAAGTGCGGCTACACTAGTATAGCTAGTGAATTGAAAATGGATATTAAAGTTTCTGTAGGGACAAAAGAACATACACGCTTCAAAGCTCCAATACCAGATGCAATCTTTTTCGTCAATTCCTTTATGTGTGCATTCCAGGAAAGGTTCTCATCGATGTGCACACCGAGAGATTTTGTTTGAGGAACCTGTTTTATAGGGACTCCATTAATTGCTAGGATTGGAATCGACTGAAACGTGCACAGCCTTTGTCTAGAGGCCATTAGCATGAACTCTGTTTTCGTTTGATTGAGGGTCAGCCTGTTAGCAATTAGCCACTCATTGAAATTAGCATGATCTTGATTAAGATAAGACTCGATATCATCTATATTGCTACTTGAAAATGTCAAATGAGTGCCATCCGCATACATACGGGGTTGAGAGTGTACGAGGCACTTTGGTAAGTCCTTTATATAAATCAAAAACAGCAGTGGCCCTAAAATCGTCCCTTGTGGGATACCGCAAAGCAGTGAACGATTTCTACATAGATGGCCATTTACACTGCATTTTTGGTTGCGGTCACTAAGGTAGGACTTGAACCGGCTGCCTGCAACACCTCCGACTACAGAAACTGGGGCCACCCAAACAATTTCAAAATAAAGAGTTTTGGAGATCATACAAACAAATTGTAGAGGGTTTTATTCAATCCTTATCTATTCCGTTCACAAGTAATGAAAATTATTAGCATTTTAAGCAAAAAAGTCAAACATTTAATTGTAGAGATTCTATTGTTCATATTATCGATCGTGATGGAATAATTATGTTTTGGTAGCCCTGGTTGCAGTACTCGCACTGTTATAGTGTGAATGAAAAGAGTTCAGTTCAAATTCAACGTATATCACTAATGACACTGCATGTTCTGGCGCCATCCATTTTTTGAAGGAAATCTAGCCAGGCAGTATTTTCCCAACAAAAGATTATTGGTGCAATGTTCTCTCAGGTTCTCTTCCACGTAAATACCCACGAGTCCAGAAACAAGAAGTCCAATTGATGAACCGATTTCAACGATACTCATTGCCGTGCCTCTATCGTGTGAATCTGTAAAACTGCTAGCACAAACAGCAAGAGTACGGACTGCAATGGAGCCAAACAAAACCCCATGAGTGGCACTCAATACTAACACTATATAAACATTGGGAACGAAGTGATACCACGAGGCGAAGAGGAAAAACAGGAGGTGACTCACATTGATGAGAACTAGAATCCATATCCTTCGAATACGGAAAAATGTTAACCAACCAGGACAAAGACACGAAACCAGCATTAACTCCAATCCACCAAGAACAGTGCCTACGTCACCACTGAATTTGTAGTACTGGTAATGGTCGCGGACACGAAAAGAAGCGGAGGGGAATGTCAGAGTAGTAATAACAGAATTAGTGGACAGATAAAAAGACAGAAAATTCAGAAACAAATAAGCTAAGAATGGAAAAACATCCGAGAAAAAGTTGAAGTATGAAACGCAGGAAGAGTGTTCGGATTTCGTGTCTTTCATGTCAGTGGTTATTGGTTTGTACTGGCTGGTGTCTCGGTGGTGTTCCTGGATCTGGTACTTCTTCAAAGGACCGTGGTTTAGTATTGCATAGAACACAACAACCAGTAATCCAGTAGGATAGATGACAGCAACAGTCGTTCTGGGTGGAAAACATAACCAAACAGTCGAACCTGTCGAAAAGAACATGAAATATATTTAATAATTTTAAAAAGACCTCAACCATTCTAAGACGAATCACCATGACAACAGTGTCGTTCAGTGTCGTTCAGTGTCGTTTGGGGTAACTGTGGTAAAACGCTATGTAGCAAACTCCAAAAACTTCAAAATCGCGCAGCTAGGATATTGACTTTTTCTAAATACGACACTGATGCCGAACCTCTAATAGAGGCCTTAGGCTGGAAAAACCTTAGCGTCCAACGTCAATTTCAAACAAATAACCTAGTATACAAATCTCTTAATGGCCTAGCACCCGAATATTTAAGTTCTAAATTTGTACATAGGAGCGATACTACAAGCTATTCTTTGCGCGACTCCAACAACAAACTCGCTGTTCCACTACCGCACACGAACTACTTGAAAAATAGCTTCAGCTATCGTGGTGCTTTTATGTGGAACAGTTTACCTCCTAATATACGGAACGCGAAATCTCTAAATCAGTTTCGTCAACTCCTACACCGCCATTACTCTGACTAATATCCCCCGACACACGGCATTCATGGAAAACAGTTTTTATTTTGATTATTATTATTATTATTATTATATTCTTGTATTGTAAATATTTTATATCTCAATATTGTAACATTATTTGTATATTCCTATTTATATATAACTGATGAATTTACCGTGTATAAATAAAGTTATTCTATTCTATTCTATTCTATAACAGAGAGCAATAAACTAACGCTCGCGCTGGCTTTAAACCACCAAATGTTTCTGAACTTGTCATTCAGATAAACAATAAAGATTGCCACAGATGCAGTCGAAATGTCATATTTAAAAAATATTTACGCCTGAATACCGTAAAGCATTCCTTTCAGTATAATGAAATAGATGTTTGTGAGCCAGTTCGTTGGCAGAACAAAAGAGAAGCAAAACACGAAGAGGAAAAATCGTATCATCAGATATGCCTATTGTTCTGTTGCAATCTCAACCTGTTAAAAAAAAGAAAAAAATCTCGCTCACTAATCAAAGTCTTTTGTTACTTCTCACCTACAATACCATATATGTTAATGGCATTGTTTTCAAGATTGCATACGGTATCTTTGATACGTCACCTGTTGTCTTTTCCAAATATTACTGTACTCTCCTACTTCCTGGTTGGTAAAAATATCACAAACCCCCTATATTTGCCCAGTTTATTACTAAAGCTGCATACAACATGTACAATTAGTGACAACCCCCCCCCCCCCACCACCACCACCACCTATATAGCTTCCGAAATAACGTGACCCCCCCCAACCCCCCCCCCCCCCCCCACCCATGTACTTTAAAAAGGAAAGTCCCCTTAGTTTTGTGACCATTGTCAGAGGGAATTAAAAAGTTATTGTTGTATAAGCTCTATATTTGTTAATAGATTTTAGTAAGATTTACTTGTCGTCATTATCAGAGAGCAGCAACCATATGTTCCAGTTACTGGATATTATTGAAAAAGTGCAAATGTAGGAATTATTAATTTTTGGGAATTATTAGGTTATATAGGCGATATAGAGGCTTACGAACGGGAAAGCCATGTGTAACGGTTCGAAAAAGTTCACATTCACAATTTTCTAGAATTGTAACCAACGACACTGATTTGAATAATGTTTAATGTTAAAAAACCTGTCAATCCGAAGCCCAAAAAGGCCACCTTACAAGATGGTGCAGGGAACTGTGGAGGGGACGATCGATGTTAGGACAATTAGTTTTGCACCCGCCAAATGCCAACTCGAATGCGAGGAGGCGCTGTAAAAGACATCAGAAAATGCTAGTTACTTCAAAGGCATTTGTTAAATGCATGTACCTACCTGTGTAAATCAGCCCGACCACGATCGATGAGAAATTTGATGCTGTCTGATAGGTGCTAATGAGCCTTTCAAGCTCTTTGTAACGGGCTATTAGCATAACGGATGCAATATTGACTATACCATCGAATATTCCCAAGAAGAACACACCAGACAGTCGCAGTTTTACATCATCAGTTGCCACTATAAGTATGCATGAGATAAGCCACAGGAAACTTGCCATTGTCATGACTGGAGGGAATCCTATCTTCCTGATCATAAAGGGGCTGACTATTTTGGTAAACGTGTTTGCAGATCCAAATAGTATCAACACCACAGAGGACTGGATCAGAGTACCGGCCACGATGTCTTCTGTAGCCATCATCAGCACAAATCTTTGAAAAGCTTGTGCCATCCCGTAGCAACATACACAGAGCACGACCAGGTTGGCCATCTTGGATGTGGCAATGTGAACTACATGTGAAAAGGAGTATAACATGCATTATACACTTATTTCAATAGACCTCTTTACCTTCCTGCTAACTCCAGTACCATGGAGTTACACCTAATTCAAAAAAGGTTGACGGGGCGAACGGCGATTGGCGATTGAAATTCCTATTGTCCACGACTGTGGACAATACGAATTTCAATCGCCAATCGCCGTTCGCCCCGTCAACCTTTTTTGAATTAGGTGTATACAAAGTGATGCATGCATCTCGTGGAATGACCTTACGTGCCTTCCGAAGCATACCGAGCCTGGACGATATTTTACTGGCAATATTATCAATGTGATCATTCCAGGAGAGGCATGGATCGAGTACAACTCCAAGGTACTTAAAGCTGAAAACTCTATCAAATACTTTGTCATTGGCCTTGATGGTAAACTAGAAGTTAGGCGCAACCTCTGGGCTGTACCTATTAGCATCACCTTGGTCTTTTTATAATTTAGAAATAGATAATTACTAGATAACCAAGATATTATTTGGTCTAGGTCTTCTAATAACTTAGTTTCAATAGTGTCAACATACTTGCAACTAAAATATAGTAGAGTATCATATTTTATAAATATGAAACATTTATTCAAGATATAATTATCTATTGCGATATTATGAAATCCAAAGAGTTCATTTTTTATAAAGCCGTTATTTATACTTAGTTTTAGAGTAATAAATAGCTCAATGAAATTCGCATGTTTTCTGGAGTAGAAATATGCATGAAATCACGTCTCAAAATTGGTTGAGATCACATCACGGGACCATCACTTTCTACCTAAAAAGTTCAGTTTTGCAAAAAGTAAACATGGAAAAAGCCATATATTTAATAAATTTGCTGGGGGGCGCTGTCAAAAGTATAAAATTTCTAGAATGAAAAACGGGAATATCGGACGCAAAAGTGCTGAAGTTGAAGTAAACATGGCGAATTATTTGACGATCGATTGTGTTTAAATTTCCTAATATGATCCAATCCAAGCAGTATCGTGTTGGCAATGACTTCTACTGTTAGGTTTGTATTATATTTTAATGTTGCGCCCAAACATTTACTCGAAAGTGGGAAGTTTTGATCCAACTTCTCACTTTGAACTGACTGATATTTTTCCATCTGTAGCGTATTTGATTGAAATAATTATCCACAGCACATTAGTGGAAGGTAGACTCTTTATGCCTTAGTTTTTCGGTACAAGGACATTACTTTTAAGGATGAGATTGCAAACAGAGTACACAGCTTTATGGTAGCTTCTTTGTGTTACTGAGCAGAAGTAGCCAAAACACGTTTTCAGTAGACTTGATGACGTCATTGAATATTCAATTACCGTGCAATCGAACTAGAATTTTCACATGGTCATAATAATGCAATCTAAAACTACGTCCAACTACCAATGATTTGAAAAATATGATAAATGACTATGCACTGATAGTTAATGTACACTTTGCACTAGGATATTTTAAATAAAATTGCATTTTAGGGTGATTTTGATGGGTTCGAATTTCCACCCGCTTTCTAGCATACACATATATTTAGGAAAGGAGTGCAACTAGCGCCACCACATTTCGATGAACACCAAAATTTTATCTCTGGTCTTATACGGGTGATGTATTGAAATTAATTCTGTTGTTGACAAGTCTGATTTCATTGCATCACCCGTACAAGACCAGCATTCATTTCGGCCTATTGGCTTCATATTGCTTGGGATATAAGAACCCTTTTTGAAATAAGTGTATAATTAAAGTGTAAAACTTTACAGTGCGATAATAATAATATAATAATATGCCTTTATTTATCCACGGTGTGTCTCATCAGATTACAAAATTACAATTACAAAATTACTATGAAATAATAAAACTATATTATTGAATGTACCTATATCTACTTATATGTACAAAACAATAATGAATATATGTATTTAGCTCCTGCTTTCCATGAGAGCCGTGCTTATATCTAAAATCTAAAAAAAAAAATATCAAAAAAATACTGCAGCCCCTTTTCAAACTATTTAGAGTGTTTGCCTGCCATAAACCGACTTGTAAATTATTCCAAAGCACCGCACCGCTATAGCCAAAGCTGTTTTTGAGATAGTTGGTGCGAAGCTTTGGAATAGCTAGTTTGCACTCGGTGTCTCTCAGCGAATATGAAGTTATACTGTCACGATATGTGAACATGGAACGCATGTAATCGGGTGCGAGTCCATTTAGAGATTTATATACCATGACAGCCTTCTGGAAATTCCGTTGCGATTCGGGTTTTTTCTATCCAAGCTTTTCGATTAGTTGGTCGGCATTAGAGTCATACTAGAATAGGTTAAAACCCTAGCTGCTCGGTTTTGGAGCTTTCAAGCTTGGTAGCTAGTGTTTTATTGTCCCACACTACGCAGCAATAATTGAAGTGCGGCTGCACTAGTGAATTGAAAATGGATATTAAAGTTTCTGTAGGGACAAAAGAACATACACGCTTCAAAGCTCCAATACCAGATGCAATCTTTTTTGTCAATTCCTTTATGTGTGCATTCCAGGAAAGGTTCTCATCGATGTGCACACCGAGAGATTTTGTTTGAGGAACCTGTTTTATAGGGACTCCATTAATTGCTAGGTTTGGAATCGACTGAAACGTGCACAGCCTTTGTCTAGAGGCCATTAGCATGAACTCTGTTTTCGTTTGATTGAGGGTCAGCCTGTTAGCAATTAGCCACTTATTGAAATTAGCATGATCTTGATTAAGATAAGACTCGATATCATCTATATTGCTACTTGAAAATGTCAAATGAGTGCCATCCGCATACATACGGGGTTGAGAGTGTACGAGGCACTTTGGTAAGTCCTTTATATAAATCAAAAACAGCAGTGGCCCTAAAATCGTCCCTTGTGGGATACCGCAAAGCAGTGAACGATTTCTACATAGATGGCCATTTACACTGCATTTTTGGTTGCGGTCACTAAGGTAGGACTTGAACCGGCTGCCTGCAACACCTCCGACTACAGAAACTGGGGCCACCCAAACAATTTCAAAATAAAGAGTTTTGGAGATCATACAAACAAATTGTAGAGGGTTTTATTCAATCCTTATCTATTCCGTTCACAAATAATGAATATTATTAGCATTTTAAGCAAAAAAGTCAAACATTTGTAGAGATTCTATTGTTCATATTATCGATCGTGATGGAATTATTATGTTTTGGTAGCCCTGGTTGCAGTACTCGCACTGTTATAGTGTGAATGAAAAGAGTTCAGTTCAACGTTCAACGTATATCACTAATGACACTGCATGTTCTGGCGCCATCCATTTTTTGAAGGAAATCTAGCCAGGCAGTATTTTCCCAACAAAAGATTATTGGTGCAATGTTCTCTCAGGTTCTCTTCCACGTAAATACCCACGAGTCCAGAAACAAGACGTCCAATTGATGAACCGATTTCAACGATACTCATTGCCGTGCCTCTATCGTGTGAATCTGTAAAACTGCTAGCACAAACAGCAAGAGTACGGACTGCAATGGAGCCAAACAAAACCCCTTGAGTGGCAATCAATACTAACACTATATAAACATTGGGAACGAAGTGATACCACGAGGCGAAGAGGAAAAACAGGAGGTGACTCACATTGATGAGAACTAGAATCCATATCCTTCGAATACGGAAAAATGTTAACCAACCAGGACAAAGACACGAAACCAGCATTAACTCCAATCCACCAAGAACAGTGCCTACGTCACCACTGAATTTGTAGTACTGGTAATGGTCGCGGACACGAAAAGAAGCGGAGGGGAATGTCAGAGTAGTAAGCACAGAATTAGTGGACAGATAAAAAGACAGAAAATTCAGAAACAAATAAGCTAAGAATGGAAAAACATCCAAGAAAAAGTTGAAGTATGAAACGCAGGAAGAGTGTTTGGATTTCGTGTCTTTCATGTCAGTGGTTATTGGTTTGTACTGGCTGGTGTCTCGGTGGTGTTCCTGGATCTGGTACTTCTTCAAAGGACCGTGGTTTAGTATTGCATAGAACACAACAACCAGTAATCCAGTAGGATAGATGACAGCAACGGTCGTTCTGGGTGGAAAACATAACCAAACAGTCGAACCTGTCGAAAAGAACATGAAATATATTTAATAATTTTAAAAAGACCTCAACCATTCTAAGACGAATCACCATGACAACAGAGAGCAATAAACTAACACTCGCGCTGGCTTTAAACCACCATATGTTTCTGAACTTGTCATTCAGATAAACAATAAAGATTGCCACAGATGCAGTCGAAATGTCATATTAAAAAAATATGTACGCCTGAATACCGTAAAGCATTCCTTTATAATGAAATAGATGTTTGTGAGCCAGTTCGTTGGCAGAACAAAAGAGAAGCAACACAAAGAGGAAAAATCGTATCATCAGATATGCCTATTGTTCTGTTGCAATCTCAACCTGTTAAAAAAAAGAAAAAATCTCGCGCACTAATCAAAGTCTTTTGTTACTTCTCACCTACAATACCATATATGTTGATGGCATTGTTTTCAAGATTGCATACGGTATCTTTGATACGTCACCTGTTGTCTTTTCCAAATATTACTCTACTCTCCTACTTCCTGGTTGGTAAAAATATCACAAACTCTCTTTATTTGCCCAGTTTATTACTAAAGCTGCATACAACGTGTACAATTAGTGACAACCCCCCCCCCCCCCACCACCACCACCACCTATA
This sequence comes from Metridium senile, assembly GCA_949775045.1. Taxonomy (NCBI): domain Eukaryota; kingdom Metazoa; phylum Cnidaria; class Anthozoa; order Actiniaria; family Metridiidae; genus Metridium; species Metridium senile. Next base: position 6,589,058 of record OX459101.1, on the reverse strand, counting down.
TAGCTTCCGAAATAACGTGACCCCCCAAAAAACCCCCACCCATATACTTTAAAAAGGAAAGTCCCCTTAGTTTTGTGGGAGAGAGCAGAGAGCAGCAACCATATGTTCCAGTTACTGGATATTATTGAAAAAGTGCAAATGTAGGAATTATTAATTTTTGGGAATTATGTAAGAGATAAATACCGAGAACGTCGGCAATAAGCCGTATAAAGCCCGAGGGCTTTATAGGCTTATTGCCGACGTTCGAGGTATTTATCTGACTTATTACATGATTTACAGAGGTTTTCCAAAAAGGCCTTGTATTTTTAAATTTTGTATGCAACATTTGGGTTTTTACGCCATATACTTTTATCGATGCAAGTCGTTTTCAAGACGACAAATATATTCTTCAGAAGATTCTTGAATTGTTTGTTTTTATTTTTAGTGCATGACTTATTACATGATTGAATAGGTTTTCACACAACTTCATGTCCCAAAGGGCATCATCAAGCTGATTATTGTTTTGGTTTCCCATGAGAATACAATCCAAACAATGGGCTTTTAGTTTTGTTGTACACTACAATACTAATGAACTGTAACGAACAAATGAATACGTTTTCTTCTCACCAATGCAACTGACATCGATCGGACAGTTAGCATAAAGTGTTAGGGTCAGGATTTGTATGCAAAGGGTTCGGGGTTCGATCCTCGAAAGGGTCACTCTATCACTGAAATGATTTTTTATCCGTTAAATGTTCGCAACTTGAAAATTTCTAAGTTTAACGTTACATATAAAGTTGAAAAAGAACGGAAATGACAAGGATAATATAAGGATTAGGTCATTGGTATTCAAGGGCAATATACATTAGTATTCAAGGGCAATATATAGATATTGCCCTCAAATGGGGGCAATATCTGTATAAAGCCCTTGAATTGATAATGAACAGGGTAATACGCGATATAAAGCCCTAAAAGTAACAATGAAAACCGATGTAATCATGTAATAAGTAAGAGTTACATACCGAGAATGGAGGCTATAAGCCATATATATCCCGCGGGCCGCAGGCCCAAGGGATATATAGGCTTATAGCCGAACATTCGAGGTATGTAACTAATTTATTTCACACTTGAGAAGGTTTTCTCACAAAAAAACAGTGATTTAATCCTATTCTAACAAAGACACATGATTTGAGTTAAGAAATAAAAGAACGGCTTTTCAAATCTTACTAATTAGTATCTACTGGGAGTCGTATTTGATAAAAGAAATGATATGAATAGAAAATATTAATGTGCAGGGAACCGGCTCGGTGCATTTTTAAATCAAAATCTTATTGATAGAACACGATTGAAGGAGGTTATGCTATCTTAGTTTTGATTCCTTAATACAAAGACTAAATTAGTCAAACCATTGGAACTAATGAATAAGGTGGAATGCTAGCTGTTAATGATTTTTGTCACTAGAATACAACAGTTTTCCCGTAATTGAAGTTTATTGAAAGTTTTCATAACAAAATAGTACTGACACAATCTAAACCATTAGGCTGAGATCTGACTCGACATTTTTCAATGATAACTAAGGTTTTCTGAAAAGAAAACAATGTATGATTTTCACTGATCGTATTCAAAAAAATAAAACCAATCCAAAAATATGTCAATAATCTGTTCATAATTTAATGTTCATTGTCAATGAATTCCCATAAGGAAATATTAAACAATCACTTTTCAATTCTATTCAGAAGAATACTAACGAACTTGAATGCTAATGAACTTGATGACATTAAACGAGTTTTTGTTGTTAACTTTCTATCGGATGACTATGTAGTATAATGGGTTAAAGCGCGGATACAGCAATGCAGAGGTTCTCGGTTCGAGTCCTCACATTGGTACTCAAAGATTTTTTTCTCCAAAAATCGCTATCTAGTAAAAATTTCTAAGTCTAATGTTGCAATAAATAATAAATGCAAAGGTTATAACTACATATAGACCCGGGTTTATATCTAGATATAACCCTTGAATTGGTATAATGAGGGGTTTATATCGGAGATACATCCCTATGAATAACAAAGAAAACCGTGTCAAGTGTGAAATAATAGATTATATAGGCGATATAGAGGCTTACGAACGGGAAAGCCATGTGTAACGGTTCGAAAAAGTTCACATTCACAATTTTCTAGAATTGTAACCAACGACACTGATTTGAATATTGCTTAATGTTAAAAAAGCCTGTCAATCCGAAGCCCAAAGGCAACCTTACAAGATGGCGCAGGCAACTGTGGAGGGGACGATCGATGTTAGGACAATTAGTTTTGCACCCGCCAAATGCCAACTCGAATGCGAGGAGGCGCTGTAAAAGAGATCAGAAAATGCTAGTTACTTCAAACGCATTTGTTAATTGCATGTACCTACCTGTGTAAATCAGCCCCACCACGATCGATGAGAAGTTTGATGATGTCTGATAGGTGCTAATGAGCCTTTCAAGCTCTTCGTAACGGGCTATTAGCATAACGGATGCAATATTGACTATACCATTGAATATTCCCAAGAAGAACACACCAGACAGTCGTAGTTTTACATCATCAGTTGCCACTATAAGTATGTATGAGATAAGCCACAGGAAACTCGCCATTGTCATGACTGGAGGGAATCCTATCTTTCTGATCACAAAGGGGCTGACTATTTTGGTAAACGTGTCTGCAGATCCAAATAGTATCAACACCACAGAGGACTGGATCAGAGTACCGGCCACGATGTCTTCTATAGCCATAAACAGCATACATCTTTGAAAACCTAGTGCCATCCCGTAGCAAAATACACAGAGCACGACCAGGTTGGCCATCTTGGATGTGGCAATGTGAACTACATGTGAAAAGGAGTATAACATGCATTATACACTTATTTCAATAGACCTCTTTACCTTCCTTGTTTGTTTACCCATTTCAGATCAAGTGATGCTACCCTTGGGTGCTGATTCTTTCACATGTAAATGATATAACACGTTCATTATAAAGGAAAAATTGTTAAAGGGAATGTCACGTGGTCTGAAATGGGTAATTTGCATACGGAGGTAAAGAGGTCTATTAACGTTGACATAAATGGTTGATCTGAAAACAATATGAATTGTATGCCCTTGGCAGGAATTGAGCCCCACGGTTCTGACTTTCTAGTTCGACGTGTTACCACTACCCACTTGAGGACCAACCGAGCTGGATAGGCAGCCGGACTAATGTAGTATAGAGCAACTGTGGGGGGTCCCAGGGCGATATTAATCTCTTAGTTAAATTTGAACACCGTAAATGGAAACGCAGAATTGAAGTGGATAACGAATTGAAATGCGTTTGGTGTATAAGTGAAATAAAGATCATGAGAAAAATATCATATGCCCTTGGTGGGAATTGAACCCCACGGTTTCAGCTTTCTAGTCCAACGTGTTACCACTACACCACAAGGACTAACCAACCACTCAGAACCATTTTAAAAGGCATGGCTTTTTGTGGGAATATTTGAAAATTAGTTGTTTATTCATATATCTGTTAGACTTTCAGTTACATCAACGAAACTTAGCCAGTAGTAGTAATTCACCAAAGCAAGTAATTTCATCATGCCTGTTGCCATAGAAACAAAGTCAATATCAATATCAATCCCAGGGGAAAATTGGGTTGACATATAGGAATCCCGGGCGCATTTTACCACAGGAAGCCCAATTCCGTTAAGCAAAATATTTGAACTTAAATTTGACAGGGGTCAATAAGCCCTTGAATCCTTTCTATTTGTTGTAGTTTAGTTTACTTTCGCTTGCTCTGTTGAGTTTTTTTTTAAATTTTCGTTAACCTTGTCGAGATCCTATCCTACCGCCCTGTTCGATCTTAGATTGAAAATACGCCAACTTGATAACCTCAATAAGAAAATAAACCCGGGAAAAGAATAAAATATAACTGAAGTCTTGATGATCGAACTAGTATTATCGTTTCAATAAGAACTCAACAAACTAGTATTTGATTTTTCTACAGAGGTTTAAATCAGTAGTGCGATTTTTCGGCTTTGCCGCACTCACTCATGAAAGATCTTTTCAACATTCGAAGATAAGATATGGAACTCCGCGTAACCATGTAATAACCTCTTTTATTATATAACATATAGTGGTATACCGAGTGATATCAACTAGATAAAAAGCCTATCCTAGTCATGAAGATATCATTGATATCACACATGTGTGATAATCGAAAGTGAAAATACCGAGCGCGCGCTCAATGACGTGTGACGGCAAGTTAAAATGTATTCAAAACACATCGAAATTCTCTACTGTTTTTGTCATTTTCTCCCTCAATACTTTTTTTTAACGGCTAAAAATAGCATATTTTAGTGTTAAAACTACTATATATTTTAGAACGACGGAGGAATTAAGAAAAGTTCAAGAACAGTTTTTTAATCTGGTTTTCTCAATCAAACTGAAGAATCGTGTGATGGCGTCAGTAGCGCGCGCTCTTCAAGTCAAAATTCATTCACAAAATGTTGTAGTTTTTCTAGTATAAGTAATTTGTTGTTACTAGAGTAGACGCACTTAATCCGTGAAACAAACACTAATTTTTAGTATTAAAACAATAGAAAACAAATAATTTTTTTATGAAATAGTTAACAATTAGACCCGAAGCCCGAATGGGCTACGGGTCAATAGCCCACGAGGCCGAGTCTTCGAGGCCAAGTGGGCTTTTGATCCGTGGCCCATGAGGGCGAGAGGTCTAATTGTTTTAGTATCCAACAACTTATAGGTCAAACTTTGCCATATTTTGAAAGAAAAATAACATTTCAATCGTTTTATTTTGACAAAATGACAGAAAATACCGAGCGCGCGCTCAATGACGTGTGACGGCAAAATGTATTCAAAACACATCGAAATTCTCCACTGTTTTTGCCATTTTCTCCCTCAATATTTTAATTTTAACGGCTGAAAATAGCATGCTTTTAGTATTAAAACTACTATACATTTTAGAACGACGGAGGAATTAAGAAAAGTTCTAAGCTGAAAGTTTAAAAATCTGGCTTTCTCAATCGATCAAACTGAAGAATCGCCTGATGGCGTCAGTAGCGCGCGCTCTTCAAGTCAAAATTCATTCACAAAACATCAAAATTATGTGCTTTTTTGTCATTTTCTTGCTCGTATTTGTAATTTACGATTTAAAGAAAAGCATTATATTCAGTACTAAGCCGTTTTTGAAGAAATAGAAGTTACAAGAAACTTTTTCAATAGTTTACAAAACCGGCGCTTTCCCCAACCATGGGCTATCACCCAATAGCCCATGGTTGAGTAGCCAATGAGAGCGCGCGATTTGTGATAGACCATAAGTTGTTGGATACTAATACTAATTAGTACTAACTATATGTCACGGATTTAGTGCGTCTACTCTATTCCTTAAAACAATTAAAATCTAGTTAATGTGGATATAATAAAACAGTTATTCCACTCGATCTCGTCGCACATGGTGCAACAAAGACGCGACCGTTGCCAAAAGTAGAAACGAATTCTACTTTTCGCAACAATTGCTGCAACTTGTCTCGCAACATTTTTTCAAATTGCGCCGTTGCAAGAAAAGTTGCAGAGAAAATTTAACCGAGTAATTGCGCCTTTAGGGCAGTTGGTATCGTCAAAGTCCCTACAAGAATCTCCTTCTTTAGCGTATAACATCGACCACCAACATCATCATACTACTAATTCGATTCATGGAAAGCAATGAACGGAAAATCAAGTCATGGATATGCAATTGAGCCTGTTAACATTTACTTGAAAATAATTGAAAAGCCATTGTCAAATGTTTTCTTTTGGGAATAAAGTAACAATGAGCAGTTAGCGCATTTCTTCCATACAATTTACTATATAAACTGGCCGCTATTTAAGACGCAAATTGCGCTACACACAATTTACCTGTAATGTGGTCTTCGCCGTGTTGTTCTGAAAATCTACACTAGTGTACTTCGTTTTATTATTATAAGTAATACCATGGCTCGAGGGAAATTAGGGATTAAGCTTCCCCGAATACCGAGGGAAAATTTGTGGACTTTCACAAATTTTCCCGAGGTATTCGGGGAAATTTAATCACTAATTTCCCGAGTGTCGTGGTATTACTTTGTAATACCATGATTACCGAGGAATATAGAACTACTGTTAGGAAATACATGTTAGTTTTCATAGAAGCATAAATTATAAACTTTTACAAAGCTGTTGATTTTCGGCATACTTTTAAAATAGTTGCTTTTGTTAAATGAGACAATGCCGAATTATACCACCATGCATTCAATATAGTTTGTTTGCATAAACACGCATGACATACTATACTTCAATGTAGTCAACGCATGCGCATAGTTACTTAATGTGTCCCACAAGTGTTAGAGTACGGACTTGTGTGTAGTAAAGGGTCGTATATTTTAAGAATTTTCAACTGGGTCGAAGCGATCCAGGAATGGTCTCGATGATTGTTATAATGAGGGACCATTGAGGGATAGTCTCCTACATTTTCCTCATGCATACAACATGAGGGAAATTTAGAGGACAAAGAAATCCTTTGTCTTTTACTAAATTTCCCTTGCATAAATTAAATATAGAGGGAAATTTAGTAAAAGACAAAGAATTTCTTTGTCTTCTAAATTTCCCTCATGTTGTATGCATGAGGAAAATTCGGGTTTCTAAACCCCTCGGAAGACAAAAGAATCCGAGGTGATCATGGTATTATTTAACTTGGAATACACTATTCAGTGTTCAACGGTTTTTGAACTAGCGGTATGTTGCTACACATGCTCAATGTAAGTCAAACAATGATGTCACAACTTACACCTCATCTGGTTAAAAGCGTGAAACACTTATAACCCATTAGTACTATTTTGTACAAAATAGTTTAAAAAAAAGTTGAGGCGTGAAGAGGCACGTGCTTCGAGTGAAACAGCAAGCTCCAGATGCAAATAGAATTTTCATCCGTTTTCGTTTTGAATCATTTGTAAGTCATTATGCTAAAATCAACCAAAATACGTTTTTTTTAACTCTATTCGTTTGCGTCGCTGCAAAATCATGACACAAGACACATCTAGAGCTAAAATAACCACAATACACAAGTGAAATTGTTTGCGAGTCTATTCCTTCGCCGGCGCTGCTGCAAAATCAAGACACATGACACATCTAGAGCTAAAATAACCACAATACACAAGTGAAATTGTTTGCGAGTCTCTATTCGTTCGCCGTCGCTGCTGCAAAATCAAGACATATGACACATCTAGAGCTAAAATAACCACAATACACAAGTGAAATTGTTCGCGAGTCTCTATTCCTTCGTACTGCTGCAAAATCAAGACATATGACACATCTAGAGCTAACATAACCACAAAACACAAGTGAAATTGTTTGCGAGGCTTGGGTTATACGTCGAAACTCACATGTGCCGAATAAAATGATTGTGGTGGTGGTGATTGTGGTGTTGATGATGATTGTGGTGGTGGTGATTGTGGTTGTGATGATGTTGATACTGATGGTGATTATGATAGTGCTGGTGGTGGTGTTAATGATGTTACGATGATGATGGCAACGATGATTGTGATGATGAAGGCGATGGTAATAGTGATAACGAGAATGATGATGATAACGGTGTTAGTGGTTGTGGTATTATGATAATGATATTGATAATAAAGTTTATAGTTATAATGGTGATGATATTTTATTTTGATAATGATATGTATATTGATATTTACACCTAATTGCAATAACATTGTCATATAAAAAAGAAAATTACAAAATAGGAATTAATTAAAAGACAAAAGAAGAAGTTCAGCGTGAGTAATCTGCTTTTGTCTTTTATTTAATTCCTATTTTGTGATTTTCTTTTTTATATGACAATGTTATTGCAAGTAGGTGTATGATGATATTGGTAATGATAGTTATGATAATGACCTTTATAGTTAATGGTGATGATGATGTTTTTTAGGCTGCGGCGACCACGCAAAGCAATTAGTACACGTGAGGAAGTTATCCTTGACTGATTGTGACACGACACAAGGTCTAATTTATTACTTGTATTTGAATCGCGATAATCACATAGGTGACAAATTCTTTGTATTTTTGTAACAAATATTGAAAGGAGAAAACCCCTACAGTCACGTGATATCATAGTCCAATCATAAGCGGTCAAAAAACAATTGTTTTATTGACATGACATGAACTCATAAATAATTAGCTCCACCCACAATGGTTCGGAATTTCTGGCAATGTTTTTCTACTGTTAACACGAACTTTGTGCATAGTTTGAGGTTTTCATGGATTCTCTGTTCTTCAATTAGTTTAATAAAGCATTCAGATTCGAAATGTTGGCTTTAAATCTACGGGGAAAAATAGTTGTAGTAAATACCATGATAAACCACTGTATTCTCCTTTAGAACTTATGTTCATACACGTTGGCTTGAAGATATGACTTTTATTTTCTCGTGTTAAATACAACATTTTACTCGCTCGCTGCGCTTGCTCGTAAAATATTGCTTTCACCACTCGAAAATAAAATTCATATCTTCGCGCCACCGTGTAATATCCTCTATATATCAAATATATTTATCAAAACGATGCGATGATGTATTGATCTGTAGTAAACATCTTTGCTAGCGAAACGAAGCTAGACCCGAGAATCACAATCGAAGTGAAGGGCTAAACCTCCAAACGTCAGTCTTTACCAAAAGTTAACATTTTTTGCGGTGTTACAAATTTCATTATATTTCCTATCGTTTATATCAAACACCGACGCAGCCTATAATAGTTTACTCGCTTATTTCCATTTACCTGTAATGTGGTCTTCTCCGTGTTGTACTGAAAATCTTCACTAATGTTGTCTGGCTTCGTTGTATTATTTAACTTGAGTGAGTTTTGTTACACTTAGGTGCATCAATCTATGCAAATCAAGCAACGAATGTGATCCTTGACTGATTGTGTAGTTCTAGAACTAAAAACATCTACTCGAACGATGATAATTATCCAAATAAATATCAAATCCTTTCTATTTGTTGTAGTTTAGTTTGCTTTTCGCTTGCTCTGTTCATTTTGTTTTGCTGTTACAACACGATGCCCTGTGCTCGTGACCACTAGTACTGACATCTAACAAATACAAACACCTACAGTCAATATACCAACACATAAATTGTCATGAATATTTTGGATCTCGGTTTTTCATAAGGTAATTGTAGATTTCAAACTGTCGTTTGTTTTTAAAAAAAACGTGTATTTTAAGGAGAATGGTGTTTTGAATATCTTTAATAATACAAACAATGTCATGAACGTATGTGCCAATGTACTGCACTATTGATGATGCATGCCTGATATGAATAGCTCGTTAGAGAGATTATTCCCAAATCGTCAAATTGTTTTGTAAATTTCAAGCACAATTTCTCGTTCGTCTGACTATATTTCATTAAACCTCGATATCTTCTACAAAATGAAATATTTTTCTTTGATATCAAATACAGTGAATATTTACACTAAAATACATATCTCGGCCAAAAATGAAAGAAATCGGTGATACCCGCTGTAGACACATTTTTAACATATATGTTTTTAATATAACTGATAAAGTACTAACATCGTGTCAACTGACAAAGATTGTATATTTCTGTATTTCCCAAATTTGATAGCAGTTCACACGTATGCATGGGTACACAGCCTCAGGGTAGCTTCTTTGTGTTATTGAGCAGAAGTAGCCAAAACACGTTTTCAGTAGACTTGAAGACGTCATTGAATATTCAATTACCGTGCAATCGAACTAGAATTTTCACATGATCACAATAATGCAATCTAAAACTACGTCCAACTACCAATGATTTGAAAAATATTATAAATGACTATGCACTGATAGTTAATGTACACTTTGCACTAGGATATTTTAAATAAAATTGCGTTTTAGGGTGATTTTGATGGGTTCGAATTTTCACCCGCTTTCTAGCATACATATATATTTAGGAAAGGAGTGCAACTAGCGCCACCACATTTCGACGAACACCAAAATTATATCTCTGGTCTTATACGGGTGATGTATTGAAATTAATTCTGTTGTTGACAAGTCTGATTTCATTGCATCACCCGTACAAGACCAGCATTCATTTCGGTCTATTGGCTTCATATTGCTTGGGATATAAGAACCCCTTTTGAAATAAGTGTATAATTAAAGTGTAAAACTTTACAGTGCGATAATAATAATATAATAATATGCCTTTATTTATTCACGGTGTGTCTCATCAGATTGCAAAATTACAATTACAAAATTACTATGAAATAATAAAACTATATTATTGAATCTACTTATATCTAATTATATGTACAAAAGAATAATGAAAATATACATTTATTATATGGCTACAATAGTACGCGCGCTCTGATTGGCTGATTTCCGGTCTGATATTTTCCCATATCAGACCGTTACCATGACAACGGTCCAATTTTCGTATTTTTTTTCTCCAGACCGTAAAATTAAAAACAATTTATAAAGTATTGCAATAATAATAATAATAATAAATTTTATTTCTATAGCGTCTATATCACTACTTGTTCTAGGCGCTTTACAAAGCTAAGATATATATATATTATAAAATACAAATTATCAATAATTTACAATGCTAATAATATATAATGAAATGAAATAGTCTAAATAATTATAAAAGAAGGCAAATATACTTATGAAAGCTAAAAATTTAGATAATTTATAAACATGAATATATGATAAAAAATATAAACTTAAAAATATGATTTCTTAAATAAATATGTTTTCAAGTTCTTCTTAAATGAAATTAAAGATACAGTATTTTTTAAGGATTGTGGTAGTTGGTTCCATAGAGTTGGTCCTGCTACAGAGAACCGTCGGTCCCCATATGTTTTCAGTTTCGATCTCGGGACCTGTAGTAACTTATTTGTACACGAACGCAAAGAATAAGAACTGTTCCGAAAGTTTAACATATTGCATATATAACTTGGCGAAAGTCCATTAATAGCCTTATATACTAGTAATAAAATTTTATAAATAATACGGTATTCAACAGGTAACCAGTGTAAGTCAAGTAAGCTAGATGTTATGTGATCATATTTCTTAGTGAATGTTACAATACGTGCTGCTCTGTTCTGAACTAGCTGTAAACGGTTTAACAGAACTTTAGGCAGTCCGTAAAGGATAGCGTTACAATAATCCAAGTTAGTAGTAACAAAGGCGTGGATAATAGCTTCAGTGGATTCACGGTCCAGGTACGTTCTGATCTTACTAATGTTGTTTAGATGGAAATGACAAGTCTTGCAGATTTTTCTTACATGATCTTCCATGGTAACGCCTGGATCAAATATAACTCCGAGATTGCGGACTGAAAATGACGGTGGAATTGTCTCGCCGCCAACCTGGACAAAGTCCAAAGTGGGACTAGGACGATACCGTGAGCTTAGGAGTAGGAGTTCGGTTTTTTCTTCGTTCAGTTTGAGTCCATTGTGAATCATCTAATAGTTAATTTCTTTGACACATGCTTCAATGGTAGACTTTGCAGACATGAGAAGATCATCGCATCCCAGATCAAATGACACATAAAGCTGAGTGTCGTCAGCATAAAGGTGGTATGTAAGCTTGTGTCTTTTAATGATTTCAGCTACTGGTGACGTGTATAAAACATACAAAATGGGCCCAAGAACAGATCCCTGTGGTACACCACATGTAAGTTGACGCAGGGACGATTTTGAACCTTCAATTTGAACAAATTGAGTACGTGATGAAAGGTAGGATAAAAACCATTTCCTCACAGACCCAGTGAGACCATAACGTTGAGACAGTCGATTTAAAAGTATTTCATGGGACACGGTGTCAAACGCAGCAGACAAGTCCAACATCAGTAGAATAACAGCCTTGTTATTATCAATAGATTGAAGTATGTCATCATGGACCTTGACCATAGCAGTTTCGGTGGAATGAAGCGCTTTGTATGCAGACTGAAGGGGCTCATGTAGACTATGCTTCGTCAAATAGTTGTTCAACTGGAGAGCAACACACTTCTCGATGATTTTAGATACTACTTTCAAGTTAGAGATTGGTCTGAAGTTATTAAACTGCGTAAAATCTGCGTCAGGTTTCTTGAGTAAAGGTGACAACACTGCTGATTTCAAACCCGCAGGAATATAGCCTTCTCGCAGAGACATGTTAACGATGTTAGTAATAGTTGATAACAACACGTCGATACACGGTTTAACAATGGAAGATGGCAACGGATCCAAAACACAGGACTTAGAAAAAGATGATGTAGTCAGTTCCTTAACATCCTCTTGTGTCATCTCAGTAAAAGTAGAAAGTACAGTCGAACACACAACAGGTGTATCATTAGAAACACAGTCATCAGAATCAATAACTGTATCCTTTTTAGCTAGGAGATCATTGTGTAGCATGTTAATCTTGTTGGTGAAAAAATTAGCAAATTCATCAGCTAGAACGCGGTTGTTGTCAGATGGTGGATACTGGTTGATAGTTGGCTTTTGAAGTAGTTTTTGAACCGTTTTAAACAACACTTTTTGATTGCCAGCATTTTCCTTAATAATAGATGAGTAATACTCCAACTTCAGAGACTTGATCAAGTTGTTCACGACGCTACATTGGTAGACGTAAAGCTCGCGGTCGCTGGCAAGCCGCGACGTACGCCATTTACGCTCAAGTTGTCTACGTTTCCGTTTCTCCATGGTGACTTCATCGGTATACCAGGGCGCAGATGGTCGAACTGTCACAACTCGTTCCTTCATAGGTGCATGTTTGTCTAGTAGAGATCGCAAGACTTCATCATAGTCATTAACAACTTCATCGAGATCATCATGAGGTTTGAGGAGGACGGAACTTACAATATCCTTTTTAAAAGAACTCATATCAATATTACGTAGTTTTCGAGAAGTGACAACCTTCTTTTCATATCCGGGCTTTTTCAAGTGAAGTGTAGAATGAACAGCCAGGTGATCAGAGATGACAGGATCGGTTATTTTAACATCGCTTACAAAATGATCCATTGCATTAGATATAACCAAATCAAGGGTATGGCCACTAGCATGCGTTTTCCCACTGACATGTTGCACGAGATTGAAAGAGTCCAATAAGTTAATAAATCTACTTGCAGTAGTGTCACTAGGGTCGTTGATATGAATATTAAAGTCACCAACGATCAGCAAGTGTTTATGTTGTTCAGCAGTAATGCATTCCAAGAGCCTAGAAAACTCTTCGAAGAACAGCGATGTTGATAAGCCAGGAGGACGATATACAAGCATAATTCTCACGCAGCGCACAGTGCGCAGGTAAATATCCATTAATTCAAACGATTGATACGTATCAGTGATAGAGGTGTTTAAACGAATACTGTTCTTAAATATAAGTCCAACACCACCACCAACGGAATGAGCTCTTGGGACATGTAGAAGTCTATATCCTGTAGGACAGATTGTACCCATTTCAAAACAATCATCTGTGCCGGGACGAAGCCAGGTCTCGGTCATCGCAAGTATATCAATATCACTGTCAACAATGAAGTCTTTTACAGCCAATAAATATTTTGTTCAATTTTTGCCTTTTCATACCTGCAAAGTGTTTTTAGCCAGTTTAGTTTGTGTTTTTATCCATTCAATAATGAGAGATTCGGCGAAAAATATTTGTGATTTCGTATATCGCTAAGAAAAAAGCCATATAATAAACGATTTATTAACCTCCCTTGTTCGGTCTGTCCGGAAATCAGGCCTCGGAAATCAGACCTCCGGAAATCAGACCTCGGTCTTTTTTGTACGGACCTCGCAGCGCTCGTTCCGTACTGTCAAGACCTCGGTCCGATATTTTCCCGTACAGACCTCACTCTCGGTTAATAATCCTTTAGTATGTAGCTCCTGCTTTCCATGAGAGCCGTGCTTATATCTAAAATCTAAAAAAAAAAAAATATCAAAAAACTTCACTGCAGCCCCTTTTAAAACTATTTAGAGTGTTTGCCTGCCATAAACCGACTTGTAAATTATTCCAAAGCACCGCACCGCTATAGCCAAAGCTGTTTTTGAGATAGTTGGTGCGAAGCTTTGGAATAGCTAGTTTGCCCTCTGTGTCTCTCAGCGAATATGAAGTTATACTGTCACGATATGTGAACATTGAACGCATTTAATCGGGTGCGAGTCCATTTAGAGATTTATATACCATGACAGCCTTCTGGAAATTCCGTAGCGATTCGGGTTTTTTCTATCCAAGCTTTTCGATTAGTTGGTCGGCATTAGCGTCATACTAGAATAGGTTTTAAAAAACCCTAGCTGCTCGGTTTTGGAGCTTTGAAGCTTGGTAGCTAGTATTTTATTACAGTTGTCCCACACTACGCAGCAATAATTGAAGTGCAGCTGCACTAGTATACCTAGTGAATTGAAAATGGATATTAAAGTTTCTGTAGGGACAAAAGAACATACACGCTTCAAAGCTCCAATACCAGATGCTTTTTCGCCAATTCCTTTATGTGTGCATTCCAGGAAAGGTTCTCATCGATGTGCACACCGAGAGATTTTGTTTGAGGAACCTGTTTTATAGGGACTCCATGAATTGCTAGGTTTGGAATCGACTGAAACGTGCACAGCCTTTGTCTAGAGGCCATTAGCATGAACTCTGTTTTCGTTTGATTGAGGGTCAGCCTGTTAGCAATTAGCCACTCATTGAAATTAGCATGATCTTGATTAAGATAAGACTCTATATCATCTATATTGCTACTTGAAAATGTCAAATGAGTGCCATCCGCATACATACGGGGTTGAGAGTGTACGAGGCACTTTGGTAAGTCCTTTATATAAATCAAAAACAGCAGGGCCCTAAAATCATCCCTTGTGGGATACCGCAAAGCAGTGAACGATTTCTACATAGATGGCCATTTACACTGCATTTTTGGTTGCGGTCACTAAGGTAGGACTTGAACCGGCTGCCTGCAACACCTCCGACTACAGAAACTGGGGCCACCCAAACAATTTCAAAATAAAGAGTTTTGGAGATCATACAAACAAATTGTAGAGGGTTTTATTCAATCCTTATCTATTCCGTTCACAAATAATGAAAATGATTAGCATTTTAAGCAAAAAAGTCAAACATTTGTAGAGATTCTATTGTTCATATTCTCGTTCGTGATGGAATAATTATGTTTTAGTAGCCCAGGTTGCAGTACTCGCACTGTTATAGTGTGAATGAAAAGAGTTCAGTTCAAGTTCAACGTATATCACTAATGACACTGCATGTTCTGGCGCCATCCATTTTTTGAAGGAAATCTAGCCAGGCAGTATTTTCCCAACAAAAGATTATTGGTGCAATGTTCTCTCAGGTGATCTTCCACGTAAATACCCACGAGTCCAGAAACAAGACGTCCAATTGATGAACCGATTTCAATGATACTCATTGCCGTGCCTCTATCGTGTGAATCTGTAAAACTGCTAGCACAAACAGCAAGAGTACGGACTGCAATGGAGCCAAACAAAACCCCATGAGTGGCACTCAATACTAACACTATATAAACATTGGGAACGAAGTGATACCACGAGGCGAAGAGGAAAAACAGGAGGTGACTCACATTGATGAGAACTAGAATCCATATCCTTCGAATACGGAAAAATGTTAACCAACCAGGACAAAGACACGAAACCAGCATTAACTCCAATCCACCAAGAACAGTGCCTACGTCACCACTGAATTTGTAGTACTGGTAATGGTCGCGGACACGAAAAGAAGCGGAGGGGAATGTCAGAGTAGTAAGCACAGAATTAGTGGACAGATAAAAAGACAGAAAATTCAGAAACAAATAAGCTAAGAATGGAAAAACATCCAAGAAAAAGTTGAAGTATGAAACGCAGGAAGAGTGTTTGGATTTCGTGTCTTTCATGTCAGTGGTTATTGGTTTGTACTGGCTGGTGTCTCGGTGGTGTTCCTGGATCTGGCACTTCTTCAAAGGACCGTGGTTTAGTATTGCATAGAACACAACAACCAGTAATCCAGTAGGATAGATGACAGCAACGGTCGTTCTGGGTGGAAAACATAACCAAACAGTCGAACCTGTCGAAAAGAACATGAAATATATTTAATAGTTTTAAAAAGACCTCAACCATTCTAAGACGAATCACCATGACAACAGAGAGCAATAAACTAACGCTCGCGCTGGCTTTAAACCACCATATGTTTCTGAACTTGTCATTCAGATAAACAATAAAGATTGCCACAGATGCAGTCGAAATGTCATATTTAAAAACTATTTACGCCTGTATACCGTAAAGCATTCCTTTATAATGAAATAGATGTTTGTGAGCCAGTTCGTTGGCAGAACAAAAGAGAAGCAAAACACAAAGAGGAAAAATCGTATCATCAGATATGCCTATTGTTCTGTTGCAATCTCAACCTGTTAAAAAAAAGAAATAAATCTCGCTCACTAATCAAAGTCTTTTGTTACTTCTCACCTACAATACCATATATGTTAATGGCATTGTTTTCAAGATAGCATACGGTATCTTTGATACGTCACCTGTTGTCTTTTCCAAATATTACTCTACTCTCCACCTTCCTGGTTGATAAAAATATCACAAACCCCTTATATTTGCCCAGTTTATTACTAAAGCTGCATACAACATGTACAATTAGTGACAAACCCCCCCCCACCACCACCACCATTTTTAGCTTCCGAAATAACGTGACCCCCTAGACCCCCCCCCCCCCCCCCACCCATATACTTTAAAAAGGAAAGTCCCCTTAGTTTTGTGGCCATTGTCAGAGGGAATTAAAAAGTTATTGTTGTATAAGCTCTCTATTTTTTTTTAATAGATTTTAGTAAGATTTACTTGTCGTCATTATCAGAGAGCAGCAACCATATGTTCCAGTTACTGGATATTATTGAAAAAGTGCAAATGTAGGAATTATTAATTTTTGGGAATTATTAGGTTATATAGGCGATATAGAGGCTTACGAACGGGAAAGCCATGTGTAACGGTTCCAAAAAGTTCACATTCACAATTTTCTAGAATTGTAACCAACGACACTGATTTGAATATTGCTTAATGTTAAAAATGCCTGTCAATCCGAAGCCCAAAAAGGCAACCTTACAAGATGGCGCAGGGAACTGTGGAGGGGACGATCGATGTTAGGACAATTAGTTTTGCACCCGCCAAATGCCAACTCGAATGCGAGGAGGCACTGTAAAAGACATCAGAAAATGCTAGTTACTTCAAAGGCATTTGTTAATTGCATGTACCTACCTGTGTAAATCAGCCCGACCACGATCGATGAGAAGTTTGATGCTGTCTGATAGGTGCTAATGAGCCTTTCAAGCTCTTCGTAACGGGCTATTAGCATAACGGATGCAATATTGACTATACCATTGAATATTCCCAAGAAGAACACACCAGACAGTCGTAGTTTTACATCATCAGTTGCCACTATAAGTATGTATGAGATAAGCCACAGGAAACTCGCCATTGTCATGACTGGAGGGAATCCTATCTTTCTGATCACAAAGGGGCTGACTATTTTGGCAAACGTGTCTGCAGATCCAAATAGTATCAACACCACAGAGGACTGGATCAGAGTACCGGCCACGATGTCTTCTGTAGCCATCATCAGCATAAATCTTTGAAATTCTTGTGCCATCCCGTAGCAAAATACACAGAGCACGACCAGGTTGGCCATCTTGGATGTGGCAATGTGAACTACATGTGAAAAGGAGTATAACATGCATTATACACTTATTTCAATAGACCTCTTTACCTTCCTTGTTTGTTTACCCATTTCAGATCACGTGATGCTACCCTTGGGTGCTGATTCTTTCACATGTAAATGATATAACGCGAGCCACAACAAGAATGTTTGCTGATGATACTAGCTTCAGCATACATGGTAGCAATATAGAAGAACTTGAACCAGTTATCAACTCCGAACTTAGAAACTTGCATCGTTGGCTATTAGCTAACAAACTAAGCCTAAACGTTGCCAAAACGGAATGTATGATAATTGGTTCTCGCCAGAAGTTTACAGCACAATGCAATGATTGCACTATCAATATATCAATTAATGGCAATAAGGTTAAACAAGTTGATCATACTAAATCTTTGGGTGTCACTATAGACAAAAACTTAAACTGGTCAGAACATATTACTACAATCTCTAAGAAAATTTTATCTAGCATAGGGACGTTAAAACGAGTTCGCCCATTTATCTCGACTAGAAGTGCAATCCAGATTTATGAAGCCTTAATTCAGCCCAAATTTGACTACTGTAGCGCAGTTTATGATGAATTAAGGTGGATCAAAACTTTCGCAAAGCAGATTTCTTGATTTTTTTAACTCGCTCGCTTCGCAAAAGTATCGCGCCAATTTAACTGAAATTTTGATATAATATAATTTGGTTATTCTATCTTTTAGCGATGTACTTTATTTGTACATTTTCTTAGTGGTTTCTTGGAAACAGTTGATTTTCAAACGACGGTATTTTTAGTTTTTACCGATTATTTCCAAATCCAACAGTCTGATCGTTATCAAAAATTTAGGATCTTATAATCACTTATAAAGCTATAGTTCCTGTGAATTTGGTTTGAAAATCTGGGCTAGAAAAAAAGATATGAACATGGTTCAAAATTGAGGCCGAAATCTGAAGCATATAAAGTATTGAGCCTTAGAATAAATAGTATACATAGGATTGCCTTGAACTTTCGATATATTAATGCTCAATTATTTTTAATAAATATATCAAAATTTCAGTTTCATAGCTTTGAAATTAAAGGAGTAATATTTTTTTAGCTGAAGGTAGGTAGAGACGGCAAAATGTGAACTTTCTCTATAAATCACAATTTTCCTGTTTTCTTCAAAACGCCTCCAGAGATTTCTTCAATGAAAATCCTTTGAAAAAAAAAAATTATTTGTCGATGCCGGTAAAATCGTGACGTCAGCCATATTTAAGACTCATTATTTCTCTTAACTGCCCGGTGACCCCACCTTTTTTAGCCAGATTTGAAGAACCCTCTAAAGGGTTAAAACAACTCACATAGTTATTTGAAGAATACATTACTTTTTAATTAGTAGGCCCCGTCCTTAAGCGACAAGCTAAATGATCAACTACAAAAATTGCAAAATCGAGCGGCTAGAGCAATAACAAGGTCTAATTATGACATACGCTCTAGCGACCTATTAAAACAATTAAATTGGGATACACTTGAAATTCGTCGTAAAAAGCAAAAGGCAATCCTTATGTTTAAGACGATGCAAAACCGCACCCCAGTTTACTTGAAGAACTTATTTTCCAATTACACCTCGGAATACAGCCTTCGTAACAAACAATACAAGCTAACAGTTCCTAAGCCCCGTACAGAATATCAAAAGCGGGCATTTAGTTACAGTGGAGCAATACTATGGAATGACCTGCCTCCACATGTCAGAGAAATTAGATCACTCCAAAAATTCAAGACCGAAATTAAAACGCAGAATTGAAGTGGATAACGAATTGAAATGCGTTTGGTGTATAAGTGAAATGAAGATCATGAGAAAAATATCATATGCCCTTGGTGGGAATTGAACCCCACGGTTTCGGCTTTCTAGTCCAACGTGTTACCACTACACCACAAGGACCAACCAACCACTCAGAACCATTTTAAAAGGCATGGCTTTTTGTGGGAATATTTGAAAATTAGTTGTTTATTCATATATCTGTTAGACTTTCAGTTACATCAACGAAACTTAGCCAGTAGTAGTAATTCACCAAAGCAAGTAATTTCATCATGCCTGTTGCCATAGAAATGTACATAGGATCTTCCTTCTTTCCTCCAACAGGCTGGTTGTGATGGCGTAGGATTCCTTTCAGACTCTCTAATTTAAGAGATCTGAGATCGTTTATCGATCGTACGCTTTCCAGATCAATAGAAATATTTGAAGATTCCATTAATAGGACTTAAAAACCATTAAATATACGATAAAAAGCTTGTAAAATGTAGATAGATGTGGAATGTTTACGCGTTGTGTTTGTCGTTGCTATGATATCCTTGGATTTAACTCAGACTTCGCCTCGATTTCGTGCTATAAGCGTGCCCGCCGTAAAAAAGTTCAGCGGTAATAGACAAGAAAAGCGGGAATTCGAAACTGGAGGGTTGACATATAGGAATCCCGGGCGCATTTTACCACAGGAAGCCCAATTCCGTTAAGCAAAATATTTGAACTTAAATTTGACAGGGGTCAATAAGCCCTTGAATCCTTTCTATTTGTTGTAGTTTAGTTTGCTTTCGCTTGCTCTGTTGAGATTTTTTTTAGTTTTCGTTAACCTTGTCGAGATCCTATCCTACCGCCCTGTTCGATCTTAGATTGAAAATACGCCAACTTGATAACCTCAATAAGAAAATAAACCCGGGAAAAGAATAAAACATAACTGAAGTCTGGATGATCTAACTAGTATTATCGTTTCAATAAGAACTCAACAAACTAGTATTTGATTTTTCTACAGAGGTTTAAATCAGTAGTGCGATTTTTCGGCTTTGCCGCACTCACTCGTGAAAGATCTTTTCAACATTCGAAGATAAAATATGGAACTCTGCGTAACCATGTAATAACCTCTATAAGAGAAGATTTCTGTAAGTCCTGTAAATACCATGCAAACGCGGCAACACTCAAAAACTCGATTTTGCTCATATTTTAACCATAGGTAGCCATGAAACAAATCATGATGCCTTTAGTTAAGAAAAATATTGCATATTTTACGAGAAAATCGCAAAAAGCGAAATTTCGTCAAATTGCTGCTCCGAGACGCTTTTTTATGTCAACTTTAAGCCCCGTATGGCAAAATTAATTACTCTAAAAACTCCAAACTTTCATAATATTGTTTATTGTCATCTTAACTTTAAACTCAAGCTTTCATAGAAATATCCAGTTACTTAAAGATATTATTCTATTTATGTTTCTATGTCATACTTTTCGCCTTAGAAAAAGTAGGGTAAAAACAAAAAAATATTTTACTATGTGCAGCACAAAATTTTTCAATAATAATCTGGGTTCTGAATGTTAAGGTACTTAATATATAACTGTGAAAAAATCAGCTTGGGTAAATGTAATTGAACGAAGTTATTAAGCTGCGAACTTTCGCAAAATATTGTTTACGCTGCATAGTCTACTGTTACCCTGGGTACCAGGGGTTATTTTCTCCTTGCTTTATCGTTCGCTTTAGCGTTTGTAAATTTGACGGTTTGTTTATGGTTTGTGATTCAACGAAACTAACCCCTGGCCAAATGAGCTTAGAATGAGCACTTCCATGCTGTTTTGATTGACACCGCCAATTATAGCCATATTTGGAAACTTGGCAAACTTGTTGACATCTTGCTGTCAGCTTTCATCCAATCAAAGGTCTTCATAGACTTAAACCAATCAGAAGGCCGGGGTCACGCAGCGATCCCTCGCTTCTGATTGGCTCGGCGAATTCAAAAGAATAGGCTCATTTGGCTAGAGGGTTTCTCTTGAAAAAAAAACGAACGCAGACGTACAAATGATAAATACGAATAATAGAACAAGAAACCCTCTAGTTTCTAGGGTAGTCTACTGTCGGCTAGCATCACTCAATTTGCCAAGACGCGGGCGTGATTTGCATAAATAATCGTATTTTCCTTATTTTTAACATCAAAATGCTATCAAATAAAATCAGTAAAACTCAATCAATGTTTACCTTTAAATTAGTTTAAAAAAATATTGCATGTTTTACGTGAAAATCGCGAAAAACAACATTTCTTCAAATCGCTGCTTCGATTGATATCCTAATTCTATCCTGTCACCGCACTGAGGGCTCACATGAGATAGCATTGCGCCTGCGCGAACTCAGTGTGTTGTCGCCTTTCAAAGCGAACAAACGTGTAAACTTGTACACTGTGAAAAAAACTAGACTTTACGCGATAATTCGCCAGTCAGTATGTCCGAAAGTTCAACTAATGTTGAGCCGAAGGGCAGAAAAGAAAGTGTAAAAAGGAAGAAGAGTGGAAACGACAAGGAACACATTGAAGTTAATGTTGAAATCCAAGAGAGTGAAAATGGCGCCAAAACGGCCATTCCTGATTTGGCGACTTCTTTGCAGTCAGGATTTGCTCAAATGTCTCGGGAGCTGGCTAAGACCATTACCGAGTCCTTTAAATCGTTCAGATCAGAACTCGAAATCGAGTTTGAGGACGAAAGGCCAGTCGAAAGTGACAAAGCAGTCGATGAGAACCACGAGGACACTGAACCCCCTGCGAAGAAGAGAAATCCTCAAACGGCTACTAGCCCGGCAAACATAGATGAAGCCATGGCAAAAATTACTGATTTAGCCAACTCTCCTTCTAATGAAGAAAAATTTGAAGTGCTTAATAGCCTTAAACAGGACCTTAGGAAAGAAGAGATGGGTCCGAGTGTAAATGCAGACCTAGCAAATGTGGTCAATGCCATGCTTAAAGACGGTCTGCCAGATGACAAAATACAGGATAAGATGAATAAGTACCATAGGCCTGAGAACTGTGAAGCTCTGACAAAAGTCCGAGTTAATCAAGCTGTGTGGGACAATTTGACCCCATCAGTTCGCTCACAGGATGTCAAATTACAAAAAGTGCAGACTGCTATTTTCAAAGGAATGTGCGCGTTGACAGGCACCATTGACAGTCTGCTAGGCCATTTGAAAACGTTCCCAGCGGGGAACGAAATCTTACAAAAGTCAACAGACGCACTGGCTTTGTTTGCTAATGCAAACAGCGAACTAAATCATCGACGAAGAGAACTGATTAAGCCTGATCTGCATGACGAATACAAGCACTTGTGCTCTTCGTCTTTGGCAATTACGGACCAATTATTTGGTGATGATTTGCCTAAACAGGTTAAAGAGTTGACAGAGGTCAACCGTGTTGGCAAGAAAGTGTCAACATTCAGCGGACGATCGACGCCCAGACCAGATTACAACAGAAATAGCTATGGTCGGGGTCGTGGACGTTCAGGAAACCAACGTTACAGAAAGCCTTTTTTAGGCTCAGGGAAAGACGGCTACAAAAACCACCCTCAGAGCTTCAAAAAGAAGAAGGAGTGGAAACCGAAGTGACTAAGACTTCAAATACTGTTTGTGTTGATAATGTTAAGGTAAGACATTTAGAGCCAACTAACATAGCTGGGAGACTGAGACAATTCTCTTCCCATTGGCAAAGCATAACCTCAGATATTTTCATACTTAATAGTGTGTACGAATACAAAATCGAGTTTGAAAGTGGCGAGCCGCTTCAATTATATGCTCCAAGAGAAATTAAGTTTACTACTCAGGAGTTGTCTATCATTGATAATGAAATTGACAAGCTAGTGACAAAAGGGGTCATTGTTGAAACAAACCATTGTGGCAAAGAATTCCTTTCCACGATATTTATACGCCCCAAAAAAGATGGGAGCTATAGGCTTATCCTGAATTTGAAAAACTTGAATGAGCATGTTGAGTATCAGCATTTTAAAATGGATACCCTACAGTCAGCTGTTCGGCTTATGACTCCAAATTGTTATATGGCATCAGTTGATCTTCGTGATGCATATTATTCCGTTCCCATACATAGGGAACATCAAAAATATCTGAGGTTCCGCTGGCAAGGAAAATTGTTTCAGTTTACATGCCTGCCCAACGGACTGGCATGTGCACCCAGACTCTTCACTAAAATTTTTAAGCCAGTATATGCTACACTCCGTCAGAGAGGACATTTAAATGTTGGCTACATTGATGACTCGTGTTTACAAGGGGACTGTATAGAAGATTGTCAAGCAAATATTAGTGACACATGTGATTTATTTCAAAAGTTAGGGTTCATAATACACCCTGTAAAGTCAGTCCTTAAACCAGTTCAATCACTCACATTTTTGGGGTTTGTTTTGGACTCAGTCAACATGACTGTCACCTTAACCCAGGAGAAAATTCTCCGTGTTAAGGACAATTGTCATAAAGTAAAAGGGCTCATTGAATTACCAATACAGGAGCTAGCAAGGCTTATTGGCCTGCTTGTGTCAAGTTTCCCTGGGGTAATATATGGACCTTTGTTTTACAGAAGCCTTGAGAACGACAAAACAAATGCACTTAGACTAAATAAGGGTAATTATCAAGCTCAAATGAGGCTGTCCCATGAAAGTCTAAGGGAAATCCAGTGGTGGTATGATAACATAGAGATTGTTAACAACCCTATCTGTCTGCCAAACTCCAAAATAGATATGACTATCTACACTGATGCATCAAAGAAAGGATGGGGTGCAGTCAAAAATAAGGAGAAAATAGGGGGAAGATGGTCTGATGATGAGGCCAAAAACCACATAAACCACCTAGAACTTTTAGCTGCATTATTTGGGCTAAAATCATTTTGCAAAAATGAACATAATATTCATGTCAAAATTTATTCTGACAACTCTACAACTGTAAGTTATATAAATTCCATGGGTGGAACTCATTCTAGAGAATGTAACAATGTTGCCAAAGAAATTTTGACATGGTGTATGAACAAACAAATATGGCTAACAGCTGCCCACATACCTGGGAGGGAAAATGTTGAGGCTGACAAAGAATCCCGTGTGTTTTCAGATAATAAGGAATGGATGATAAGACCAGATGTATTTAAGAGAATTACTGAAACCTGGGGGAAACCCTCAATAGATCTTTTTGCTTCAAGAATGAACCATCAGGTTGCTCAGTATGCATCTTGGAAACCTGACCCAGGGGCATCATATATTGATGCTTTCTCTATAACATGGAGTGAAACATTTTTCTATGCTTTTCCTCCTTTTAGTTTGATTGCGCGTTGCTTACAGAAGATGGAGACAGATTTAGCAGAGGGCTTGATGATAGTGCCGATGTGGCCAACCCAGCCTTGGTATTCAAAGTTGTTACGAATGTTAGTGGATGTACCCAGAGTAATTCCTCAACTACTGACATCCCTTCAGATGCCAGGAATGCCTCAGGAAGTGCACCCTCTAGCAAACAAAATGGTGCTGATTGTCTGCAAATTATCAGGCAGTCCTATGAAGCACAAGGATTTTCTCAAAAAGCAGCCACAGTTATCCTGCAATCTTGGAGAGAAGGAACAACTAAGCAGTACTCATCCTATATCAAAAGATGGACCATATATTGTGATAAAAAACAGATTGATCCAGTTTCTGCCACTACTCCACAAGCATTAGATTTCTTGGTGGAACTATTTGAGAATAACATTGGTTACAGTGGCATTAATACAGCCAGGTCAGCATTATCTTGCATTTTAAAACCAAATGATGGGATACCATTTGGTTGTCAAGAAGGTGTGAAAAGGTTTCTAAAAGGAGTCTATCAAGAAAGACCACCCTTGGCAAGGTATACCGAAATATGGGATGTTAGTACTGTCATAAACTATTTGAATATATCAAATACAAACATGAGCATAAAGGACATTACATTAAAACTAGTAACCTTAATGTCACTGCTATCAGCTCAGAGAGGACAAACTATACACTACTTGTCTCTTAAAGACATGAGTTTTACAGAAACTGCTGTTACTTTTGTAATTTCAAGACCTATTAAGCAATCAAAACCAGGGTCAAAACCTATTGTTGTTAAGTTTGTGGCTTATCCAGTAAATCCTAACCTCTGTGTTGTGAGTACACTGAAGATGTACTTAGCATACACTGCCACCTTACGTAACAACGAACAACAACTGTTTATTAGTTATTCAAAGCCATATAAGGCTGTGTCTAGGGATACGATAAGTAGATGGGTTAAAACTGTCATGGAAAAATCAGGTATAGATGTGCAAACGTTTAAGCCCCATAGTACTAGGGCTGCATCGACATCTAAGGCTTTTTCAAAATCTGTACCACTAGAACATATTTTGTCTACAGCAGGATGGAGCTCAACCTGCACATTTGCTAAGTTTTACAACAAACCTATTATTAAGACAGATTGTTTTGCTGACACATTGTTAGAGTTAAAAAGCCAATAAATGTTTACAGGCTTTTCTGAATGATGCTTGTTTTTATTGTTATTTTGGGTATCCATGTGTGCAGTAGGCTTTGAAGTCTCATGTGAGCCCTCAGTGCGGTGACAGGATAGAATTTAAAAATT
Source organism: Metridium senile (assembly GCA_949775045.1). Taxonomy (NCBI): domain Eukaryota; kingdom Metazoa; phylum Cnidaria; class Anthozoa; order Actiniaria; family Metridiidae; genus Metridium; species Metridium senile. The sequence goes on along the minus strand of OX459101.1, from coordinate 6,562,986 downwards.
AAACGAGACTTACCTGTAAGTTGAAGTTTGATTGTAATTCTATCTGTCACCAGGCACTGAGGGATTACATGCCCGCCCTATTACATGCCCACCCTTTTAGCATGGGTACTTAGTACTGCACACATGGTAAGTGCTTTAAAAACTGAGTTCGCGCAGGCGCAATTCTATCTCATGTAATCCCTCAGTGCCTGGTGACAGATAGAATTACAATCAAACTTCAACTTACAGGTAAGTCTCGTTTAATTTTTAAATTTTTCTGCCAACTGTGACGGCCTCGTATGACAAAATTAATTACTTTAATGACTCCAAAACTCTTTAATGTTGTTTATTGACATCTTAAATTTAAAGTCAAGAATTTACAAAAATATCTAGTTAATTGAAGATATTATTGTATTTATGTTTCTATGTCATACTTTTTGCCTTTGTGTTGCCGCATGGTATTTACAGAAATATTCTCTTAATTAATATACCGTGGGTAGAAGAAAACAAACAAAATGGCGGAGCGTTTTGTCGAACTGAGCGAAGAAGAGGGCGAGAGGTCTAATTGTTTTAGTATAAACCAACTAGTAGGTCAAACTTTGCCATATTTGAAAGAAAAAAACATTTCAATCGTTTTAGTTTCACAAAATGACAGATAATCGAAAGTGAAAATACCGAGCGCGCACTCAATGACGTGTGACGGCAAGTTAAAATGTATTTAAAACACATCGAAATTTTCTACTGTTTTTGTCATTTTCTCCCCCAATACTTTTTTTTAACGGCTAAAAATAGCATATTTTAGTGTTAAAACTACGATGTATTTTAGAACGACGGAGGAATTAAGAAAAGTTCAAGAACAGTTTTTGAAATCAAACTGAAGAATCGTGTGATGGCGTCAGTAGCGCGCGCTCTTCAAGTCAAACTTCATTCACAAAATGTTCTAGTTTTTCTAGTATTAGTAATTTGTTGTTACTAGAGTAGACGCACTTAATCCGTGAAACAAACACTCATTTTTAGTACTAAATAGTGATATTAAAACAATAGAAAACAAATAATTTTTTTATGAAATAGTACTAATTAGTACTAACTATATGTCACGGATTTAGTGCGTCTACTCTATTCCTTAAAACAATTAAAATCTAGTTAATGTGGATATAATAAAACAGTTATTCCACTCGATCTCGTCGCACATGGTGCAACAAAGACGCGACCGTTGCCAAAAGTAGAAACGAATTCATATCAACATCATCATACTACTAATTCGATTCATGGAAAGCAATGAACGGAAAATCAAGTCATGCATGGATATGCAATTGAGCTTGTTAACATTTACTTGAAAATAATTGAAAAGCCATTGTCAAATGTTTTCTTTTGGGAATAAAGTAACAATGAGCAGTTAGCTATCGTCGCGTACGTGCCAATGGGATTGTTGTTGTGTGAACAAGAACACCGAGGCCTCGTCTACACGAATCCGTTCCGGCTGAAGCCGCATAGAAATATTTGCGTCCACACGAATCCGCGTATCCGGAGGATTCAAATAAAAGTATGCGGTTTCAAAAGTATCCGGATCCGTGTAGACGGGTTGTGATATGCATTCGTTTTGTGGTTTTCACTAGGCATAAGCATAAGCTAAACACAGGAAAACGAACATGTTTGTTTCTCTTATGCTTATGCTTATGCTTATGTCTGCTTATGTCAAGTGAAAACCAGCCTTAAGGCCTACTTTTTGTGCTTGTGCTTATGCTTGTGCTTATGCCTAGTGAAAAGCAGCCTTTATGAATTAGATACTACATTTGTTAGTTCACTCGCACGTCGGCTCTTAGCGGCCCTCGGGCTGTATATAGCTAAGAGCTTCCGTTCTCGGGAACTAACTCTTACTTAAAAGCGCATTTCTTCCATACAATTTTCTATATAGAGCGAACGCACTAGAACCATGAAATAAAAACAAAATAGTTACTAACTAATAGTTCTTATTTAGCGACTATTAGTTACTATAAAAGACAAGTAAAGTGGTAATGAGGTATTGTTTCCTTTTGTATTTGATGTTTCTGGTTCAGTGATACTGACTAAATAGTCATTAAATAGAAACTATTAGTTAGTAACTATTTTGTTTTTATTTCATGGTTCTAGTGCTTTCGCTCTAAACTGGCCGCTAGTTAAGACGCAAATTGCGCTACACACAACTTACCTGTAATGTGGTCTTCGCCGTGTTGTTCTGAAAATCTACACTAGTGTACTTCGTTTTATTATTTAACTTGGAATACATTATTCAGTGTTCAACGGTTTTTGAACTAGCGGTATGTTGCTACACATGCTCAATGTAAGTCAAACAATGATGTCACAACTTACACCTCATCTGGTTATTTTTACTTTTCGAAATAATAGAGCGCATTCAGTAAAAGCGTGAAACACTAGGTGGCCTCACATAACCCATTAGTACTATTTTGTACAAAATAGTTTTAAAAAAAAGTTGAGGCGTGAAGAGGCACGTGCTTCGAGTGAAACAGCAAGCTCCAGATGCAAATAGAATTTTCATCCCTTTTCGTTTTGAATCATTTGTAAGTCATTATGCTAAAATCAACCAAAATACGTGTTTTTTTTTAACTCTATTCGTTTTCGTCGCTGCAAAATCATGACACAAGACACATCTAGAGCTAAAATAACCACAATACACAAGTGAAAAGTTGTTTTATTCCTTCGCCGGCGCTGCTGCAAAATCAAGACATATGACACATCTAGAGCTAAAATAACCACAATACACAAATGAAATTGTTTGCGAGTCTCTATTCCTTCGTACTGCTGCAAAATCAAGACATGTGACACATCTAGAGCTAAAATAACCACAATACACAAGTTAAATTGTTTGCGAGTCTCTATTCCTTCGCCGGCGCTGCTGCCAAATCAAGACACATGACACATCTAGACTAACTAAAATAACCACAATACACAAGTGAAATTGTTTGCGAGGCTTAGGTTATACGTCGAAACTCACATGTGCCGAATAAAATGATGGTGGTGGTGTTGATTGTGGTGGTGATGATGTTGATACTGATGGTGATTATGATAGTGCTGGTCGTGGTGTTAATGATGTTATGATGATGATGGCAACGATGATTGTGATGATGACGGCGATGGTAATAGTGATAACGAGAATGATGATGATTACGGTGTTAGTGGTTGTGGTATTATGATAATGATATTGATAATAACGTTTAGTTATAATGGTGATGATATTTTATTTTGATAATGATATGTATATTGATATTTACACCTAATTGCAATAACATTGTCATATAAAAAAGAAAATTGCAAAATAGGAATTAATTAAAAGACAAAAGAAGAAGTTCAGCGTGAGTAATCTGCTTTTGTCTTTTAATTAATTCCTATTTTGTGATTTTCTTTTTTATATGACAATGTTATTGCAAGTAGGTGTATGATGATATTGGTAATGATAGTTATGATAATGACCTTTATAGTTAATGGTGATGATGATGTTTTTTAGGCTGCGGCGACCACGCAAAGCAATTAGTACACGTGAGCAAGTTATCCTTGACTGATTGTGACACGACACAAGGTCTAATTTATTACTTGTATTTGAATCGCGATAATCACATAGGTGACAAATTCTTTGTATTTTTGTAACAAATATTGAAAGGAGAAAACCCCTACAGTCACGTAATATCATAGTCCAATCATAAGCGGTCAAAAAACAATTGTTTTATTGACATGACATGAACTCATAAATAATTAGCTCCACCCATAATGGTTCGGAATTTCTGGCAATGTTTTTCTACTGTTAACACGAACTTTGTGCATAGTTTGAGGTTTTCATGGATTCTCTGTTCTTCAATTAGTTTAATAAAGCATTCAGATTCGAAATGTTGGCTTTAAATCTACGGGGAAAAAATAGTTGTAGTAAATACCATGATAAACCACTGTATTCTCCTTTAGAACTTATGTTCATACACGTTGGCTTGAAGATATGACTTTTATTTTCTCGTGTTAAATACAACATTTTACTCGCTCGCTGCGCTTGCTCGTAAAATATTGCTTTCACCACTCGAAAATAAAATTCATATCTTCGCGCCACCGTGTAATATCCTCTATATATCAAATATATTTATCAAAACGATGCGATGATGTGTTGATCTGTAGTAAACATCTTTGCTAGCGAAACGAAGCTAGACCCGAGAATCACAATCGAAGTGAAGGGCTAAACCTCCAAACGTCAGTCTTTACCAAAAGTTAACATTTTTTGCGGTGTTACAAATTTCATTATATTTCCTATCGTTTATATCAAACACCGACGCAGCCTATAATAGTTTACTCGCTTATTTCCATTTACCTGTAATGTGGTCTTCTCCGTGTTGTACTGAAAATCTTCACTACTATTGTCTGGCTTCGTTGTATTATTTAACTTGAGTGAGTTTTGTTACGCTTAGGTGCATCAATCTATGCAAATCAAGCAACGAATGTGATCCTTGACTGATTGTGTAGTTCTAGAACTAAAACAATCTACTCGAACGATGATAATTATCCAAATAAATATCAAATCCTTTCTATTTCCTGTAGTTTAGTTTGCTTTTCGCTTGCTCTGTTCATTTTGTTTTGCTGTTACAACACGATGCCCTGTGCTCGTGACCACTAGTACTGACATCTAACAAATACAAACAGTTACAGTCAATATACCAACACATAAATTGTCATGAATATTTTGGATCTCGGTTTTTCATAAGGTAATTGTAGATTTCAACCTGTCGTTTGTTTTTTTTAAAAACGTGTATTTTGAGGAGAATGGTGTTTTGAATATCTTTAATAATACAAACAATATCATGAACTTCTGTGCCAATATACTGCACTATTGATGATGCATGCCTGATATGAATAGCTTGTTAGAGAGATTATTCCCAAATCGTCAAATTGTTTTGTAAATTTCAAGCACACTTTCTCGTTCGTCTGACTATATTTCAATAAACCTCGGTATCTTGTTCAAAATGAAATATTTTTCTTTGATATCAAATACAGTGAATATTTACACTAAAATACATATCTCGGCCAAAAATGAAAGAAATCAGTGATACACGCTGTAGACACATTTTTAACATATATGTTTTTAATATAACTGATAAAGTACTAACATCGTGTCAACTGACAAAGATTGTATATTTCTGTATTTCCCAAATTTGATGGCAGTTCACACGTATGCATGGGTACACAGCCTTAGGGTAGCTTCTTTGTGTTATTGAGCAGAAGTAGACAAAACACGTTTTCAGTAGACTTGAAGACGTCATTGAATATTCAATTACCGTGCAATCGAACTAGAATTTTCACATGATCACAATAATGCAATCTAAAACTACGTCCAACTACCAATGATTTGAAAAATATTATAAATGACTATGCACTGATAGTTAATGTACACTTTGGACTAGGATATTTTAAATAAAATTGCGTTTTAGGGTGATTTTTATGGGTTCGAATTTTCACCCGCTTTCTAGCATACATATATATTTAGGAAAGGAGTGCAACTAGCGCCATCACATTTCGACGAACACCAAAATTATATCTCTGGTCTTATACGGGTGATGTATTGAAATTAATTCTGTTGTTGACAAGTCTGATTTCATTGCATCACCCGTACAAGACCAGCATTCATTTCGGTCTATTGGCTTCATATTGCTTGGGATATAAGAACCCTATTTGAAATAAGTGTATAATTAAAGTGTCAAACTTTACAGTGCGATAATAATAATCATAATAATATGCCTTTATTTATCCACGGTGTGTCTCATCAGATTACAAAATTACAATTACAAAATTACTATGAAATAATAAAACTATATTATTGAATCTACTTATATCTAATTATATGTACAAAAGAATAATGAAAATATACATTTCTTATATGGCTACGATAGTACGCGCGCTCTGACAACGGTCCATGACAACGGTCCAATTTTCGTATTGTTTTTTTCCAGACCGTAAAATTAAAAACAATTTATAAAGTATTGCAATAAATATTTTGTTAAATTTTTGCCTTTTCATACCTGCAAAGTGTTTTTAGCCAGTTTAGTTTGTGTTTTTATCTATTCAATAATGAGAGATTCGGCGAAAAATATTTGTGATTTCGTATATCGCTAAGAAAAAAAGCCATATAATAAACGATTTATTAACCTCGCTTGTTCGGTCTGTCCGGAAAAATATCAGACCTCGGTCTTTTGCCCTCTGTGTCTCTCAGCGAATATGAAGTTATACTGTCACGATATGTGAACATGGAACGCATGTAATCGGGTGCGAGTCCATTTAGAGATTTATATACCATGACAGCCTTCTGGAAATTCCGTTGCGATTCGGGTTTTTTCTATCCAAGCTTTTCGATTAGTTGGTCGGCATTAGAGTCATACTAGAATAGGTTAAAACCCTAGCTGCTCGGTTTTGGAGCTTTCAAGCTTGGTAGCTAGTGTTTTATTACAGTTGTCCCACACTACGCAGCAATAATTGAAGTGCGGCTACACTAGTATAGCTAGTGAATTGAAAATGGATATTAAAGTTTCTGTAGGGACAAAAGAACATACACGCTTCAAAGCTCCAATACCAGATGCAATCTTTTTCGTCAATTCCTTTATGTGTGCATTCCAGGAAAGGTTCTCATCGATGTGCACACCGAGAGATTTTGTTTGAGGAACCTGTTTTATAGGGACTCCATTAATTGCTAGGTTTGGAATCGACTGAAACGTGCACAGCCAGTTTGTCTAGAGGCCATTAGCATGAACTCTGTTTTCGTTTGATTGAGGGTCAGCCTGTTAGCAATTAGCCACTCATTGAAATTAGCATGATCTTGATTAAGATAAGACTCGATATCATCTATATTGCTACTTGAAAATGTCAAATGAGTGGAAACTGGGGCCACCCAAACAATTTCAAAATAAAGAGTTTTGGAGATCATACAAACAAATTGTAGAGGGTTTTATTCAATCCTTATCTATTTCGTTCACAAATAATGAAAATGATTAGCATATTAAGCAAAAAAGTCAAACATTTGTAGAGATTCTATTTTATTATATAACATATAGTGGTATACGGAGTGATATCAACTAGATAAAAAGCCTATGCTAGTCATGAAGATATCATTGATATCGCACATGTGTGATATCACTCTCAACCAATCAACTTTCAAAAAAATGTTTTGTTTTTTTCTTCAATCTGTTATATAATAAACAGAACATTACATGTGCGCTTGGAGATATGAATTTTATCTTCTCGTGTTGAAAAGATATCCCACTCATTCGCTGCGCTCACTCGTGGTATATCTTATCAACACTCGAAGATAAAATTCATATCTCCGTGCGCCCATGTAATATCCTCTATGTTCATATTATCGATCGTGATGGAATAATTATGCTTTGGTAGCCCTGGTTGCACTACTCGCACTGTTATAGTGTGAATGAAAAGAGTTCGGTTCAAGTTCAACGTATATCACTAATGACACTGCATGTTCTGGCGCCATCCATTTTTTGAAGGAAATCTAGCCAGGCAGTATTTTCCCAACAAAAGATTATTGGTGCAATGTTCTCTCAGGTTCTCTTCCGCGTAAATACCCACGAGTCCAGAAACAAGACGTCCAATTGATGAACCGATTTGAACGATACTCATTGCCGTGCCTCTATCGTGTGAATCTGTAAAACTGCTAGCACAAACAGCAAGAGTACGGACTGTAATGGAGCCAAACAAAACCCCATGAGTGGCACTCAATACTAACACTATATAAACATTGGGAACGAAGTGGTACCACGAGGCGAAGAGGAAAAACAGGAGGTGACTCACATTGATGAGAACTAGAATCCATATCCTTCGAATACGGAAAAATGTTAACCAACCAGGACAAAGACACGAAGCCAGCATTAACTCCAATCCACCAAGAACAGTGCCTACGTCACCACTGAATTTGTAGTACTGGTAATGGTCGCGGACACGAAAAGAAGCGGAGGGGAATGTCAGAGTAGTAAGCACAGAATTAGTAGACAGATAAAAAGACAGAAAATTCAGAAAAAAATAAGCTAAGAATGAAAAAACATCCAAGAAAAAGTTGAAGTATGAAACGCAGGAAGAGTGTTTGGATTTCGTGTCTTTCATGTCAGTGGTTATTGGTTTGTACTGGCTGGTGTCTCGGTGGTGTTCCTGGATCTGGTACTTCTTCAAAGGACCGTGGTTTAGTATTGCATAGAACACAACAACCAGTAATCCAGTAGGATAGATGACAGCAACGGTCGTTCTGGGTGGAAAACATAACCAAACAGTCGAACCTGTCGAAACAAAACTTTGACAAATTCCTGGGATGACGTCACCTCATTTGCATTTTCAGATTTCAAATGTTCAGATTTCAAATGTTCATATCTCAGAAAGGAGGGGTCGACATAAAAAAATATTAAGTACACTTTTTATACACCTCATGTACAACAGATTTGCAAAATATCATGAAGGGCTTCAGGTGCACTTTAATTATTCTGGTTTTTCGAATCTCCAACATGAATCAGTTGCATTTACTGAACTTCTCAAAGACAATGGTTTGTTCCAGTTGAACTCCTTACCTACTCACTTCACACCTATGAACAATACTGCAAACATACTTGACTTAATAATCACAAATGAACCTGATATCATCTCTAATATCGAAGTACATCAACCATCTTCAGTAGATTTCCCTAGTATTATCCAATTTTGCTTATCAACAAAACTTCGCCGTTACAAAGCACCCAGGCGTGAATTGTACAACTTCAAAAACCTCAATTTCTCCAATCTTCAATCCGAAATTAAAGATTCAAAAATTCTCTACGAATGCACCAATAATCATGATATTGATATTGCCTGGGACGGCTGGTGTCATACTCTTTCCGAAATCATCGATAAACATGTCCCAAAAATTAAATCTCGTAGCAGTAATTGCCCTCCTTGGTTTGACAGCGATGTCAACCATTTATTAAAAAAAGGAAGCAGCAAGAAGAAAATACACCAAAACACAACGACAAGCTGACAAAGAAAAATACAAAGAACTCCGCAGTGATCAAAGTTTATGTTTCTTTGTTTCTTGTATTTTCTAAGTGAAATGATATATGTTTATTACCCTGCGAGCACATTCTCCTTTACCTTCTCTCTCCATGGGATGGTACAGTGACTCCGGTCGCAGGGTATATATATTGGTTTCGCTATACAAATAAAAAGGCAACTTGGAATTAATTAAATAATTTTAATATACCAGTAATACTAAGTTGTACTATTTTATATATATTCTTTGTTCAACTAGCATCAATTCGATCAACAAAGCAGTTCTTCAGATAAGAGACAGAAATAAGAAAACATTGATTTTCATACTACCCCTCCATTTTGTTTAAAGCAACAAGAATACTAACAGTATGCCTTTCATGTAAAGGGGGTGTTACTACCACCCCAAAATGGTCTATCAGTATATATGGGTGGGTAGGGTGTACACCCTATCTCAGAACAATTACCTAAGATATATACACAGTTCTATTCAGGACTTAAAAGAACCAGTTTCTAGAAATCACAGTCCAAACGAAAGTCCAGTCCAGGTTTAAGCACATGTCACTCTAGTTTTTAATTTAATTTAAGTTTTTTTTACAGAATGACACTTGCTTTACAATATTTTGTATTCTAAATACTAGCCCTGCTTCTCCTTTACAGACAAAATTTAAAAGCAACAAATAGCACCATGGCTCAGCTCATGATTTTGTTCCGATTTATATACATGATAACCCTTTGCCATCAAACAACAAAGGTGTTGTAATGTATTGTATTGTCAGTCAGACATAACAAGGACTCCTGAGTTAATCACACCAAGGCACGAGTAAACGCTTCCTCAAAGCGTCTAGTTGAATATGCTTCCCTTAACCTACTGGCATGAAATGAATAACATTACATTATTCTACAAGCTTATCAATAAACACTATAACGTTCAACTCAACGAACTAATACAGTACAAGAATACTAGCACAACAAGACACAGCAGTAAATATGACATTAAAGTTCCATTATGTAAATCCAAATTATTTCAAAATTCTTTTTATTGTGTACTACCAAAAATTTGGAACTCACTTCCTGTAGAAGTACGCTTAAGCTCATCTAAATCTGTCTTAAAAAGAAAACTAACTGACTATTACACAGAAGCCTTAAAAAATACTTATGACATTGACTACTCTCAAACATGGAAAACAGTTTGCCCTAAATGCAGTGGCACAAACAATTTAAGCACGAGGCCATCATGCTGTTGATTATTATTTTGATTTATTTGTAATCAATTATTTTGTAATTATTCCTTCTATGTATTATTATTTTAATCGAGCCACACAAGTTCTTGGAGCCTGGCTCTGTTGCTGTGGTCTCCCACAAATGTGGAAAGCGTTATAAATAAATAAATAAGTAGTAGTAATTCACCAAAGCAAGTAATTTCATCATGCCTGTTGCCATAGAAACAAAGTCAATATCAATATCAATCCCAGGGAAAAATTGGGTTGACATAGGAATCCCGGGCGCATTTTACCACAGGAAGCCCAATTCCGTTAAGCAAAATATTTGAACTTAAATTTGACAGGGGTCAATAAGCCCTTGAATCCTTTGTATTTGTTGTAGTCTAGTTTGCTTTCGCTTGCTCTGTTGAGTTTTTTTTTTAATTTTCGTTAAACTTGTCGAGATCCTATCCTACCGCCCTGTTCGATCTTAGATTGAAAATACGCCAACTTGATAACCTCAATAAGAAAATAAACCCGGGAAAAGAATAAAATAATATACAAATTAGGTAATAGCGAAGGCCCGCGCAAGCGGAGCACCATACTTAAGAAAAAATGGTAACCCATCGAGTTAATTTTTCATCGACCGACACAGGTAGCCCACGCTGTCCGTACGTCCGTCCGTACGTCCGTGTACATCGCGATTCTGATTGGCTGTTACATTTCGGCGGGAACGAATTAAAGTGACGCGCGCGCTAAATAGCACTAGATCAACAAAGCAAAGTTGTTCTTTTATCGAAAAAAAGTCAAAAAAACAACAACAAAATAGTACTTGCTAAAAGCAGAGCTTTCATTAATACAAAATATGAACGGAGAAAGATTAAGTTCGAAGAACATAAAGAGAGTTTTGATCGAAGAAGAACATAAACTTGAAGGACACAAAAACGAAATTAAAGAAATTATACTAAAGAAAAGCAAAAGACTGATTACAAAAGATCAAGAAAACGTATTTTCCTTCGCGGAAGAATAGTTCTGACAGCAATTTAAAAAACATTGATAAAGAAGCGACCTTGTTTTTATGAAAACTGTCTTCAAATCGCTTCCCGATCGGCACAGTTTATTGAAGGATTTTCAAGCTTGGCAGTTGAACTATGAACAATGTTTAATCCATCAAAATCCAAGTACATTACATCTATTGGTCAAAATATGATCAATGCCATTGAAGAAAGAAAACCTCAAGAAAATAATCACCGATAAAGTAAGTTCAAGATTATCATTTGTTTCAAGTTTTTGAGAGACAAAACTCAAACATTAGTTCAATCTTCAACTCGTTTCGTCGTAGTTTTCGTGCAAAAGTAGGGTCTGTTTTGCAGCCTAAATTAGTTCAATATTCAACTCGTTTTGTAATAGTTTTTGTGTAAAAGTAGGGACTGTTTTGCAGTCAAAATATGATCAATGTCATTGAAGAGAAGAAAACCTCAGGAAAATAATCACCGATTAAGTAAGTTCAAGATTATTATTTGTTTCAAGTTTTTGAGAGAGAAAAAAACTGCTTATAAGCATTTGATATACCGAGCGTGAAAAAAAAAAACACCTCAAAACGTGCAATAATTAAGCCTCAAAAAGGAAAAATCCGTTCTCTGTTTTATTATAGAAAGAAAAGAGAAAAGGTTTATCTCCATTTTATTTACTTTTTGAGATAAAAACCGTACATGAAACGATGTTTGTGCATGTGTAAATTGTGCTTTGGTCGATTGAAAGGTGTTTATTTATGTACTTTTTAAACCTCATAAACGGAAAACATCAAAGATAAATTGAAATACAAACACAATTTAAAATTGGTTGAATAACTTCTGTTTATTTAGCAATATTGACTATTTTATGCTTACTAAACGAGCTTTTTTTAGTAGTTTTTACTTCAAAGTCGAAAATGATGTTTTACATAATAAAATACCTTGTTTTAAAATCCTTGTCTTTTCAAATCGATCCTGTGTTGATAGAACTTATTCTTGAGGCTTTTAATTCCACTTGAAAATAACTTTTTGTTTTGTTTTGAAGATTTGCCATGACTACTTTTAGTAAATCCAATACGATAAAAATGTTTTTTTTTTTTACAAAGAAATGCTCTAAAATTTCCTTTTTTCCTTTTAATACATAGTTACCATTCTATTAAGGTCTAGTTCAAATAATGTTTTTGTCAATTTGAAGCTCGAAATCTTGATTTTTCTCAGCGTTTTGTCTTGCTTTTGAAGCAAAAAGGTGCCTTGGCATTGCTGAAACGCGCCAAAAATAGAACTTGTCAAGTTGATTTGAAAAGACTGAAAAAACGCATAAAATTAAAACGACAACAACTTCATGGCCATTACAGCATAGTTACATTTACTACAATTTTCTACTTACAGAAAAGTAATATCCATTGATAGTTTATCCATAAACTTGTTTTTAAAATCCTTTTTTGATGAAAAAACTTTGTGTCGATGCATGACAACTTTCCTCGCTATAAACGCTAGCTAGGCGCCGTGGATATTCTTGTACTTTTCATTTTGTAATTTCAGTCTTGAGGGGAATTGAAACCTGAGGAAGATCCTCAGATTTCAGTTTTTTTTGCCAGGTTTTTTGTTTCTTTAACTTTTCTTTCGGCGAAAATCGTCCTTTTACTATAAATATTTTGATCTGAAGTTTACGGAAATGTTCGGAAGTTACAAAATCCAACGCACGGGAGTATAGCTGGGCAAGCCAATTTTTACGCTCAGGAGAAGGGTAAGGTGTTTTGGTGTTACTTAAAATAGCTCGGATGTGAATTTACATGGCGCGCGGGCTAGTATAGGAGTTTCCCTCTCTTATTTATCCTCTCTTGATATATCCCAGAATGATATTTCTCGTTTTTTCTTAAGTAACTCTTGAACAGTAAGAAATAGTATTTCTTTCAAATACGAACAAATACGTCTACATCATCATGTACAGTTTTTATGACCCATGCACAAAAACTATTTACATGCTCATATTGATGTTGTAAGAAAAAAAAACTAAGGTATTACCTAATTTGTATATTACCTAATAGCGGAGCTCCAGTTTAAATTGTTCCTACAACATCAATATGTGCATGTAAATAGTTTTTGTGCATGGGCCATGCCCAATCTGAACTGTAATTATTTTAGTTACGTAACCGCAAAAGACAACTACAAAATCATAGATATAGGTGGAACGGAATTATTTACTTTCTGAGCAAATAATAATCTGCGATATATATATTTTCGATAAAAAATCAAAAACCTTATTTATCACGCATACAAAGTACTATATTTTTCAATAATTTTATGCTCAAATTATGAAAAAGGTATTTTATGTATGTGCATGAACAAAAACGTGCCCAAAATTACATTTTGGACGAGCAACACCATTCTTTCAGGGCTGATTTGAAAAGCGTAGAATGTTTTACAAAGGATAGAGATATCAAGTATTGTGTAATCTTCTATATGATCAGTTTTTATGCATTTTTATGCAATTTTTATGAAAGGGTGAAACCTGAACCCAGCTAATCGGCCATGTTTGACGTTCCTGTACTTTTTTAACTTCACTTAGCTCTCTAAAGACAAACAGTACACTGTACTTCTGTATGAAAATAGGCTTATATCTTTTTTTCCGGCTGAAAAAAGATCCCTTTCGTAAATTGTGTGATTTTCCGTAGTTTGAAAGAAACCATTGAGTTCGGTGCGTGACAAATTCGTCAGTTTTCGTCATTTAACTGACATTTTACCTTTTGTATATTTATTTTAATTTGTGTTGTAAAAAAACAAATTGCACACGGATTTTTCATGTTCAATACTCAAGTGGAACCACGAGCGTAGCGAGGGGTTTCACTGCAAAGTTTTGAACATTTTATGACGTCAAGAGTGTGTCAATAAGAGGACAGACAACTCAAAACCATGTGCAATTTGTTAATTTCAATCGTTTTAGTTTCACAAAATGACAGATAATCTAAAGTGAAAATACCGAGCGAGCGCTCAATGACGTGTGACGGCAAGTTAAAATGTATTCAAAACACATCGAAATTTTCTACTGTTTTTGTCATTTTCTCCCTCAATACTTTTTTAACGGCTAAAAATAGCATATTTTAGTGTTAAAACTACTATATATTTTAGAACGACGGAGGAATTAAGAAAAGTTCAAGAACAGTTTTTTAATCTGGTTTTCTCAATCAAACTGAGGAATCGTGTGATGGCGTCTGTAGCGCGCGCTCTTCAAGTCAAACTTCATTCACAAAATGTTCTAGTTTTTCTAGTATTAGTAATTTGGTGTTACTAGAGTAGACGCACTTAATCCGTGAAACAAACACTAATTTTTAGTACTAAATAGTGATATTAAAACAATACAAAACAAATAATTTTTTTATGAAATAGTACTAATTAGTACTAACTATATGTCACGGATTTAGTGCGTACTCTATTCCTTAAAACAATTAAAATCTAGTTAATGTGGATATAATAAAACAGTTATTCCACTCGATCTCGTCGCACATGGTGCAACAAAGACGCGACCGTTGCCAAAAGTAGAAACGAATTCATATCAACATCGTCATACTACTAATTCGATTCATGGAAAGCAATGAACGGAAAATCAAGTCATGCATGGATATGCAATTGAGCTTGTTAACATTTACTTGAAAATAATTAAAAAGCCATTGTCAAATGTTTTCTTTTGGGAATAAAGTAACAATGAGCAGTTAGCTATCGTCGCGTACGTGCCAATGGGATTGTTGTTGTGCACGAATCCGTTCCGGCTGAAGCCGCATAGAAATATTTGCGTCCACACGAATCCGCGTATCCGGAGAATTCAAATAAAAGTATGCGGTTTCAAAAGTATCCGGATCCGTGTAGACGGGGTGTGATATGCATTCGTTTTGTGGTTTTCACTAGGCATAAGCATAAGCATAAGCTAAACACAGGAAAACGAACATGTTTGTTTCTCTTATGCTTATGCTTATGCTTATGTCTGCTTATGTCAAGTGAAAACCAGCCTTAAGGCCTACTTTTTGTGCTTGTGCTTATGCTTGTGCTTATGCCTAGTGAAAAGCAGCCTTTATGAATTAGATACTACATTTGTTAGTTCACTCGCACGTCGGCTCTTAGCGGCCCTCGGGCTGTATATAGCTAAGAGCTTCCGTTCTCGGGAACTAACTCTTACTTAAAAGCGCATTTCTTCCATACAATTTTCTATATAGAGCGAACGCACTAGAACCATGAAATAAAAACAAAATAGTTACTAACTAATAGTTCTTATTTAGCGACTATTAGTTACTATAAAAGACAAGTAAAGTTGTAATGAGGTATTGTTTCCTTTTGTATTTGATGTTTCTGGTTGAGTGATACTGACTAAATAGTCATTAAATAGAAACTATTAGTTAGTAACTATTTTGTTTTTATTTCATGGTTCTAGTGCTTTCGCTCTAAACTGGCCGCTAGTTAAGACGCAAATTGCGCTACACACAACTTACCTGTAATGTGGTCTTCGCCGTGTTGTTCTGAAAATCTACACTAGTGTACTTCGTTTTATTATTTAACTTGGAATACATTATTCAGTGTTCAACGGTTTTTGAACTAGCGGTATGTTGCTACACATGCTCAATGTAAGTCAAACAATGATGTCACTGACTTACACCTCATCTGGTTATTTTTACTTTTCGAAATAATAGAGTGCATTCAGTAAAAGCGTGAAACACTAGGTGGCCTCACATAACCCATTAGTACTATTTTGTACAAAATAGTTTAAAAAAAAGTTGAGGCGTGAAGAGGCACGTGCTTCGAGTGAAACAGCAAGCTCCAGATGCAAATAGAATTTTCATCCCTTTTCGTTTTGAATCATTTGTAAGTCATTATGCTAAAATCAACCAAAATACGTGGTTTTTTTTAACTCTATTCGTTTTCGTCGCTGCAAAATCGTGACACAAGACACATCTAGAGCTAAAATAACCACAATACACAAGTGAAAAGTTGTTTTATTCCTTCGCCGGCGCTGCTGCAAAATCAAGACATATGACACATCTAGAGCTAAAATAACCACAATACACAAGTGAAATTGTTTGCGAGTCTCTATTCCTTCGCCGGCGCTGCTGCAAAATCAAGACACATGACACATCTAGAGCTAAAATAACCACAATACACAAGTGAAATTGTTTGCGAGTCTCTATTCCTTCGTACTGCTGCAAAATCAAGACATATGACACATCTAGAGCTAAAATAACCATAATACACAAGTGAAATTGTTTGCGAGTCTCTATTCCTTCGCCGGCGCTGCTGCAAAATCAAGACACATGACACATCTAGACTAACTAAAATAACCACAATACACAAGTGAAATTGTTTGCGAGGCTTAGGTTATACGTCGAAACTCACATGTGCCGAATAAAATGATGGTGGTGGTGTTGATTGTGGTGGTGATGATGTTGATACTGATGGTGATTATGATAGTGCTGGTCGTGGTGTTAATGATGTTATGATGATGATGGCAACGATGATTGTGATGATGACGGCGATGGTAATAGTGATAACGAGAATGATGATGATTACGGTGTTAATGGTTGTGGTATTATGATAATGATATTGATAATAACGTTTAGTTATAATGGTGATGATATTTTATTTTGATAATGATATGTATATTGATATTTACACCTAATTGCAATAACATTGTCATATAAAAAAGAAAATTACAAAATAGGAATTAATTAAAAGACAAAAGAAGAAGTTCAGCGTGAGTGATCTGCTTTTGTCTTTTAATTAAGTAGGTGTATGAAGATATTGGTAATGATAGTTATGATAATGATCTTTATAGTTAATGGTGATGATGATGTTTTTTAGGCTGCGGCGACCACGCAAAGCAATTAGTACACGTGAGGAAGTTATCCTTGACTGATTGTGACACGACACAAGGTCTAATTAATTACTTGTATTTGAATCGCGATAATCACATAGGTGACAAATTCTTTGTATTTTTGTAACAAATATTGAATTGTAACAAATATCGAAAGGAGAAAACCCCTACAGTCACGTGATATCATAGTCCAATCATAAGCGGTCAAAAACGATTGTTTTATTGACATGACATGAACTCATAAATAATTAGCTCCACCCATAATGGTTCGGAATTTCTGGCAATGTTTTTCTACTGTTAACACGAACTTTGCATGTTTGTGCATAGTTTGCGGTTTTCATGGATTCTCTGTTCTTCAATTAGTTTAATTTTTTCTTATGGGTGGCATGGGTGGTCTAGCGGTTAAATCGCTGGCCTCTCACCGCTGTGGTCCAGGTTCGAGTCCCGGCTCGGGTATGGATTATATGTGAGTTGAGTTTGTTTGATGTGTTCTTCTCTCCTATGCCACGAGGGTTTTTCTCCGGGTTATCCGGTTTTCCTCCCTACACAAAAATGAACATGTGAGCTGCGTTGTGTGCAAAATAATTAACGTAGAGGTAGTCAGTGTGTGTCTGAGTCTCCCCAATTAGCCACTGGCTAAATACATTGAGACGTTAAAAAAGTGATTTATTTTATTTATTTTTATTTTATTTAATAAAGCATTCAGATTCGAAATGTTGGCTTTAAATCTACGGGGAAAAAATAGTTGTAGTAAATACCATGATAAACCACTGTATTCTGCTTTAGAACTTATGTTCATACACGTTGGCTTGAAGATATGACTTTTATTTTCTCGTGTTAAATACAACATTTTACTCGCTCGCTGCGCTTGCTCGTAAAATATTGCTTTCACCACTCGAAAATAAAATTCATATCTTCGCGCCACCGTGTAATATCCTCTATATATCAAATATATTTATCAAAACGATGCGATGATGTGATGATCTGTAGTAAACATCTTTGCTAGCGAAACGAAGCTAGATCCGAGAATCACAATCGAAGTGAAGGGCTAAACCTCCAAACGCCAGTCTTTACCAAAAGTTAACATTTTTTGCGGTGTTACAAATTTCATTATATTAACTATCATTCTGATTGGACGACTCTATTCCATGGTTACCAATCATCCAATCAGAATGAGTTTTACAAAATAAGGCCCGGTTGCGAAGTTATATCGGTGTCCGTTAAGCGCGCCTCACAGCTCATCTGAAGGAAAAATTGTCGTTGAAAATCGCTCAATATCTATGATTTCGTTAGGTCTGACTCGAGATCCATGGACATTTTGCTGATTTCTGGACAGAAGGATCATTAATCTATGGTGCTGAGGGGAATTTGAAGGCAAAGGAAGGATTAAACATGATTTTTTCGACCATCGAAGACAAGCGATGGATATCTCGAGTGACCAGCCTTTCCATATTTAAGTACAGGTGGGCAAACATTAAGAAAAAATGCTCTAAAACGTTCAAAAACCACCCAGAATGACATTAAATAAGTTAAACAACAACACAGGATTGAATTATGTTCACATTTATTTCAATAAAAAATACCGTTTTTTTCCCTCACATATCTCTACTGTAAAAGTGAATTGCTTGGGCTGCCTGTGAACAAACAAACTCTATTCACTTGTCGCCCGAGCTGGGAATCGAACCCAGGTCACAGAGCTTTGTGAATATTTTTACTACAAATCAAGACTTAGCCTATTGAAATACACATTTTGTCAAAAGTATGGCAGTGCTAGATAACATGAAACTGCAGTATTGAGATGGGTTTGGATTTTTTTTGCGCTGATTAGAATGACATAATATACACTTAATGACTGGTCCCGAGGGAAACAGTTAGTTTTGTTTCCCGAGAATCTCAATGTTTCCCGAGGCTCCGGCCGAGGGAAACATTGAGATTCTCGGGAAACAAAACTAACAGGTTTCCCGAGGGATCAGTCATTAAGCGTTTTGTTATATAGCTAATCATTTTAGACAAGTGAATTAGAAAATTTGAATTTTTTTCACGTGCGCTGGGCACTTGTATCCCGGTCGGGATACAGTTAGATTTAACTAGTATCACGTGAGCATCTATCAACCAATGAGAATGCTCGTTATATAGTCAAAATGATTAGCTATATAACAATTATCACTTATTGACTGGGACCGGGGGAAACAGTATGTTTTGTGGTCCCGAAACCGCCGAGGGAAACAAAAGAGACCACAAAACATACTGTTTTGCCTAGGTTTCAGTCTATAAGTGTTTTGTTATATACCAACTATCAAAGAACAACAAAAACGTAGCTATGACCAAAGATTTTTATTCTAAACATGACCTTCATAAACTAAGGTTTTGTTATTTACCCGTAAATAACATATTGTTGCCCGCTGAGAGTCGTTGCTGCAGAAACATCCAAATTTATTCACGTTCACGTGATACCCTCTCGCCCAATCAAAGTGCGAGAAAAATGGACTTTGACAGTTGGTAATAAACAATGTTTCTTTTATCAGAGAGGAGAACCGTCGACTTCACAGCAAACCTGGAAGTGTACCTTACAAACCAGAACGAAAGAAACAAATCATTGCTGTTGTCAAATAATACATGGTTTTATCATATCCTTGCTCTGCTGTCCAAGCAATACACCACCAAATACTCCAATTCTGAGTTCTTCACTATGAGCCCTAGCCTCGATAAGATGTGATATAATATTTTGCATTTAGTACAGCCAGTGGCAAGGCAAATTCTTCATTACGCCAAGCCACGATACCATGTGTTATATATATTTTTTTATTATATATCAAAGATATAACGCACGATCTCATTGGTCAATAAGCTAGTTTTTTTGTGTGTTTATTTTACTAGTTCTTTCGCAATATTTTTACCTTTTTATTTTTTATTTGACGGATTATTTTTTGATGACAATGAGAAAACTACGTTCGCATGAAAATACGGAGAAGAACAGGTCGTAATATTATGTTTCCTATTTATTCTTTATTATAAATTTTTTCCCTAAAATTGCTATGTATTTATTATACTTTTTCCCCTAAAATTGCTATATAATAAAAAAAACTTATCAACCTCGATTGCTCGGGCCGTACTGGAATTTATGGAACCTCGTTTCCCCCCACTTTTTATGGCCATCGCGCTACCCGCTCTGGCCATAAGACAGTGGAATAAAACTCGGTCCATAACTTCCCGTACGGCCCTCGCACTCGGTTAATAAGATATTAGTATTAAGTACAACCCGTGGTAAGGCAAGTTCTTCATTACGCCATCCTCGATACCATATCTATTTAGTACAGCCCGTGGTAATTAAGACAATGAATGCAAACATCAACAAACAATAAAATACCACAGGTTTTATCTTTACAATTTGACGAATTGACCTTTAACCGAGAGTCAGGCCGTGCAATGGAGTACTTGAAACTGGTCCATTCACCATCATCATCATCTTCCAGGTGATTTCACGCGCATTTCCGGTTAGTAAAAGCCAATCAAAAGCATTTCTGTCGCATCGCCAACAGTTCCAAGATGGCGTCGTTCGAGAGAGTTGTTTCCTGTGTTAACCCTCGAAAAATATATCCTTAAAATAATTTTACATTACAAGGTTTATGTTACTTGGACATTAAAAGTTTACTGCTGCTCTATCAGGGATGAAAAAGAATAAAAACAAAGCGCAAATTCTTAAAAGTAACCGAAATTGTTTTTGTCTCGAGGCGCCATTTTGGAACTATTCGTTATGACAAACAGTCCTTTGCTCGCTTTGAAGCGAAATCACCTGGTACCTTATGATGATCATTGTCTTAAAAAATTGCGTAATTGTAGTCTATTATCATATCCCTTTTTCATCTTAATCATCACTTCTAAGTTTGGGGGTCGCTTCGCATCTAAGCGAGATAATAATTGTTAAATACCTGATGACGTAGACGTATTTTATTACGTATTTTAAAGAAATCCTATTTCATACTGACGTTTGGAGTTAATCAAGAAAATAGCGTGAAATAATAATCTGCGACATATTTATTTTCGACAATAAGTATAAGTAAAAAATTGTATTGATCACGCAGATAACTATATTTTTCAATAGCTTTTTGCCCAAAATTATGAAAAAAGCATTTTGTGTGCATATAAAATGATTGACTAAATATCTTACCAATACCATCTCTATTTTTAAAATATTAACTTAGAAAAAGTTACATTTTAAGCAAAAACGTCAAACATTTGTAGAGATTCTATTGTTCATATTCTCGATCGTGATGGGATAATTATGTTTTGGTGGCCCCAGCTGCAGTAGTCGCACTGTAATAGTGTGAACAGTTCAAATTCAACGTATATCACTAATGACACTGCATGTTCTGGCTCCATCCATTTTTGGAAGGAAATCTAGCCAGGCAGTATTTTCCCAACAAAAGATTATTGGTGCAGTGTTCTCTCAGGTGATCTTCCACGTAAATACCCAAGAGTCCAGAAACAAGACGTCCAGTCGATGAACCGATTTGAACGATACTCATTGCCGTGCCTCTATTGTGTGAATCTGTAAAACTGCTAGCACAAACGGCAAGACAACGGACTGCAATGGAGCCAAACAAAACCCCATGAGTGGCACTCAATACTAACACTATATAAACATTGGGAACGAAGTGATACCACGAGGCGAAGAGGTAAAACAGGAGGTGACTCACATTGATGAGAACTAGAATCCATATCCTTCGAATACGGAAAAATGTTAACCAACCAGGACAAAGACACGAAACCAGCATTAACTCCAATCCACCAAGAACAGTGCCTACGTCACCACTGAATTTGTAGTACTGGTAATGGTCGCGGACACGAAAAGAAGCGGAGGGGAATGTCAGAGTAGTAAGCACAGAATTAGTGGACAGATAAAAAGACAGATAATTCAGAAAAAAATAAGCTAAGAATGGAAAAACATCAAAGAAAAAGTTGAAGTATGAAACGCAGGAAGAGTGTTTGGATTTCGTGTCTTTCCCGTCAGTGGTTATTGGTTTGTACTGGCTGGTGTCTCGGTGTTCCTGGATCTGGTACTTCTTCAAAGGACCGTGATTTAGTATTGCATAGAACACAACAGCCAGTAATCCAGTAGGATAGATGACAGCAACGGTCGTTCTGGGTGGAAAACATAACCAAACAGTCGAACCTGTCGAAAAGAACAATGAAATAGATTTAATAATTTTAAAAATTACCACAAGCATCCTCAGACGAATCACCATGACAACAGAGAGCAATAAACTAACACTCGCGCTGGCTTTAAACCACCTCATGTTTCTGAACTTTTCATTCTGATAAAGATTGCCACAGATGCAGTCGAAATGTCATATTTAAAAAATATTTACGCATGAATACCGTAAAGCATTCCTTTATAATGAAATAGATGTTTTTGAGCCAGTTCGTTGGCAGAACAAAAGAGAAGTGTTAAGACAAGCACAACACGAAGAGGAAAAATCACCTGTTGTCTTTTCCCAATATTGCTCTACTCCCCCTTCCTGGTCGGTAAAAATATCATAAACACCCTATATTTGCGCAGTTTTTTACTAAAGCTGCATACAATTAATGACAATCCCCCCCCCCCCCCCCACCCCATAGCACCGAAATAACTTGACATCCCCTCCCCCCTCCATATACTATCCCTTAGTTTGGTGGGCATTGTCAGAGGGAATTAAAAAGTTATTGTGGTATAAGCTCTATATTTGTTAATAGATTTTAGTAAGATTTACTTGACGTCATTAGAGAGTGCAGTTATAACCATATGTTCCAGTTACTGGATATTATTGAAAAAGTGCAAATGTAGGAATTATTAATTTCCGGGAATTATTAGGATATATTGGCCGACATTATGCGACGGTACGCCCCAGAACAGACCTGACAATGTTGCGGACTTAAAGAGGCGTACGAACGGGAAAGCCATGTGTAACGGTTCGAAAAAGTTCACATTCACAATTTTCTAGAATTGTAATCAAGGACACTGATTCGACTATTGCTTAATGTTAAAAAAGCCTGTCAATCCGAAGCCCTAAAAGGCTACTATTCATGATGGCGCAGGGAACGGCTGTGAAGGGGACTATTCCTGAGACGATCGATGTTTGGACAATTAGTTTTGCACCCGCCAAATGCCAGGCGCTGTAAAAGACATCAGAAAATGCTAGTTACTTCAAAGGCATTTGTTAATTGCATGTACCTACCTGTGTAAATCATCCCGACCACGATCGATGAGAAGTTTGATGATGTCTGATAGGTGCTAATGAGCCTTTCAAGCTCTTCGTAACGGGCTATTAGCATAACGAATGCAATATTGACTATACCATTGAATATTCCCAAGAGGAACACACCAGACAGTCGCAGTTTTACATCATCAGTTGCCACTATAAGTATGTATGAGATAAGCCACAGGAAACTTGCCATTGCCATGACTGGAGGGAATCCTATCTTCCTGATCACAAAGGGGCTGACTATTTTGGTAAACGTGTCTGCAGATCCAAATAGTATCAACACCACAGAGGACTGGATCAGAGTACCGGCCACGATGTCTTCTGTAGCCATCATCAGCATAAATCTTTGAAAAGCTTGTGCCATCCCGTAGCAAAATACACAGAGCACGACCAGGTTGGCCATCTTGGATGTGGCAATGTGAACTACATGTGAAAAGGAGTATAACATGCATTATACACTTATTTCAATAGACCTCTTTACCTTCCTTGTTTGTTTACCCATTTCAGATCACGTGATGCCACTCTTGGGAATTGATTATTTCACATGTAAAAGTTTGTCACCCGTGAAAAGCACACAAGCTAGTGGCGCAAAGGATCATGGATCACTTCGAAAACTAAATGTACATTCGGTACGCCTTTATTGTTGTCTAATGAGTCAAAATGGACATTTCTCAATAACACATTGACAGGTGTATAAATCAGTGTGGTCATGAAATCCCTACGTTCTAGTAAAGTATACATAGATTACCCATAGTCCCCTGCACTACAAGCTTGTAGGCTTTTCTCTTCACGGGTGACAACGTTTCTCGGAAAGGGTGTATAACACGTTCATCATAAAGAATAATTCTAAAGGGAATGACACGTGGTCTGAAATGGGCAATTTGCATACGGAGGTAAAGAGGTATTTTAACGTTGACTCTATAAATGGTTGATCTGAGAACAATAGAAATAGTGGGTGTTCATTAAATTAAAAAGAACATTACACGTTGGCTTGAAGATATGACTTTTATTTTCTCGTGTTAAAAACAACATTTTACTCGCTCGCTGCGCTTGCTCGTAAAATATTGCTTTCACCACTCGAAAATAAAATTCATATCTTCGCGCCACCGTGTAATATCCTCTATATATCAAATATATTTATCAAAACGATGTGTTGATCTGTAGTAAACATCTTTGCTAGCGAAACGAAGCTAGACCCGAGAATCACAATCGAAGTGAAGGGCTAAACCTCCAAACGTCAGTCTTTACCAAAAGTTAACATTTTTTGCGGTGTTACAAATTTCATTATATTTCCTATCGTTTATATCAAACACCGACGCAGCCTATACAACAACAACAACAACAACAACATTTTATTTCTACCTTGCATGAAATAATTACAATATTTTATAAACATATAAATTAGAATTGATTATCTTTAGGTAGTGGTCCTAACTAATAACTTTAAGAGTTAATAAGTTGTTAGGGCCATTATCTATTGGTATAAGTTTATTGTATTTGTAAAGAAGAAAGTGGTTTTTGTAATAAAGAAAAAAAGTTATATTTTAGGCTAACATAACATCACATACACACACACACACGTATATTCACACACAATACACAATATTATGGCAAATTAGAAGGAAATAAATATCAGAAATTTTTTTCTGATAGAAAAATAATTAGTAAGTATCCAAAATGTTTATTTTGATACGAGCTTTGAATTTTTTTAGAGAACGATCAGTTTTCACATCTTCCTCAAGAGAGTTCCAGATTTTTGTACCTGCGAATTTGATATTGAATTTGCCATAATTTGTTTTTACTTTTGGTAAATATAGGTTTTGTTTTGCTGCTGATCTTGTTTTATAGTTATGTACCTCAGAAATATTTTTAAAGAAACTATGAAAATTATATGGTAAATCGTTATTTTTAAATTTGTACATGAATATCGCGGTACAGTATTCTATAAGATCAGACAGTTTGAGAATATTTAGGTTTTTGAAGATAGGACTTGTATGATCATAAAAAGGAGAAAAGTTAATCAGTCGCAAAGCCCTCTTCTGTAATACAGTTATTGGTTTTAGAGTAGTTTGATAAGTGTGACCCCAAGCCAAAATTCCGTAAATCAGGAATGGATAAATAAGCGCATAATAAAGATTTACAAGAACAGGAGTATTGATATAATAACGTAATTTCGATAATATTCCTATATTTCGTTTGATCTTTTTAGATATATATTCAACATGATCTTTCCATGACAAATTACTATCAATGTAAATACCTAGATATCTGATACTTTTTTCCTTTTTTAACATTTTGTTATTCAATTTAAGCTGAAAGTTTACATCTACTTTTTTTTGTCGTGAATGGAATAAAACAAAATTAGACTTCTTAATGTTGAGTGAAAATTTATTAGTGCAAAGCCATAAATGGATTTTATTTAACTCTGCACTTATTTTTTGTTGTAATACGTTTATGTTTTTGTTTCTATAGAATAAGTTGGCATCATCTGCAAATAGATGGAATTCAAATAGGAAAGAAGAAAGATGAAAATCGTTTATATAAATTAAAAATAAAATTGGTCCAAGCACAGACCCTTGTGGAATTCCTGTTGTAATTGTTTCTAGTTCAGAAGTAGAGTTATTAATAGTGACAAATTGTTTACGATTATAAAGATAAGAAGTAAACCATGTCTTTGCAATGCCTCTGACTCCATAGTATTCGAGTTTTTCTATTAATATATCATGATTGACGGTATCAAAAGCTTTACTGAGGTCTAAGAATATACCACAAGAATAGTCTGAATCATCTATTGCACACTGGATTTTATCTACAATGCTAAGTATGGCATAATCGGTCGAATGGTTACTTCGAAATCCAAACTGATTTTTAAATAAAATCTTATGTTTTTCCAGAAAGGTTGTTAAACGATTTGCCATAAGTTTTTCAAGTAATTTACTAAATATTGGAAGGAGTGATATGGGACGATAGCTTGATCAAGAAAGTTTAGAGTCTTTCTTGTTTAAGGAATTACATTAGCTATTTTCATAATATTTGGAACTACTCCCAGTGAGAGACAAACATTGAATATTTCTTGAAGTGGTTTAGAAATGATATTTTTTAATAATTTTAGAACTGTGACAGGAATACTATACGGTCCTGTCGATTTGTTGCATTTAAGACCTGAAATCTCCGCTTCTATTTCAGATTCAGTTACAGGAAAAATGTAAAAACTGTCTGATAAGGGTGATTTCAGGTAATCTTTAGGTGAATTATCAACTTTTTCAATATCTTTTTCCAAGTTTGCACCAACAGATGAAAAGTATTTGTTAAATTCGTTAGCTATAGCTTCAGGGTCTGTGATAGTAAGATCATTAACGTTAATTTTTTCAATACTCTGCTTTTTCTTTTGGTTGTAATTTACTATTGTTTTAATCCCGGTCCATATCCTTTTGCCGTCCTTTGAGTTTTGCGAAAAGTAATCATTATAGTATGTCTTTTTACTTATTTTAAGTAAATGATTGAGTTTATTTCTATAGTTTTTGAATTTGCAAAAATCATATGTTGATTTAGTTTTAAGATATTTTCGATATAGCTTGTTTTTCTTTTTAATTGAAATTTTAATTCCGCTTGTAATCCAAGGTTTTGTAAAAAACTTTTGTTCATTTCGTGATACTTTTTTCATAGGAATGTGATTGTCAGTTATTTCAGAGAGTTTAAAGAAAAATCTTTCGAACATGTCCGAAGGATCTAGGCTAGGATATAATACATGTTGCCAATTTAAATTTGAGATTTCGTCTATGAAATTCATTTCATTAAAACAAGAGTAATCTCTTTTATAAATATCCGCATCGACTGATATATTTAGAAGTTTGTTTATTATGATGAAATTGGGTAAATGATCCGATAAATCGTAAACAATATTTCCACTTACTATTGAGTGTTCAATTGAGTTAAAAAACATATTGTCAATCAACGTCGCAGAATTTTAATGACTTATATATTTCAACCGACGCGAATTACAAGGTTGAAAAAAGTATGAGCCAAGAGTGTTTATAAAATTTGAGGATTCTACTCTAGTCTCAATATAATAGTTTACTCGCTAATTTCCATTTACCTGTAATGTGGTCTTCTCCGTGTTGTACTGAAAATCTTCACTACTGTTGTCTGGCTTCGTTATATTATTTAACTTGAGTGAGTTTTGTTACGCTTAGGTGCATCAATCTATGCAAATCAAGCAACGAATGTGATCCCTGACTGGGTTATAAATCTATGTCCAAGTAGAATACAATACATGTATTGTACTGTAGTGTATTCTTCTATATTGTGTGTATTGTATTGTCTTCTATTGTCGTTCAATTGTTACTTGAACATGGATTTACAGCCCTTGACTGATTGTGTTACGACACAAGTTCTAGAACTAAAACATATACTCGAACGATGATAATTATCCAAATAATCATCCAAAAAAATATCAAATCCTTTCTATTTGTTGTAGTTTAGTTTGCTTTTCGCTTGCTCTGTTCATTTTGTTTTGCTGTTCCCTGCTAGCAGAGTCTTCCACAGTTCGATTCTGACGAGAGAAAGGAAGACTCTGCCGAGAGAGACTGCATTCTTTGTAAAGCCGCCGTCCACAACCGCGGACGAACGAAACCAGTTTTACTGGTAATTTTAGATGATTTATCTAAGCATCATAAACCAACTAAATTACAACAAAAAACTATCAAATCTTTTCTGTCCAAGAGGGACACGTTTGTTTGTCTTCCAACTGGCTATGGAAAGTCATACATTTATCAACTTAGCCTGTTAACGGCCAAGCAAATGGCTGCTAAAGCTGGCGATTCGAGCCCAGTCATCGTTGGAATATAAGCTGGCCGTAAAACTGTAAGTCGAGACAAGAAAGGTCATCATGACGTCAGGGGTTGCTTAGTTACCTAACGCACGCGCAACAAAGAATGCAGTCTCTCTCGGCAGAGTCTTCCTTTCTCTCGTCAGAATCGAACTGTGGAAGACTCTGCTAGCAGGGAAGTTTTGCTGTTACAACACGATGCCCTGTGCTCGTGACCACTAGTACTGACATCTAACAAATACAAACAGCTACAGTCAATATACCAACACATAAATTGTCATGAATATTTTGGATCTCGGTTTTTCATAAGGTAATTGTAGATTTCAACCTGTCGTTTGTTTTATTTTGAGGAGAATGGTGTTTTGAATATCTTTAATAATACAAACAATGTCATGAACGTCTGTGCCAATGTACTGCACTATTGATGATGCATGCCTGATATGAATAGCTTGTTAGAGAGATTATTCCAAAATCGTCAAATTGTTTTGTAAATTTCAAGCACACTTTCTCGTTCGTCTGACTATATTTCAATAAACCTCGATATCTTCTACAAAATGAAATATTTTTCTTTGATATCAAATACAGTGAATATTTACACTAAAATACATATCTCGGCCAAAAATGAAAGAAATCGGTGATACCCGCTGTAGACACATTTTTAACATGTATGCTTTTAATACAACTGATAAAGAACTAACATCGTGTCAACTGACAAAGATTGTATATTTCTGTATTTCCCAAATTTGATAGTTTCACACGTATGCATGGGTACACAGCTTTAGGGTAGCTTCTTTGTGTTACTGAGAAGAAGTAGCCCATTACCCGGAGCCTTCATCTTACCTATCTACTCTTGGAGTGAACGTTTTTACAGACCTGTCTATATTTAGAACAGACTTCCCGCCAAGTAATTTCGCCTTAGCCAATCATATTGCGATATCTTTGCTTACGTCATATATCCATAAATTAACTTTGACATAAACAAAACAGATGGCGGACAGAAGCGAGGAAGGCAAGAGCGAGTCGGAGAGTGAAAACCCCTCTGAAAGTTCAGAAGAATTGTACCATACAGAGTCAGAAAGCGAAGACAGTGATTTAGATAACGAGGAAGAAGAAATTGTTTGCGCTAAGGCAGTTTCTAAAGAAATTATCGAATGAAAATTGCTCAAACTATCGAATAAATATTGCTCGAATTGTCGAATGAATATTGCTCGAATTATCGAATAAACATTGCTCAAATTATCGAATGAATGTTGCTCGAATAATCGAGTGAATATTGCTCGAATCATCGAAAGAATTTTGATTCAAAGATCGAATGAATAAACCGCGAATTGTCTCATAAATATGGGGAGAAATCGAATGCAAATCATGGTGATTTTATCGAATTTTGCTACATTTTTATCAAACAAATTGAGCAAAACCAAATATATCTATCAAGTTTTATTGTCAATATGTGGAATTATCAAACACATACACACAAAATTGAGACATAATTAATGCAAAAGGAGGAACGTCCTTGTCTTTACACGAGGGAAACGGGGACGAAGCATCACTATAAACTGCTAAAACTTCGCTTCGATAAACCTCCTTCGTTGCGAGGTTGTGCAGCTTAGCTTTTCCAACATCTCTTGTATACGTGAAAACCTCGATAGCCTTACTTTCCGCCTATGTATTCTTCTCTTCTATCGATCTTTTTGCCTCTCATTTTGTCTCTGGCAACGTTTCTGTCGTAAAGCTACAACAGCCTAGCGTTGATCGTTGACCGTTGAATTTTCATCACTCGGCCGCTCGAAAAGCAAAGCGATTTCTCAGAAACAGTCCTGATCCTCAGCGCTCTGATCCACAGCAATACACTTCATTTACTTCATTATTTCAAACGGTATATATATTCCTCTTCATTATCATTGCATTTGAATTCTTGTTCGATCCCTCAAGTTATATTCCGTAACTTCACAGTTGCTCAGTTCAGTGACCTCGCTAGCTATGTAAATCGGCTTTCCTGTTGTAGTACTGCAATGTTTCACGGGAAATAAGGCTTAATAACTAGCGGTTCTTATCAGAAGTGAAGTGCTGCGATGTGTATTTGTATGCACTTAAAGTAAGCTATTGTCGACATTCATGCGCTTCAAAGCATTTTCGTATTGTTAAGACTGTGAAACAATAGAAATACGCTTCAAAACTCATTACTTTTGACGGTGCCTAAACTTTTGTATTCTTTGTAGAGTTTCAGGTTGTAGCTTATGGTTCAATGAAAAGTTGTTATTATTGAAGTTGTTTTTGTTAAAAACGTGAGTTTATTTTCCAATCTAGTTTGTTTTTGAAAATGAGTTTCTTCGATGATTCTTTTCTTAAAGTAGGCTTTTTGTGCATCTAAACTATTTTGCGATTGAGTTTCGGTTTGTTCAGATGTTTTTTTCTTGAAGTATGCTTTTTGTGCATCTAATCTTTTTTGCCTTTCAATTGCAGTTTGTGTTAATTTGCTATTTTTTTTGATATGTTCTCATCTTTTCTAGCCTGGTTTCTCTATGATGTGGCGTTTCTTCTGGGAGTTTTCTTTTTTTTGTTTTTTCAATATTTTTTTCCTCTTTACATTCAGAAAATTCAACAACTTTTCTCGTACACAAATTTTTATTGTTAGTCGACATTAGTTGGTGAGTTGGTGATTTACTATTGTTACTAACAAATTGAACAGGCATAATTTCAAAGAATTCACTACTTAATTCAATGGAAAGTGAACGTAAATATTGTTCTAATGTGGTTAGATCACAGCATTTCATAACAACAGCAGTGCCATTATCATCAAGCATACCATAATCGTTACGTGCATGAGAATCAAAAACATAAATAACATTGTGAGTATGTTAAATCAATGCCATCGTATAACCATCTAGTATCATAAATGCATAATTATCATTCGAGAAAGTATTCATCAAGGCAGAATGTAAATCAAGATCGTTTGCCTCGTCGGGCGATTGATTTGGATCGTTTGCCTCGTTGGGCGATTGATTCTGTGTCATCGTAAACCAAAGGACTCGATCTTGCAGATAATTCAGAGAAATCGTCTCTTCATCAGGTACAGAGCGTTCTTCGAAAGCTTTTAAAAACATGGAATCTCCTTCGGCTAAAAGACGATCCACCGTCTGTGTTGTCCATTTCGAAATATTACCACAATTTGCACATAACAGAGCTGAAAGAGTCAGAAAAGCACATTGTCTTCCTCTTGAAATGTTGCTAAAACGACCATCACCTTGATGAATACTTCCTCGAGTAAATAAAGTCGCATTTAACATAAAGTAATTATCATACATACCTTCGCCAAGAGACCATGTGGTTTACGGCGCATTAATCATTTGATAATAACCGCTGATTACGATTACGGCAGGCGCAAAAATTGTCAATCGCTACCTAGCCCACGAAATCGACTTTCGACTTGGGTATTGATCGTGTTACACAGGGATCCCAATGGAAAATCTGCGAGATTAGTGTCGCTGCTCACTTCGTTCGCAGCAATGATTGGATAGGAACAAGAAGGACACTGGAAAGGGGAATCGAGAGAGATGTGCGAGTAAAATTGTGTTACAACGATCGCATCTTCAGCCGCCTTCAGCCGCGTAACCGCCATATTGGATTTTAATTGCGGACCTCATCGAGAGCATAATTTTTTCGCGGGAAATATGAATCTAAAAATAGACCGGTCTGTAAAAACGTTCACTCAAGATAGGGGTGGTAGTTGAAGGCTCCGGGTAATGGGCTCCTGCCAAAACACGTTTTCAGTAGACTTGATGACGTCATTGAATATTCAATTACCGTGCAATCGAACTAGAATTTTCACATGGTCACAATAATGCAATCTAAAACTACGTCCAACTACCAATGATTTGAAAAATATTATAAATGACTATGCACTGATAGTTAATGTACACTTTGCACTAGGATATTTTAAATAAAATTGCGTTTTAGAGTGATTTTGATGGGTTCGAATTTTCACCCGCTTTCTAGCATACATATATATTTAGGAAAGGAGTGCAACTAGCGCCACAACATTTCGACGAACACCAAAATTATATCTCTGGTCTTATACGGGTGATGTATTGAAATTAATTCTGTTGTTGACAAGTCTGATTTCATTGCATCACCCGTACAAGACCAGCATTCATTTCGGTCTATTGGCTTCATATTGCTTGGGATATAAGAACCCTTTTTGAAATAAGTGTATAATTAAAGTGTCAAACTTTACAGTGCGATAATAATAATCATAATAATATGCCTTTATTTATCCACGGTGTGTCTCATCAGATTACAAAATTACAATTACAAAATTACTATGAAATACTAAAACTATATTATTGAATCTACTTATATCTAATTATATGTACAAAAGAATAATGAATATATACATTTATTATATGGCTACGATAGTACGCGCGCTCTGACAACGGTCCATGACAACGGTCCAATTTTCGTATTGTTTTTTTCCAGACCGTAAAATTAAAAACAATTTATAAAGTATTGCAATAAATATTTTGTTAAATTTTTGCCTTTTCATACCTGCAAAGTGTTTTTAGCCAGTTTAGTTTGTGTTT
This sequence comes from Metridium senile, assembly GCA_949775045.1. Taxonomy (NCBI): domain Eukaryota; kingdom Metazoa; phylum Cnidaria; class Anthozoa; order Actiniaria; family Metridiidae; genus Metridium; species Metridium senile. The sequence goes on along the minus strand of OX459101.1, from coordinate 6,530,246 downwards.
TTATCCATTCAATAATAAGAGATTCGGCGAAAAATATTTGTGATTTCGTATATCGCTAAGAAAAAAAGCCATATAATAAACGATTTATTAACCTCGCTTGCTCGGTCTGTCCGGAAAAATATCAGACCTCGGTCTTTTGCCCTCTGTGTCTCTCAGCGAATATGAAGTTATACTGTCACGATATGTGAACATTGAACGCATGTAATCGGGTGCGAGTCCATTTAGAGATTTATATACCATGACAGCCTTCTGGAAATTCCGTTGCGATTCGGGTTTTTTCTATCCAAGCTTTTCGATTAGTTGGTCGGCATTAGAGTCATACTAGAATAGGTTAAAACCCTAGCTGCTTGGCTTTGGAGCTTTCAAGCTTGGTAGCTAGTGTTTTATTGTCCCACACTACGCAGCAATAATTGAAGTGCGGCTGCACTAGTGAATTGAAAATGGATATTAAAGTTTCTGTAGGGACAAAAGAACATACACGCTTCAAAGCTCCAATACCAGATGCAATCTTTTTCGTCAATTCCTTTATGTGTGCATTCCAGGAAAGGTTCTCATCGATGTGCACACCGAGAGATTTTGTTTGAGGAACCTGTTTTATAGGGACTCCATTAATTGCTAGGTTTGGAATCGACTGAAACGTGCACAGCCTTTGTCTAGAAGCCATTAGCATGAACTCTGTTTTCGTTTGATTGAGGGTCAGCCTTTTAGCAATTAGCCACTTATTGAAATTAGCATGATCTTGATTAAGATAAGACTCGATATCATCTATATTGCTACTTGAAAATGTCAAATGAGTGCCATCCGCTTACATACGGGGTTGAGAGTGTACGAGGCACTTTGGTAAGTCCTTTATATTATAAATCAAAAACAGCAGGGGCCCTAAAATCGTCCCTTGTGGGATACCGCAAAGCAGTGAACGATTTCTACATAGATGGCCATTTACACTGCATTTTTGGTTGCGGTCACTAAGGTAGGACTTGAACCGGCTGCCTGCAACACCTCCGACTACAGAAACTGGGGCCACCCAAACAATTTCAAAATAAAGAGTTTTGGAGATCATACAAACAAATTGTAGAGGGTTTTATTCAATCCTTATCTATTCCGTTCACAAATAATGAAAATGATTAGCATTTTAAGCAAAAAAGTCAAACATTTGTAGAGATTCTATTGTTCATATTCTCGATCGTGATGGAATAATTATGTTTTAGTAGCCCAGGTTGCAGTACTCGCACTGTTATAGTGTGAATGAAAAGAGTTCAGTTCAAGTTCAACGTATATCACTAATGACACTGCATGTTCTGGCTCCATCCATTTTTGGAAGGAAATCTAGCCAGGCAGTATTTTCCCAACAAAAGATTATTGGTGCAATGTTCTCTCAGGTGATCTTCCACGTAAATACCCACGAGTCCAGAAACAAGACGTCCAATTGATGAACCGATTTCAATGATACTCATTGCCGTGCCTCTATCGTGTGAATCTGTAAAACTGCTAGCACAAACAGCAAGAGTACGGACTGCAATGGAGCCAAACAAAACCCCTTGAGTGGCACTCAATACTAACACTATATAAACATTGGGAACGAAGTGATACCACGAGGCGAAGAGGAAAAACAGGAGGTGACTCACATTGATGAGAACTAGAATCCATATCCTTCGAATACGGAAAAATGTTAACCAACCAGGACAAAGACACGAAACCAGCATTAACTCCAATCCACCAAGAACAGTGCCTACGTCACCACTGAATTTGTAGTACTGGTAATGGTCGCGGACACGAAAAGAGGCAGAGGGGAATGTCAGAGTAGTAAGCACAGAATTAGTGGACAGATAAAAAGACAGATAATTCAGAAAAAAATAAGCTAACAATGGAAAAACATCGAAGAAAAATTTAAAGTATGAAACGCAGGAAGAGTGTTTGGATTTCGTGTCTTTCCCGTCAGTGGTTATTGGTTTGTACTGGCTGGTGTCTCGGTGGTGTTCCTGGATCTGGTACTTCTTCAAAGGACCGTGGTTTAGTATTGCATAGAACACAACAACCAGTAATCCAGTAGGATAGATGACAGCAACAGTCGTTCTGGGTGGAAAACATAACCAAACAGTCGAACCTGTCGAAAAGAACAGTGAAATAGATTTAATAATTTTAAAAATACCACAACCATTCTAAGACGAATCACCATGACAACAGAGACCAATAAACTAACACTCGTGCTGGCTTTAAACCACCATATGTTTCTGAACTTGTCATTTAGATAAACAATAAAGATTGCCACAGATGCAGTCGAAATGTCATATTTAAAAAATATTTACGCCTGAATACCGTAAAGCATTCCTTTATAATGAAATAGATGTTTGTGAGCCAGTTCGTTGGCAGAACAAAAGAGAAGCAAAACACAAAGAGGGACAATCGTATCATCAGATATGCCTATTGTTCTGTTGCAATCTCAACCTGTTAAAAAAAAGAAAAAAAATCTCGCGCACTAATCAAAGTCTTTTGTTACTTCTCACCTACAATACCATATATGTTAATGGCATTGTTTTCAAGATTGCATACGGTATCTTTGATACGTCACCTGTTGTCTTTTCCAAATATTACTCTACTCTTCCCCTTCCTGGTTGGTAAAAATATCACAAACCCCTTATATTTGCCCAGTTTATTACTAAAGCTGCATACAACATGTACAATTAGTGACAACCCCCCCCCCCCCCTCACCACCACCACCACCACCACCACCTATATAGCTTCCGAAATAACGTGACCCCCCAAAACCCCCCCACCCATATACTTTACAAAGAAAAGTCCCCTTAGTTTTGTGGCCATTGTCAGAGGGAATTAAAAAGTTATTGTTGTATAAGCTCTATATTTGTTAATAGATTTTAGTAAGATTTACTTGTCGTCATTATCAGAGAACAGCAACCATATGTTCCAGTTACTGGATATTATTGAAAAAGTGCAAATGTAGGAATTATTAATTTTTGGGAATTATTAGGTTATATAGGCGATATAGAGGCTTACGAACGGGAAAGCCATGTGTAACGGTTCGAAAACGTTCACATTCACAATTTTCTAGAATTGTAACCAACGACACTGATTTGAATATTGCTTAATGTTAAAAAAGCCTGTCAATCCGAAGCCCAAAAAGGCAACCTTCCAAGATGGCACAGGGAACTGTGGAGGGGACGATCGATGTTAGGACAATTAGTTTTGCACCCGCCAAATGCCAACTCGAATGCGAGGAGGCGCTGTAAAAGACATCAGAAACTGCTAGTTACTTCAAATGCATTTGTTAATTGCATGTACCTACCTGTGTAAATCAGCCCGACCACGATCGATGAGAAGTTTGATGATGTCTGATAGGTGCTAATGAGCCTTTCAAGCTCTTCGTAACGGGCTATTAGCATAACGAATGCAATATTGACTATACCATTGAATATTCCCAAGAAGAACACACCAGACAGTCGCAGTTTTACATCATCAGTTGCCACTATAAGTATGTATGAGATAAGCCACAGGAAACTTGCCATTGTCATGACTGGAGGGAATCCTACCTTCCTGATCATAAAGGGGCTGACTATTTTGGTAAACGTGTCTGCAGATCCAAATAGTATCAACACCACAGAGGACTGGATCAAAGTACCGGCAACGATGTCTTCTGTAGCCATCATCAGCATAAATCTTTGAAAACCTTGTGCCATCCCGAAGCAAAATACACAGAGCACGACCAGGTTGGCCATCGATCTTGGATGTGGCAATGTGAACTACATGTGAAAAGGAATATAACATGCATTATACACTTATTTCAATAGACCTCTTTACCTTCCTTGTTTGTTTACCCATTTCAGATGAAGTGATGCTACCCTTGGGTGCTGATTCTTTCACATGTAAATGATATAACACGTTCATTATAAAGGAAAAATTGTTAAAGGGAATGTCACGTGGTCTGAAATGGGTAATTTGCATACGGAGGTAAAGAGGTCTATTAACAATAGAAGGAAATAAGTTATTCATCGTGGAATGTGAAATTAAAAGGATACTTAATCAATTGTCTCACGATTGAGGTCATTGGTAGAAATACCGCGACGTTTCGACTGCAATCTGCTAGTCTTCAACAGGCGATGGTGTAGACTGGATGATGGTTGTCTTATATACTTTTTGTCGGATTATCGGCGCTGTGATTGGCTGATGCTTGATGTCCCAGCATGCTTCTTGATTGTTGGCATCCACGCTTCCGGTAGATCGATGCCGCAATCCCTATTGATGTTGTTAGGGTGTAGTCGGATCTGAATGGCTTCCTTGACTCTGCGTGTGTGCCAATGTACGTCTTGGTCGATGTATTTGACGTCTTTCCAGCTCAGATTGTGTCCGGTCTTGTGGGCATGTTCGGCTACGGCTGAGGTCTCGGTACGGGCCAGTCTTACATCTCTTTGGTGTTCTTTCAGTCTTTCATTCACGGGTCTTCCGGTTTCTCCGATGTAAAGATCCGATGTATCAGATCTGATACGACTCTACGCAAACACTTGGTAAGACCGAAAGACCCAATACCATTTGAAAGGAAAGACAGCGTAGTCTACAGGATTCCATGCAGTGAATGCGACAAAGTTTACATCGGAGAAACCGGAAGACCCGTGAATGAAAGACTGAAAGAACACCAAAGAGATGTAAGACTGGCCCGTACCGAGACCTCAGCCGTAGCCGAACATGCCCACAAGACCGGACACAATCTGAGCTGGAAAGACGTCAAATACATCGACCAAGACGTACATTGGCACACACGCAGAGTCAAGGAAGCCATTCAGATCCGACTACACCCTAACAACATCAATAGGGATTGCGGCATCGATCTACCGGAAGCGTGGATGCCAACAATCAAGAAGCATGCTGGGACATCAAGCGTCAGCCAATCACAGCGCCGATAATCCGACGAAAAGTATATAAGACAACCATCATCCAGTCTACACCATCGCCTGTTGAAGACTAGCAGATTGCAGTCGAAACGTCGCGGTATTTCTACCAATGACCTCAATCGTGAGACAATTGATTAAGTATCCTTTTAATTAAGGTCTATTAACGTTGACATAAATGGTTGATCTTAAAACAATATGAATTGTATGCCCTTGGCAGGAATTGAGCCCCACGGTTTGGACTTTCTAGTTCGACGTGTTACCACTACCCACTTGAGGACCAACCGAGCTGGATACGCAGCCGGACTAATGTAGTATAGGGCAACTGTGGGGGGTCCCAGGGTGATATTAATCTCTTAGGTAAATTTGAACACCGTAAATGGAAACGCAGAATTGAAGTGAATAACGAATTGAAATGCGTTTGGTGTATAAGTGAAATAAAGATCATGAGAAAAATATCATATGCCCTTGGTGGGAATTGAACCCCACGGTTTCGGCTTTCTAGTCCAACGTATTACCACTACACCACAAGGACCAACCAACCACTCAGAACCATTTTAAAAGGCATGGCTTTTTGTGGGAATATTTGAAAATTAGTTGTTTATTCATATATCTGTTAGACTTTCAGTTACATCAACGAAACTTAGGCAGTAGTAGTAATTCACCAAAGCAAGTAATTTCATCATGCCTGTTGCCATAGAAACAAAGTCAATATCAATATCAATCCCAGGGGAAAATTGGGTTGAAATATAGGAATCCCGGGCGCATTTTACCACGGGAAGCCCAATTCCGTTAAGCAAAATATTTGAACTTAAATTTGACAGGGGTCAATAAGCCCTTGAATCCTTTCTATTTGTTGTAGTTATGTTTGCTTTCGCTTGCTCTGTTGATTTTTTTTTTTTAATTTTCGTTAACCTTGTCGAGATCCTATCCTACCGCCCTGTTCGATCTTAGATTGAAAATACGCCAACTTGATAACCTCAATAAGAAAATAAACCCGGGAAAAGAATAAAACATAACTGAAGTCTTGATGATCTAACTAGTATTATCGTTTCAATAAGAACTCAACAAACTAGTTTTTGATTTTTCTACAGAGGTTTAAATCAGTAGTGCCAGTGCGATTTTTCGGCTTTGCCGCACTCACTCGTGAAAGATCTTTTCAACATTCGAAGATAAGATATGGAACTCCGCGTAACCATGTAATAACCTCTTTTATTATATAACATATAGTAGTATACCGAGTGATATCAACTAGATAAAAAGCCTATCCTAGTCATGAAGATATCATTGATATCACACATGTGTGATAATCGAAAGTGAAAATACCGAGCGCGCGCTCAATGACGTGTGACGGCAAGTTAAAATGTATTCAAAACACATCGAAATTCTCTACTGTTTTTGTCATTTTCTCCCTCAATACTTTTTTTTAACGGCTAAAAATAGCATATTTTAGTGTTAAAACTACTATATATTTTAGAACGACGGAGGAATTAAGAAAAGTTCAAGAACAGTTTTTTAATCTGGTTTTCTCAATCAAACTGAAGAATCGTGTGATGGCGTCAGTAGCGCGCGCTCTTCAAGTCAAAATTCATTCACAAAATGTTCTAGTTTTTCTAGTATTAGTAATTTGTTGTTACTAGAGTAGACGCACTTAATCCGTGAAACAAACACTCATTTTTAGTATTAAAACAATAGAAAACAAATAATTTTTTTATGAAATAGTTAACAATTAGACCCGAAGCCCGAATGGGCTACGGGTCAATAGCCCACGAGGCCGAGTCTTCCAGGCCAAGTGGGCTTTTGATCCGTGGCCCATGAGGGCGAGAGGTCTAATTGTTTTAGTATCCAACAACTTATAGGTCAAACTTTGCCATATTTTGAAAGAAAAATAACATTTCAATCGTTTTATTTTGACAAAATGACAGAAAATACCGAGCGCGCGCTCAATGACGTGTGACGGCAAAATGTATTCAAAACACATCGAAATTCTCCACTGTTTTTGCCATTTTCTCCCTCAATATTTTAATTTTAACGGCTGAAAATAGCATGCTTTTAGTATTAAAACTACTATACATTTTAGAACGACGGAGGAATTAAGAAAAGTTCTAAGCTGAAAGTTTAAAAATCTGGCTTTCTCAATCGATCAAACTGAAGAATCGCCTGATGGCGTCAGTAGCGCGCGCTCTTCAAGTCAAAATTCATTCACAAAACATCAAAATTATGTGCTTTTTTGTCATTTTCTTGCTCGTATTTGTAATTTACGATTTAAAGAAAAGCATTATATTCAGTACTAAGCCGTTTTTGAAGAAATAGAAGTTACAAGAAACTTTTTCAATAGTTTACAAAACCGGCGCTTTCCCCAACCATGGGCTATCACCCAATAGCCCATGGTTGAGTAGCCAATGAGAGCGCGCGATTTGTGATAGACCATAAGTTGTTGGATACTAATACTAATTAGTACTACCACGGATTTAGTGCGTCTACTCTATTCCTTAAAACAATTAAAATCTAGTTAATGTGGATATAATAAAACAGTTATTCCACTCGATCTCGTCGCACATGGTGCAACAAAGACGCGACCGTTGCCAAAAGTAGAAACGAATTCTACTTTTCGCAACAATTGCTGCAACTTGTCTCGCAACATTTTTTCAAATTGCGCCGTTGCAAGAAAAGTTGCAGAGAAAATTTAACCGAGTAATTGCGCCTTTAGGGCAGTTGGTATCGTCAAAGTCCCTACAAGAATCTCCTTCTTTAGCGTATAACATCGACCACCAACATCATCATACTACTAATTCGATTCATGGAAAGCAATGAACGGAAAATCAAGTCATGGATATGCAATTGAGCCTGTTAACATTTACTTGAAAATAATTGAAAAGCCATTGTCAAATGTTTTCTTTTGGGAATAAAGTAACAATGAGCAGTTAGCGCATTTCTTCCATACAATTTACTATATAAACTGGCCGCTATTTAAGACGCAAATTGCGCTACACACAATTTACCTGTAATGTGGTCTTCGCCGTGTTGTTCTGAAAATCTACACTAGTGTACTTCGTTTTATTATTATAAGTAATACCATGGCTCGAGGGAAATTAGGGATTAAGTTTCCCCGAATACCGAGGGAAAATTTGTGGACTTTCACAAATTTTCCCGAGGTATTCGGGGAAATTTAATCACTAATTTCCCGAGTGCCGTGGTATTACTTTGTAATACCACGATTACCGAGGAATATAGAACTACTGTTAGGAAATACATGTTAGTTTTCATAGAAGCATAAATTATAAACTTTTACAAAGCTGTTGATTTTCGGCATACTTTTAAAATAGTTGCTTTTGTTAAATGAGACAATGCCGAATTATACCACCATGCATTCAATATAGTTTGTTTGCATAAACACGCATGACATACTATACTTCAATGTAGTCAACGCATGCGCATAGTTACTTAATGTGTCCCACAAGTGTTAGAGTACGGACTTGTGTGTAGTAAAGGGTCGTATATTTTAACAATTTTCAACTGGGTGAGAGCGATCCAGGAATGGTCTCGATGATTGTTATAATGAGGGACCATTGAGGGATAGTCTCCTACATTTTCCTCATGCATACAACATGAGGGAAATTTAGAGGACAAAGAAATCCTTTATCTTTTACTAAATTTCCCTTGCATAAATTAAATATAGAGGGAAATTTAGTAAAAGACAAAGAATTTCTTTGTCTTCTAAATTTCCCTCATGTTGTATGCATGAGGAAAATTCGGGTTTATAAACCCCTCGGAAGACAAAAGAATCCGAGGTGATCATGGTATTATTTAACTTGGAATACACTATTCAGTGTTCAACGGTTTTTGAACTAGCGGTATGTTGCTACACATGCTCAATGTAAGTCAAACAATGATGTCACAACTTACACCTCATCTGGTTAAAAGCGTGAAACACTTATAACCCATTAGTACTATTTTGTACAAAATAGTTTAAAAAAAGTTGAGGCGTGAAGAGGCACGTGCTTCGAGTGAAACAGCAAGCTCCAGATGCAAATAGAATTTCCATACAATACAATACAATACAATACAATACAATACAATACAATACAATACAATACAATACAATACAATACAATACAATACAATACAATACAATACAATACAATATAGTTTATTTTTACCATCCGTTTTCGTTTTGAATCATTTGTAAGTCATTATGCTAAAATCAAACAAAATACGTGTTTTTTTTTAACTCTATTCGTTTGCGTCGCTGCAAAATCATGACACAAGACACATCTAGAGCTAAAATAACCACAATACACAAGTGAAATTGTTTGCGAGTCTATTCCTTCGCCGGTGCTGCTGCAAAATCAAGACACATGACACATCTAGAGCTAAAATAACCACAATACACAAGTGAAATTGTTTGCGAGTCTCTATTCCTTCGCCGTCGCTGCTGCAAAATCAAGACATATGACACATCTAGAGCTAAAATAACCACAATACACAAGTGAAATTGTTCGCGAGTCTCTATTCCTTCGTACTGCTGCAAAATCAAGACATATGACACATCTAAAGCTAACATAACCACAAAACACAAGTGAAATTGTTTGCGAGGCTTGGGTTATACGTCGAAACTCACATGTGCCGAATAAAATGATTGTGGTGGTGGTGATTGTGGTGTTGATGATGATTGTGGTGGTGGTGATTGTGGTGGTGATGATGTTGATACTGATGGTGATTATGATAGTGCTGGTGGTGGTGTTAATGATGTTATGATGATGATGGCAACGATGATTGTGATGATGAAGGCGATGGTAATAGTGATAACGAGAATGATGATGATAACGGTGTTAGTGGTTGTGGTATTATGATAATGATATTGATAATAAAGTTTATAGTTATAATGGTGATGATATTTTATTTTGATAATGATATGTATATTGATATTTACACCTAATTGCAATAACATTATCATATAAAAAAGAAAATTACAAAATAGGAATTAATTAAAAGACAAAAGAAGCAGTTCAGCGTGAGTAATCTGCTTTTGTCTTTTAATTAATTCCTATTTTGTGATTTTCTTTTTTATATGACAATGTTATTGCAAGTAGGTGTATGATGATATTGGTAATGATAGTTATGATAATGACCTTTATAGTTAATGGTGATGATGATGTTTTTTAGGCTGCGGCGACCACGCAAAGCAATTAGTACACGTGAGGAAGTTATCCTTGACTGATTGTGACACGACACAAGGTCTAATTTATTACTTGTATTTGAATCGCGATAATCACATAGGTGACAAATTCTTTGTATTTTTGTAACAAATATTGAAAGGAGAAAACCCCTACAGTCACGTGATATCATAGTCCAATCATAAGCGGTCAAAAAACAATTGTACTCATAAATAATTAGCTCCACCCACAATGGTTCGGAATTTCTGGCAATGTTTTTCTACTGTTAACACGAACTTTGTGCATAGTTTGAGGTTTTCATGGATTCTCTGTTCTTCAATTAGTTTAATAAAGCATTCAGATTCGAAATGTTGGCTTTAAATCTACGGGGAAAAAATAGTTGTAGTAAATACCATGATAAACCACTGTATTCTCCTTTAGAACTTATGTTCATACACGTTGGCTTGAAGATATGACTTTTATTTTCTCGTGTTAAATACAACATTTTACTCGCTCGCTGCGCTTGCTCGTAAAATATTGCTTTCACCACTCGAAAATAAAATTCATATCTTCGCGCCACCGTGTAATATCCTCTATATATCAAATATATTTATCAAAACGATGCGATGATGTATTGATCTGTAGTAAACATCTTTGCTAGCGAAACGAAGCTAGACCCGAGAATCACAATCGAAGTGAAGGGCTAAACCTCCAAACGTCAGTCTTTACCAAAAGTTAACATTTTTTGCGGTGTTACAAATTTCATTATATTTCCTATCGTTTATATCAAACACCGACGCAGCCTATAATAGTTTACTCGCTTATTTCCATTTACCTGTAATGTGGTCTTCTCCGTGTTGTACTGAAAATCTTCACTACTGTTGTCTGGCTTCGTTATTTTATTTAACTTGAGTGAGTTTTGTTACGCTTAGGTGCATCAATCTATGCAAATCAAGCAACGAATGTGATCCTTGACTGATTGTGTAGTTCTAGAACTAAAAACATCTACTCGAACGATGATAATTATCCAAATAAATATCAAATCCTTTCTATTTGTTGTAGTTTAGTTTGCTTTTCGCTTGCTCTGTTCATTTTGTTTTGCTGTTACAACACGATGCCCTGTGCTCGTGACCACTAGTACTGACATCTAACAAATACAAACACCTACAGTCAATATACCAACACATAAATTGTCATGAATATTTTGGATCTCGGTTTTTGTAGAGGTAATTGTAGATTTCAAACTGTCGTTTGTTTTAAAAAAAAACGTGTATTTTAAGGAGAATGGTGTTTTGAATATCTTTAATAATAAAAACAATGTCATGAACGTCTGTGCCAATGTACTGCACTATTGATGATGCATGCCTGATATGAATAGCTCGTTAGAGAGATTATTCCCAAATCGTCAAATTGTTTTGTAAATTTCAAGCACAATTTCTCGTTCGTCTGACTATATTTCATTAAACCTCGATATCTTCTACAAAATGAAATATTTTTCTTTGATATCAAATACAGTGAATATTTACACTAAAATACATATCTCGGCCAAAAATGAAAGAAATCGGTGATACCCGCTGTAGACACATTTTTAACATATATGTTTTTAATATAACTGATAAAGTACTAACATCGTGTCAACTGACAAAGATTGTATATTTCTGTATTTCCCAAATTTGATAGCAGTTCACACGTATGCATGGGTACACAGCCTCAGGGTAGCTTCTTTGTGTTATTGAGCAGAAGTAGCCAAAACACGTTTTCAGTAGACTTGAAGACGTCATTGAATATTCAATTACCGTGCAATCGAACTAGAATTTTCACATGATCACAATAATGCAATCTAAAACTACGTCCAACTACCAATGATTTGAAAAATATTATAAATGACTATGCACTGATAGTTAATGTACACTTTGCACTAGGATATTTTAAATAAAATTGCGTTTTAGGGTGATTTTGATGGGTTCGAATTTTCACCCGCTTTCTAGCATACATATATATTTAGGAAAGGAGTGCAACTAGCGCCACCACATTTCGATGAACACCAAAATTATATCTCTGGTCTTATACGGGTGATGTATTGAAATTAATTCTGTTGTTGACAAGTCTGATTTCATTGCATCACCCGTACAAGACCAGCATTCATTTCGGTCTATTGGCTTCATATTGCTTGGGATATAAGAACCCCTTTTGAAATAAGTGTATAATTAAAGTGTAAAACTTTACAGTGCGATAATAATAATATAATAATATGCCTTTATTTATTCACGGTGTGTCTCATCAGATTGCAAAATTACAATTACAAAATTACTATGAAATAATAAAACTATATTATTGAATCTACTTATATCTAATTATATGTACAAAAGAATAATGAAAATATACATTTATTATATGGCTACAATAGTACGCGCGCTCTGATTGGCTGATTTTCGGTCTGATATTTTCCCATATCAGACCGTTACCATGACAACGGTCCAATTTTCGTATTTTTTTTCTCCAGACCGTAAAATTAAAAACAATTTATAAAGTATTGCAATAAATATTTTGTTCAATTTTTGCCTTTTCATACCTGCAAAGTGTTTTTAGCCAGTTTAGTTTGTGTTTTTATCCATTCAATAATGAGAGATTCGGCGAAAAATATTTGTGATTTCGTATATCGCTAAGAAAAAAGCCATATAATAAACGATTTATTAACCTCCCTTGTTCGGTCTGTCCGGAAATCAGACCTCGGAAATCAGACCTCCGGAAATCAGACCTCCGGAAATCAGACCTCGGTCTTTTTTGTACGGACCTCGCAGCGCTCGTTCCGTACTGTCAAGACCTCGGTCCGATATTTTCCCGTACAGACCTCACTCTCGGTTAATAATCCTTTAGTATGTAGCTCCTGCTTTCCATGAGAGCCGTGCTTATATCTAAAATCTAAAAAAAAAAAATATCAAAAAACTTCACTGCAGCCCCTTTTAAAACTATTTAGAGTGTTTGCCTGCCATAAACCGACTTGTAAATTATTCCAAAGCACCGCACCGCTATAGCCAAAGCTGTTTTTGAGATAGTTGGTGCGAAGCTTTGGAATAGCTAGTTTGCCCTCTGTGTCTCTCAGCGAATATGAAGTTATACTGTCACGATATGTGAACATTGAACGCATTTAATCGGGTGCGAGTCCATTTAGAGATTTATATACCATGACAGCCTTCTGGAAATTCCGTAGCGATTCGGGTTTTTTCTATCCAAGCTTTTCGATTAGTTGGTCGGCATTAGCGTCATACTAGAATAGGTTTTAAAAAACCCTAGCTGCTCGGTTTTGGAGCTTTGAAGCTTGGTAGCTAGTATTTTATTACAGTTGTCCCACACTACGCAGCAATAATTGAAGTGCAGCTGCACTAGTATACCTAGTGAATTGAAAATGGATATTAAAGTTTCTGTAGGGACAAAAGAACATACACGCTTCAAAGCTCCAATACCAGATGCTTTTTCGCCAATTCCTTTATGTGTGCATTCCAGGAAAGGTTCTCATCGATGTGCACACCGAGAGATTTTGTTTGAGGAACCAGTTTTATAGGGACTCCATGAATTGCTAGGTTTGGAATCGACTGAAACGTGCACAGCCTTTGTCTAGAGGCCATTAGCATGAACTCTGTTTTCGTTTGATTGAGGGTCAGCCTGTTAGCAATTAGCCACTCATTGAAATTAGCATGATCTTGATTAAGATAAGACTCGATATCATCTATATTGCTACTTGAAAATGTCAAATGAGTGCCATCCGCATACATACGGGGTTGAGAGTGTACGAGGCACTTTGGTAAGTCCTTTATATAAATCAAAAACAGCAGGGCCCTAAAATCGTCCCTTGTGGGATACCGCAAAGCAGTGAACGATTTCTACATAGATGGCCATTTACACTGCATTTTTGGTTGCGGTCACTAAGGTAGGACTTGAACCGGCTGCCTGCAACACCTCCGACTACAGAAACTGGGGCCACCCAAACAATTTCAAAATAAAGAGTTTTGGAGATCATACAAACAAATTGTAGAGGGTTTTATTCAATCCTTATCTATTCCGTTCACAAATAATGAAAATGATTAGCATTTTAAGCAAAAAAGTCAAACATTTGTAGAGATTCTATTGTTCATATTCTCGATGGTGATGGAATAATTATGTTTTAGTAGCCCAGGTTGCAGTACTCGCACTGTTATAGTGTGAATGAAAAGAGTTCAGTTCAAGTTCAACGTATATCACTAATGACACTGCATGTTCTGGCGCCATCCATTTTTTGAAGGAAATCTAGCCAGGCAGTATTTTCCCAACAAAAGATTATTGGTGCAATGTTCTCTCAGGTGATCTTCCACGTAAATACCCACGAGTCCAGAAACAAGACGTCCAATTGATGAACCGATTTCAATGATACTCATTGCCGTGCCTCTATCGTGTGAATCTGTAAAACTGCTAGCACAAACAGCAAGAGTACGGACTGCAATGGAGCCAAACAAAACCCCATGAGTGGCACTCAATACTAACACTATATAAACATTGGGAACGAAGTGATACCACGAGGCGAAGAGGAAAAACAGGAGGTGACTCACATTGATGAGAACTAGAATCCATATCCTTCGAATACGGAAAAATGTTAACCAACCAGGACAAAGACACGAAACCAGCATTAACTCCAATCCACCAAGAACAGTGCCTACGTCACCACTGAATTTGTAGTACTGGTAATGGTCGCGGATACGAAAAGAAGCGGAGGGGAATGTCAGAGTAGTAAGCACAGAATTAGTGGACAGATAAAAAGACAGAAAATTCAGAAACAAATAAGCTAAGAATGGAAAAACATCCAAGAAAAAGTTGAAGTATGAAACGCAGGAAGAGTGTTTGGATTTCGTGTCTTTCATGTCAGTGGTTATTGGTTTGTACTGGCTGGTGTCTCGGTGGTGTTCCTGGATCTGGTACTTCTTCAAAGGACCGTGGTTTAGTATTGCATAGAACACAACAACCAGTAATCCAGTAGGATAGATGACAGCAACGGTCGTTCTGGGTGGAAAACATAACCAAACAGTCGAACCTGTCGAAAAGAACATGAAATATATTTAATAGTTTTAAAAAGACCTCAACCATTCTAAGACGAATCACCATGACAACAGAGAGCAATAAACTAACGCTCGCGCTGGCTTTAAACCACCATATGTTTCTGAACTTGTCATTCAGATAAACAATAAAGATTGCCACAGATGCAGTCGAAATGTCATATTTAAAAAATATTTACGCCTGTATACCGTAAAGCATTCCTTTATAATGAAATAGATGTTTGTGAGCCAGTTCGTTGGCAGAACAAAAGAGAAGCAAAACACAAAGAGGGACAATCGTATCATCAGATATGCCTATTGTTCTGTTGCAATCTCAACCTGTTAAAAAAAAGAAAAAAAATCTCGCGCACTAATCAAAGTCTTTTGTTACTTCTCACCTACAATACCATATATGTTAATGGCATTGTTTTCAAGATTGCATACGGTATCTTTGATACGTCACCTGTTGTCTTTTCCAAATATTACTCTACTCTTCCCCTTCCTGGTTGGTAAAAATATCACAAACCCCCTATATTTGCCCAGTTTATTACTAAAGCTGCATACAACATGTACAATTAGTGATAACCCCCCCCCCCCCCCCACCACCACCAGCTTCCGAAATAACGTGACCCCCCAAAACCCCCCCACCCATATACTTTAAAAAGAAAAGTCCCCTTAGTTTTGTGGCCATCGTCAGAGGGAATTAAAAAGTTATTGTTGTATAAGCTCTATATTTGTTAATAGATTTTAGTAAGATTTACTTGTCGTCATTATCAGAGAGCAGCAACCATATGTTCCAGTTACTGGATATTATTGAAAAAGTGCAAATGTAGGAATTATTAATTTTTGGGAATTATTAGGTTATATAGGCGATATAGAGGCTTACGAACGGGAAAGCCATGTGTAACGGTTCGAAAAAGTTAACATTCACAATTTTCTAGAATTGTAACCAACGACACTGATTTGAATATTGCTTAATGTTAAAAAATCCTGTCAATCCGAAGCCCAAAAAGGCAACCTTACAAGATGGCGCAGGGAACTGTGGAGGGGACGATCGATGTTAGGACAATTAGTTTTGCACCCGCCAAATGCCAACTCGAATGCGAGGAGGCGCTGTAAAAGACATCAGAAACTGCTAGTTTCTTCAAATGCATTTGTTAATTGCATGTACCTACCTGTGTAAATCATCCCGACCACGATCGATGAGAAGTTTGATGCTGTCTGATAGGTGCTAATGAGCCTTTCAAGCTCTTCGTAACGGGCTATTAGTATAACGTTGGCAATATTGACTATACCATTGAATATTCCCAAGAAGAACACACCAGACAGTCGCAGTTTTACATCATCAGTTGCCACTATAAGTATGTATGAGATAAGCCACAGGAAACTTGCCATTGTCATGACTGGAGGGAATCCTACCTTCCTGATCATAAAGGGGCTGACTATTTTGGTAAACGTGTCTGCAGATCCAAATAGTATCAACACCACAGAGGACTGGATCAAAGTACCGGCAACGATGTCTTCTGTAGCCATCATCAGCATAAATCTTTGAAAACCTTGTGCCATCCCGTAGCAAAATACACAGAGCACGACCAGGTTGGCCATCTTGGATGTGGCAATGTGAACTACATGTAAAAAGGAGTATAACATGCATTATACACTTATTTCAATAGACCTCTTCAGGGGCGGACGGAGGGGGGGGGGGGGGGGGGGGCTTGCTTGCCAGCAAGCAGAAATTGCCAGGCATGCTCCTGACGCGGACTACCAAGGATGCTGTCTCCATTCATTAAATCTTGTCATTTGCCATGCATGTGATATGAGATCTATTCAAAATATGCTAGATACCTGTCGGGAGCTATACAGCTTTTTCGACAATTCCCCTAAAAGACAGGCCTTCTTAAATATTGTCATCGATGCCCTTGAACAAGGCGAAACAAAAAAGCGTAGGCTTAAGAACTTATGCAAGACAAGATGGATCGAGCGCCATTCAACATTTGAGACTATTCATGATCTCTATCAATACATAGTCATCACATTAGATGAAATTTGCGACCCCTCAGATGATGATCGTTTTAAGTGTCCAGAAAAAGAAACCTGGGCTTGGGATGCCAAAACAAGAACGATGGCCAATGGATTGAGACACACAATGAGACGTTTTGCACACATAGTATCCTTTGTTTGATCTATGGTTATGCTGGAGCCAATGCGTCCAATTGTCAGTGCATTACAAGGTCGCCTCGTTGAAGTGTACTTTGGCTTCCAAAAAATAGACCAAGTGACTGATACTTACAATGACATTCGATGTAATATCGATTCCTTTTATGACAGAATGTACACTAACATTCTAGCTCTTGCCGAGTTGGTGGGTTCTGAAGAACAGCGGCCACGAACCAATCCTAGACAAACACACAGGGAGAACATACCAGCAGAAACAACCAAAGTTTACTGGAAGCGAACAATCGTGATACCCTTTTTGGATGTTATCATTTCTGAGTTAAAGTCTCGTTTTAGCCAAGAAAAACGGGCGCACTATGAACTCTGCTCTCTACTGCCTACCGTTATCTGCAAAAAGAATGACGATGAAATAACAAACCTGATACAAGTACTAAAAAGAAAATGGGAGCATCTACTCCCACTTCCTGCGGCTTTTGAAATTGAGATTTTTAGATGGGTATGCTATTGCAAAAAGCGAGAAGAAACGACCGATGAATCGGCCACATCCATTATTGCCAACCATGCAGATGAAATGTTTTTTCCGAATATTCGTGAGCTTTTCAAGATATTGGCCGTCTGATCTTACCAATTGGTAGTACTGAGGCGGAGAGGTTGTTCTCATGCCTGCGAAGACTCCACACTTGGCTGAGGTCTAACATGAACACAGAAAGGTTATCTGACTTGGCAGTCATCGCGATGAATAGTTCGTGGGTCAACGTAAGCACAAAACAAATCTGCCATGCCTTTATGGAAAAGCACCCAAGGAGGATGACAGAAGCATCAATCTTACAAAAGTAAAGTGTAAGTTTTTTCGAAAATTGTGCTTTTACAATTCATCAATTACTTTAATTTAAAATAGTTTAACTATAAAATAATTACAAGTTAATTATGTTTAATAATGCTCAATAATGGGGTTGTACAGGTATCAAATAGCGTACGCACTAGTTTTTACTGATTGAGATATCCCAGATTTCTATTTTATCTTAAATTTGCAAAAAAGTTCACCCCCCTATGAAAAATCCTGGATGCGCCCCTGCTCTTTACCTTCCTTGTTTGTTTACCCATTTCAGATCAAGTGATGCTACCCTTGGGTGCTGATTCTTTCACATGTAAATGATATAACACGTTCATTATAAAGGAAAAATTGTTAAAGAGAATGTCACGTGGTCTGAAATGGGTAATTTGCATACGGAGGTAAAGAGGTCTATTAACGTTGACATAAATGGTTGATCCTAAAACAATATGAATTGTATGCCCTTGGCAGGAATTGAGCCCCACGGTTTCGACTTTCTAGTTCGACGTGTTACCACTACCCACTTGAGGACCAACTGAGCTGGATACGCAGCCGAACTAATGTAGTATAGAGCAACTGTGGGGGGGTCCCAGGGCGATATTAATCTCTTAGTTAAATTTGAACACCGTAAATGGAAACGCAGAATTGAAGTGGATAACGAATTGAAATGCGTTTGGTGTATAAGTGAAATGAAGATCATGAGAAAAATATCATATGCCCTTGGTGGGAATTGAACCCCACGGTTTCGGCTTTCTAGTCCAACGTGTTACCACTACACCACAAGGACCAACCAACCACTCAGAACCATTTTAAAAGGCATGGCTTTTCATGGCTTTTTGTGGGAATATTTGAAAATTAGTTGTTTATTCATATATCTGTTAGACTTTCAGTTACATCAACGAAACTTAGCCATTAGTAGTAATTCACCAAAGCAAGTAATTTCATCATGCCTGTTGCCATAGAAACAAAGTCAATATCAATATCAATCCCAGGGGAAAATTGGGTTGACATATAGGAATCCCGGGCGCATTTTACCACAGGAAGCCCAATTCCGTTAAGCAAAATATTTGAACTTAAATTTGACAGGGGTCAATAAGCCCTTGAATTGAATCCTTTCTATTTGTTGTAGTTTAGTTTACTTTCGCTTGCTCTGTTGAGGTTTTTTTTAATTTTCGTTAACCTTGTCGAGATCCTATCCTACCGCCCTGTTCGATCTTAGATTGAAAATACGCCAACTTGATAACCTCAATAAGAAAATAAACCCGGGAAAAGAATAAAACATAACTGAAGTCTTGATGATCTAACTAGTATTATCGTTTCAATAAGAACTCAACAAACTAGTATTTGATTTTTCTACAGAGGTTTAAATCAGTAGTGCGATTTTTCGGCTTTGCCGCACTCACTCGTGAAAGATCTTTTCAACATTCGAAGATAAAATATGGAACTCCGCGTAACCATGTAATAACCTCTATAAGAGAAGATTTCTGTAAATACCATGCAAACGCGGCAACACTCAAAAACTCGATTTTGCTCATATTTTAACCATAGGTAGCCATGAAACAAATCATGATGCCTTTAGTTAAGAAAAATATTGCATATTTTACGAGAAAATCGCAAAAAGCGAAATTTCGTCAAATTGCTGCTCCGAGACGCTTTTTTATGTCAACTTTGACAGCCCCGTATGGCAAAATTAATTACTCTAAAAACTCCAAACTTTCATAATATTGTTTATTGTCATCTTAACTTTAAACTCAAGCTTTCATAGAAATATCCAGTTACTTAAAGATATTATTCTATTTATGTTTCTATGTCATACTTTTCGCCTTAGAAAAAGTAGGGTAAAAACAAAAAAATATTTTACTATGTGCAGCACAAAATTTTTCAATAATAATCTGGGTTCTGAATGTTAAGGTACTTAATATATAACTGTGAAAAAAACAGCTTGGGTAAATGTAATTGAACGAAGTTATTAAGCTGCGAACTTTCGCAAAATATTGTTTACGCTGCATAGTCTACTGTCGGCTAGCATCACTCAATTTGCCAAGACGCGGGCGTGATTTGCATAAATAATCGTATTTTCCTTATTTTTAACATCAAAATGCTATCAAATAAAATCAGTAAAACTCAAACAATGTTTACCTTTAAATTAGTTTAAAAAAATATTGCATGTTTTACGAGAAAATCGCGAAAAACAACATTTCTTCAAATCGCTGCTTCGATTGATATCCTAATTTTTCTGCCAACTGTGACGGCCTCGTATGACAAAATTAATTACTTTAATGACTCCAAAACTCTTTAATGTTGTTTATTGACATCTTAAATTTAAAGTCAAGAATTTACAAAAATATCTAGTTAATTGAAGATATTATTGTATTTATGTTTCTATGTCATACTTTTTGCCTTTGTGTTGCCGCATGGTATTTACAGAAATATTCTCTTAACTAGCCGTTTCTATCAAAAGTGAAATGCTGCGAGCTGTTTACATAATATTCCATAGGCGCAGCAGCCCAATCTTGGCTATTCAGTAAGCGATTATGTAAGCATTATGTTCAATTACTTGTCGAAATTGTACGTATTTTAATAGTAATATAACATGCATGTGATTAGCGCTCGTGAAGTAGCGTGATCGAATCTCGAATGCGATCGAATACGGTTACTTTAGAATTTGCAAGCATTGCTGTGGGTCTTTATTTACACTTCACTAATAGTCAATACCACTGTTTACCTGATTATTTTGTGCAAAATTTAATAAACAAATGTAAGAATTATAACTCAAGTTTCCTATTCACTAACTCAGACTGCGACAGATAGTATAAGGACAACGTCTCTGTATCAGGAGGGTCCTGAAGGGGTAAATTGGGAATTGGGATTTGCCTTTTTTCGAGGCTGGGAATTGGGATTTGCCCATTGGGATTGGGATTTGTCCATTGGGATTGGGATTTGTCCATAGGATTTGGCTATTTCTTGTCCATTCGTTTTCTCTTTAGATGCTAAAATAATGTTTTAAATTGAGTAATTTGCAACATTTTACGTCGTTTTAGTAGACTAGAAGAGAAAATCGAACTATCTTGGGCTTCCTGTGATTAGTATTCAATTTGGGCTTCCTGTGGTTAATGTTTGGGCTTCCTGTGGTAATTGGGATTTTGAAAAAAAAATTGATTGGGAATTGGGATTGGATACCCCCCTTCAGGACCCTCTATCAGGGATGATTCTACTTGCAAGAGCATCCAGATAAAGTCAATCTCCTTCGGTAATAAAGATCTGATCTACGTACGGTGGCCAAAGTTTCATTGAGAAACTCTGAGCACATATTAAACAGCGCTGAAAAACTCGTAAAAGAACATTGTCTTTTCCCGCGAGAAATGTCACTAAAAGTCGTTCGTGACCTTGATCAATGCTTCCAGCAATAAATAAGTTTGATTTTGAGATTATTACAGTGCGAAAAACTCGAATAATTTGATGAAACTATTTCGTGGAACGAGCTGTTTACACAATATTCCACAGGCAGCCCAATCCTGGCTATTAGGTGGATATGTAGGCATTATGTTCAATAACTTGTTGAAAAGCTGACTTTTTATCTTCCTATTTTCAAGAATGTACGAAATTGTATGTTTTTATTACATGTAGTTAGCGCTCGTGGATCTCGAATGTGATATGTTTATGTAATCAGTTTAAAATCACACTGATAAGTGTCAATAACTCACTCGAGAAGCCAACTTGATTAATTATATTATCTTCCTAGCTATATTCAAGAATGTACAAAGTTGTATGTTTTTAGTAATATTAACTTACATGTGGTTTAGCGCTCGTGGATTAGCGTGATCAAATCTCGAATGCGATCGAATATGTTAACGTAATCAGTTTGGAATCACACTGAAATTCCATATTGCAAGCGTTGCTGTGTGACTGGCCATAACTCGTTCGAGAAGTTGACTTATTTATATCTTCTTCGGCTTAGGAATTTCCCACAGAATAGTCTCTGGTCTCTAGTTTATAAATTAGGTACTTTAATGTCGAAAGTTGCTGACCTAACGTATTTAATACATGTTCGGAAATCATCGCCAGCCCGCCAGCCAGCCAGCCAGGTTGTGCCTAGATCATACCCTTTAGAGGCTATTTCGCGAAAGACTGGAATCGAGTATTTCTATTCGGTTCGTCGGAGATACCGACGATTGTGCCGACGAAAACCTTCGGGAAATAAAACATGGCCGTCTTTCTAGGTGAATGCGGAGGAATTCTTTTGCCAATATAATGATGTCAAATACGGATAATTTGCTTGCTGAATCAAGGTAAAACAACACACAACAAACTTAAGTTAAAGATGTGCTTCTATTTGAAATTTCTAGAGAAAGAACTAAACTAATAATACAACCGTTATATACTTAGAGGATATATAAAATTTTTACTTCATTGAACCGCTAAAGAGTACTATAGAGCATGTTTGTCATACCCTTTAGAGGATATAACTAATAAATTCTCTTTATTTCACCCTCTAAAGGGTACTATGTGTGTAATACCCTTTAGAGGTTATAACTTCAGTACTGTACATTCTCTTTTATATTACTTCACCCTATCAAGGGTACTATAGAGTATGTGTGTCATACCCTTTAGGGGATATAACTTAAGTTATACATTCTTTTTATTACTTCACCCTCTAAAGGGTACTATGTGTGTCATACCCTTTAGAGGTTATATCTTACTGCATACATTCTCTTTATTACTTCACCCTATAAAGGGTATTGTGTGCCATACCCTTTAGAGGTTATATCTTACTGTATACATTCTCTTTATTACTTCACCCTCTAAAGGGTATTATGTGTGTCATACCCTTTAGAGGTTATATCTTACTGCATACATTCTCTTTATTACTTCACCCTCTAAAGGGTATTATGTGTGTCATACCCTTTAGAGGTTATATCTTACTGCATACATTCTCTTTATTACTTCACCCTCTAAAGGGTATTATGTGTGTCATACCCTTTAGAGGTTATATCTTACTGCATACATTCTCTTTATTACTTCACCCTATAAAGGGTACTATGTGTGTCATATTCTTTAGAGGATATAATCACTAATAAATTAATATAATATCTTTATTTCTTCATTGAACTACTAAAGGGTACTATGCAATATGTATCATACCCTTTAGAGGATACCATTATTATTAAACTAATTAATACAATCTTTTTATTAGTGCAACCACTAAAGGGTACTTTAGAGAATCACTACTACACAAATAGGCGAGCGTAGTGTTTACAAGTGTATCCTAGCTGATATAATAATGTTTTATAATGATATCCCATAGAAATTCATTCATGAAACAGTCATCTTTATAATCAAAATATTTATCTGATTTTTTGTTGACAGGGTCAGGCATTGTAGCAACATCAATTCATGTGAACAGATCAAATTGGTTTTACTTTGAACACAAAAGGAATGAGTACGTAGAAGACTTCTAGAGCTGGAGGATATCATAACTCATTTATGGCAGCAGCTTTTGCCCAAAAGAGCATGTTATTTGTTGATCCATTGATTGGGCTTTCAGGCATATTATGCTCATAGTATTTACTTTTTTCAGTAGTGTCAACATTTATTGAGACATCTACACAGATTATTATTCTGGCTAAATATTAGTTTGCATGTTTGACAAGGAATGCAATGTGTTTCCAATAGTCTAAAATTAAACAACTGGTAATGTTTTCAAATTTTCATGCAATCACCAGTTGAGCCTCAAGTGAAGATTACTAGAAAAATAAGCCAAGTATTATTTGCTTCATTTTGTACACAGACTCAATTGTCTGAATAAAAAAGTGTTGATGTTTTTAGAATTGTTTATATTCCTAATATATACATGCAAACTCTCATTTAGCTCAAACAAAGTGTTCATGACCTCTGGTAGGTAAGTTTGGAAATCACCTCCACATGTTGGAATATATAAAAAATAAATAATTGCTGCACATAAATGTACATCACTGGAGTATAAACATTACAAGGTACAAGTGAACCAACAAAATAGTTATTGTAAAGTATAACTCTCTATAAGCTACTTTAGAATGATGCACCTTTAGAATGTTTGTACTATCAGTCAAAATAAACAGGTTCCCATTTACATCTGTACTTTCCCATTTAAATCTGTACTTATGCAAATTTTGTTGATGTGTGCTAAACACACAAATCAACCAATCAGAGTATATTATTTCTGAAGTGAATTTCTCTGATTGGTTGATTTGTGCATGTGTTCAACAAAATTTGCATAAGTACAGATTTAAATGGGAAAGTACAGATTTAAATGGGAACCTGTTAATAATAGATATATCAATCACTTATTATAGTCAAACTACCTGAAGTGTGAACACTTAGAGATCATTAAAGAATTCATTATTTGAATATTGATTTAATTCTTTGATTCAACTTTTAAAAACAATGTACATGTTTATTTATAATCATTCTATTTATTTCATATATCAAAAACTTCATTTGTATAATGAAAATTAGAGTCGAAGAATGAAATCAATAATTGAATAATGAATTCATTAATGATCTCTACATGTTCACACTTCAGGTAGTTTGACTGTAATAGCTAAAATTTTTTTGAAATAACTGTTTTTTTCCAGAATAAATCACTGGTTCTTTTACTAGAAGATGACATCCATTTCATACACTGTAAAAAAAGTCCCCGAGATGCAACAACTAGCACGTCTATTCACATGTGTACGGCAATGGTTGATATCCCACAAAACAATGCTGGCATCGTAAGGCCTCAAGATTACAATGCTATACATAGAAATGTCCAGGTTAAGCTCAAAAATGGCAACTATGCTAACAGCCGGGGAGGGATTGATGTTAATAGTTTCCTCAGATTTTTTCATGTTAGGGGAACAACCGCAGAGTATTTTACACTTAGTTTTTTACAAGCATGTCCACCCAGATATAAGGAACTTGATATGTCAATTACCAAAGAGAGCTGTATAAACCTCAGGTAAGGCTTTTGTTTTTACTTTGATACTTGTAGCCATATAATATAAAAGCAGTGAGTATAATAAATCCTATTTTTGGCATAGAGCTTACACTGGAGAAGACAGACGCAATCTTGATCTGTTGAACACTACATGGTTGGTTGATGAGTTTGTTCAGGACCTCCACAGCAAACATGACTACAAAACCACACTTGATCATATCACAACAGTTGATCCTCCACTGATTGAATATGCAAATGATTTCCTGTTAATCGTTGAGGGAGATTTCCCAACCTGGAAATACAACAAGAAAATTGTTGCAGAGGTCAGTATTCAAACATTATGACGGAATGTGCTGTATAGAAAAAAATATGTCATAATAAAGACTCTGAAACATATAACTTGCTTGTTCTAGGCCTGTTATAATTTAAGGTCTTAATTATAAATTATTTCATGGGAATAGCAAAAAACAGCTTTATGCAAATTACTTTGAACAGGTTCCTATTTAAATCTGTACTTTTCCATTTAAATATGTACTTATGCAAATTTTGTTGATGTGTGCTAAATACACAGATCAACCAATCAGAGAAGTTCACTTCAGAAATAATATACTCTGATTGGTTGATCTGTGTGTTTAGCACACATCAACACAATTTCCATAAGTACATATTTAAATGGGAAAGTACAGATTTAAATGGGAAAGTACAGATTTAAATGGGAACCTGTTTTTGTTAATCTCTAAATGTCTTTTCAACTGAACAAGGTTAATGGGATTAACTGTATTCCTATAAATGAACTCAAAATTTCATTACCTTTATTTTTCAGTGGGATCCTGCAACTGGTCCTTCACACATACCATCACTAATACCATGGCAAGGTCCCTTTCATGTGTCTCTGAATATCCAGGAGTCAACTGTGTTAATATTCAGACCGTTTTTTGAGAAGCTTTACAAGGCTTTGTTTGGGGAGACCAAAAAACTTCCCAAACGACCAAAGTCTGAAAAAATCTCGTTGTTAATTTCATCATCATTTGGTGGGTGGACAATTGTTAGACACATGATACTCCAACACTTTGGAAACTGCTGCAAAGACCCACAGTACTTGTCTCTTGTCCACCTACTTGATGAAGTTATTCCCCTTGTGTTTTATTACTATGTTGTAGTTTTTAGAGGTGGCAATTTTGACCAATGGCTTGAAACCAAATTTAGAATTGCCATACAATTTATCATTTTTAAGAGAAAGAACTATGATAAGGCGACCCTTTGCCATCTGTCAGATGTTCTACATCACATGGAGAGACCAGATTTCTTGAATCTGATGACTAACAGTCTGAACCTTCTTTCAGAGAAGAAGATCGAGGTCTTTCATTCAAAACTGAGAAGGTAAAAAAATACAATAAATCAAATAATATACCTCATAAAATCATCATAAAATACAGTATGGTCAGCTGAAAAAAATTGAAAGATGATATGTTTTTTTGTTTAACATTTTTTAAGTCATTTCTATATCTCGACATGTTATACACTGTAGTCATGTTCCCATCTTTACAGTATATAACAATGTTTGTTTGTAATGCTCAAAATACAATAGAACTGTACCAATGTGGGCTGATGGGAAGTACATTAGGCAACAAGCACATGTACTAAGTGCGCAACGATTTATTCAACAATTCCAACAAGTATTTGTACCAGAATATCAACGTGGTCTAGGCCAGCAAGACCTGACAAGACATGCATTGAAAGCTGCAGAGTTTATCATGGACATTTTTACACGTGCTTGGCAGACCATTGGTCAAACTCAGAAAATTCCTAAGGGAAGACGAAAGTATCAGGTGCCTATTGTATCTTTTCAACTACCATACATACACCTAATTGCAATAACATTGTCATATAAAAAAGAAAATGACAAAATAGGAATTAATTAAAAACAAAAGATTAAGTTCAGCTTGAGTAATCTGCTTTTGTCTTTTAATTAATTCCTATTTTGCAATATTCTTTTTGATATGACAATGTTATTGCAATTAGGTGTATATACAAGGCAACAAAAGGGATTCACTCTCTACAAACATTTTTTTATAACAAACTGTGATTGCTAACAGTTCTTTTTGAATATTTGTTTTAAGCCCTACTACTTACCCGCATTGGATGCCACAGTTGACCAGAGGTGTTTTCCTCTTGGGTATGCATTCACATGTGACAAAGAACCAGATGCAATGCTTTTCTGCGACAGCCCAAACTGCCAGGCAGATGATGACTCACAGCCAAATGTTCAAAGACTGACGTGTGGCCATTCTTTCCACAAATGCTGTATATTACGAGCTGATCGAGAACAGGGGGACCATCCATATGCAGTGCCTAATGGTGTAGTCTGTCCAGTTTGTCAGGATCCATTAAGAGAAAAAATTGAACAATTGGCATTAACAATGAACAGGTATATTGAGTAACCACATTTCATATTGAGTATTTGCTAAAACCATTAAAATAACACAATGATTGTAATAATGTGTGCTCTCATTGTATATGCTCAAAGGACACAGAGCTTAGTAACTATCCACCATGTAATTTTAGCAAATAATTGTTAACAATTATGATAAAGTATGTTAAATTTTTTAATAGATATCTGGCCGGTGAAAATGATGATGCCGATGATGACAGTGAATCTGATAATGAAAGTGATGATGATGATGATGATGATGATGAAGATGTGAAAATTAAAGAAGAAGACTACTTTGACGAAACATCATACATGGCCATGGTAGTTAAAGCTCAATCAAACTTTGCCTGTACACTGTCCTCACTACCCAATGCACAGAATCAACCAGTCCACAACAACATCAAGGACAAGCCAAAGTTGGATCAATCCACAGCAGTTACTACTAATACAAAAGAGCATCCACTTCTAAGTTGCCCTCATCCTGGATGCACAAAAACGTACAAAACTCAAGGCGGTCTTACAAGACACACAGCTACAAAACACACTTAGCTGTCGACTATCCACAAATGACGAATAACAAATCGTCAAACAGGTTCTATTAAGAACCACAAATTTTCAAAAGTGATGATATAAATGCTTTTAATTTTATGATGAGCTTTTAACTGTACATGAAAATATAAATATAAGTTATGGTCGGTGAAGCAAACGATACAAAGCTTCGGCATGAGTTAATAGCGCACAGTTTTGATCTTTTACACTCAAATAATTAAACTTAACATTCAAGTGAGCTGTCAGGATAAATCAATGAAACAATAATAAAGGAAAATAAAACAACAATAGAGGAAAATAAAATGATCATAATGAAAACAACAAGAAGAGAGACTTACCTCATTTTTAAATGTTCGAAGATAAAAAACAGCCATCAATAACCAAACTTGAAGGCCATTTTCCGTTAAATCGACGAGGAATTTCATAAGATTTTTAAGTCACATTGCAACATCTGCTTTTTAAATGACACCATACAAGTTCAAACATTATTATTTCGGCGAAAAACAGTAAATGTTTAAAGAAAACCAATGCAGTTAACTCGAAATCATCCCTTGTTTTGAACCTCGATGCTCATGCGAAGCCCGCAAATTTACGCGGTATATTGGAACACGCATGCGCATAAGTCAAATGTGATTAGCCAATCAGACCTTTTTAAGCCGTGTCGGCACAACCAGCCAGCCAGTCCGAAAATCGAGATTTTTCTCACTATATATAGCCCAGGAACGCTCGTCCACAAGTACAAAGGGATACCGTCGAAATTAGTGTCGCTACTCGCTTCGCTCGCAGCAATTAATATACCGTGGGTAGAAGAAAACAAACAAAATGGCGGAGCGTTTTGTCGAACTGAGCGAAGAAGAGGGCGAGAGGTCTAATTGTTTTAGTATAAACCAACTAGTAGGTCAAACTTTGCCATATTTGAAAGAAAAAAACATTTCAATCGTTTTAGTTTCACAAAATGACAGATAATCGAAAGTGAAAATACCGAGCGCGCGCTCAATGACGTGTGACGGCAAGTTAAAATGTATTCAAAACACATCGAAATTCTCTACTGTTTTTGTCATTTTCTCCCCCAATACTTTTTTTTAACGGCTAAAAATAGCATATTTTAGTGTTAAAACTACTATGTATTTTAGAACGACGGAGGAATTAAGAAAAGTTCAAGAACAGTTTTCTCAATCAAACTGAAGAATCGTGTGATGGCGTCAGTAGCGCGCGCTCTTCAAGTCAAAATTCATTCACAAAATGTTGTAGTTTTTCTAGTATTAGTAATTTGTTGTTACTAGAGTAGACGCACTTAATCCGTGAAACAAACACTAATTTTTAGTACTAAATAGTGATATTAAAACAATAGAAAACAAATAATTTTTTTATGAAATAGTACTAATTAGTACTAACTATATGTCACGGATTTAGTGCGTCTACTCTATTCCTTAAAGCAATTAAAATCTAGTTAATGTGGATATAATAAAACAGTTATTCCACTCGATCTCGTCGCACATGGTGCAACGAAGACGCGACCGTTAACGTTGCCAAAAGTAGAAACGAATTCTACTTTTCGCAACAATTGCTGCAATTTGTCTCGCAACATTTTTTCAAATTGCGCCGTTGCAAGAAAAGTTGCAGAGAAAATTTAACCGAGTAATTGCGCCTTTAGGGCAGTTGGCATCGTCAAAGTCACTACAAGAATCTCCTTATTAACGTATAACATCGACCACCAACATCATCATACTACTAATTCGATTCATGGAAAGCAATGAACGGAAAATCAAGTCATGGATATGCAATTGAACTTGTTAACATTTACTTGAAAATAATTGAAAAGCCATTGTCAAATGTTTTCTTTTGGGAATAAAGTAACAATGAGCAGTTAGCTATCGTTCCAATGGGATTGTTGTTGTGTGAACAAGAACACCGAGGCCTCGTCTACACGATTCCGTTCCGGCCGAAGCCGCATAGAAATATTTGCGTCCACACGAATCCGCGTATCCGGAGGTGTTTTGCACATCACGATGAGAAAGCGAGAAGAGTCGAGTAACATGTTGATTTCTGCACATTTCTTTTATTACTTTATCACTGTCAAACTACGAGGAAAATACATAAGAATTACAAACTAATCGTACAAAATGATGATACAACTTGATGATTGATTACTTACAATTCTGGTGTTTGATTAAACATACTCTTCTCAAAAAGCCTTTACTCTTGTAGCCGTTAACTTCGTTATTCTCTGACTCGACTAACCTTCTACAAAATTGAATATTACTTTGCTAAATGTCCCTCGGGAATGAACGCCGACTTAGTTTTGAATATTTAATTTATTTATGTAAACAGTTCATGTTCAAACCAGGAGGATTCAAATAAAAGTATGCGGTTTCAAAAGTATCCGGATCCGTGTAGACGGGGTCTGATATGCATTCGTTTTGTGGTTTTCACTAGGCATAAGCATAAGCATAAGCTAAACACAAGAAAACGAACATGTTTGTTTCTCTTATGCTTATGCTTATGTCAAGTGAAAACCAGCCTTAAGGCCTACTTTTTGTGCTTGTGCTTATGCTTGTGCTTATGCCTAGTGAAAACCAGCCTTTATGAATTAGATACTACATTTGTTAGTTCACTCGCACGTCGGCTCTTAGCGGCCCTCGGGCTGTATATAGCTAAGAGCTTCCGTTCTCGGGAACTAACTCTTACTTAAAAGCGCATTTCCTTCCATACAATTTTCTATATAGAGCGAACGCACTAGAACCATGAAATAAAAACAAAATAGTTACTAACTAATAGTTCTTATTTAGCGACTATTAGTTACTATAAAAGACAAGTAAAGTTGTTATGAGGTATTGTTTCCTTTTGTATTTGATGTTTCTGGTTGAGTGATACTGACTAACTAGTCACTAAATAGAAACTATTAGTTAGTAAATATTTTGTTTTTATTTCATGGTTCTAGTGCTTTCGCTCTAAACTGGCCGCTAGTTAAGACGCAAATTGCGCTACACACAACTTACCTGTAATGTGGTCTTCGCCGTGTTGTTCTGAAAATCTACACTAGTGTACTTCGTTTTATTATTTAACTTGGAATACATTATTCAGGGTTCAACGGTTTTTGAACTAGCGGTATGTTGCTACACATGCTCAATGTAAGTCAAACAATGATGTCACAACTTACACCTCATCTGGTTATTTTTACTTTTCGAAATAATAGAGTGCATTCAGTAAAAACGTGAAACACTTATAACCCATTAGTACTATTTTGTACAAATAGTTTTAAAAATAGTTGAGGCGTGAAGAGGCACGTGCTTCGAGTGAAACAGCAAGCTCCAGATGCAAATAGAATTTTCATCCGTTTTCGTTTGAATCATTTGTAAGTCATTATGCTAAAATCAACCAAAATACGTGTTTTTTTTAACTCTATCCGTTTGCGTCGCTGCAAAATCATGACACAAGACACATCTAGAGCTAAAATAACCACAATACACAAGTGAAATTGTTTGCGAGTCTCTATTCCTTCGCCGGCGCTGCTGCAAAATCAAGACACATGACACATCTAGAGCTAAAATAACCACAATACACAAGTGAAATTGTTCGCGAGTCTCTATTCCTTCGTACTGCTGCAAAATCAAGACATATGACACATCTACTAGATGTGTCATATGTCTTGATTTTGCAGCAGTACGAAGGAATAGAGACTCGCAAACAATTTCACTTGTGTATTGTGGTTATTTTAGTTAGTCTAGATGTGTGATGTGTCTTGATTTTGCAGCAGCGCCGGCGAAGGAATAGAGACTCGCAAACAATTTCACTTGTGTATTGTGGTTATTTTAGCTCTAGAATCAAGACACATCACACATCTAGACTAACTAAAATAACCACAATACACAAGTGAAATTGTTTGTGAGGCTTAGGTTATACGTCGAAACTCACATGTGCCGAATAAAATGATTGTGGTGGTGGTGATTGTGGTGGTGATCGATGTTGATACTGATGATGATTATGATAGTGCTGGTGGTGGTGTTAATGATGTTATGATGATGATGGCAACGATGATTGTGATGATGAATGCGATGGTAATCGTGAGGAAGTTATCCTTGACTGATTGTGACACGACACAAGGTCTAGTACTAGAACAATCTACTACAATGATGAATTATCGAAAAAAATAAAATTATAGAGATTATTCATTGTGGAAATAATGTACAAATAATATACCCGTGAAACAAGTAGTACTAATTATAAATACAATAGAAAAACAATAGAATTAGCATAAAATATCATTATTTAGTACTATTTATGTTTCACGCTTTTAGAGTGAAGACACTAAACCGGTGAAATAGATATTAGACTAATACACCTTAGCAGTCTCTAATTCCATTGTTTTCTTTTGTGTCTATTTGACTATTACACCTTGGCTATTTAATTTTGTTTCACGGGTTTAATGTCTTCACTGTAATGTTTGTACTCTAAATACTAACATATGTATTTATGTATGGAAACTAGCGAGTAAACTAGTATATTATTATAACTATTCGCATATAGATTGATCGGGATTGTGCTACTAACTCATATAGATTGATCGGGATTGTGCAATATATAACTAGAGTGCATTTAGTAAAAGCGTGAAACTTTACTAAATATACTAAATTGTACTATTCGGTATTGTACTACTCGGTTGTTTTAGCAGTAGGTAACTGTCTACTCGTGTTTTTTGTAACCCTGCACTACTCGGTCGTTGTTTTAGCATGCAGTGGGTAACTGTCAACACGTGATTTTTGTAACCCTGCACTACCTGGTTGTTTAATAGCAGTAGTGCAAGTATAAACGCCTGCCTACAGTGTCTAGTTCTGCTTTATTGTACTTAAGGTGGCTGACTACTATACAAAAACTAGAAAACTGCGCATGACTTCGCGCACATACGACATCGAGTCACGGTAGAGATACAGGGAATCCAAACATTCATTTTTGTGCCGTATATTTTAAAGCGTTACAAAGCAATTTAACAGCCATTATCATGATTTAGATATGCTGTCATTTGAAAGGGATCTCTTTCACCTTGATATGTGAATTTATAAAAGTAAAAGGAACTTCAAAGGTGGCCGAACTAGCGATTCTTTTAATTACAAAACTCACATTTCACGAAAAACGGCAAAATAGGACTCAAAACGTATCCAAATAACAATTGCACAACATTAGTGAAATAAAACGAAAACATAAGCATTATATAAAAGGCATTTTCTGTCGAAAAGACAATTTTTAGCACGTTTTTGTTGGAAAAAATAATGGATATGAAAGTTGAAATATGTCAAAAAGACGATGGAAAATTAGTTAAAACAAAACAATGAACACATGAAATGATACATAGCGACATTTATTATAGCTTCTACTTACAGAAAAGTGAATTGCCTTTGAGAAATAATCCATAAACCTGTTTTAAGGGACGTTTTTTGAAAAGAAATACTTCGAGTAGTTGACAAACTTTCCCTCAACATCGCACGAGTGTTGCGTGACAAGATGGCGTAAGTTCAAAAGGAACAGCTCATTGGATTGGGTAAAATGTATCCAATCAGAAATATCGTTGTAATTCTCCCGTTCCCAGGACTGGCAGAGTAGTCAAAATGGTGGAAAAAGCTGATTTTAGGCTCGTTTTTCTCTTAAAACTCAATAATTCGCCCGGGACCCTATGATTTGTTTTTGATATTCAGGAAGAACAGGTAAAAATCGTTGTTTTGACAAACTTTAAGAAATTTCTGATTTCTACAACTATAAAAAAAATACTGTGTCTGCTAATACAAATGCTCGTTTACGCTCGATTTCGGACTTTATGAGCATACATATTACATATTTGTTCACCTTACTCGTACATATTTCCTATTAATTATTTAACAGATCTCGAGAAAAATCCTCACGTAAGATTTTCTAAAAAAAAATACGTCCACAGCTCTTTTAGTTTTGATGTTGTGAATTATTTGGTTCCAAGCGCAGTTTTTGCCATTTTTCGTTCGAAAACTTGCAGAGTGGGTACTATTCAAAGTCCAATATCTCAGAAACGAGCTCGGGACACCCCAATTTTCTCTTTTTCATCTGAATCACCATTAAATTTCCTATGAAATACCTTTCTAATAATAAATTCTGATTTGTTTTTCGTATAGTAGTCAGCCACCTTAATCACTGTAGCATATCATTATTGGTCTACTTATTTACTTGACATCTTAGAGTACAAACACTAAAAGTGTGCATAATATACATAATAAACGTCGTGAAGAGGTTCTATGAATATGCATAAGCGGATGAAACGACTGTAAAGTACAATGTACTTAACTAGCCTAGACGTTATAGTCCGCTTGTTAATGTAACTTTGATACACAAATAAAACTTGCCATAATAATAATATAAATAAATAATTTAGAAACACATAAGGATGTAAAGATGAGAATATGAAAAAATTAAAATATATAAACACTATCTTAAAGAACATAATAGTACTGCTCCTGATGACTTAATTAATAACTTAGTGATAGTGTTTATATATAGATGAAGATTTTTGCTTGTGCTGTTCAATTGCATGCCATTAAGGTGTCCATTTGTGAAACCCACATAACCTGCATCGCACAGGTCACATTTAAAAGAATAGACGACACGTTGTTGATTCACAATAGTAGGCTTCATCTTCATCTATATATAAACACTATCTTAAAGAACATAATAGTACTGCTCCTGACGACTTAATCATAACTTTATTGTCCTTAAGAAATGCTCTAGTAAATTTGACTGCCTGTTGCACGATGCTGTACACGATGCTGTACACCAGGGAATTAAAACCTGTCCTAAATGTACAGTCGGATTCCATCCGTGCTAAATTATTTACATAAATTAGTTTCTTTGTAAGCAAACTTTCTGCATATTGTAATTACTATTATTTGATAATGGAGCGTGATGGCTCCGAAACGTCATAAAATTATTTCCTTACAAAGTCTCATTTTTACATCCTTATGTAATAATAATAATAATAATAATAATAATAATAATAATAATAATAATAATAATAATAATAATAATAATAATAATAATAATGATGATGATGATGATGATGATGATGATGATGATGATGATGATGATGATAATAATAATAATAATAAAAGCATTTGTTTATACACGATGAGAGGCATACTCACCTTAGCTAGTGTGATCACAGGGAGCCCGGCTTTATTATATGTATTTTCTTACTTTGCTGTGTGTTTTTCTTTACTCTTTTATATTCGGGTTTCCTGTGTTTTGCTTTGCTTTTTTACATACGGGTTTCCTGTGTTTTTCTTTACTCTTTTATATTCGGGTTTCCTGTGTTTTGCTTTGCTTTTTTACATACGGGTTTCCTGTGTTTTGCTTTGCTCTTTTATATACGGGTTTCCAGTGTCTTGCTTTGCTCTTTTATATACGGGTTTCCTGTGTTTTGCTTTGCTCTTTTATAAACGGGTTTCCTGTGTTTTGCTTTGCTCTTTATACGGGTTTCCTGTGTTTTGCTTTGCTCTTTATACGGGTTTCCTGTGTTTTGAGATCGACTTCCTGTTGTTTGGGTTCGGTTTACGGGTCGAGTAAATACACCATATACGTCGAAGTCTTAAAACACTACAGCCAAGCGTCTCTTGTGTGATCCTATACTGACGTCAAAACACTTAGTAGAGCCCAGTCCCACTTTTGGCTCGATTTTGACTTCGAGAAAGTCAAATTTATTCGCGATTTAAAAATCAGCAATTGAGTAAAAAATTGCGTTATTGCCAGGATATCATTTTTGTAATGTATATTTTCAGAAGAAAAAGGAATTGGCCAGGGATAATAAGGAAAACAAAGAATTTGTGCTGGTTTGTGTAAACAATGTGGTCTTGGGAGTTTATTCTTTCACATGTAAATGTTATTACACGTTCTTCATAAAAGTATAATTCTCATCATCAATCTATGGCAGGCCAAAACAAAGTCTTTCACTCAAATCTGGCCAGTGTTACAACAAACGGAAAGGATTAACAAACATTACACAATCTTACATATTGAACAACTAAATGAACATGCTTATATTCCATCGTGTGGAAAATGGAGAACGTGCTTAAAATATCATTACCAGGATGGCCGAGTGGTTAAGGCGTTGGACGTTCCAGTGTACGAATGTACGCGTGGGTTTGAACCCCGCTCCTGGTATCACCCTTTTAATATATGTTTGACACTTTTATTCCGCGCACTCACTCTTTTAACTGGAATTCAACAGTTAGCAAGTTTTGGAGTTGTCCAAGAGTCAAGTCACAAATTTTGGCTAATGAAATAAGCCACTGACAGGGAAGCGGTCTCAAAGACTATCACGCATTGCTTACTGCTAGATAGCAATAGTGCTAGTACTTGGAATAAGAATGAGTTGCATAAGTTAAATAAGAATTATTCCTTGGTGTGAATATATTCTTGAGAATTTAAATTTTTCAGTACCAGGATGGCCGAGTGGTTAAGGCGTTGGACTTAAGTTCCAATGTACGAATGTACGCGTGGGTTCGAACCCCACTCCTGGTATCATATATTTTTTTTCCATATTTCATCTATAACTACAGCCCTCACTAGTTTCCAATCAGTCTAATTTTATAAACAAACATATAAACAAACAAACATATAAACAACTGAACAAGCAAACAACTGAACAAACAAACAACTGAACAAACAAACAACTGAACAAACAAACAAATGAACAAACAAACAACTGAACAAACAAACAAATGAACAAACAAACAACTGAACAAACAAACAACTGAACAAACAAACAACTGAACAAACAAACAAATGAACAAACAAACAAATGAACAAACAAACAACTGAACAAACAAACAACTGAACAAACAAACAAATGAACAAACAAACATGTACAAATGAACAAACAAACGAATAAACAAAGAAACGAATAAACAAACAACTGAGCAAACAAACAAATGAACAAACAAACAACTGAACAAACAAACAAATGAACAAACAAACGAATAAACAAACAAACGAATAAACAAACAACTGAGCAAACAAACAAATGAACAAACAAACATATAAACAAACAAACATATCAACAAACAAACAAATGAACAAACAAACATATCAACAACTGAACAAACAAACAACTTAGCAAACAAACAAATGAACAAACAAACGAATAAACAAACAAACGAATAAACAAACAACTGAGCAAACAAACAAATGAACAAACAAACATATAAACAAACAAACATATCAACAAACAAACAAACATATAAACAACTGAACAAACAAACAACTGAGCAAACAAACAACTGAACAAACAAACAACTGAACAAACAAACAAATGAACAAACAAACAACTGAACAAACAAACAAATGAACAAACAAACAAATGAACAAACAAACAACTGAACAAACAAACAAATGAACAATAAAACAAAATAATGAACAAACAAACAAATAAACAAACAAACGAATAAACAAACAAACAAATGAAAAAACAAATAAACAAACAAACAAACAAATGAGCGAAGAAACGAACCATAAAGCAACCACGGCCAATACAACTAAAGAATTGAGCAAACAAAAACAAAACAAACGAACATTTATTATTATTATTATTTTTTTTTTTAAATGTTATTATTTATTTTACAATGCATTTTCATTAAAGGTTCGATTCTGTATCACGTTGTCCATCTCCTCAACAGCAATGCGATTGTCTCGTCCGATTTCCATAGAAACGCTTGTTTCTTTGGCTCTGTCAAACAAAGTAAATGTAAGCTTAAAGTTGAATGAAGTACTGTGATGTTGATGTAAGATAGATTTGATTGTGGGACCGAGGAACAACAAAATATTAATATACAATAGCTGTTATTACAGTTATATGCAAATGATTTTGAACAATGGGTTGAAGTCGAGGCTTTCGGGCGAAAACAATAGGTCTGCCCGAAAGCCTCGATTTGAATCCATTGTTTGAAATCATTTGCATATAACTGTAATAACAGCTATTATAATACATCCAATGACTGGAGAAGGTGATAATGATCCATTACGAGCCGGAGATGGCTTTTTTTTGTACGCACAGCTTGAATCCACCGGACCTCAGGTCCGCTGGATTCAAGCTGTGCGCCCTATAAATCCCAATGCCTGCGGTCAGAGAACATAGCAGAGGTGTTGTGAAGATAAAAAGATTAAATCAACCAACTAAATATAAAGCTAGCGTAGTGGGTTAAAATAAATCATAACTATTGCCGAATGTATTTTGTTCATAATGAACAGTGTGTAACAATCTTGTGTAGCGCAAGTTTTCCGACACAAGTCGAAATCTAAATATTTGAATAATCGCTTACATTGCATACAAACGCAAACGATTTTAAAAATAAGTGAATTAGAACATAGATATCATACTGTTTGTTCTTTCATGTATGTTTAGAGTGCAAAGAGTGATTTTTATTTGACCGTGAAACAATTTGCAATTTAAAAGTTGCTGCTACTGAATCTATATTGTGTCTTTTATTTATTCTTTACCAACAAGCACGAACAAAACAGTTTAATATTTCATATTTTTACGCATTTAATTGATCGATTCCAAGCGACTAATATGTGTATAAAAACATACTGTAAAACGTTGTCTCTCGCAGATTTACGGGCGAATCACCTGGTAACTCTGCTGGTTTCGGGCGACAACACCTAGAAACCACCAAGGAAAGATTTCATTTTGAAGTAATATTTTTACGCATTTAATTGATCGATTCTAAGCTACTAATACGTGTATAAAAACATAATTTAAAACGTTGTCTCTCGCAGAGTTACGGGCGAATCACCTGGTAACTCCACTGGTTTCGGGCGACAACACCTAGAAACCACCAAGGAAAGATTTCATTTTGAAGTAATATTTTTACGCATTTAATTGATCGATTCTAAGCTACTAATAGGTGTATAAAAACATACTGTAAAACGTTGTCTCTCGCAGAGTTACGGGCGAATCACCTGGTAACTCCACTGGTTTCGGGCGACAACACCTAGAAACCACCAAGGAAAGATTTCATTTTGAAGTAATATTTTTACGCATTTAATTGATCGATTCTAAGCTACTAATACGTGTATAAAAACTGATAATTTAAAACGTTGTCTCTCGCAGAGTTACGGGCGAATCACCTGGTAACTCCACTGGTTTCGGGCGACAACACCTAGAAACCACCAAGGAAAGATTTCATTTTGAAGTAATATTTTTACGCATGAACATGTGGAAAAGGTGCTGTATATTTATTTTAATGAAATTAAGTTTGCTAACAAAATTGCGCAAGTTAGTCCAAAATCCTTTGTTTCTATTGTTTAATTAGCAATATTTTGCATAAAATAGTTAATTGTGTTTCACGGATATAATGAATGCATTCTAATTTAATAGTATATATAATACTCTATACCTTATAGATTTTGGTTATTTTAGAGTTAAAATTAGTCAAGTTAATTTGTAGTGTCAATCAAACCATCAGAAAAAAATTAGCATTAAATGTATTATTTATTACTTTCATTAAACACTCAATGTGCTGATTTGCATTCACAAATGATATTAGATTTATTCCGAGTGTAGAATGTTTAGATGTTTATAAATTAAACGTCTATAGTTTATAGTTAGTACGAAATATAGTAGAAGTCGTAAGTTTTACCTTGGTTCGACATAAACTCGTTAAATTGAATAGACTTTGCCATCATATTTATCTTAGAGTCGTCCTTGAATTTTCATCAAAAGTATTTGCCAATCGGGAACTCTCCTGGATTTATTAAAGTCAGGCCTGTTTTGGTCCTTTGACCTCGCACACTGACGAATTCATGTCAGCATATGTCTGCTTTCTAGGTGCATCGTTGAGCGGCGTAGAGGCTTGTTTCGGCGGATTGATGTTCGTTTTGCTCATCATTTTCTGGCTTGCTTTCAGTTTATCCTCGAACTCTCGTATTTGCTGGAACATTGTAACAATTATGGCTCTGCAGTGACACAATGATTTTGGCGCGCTTTGTTGTGATTGCGAGGGATCTGCGAAGTTAATTGTTTTGATTACCTTATGGCAAACATTGTCCAACTTTGTGTTCCTTGGTAGTTCTAAAGCTCCCTTTCGAAAGTAGATGGACAAGAAGGCAAATGACGTTAGGATTGAGCCGCTTTGTTTAAAATACATCAAGTGATTACCATTAGCTTTGCTTCTGAGAGAGCTGGTCTCAACATCAAACTAAAGACTTTAGTGATTGAAAGATTCCTTAGTTTCCGTAGTTCTATACCAAGCAGTTTTGAATCTATTATGTACCAGTTCTTATCGGAACAAGTATCAGGTATAACCAAACAGACTTTGAGGAGAGTTCTCGTCGTCTGTTGGCGCAATATTTCCCTTCGCTCATTGATTTGTATTGCGCGCCAAACCTTGGGGTTCATGCCATATTTGGAGCAAAACTATCCATATTTAGTTACGATCCGAACCTGGCATTTGTTCGCGCGCTGTCAGAATAAGGATTACTGTGGTTGCTAATCCCAACGGCTTATAACACTATCTGTCAACACTTACAACTATCAAAACCACAACCTATTGTTTAGCTCGACTGGAGATCTCGTACAAAAAAAAGTCCTCTCCGGCTCCTAATGTGATCATGATGATACTGATAGTGATGGCCATGATGATCATGATGATACAAAAGTAAGTTTCTTAATATTGCACGATGACGTCATTGTACTACCAGTACCCAGAATGCTTTACGAATTTTCTTTCTTATTCATTTATCTATTCCTTCTTGAGAATACTAGAATAATCGACACTAATTATTTTACAAAAGAAAGTAGGCAAAGCATTCTGGTAGACTGGTAGTATATGACGCTATAATGCAAATGGCCTATAGACCGAATCGAAATATGGTGACCCGCTATTGTTCTTGACTGACTAGCCTCGTGTTCATGATGGAATACAATGGAGTTTTCACATGAATGAGAGGCTAGTGAGTCAAGAACAATTGTTATTCAAATTGGTCGCCATATTTCGATTCGGTGTATTATATATAGCCTATACTAGTTTACTCGCTAGTTTCCATTTATATTATATATATATATATACCTTGTACTGAGGATTTTCTGTTTCAAATACGTAAAAGGGTCTTTCTTTAGTGTGCTTAAGTATATTTCTGCCATTAATATCATCAATGAAATAACAAACCCTGAACCCAGAACGATAAACACACCCGCCATACTTGATAATTCCACTTGTGTTCGTCCAATTACTGAAATAATCAAGAAGAAATTATGATTGTATGGATCAGTTTCATCTAGCACCGCTGTACTATTTGACCAAAGGCGCTTTTATACAGGGATAGGCTCAATTCAGAGTAAATTCAAATGTGTTTTGTATTGTTTAGCGATAAGACTTGTTTGTGCTTTACTTGGAATTTGTGAAAATTTTGAAAAAATATCGGCGAGGCTTATCGTGTGCAAATGCGTCGTCATGTGTGCAAATGCGAAATTTGGAAATTATTAATTTTCACATTTTTCATTTCCTCTAGCTGCTCTTGTTACACGACTCGTACTAGTATTCACTTGCTTTAACGTAGATTAATTAACACGAGGGCTTACACGTTCGATCACTTATTGATCTCTCTCTGTACACAATGTATTCATGTTTGACTACGCTCGTCACACAACATACGTCACACAACTCGCGTTACATATAACGTCACACAACACATGTAGCACGAGGGCTTACACGTTCGATCACTTATTGATCTCTCTCTGTACACAATGCACTCATGTTTCACTACACTCGTCACACAACATACGTCACACGACTCACGTTACATATAACGTCACACAACAACTCGCGTTACATATAACGTCACACAACGACTCGCGTTACATATAACGTCACACACCGACTCGCGTTACATATAACGTCACACACCGACTCGCGTTACATATAACGTCACACACCGACTCGCGTTACATATAACGTCAAACAACGACTCGCGTTACATATAACGTCACACAACGACTCGCGTTACATATAACGTCACACAACACTTTTGTTATGCAAACATACCAGGAAAATTAATACTAGCAGCTTGAGGTGTGCACTCGTTATTGACACTCCAATATTTCCTTCTAAGCGTTTCTAGGTATCCCGTCTCACGAAGGTGGAGTATGCCAAGAGATATCTCATTTACATCTGGATCACCATTGCGTAGGGCGATTCCATAACTCTTGGGTGTGGCTAAACCAGGTACTGAAAACGATAATAGAGTGAAGATACCAAACTTGTGAAACAGAACTAGTAGTTAAGGCCTACTTCGAGTCATACGATCGCCCCAAATTGCTCAAAATCGCCTAAGATCGCCTAAGATCGACTAAGAATAGATCGCCTAAGATCGCAAAAAAAAATCGCCTTAGATTTTTGTTAAAATCGCCTAGAATCGCCTAAAATAACGGCGATTTTAGGACCCGGAGAAGTCCTTAGTTAATATGAAACACAACATAATAGTTAAGGTGTAAAAGCTAAATAGTGAAAAATCACTTCACGGGTGACAAAGTTTCTAGGAAATGGTATATCTAAATTTTAAATATGTTTATAAAACTCATGAATTATGAATGAGAATTTGACATAGATATCATGTCCGTGACGAGTACTTTAAATCTCATACAGATTCTTCCTGATTTGCATAAGTTTCCACTTGGATTTTCTCTGCCAGAAGTATTATACAGTATTCGCGTCCGATCTGTGTACACCTATTTTAAAAATCGTTGTCGCAGCCAAAGCTACAGTCCACACACTGAACCCTGCAAAGGATGGCGATATTTCTTCTTTCTTATCAATTCATTCATAGCATATTTTGAATGGACGTGTTTGTATTTTATGACCATAACACTGTTACAGTCGTAGATGATGAAACACTGATATTTCTTTAAAAAACGTACGTGTAATAAATCACAAATTACGTTCATAATACCGACAACTTTTGCAGGGTTCAGAGTGTGGACTGTAGCTTTGGCTGCGACAACGATTTTTGAAATAGGTGTATACTACAATATCTAGTGCATATTATACATGACTCACATGTTACCAATTCACATGGTTTCTTGCTGGCTTCAAAATTCAATGAAGGTCCATTTCCTAGATGTATATAGTTCTTTTGTCGGGCCCATTCCATGCCCTCCCTGTTGTTGCTAGGGAGGGCCTTCATTTTCTTCCACACTCTTTGGTATGTTGGTACCTGTAAAATATAATTCAATATATATACACCTTTTTCAAAAAGATTGTCCAAGGTGACAGGTCATTCCAAGACAGAAAAGAAATATAGGCATACACCTATTTCAAATAGGTTGTCCAAGGCGACAGGTCATTCCAAGACAGAAAAGAAATATAGGCATACACCTATTGCAAAAGGGTTGTCCAATGCGACAGGTCATTCCAAGACGGATAGGAATTATAGACATACACCTATTTCAAAAATGTTGTCAAAAAAATATAAAAAAGGAATTATTGACATAAAGCGATAGTTCAATCCAAGACGGATAGGAATTACGGACATACACCCATTTCAAAAAGGTTGTCCAAGGAGACGGCTTACTCCCAGATGGAATAACGAACTGGTACAATCTCATTTCATCTTAGAATAACCAGTATCGTTTATGGCAACCTCTGATTCTCTAAATTGTTTGTCTATTTTCACCTGTGTGAATAACGAACATGGTACAATCTTATTTCATCTTAGAATAACCAGTATCGTTTTGGGCAACCTCTGATTCTCTAAATTGTTTGTCTAATTTCACCTGTGTGAATAACGAACATGGTACAATCTTATTTCAACTTAGAATAAGCAGTACCAATATCGTTTATGGCAACCTCTGATTCTCTAAATTCTTTGTCTAATTTCACCTGTGTGTTTTTGAAGAAATCCACCAAATGTGATCGTTTTGAGATACCAAGCTCATAGTCTGAATTAACAGCATCTTCCAGGTTTTTGATGGTAAGTTCTTTAGATACTACAGTGAAGAAAGCAGCTAAATTGGCCGTGTAAGTGGCAACCGATATAAGAACAGAGAACCAGAAGAATCCAACAAGAAGTCGTCCTATAGAAAATGTAATGATATTTTGCAATACAGTACCTACCCGCTTATAAGAACCTAGAACTTTTAAAAGAAACTGTTAGCCTAAAAATATCAATTTAGACCGCCTTTACATAAGAATCTATTTAGCCTAAAATTTGAAACAGTTTCTTATATTAGAAAATGAATCTGAAAGATCTTCAGGCAAAGATAAAATACATGACTCTTCAAAAGGAGTGAACTTAAACATGTATACTATAAAAATCTCCTACTAAAATGGGTCATGGTCACATACTGTCCAAAGGCAAGGCCGGTTTTGGAATTAAATTAATATACATGCTGCCCTTCTACTAGGCACTGGTGTCATATCTTTCTTATAAAAATAGGAACATGTTCTAAGAACCTAAATAGCCTAAAACGTCACTAAGCACCAATATATAAGAACCTGTTTAGGCTAACTTGAAAAAACCTAGGCTCTTACAAGTGGATAAGTACTGTACTCACTGGCTCCAGTTTCATGTTATCTAGCACCAATGTACAATTTAAGAAAAGGCGCATATGGCCAAGGATAATTTCAATCTTGTATCCGGAGCCTGCGTTCCTCAGTCTAGCCAAGCGCCAAACAAGTATTGTTACTCGGCGACGCTGGCCAAGAGTAACAACTGGGACTATTGAT
Source organism: Metridium senile (assembly GCA_949775045.1). Taxonomy (NCBI): domain Eukaryota; kingdom Metazoa; phylum Cnidaria; class Anthozoa; order Actiniaria; family Metridiidae; genus Metridium; species Metridium senile. Next base: position 6,485,451 of record OX459101.1, on the reverse strand, counting down.
CGCCGTTTGCTGTTCACCTAATATTTAAAGCTGTATATTTATTTACCTACCCGACACAGACTTGGGCGTGTATTCTCCTCCTTACTGCAACATACAAGAAAACGAAAACCACAGACAATTAAAGATACTGAACTCGTCCGACGTCTTGCCACCTTGTTCGTTTTTCCATCCGTAAGGACTGAAGTAGTTCAGAATAAAAAGGTTTATGGAAAAAGTGATAACAACAGCTAAAAGAACAACCCAAACTTCAGTCGAAAACGGTGACATAAATTGTAGGAAGTCATTCTTGTTTATTTCGACCTTCTTCATGGCGATGTCTTCAGTGTAGTACATGTAACTTGTGGCGAAATCGATGACCTTTTCGCGTGCCTCGGTGATGGTTATGTCACTCACGATCATGTCAGCTTTCTAAGGATTAAAAGTGAGCATATTTTTGAGGGATAGTCTCCTTCACAGTTCCCTGTGCCACCTTGAAAGGTAGCCGGGCCTTTTAATCGCAACGAAACGAACGTTGAGCTCGCAATGACAGAGACACGTGATTTCAATTGTCCCGCGAGGTGTTAAAACACTGCAAAAACGGCTAAGTAGATACATCACAGTATATTGTGTAAATCATTGCATTCAGGATGATACTATATAGTGAATACACCCAACTTATTTCTATGAGTAAACATAAATGTAGATGTGCCATTGAGCACAATTTACTCAGTCGTTTTTGCAGTGAATGTATTTATCATTGCAAACTCAACCTTCGCCTCGCTTCGACGCAAAGGCCCGGATACCTTTCAAGATGGCGCAGGGAACTATGAAGAGGATAATTGACATTGGATAAGCAAGGTAGGCAGCTATAGCTGTCTAGTCACGTGACCAGACAACGATTTAAACCAATCAACCAACCAACTGCGACGAGACAACAAAACCAAGATTAGCTGTAAAATGTTGATCAATTCTTACCCCTTCAATAACTTCCCTAACCATACCATTCCATTGTCCATCTTTGAGCGATCCATACTGACCATCCAACGACTCGTGGATCTCAAAGGAGAATTTTAAACCACTGGCAAGTTTATTGAGTAAATCAACGCAGAATCCGCTGTACACTATTAAGCCGTCGTGGTTTGTTGTCTTCATGGAAAAAGGCTCTAGCTGCGAACAAAACATATCAAATAACCTTATTCATCTAGGGCCAGTTGTACGAAGCCTGGATAAAGTTATCCAATGGATAAGAGTTACCCAGTGTATAGAGTTTGTGATAGTTTTTATCCGTTGGATAGGGATTTAACCAGTGGATGCGCTATTCAGGCTTCGTACCAGCGGCCTCTAGTATTTTAATCTGCAAAAACTTAAAAATCAAAAACTATGGGTAATTCTACTTATATCTTCACGTTTACTGGGTGAATCTGGTTGGAAAAAGGCACTAATATATAAGCAAATTTTTGTTTCACTTACTTACCTACCTAATTAACAACTTACTTATTTACTTACTAAACAACTTAGTGACTTGTTTACTTACTTACCTACCTACTTACTAATTTACTACTAACCAACTTAGTGATTTATTTACTTACTTACCTACTTACGTATTTACTTACTTACCTACTTACTTACTTATATACTTACTTACCTACTTACAACTTACATATTTACTACTAAACAACTTAGTGATTTATTTACTTACTTACCTACTTACTTATTTACTTACTTACCTACTTACAACTTACATATTTACTGCTAAACAACTTAGTTACTTATTTACTTACTTACTTACTTACCTACTTACTTACTAATTATATAAATACTTATCTACTTGCCTACTTACTTACTTATTTATTACTTACCTAATTACTTATACACGGCTTACTTACCTACTTAACAACTTACTTATTTACTACTAAACAACTTAGTTACTTATTTACTTACTTACCTACTACACAACTTACTTATTTACTACTAAACAACTTAGTTACTTATTTACTTACTTACCTACTTAACAATTTACTTACTAATTATATAAATACTTGTCTACTTGCCTACTTACTTACTTATTTAATTACTTACGTTACTTACCAATATTGTAGTTACCGACAATTTTCGTCCTTGAAGAGAATTCGCATTAAATGATTTACGAACATTTTGTTGTATTTCGCCGTCTAGACGATGATAATTAGAAGACGAATTATCCCAGTTTCCAATCTGGTGAATAGCAAATAGAGATGACTGAATTCATTTGCACAGGGAAATCCTCGATTTGCTGTCAAAATGTTAATAAATCCCAACCAAAGCATAAGCGGAAACAATGTTATAGCTTAACAATAGAAAACATGTTTAAATTTACTTTGGATAGTCCCCTTTATAGTTAATTCCCTGCGCCATCTTGGTAGCTGGGTAGCTGGGCCTTTGCGTCGAAGTGAGACGAACGTTAAGCTTGTAATGATACAGACCTTTTAACACCTTACAGGACAATAGACCTCTTTACCTCCGTATGCAAATTGCCCATTTCAGACCACGTGTCATTCCCTTTAGAATTGTTCTTTTATGATGAACGTGTCAGTATATCATTTACATGTGAAAGAAACAATTCCCAAGGGTAGCATCACGTGAAATGGGACAACAAACAAGGAAGGTAAAGCGGTCTATTATATATTCACTATCATTGCAAGCTCAACGTTCGTCTCGCTTCGATGCAAAGGCCTGGCTACCTTTCAAGATGGCGCAGGGTACTATGAAGGGAACCATTGAGGCTTTCATGTTTCCTTACTTTGACAAATTTGTGATTTCTTAAGTTGAATATTTCCAGGTTTTCCAACAGCCTTCGTCCTGTGTTTTCAAATTGAACCAACCCAGTCAGACCATGGAAGGCAACCTGGAAATTAAAAGAAAATGGAATTTCTACCAAATGACATACTTGAATATTTCAACAAGAGGGCCGATCGAGTTTCAAAAATCGTTGTAGCAGCCCAATGACCGCAAAGGATGTCGGTAATATCAACATAACAAATTAAGGCCCGGGCAAACTGTTTCAACATTTGCTTCAACATCCGTTGATTTTGTTGAATGGTAATGTTTAAACGCTTTTAAACTCTTTCAACATTGTTGAAACATGTTGATCGATCCAAGAGTCCAGTCAAAAAATTTTACCCAATGACATAAGCCAACAGGGAAGCGGTCTCAAAGCCTATCACGCATTGCTTACTGCTAGATAGCAATAGTGCTAGCACTTGGAATAAGAATGAGTTGCATAAGTTAAATAAGAATTATTCCTTGGTGTGAATATATCCTTGAGAATTTAAATTTATCAGTACCAGGATGGCCGAGTGGTTAAGGCGTTGGACTTAAGTTCCAATGTACGAATGTACGCGTGGGTTCGAACCCCACTCCTGGTATCACCCTTTTAATATATGTTTGATACTTTTATTCCTCGCACTCACTCTCTTAACTGGAATCCAACAGTTAGCAAGTTTTGGAGTTGTCCAAGAGTCAAGTCACAAATTTTGGCTAATGAAATAAGCCAACAGGGAAGCGGTCTCAAAGCCTATCACGCATTGCTTACTGCTAGATAGCAATAGTGCTAGCACTTGGAATAAGAATGAGTTAAGAATTATTCCTTGGTGTGAATATATCCTTGAGAATTCAGTACATCAGTACCAGGATGGCCGAGTGGTTAAGGCGTTGGACTTAAGTTCCAATGTACGAATGTACGCGTGGGTTCGAACCCCACTCCTGGTATCACCCTTTTAATATATTTGACATTTTATTCCTCGCACTCACTCTTTTAACTGGAATCCAACAGTTAGCAAGTTTTGGAGTTGTCCAAGAGTCAAGTCACAAATTTTGGCTAATGAAATAAGCCAACAGGGAAGCGGTCTCAAAGCCTATCACGCATTGCTTACTGCTAGATAGCAATAGTGCTAGCACTTGGAATAAGAATGAGTTAAGAATTATTCCTTGGTGTGAATATATCCTTGAGAATTTAAATTTATCAGTACCAGGATGGCCGAGTGGTTAAGGCGTTGGACTTAAGTTCCAATGTACGAATGTACGCGTGGGTTCGAACCCCACTCCTGGTATTATTTTTTGTTTGTTGATATTTCATCTATAACTACAGCCCTCGTTAGTTTCCAATCAGTCTAATTTTAAAAACAGACAGTCGAAAAACCAAACCTATAGAGAGAAGTCTGATGCCAAACAAAAGAACGTCAATAGACTCATTATATATTCAAAAGCGTGCAGTAATTACATCTGCATTTATGCATGCATGCACGTCTATGCACGTGAAGACCGAACGGAAAGGCTGTAATATTGTATAAACGTTGAATAGCGGCTATATATAACCGCTGATAAATAGTTATCTAGAAGATAAAACCGATACAAATTTGGATACTTGGTATTGCTCAACTGGTTGGACAACAATTCTTACAACTTTTCAAAGAAATTGGGCGGGAAGTAATTCAGAACGAATTCTATTTAATTCTCAAAGTATTGCAGGATGAACGCAGGTAAGATTTAGTAAGCTTAAAGGCCCGGGCAAACGGTTTCAACATTTGCTTCAACACCCGTTCGATTTTGTTGAATGGCAATGTTTAAACGCATTTAAACTCTTTCAACATTGTTGAAACGTGTTGAATCGATTTTGAATTGCTGTTGAAAGAGTTTAAAAGCGTTTAAACATTGCCATTCAACAAAATGTTGCAGCTGTTTGCCCGGGCCCTTAAAGTATTTTTATTTTCACATACAAAGTTGTTAAGAGGTTTGAAGTCTTTCAAGGCTAATCTTCAATGGCAGCTTTGCTAGTCGAGCAACTTAAAAACTTCAAAATATTTCTTTATTTGCTGCATTGCTTATATCATAACTGATATTTATATTATTGTGTTGTTTAATATTGTGTAGCCTGCGTAAACAGACCCTTATTAGCGCTCGAAACGTCTCCCGCGAACTTCACGGAGACGTTTCGAGCGCTAATTAGGGTCTGTTTACGCAGGCTAAATATTGGGTCGCTGCTACATTTTGTTGAATATTTATTGTCCAAGATTCGTAATAATAGGGTTTATAAGACTTGACACGCTAATCGTTATAAATAAAACCCTTCATTATAGGCTGCTTTTACTAAAATACCAGTCCATATTGGCTTACTGATATTTAAGGTATAGTCGTACCTATTATCGCGCACATTCTATTATCGTGCTTTTCATAAAAAAATAATATATATCTTCTAAATAAATGCTTCAAAATTAATTAAAACAATTATGGCTGCTTATTCTGTTGCAACCAACTTTTTTGGTCCACTTTTTTCAATGATCTTTTACGCAGAATAGAAGATATATATTATTTTTTTACGAAAAGCACGATAATAGGATGTGCGCGATAATAGGTACGTTCCGTGCCCATCAGAAATCACAACGGCGATTACAAGAGACTCTACTATCAGGGAATTTATAACAAATGGTATATTTAGTTTAATATCAACCTAATGTGCTTACTCTCTTTGCTTCGTTGTATAATCCTTCTCTGTTTGTTCTCAAATCTTTGCTGCTGTTGCCTGGCAACCATAAACCCAGTTTCTGTAGCTTTCTTGTTGCCATGGTTATTGCAGTTATTGTGTCAAAGATCAGGTGAATTTTGTCCTTCAAAATATACATATACAGCTCATGATTATATTATGCTATCATAATAGTTATCATAATCGCAATCCTTATTATAATCGTAATTATAATAATATCATATCGCAATCATCATAGCCATATCATCATCATAATCTTTATGATCATATCATATCGTAATCGTAATAATCATAATCATAAGTATTATCATATCATTCAATATTTTTTTTCGGTCCGGTATCCTAGTAATCACGCGCTGTGATTGGGTAGCGCGCGGTCCAGTTTTTCACGATCTGCCCAGTCCTCGGTATCCTGTTCGTTGGTACCATTTCTTCCCAGCGATATTAATTTTTGAAAAATCTTTTTCAGTAAAACTACTGGGAAGCCATTTGAAAGCAACGCGCGTCGTAAAATATCAAAAACATTAATTATAGAGAGAGAATAAAAAAAAATAACCATAATCATCATAATGATCATAATCATATCATAACCATATCGTTATCATATCGTAATCGTAATAATCATAATCATACATATTATCATATCATATCATAATCATATCATATCACATCACATCACATCACATCACATCACATCACATCACATCACATTACATCACATCACATCACATCACATCACATCACATCACATCACATCACATCACATCACATCACATCACATCACATCACATCACATCACATCACATCACATCACATTTGACCTCTTATTATGGCATGTTGTAAAACCTTGACTGGACTGGACTGAGAAAACCTGGACTGGACTGAGAAAACCTGGACTGTTGTAAAACCTGGACTGAGAAAACCTGGACTGAGAAAACCTGGACTGTTGTAAAACCTGGACTGTTGTAAAACCTGGACTGAGAAAACCTGGACTGAGAAAACCTGGACTGTTGTAAAACCTGGACTATTGTAAAACCTGGACTGAGAAAATAATAATAATAAACGATAATAAATAATAATGATAATAACAATAATAAACATCGCAAAAAGCCGTTTATAAACTCAAACATGTAACTTCCCGTCATTGAAGTAAATATTTCAATCAAATGCCAACTTCATCATGAAATATAGTAGCTAGAAGATGAAAGGACTACTTGCAGTCGTACTTAGCTAGAATCAACTTACATTTTTCGTTTTTGAGCGTCATATAAGAATTGCATCTTTTAGCCGATTTTTTCACAAATTTAGACCAGTCTAGTGATCCGTTATTTGCGCTCTCCTAGTCTCAATTTAGTGCGTAAAATATGCCGATATTTGTATAAACTCGTGGGATTTCAAAGTATTCTATAATCCCGGCCTTACATTTTCACGAGCTAACACAGAATGAGTGAATATACTAAGCGGTTTCGAGGCTAATACGGCATAAAAAGATCTCGAGTATTCCCTGCAGCATTCAAGTATTTCGTAAGATAAACTTATTTGAATAACAAAGCTTAAAAGCCGGGTTGATTTTACATGTAATTTCCCAGCCTTGATTCAAATATTTACTTCAATGAAGAGAAAGCATGTACTTGAATTGGCATCTGGTTCGATAGTAACTTTCAATTTAAATACCACATAAATAAGACATGTCAGTCTGCTTTTTATTCAATATTTAATATTAGACGCATACGTAAGTTCTTATCCGTTGATGCTGCTAAGACGCTATAGTACATGCTCTCGTAATTAGTCGATTAGACTATTGTAATTCGCTTTTGTATGGTCTACCAGCAATTCACATAAACACACTTCAGCGCGCACAAAATGCAGCAGCAAGACTTATCACAAACACGCCACGCTTTTCTCACATTACTCCGGTATTGAATGAGTTATATTGTTTAAGAAAGCATATTTTTAGCTAGTTTTATTATTTATTATTCTGCTCTTTCTGTTTTATTTAGGAACTTTTTGTTTTGTTTGACAACAATTTATATTTTGTCCTATTATATATTTAAACCAATTTCTATTCAATAAATGTAAATATTTAAAATGTAAATAGTAGAGCTTGAATATCTTATAAATATTGTAGTATAGTTTAGCTTAGTTAGGATTTTTCATGTTTTTAAATTGTAAATTTTATAAAGCGCATTAGATCATATACTTTATAATGAACTTTTGCGCTATCAGAAACATTAAATTATTATTATTATATATTATTACTTTAATTCGCTGCTAATCTTGAAAACGGATGGAAGAGTTGGCGTTTAAATCAGGCAGGATTCAATAATGAATAATTCAACACTTAGAATCAGCCATCTTGAAGCCGCCTTCGATCAAGATAGATAGGGTAGATTCTTCATGCCGATGACGAGAAGTTACATGTTTGAGTTTATAAAAGGCTTTTTGCGATGTTAATAATTGTTATTATTATTATTTATTATCGTTTATTATTATTATTTTCTCAGTCCAGGTTTTACAATAGTCCAGGTTTTACAACAGTCCAGGTTTTCTCAGTCCAGGTTTTCTCAGTCCAGGTTTTCTCAGTCCAGGTTTTACAACAGTCCAGGTTTTCTCAGTCCAGGTTTTCTCAGTCCAGGTTTTACAACAGTCCAGGTTTTCTCAGTCCAGTCCAGTCAAGGTTTTACAACATGCCCTTATTATCGCTTCGCAATGTAAACATCTATGGCGGATACACCAAAAAAACCTGCCAAGAGAGGGCGAAAGCCGAAGCCATCCACAGTCGATGACTTTTGCAGAGCATGTGGCTGCTCTTTCAAAATAGTTTACGGAGAGTTTGCAAAAGTTTCACATATTTCCACGTAAAATCTGTTTGACCTCCCAGGACGTTCTGGCGTTCGCCAAAACAAATAGTTGGTAGATCAAGCTCTTGCCAAACCGGTCGGCAGAACAGTGAAAACATCTTTGCCATCTAGCAAATTGATAACGGCCACTTTCTGTTCTTCTTTTAAGGATGAAACGTTTGGAAAACTTTCCAGACACTCGTTTAAAATAGCTTCATGGTCAGCCATAGTAAACTAAGTGACCGTGTGCTGGAATTTTTCACGATGGCGCTTGACAGCTCGGCGCGTTCCATTACAGCCGCTGACAGATCGATCGTTTTTAGCCAATCGGAATTTTCCGTTGTGAGAACAACGGGTAATTCGTTTCTTACAGTGTTGTCTGTAGTCCCTTCTTTTCCTCTCCCTACTCAACGATCTATTTCCGGCGCGCTCCACAGGAATCCCGCAACACTCGTTTTTTTAAATTACTGATTCTGGAGGGAAAAGAAGGACTACTCGTAGTCTAATCACATCACATCACATCACATCACATCACATCACATCACATCACATCACATCACATCACATCACATCACATCACATCACATCACATCACATCACATCACATCACATCACATCACATCACATCACATCACATCACATCACATCACATCACATCACATCACATCACATCACATCACATCACATCACATCACATCACATCACATCACATCACATCACATTCATATTCATATTCAAGTTGTAATGGTCCGTAATCATAATATCGCTCTACCTGATAAGTTACGTTGGTGTTTATCGATATTGGTAACATTGTTCTGTTATTGGGGAGTTGAAAACCAACTACCATATGAGACTCATGTGCATGTTTAACCATAGGTACCTACAAACATTGTTCACTTACATTAAACACAACAAGTTAATAATAATATGTATGATAATATGTAATGTAATAATAATAATATGTAATAATATTATGACAATATGTTAATTGTGACGATTGTTTTTCTCAATTTATTGATATGTGTATATTTGGGCAAATTTCAGGGGGAAAAAATCATAATAAAATAATTCCAAACGCCTTCTGTTTAATAAGCCATCTTCAAGAATGTTATTTTTATGCATTACAAAATAGCAGTTTTTAAATAATGTCTAACAAGTAGCTCGTAATGAAATCAAGGGGGAAGGGGGGAAGTGGTAGGCGTGATCGGTGTTCCTTTTAAGATTGAAAATATTTCCTGTTCGTACCTTTTAAGGTTCTGGCTCAACTATAAGTCGAATGTCCTTTTCAAAGTTTCAGAGAGGTTGGACTTGCTGTGCATGATAAACTAAACGTGTATCTGCGTGAACTCGGGCTTCATTACGATTATATAGTCATTTTGTCGGATTATCTTGAGACGATTTGAAACGAAAAAATATGTATTCAATGTACGCTGTAGGGTGAATGAAAAATAGAAATAACAAAGCCCATTTTAATACTCGGGCATTTCTATGAAAGCCCGAGTAATTATAGTTTTGTTATGTGTGGAAACTCCAACCTCGACTTGGAACTATTATTCGTGGTCACTATGAAAAGGTCTATGAAAACGGCTATTTTACGTACATGATTCAATATAACAGCCAATCAGTCTTGTTGACACGTGAATATAAAGGTGACGTCAGCGTGATTAACATCGCTATTGTTCATACTTACAGTTTCCTGGATAATCCAGACATAGGTTTTTGATGGGTTACACGCTTCCTGGAAACAGTAATAAGATGGAATAAGATATACATCGAACTCGAAATGTTAATTATCTCACAAAATACAGTACGTAAAGCATATATTCTGATAGTTAACGTTGCATACTGATTAAAAATCTCACAAAATAAAGTAAGCAAAGCATTATGATAGTTGCTGTACAGGGACAGATCCAAACATTTGTCAGGGGTGTCTCAATTGGAAATGAAGGGCTCATAAGGTGTAAAGGGGTGACCGGTCCCTAAATGTCTTAAAAAAATAGGGGTAATTGTGGCGCTACGGGGTTGTCCGTTGCCTCAAGGGGCCTGCTCTAATCTTTTAAATTTTATGTCAACACAGGGAGCCCATGCAACTATAAATCATCCAACATACCAAGGCTAACACTGCATCAGTGTAACTTTGACTGGCGTATAGAAGAATGACGTCAACATCTTTAGAGGCCAGGTCACGTATCACCCTCTGTGCTTTATACTCAAGGGTGTGGTTCAGGTCAGTCAGTATCTGAATAAACGTTATAGTATAGTCTTTATTGGTGATTATGGACTGGAAGTACGCTGCTTGGTAGAATCGATGTACTGTATGATAAAAACAAACAAGGTATTCAGTGATAACAAGTAAATTTGATTTGCTCCGGTGGGACTCGTTTGTTTGAGTGGTAGGGATTTTCCCGTGATGTTCTTGCAACAACAACAAAAACGCTAAAGGGAACACAAAAGAGAAAACCAAGAATTCAAAATACTAGAACGAAGTGCACAAAACAGAAAATGCGAAACAGAAGAGACGTCACACTATTCTCTACTTTCACAATAACTATATATAATGCCTTCTGTTTTCTGTTTCTTTTTTTTATTGGGGGGGGGGGGGGAGTATAATTTAAATAAAACAAATTTGAATTACAATATCTACACACCAAAACAGAAGGCATTATGATAATGTGAAAGTAGAGAATTCACAAACCGTACAATGTAAAAACATGTATAAACTAGCCTCCACCGCAGGCATCTCTTATATCTATTTTCATCGGGCTTCCTGTGGTGGAAAAAAAAACGAGCGCTTAGTCCCTCTCTAGTAGCAGCACAGGAAACCCAAATCCAAATTAGATCACAGAGACGCCTGTGGAGGAGGCTAAGTATAAACATAATAATTAATTTAGTGATGTAACACACCACGTCATGCACATCGTACCTTCAAAAACCAAAGCAACCTTTTTCCATTGAAAAGAGTCCAGAATCTTTATACTGGCATGCGCGTAATTGATGTAGTCCGCTGACATAGCAATGGATCGATCACACAGACGCAACTTCCTTATTTGGTTGTTTTCGTTGTCGCTAAGACCAAATATGGGTATGCCAGTCGCAGCGCTGATGACGCAGCCAGTACAATCGTCATCATCTTCAAGGTCAATCATAGCTATGACGTTCATGTTTAGTAGATTATATGCTGTAGAATATCAATCAATCAATCAAACAATCAATCAATCAATCGGTCAGTCAGTCAGTCAGTCGATCAGCCAATTAATCAATCAATCAATCAATCAGTTAATTAATTAATCAATCAATCAGCCAATTAATCAATTAATCAATCAATCAATCAGCCAATTAATCAATTAATCAATCAATCAATCAGCCAATTAATCAATCAATCAAAGAAAAACAAACAATCGGCAAATCAATTAACCCATCAATCAATCAATCAATTAATCAATCGACCAATGAATTGATCAATCAATCAATCAATTAGCAAATCAATCAATCAATCAATCAAACATACAATCAATCAATCAATCAATCAATCAAACAAACAGACAGACAATCGACAAATCAATTCAATCAATCAGCCAATCAATCAATCAATCAGCCAACCAATCAAACAATCTACAAATTAATCAATCAATCAACCAACAGACAAACCAATTCAACATCCAACCAGCCACCAACAAACAAACGAACGAGTAAACAAACAAGCAAAAAAATATACAAAAATTCTCACCAGTCTTATAGATGTCATCTTGCTTTGTAAAGTTGTTTCTTCTCATTACCAACGGTAAACCATCGGACACAAGTTGTGTATTGATATACGTGATAGCATGGTCAACGTCGTTATGTGACGATGACTTATCGTCGAGAATATCTATAAAATACCAAACAACTGATAGTACTTTTTGCCAACCTCGTTTCAAGGCCCACCCACAAGCGAAGGGAGAGGGCCCTGGAAATGAGGTTGCACTTTTGCGTCATCTTTATAATCGTTTTTTAGCAGAAAAAGGTATAATTCTTATCAAATTAATAATATCTCATGGTACGTACACTGCAAAAACGGCTGAGTAGATACAACTCAGTATATTGCGTTAATCATGCATTCAGGATGACACTTTATATTAAGTAAACCCAACTCATTATTGAGAGTAAACATAATTGTAGATGTGCCATTGAGTACAATGTGCTCAATATATTGAGTTTAACCTCACTTTTACTCACCAAAGAGTTTGGTTTACTCACTATAAAGTGCCATCCTGAATGCATGATAAACTCAATATACTGAGTTGTATCTACTCAGCCATTTTTGCAGTGTAGGGAAAATATTGAAAATACATTTGTGTCAACTTCGTATAAAAAGGTAGCTCGTACGGTTCCTTGTCAGTTGTGTTTGAACACACTGAATGGTACAGAATGAGGAAAGAAAATATTTATCTGTCAGGACTACAACAAAATTGAAATGCTATGAATTAAAAATTAGGTAGTTTTGCCGTTTTTCATGAATCAGAATCAGAATTTTAAATTATAGAAAAATAAAACGAGAAGAATAGACCTCATTACCTTCATTGTTTGTTGTCCCATTTCAGATCACGTGATGCTACCCTTGGGAATTGTTTCTTTCACATGTTATATGATATAACACGTTCATCATAAAAGAACAATTCTCAAGGGAATGACACGTTGTCTGGAATGGGCAATTTTTATACGGAGGTAAAGAGGTCGATTATATCATTTTTATATTGAATTTTGCATGTTTGGCTAAATTCCATATGAAATCACTAATCTGCCGTAAAACTAATTGACAATGAAGAAAAAAACCTTTGGCTTGGTTTGAATTAAAATAAATTTATAGTCTTAGCAATAGTGGGATTATAGGTTTAGGTTTTTAATAAATCGCTTACCTATATAATAGATTGAATTATTGGCTGCGTAACTACAATGTATGAAGATAGAAACGAAAATAATGTTGTACCTCAACATGGTGAATCTGAAAACAAAAAAGAAATAATACTTTCAAAATCAAGATATAACATTAGGGACGGACCATTAGATTTTTGAAGGGGTTGGGCAAAAACCAAAAACCATTTTTCATTGAATTCAGCTCTGAAAGCGTTGGATTCCGCGCTGAATCCTTCGCTATCTACTTCACAGATCCGTCAACTCGCACCAATCAGCTGCGCGCGAGTTTCTATTGTGAAATGGGATTCTAGGTAGAACTATCTAGTGTGGTCTGTGGTCATGTTCTAAGAAACCAATCTCTACGGTGGCCCACAACTGTCACGGGAAACCACAATTCCACGCCACAACACAATTTACTCACGGCAAAACACTATATTTTACCCACGGCAAAATAACCAATTTTCACGGAACAACACATTAATTTACTGACGGCAAAATAACCAATTTTTCACGCGTGACACTCAATTTGCTGACGGAAAAATAACCAGTTTTCACGGCACAACACTCAATTTGCTGACGGCAAAATAACTAATTTTCACGGCGCAACACAGAATTCATCCGTGGCGGACTAACACAGGAAGCCCACTTTGGTTGATCCAACTTTTTTTTGTGTAAAAAAAAGAACCATGTGCAAAACCATTGACCTGTGTGTAAATAAAATAGGAAAAAAAGTGTTGTAATGATGAAGTGATTGATGTAATAGGTATAATGTGGGAATAGTGATGGTGATGATAATGGAATTGATGGTGATGGGTGCTGATGGTGATGGTAGACGGTAGTGATGAGTGCATGATGGTGATAATAATATCACGAGATTGAGTGTGGTGAAGAAAATGTATGGGAATGAATAGGGGTTTAGGTCAATGCTAAATGACATGGTAAAAAGCAGGTATTCGTACCAACACATCAATAGAGGGAAGGTGGGTGAGGAATGAACCGAATGTTAGTGTGGAGTAAATGGTGCTATGATAATGGTAAAAGAAATTCATGAAACAAAAGTAAACTGTAAAAATAAAAATGTAAAAATAATGTAAAAATAACAGCAATAAAAAAACAACGATATGAATAGAAGAAGGCGCAAAGTGAACTCGAGTTCGTGTGGATTGATATGCGTGACTACCCCTAGGGAAGGACGGGACGTAAACATAGGAAGGAAAGGAAAACCAAAGGGAAGATAAGTCGATAGTCCTACCATAAGCTAATCATCAGGGGTTGAGACAAATAATAGAGGTTTAAAAAACCCTACATGTACTATCAACTTACGAGACGGTCACGTATATGAACACAAAGGCGCCGGTATATATAATGGAAAAGTAAGTAAGGTAAGCACTCACGCACTATTCGCACATTATACCTATTAGCATCACTCACTTCATCATTATAACATCTTTTTCCCTATTTTATTTACACACAGGTCAAAGCTTTTGCACATGGCTCTTTTTTACAAAAAAAAACATTTCTCAAAACCAGAAAGGTTACCCCAGCTGCCAAAAATTTAAAACTTTGAACATTTTGTTTTCGATGAGGTTTGCGAGCGCATGCACCAAATTGAGTGCTGTGCCGTGAAAATTGGTTATTTTGCCGTCAGCAAATTGAGTGTTGTGCCGTGAAAATTGGTTATTTTGCCGTCAGTAAATTGTTTTGTGCCCTGAAAATTGGTTATTTTGCAGTCAATAAATTGTGTTGTGCCGTGAAAATTGGTTATTTTGCCGTCAGTAAATTGTTTTGTGCCCTGAAAATTGGTTATTTTGCCGTCAGTAAATTGTGTTGTGCCGTGAGTAAATTGTGTTGTACCGTGGAATTCAGTGTGGTTTGCCGTGACAGTTGTGGGCCACCGTAAATCTCAGTTACAATGTACGATAACTGGTAATTAAACTAGTGCGGTCTGTGTCTGTGTATTTTTTTAGAAAACAATTGCAGTTAAAATGGTACGATAACGAATGTGGTCGGTGTCTGTTTTTCTAAGAAAACAATTGCAGTTAAAATGGTACGATAACAAATGTGGTCGGTGTCTGTTTTTCTAAGAAAACAATTGCAGTTAAAATGGTACGATAACAAATGTGGTCTGTGTCTGTTTTTCTAAGAAAACAATTGCAGTTAAAATGGTACGATAACAAATGTGGTCTGTGTCTGTTTTTCTAAGAAAACAATTGCAGTTAAAATGGTACGATAACAAATGTGGTTTGTGTCTGTTTTTCTAAGAAAACAATTGCAGTTAAAATGGTACGATAACAAATGTGGTCGGTGTCTGTTTTTCTAAGAAAACAATTGTAGTTATAATTCAAAGGTTTTTATTTCCACAGGTTTTTAATCAAATGTATATAAATAGTAATAAAGTTGTTTGGTGGTAAAGGGTAGAAAAACAACCCAATAACTAGTGGTCAATTGTGTGATGTGTTTCTAAGGAAATAATTGGAGTACGTAATAAATTTGTACGATAACAATCAATAAACTAGTTCAGTCTATGTCTATTTACAGTGAGGACACTCGAACCGTGAACACTTTGAGTTTTTCATTCCTTTTTTTAGCCCATATCCCAGGTGTAAATAGATAAGCAATAAGATTTATTATGAACACTTAGTGTATTTGAACTCACTGCTTCATTTTTAGAGGTTTTGAAGCAGTAGAAGGTCCAGAATGAAGTAAAATGAAGTCAAGTGTTTACGGTTCGAGTATATCCTCACTGTAAAGTATGCAATAACAATAATTTTTTTTCTGTCGATTTTTCTAAGAAAACAATTGTAGTAAAAATGTACGATAACTATCATTTTAAAAAGGATAGTCTGTGTCTGGTTTTTAAGAAAATATTACAGTTAAAACGACAATAACTTGCGGTGGTTTAACTAGTGCAGTCTGTGTCAAAAAAGAGTTGTTTAGTTCTAAACCAATTAAACCAATTTCCATAAAGTTTAGTATGCCACCTAGATAATTTCAGCTGGTCTTAAGGTTATTGAGCACACGTTGGCAAATAAGGCATTTTAAATACTGGAAATCACGAAAATCAACAAGTTCACAAACATGCATACTAACAAACAAACAAATAGTTTTTTAGTAGTTTAAAGAAGCACCTTTTCCTGATATTTTTTTGTTATTGAACACACGCTGGCAATTAACTCATTTTAAATACTGGAAATCACGCAAATCTTCACTTGAAAATTATATGTTTCAGGGTTAAAGTGCGCAGTCATTTTAATCAGTCCCTTTTCAAAACTGATAACAATAATGTGTATTTTATTAACGATATGGTACTTGCTGAGCTCGAGGTTTGGTATGTAAAGACATTATAATTATGTTGCATTGTTTTTGTATATAAAGGATCAGTTTATACTGAAAAGTAACTAGCTAGCTATTTTTGCATTTTCGTCGCTAAATATCACTAGAACGATCGTATTTTGATACCCCCCTCCCCCCAATGCAATGTTGTGTTCCCTGAAGTGTTTCTTTCTCAGGCATATCAACATTGTGCAGAGGTTTGGGAGGGAGGGGAGAAAATGATTATGAAATTGATAGTATCAAGCATTTGCAGCGAGTGTCAACTATTTATGTCCAAGATTGTATCTATTTATATGCCTTGTACGGGCGAGGAAGATACTCTAGAACTAAAAAAATATAACTTACCATCTAATGCATTCCTTTATGTTTTTCATTTAAAGCCAAACTGTAAACAAAAGATACCAGCCCGTGTTGGGTCGTTGGTCGAAAGACTGACCGAAAATCCCTTCCAAATATTATTATAAAACTCATTAATAATTCATGAGAAATTATCAAAATGATAATAATAATCAAGTTTCCTATAAAGTGCGCCCCATGAAATTTCGGTGTGCTTTACAAAAGTAACGTGAAAATTAACTAAATTTACTGAATTTATATAACAATTCAACGGTTTGACTATAAATGCACTCTATTACTAAATTCATAAACTATCAGTAACGGTATTTTTTTAGTTTTTGCAGGTTGTAATGCAAAGCATGTAAATTTGCCAACCATTTACACTAAATATACATGTTTACTGAACTAATTAATTAAAATATTGTAAACTTTGAAAGGCAAAATGTAAATTCCGCGACAAAACAAATTGCCTTTTAACAAAGATTTTCATTTATAACCAGAAATATAACTGATTTTGGAAAGATAATTGCCATTTTCAATTTTCATATTAAAGAGATTTATATTTAAGCGAACAAACGGGCAGACAAACAAACAATCAAATAGGCAAACAAATAACAAACAAACAAACAAACAAACAAACAAACAAACAAACAAATAGTTGTTGATCCATTGATTGTGCTTTCAGAATCACTGTGTAATGTTTGTGTACTACGTTTTGACACCATTTTGATCGTCTTCTTCAGGTACTGATCTCGATCGCTTTTGGTCTTATTGTTATTATTCGTAATGAAGTTACGCTCTCTAGCTATAGTCAGTATAAATCTTGTCTTTGTTCTTTGAGAATATGCGATGTAAATCCCTCTTTTTCGAGCCCACGTCAGTTTACTGCGTAGTAAAAGTCATACTGGTTAGCCAGGAAACCTACACTACTCTGTCAACAATTGCTTCTCTTCGAAGAATCCGTGCATGTAAAACCCCGTCAAAACATGCATACTAAAGCTCAATGATCAGTGTTTTATCTGTAGTCTATGTTTTTCTGAAATATCAAATAGCCGTCGCTAAAAATGAGTTGACATTTTTGATGGCACAATACTGGTACTGTCACGAAACTGGGCAACATACTGTATGTGTTTGAAGTTTAAAATAAATGATTTTAAAAGCCATAACATCGTGAAATATTAAAAAAAGCTTTTTTTCTTTAGATTTTTTTTTTCAGATTGAATTAAAGAAAAATAGAATTTCAAACTAAATATAAATATATAAAAAAATGAATATAAAAAATGAAATGTTAAGATTATATTTTTCTGATTAGCTTCTTTCTTTATCCCCCTTTACCCTATAATGAAATCATTAATTTTTTTCGTCTTGTTTTCCTTCGCTGAATTTCAATTCTATTCAAGTAAAAATATAGTTCAAGATGAGTAAAGTTAAAAATTCAATGTTAACAAATAATAAAACACACACAAACAGTTTACAATATAATATGTTCTGTTCACTAGCGGACAGGTTGTCCCATATATCAAAGTTTTAAAAAAAGGCCCGGGCAAACGGTCAGTTTAACATTTGCTTCAACATCAATGTTTAAACGCTTTTAAAATATTTCAACATTGTTGGCCTGTTGAATCGATGTTGAAAGAGTTTTAAAGCGTTTAAACATTGCCATTCAACAAAATCGAACGGATATTGAAGCAAATGTTTAAACCGTTTGCCCGGGCCCTAACCATACCTGAATCTATCGATGAAAAGCTATAACATTGTCCATGACAGTTTTTTTGTTGATGCAATCTCTTTCCTTTGTGCTCCAAATCCACAATTGTACAAAGTGTTGTTTTCAAAACATCTATTAACAATATGCAGAAGTCTCAATTCTTCTATTGTTCATCGAGCTAAATTATTCAAATTCTTAGTTATAATAACAAGCAATATTGACACGCATTAGGATTTCTGCGGGATTTCTATAAGTGCGTTTTTGAGGTTGAAAATTAGTCCCTTTGAATACGAAAATCAAATATGTATAATTAGAAGGGTTTTTTTCATCTAGTAAGAGCGAGATAATTTAATTTTCAATCTTGTATATGATTGCGATATCCGTTTGAGTTTACAAGTTAATTGAATTCCAAGAAAATTGGATATCGTAGTCACACGCTGTTATTCTAGTCCTGTTACGGATTAAACTTCATTCAAAATGATTTCCATTAGGAACGTTGCTATATAAACAAAAGGGTCATCTATATTTTAATGAAAAGCAATGCAAAATTGAAATTTTTAGTTCGAAGCCAACATTTTTTTGTCATTATCCGTTCATTAAAGTTTCACGTGGGCAGCATACGTTAATTGGATTCACTAAAGGTTTTTAATTTTGTTATCTTTTCAATTATTTCTATCAATTTTCTAAGTCACAGCCATACTGACTAAGTGTTCACTATTTTTTTTTCTCACGTCAAGAACATTTTCACTTTGATTTGTTTGTTTGCTATTTTTGTAATTTTTTATGCAGTCATTAATATTAATCCTTTTTTTCTATTCTTTCATCCTTAATGGCATTATCTTTGTTAAATTGACGCCCAAAAGCTTTTTCTTTTTGTTTGTCTTATCAAAAGATTTATACTGCATTTAAGGTCTGGGGCCGGTTGTACGAAGCCTGAATAGCTCTATCCACGGATATGACAAATTCTTTACACTGGATAACTATGGGATAACTCTTATAAAGTGGATAACTTTATCCAGGTTTCTTACAATTCAATAGGGTTTTCCGATTTACCGGCACAAAGGCAGATTTGACACTAATAGTGCCAGATGATAGTACCAGTGTTAATTTGTCATTATTTTTGCAATATTATTCTTATTTTTTATTCTTACCCACAAAATGTAATATTTTGAACACATGCGACTCCTAGAAATTCTCAACGGTAAACACGTATGCTAATTAATATCTGGTACTATTAGTACCAAAGTCGCTAAATCGGAAAACTCTAATGGCGCCTGAAGTAGTTAAATGTTGTGAGACAAGTTTGACAATTTTGTGGCGCCATGTTGCCAAACACAAGTGAAGAATAAAGAAAGCTGCTGTTATTTTAATCGACTTGATTCAAACTCTTACAGGGGTGCCTTTCAAATCCATCCAAGCTCACCATTTCCCTGCTAGCAGAGTCTTCCACAGTTCGATTCTGCTAGCAGGGAAGCTCACCATATAATACAACTTTTGACCTCTGCACACAATTTCCAATTGTTGACAATTTTAATCATATTCTTATTGATATAATTATAAATTTATGTGTCATGTAATAGTTTTCTATTTTGTAAATATCTTCATGTATATGTAAATAAAGAATTGAAGTTGGGAAATTCGTTTGCAAATGGTAAGAGATTTTCGGAAATTTGAGCCCTCGATATAAAATACAGCGGTTGACTTCATCTCAACAAAAATGGCAGACCGAAAAGAGCGGGGAAACAGATGGTGAGCGCGTCTACCAACTCTCGTGTTCACAAACAGGCATTATTTCTATCAATTTCAAATTGACATTCATACTGACTAAGTTTTCACTTATTTCTTTGGTTTGTTATCCTTTTCATGTCAAAAACAGGTTTATCTTTCACAAATAGGCATTATTTCTATCAATTTCAGAGTGACATTCATAGTGACTAAGTTTCCATTTATTTCTTTGGTTATCCTTTTCATGTCAAAAACAGGTTTCTCTTTCCTTTGATTTACGTATTTATCTTTATCTTGTTATTTTGCTTTGCAATTATCCGATTATTCCTTTTTACTGATTGAATTTATTCTCTATTCTTTCATTCTTAATGTCATTATCTTTGTTACAAATGTGTTTTTAACGACCAACACTTTTTTTTCTTTTTAACTTTAATATTAATTTGTGTGTCATTGAAGTTCTAGTAATGTTGTGAGACTTTCTGTTGTCCTGCAGAGATTCATTAGGGTGAATGCAGTGTGTGGGAACATGTGTTATACATTGGCAGTTCTGGGGTTATTTTTAGTGGCAAACTTCAGCAATAAGTCCTTTGCCGTTCAATGGACCATTCAAATAGGTAAGTTTCAAAGGTTTTTATTTCCAAAGATTTGAAGCAAATGTATATATAAATAATAATGTAAGGCCAGGTTTAATATGAGATTGGATAAAGAAGCAAATAGTCGGCTATAATCAATTGGTCAAATTTAGATATTTGATTTGTCTGCTTGCAAGTCTAACGGGAGTGAAAGAGAGAAAGAGAGAGACCAACAAACATACGAACAAACAAACAAACCAATCTTTCCCTCTATTTTCTATGTTGGCATTTTCACATGTTTTTATAAATGATTTTATATATTCGGTAAGCTCGCTTTGTTAGGGATGCATTTCTCGTCGGCACATAAAAACCACGTTCAGTACAGATGTAATAAAAAGAGTTTATTCACAAATTTGTAGATCAAGAATACACTGATTTATTGGGTGGCAGTGGTGATCTCCTTCTCGTCGGAACGTATAAACTTGCAACGGCGGACAATCGGTTTATGCGTGATAGACAGGAATTCACGGGTAGCTGTCAAATTTGAACAATGGCAAGGTGAATTCATAATGATGATTGCAAAACATTAACAAACGACAAATGCTCGGCGCAAAGGTTTCCAACTAAACGTCGGCTTTGGATATACCCTTAGAGTATATCAACCGATATGAAAAGTCACAGCGAAAGAATATATAGTCTAACGAAGCTAGAAAAAAATTCAATTCAACGTCGGATATAAGAATAAGCCCAAACTTACTCGATAGAGTACAAACACTAAAAGTGTGCAATAATTTGTACTATTTACCACTAAATAGTGTTGATTAAACAATAAAGAACAAAAGAATTTGCATAATTTAGCAGTTTGTACTCTACCATTAGTTTGTTGCAAAATATTGAAAATTGCGCTTTAACTTGACGTAAGATACCAAGTATTCGAAGTTGTTTATTTCAATGGAAGACTCAAAAATACGAGGCACAATAGTTTTTCTTCAATATGCGCGTGATAAGGGATATCAAAAGTCAGCCGATTTGTCATTTTCGAGAGATAATTTATATAATAGGGAACTTTAGATTTGACAACGAGTACGAGATTGAGTACGAGTACGAGATTGAGTACGAGTACGAGTTTTAAAAGTGGCCTTTTGTGTATTGTTGATACTGAATTACATTCAACTTCTTGTTTTTATTCATTTTTTTTATATTTGTGTCTCAATCTATACACAGGACTACAATTCATCATCAACAACACACAGAAGGCCAATTTCAAAACTTGTACTCGTACTCAATCTCGTTCTCGTTGTCAAATCTAAAGTTCCCTAATGTAAAAAATCCTAAAAATAACTCTTAAAAAATTAAGAACGCGTTTCATTTAAAATTGCTATCTTAGAAATTTACCAAATTCGGCTAAAGTAGTACGTTCCCACAATGTATCCTAGCAGTACCTAAGACCGATTAACCTAAATATCTCACCGCGCCCGGAAAACAGGCCAGAAGGAAAATCCCCCATAGCAACCTAGCGTTGCTATGGACGCTCCGATCTCGAAAAACCGTATTGCATAGTAGACTTCAATCTATCTCTAGTAAGTAGACAATATAGCATACTACAGAAAGTTGTTTCAAAGCACATATTTTTTCGGTTGAAAATTGGTGGTCAGGTCGTAAAAATAATGAATCGAGCCACCTTAACTTAACACCACTTTTGAGTAAATGTAGTAAATAGAGTAGAGTGTAATTACAGATTTGTAGAGTAAAATATCCAGCCATATTACACATCAAACTGTTTAATAAGTTATTTATTATCCAACCATCAGAAAAAAAGGTTTTTGTTCTTTTCCAAAGCAAAGTGTTTTTTTTTTACTTGAAAGGTTTGTTATAGACGAGTTAAAATATCGCAAGATATTTTTACTCGATCCAGTCCTACGAAAAGTACTAAGTACTTATTGACTGAGTGGGAGGGCCGTACGGGAAAATATTTGGCTCGCGGTCATCAAGTACGGACCACGCGCCGTCAAAATGACCAAGAGCCAAATATTTTCCTTTATGGCCTGACCTACCTCAGTCAATAAGTTTTTTATCATATGACCCAAACTTTTTAATTTAGTTGGATTGATTGAGGAAGCCATTTCGAGTAGCAGGTCCGTACGGTTTTGTACGGACCTGGTGAAAAAAAGACGTACGGACCCCATCACGTGACTTTTTCCGAAGGTTTTCTTAAGAGCGCGCGCCGGGCAAAATACGGGTCATATGATAATTATATATATGTTTACTTCTAGGCTTAGATACGAATGACATAATAGATCAACTAGCTGCGAAACATGCATTGCGTGAGATCACGAACAGTACAGGGGATTGGAATCTAGTTTTCAATATGACGTCAGAGAGAACTTTGCCCAAATATGGTAAATACATTGATCCTAAAATATATAATACATATTTACAATATTTCAAGAGCTTTATATTATTATTAAAAATTGAATGATATATAGTACTGTTTGCTTTAAACAGTCCAGTCCCTCCTTCGACAAGATTTGGCCGCTGTTATCGAAGGGCATGATACTACCGAACTTGCTTGTGCTTCAAGTCTCGTTACCATGGTTCCATTATT
Organism: Metridium senile; assembly: GCA_949775045.1. Lineage (NCBI taxonomy): Eukaryota > Metazoa > Cnidaria > Anthozoa > Actiniaria > Metridiidae > Metridium > Metridium senile. The sequence continues at coordinate 6,461,942 of OX459101.1, read as the reverse complement.
TCGTATCTATGACAACCTTAAAAAGCCTTACGTGGGTTTCTGTCAACAATCGTTCAAAATGTTGCCTGGATACGCAGATTATGTCGATGCAGGGCTCGCCTTAATCAACAGATATGGCTGGAGAGATGTTACTGTTATTTATGAATGTAAGTCGAACAGTAAGTATGTAAGTAGTCGTAGTCGTAGTCGTAGTCGTAGTCGTAGTCGTAGTCGTAGTCGTAGTTGTAGTCGTAGTCGTAGTTGTAGTCGTAGTGTCGTAGTCGTAGTGTCGTAGTCTGGTCGTAGTCTGGTCGTAGCCTGGTCGTAGTCTGGTCGTAGTCTGGTCGTAGTCTGGTCGTAGTTTGGTCGTAGACTGTCGTCGTAGTCGTAGTCGTAGTCTGGTAGTAGTCTGGTCGTAGTCTGGTCGTAATCTGGTCGTAGTTTGGTCGTAGACTGTCGTAGTATAGTCGTAGTCGTAGTCGCAGTCGTAGTCGTAGTCGTAGTCGTATTCGTAGATCACAACCACAATCGCAATCGCAATCGCAATTGCAATCACGAACACAATCACAACCCTTCACAACCATATTCACAAACATAAACAATCACATTTAAAATCACAATCGCCATCACAATTACAATTACAATCATAATCATATTTTTTTATGAACAGCAAATCGATTCGATGAGGTATCTCACCTATATTCACTTCTGACTAAGAGCAACTACCAAGTGCATATGATAAGTATAACGTACGATGATGTTTCGCTTGGTCACGAGGCAGAACGAGTAGCAAAAGAGGTGTACTTACAGCACAATGAAGCTGTTGTTCTCTTTGTCAGCCATCAAGTAACTCTAGCCATTCTACTTGTGGTAAGGGCATTAGTTATACTCAACCTATAAGAAAGAAAACGAGTACCTTCTTTCATTAATTTGTACTGTGTATTATCATTAAACTGTTGAGGTGCTATTGAGAATGGTGATTGAGGATGGAGGGTTGTGATATAATATAACGTTCAAAAACTAATTAAATTCGGATGTGGTGAAAATGATGATGATGATGGTAGTTATAATGATGATAATAATGATAATATATATAAATGACAATGATGATGATGGTGGTTATAATAATGATTATAATTATGATATAAATGACAATTACGATGATGATGGTGATTATATTGATGATGATAATGATGTAAATGATAATGATGATGGTGGTGGTTATAATAATGATGATAATTATAATATAAATGACAATTACGATGATGATTACAAAAGATAACGACAATGATGAGAATGGTGATTAGATTAGATTAGATCAGATTTTTTTTTAGATTAGATTTGTTTATTCAGGCCTCTTGCAGCAGTCGCTGAATTACAGGCTGGGTCAGCACTACTACTAAATAACTGATAGTTGCAATTAAATAAGTATTAAATTTACAATATATTATGAGCATATCCATGCGTGACAAAATTTGAAAATCTATTGGTTTTGACAACTCTAAGTAAGGTTTGGCCATTACTTCTTAGTGTTCTTTTATGCGGTGTTACTAACTCGTTTCTAACTAGTTTAAAGAGAGGATTTGTTTTGTTAATACTCTTGATAAATCGCCTACAAGCTTCTGAACGCCGATAAAATTCTCTATAATAAAACTCTACTCCTAATGTAATTATATATTTGTTTCTTCAGAACTCTTGGTGTAATTTAAACTCAAAAGCAAAATGGATCATATGTGGCTCTGTAAGTACTAAATACTCAAACACACATTAAAACCCCATTTACACGACATCATTTTCGGGTCCGGCACTCCTAACTTTTGGTACGCGTACCTTACTTTTCTGGCACGGCACTCGTAAAATTTGCCGTGTAAACGCAATTCAAAGCGGCCCGCGTACCTACTTTTTAAGCGGGCCGAGACTACCTCAGGTAGGTAGTCTCGGCCCGCCAAAACAAGGGTCCGCGTACCTTAAATGCGCCCACGAGTTCGAATATGCAGCGGAAATTATACAGAACATGCTCACTCGTTTGTTTCGGTCTTGATCGTGCAAAATGGCGGCGTCTACTTGCAGTTCTACAAGTGGAAAAACCAGAGGAAAAACGTGGTCGGATGAGGCCACAAAAACTTTAATTCAATTTTTGATTAATAATTTAAATGTTTGCTTGTGATTGTGCATGGCCTACGAACATTTCTAGTAAAAACTTCAGGATTTGCATAAATTTAATACCGATCTGATTTGATATAAATGACACTCGCATACTCTCTGAAATCTGAAAATACTTTTGTCTACCTCTCTATCCAATACCTAATTCATTTCTGAGGCGTGCGCACACATTCATTTTACTCAAAACGTCTGGTCGACATTCAAATATTCCTGTACAAAAAATAAATTTAATAGTTACTTAAAAGAAAAAATTGTGATATTCAATACAATACACATGCAAGATATAATTAACCTGCTCTACACAAAATCATGATCAATTCGACCTCTGTTTTTACTTCAGAATTACTCAGTTGCAATGACCCTTGCTTAGATATTTTTTGTGCAAGATAAAAAAAGGCCGAATAATTTTGTTCACAAGTATCGATCTGATCAGGTGTGAAACACGGGCCGCAGTCTGAAACTGACTGCATGTCTTTCACATCTTCAATTTACCGCTATTTTGTACTAATTTGTCTTTTTAACTGGAAATAAAATGCACTACCAGCGGACACATTCTATGATTTTGTTCAATTTCAAAGATTGACAATTCCATGAGACATAAACATCAGATTATGCACACCGAAAGATTAAAGAATATCTAACATAAACCGAAGTGCGTTGTTTCTGCTCTGTCCGATGAGCGTCAGGTAAGTCAGGTACTAATAAACATTTACAAATTTAACGATTTTTAATTTGCACAAGCTGTAATGATACCGTGTAAATTTGAATACAAAAAAGCCGCACGAGATCTACAAAATGACTGCAAAATTAGGCCGAGGGCTCAGAAAATCAGGCGGGCCATTTCAAATTTTTGGAGTGCCCCATAGATAAACTGGCCCGTCTACATTTGTCGTGTAAAAGCGATTTTGACGGGCCACAATCAATCGGCCCGCGTACCTAAAGTTTGGAGTGCCGGGCCAAAAGTGATGTCGTGTAAATGGGGTTTATGATTAGAAATTGAAATTTCATTTTATTAAACTGACAATTACAATTGAAAAGCCTCCAAACAACACTTGCAATATTAATTATCATTACTACTTTTCGCTAAATTATCGAGAATTAAATTCTTTCATCCTTAATTGTGTCATTATCTTTTTAATGACCAACAACTTTTTTTCTTTTTCTTTGTCTTATCAAAAGATTCATTAATGTTTCATTGAAGTTCTACAGGGGCCGGTTGTACGAAGGGTGGATAAAGTTATCCGCGGATAAAAGTTATCCACTGCATAGGTTTTTTTTTATAGATTTCATCCGCTGGATAATGAGTTATCCGGTGGATAGCGCTATTCAGGCTTCGTACAACCGGCCCCTGGTCTAGTAATGCTGTGAGACTTTCTGTTGTCCTGAAGGGATTCGTTCGGGGTCTGCAGTGCGGAAGCATGTGCTATTATTAGCTCACCTGATTGTTTTGTTATTCACTTTTCCCAAACCAAAATATTGTTAAATTCTTGTTTCGTAAGTACATTTGGGCTGATTTATAATCCTTTAAGGCCATTTAGTGCTTTCTTATCTTCACCGAAAAGCTTTTGAGAAAAAGAAACATTTCTCAAGAGTTATCCAGATCTTTCTAGTAAAAATGTCCACGTGACCGCCCTTGGTTTTTCCTGCTTTTTGACGCTTCCGCGCGTCTTCCCGCCTTTTATGTCAGTGAATTAGGATGCCTCTGTGTTTTTGAACGAAATCTATTCAAGTCTTTCTGACCCTTTCTGAGGGAAAGACAAATTTGGCAATTTTAGAGTGCAAATATATCCCAGTGAAATATTTTCGAAACAGCAAATGAAGAGGATGCAGATAAGGGAGTTTTTAAATCACTAATATGTTAGAATTCCATGTAAGAACATGGTACTGGCAGCGTATAGAACGTATAGCCTGCGGCGGTCTGTGTGATTAGGGAGAGAAGAAAAAGGGAGAGAAAACAAAAAGGAAAACACCTTTCTTCCCTTCTCTCTTCCTCGCAACCCCGCAGACCGCCGGTATCGCAGGCTATATATAGGACGTTTTAATGCAAACGGACAATTCTTTCAGATACCAAGCAACGTGAAAGCAGGCAATCTGCATACCGTCATTGGGTTCAGCATCTCTAGTGATAATGACGAGTTAGAAACCAGGGATCTTTTAAACTATCTTCGCTCTTCAACAAGAAATCATTTAGATGGTGTCAAGGTAATAAACGTTTTCCACTATCTTCAAATATTAAAGCTTTATGTATGGTTCGTATCATAATCTTGTACTCGTATGCAACCTCATTATCAACATCATCATCATCATCATCATCCTTACAATGATAAACATCACCAATATTTTATCATCATCATCATCATCATCACATCATCATCAACATAACCATCATGCGATTGATGATGATGATGCCATGGTTACTGGCATACAATTATTTTTTTTAACGAAGACTACATACGATTGGGATCTCCAAGAGCAGGTTCTGTTCTGATTGGCTTATGCTAACCGGAAGTGCGCGCGCGAAATCACCTGCTCCACTACAGTGAAAACGATGATGATGATGTGACAATGATTCATAATATCTAATATGCATTGCATGTGACTTTAACTTCGATTTTTCTTCTTTGTTCAGGATCACGTTTTGCTTGTTCACGATTCTGTAAAAGTTGCTGGCACTGCAATCAAAACAATGATTAAAGACGGAAAATGGACCAATCAAAACACATCAAATGGTTTGATTGACAGGAGCTTACTTCTACAGAAGTATATCAGTGAGGTATGTGAGCCACCCACTTCCAAATTCATTGTGCTCCTTCTGCGTACACTGCAAAAGCGGCCGGCTAGATACAACTCAGTATATTGAGTTAATCATGCATTCAGGATGACACTTTATAGTTACTATATTTTTTATGTGTCGAAGATTGTAGGATTAATCATGATTAGGTGTCTTGGTGTAAAACGTATTGTTTTACTTAAATTTTCTCAATTTTGCTCTAGATTACAGTAGACAGCATGACAGGACCTATATCATTTGACTTCAAGCGACAAAGACAATATTTCAAATTTGACGTCATGAATCTCCGTAACCAATCAATGACTAAGGTAGGTCCTATGTGAAGTTTGGCATCATCAGTCTCTCTAACAAATCAATAAAAAATGTACGTTTAAGTCACGTTAAATGTCACGAAAAGTTCTCTGGTTCTTTTATGCAGCCTTTAACTGTATGATGCAGAATCTAGATTTGCGTCCTGGGGCGAGTTAAGTCCCGCAAAGACGTCTGGGACCGTTACTTGGGACAGCGACGCCATTTTGCTTTGCTGTGTGCCATGCTTGTACCAATCCCAAATACCTTTGCAGGACGTCTTAACTCGCCCGCATCTTGATTTGGCATTGGCGAATACATAGCAATGGAAACTAGCGAGTAAACTAGTATAGGCTGCGTCGTTGTTTGATATAAACGATAGGTAATAATGGAATTTGTAACCCCGTAAAAAATGTTGACTTTACTTTAATTACTGACGTTTGGAGCTTTAGCCCTTCATCGGTGTAAAAGACGAAGGACTAAAGCTCGAAACGTCAGTAAAGTTAAGTCAACATTTTTTACGGTGTTACAAATTTCATTATTACCTATCGAATCCATAGCAAGTTTATTAACATTGTGCTTTGCTCCATGCAGATCGGTTCGTATGATAGTTTACATGGTATCAATATGAAACACTACCCCAAACAAAACGTACCGAAAGAATCAAACCAACTATCGTTTGAAGGATCAAAACTGAAGATTGTCACAGTTCTGGTACAATAACGATGATGATGATGATGATTATGATTATGATGATTCTTATGATAATGATGATGATGATAATGATTATTATGATAATGATAATGATGATGATGATGATGATGATGATGATGATAATCTGATGATGTTGATGATGATAACGATGATGATGATGATAACGATGACCCGGACAAAATATATTCCAGGTGATCTCGCTTCGAAGCGCGCAAAGGATTGTTTATCAAAACGAATAGTTCCAAAATCGACAAAAACAATTTCGGTTACTTTTAGGCATTTGCGTTTTGTTTTTATTCTTGTTTATCGATCCTGATAGAGCAACAGTGAACATTTATTGTTCAAGTAACATAGCACTTTTTAATGTAAATTTATTTTAAGGTGCATGTATTTATCGAGGGTTAACACGGGAAACAACTCTCTCGAACGACGCCATCTTGGAACTTTTGGCGATGCGACAGAAATATATACTTCTGATTGGCTAATACTGGCCGGAAGTGCGCGCGAAATTACCTGGTTGTGACATAGGACATACTGACAACACATCAAACAAACTCAACACTTATAATCGATGCCTAACTCATCGCTGTGTTCAGGTTCGAGCTCAAGTGGCTTGAGCCCTGGACCACAGCGGTGAGATCGAGGCTCGCGCTAAACCTCAACGCCACCCATGCCATGACAACAACAACGACAATGATAACGACCAGTACCACTACAACAGCGATAAATAAACACAAAGTAGCAACTGTTCTCTTTTATTCCGTAGTCTCCCCCATATGTGATGAAAGACCTTCAACCAGGCGGGCTGGTCGTGTACTCTGGCTTTGTTATCGACATGTTGGATGACATCTCAGAACATTTCAAGTTTACGTATGATATATATGAATCTCCTGATGGTTACTATGGTGCGAAGAATGATAAAGGACAGTGGAATGGAGCTATTAAGGAAATACTTGAAGGGGTTTGTTATGCATGCCGCTAATTATACTAGACATCACAATAGACCTCTTCACCTTCCTTGTTTGTTGTCCCATTTCAGATCACGTGATGCTACCCTTGGGAATTGTTCTTTCACATGTAAATGTACTGAACACGTTCATCATAAAAGAACAATTCTCAAGGGAATGACACGTGGTCTGAAATGGCAATTTGTAAAGAGGTCTATTCATAGACTTTATTGAAAGTTATATATACATGTACACTGTTTCCCAATCTGCACAAAATCTCACAACCATGTGCCTAGAGTAAGCTGAAGACTCCATAAGGGTCTGCAGGTTTCGACTAAAACAAGCCTTTTTAACCACCATTTTGTCGTTCTTTCCCCAGAAAGCAGACATAGTCGCTACGGATCTGACTATCGACCAACACCGCCACAAAGCAGTTGAAGTCACCACAGCGTACCAGTATTTCAATTACGATCTCTTATTAAAGAAAGACCAATTGAACAAAGACCTGGATTTCAGATATTTTTTAGAACCTTATGAACTAAGTCTCTGGGTTGGTTTTCTGATGACCATCGTTCTGATCACTATCGCCCTCTTTGCTTTGTTGTACTTCAGTCCATATGGAGGAGGAAAGGAGCCATTTAGTGTTTCGGAGTGCCTGTGGTTTTCTGTGTCCTGTATTCTACAACAAGGGCCTGAACGTACCTTTACTCCAATTTCAGGTAATTAAGTTGAACGTTTTTCCAATAGGTGATTTTGTTTTTATACATTATTCTTCCCGGGAAAAAGGGGGGGGGGGGGGGGGATTGGATACTCCCGTACATTTGCAATACTTTTGTTTTACAGAGCCTCTGGCTCGGATGTAAGGACGACCTGGCCGTATCCCACGTTATGACTTAATTTGATTGATTGATTGATTGATATGGGTCTGTCCCACTGGTTAGGATCGTACACGGTTTTTTTCTTAAATTATCGTTTGTAAAAGAAACATTTACGCAAAGCGCCGCACTATCCGGATATACTTTTTAGGACGTTTTCCAAACTATTAACATCCAAATGGATATAAAACCACACTACATATAACTTGGAATAGACAATTTCAGATTTCTGTTCAGTGACCACGAATGACAGTTCCAAGTCGAGGTTCGCGTTGTTGCGCATGATTAATTATAGTTTTGCTATGCGCAACAACGCGAACCTCGACTTGGAACTATTATTCGTGGTCACTGAACGGAACTGTGAAAAGGACTATTGAAATTGGCGATTTTAAAATGAGTTATTTGCGGTCAAAATAGGCTCATCGTTCTAGTCCTGGAATTTTCCCGGTCAAGTGTGGTACCCCAGCGGGTTATCTAGCTTCCTCCGCATGCATCTCTTGTATCTCTTTTCATCGGGCTTCCTGCTAGCGCCTAGTCCCTCTCTAGTAGCAGCACAGGAAACTCATATCCAAATTAGATCACAGAGACGCGCCTGTGGAGGAGGCTACGGGATATCATTCTTATGGTTTTTACTTCTCTATCAGCTCGTGTCCTGGCCAGTTTCTTCTGGTTCTACATCTTGGTTTCCTTGACAACTTACACAGCAAACTTCACAGCCTACTTAACAATCTTACCAAAACCTATCGTTAACAACCTGGAGGAAGCCTATGATCACGGATATTCATTTGCAATAATCAACAATTCCTACCTTTACACTTATCTACGAGATTCTAACTTCCCGTTGTATGAAAAGGTACGAGGACTATTTAAGTGTCGGTACGTCGGAATTGCGCTTCCCACAGATGAAGTCATAATGATGCATTATGGGATTGAAATGCGGACAAGCCAAGCCCAAAATACATCAGATTAATATGCTGCAACAATGTTTTTTGTCTTGTTGTTTCTAATTCATGGAAAAACTATGGTTTTTCGACTGATAAAGATATTCTTTTCCTTGTAATCGAAGCCTTTTTTACAAAGTTTGTCCGCATTTCCATCCCACAAGGCTTTGCAATATCTGTTTATAGTACACGAGATTCTAACTTCCCGTTGTATGAAAAGGTACGAGGACTATTTAAGTGTTGGTACGTCGGGATTGTGGGTCGTTTTATGTAAAAGTGTCGGGTACGCTCGTTGGGGATTATAAAAGAAGCCAGAAGAGTAAGATAGTACCCTTCATAGTTTCCTGCGCCATCTTGAAAGGTAGCCGGGCCTTTGCATCAAAGCAATACGAACGTCGAGCTTGATAGAGACATGTGAATAATTGTCCCACGAGGTGTTAAAAGGTCTCTATCATTGCAAGCTCAACTTTCGTCTCGGTTCGATGCACAGGCCCGGTTACCTTTCAAAATGGCGCAGGGAACTGTGAAGAGGACTATTGTACCCCTAAACGATACGGCGAGTATGCCTGATCCTCTTCCCCCCAAGTTCCCAGGGCGATAGATCTTATTTGCCATCTGTATTTTCCCAATACAATCCTCTTTAGTTTGCAATATCTAATAACTTGGAAGACCCGCAACACAAGATCAATATACCTCTTTACTTTCCTTGTTTGTTTATAATTACCCATTTCAGATGATGCAACCCGTTGATTCTTTCAAATGTAATAATATAACACGTTTATGCATCATAAAAGAACAATTCTCAAGGGAATGTCACCTGGTCTGAAATGAGCAATTTGCATACGGAGGTAAAGAGGTCTATTGCAGAAGTTTACCTTTTTGTTGTTTTAGATTTGGAAGCGTACAGCCATCGTATCTTCCTTTGAAGAAGGTGTCAACATGGTTCGAGAGAAACACTTCGTTCAAATGTACGATGGTCATTCACTTATGTTCCAGGCCAATAAAAAACCATGTGACCTGACTGTCGGTAAAGCTAAGTATACATCCTTTCCGAGGAAGTTTGTCACCCGTTAAAAGCACACAAGCTAGTGGTGCAAAGGATCATGGATCAGTTTGGAAAACAATATGTGCATTCGGAACGCCTTTCGCGTTGTTCGATAATTCAAAATGGACATTTCTCAATAACAGATTGACAAGTGTAGCAATGTAGCCATGAAATCCCTGTGTCCTAATAAAATTTACATAAGTTACCCATAGTCCCCTGCGCTACTAGCTTGTAGGCTTTTCACTTCACGGGTGACAAACTTTCTCGGAAAGAGTATATCATCTGGGCCATACCCACTATTGTTGTTTTGTATAAGTTCATGGTCTAAGCTCTCCACTTGAACTGGGTTTGGCATTAAGACCTGGCGATCCGCAAGAAGCTGGCCATACCCACTATTGATGTGAATGTACTGATTTGTGTTTGTTTTGTATAAGTTCATGGTTTAAGCTCTCCACTTGAACTGGGTTTGGCATTAAGACCTGGTGATCCGCGAAAAGCTGAATTATCTTTGTACATTCTCAATCTTAAAGAGAGAGGAGTTCTCAGATCCAAATACGCAAAATGGTGGAAGGGAAACAATAACTGCACCGAGCAAACAAGTAATGAGATATGATTTGATATGATAGTCCTTTTCACAGTTCCCTGCGCCATCTTGAAAGGTAGCCGGGCCTTTGCATCGAAGCCAGACGAACGTTGAGCTCTAAAAATGCAAACGGTTCTTTTTTTTTCGTCGTCGTCGTCGACTTGGTCCTCAAATTGGAAGGTCAGGTCCCAGGCGTTCCTAGGAACAATGACATCATGTCTGATTTGAAGGCCGAGTAATCGCCCAGATGGCTTCTAGTTGTTAAATCGATTATACTGCCCAATACAATAAGCTACACCGCGACCGAGATCTAGCATTTACAGCCATTTTTTGTTAATTTGTCTTTCAGTTTTCGGTCAGCGTGAAATACCGCTGAACAAAATGATTGGAGTTTTTGGAGTTCTCTTTACAGGCCTAGGATTGTCCTTGGTTATACTTGTCATAGAGATATTATGGGATATGAGGAAAAAAGTCAGGAAAACACAGAATACAGGGTAAGTTATTGCCTCCTCGAAATAGCGTTTTGTAATATACCATTCAGTGGCGGATCCAGAAATTAGTCAGGGGGTGTCCCAATTGCAAATTAATTAACGGCTCTTGAGGTGTTAGAGGTGTCCGGTCGCTAAATATATCTTAAATAAAATAGGAACACCCTGCTCCTGCCATTTCATAGTACTAGTTCTCTTCCATCTACCTCAACCTTGATAGCGTGTAATATATTCTTTGCATGCATGCCCTTGGAATTTGTAAGCCTTAAATTACCACGGCCTGTAGTCAAATTCTAAAAAATATATAACGGCGCTATTGAGGCTGAGGTTGATGGACGAAAACTGTGCAAAGGTCCATATTGGCTGATGCAAGGGATCTCTGGACGAAAGATCTGGTGCTTTACGCTGTTCTCGGATAACATCCGATCAATGAATACAAACCAAAAATTCTGCCTGTTTTCATTTCTCACCTATGTGATATTAGATGTTGGACGTGTTAAAAATCTTGTTAAGCTCATTATGTGGGATTGTCTCCGGCCCACAGCATGGTCTCGGAGCCATTTCAAGCACAGTGGAACCCCGTTAATCCGGCCAACCAAGGGTAAATTTTATAGAAAATGTATATGGACATGCATTTCGTCGGGACCTAAAAAACTGTTCGCAATAACGGGGTGGCCGTGTTAAGCGGGTGGCCGTAAGGCGGGGTTCCACTTTAGGCAAGTACCCAAAACAATTCAACCAATTAAAGGCTTTTACCCTGAAAATCGTACACACCACCACCACCACCACCACCACCACCACCACCACCACCACCACCACCAACAACAACAACGAAAACAACAACAAAAACGAAGACAGAAAGAGATGTCGTGCAAAGCGAAAAACGTCCTGCATAGCCCCGAGGATAAAACTACTCTGAAATATTAATTTTAATCGACTTTATATCTGTCACATTTTAATTATTTCTTACTTTTCTTCTTACCAGGGATAATCAAGCATCAGGGCAAGCTGGACCATTCTGAAATAGCTTGAATAATCTGTATCACATCTGTAAACAGCTTTAACTGTTGTATGGTATAGTTCCTTCACAGTTCCCTGCGACACCTTGAACGGTATCCGAGCCTTCGAAGCTAAACGTGTGTCTCGCTTCAATGCAAAGACCCGGCTACCTTTCAACTGAGATGGCGCAGGGAACTGTGAAGGGGATATTGCAGCATTACATTACATGCACTAGCCTTCCTATCAGTTCCTTTTAGTTGGTAATTCTTGTATCTGTTGTATACACCTACTTGCAGTCATACAAAAATATACATTTGTTATAAGAGGGTCCTGAAGGGGTAAATTGGGAATTGGGATTTGCCTTTTTTCGAGGCTGGGAATTGGGATTTGCCCATTGGGATTGGGATTTGTCCATTGGGATTGGGATTTGTCCATAGGATTTGGCTATTTCTTGTCCATTCGTTTTCTCTTTAGATGCTAAAATAATGTTTTAAATTGAGTAATTTGCAACATTTTACGTCGTTTTAGTAGACTAGAAGAGAAAATCGAACTATCTTGGGCTTCCTGTGGTTAGTATTCAATTTGGGCTTCCTGTGGTTAATGTTTGGGCTTCCTGTGGTTAATGTTTGGGCTTCCTGTGGTAATTGGGATTTTGATAAAAAATTGATTGGGAATTGGGATTGGATACCCCCCTTCAGGACCCTCTTATAAAGAAAATAGAACATTTGTGATTTAGTACGATAGGAATTGATTAAAAGACAAAAGAAGATCACTCAAGCTGAACTCTCTCTTTTGTCTTTTAATTAATTCCTTTCGCACTAAATCACAAATGTTCTATTTTCTTTTTGACAAATGTTCTATTTTGTATGACAACCTTACTGCAAGTAGGTGTATACACATATTATTGTAAAGCTTTTTAATGATCATTCTTTGACCTGCCTCGGATAATAGCTTTAGCTACCTGTAGTTAGAGTTTTTCACTAAATTTTTCAGTATATGTTATTTGTTAATAAAAATGTCAAAAAAATGTCAAATGTCAATACTGAAATTGAAAACAAAACAACAATAACAACCAAGAGTAGTCCCTCCTTTCCCTCCAGAATCAGTGATTAAAAAAAATGAGTATACGGGATTCTTGTGGAGCGCGCCGGAATAGCTGTTATTACAGTTATATGCAAATGATTTCAAACAATGGATTCAAATCGAGGCTTTCGGGCAAACCTATTGTTTTCGCCCGAAAGCCTCGACTTCAACCCATTGTTCAAAATCATTTGCATATAACTGTAATAACAGCTATTTTTTAATCACTGATTCTTGAGGGAAAAAGAGGGAAAAGGTAAAAGCGCGAAAGGGCAGGCAATAAAGGGGAAACGCTATAGAACAAGACAATATAAGAAATGAATAATTTAAAATGCAAAACAGTCCCTACTTTACGCAAAAACTCGATGAAGTCGATCGAACGAAATTCTGGCCGCGAGAGAAGAAGGAGAGGATTAACGGACGAACGGGGAGTGAGGCGAGGGGGGGGGGGGGGGGGGGAGAATTATAAAAAAGAAAAACGGAATAATAACCTGGGTTCGAACTCTTTACCGTAGCTTTACTTGTAAAACTGCACCCCCCCCCCCAAAAAAAAAAACACCGCCCCCCAGAAACCGAAACTAATAATTGGGAAGAATCCTCCGAGACATTCTATGAAGCTGAAGCATCGAATCGGCTTACGTACAGGATGACAATTTTTGGCATCATTATCGCTATCCCGACAGAAATCCTAACGGCCGCTTGTCAAAAGACCAGGGAGGAAAACAGAACCAGCCCCTAAACTATATATAGTTTTAAAACCCTTTTTGCGCTAACTAAACAACTATTGATTTATCAGTATTAAAATCTATTCGGCAAAGTTTTATTGTTATGATAATAGATCCCCACTGCGACGTTCGTCAGAGCCTTTGTCAAATGTCTTAATAATGTGAACAAAAAATTATGCCAATGAATGTTAATGACAAAAAGAATAAAATAAAAAGAATCAGAAAAAATAGGTACTAGGGAGGGGATGCTGGGGGAACTCTGAACAAACAGACACGTGCAGTTGCAGTCAGCGGTTTCTTCATTGTTTCCCATGCGCGTATAAATTACGAACCAAGGATCATTTCATTTAGTTTATCTCTCTTCTATTTTTAATCTCTTCGAAAAAACTGTCTTTCCTTTTCTTTTGAAATGACTTTTAAGGTTTGAATAGATAGGGTAAACTTTCAAGATGCCTGCTATTCACTTTGCAGTCCATCCTCTGCCAGTAACTGTTGATGAACTGCATGAAAGGCAAGTCTTTCACGAGTACTCCTCATGGTCGTTAAATAGATCAAATAGCCCAACAAAAACCTCATTCTATTTGTCTTTTTGTTTTAGACTGAAAGAAGTAGCCGAATCTAAAGGAAGAACAGAGATTCTAAGGTTAGGGAGTGACTATTACAAGTCTATTCGGCGCTAGACGCGAAGGTCAAGTAAAGTTATAAGTGACAACAGTTCACATAATTTTGTGCAACAAAAAATCGCGTTAATTAAACGAAAACGAACTGTATTACTCCGAAAAGGTTTTCCATTAATTCCCTACTTTTATTTATGTTTAAAAAGGCCATTTTACTGCATACAAGCTACGCGAAATGAGCACTAGTAACTGAACTGACCATGTGTTTTTGTTGCTCTCGTAATCATAATGTAATTGTAAAGACTATCTAATATTGAACACATTTTAAACTTATCTATCATTGTATAAAAAGACTTTACAACGATAGAATCAATCTCGTACTATTTTATATGTATTTATAGAGTTTTTCCCTTTTTTCTTCCAGTCCGACCGTTGTTCAAGTGCTACAAGACTATGTAATCAAGGAAACAGTCGTTGGACCTCAACATGTGGCCTTTTTACTTGAGGTAGATCTGACAATGATTTCCGAATCTACAGGCGTTTTGTGCTTATATTGTTCCTGTTTTGTGATCAACAGGATGGGCATCTTTGTAGGATTCCATTTAGTCTTAACCCTGAGAAACTGGACTTCAATACTAGAGAGTCTCCACAGTAAGTTGTCCCTATTTACAGTAAAACCTTTAAAACATTGTTTGAAATGGTTGTCAAATGCGAAGACAAAGGGACTGTAAATTGACTTCTAAATATTCATCAAAGGTTTTACAGTAAGGCTTCTTCAACTTAGGCCATCCAAACAAGTATTAACATGAATGTTTTTGAGATCAAACAAAAGATTTGTGGAGGATTCTCAAAAGCCAAGATGTTTCTTGTTCAAGCTTGATGTATTTTGTTCACATATAAATAAAAATACATTGTATAAGCATTTTAAATGAACTAATTATACATTTGAAGAGATTCTATTCTTCGTGTTATCGATCATGTTGGATAACTTTGTTTAGGCGGCTATTGTTGAAGTACAGATACATGATAAAAATATTAATTGCCCTTGGTTGGACTCGAAGCCCACTGTTTTGGCTTTCTAGTCTGATGTGTTAACCACTACTCCACAAGGACCAACCACTGTTGAAGTAGTTGCACTGTAAATGTTTACTTCATCTATAAGAACTTAAGCTAACACAGCAATATAAAACCTGTATCCAGTTGATCAGTTTAGAGTTCTTCATTGCTTAGCCTTAGCTTCGATTGTAGGTAAATTAGCCAAAGAATAAGCTGTGCTATTGTTTCCCGATATATGCATTTCTTGAATGCCTTACCACATATTGTACCGATTGTAGGTAAATTAGCCAAAGAGTATTAGACATAACACATTTGTGTGGCGCCAGTGAAAAATGTACATTGATATCGGAAGTTAATAAATATTACAGTATCCTTATTTGTTCATTTCGATCGTTCAAGTTTACAATTAACAAGGCAGGCTGTGGCCTAGGTTTGTCATTGTACGTGTTGGTAAAATTATTATTATTATTAGTGTTTTTCTTTCTTGATAAATATAGAATTTATACATTAACTTGTCACTTGACAAAAAATGTATTTGTCTTATAGTAGTGAGGAAGAGCCATCAAGTTCTGCAGCAAGATCAACGTCTCATGTGGTCCTTCATTCAGGTAGAAACAAGATTTAAAACACACAAATATACCTTTATTACTCCAGTATAACATTTACACAATTATAAAAATACGTTATTGATAAATTCTTTAAATAAATATATAAATACATTGAATAAAATAAATTAATAGATTAAAAAAGAAGAAAAAATAGTCGCCCACATGATGTGGTCCTTCATGACGTCTGCACTTGAATTTGTAATATTTCTTGTCAACGACCTCATTAGCATATAAGAAACACATTAGCAAATAAGAAGCCAATAAGACTCTATTGTCTTAAATAATAGTGTTTGTCATTTGTAGCTGGTTCAAGAGGACCTAGTGATGGTTCCTGGGTATTATCATCAGGAGAAGGTCTTAGTGGTTTAACAGGACATCCAGTCAGGTATGTATTACAGAAACAAATGGTAGTAATGTGGGTTGACATATTCAATGCATATTAATGTATAGTTAACTGATCGAAATAACTGATTCATTGAATGTCTAACTGAATGATTGATTGACTGGCTGATTGATTTATCAATTGACTCGTTGCTTTTTTGACTGACTGATTGATTGATTGACTGACTGACTGACTGACTGACTGACTGATCAATTCAGTGATTGATTGACAGACTGATTATTTGATGGATTTACTGATTGATTGACTTATCATTTGACTGACTGACTGGTTTACTGGTTGACTAATTGATTGATTAATTGACTTATCTTTTGATTGGCTGATTAATTGACTGGCTGATTGATTTATCATTTGAATCGTTGCTTTTTTGACTGATTGATTGATTGATTGACTGACTGACTGATCAATTCACTGATTGATTGACTTATCATTTTACTGACTGATTGATTTAATGATTGATGGATTGATTGGTTGATTGAATGATAAATTGAATGATTGATTGAATGACTGATTGATTGAATGATTGATACAGATGGGGATCAGGTCATACTGCTGTTGCAATGCGTGCGTCTGGCAGAGTGCCAAGCCGTGGTGGTGGGCGTGTATTGAGAAGAAGTGCAGGACGTGGTGGGAGCAGTGGTTGGGTGTTGGGTTCACGTGCTGTGGTCCCTGCATCTGCTGTCCCTGAGGAGCTTGTTAGTCAAGCTCAGGTTGTTCTCCAAGGAAAATCAAGAGCTGCAATCATCAGAGAGCTCCAGAGAACTGTAAGTACAATATATACACTATACAATATATCGCAAACAAAGCCACAATCCACACTCTGAAGCCTGCAAAAGATTTTGGTAATATGTACATCATTTGTGCTTGATTACAGTCAAGTAGAAATATTTGTTTCATCATTTACCACTGCAACAACTTGTCATGGTTATATAACACAAACACGTACAACCAAAATGTGCTATGAATAAATCGATAATTAGAGAAAAAATACCGACATCCTTTGCTGGCTTCAGAAAGTGGACTAATAGCTTAGATTGCGACAACAAGTTTTGAAATACATGTAGGTGTGCTGACATGCTGATATGTATGCTGATTGTTGTCATTGCTCACTAAAAGTATATGTATTGACACAATCATCATGATGATTATCATAATTATCAACTTATTACCATTAGAATTATTATTGTTAACATTATTATTATCATGTTTGTATCATCATAGTATTCATCATCATTATTTTCATCATTGTCATCATAACTATCATCATTACTAGTATTGTGATCATTAGTAAAAACATTAGCATTCTCATTGATGATATTTATTAATTATAATCATGGTCAGTTTTGTGATCATAATTATTGTCGTTATTGTTATTAACCAATCAAATCATCATTATATTCATCATAAGCATTGTGATCTTATTGTTGTTGTCATTATCATATAAATTATAATTTTGAGAACTAAAGGCCCGGGCAAACGGTTTCAACATTTGCTTCAACATCTGTTTGATTTTGTTCAATGGCAATGTTTAAACCCTTTTAAACTCTTTCAACATCAATTTAACATCATTTCAAAACGTTTCAACAATGTTGAAATAGTTTAAAAGAGTTTAAACATTGCCATTCAACAAAATCAAACGGATATTGAAGCAAATGTTAAGACCGTTTCCCCGGCCTTAACATGATTTTTTTTTATTATAACAGACATGTTTCGGCAGTCCATCATATAAATATAACAATTTTAATATTTTCTTTTGATGATAGAACCTTGATGTCAACCTTGCTGTTAACAATCTGTTGAGTAGAGATGAAGAGGAAGGTGATGACCAGGAAGAAAGCTCTGAGTATTTGCCAGGTGGTAAGTATGACCTTACACAAGTCAGCATCTTCTGCCTTTATGTCTTTTGTGGCTTTCAGACTTTTCCAAAAACTGTATTTACAGTGAGGATAGTCAAACCGTGAACACTCTGAACTGTTTTTCATTGCTTTTTTTGACCCACATTCCATTAGCGAATAGATTAGAAATAAGATTTATTATGAATACTTGGTGTTTTGAACTCACTGCTTCATTTTTAGAGGTTTTGAAGCAGTAGAAGGTTCAGAAAATAATAACATGAAAAAAGTCAAGTGTTCACGGTTCGAGTATCCTCACTGTAAAGTACAAAGCTTGTGGGGCTGTGTATCCTCCATATACACTCCTTACTACATTCAAACATTCCATGCACTCAACTCTCAACTCACATGTTGATTTTTGCGGAGGGAGGAAAACTGGATAACCTGGAAAAAAACCCTTGTGGCATGAGAGAGAACACCACATCAAACAAACTCTGTTCACTTGTGGCACGAGACGGGAATCGAACCCAGGTCACAGTGGTACTGGTGAAAGGCCAGTGCTCTAAACACTAGTCCACTAATGAAGGGCTGGAAATAGCTGCCTGCCAATGGCCAAATGCAGGGTAGAATTTAAGATTTGTCAGGAAAAATAGTAATGAACAACGAAATGGATAAAAATATTGCAGTCAAAATTGACTGGAAATCGTCTTCACTGTGTATTTCTCTCCAGGAAGTGGCATGCCAAATGTTTTTTTCCTATTTTGAGCCCTGTAATGTCACCCATGCCAAAAGAAGATGTAAGCATATTTTAAAACTAATATTTTTCAAAAACTAATATTTTTCAGAGGACTTGATGTCACTGCTTGATGCTGGTGTCCATGTAGAAGATCCATCTCTTGTAGTAGACCAAGAGGCAATCTTCCATGATGACATGTTTTACAGTCAACAATATGGCACTCTGCACCGCCGCTCAGCTAGTGGTGGTCGTGGTAGTCGTACAACCACAGCGTCAGATAGAGAATCTACTACAGAAAGAGATTCAGACAGGCCAAGGGAGAGGGAGTCTCTCAGCCGTGAACAGTTTGATAGATGGTGGGGTAACGTTCATTTGTGTAACAGTGATTCATCTAGTAGAGCAAACAACTCATCAAGCCAAGATAAGACGTCTACACCTACTAGAGGTGCTACTAGTGATCCTGTTACTGTGGCTGACCAACTTCAGTGGTGGCCAATGATGGTATGTGGGCTGTAGTATATAGTATACAGCTATTTCAAAAAAAGTAGAATTCTGAATACTGAATAGTGCATTGCAAGACCAAAATGCATTTTGTGTCAAGTATTATAGTTTAAAGAAAAATAAATAGTAATTTTGTTATTTTATTCTTAGTGCATTCCATTCAAAACAGTATACGAGCTAGTTAAGGGGAGTAAATATCTCTGTATATTTGCTTTTTTATTTCAAACTAAAGAGACCCACAATGCTCTTTGGTATTGGAATGCACTATTCAAGGTTTTTTGAAATAGCTGTATTTGATATTGTTCTTATCGTTGTCTATGTATTTTCATTCTCTTTTATCATATCTTATCATATTATTAATGATAGGCATTTAAAAGGTATTCATAAAATCCTAATAAAAGACTTATAGGCTCAAATATTTCTACACATAACCAACAGTATCGCGTATATTAGTTCAAAAAAAAACAAAAAAATGTTTTTTGTTAATTTTTCAACGAACGTATCTACTTTGGTCCAATTTTTGATAATTTATTCATTTCTTGATGTGCAACTATTCCCAGGAGAGTGAATTGAACAAAAGAAGCGGGTTTCCTGTGTTGAAATACTTGATATTTCTTGATAAAAGTCTATCAAAATACTTAAAAGCTCTATTAAAAGGACATATTACCAGAAGAATGACGTAGACAAGTTCGCAATCAAAAAATCTATCGGTTTTGACGACTAAATTTGAACGTAATTTGGGGTAACGATTTTTGTATTTGCTATTTGAAGGGCCAAAAATGAAAAGGTCCTATGTGACTTTTTTAGCTATTTTTCAAATTTTGCACAAATCATCCAAAAATACTCCAAACAACTGAAGGATGAAAATTAAAACAATCTAAATCACTTTTCAGTTAATTTTAATTTCAAACCTTGCTCAAATGAAGTTTTTTCCCGAGTCCATGTTTTGGGTAACCATGGTAGCTGCTGCTGTTTTGTAAAATTCAGGGCTCAAGTGTCTTCAAATCGGTTCAAGGCATCGTTTGAAGACTGCACTTGCTCAAAGGTGGCTTGAATCGGAATTTTGTTAAGTTAAGAGTCATTTTTTGCCTTTAGTTACTACTGGAAGAGCATCATTAAGCTTCAAGGTAGCAAAGAACTCACTTTCTGAAAGAAGTCAGCGAGGCGTTTCACTTTGTTCAGCGAAAAACGTTTTGTTGTTGTTTGAACTGGTTTTGGCCGCCATTGCAACGAAACAAAGTGAAGCTTGGAGTTCGACTATAGGCAAATTCTCGAACCTGCCAGGGCATTTTAACGAAGTTGTGACCATAGAGAAACACAACAATCGCAAAATTTTGGCAGAAATCCGAGGTGACTCGAGACTTAATATTAGTTTCTTATAGCACGATGCTATGAATGTCGCGCGGAAAGATGGCCGTGATCACCCATAGTCCTTTGCGGTCGTAAATTACGAAGCGCACGTGCTTATTTTGATGGTTCTAATCCAATTACCGTAGTTCTGTTCGGGAATTGAAATAAAGAGTAAAAATTTGCTTGAATTTTGTTGTAAAAAAAGACTTTCTAGCTGATGAAAATTAATTTCGATAAAAATCCAAGGTCAAAAAGTGTGATTTTACTATAAAACAACGGTCATTTCTGACTTGTTTGCTAAACTTTAAATAACGTTTTTTCGCTTTTTTTTTTTTGTGCTCAATCGAATCGCTGGTTTCTTGTGACTGATTTGATGGAAGATATTAATATCTTTTATTATTATTTTGAACAAAAAAGCGAAGTGTTTATTCGTTTGTTGACGCTAATCGAAGTTCACGGACGAATGATCGGTTGTTAAGCAAAACCATAACGTAACTATGGGCCAATTTTCTTCTTTTTTGACAAAAATCGTTGAAAGTGGATAGCAAACCTTAATATTTCAACTAAAACAAGTTGTTTGGTGTATTTTGGGATGATTTGGGCAAGGTTTGAGAATTAGCTAAAAAAGTCACATAGGACCTTTTCATTCTTGGCCCTTCATATTAATGATAGGCATTTAAAAGGTATTCATAAAATCCTAATAAAAGACTTATAGGCTCAAATATTTCTACACATAACCAACAGTATCGCGTATATTAGTTCAAAAAAAAACAAAAAAATGTTTTTTGTTAATTTTTCAACGAACGTATCTACTTTGGTCCAATTTTTGATAATTTATTCATTTCTTGATGTGCAACTATTCCCAGGAGAGTGAATTGAACAAAAGAAGCGGGTTTCCTGTGTTGAAATACTTGATATTTCTTGATAAAAGTCTATCAAAATACTTAAAAGCTCTATTAAAAGGACATATTACCAGAAGAATGACGTAGACAAGTTCGCAATCAAAAAATCTATCGGTTTTGACGACTAAATTTGAACGTAATTTGGGGTAACGATTTTTGTATTTGCTATTTGAAGGGCCAAAAATGAAAAGGTCCTATGTGACTTTTTTAGCTATTTTTCAAATTTTGCACAAATCATCCAAAAATACTCCAAACAACTGAAGGATGAAAATTAAAACAATCTAAATCACTTTTCAGTTAATTTTAATTTCAAACCTTGCTCAAATGAAGTTTTTTCCCGAGTCCATGTTTTGGGTAACCATGGTAGCTGCTGCTGTTTTGTAAAATTCAGGGCTCAAGTGTCTTCAAATCGGTTCAAGGCATCGTTTGAAGACTGCACTTGCTCAAAGGTGGCTTGAATCGGAATTTTGTTAAGTTAAGAGTCATTTTTTGCCTTTAGTTACTACTGGAAGAGCATCATTAAGCTTCAAGGTAGCAAAGAACTCACTTTCTGAAAGAAGTCAGCGAGGCGTTTCACTTTGTTCAGCGAAAAACGTTTTGTTGTTGTTTGAACTGGTTTTGGCCGCCATTGCAACGAAACAAAGTGAAGCTTGGAGTTCGACTATAGGCAAATTCTCGAACCTGCCAGGGCATTTTAACGAAGTTGTGACCATAGAGAAACACAACAATCGCAAAATTTTGGCAGAAATCCGAGGTGACTCGAGACTTAATATTAGTTTCTTATAGCACGATGCTATGAATGTCGCGCGGAAAGATGGCCGTGATCACCCATAGTCCTTTGCGGTCGTAAATTACGAAGCGCACGTGCTTATTTTGATGGTTCTAATCCAATTACCGTAGTTCTGTTCGGGAATTGAAATAAAGAGTAAAAATTTGCTTGAATTTTGTTGTAAAAAAAGACTTTCTAGCTGATGAAAATTAATTTCGATAAAAATCCAAGGTCAAAAAGTGTGATTTTACTATAAAACAACGGTCATTTCTGACTTGTTTGCTAAACTTTAAATAACGTTTTTTCGCTTTTTTTTTTTTGTGCTCAATCGAATCGCTGGTTTCTTGTGACTGATTTGATGGAAGATATTAATATCTTTTATTATTATTTTGAACAAAAAAGCGAAGTGTTTATTCGTTTGTTGACGCTAATCGAAGTTCACGGACGAATGATCGGTTGTTAAGCAAAACCATAACGTAACTATGGGCCAATTTTCTTCTTTTTTGACAAAAATCGTTGAAAGTGGATAGCAAACCTTAATATTTCAACTAAAACAAGTTGTTTGGTGTATTTTGGGATGATTTGGGCAAGGTTTGAGAATTAGCTAAAAAAGTCACATAGGACCTTTTCATTCTTGGCCCTTCATTTGTTCTGTGAATCATTGTTATTTTTTGATGATTTTTGTTATTTTTCTTCATCATTATCATAATCACAACTGGTCACCATTATCATCACTATTATTATCATCATTAACATCATCATCATCTGTAGTATTATCTCCATTGTCATCATTACCATCAACATCATCATCACCACTATCATTATCATTTTCATTATAATTACCATCATCATCATTTTGATCATCTTTTTCATCACCATCATCATTTTTATCATCATTTTTATCACCATTTTCATCATCATCATCACCATTTTCATCATCATCATCACCATCATTTTCATCATCATTATTATTATCATCGTCATCATTTTCATCATCATGATTTTCATTATCATGATTTCCATCATCATCATCATCATCATTTTCATCATCATCATCATCATCATTTCCATCATCATCATGATGATTTTCATTTCCATCATCCATTTATTTTTTCCCATTCTCTATCCCCTAGGATGGACAAAGACCCAAATTTCTCCACATAGTATCAATGTACTCTGAGTTAATAGCCCTTGGTGTAGATGGTCGTATATACCAATGGAGATGGACTGATGCCTTGCCTTACGCTGGTGATGCTAGTAGCGATGGTTCTCCAGTCTACCACCCTCGTGCAAGGGCATTAGGCTTAGCAGAAGAAAAGATTATTTGCATATCTGCTTCATCTATTAGAGCTTCTGCTTTGACAGAATCCGGAAAGGTAGGTTATTATACAATAGAATAGGTGTACATACAGTGAGGTAGAATGTTATGGTTTTGCCAACCAACCATTATAATAAACAGAAAGTTAATAAATCTGTTGTTAGAATGGTTGGCAAATTAGCATCACAATGCCAGCACTTGTAAACACTACATTGCCTATTATACTTTTCCTGTTTCCTGCATTGTCATGATGTCATGATGTGACTGTCCATGTGTATCGTCATCATTCTTCTTCTTATCATCATCATAATTATCACCATGATCATTAACAACATCATAATCAATTGTGGTTGGGTGGAGACCATCTGAGTTAACAAATTTTATTACTTGGAAAAAGTAGTGACGTTTTGGCCGTCTTCCACAGCGACCATCATCAGAGTGAATAATGATCGAATGAAATGTAAATTTCAACTCTTTCTCATCATCATCATCAGGATCATTATCATCATCAACATCATCACTTTCACCATCATAACCATCATCACAATGGTTTGTATCTAACCATTAATACTATAATCATGTCTTGATTCAGGTTGCGTGCTGGATTGATGAACCTCTATCATCTGTAGCTAGCAAACTAGAGCATACAGCACAGAGCTTCTCAGATATAGTATCTGATAAAATCACAGTTGTTTATACCTGTGCTTTGTATACATGTGCACAGACTGCTTCTGGTGCTCTGGTCTGGTGGTAAGTACTATAAATAAACTGAGGATATTACGTTGAAGAAATAGAAAAAGAGGCAGCTTGCTCTTTCGAGTTATAGAGCATGCAGGAATTGTTAGAAGACGAGAAAAGCACGACATCTTAAAATTCCCAAGTGCTCTATAACACGAAAGAGCAATGCTGCTGAGTTTTACTATTTCTTTTATAAAATTTTCAGTAGTTCAAATCAAACAAATCAACGCTCCGTGCACTGTTGAGTTGTAGAGAATGCTTCTCAGCCAATCAGAGCATACGATTTAAATCAAATATTTCATAATCTTGCACAAAAATACCACATTTTATCTTCAAGTGTTGGAAAGATCTTTCACAAGTGCAGCAAATTTTTAAGCAAGATTCTTAGTATTTATTAGAATTTCTTGACCCCATAGAGCGGAAGTCAATATGGCCATCATGTCATTATCGTATTATTTTAAAATTCATATAATTGACCACTACATCAAAAGTATACATTAGAATGACATCAACAAAGATAACAAGTTTGAGACAAAAATGTTAAATTCTTGAGAAGTTATGAGAACTTCAAAAGTGTGAAAAACACCAATGAGGCTAGGAAGGAAATAGTTCACTCAACACATACAGGTCTCTGTAATTTTGATTCCAAATAGCTTCATTTGAGTTATATTTATAGCGTTAAAACTTTCCAAAAATACATATTTCTGCTTGCTCTTTCTGATGGTGGTGCTTATTTTTTAGGTTTTAAGTTTTGAAAGTCAATTGGAATTAATTTTAGTCTTTATTTGGTGTTATCATTGAAAGTGCTGCTGCTGCTTTGTAATATTGAGGGCTCAGGTAGTCATATGACCACATTTCCAGATCAATATTGAATATTAGATCAGAATAAAACAATTTCAATCTTTAGGGGTGTTTTGCCATTCCAACAAAGAAAAAAGTTGCTTGAGAAAGCAAGAGCTAGAGCAAGACGAAATAGAACAACGTTTACAAGTAGCATTATACCTGGAGCACAGGTGAGAATCAATCAATCATCATCTTCATCATCTTCATCATCATCATCATCATCATCATCATAGTCTTCATCTTCATCACCATCATCATCATAGTCTTCATTATCATCATCATCATAGTCTTCTTCATCACCATCATCATCATAGTCTTCATCATCATCATCATCATCATCATAGTCTTCATTATCATCATCATCATAGTCTTCATCACCATCATCATCATAGTCTTCATTATCATCATCATCATAGTCTTCATCACCAGCATCATCATAGTCTTCATTATCATCATCATCATAGTCTTCATTATCATCATCATCATAGTCTTCATCATCATCATCATCATCATCATCATAGTCTTCATCATCATCATAGTCTTCATTATCATCATCATCATAGTCTTCATCATCATCATTATTATCATCATTGTAGTCTTCATCATCATCATCATCTTCATCATCATCATCTTCATCATCATCATTATCATCATCTACATCATCATCTTTATTTGAATAAACCATCAAGGGAGGTTACAAAATAAACAGTATACTGTTTAGAACATTAACCCTCCGATGCCAGCGAAAATTATTGGATTTTTGACTATTTTTGATGCGAAAAGCTTAAAATTCGATTTCAAATCCAAATAAGGCGTTGTCAGGGGAACTGTTGCTGTTTCGAACTACCCAATGGCTCAAGGTTTCCAGGAATGCCTTGCAGATTTTAGCTCGTTCAATTCCGAGTCAACAATTTGACCCTGAATTGAGCTAAAATCCAGTTTATAAGTGCTTTTTTCAGTCATTTCCTACTACAAGAGCCCCTAGTCATGCATCATTAAGTTTGTCTAGGTGGTGGAGACGCACTTTTGGACGAATTCAAAGGTGGAAGACGATTTTACAAAGAAAATAGTGCCAGTCGTTATGTCCATTGACCGTGGCGTCGTTGGAGTAAAATCGCTTTCCTGGTCGTCTTGTGGTAGATACCAGAACCAACCAAGGCAATTTTAGTGAGTTTCGCCTTGAAAAGATGGCAATCAGTACAATTTTCGTCTGGTTGGAGCGGGTGACTGGACACTGTCGAAAATTTGCATAATTACCCACAATGCTTTTCGTTATTAAATGGAGAAACGAGTTTTGTGTTAATAGGCTAAATAAAAAGGGCTGGTGTGCGACTCGTAGAGGTTTGATCATAAAAAGTTAAGAAATCAAAAGAACTGGGGCTGATGTGTTCTGAGAATGCCGATTTTTGATTTTTAAATGATATTATTTGCATTAAAATCAGAGATGAAAAATGATGTTTACCGTGGTTGTTCTATGGCGCAAAAACGCACATTTTAACATTCACCTTAACACAAAGGACTCTATATTTTACAAATTTGGATCTCAGATGATCAATTAAGTGTCAGATGTTGTATAACTTAACAGGCAACACAGATAATTACATTTCAGAGCCATGACTTTCAAAGCGAGAGAGCTAGAATTTTTGAAGTCATGGTTCGATATCGAACCATAAATTGCAAAGGCTGGCATCAAAGGGTTAAAGGATATATAACAGAAAATGTGGTACAGACTAACTGAAATAACTTGATATTAAACTAGCCAGATAGCCAATTAGTGTTTGAGACATTGTTGGGTCATTCTATCATAGGTGTGTATGCGTAGCTGCCCATTCTATTACCATGGTTCTGTTGGATTCAATATATCATCTGGTATACCAAGGGTTGGTTATCTCCTGGAATCTGCCTGGAATTTGGAAGAAAAGTGTCGCTTTAGAGTCTCCCCTCAACCAGGTGTACCAGCCACCAAGCAGGAAAGAATTCCTCCAGAACATGATATGCCGACAGTGCTAGGGCTCAGTAAGTACACAAAATAAAATAATCCTTTATTGACAAATTCTTTAAATAGATATATAAATACAGTGAATGAAATAAATTAATAGATGAAAAAATACGAGATGAAAATATAGGCAAGGTGTATGAAGTTGTAATATAAATATCTATTTATATACATTGTATTTAAATATCTCTTGTTTTTCATTTTCCCTAAATAAAGGCTTGAGTGCAGGCCATATATCTCTGACCGTTACCGTATGGAAACTTTACTAACTGAAATAAGTGACATCCGTATTTTTCGAGTTGCTTGACATTTTTAAACCAAAATAAAGACACTTTTCTAAAATTACAAAACTGCCGTGGAACTCCGTTGATGTGATGGTTACTCTAAAAAAATCTTTTATTGATCCCATTTTATTCAAACTCTCGACCGAATCGTCTACAACAAAGTTACTTTATGAAAAATTGCTTTACATAAGCTTATTAGTTGTTATCACATTATTCAATCAGTCACTTTACATTGAAAAACTAAACTTTACAAAGATTATTTTTAGTTTGATAGTATCAATTTCAAGAGTTGATGCTATTGACAATCTGAATTCCTGTAATTATTAAATCAAAACTAAGCGGGCTAAAGGATGGTAAAATTCGCTAGAAAATGCTGACCGAGTGACACAGACACGACGTCGTGAAATGTACATGTAAACATCAAAGTCACGCTATACCAAGTTAATAGAAAAATCAAATATGGATATCTCAAAGACTTCTTCATAGCTAAAAAACACTTTCTTAACTTATACAAAGTGTTTAAATTATTTATATTTGTATTTAGAAGTATGGATTCTATAATTCAATGTTTATTCAATGCCGCCTTTAAAGTCGACGAAATTAGCTAATAGCTAAATGAAGAAGATAATAACCGCACAATATTTTTGCATTTTGTTATTCGCTAAGGTATGGAATTTGCAAATATCTACTTGTTTAGAGTGGTTATTTCCCGGAAGTTTGAGTTTTTTAACTTGAAACAGGAGCCACTTTGCACCCTTTTCGAAAACCATTCAACTATGGTGTGTTTGGAATAATTTTTTCGCGAATAAAAAAGCAATAGCTATGATATTCTGTCAATTAGATGTTCTAATGATGTCCTCCTTTCTAGCTATGTTAAAAAATAATCAAAATACATGCACGTTGTTGAGTGACGCATTTGTGAAGTTGCCCAAACTTCCCTAGAAAATTATGCGAAAAAGCTGACAAATGAGTCCCAAAGTTCAAACGCGTCTAAAAAAAATCATTTTCATTGATATCGCTTAAAAATTGCCAATTTTGTGAATTACCTATACTATCAAAACAGGTAGAGCTTCAATTGGGCCGTTAAAATTTCGAGCCTGCGCGAGCCTGTATTTAGAAGTATGGATTCTATAATTCAATGTTTATTCAATGCCGCCTTTAAAGTCGACGAAATTAGCTAATAGCTAAATGAAGAAGATAATAACCGCACAATATTTTTGCATTTTGTTATTCGCTAAGGTATGGAATTTGCAAATATCTACTTGTTTAGAGTGGTTATTTCCCGGAAGTTTGAGTTTTTTAACTTGAAACAGGAGCCACTTTGCACCCTTTTCGAAAACCATTCAACTATGGTGTGTTTGGAATAATTTTTTCGCGAATAAAAAAGCAATAGCTATGATATTCTGTCAATTAGATGTTCTAATGATGTCCTCCTTTCTAGCTATGTTAAAAAATAATCAAAATACATGCACGTTGTTGAGTGACGCATTTGTGAAGTTGCCCAAACTTCCCTAGAAAATTATGCGAAAAAGCTGACAAATGAGTCCCAAAGTTCAAACGCGTCTAAAAAAAATCATTTTCATTGATATCGCTTAAAAATTGCCAATTTTGTGAATTACCTATACTATCAAAACAGGTAGAGCTTCAATTGGGCCGTTAAAATTTCGAGCCTGCGGGAGCGAATTTTTGATCATTGAGGGGTCAAAAGTTATCACGTGACGTGCACGAGGGTAGCTTCCCGCGCTGTATTCTGTGTTGGTTGTTATGTTAGTATCCTGAAATACGATTACCACCATTCTCTAAAATACAATCAATGATTTGCCCTCTAATTTCATGGCAAACTGGTTTCCCTTTTTCATAAAAGCGCCCTTTCGCGTGTTTGCTGACTGCTCACGTGATAGTTTTTAACCCATCACATGATCAAAAATTCGCTTTCTCAGGATCAAAATTTCAGCGGTCCAATTGAAACTCTACCTGTTTTGATGGTAAAGTACTTCTCACAGGCAGGAAATAAAGAAAATCTATTTTTTAAACCAAAGTCAGCTCTTACCGAGACAGCCTCTTAAGGCCCAGGCAAACGGATTCAACATTGGTTCGATCTTGTTGAACGCTGTAGAATGGTTGTTGAACGTAGGGATAAACAGCTCCAACATTGCTATTCAACAAAATTGAAGGGATGTTGAAGCATATGTTAAAACCGTTTGCCTGGGCCTTAAGATTTCTGTAACTTTAAGTTTTATAAAAGCTTTACATCATTGCATAACATCATGAATAGTCCCCTTCACAGTTCCCTGCACCATCTTGAAAGGTTACCGGACCTTTACATCGAAGGGAGACAAATGCTGAGCTTGTAATGATAGAGACATTTAACACCTTGCGGGACAATTATTCACGTGTATCTATCATTGCAAGCTCAATGTTTGTCTCACTTCGTTGCAAACACCTGGCTACCTTTCAAGATGGCGCAGGGAACTGTGAAGGGGGCTTTGCCAAATTGTTTGAAAATACATGTATTCATATGAATTTACAATTAATGCATTTATTCCTGTGTAGAGCGCAAGAAGGATGCAATGTCTGAAGCAGTAGATAGATCTGTAGAGGAATGGGAACTAAAGGATGTTATATTTGTTGAGGATAAACAGAATATTCCTGTGGGAAAGGTTTTGAAGGTTAGTTATACAGTTATTCACTGGTGTTGTAAAACTCATTAAAAAACTCATGAATAATTAATGAGACATTTTCAAAAGAAACTATGACCATGATGAGTGTTGTAAATCTGATACAACACTAGTGTTGTATATCCTGATTTGCATAAGTTTTAACTGGTAATTTTACGGCAACATTTATTTTAATCTTGATAAAATATGTAAGAGCTAACCTAGACATTTTGTTTACAACATTTGCATCCATGTTGTATCAGCTATACAACAAGGCCGCTCATGTTGTAAACATTACTAAATAGCTTGTGAGAAATTGACAAAAGAATCATAGAGCACTAACACAATATCCATGAAACACAAAAAAGAAGTACAAACACTAAAAGTGTGCAACATAAATACCACTAAATAGTGCTAAATTATGCAAATTCTTTTGTTCTCTATTGTTTAATCAACACTATTTAGTGGTCAATAGTACAAAGTATTGCACACTTTTAGTGTTTACTCTATTTAAGACAAGTAAAGTTGTTATGAGGTATTGTTTCCTTTTGTATGTGATGTTTCTGGTTGAGTGACTAAATAGAAACTATTAGTTAGTAACTATTTTGTTTCTATTTCATGGTTTTAGTGTTTTCGCTCTAGCCATGTGGAAGGTTGTATATTAGATACAAAATTGTCCTGATATGCATAAGTTTTAACGTTAATTTTACTCAGCCGGATTACTTTTATCTGGACAATTTTAGTAAAATATGAATATTAAGAAGTGACCCATTTATTGTGGCATTCTTTAATTGTAAATTTTGTGTGTGTATGTGTTATTAATAATAATAATAACAAAAATAAGAAGTGGCCACTGTTTTTGAGCCTGTGTTGACAGATTAAGGTTTGATCCCAGACTGGGCAATGGAAATGTTTGTACATGTACACAATAGTGCAAATGTGTTTCAATTGTTTGATAATGTGCACATTCCTTAAATTACCACGAGCAATGGTAAAATTTAATAATGAAAATTAAAGGAATTATAAACTCGCAACGTTTCGGTTTCATCATGAAACCATCATCAGGTACAAGTAAACTAAATTATACAAATACGTCATTTTAAACTGCATTATAACAAAAGATATTGTTCATAAACACAATAGTTATTTAAAGGTTCTTGATTAAATAACTTTGCTCTTATCGAGTCACTTTGTACATTGAGCACGGGTTGGCGAAATTGGCTATCAAAAAAAAAACATATTTAGTTTTGTTTCACAATTATATTTAGTACATTCAGGATTATTTTACTAATAATAGTTATGATTTGATTACAGGTTGACGGTGCTTATGCCATTGTACGATTCCCTTGCAAAAGTGGTACTAGTCAGCCAGCTGCACCTAGTGGTGACCCAGTAGAAGACACACAGCTTCTCTTGCAGGATACTAGAATATTACGTAAAGATGAACTACAGGTTAGTCCAACTTACACTACAGAATAACAAGTGACCAGATATGTGTATGCATAACAAATAATGATAGACTAAGAGGTTATTAACCGAGTACGAGGTCTGTACAGGAAAATATCAGACCAAGGTCTTGACAATATGGAGTGAGCGCAGCGAACCTATTAAGGTTTAAGTACCATTTATATAAGAACCTTATAAGAAGCTATTTAGGCTAAATTGAAAAATTCAGGTTCTTATACATGGGCTATTACTGTACTTATACTTTTTTATCCAATTTGTTCCACTCTTATTGTTATGATTCTTATTTTATACTTATCATAAATTGTAGTTGTAGTCTCTATCTACTATATTGAAGTATATCTATTTGATTGTTTTGTTCATCTAGTTGGTGAAGTCATCTGCAGCCAATAAGATCCCAGATTGTATCCAGCGTACACCTAAACTATTGGCCGTACCAGCTGGATCTAAAGTTATGTCAGTAGCTGCTAACTGCAAAGGTACACTAACAGTACATATCAGTATTATATAAATTTATAAAATCATGATTAATTATTGAGAATTTGACAAAAGAAATCACATCCGGGACGAGATCTGTTAATCTCAGACAGACTTTGTCCTGATTTGCATAAGTTTCAACTTATATTTTCTCCGCCAGATTTACGTTTATCTTGAAAGTTTTATGTAATGTTTAATAAACAAGCAGGAGTGTTTTATCAGGAATTAAAACCACGAGGCGAAGCCAACACGATCTGCAAGTTTATTAAACAGCTTCAAAAACTCCAACATATATTTTGTTGTTAAGGATTTATGAAAGTTTATTAGAGAAACTTCAGGTTAAAGTTTATGTAAATTAGGATGAATCTTTATCTTCAGTTAAAACACTCGTCACAGTTACAATTTCTTTTGTCAATTTCTCATGAATTATTAATGAATTTTTGAATAAAATATGAAAGAACTTAAGTTAGACTTTCATAAGTACTATACAATATTCACATCCGATCTGTACATGATATACAACGGCAACCCCCCACCCCCACCCCCCACATCAATTATCTAATGGTCCACCCTTTGTGTTTTCTTATTTGCAGGTGTTCATGTACTCATGAAGTCTAGTAGTGGTGTCCGCTATGGGTTGTATAGTTTAGCTTCAAGTAAACCTGAACCTGGTGGTGTCATGCCGACAGACTGCTCAACATTTCTTACTCAATCTGGAACAAAAGAAACAAAGTTACATGCCACTGGATGTGTAAGTATTTTGATGATGATGATAATGATGATGATGATGATGATGATGACAATGATGGTGATGATGATGATTATAACAATGAATATGATGATGATGATGATGGTGGTGGTGATGGTTGATCACCATGGGGATAATGATGATGGTGGTGGTGGTGTTTGTAATGATGATAATGATGCTGCTGCTGCTGCTGCTGCTGCTGCTGATGATGATGATGATGATGATGATGATAGTGGTGGTTGTTGTTGTTGCAAAGGTGATGGTGATGATGTTGCTGCTGCTAATGATGATAATGTGTGATGATAGTGATGGTAATGATACTGCTGATGATGTTGATGGTAGTGGTGGTGGTTGTAAAGCTGATGATGGTGATGATGTTAGGTATGATAAAGGTGAAAGTAATAAAGGCAGTGATAATTATAGTGATCTTGAATAATGATGAAAGTAGTTTTGTTTTTGGTTATTATTATCACTATTAATTTATTTGTACATTGCAACTTTGCGTTTTCAAGGATTCTCTTGTTATGATGACAGACACCAATGGAACACTGTTTCCACTATGCAGGAACTTTCTTGGTTCAATTAAGGATCCTACCTGGACGGTATGTATTAAAGTAAAGCAATTAGTAAAGCCATCCTCATTTTATGGCGGTAAACTTGATCAGTCTGTTGACTGATAAACTTGAGGCTGATAGTGAGCTCATTTTACTCCCCTCTCTCCATCAGTGCTCTGTTTTAAGAATATTTAAAGGTACTTAAAGATACACGGAAAGTCAACACAAGGATGTCACTGGGAATGGAACTCAGAAGCTCTTGCAAAGAATTCCGCTGACTAGCCAACTGTGCCATCCTTGCTTCTTAATTAACTTGAATCTCATGAACCCTGTTCCTGTGAACAAAGTTATTTAAAAAATACATTTGGTACATTGTTTATTGCAGGAGCTATCACCTCTTCAATGTCTTGGTGTTGGTGTTACATCATTACGTCCAGGGACAGAGTGCAAGTCCAGAGCTATTGTTGTGGTTATGGCTTTAGAGGTAAATAATAATAGTAAGAATTACAAATTAAACAAGAGAAAACCCACCAGCGTAATGAAACACTGTTACATACAATTCAAATTGTAAAAAAAACTTTTTCAAGAAAAAAAGGTAATTTGTACTTATGTGTTGAAAAGGCTAGAGATCTATTGTATGATGTATGTGTTTATTAAAGTTTGGTTCATTCATTCATCTGATATTTCATAGGTTTCTTTCTTTCCCCCTCTTCCTTCTGCCATACCTCCTTTTGTTTGTTCATTTGTTCCTCTTTTCCTCCCTTCCTCTGTCCCTTTCTCCATCACTCCGCCCCTTTCTCCATCCCTCCCTCCCTTTCTCCATCGCTCCTTCACTTTCTCCATCCCTTCCTCCTTCCATTTCTCCATCCCTTCCTCCCTCCATTTCTCCATCACTTCTTCCCTTTCTCCATCCCTTCCTCTCTCCATTTCTCCATCACTCCTTCCCTTTCTGCATCCCTTCCTCCCTCCATTTCTCCATTTCTCCATCACTCCTTCCCTTTCTGCATCCCTTCCTCCCTCCATTTCTCCATCACTCCTTCCCTTTCTGCATCCCTTCCTCCCTCCATTTCTCCCTAGCTCCTTCCCTTTCTGCATCCCTTCCTCCCTCCATTTCTCCATCACTCCTTCCCTTTCTGCATCCCTTCCTCTCTCCATTTCTCCATCACTCCTTCCCTTTCTGCATCCCTTCCTCCGTCCATTTCTCCATCACTCCTTCAATTCTCCATCACTCCTTCCCTTTCTCCATCCCTTCCTCCCTCCATTTCTCTACGCTCCTTCCCTTTCTCTATCCCTTCCTCCCTCCATTTCTCCATCACTCCTTCCCTTTCTCCATCCCTTCCTCTCTCCATTTTTCCATCACTCCTTCCCTTTCTCTATCCCTTCCTCCCTCCATTTCTCCATCCCTTCCTCTCTCCATTTTTCCATCACTCCTTCCCTTTCTCCATCCCTTCCTCCCTCCATTTCTCTACGCTCCTTCCCTTTCTCTATCCCTTCCTCCCTCCATTTCTCCATCACTCCTTCCCTTTCTCCATTCCTTCCTCTCTCCATTTTTCCATCACTCCTTCCCTTTCTCCAACCCCTGCCTCCCTCCATTTCTCTACGCTCCTTCCCTTTCTCTATCCCTTCCTCCTTCCCTTTCTCCATCCCTTCCTCTCTCCATTTCTCCATCACTCCTTCCCTTTCTGCATCCCTTCCTCCCTCCATTTCTCCATTTCTCCATCACTCCTTCCCTTTCTGCATCCCTTCCTCCCTCCATTTCTCCATCACTCCTTCCCTTTCTGCATCCCTTCCTCCCTCCATTTCTCCCTAGCTCCTTCCCTTTCTGCATCCCTTCCTCCGTCCATTTCTCCATCACTCCTTCAATTCTCCATCACTCCTTCCCTTTCTCCATCCCTTCCTCCCTCCATTTCTCTACGCTCCTTCCCTTTCTCTATCCCTTCCTCCCTCCATTTCTCCATCACTCCTTCCCTTTCTCCATCCCTTCCTCTCTCCATTTTTCCATCACTCCTTCCCTTTCTCTATCCCTTCCTCCCTCCATTTCTCCATCCCTTCCTCTCTCCATTTTTCCATCACTCCTTCCCTTTCTCCATCCCTTCCTCCCTCCATTTCTCTACGCTCCTTCCCTTTCTCTATCCCTTCCTCCCTCCATTTCTCCATCACTCCTTCCCTTTCTCCATTCCTTCCTCTCTCCATTTTTCCATCACTCCTTCCCTTTCTCCAACCCCTGCCTCCCTCCATTTCTCTACGCTCCTTCCCTTTCTCTATCCCTTCCTCCTTCCATTTCTCCATCCCTTCCTCTCTCCATTTTTCCATCACTCCTTCCCTTTCTCCATCGCTTCCTCCCTCCATTTCTCTACGCTCCTTCCCTTTCTCTATCCCTTCCTCCCTCCATTTCTCCATCACTCCTTCCCTTTCTCCATCCCTTCCTCTCTCCATTTTTCCATCACTCCTTCCCTTTCTCCAACCCCTGCCTCCCTCCATTTCTCTACGCTCCTTCCCTTTCTCTATCCCTTCCTCCTTCCATTTCTCCATCACTCCTTCCCTTTCTCTATCCCTTCCTCCCTCCATTTCTCCATCACTCCTTCCCTTTCTCCATCCCTTCCTCCCTCCATTTCTCCATCACTCCTTCCCTTTCTCTATCCCTTCCTCCCTCCATTTCTCTACGCTCCTTCCCTTTCTGCATCCCTTCCTCCCTCCATTTCTCCATCACTCCTTCAATTCTCCATCACTCCTTCCCTTTCTCCATCCCTTCCTCTCTCCATTTCTCCATCGCTCCTTCCCTTTCTCTATCCCTTCCTCCCTCCATTTCTCCATCACTCCTTCCCTTTCTCCATCCCTTCCTCTCTCCATTTTTCCATCACTCCTTCCCTTTCTCCAGCCCCTGCCTCCCTCCATTTCTCTACGCTCCTTCCCTTTCTCTATCCCTTCCTCCTTCCATTTCTCCATCACTCCTTCCCTTTCTCTATCCCTTCCTCCCTCCATTTCTCCATCACTCCTTCCCTTTCTCCATCCCTTCCTCCCTCCATTTCTCCATCACTCCTTCCCTTTCTCTATCCCTTCCTCCCTCCATTTCTCCATCACTCCTTCCCTTTCTCCATCCCTTCCTCCCTCCATTTCTCTACGCTCCTTCCCTTTCTGCATCCCTTCCTCCCTCCATTTCTCCATCACTCCTTCAATTCTCCATCACTCCTTCCCTTTCTCCATCCCTTCCTCTCTCCATTTCTCCATCGCTCCTTCCCTTTCTCTATCCCTTCCTCCCTCCATTTCTTCATCACTCCTTCCCTTTCTCCATCCCTTCCTCCCTCCATTTCTCCCTAGCTCCTTCCCTTTCTTCATCCCTTCCTCCCTCCATTTCTCCATCACTCCTTCCCTTTCTCCATCCCTTTCTCCGTCTCCCTTTTTCCGTCTCTCCCTTTCTCCATCTCTCCCTCCTCCTTTATTTTCTTTATAATTTTCTTGATTTTTATGATTATCTTAATTGAGGAAATTTGTATTGTACTCATACATTTTTCATTTGAGCTGTTTTCTATGACATTTCTATATGTGATGTGTTCTTAACTCATGTTGTTTATTTTTTAGCCTCAGAAGCTACTCTCCCATGTTCTTGACTGTAACTATGAAAGAATTCAAAGCTTTTTGGAATTATTTATTGGTGAACATGGTAAGTAATAATTGTGTGTGTGTTGACCTTGTCGTTTTGATTTATTCATTTTATCCAAAATATTCTTATCCATTCACCAGCCAATCCAATCAGTATCCTTGAATCAGCCCTTCAAGAAAAGTGTGACGGCAACAGGAATATACTACATGCATGTGTATCGATGTGTATCCCTACCTCAGCTCATGAACCAGGGGAGGCTACCAAGTCATCATCAGGGGGAGGTACTACAGGCGGTAGTAAGCTAGAGTCTTTCAAAGGTGTAGTTGATGCCCTGGCTGCAGCTGTTGCGGCTGCCTCTGCTGCTGTTAGACAAAGTAGCAGTTTGGCTGCTGAATGCTGCTTAGCTGATTCTGTCAATGGTTTGTTCTTAGATATAATCTGTTGTTCTGTCAGTATTTTGTCAGTCTTTTACCCATCTATTGCCTTAGTATGCCACATGTTCCAGATAATCCAATCCCAGAGCAACAAAATCATGTACATGTATATAATAATAACTACTGCAATATGCTGAATATATGACCATCAAAAGTATCATTGTGATCGCATTTTCCAGTAATCCAATCCCAGAGCAACAAAAGCATGTGTATAATAATAACTACTGCACTAGTATGACCATCAAAAATAACATTATGGTTGCATTTTCCAGACAATCCAATCCCAGAGCAACAAAAGCATGTATATAATAAATAACTATTGCACAATGCTGAATGTATGACCATCAAAAATACCATTGTGATCACATTTTCCATTAATCCAATCCCAGAGCAACAAAAGCATGCGTGTAATAATAACTACTGCACTAGTGTTACCATCAAAAATAACTGTGGTTGCATTTTCCAGACAATCCATTCTCAGAGCAACAAAAGCATGTGTATAATAAATAACTACTGCACTGTCTGAATGTATGACCATCAAAAGTAGCATTGTGATCGCATTTTCCAGATAACACAATCTCAGAGCAACAAAAGTATGTATATGATAAATAACTACTGCACTGGTATGACCATCAATAATAACATTGTGGTTACCTTTTCCAGATAATCCATTCCCAGAGCAACAAAAGTATGTGTATAAATACTAACTATTGCTCTCTGCTGAATGTATGACCATCAAAAGTACCATTGTGATTGCATTTTTCAGATAATCCAATCCCAGAGCAACAAAAGCATGCTTATAAATAATAACTACTGCACAAGTATTACCATCGATAATAACATTGTGGTTGCCTTTTCCAGATACTCCTAATCCAGTTACTACAGCTCCAACTACATCTTCTTCTCAAGGCAGCAATAGCAGTACCAGTAGGATAGGTGTACGAGAGATGATGCAGCGCGCAGTCTCTGCAGCCAGGTCTGCCTCCTCAACCCTTGCTGGTCTTGAAGGAGATGACGATGCTCCCATTCCCACCCTTCACTGGCCACCAAACCCTCCCAGTGACAATAGATCATCAATCTCGCGTGTAGATCAGTCACTGGATAATAATGGTGAGATTATGAAGATGATGATGGTGGTGGTATTGAGGATGATGATTATGATGATGGATGGTGTAGATCAGTCACTGGATAATAATGGTGAGATTATGAAGATGATGATGGTGGTGGTATTGAGGATGATGATTATGATGATGGATGGTGTAGATCAGTCACTGGATAATAATGGTGAGATTATGAAGATGATGATGGTGGTGGTGGTATTGAGGATGATGATTATGATGAAGGTGATTATTGTGACGATGATGGTGATGATAATGATGATGGTGATGATGATGGTGGTGGTGATAATGATGATGGTGGTGGTGATAATGATGATGGTGGTGATAATGATGATGGTGGTTATAATGATGATGGAGATGATGAAGATGATGCAGATGATTATTGTGACGATGATGGTGGTGATGATGATGTTGGTGGTGATAATGATGATGATGGTGGTGATAATGATGATGATGGTGATAATGATGGTGGTGATAATGATGATGATGGTGGTGATGATGATGATGGTGGTGATGATGATGGTGGTGATAATGATGATGGTGGTGATAATGATGATGATGGTGGTGATGATGGTGATGATGGTGGTGATGATGATGATGGTGGTGATAATGATGTTGGTGGTGATAATGATGATGGTGGTGGTGGTGATGATGATGATGATGATGGTGGTGATGATGATGGTGGTGATGATGATGGTGGTGATAATGATGATGGTGGTGATAATGATGATGATGGTGGTGATGATGGTGGTGATGGTGGTGATAATGATGATGATGGAGATGATGATGATGATGATAGTGGTGATAGTTGTTATCATGTGTAATAGTTCAATATCCATCTAAGTTAATGTTTTTCCCAGATGCCAGTGAAGATGACATGAGTTCACCCAGTACTGTTGGACCATCACTGATTACATCAGATGAAATCCTAACAAAACAAGACAAGGCTCTTCGCTGCCTCAACTTGATATGTGAAAGCCCAGTAGTAGCTGGGTACATCACAAGACTCATGTCAGAAAGGTCAGTGGATATTATGGGTTATTATAAATGAATATTATGGGTTATTATAAATGAATATTATGGGTTATTATAAATGAATATTATGGGTTACTATAAATGAATATTATGGGTTATTATAAATGAATATTATGGGTTATAATAAATGAATATTATGGGTTAATGTTAATAGGTTATTATAAATGAATATTATGGGTTATTATAAATGAATATTATGGGTTATATAGAGGATATTACATGGGCGCGCGGAGATACCAATTTTATCTCCAAGTGTTGAATAGATATCTCACGAGTGAGCGCAGCGAACGACTGAGAGATATTCAACACGAGAAGATAAAATTTGTATCTCCAAGCGACCATGTAATGTTCTGTTTATTATATAGATATCGATGAAATGTTAAGAGAAATAAAACTTCATTGACTCTTTATTAAAAACCTTTATGCAAAACGAATTGCATCTGAAAACGATATCTTCACATGTGAAAGATATGATATCTTTCACATGTGAAAGATACAAAGTTTTAGACACTAGAGAAATCCTGGTATTTCATCGATATTTATATAATAATATAAAATAACTAG
Organism: Metridium senile; assembly: GCA_949775045.1. NCBI lineage: Eukaryota > Metazoa > Cnidaria > Anthozoa > Actiniaria > Metridiidae > Metridium > Metridium senile. The sequence goes on along the minus strand of OX459101.1, from coordinate 6,421,722 downwards.
CACATTGATTGGTTGAGATGAATGCTTTATGAGAGCACATATCACACATATTTGCATGTTGATCAAATATTTCAATTTGTATTTAATAACAGTAGTAGTAGTCATAGTTTATTTTGCACTCTTTTTTCCCCCTGTATTACATGTAAATTATATAAGTTGTAGATAAGTTGAAGCATATTAAATTTACATACATTATTTATACACATGATACATAAAGTTAAATTTACACAAGTCTATAGTGTACAAGTTTATTGTAAATATCATAATTAATGGCAGCCATTTATGAAAAAAGGTCCTTATTACTAGTATTTCAAACAGCGTTAAATAACATAAACCTGAATTGATAATTAATTAATTTCATAGAAATGCCAATGGTGACACTCCATTCATGGCCGCTGTTAAAGCACGAGCCTACAAAGCTGGTTTAAGCCTGTTTACCACAGCTAAACGTCTAGCTACCAAAGACATAAACACAGTTGACAAGGAACTCCTAATGACCATGATCTGTCCACCTGATAGCCATGCTAACGCTTCTCCACTTCATATGCTATGCTGTAACGATACCTGCTCGTTCACGTGGACTGGGACTGAGCACATCAATCAAGACATCTTTGAATGTCGTACATGTGGATTGACGGGATCCCTGTGTTGTTGTACTGAGTGTGCAAGGGTGTGTCACCGAGGCCATGACTGCAAGTAAGTAAGGAAAGAGTTGTAGTTTTGATCAGACCACTTTCATAAATACCAGAATATGTACCAGAATATGATTTTTCAAGTAAACAGATATGTTACTTAATATTTTAGCATTGTCATATAATAGAACCACCTGAAATAGGCATGTTTGGAAGGTTTTGATGCTCTGGCTAAAATACCAACGAAGTTATGCTCAATGAAAAATGTAGAGATTTGTATGAAATTTTCTGCTGAGGCCTTAGATACCTTGTTTTGGTGTTTTTTTTTATTTTCAAACTCTTATAGCTTTTTGGAAATCTAATCGTTTTTTCTCAAACTTTCACAAGTTATTGTTATGGTGAATGCCTATCATTTGATAGCATATAGCATTTCTTAAAACATCAATTTTAAAAATTATGATAATTAGTGGCGGCCATTTATAAAAGTCGTCAATTTTCATTGGCAGAATGACTGCATATTTTAACTCTGGATTTTATTTTTGTTAGATTGAAGAGGACATCACCTACAGCGTATTGTGATTGCTGGGAGAAATGTAAATGTAAAGCACTGATACCAGGCTCACAACAAGCTAGATCACAGCTCCTTACCAAACTTATCAATGAGACAGACCTCGTGACAAAGCCAAACGCTAAAGGTATTGAGCAATCATTGAAAATTGGAGTGCAAACACTATATCCATGAAATATAATAAAATTGTCACTGTCTAATAAAGTGAAAACACTAAAACCATGAAATAAAAAATAAAAAAATAGCTGCTAACTAATAGTTTGTGTGAGAAATAATATGAGAAATATTATATACTATTCCTATTACGTTTTTAGGTATTCCATAATTTTATCTATTGTATTCACATTTTATTCACAATGGATTTGTGTTTTATAACTCTAGGTGAACACTTGCTACTTTTCCTGGCTAAGATGGTAGCCAGGCAGTCGGTTGAGCAATGCCAACACAGGCCACATCGATCATCTGACTCCCGCTCTAAGGCCAAGGCCAAGACTTTGGGAGTTACTGCTACTCCATTGCCAGAGCATGACCTTGAACCGCCAAGATTTGCCCGTAAGGCCTTGGAACAAATCATGCAGGATTGGAGGGCTGTGAAGGCCATGGTTATGGATGGCTGTAAGCCGATAGACCAAACTAGGCAAGTTGACAAAATGTCAGACACAAACAACAAAAGTTTCTGTCAAGACTGCACACACCTGGGTGATCACAACTCACTATCGAGGTTTCACTATCGATTATCAGACACCAACACCAACAGTCTTTCTCAAGACTACACACACCTGGATGATCACAACTCGCCATAGATTAACAGACACCACCAGCTATAGTCTTTCATAAAACTACTAACAGAGCTCTGGATAACCACAACTTACCATTGTTATCAGACATCAACACCAACAGTCTTTCTCAAGACCACACACATCTGGATGATCACAACTCACTATCAAGGTTTCACTATCGATTATGAGACACCACCACCAACAGTCTTTCTAAAGACTACACACACTAGCCTCTTACCTGTCTTGCTAAGAGGCTTGACCAATGCACCACCCATGCCCTCTATTTTCCATCGCTTTTAAATGTATTGTTTGTTTCATTTGTAGACGTGGAGGTCAAGACAGCTACTCAGATTTAAACTCTGCAGCCATGTTATCCAGTAATGAACAGGAACGATATTTATCAGGTCAAGACAGGGCAGTACGCCTTGACGCCTTTACACATTGTTTGATCGCTAAGTGTACTACAGAGGTAAGACAATACTCCTTAGGCTAACATGTTTCATTTTTTTGTTAGTTCTTATGTTCCTCTGTTTTGTATTTCTTCCCCTTTTCTCTCCTTGCTTGCTTGCTTGCTTGCTTGCTTGCTTGCTTGCTTGCTTGCTTGCTTGCTTGCTTGCTTGCTTGCTTGCTTGCTTGCTTGCTTGCTTGCTTGCTTGCTTGCTTGCTTGCTTGCTTGCTTGCTTGCTTGCTTGCTTGCTTGCTTGCTTGCTTGCTTGCTTGCTTGCTTGCTTGCTTGCTTGCTTGCTTGCTTGCTTGCTTCTCCCTCCCATCCTTTCTCCCTCTTTTTTTTACTTCCCCCTTTTTCTTCCCTTTCTGTCTAATTTATTATTCTCTTCTTTCCTTTCTTTCCCATTTCTTTTTAATATTCCAATCCTTCCTTGTCATTAATTCACTGCCTCTTACGCCTGGTTTGCTTCCCTCTGGTTTGCGTTTTCATATAAACCACTTTTAACATGCAAATGAGCATATATGTAAAATAACATGCTAATGAGGTGCATGTATTGCTATATGAGTGATTATTTTCCCTAGAGCCGCTAACCACTGATGCACATGACATTAGCATGTTATTATACACATATGCTTATTTGCATGTTAATTGAAAGTTGGTTATAGGATAATGTTCTATTGTCATTTCAACTCTCATCATCTCAATATTTTTGTGTTGTTTGTAGCTACTTGATCACTTGCTAGGTACCCTGGTACAGGCTGTCAACAATGCAAGTGATTCACATCACTCTGAAGAAGCAGCTGTTACTAAGCGTTTTGTGCGGTCCGTTGCTAGGGTCTTTGTTGTACTGGCATCTGAAATGGCACCTGCTACTGGCAAACGAAAAGCGTAAGAAAACTATAGTTATCATAAACTTCATCACTAATATATAGAGGATATTACATGGGCGCGCGGAGATATGAATTTTATCTTCGAGTGTTGATAAGATATCCCACGAGTGAGCACAGCGAACGAGTGGGATATCTTTTCAACACGAGAAGATAAAATGCATATCTCCAAGCGCACATGTAATGTTCTGTTTATTATATAACAGATTGAAACAAAACAAAACAAATATTTTGAAAGTTGATTGGTTGAGAGTGATATCACACATGTGTGATATCAATGATATCTTCATGACTAGGATAGGCCTTTTATCGAGTTGATATCACTCGGTATACCACTATATGTTATATAATAATATATCTTATTTGACAGTTTGATATGGAATATGGCTGGATATTTTACGAGTGAGACTCTGTAATGTGACAAGCCTTTAGGCAACTGAATGCCAGTATTTTCGATCTAGTCATTTTGATCCAGGTCATTTTGGTCCACTATTTAGATCCATTGACACATTCGGAAATGACCTGGATCGAAATGACTTTGGATCGAAAAGACAGGTTACCAGGCAACTTTAGTAAATATTTTCATTTTTAACAGGAGTTTTGTTCAGCCACTTATCAAATGTCGAAGAGTATTCCAAGTATTGAACTTCCTTGCAATCCCACAACTAGTCCAATCAGCTGACGCTCTACTCGCTCCAGTCCGTCTCGGAATATGCCGCCCGGCACAGCCTTTCTCACTTGTTTCATCTGCCCTCTCTGCTACTCAAGCCAGTGAAGAGATTTTCTCTGTAGAACCATTACCTTTGAAGGCATCATCAACGCCATCAAATGAAGGGGAATCCAGCAGCCATGAAAGACCTGCTGGTCATCGTCATCGCGGTCAACGCCATAGACGACGTCAAGCTAGGTTAGCTGGTCATGACCATGCTCCCCATGGAGGAGGGGGTGGGGGTGGTAATGTGGCAGGATCTGGTGCTGACAGTGAAATGGTCGAGGTGTGTAAGACGTTTGTATGCCACGTTAGTTTTGCATAGTTTTGATTGTGGTTTGTGTAGGTATTCATTTGTTTGGGTTCCATTCCCGCCTTGGGCATATGATATTTTTCTCATGTATCTGTATTTCACTTATACACCGAACGCATTTGAATTCATTATTCACTTTAATTCTGCGTTTCCATTTACGGTGTTCAAATTTACCTTAGAGATTAATATCGCCCTGGGACCCCCCACAGTTGCTCTATACTACTTGCTCCTTGTGTTGTAGTGCCAACACGTCGGACTAGAAAGCCAAAACCGTGGGGTTCAATTCCCACCAAGGGCATACGATATTTTTCTCATGTATCTGTATTTGTTTATTGGTTCATTTGTTTGTCTGTTTATCTGTTTAATTGTCTGTTTGCATTGTGTGTGTGTGTTTTAGCAATTCATGATTTAATTAAACTTCATTAACCAATTCAGGTTGTTGAGTGCCCTGATGCTGAAATGCCAGAAGAACGTGAAGAGGTTGGTGATGAGGAAATCGACAATGGAGTGCATGGAAACGAGTCTGACATGGACCTAGACCTCCTGGCCGAGAGCGAGAGTGATAGCGATGAGAGCAATGTGGGTGAGGTGGAAAACACCATGAGACGTAGTCGCATCCCTGGCTCGATAATTGGCTCTGACAGCGCGAGCCTAGGTGAACATGGAGAGTTTTATTCTGAGGAGGAGTCTTCGACTGGCGAGGATGAAGAGGAGGAAGAGGAGGAGGATGGCGATGAGAGGGAGAGGGATGAAAATGAAGGGGCTCAACCCGAAACTACAGACAATACTAGTCGAAATGCTTCAGGTACTGATTTATTTCAGTTAACATTTGTAATCATTAAAGACCCATGATCACTAACCAGCATGCTTTGCCTCTATTTATTTTGGTTTGAGTGTTAAGCCCTGGGCAAACAGCTTCAACATTTGCTTGAACATTGGTTCAATTTTGTTGAACGCTGTAGAATGGTTGTTGAACGATATTGAACGTAGGGGGCAAACGGTTTTACAGTGCTGTTAATTCAACCGGGGCCACCCCAAGTTTATTAGCCAATCACGTTTGAGCTTAAGAACAAAAGAACCAGACATAGACGATCCTTCAAGTCATTTCGCGCCTATAATTTGATTGGCTGATAAGGAGACAAAGTAGATATCTTTTGTTCTTAAGCTCAAACGTGATTGGCTAATAAACTTGAGGTGGCCCCGGTTGAATTAGCAGCACTGTAACAAAAAAACAAAAACAAAAATCGTCTTTATTAGGGTAACATTATTACCGGTTACCCGGTAGTTTTCATAATGGCCCTCAGATAAGAATCCCACCCGGTCCTCAGATAAGAATCCCAACTGGCAAGGAGCCAAACCAGTTGGCTATTTACAAGCATGGTCGAGAGACTGAATTCGACCTAATCTAATTTTTGTGTGTAGTTTTTAAGTTATTTACTGTCTTAAAAGTTTTTTTTATTACAGATCATTACACTTCATCTTATTTAATCTTATTTAATTACATCAGTTTTGAGTTCATGTTTGCTAAGCCTTGTTTGATATATTCTTTTGTATTTAGCTCAACCCATGGTATGGCAAGGAATACGCGTATCAACAAACAATAGAAATACCACAGGTTTGTTCTCTACTCTGTCTTATTTACATATACACCTAATTTAAAAATGGTTGTCGCAATCAAAGCTATAGTCCACTTTCTGAAGCCTGCAAAGGATGTCGGTATTTCTTCTCTTGTTATCGATTTATTCATAGCATATTTTGGTTGTACGTGTTTGTGTTACATGAACATATCAATTTGCTGCAGTTGTGGGTGATGATGAAACAAATATTTCTTTAAAAACCGTGAAATAAATAACAAATTATGTTCATATTACCGACATCCTTTGCAGGCTTCAGAGTGTGGACCGTAGCTGCAACAACGATTTTTGAAATAGGTGTACTTGAGAATACAGTGAAACCTTCCTATACCAAACAGCGCTGGGGCAACCTGAAAATATCCAGTTTTACCCGTTTATTGTGATTCTATTGATTTGAAACCTTGGGAACATTTGTGACCAGAAAATATGTCCGGTTTAGAGAGAGAATTCCGTCTGGACTTTTTTAGGGTTCTGTAGAGAGGGGTTTCGCTGTAATGCTGAATATTTACGAACCATTCCTATTTCAGCTCCATGTATTCATGTTGCTTAATTTATAGCCCCACACCACCCCCACGCGATGCAGCGGGTATTGAAACATTGAGTGAACACAAAGAATGATTCAAGCCCTTCTCATGATTTCATGTTTTATATATAGCCACCGAACCCCTCACCATCCCCCACGCGATGCAGTGGTCATCGAAACATTCAGTCAACACAAAGAATCATTCAATCCCTTCTTATTATTAAATGTTTTACTTATAGCCACCGAACCCCGCACCACCCCCCACGCGATGCAGTGGGCAATACGCAGTAATCAACAACGAAGTACAGGCTCTACCGGCCTGGCCAGCGGTCATTCTCTAGCAGGCTCAGGTTTCATCTATGTCGATTCAGCCACAATACGACGCAGTGCCGCAGGCAATGGTGCAGCAGCTAGCACAGCAGCTCATACAGAGATGACAAGCAGTAGCAGTAGCAATGAACAAATGGGTAATTCTAGTAGTGCTTTGGCCAGGGCGTTTGGCATCGTAGTAAGAGAGGTGCGTTCTTTTTCTTTTATATAGACCACTTTCATAAATACCATAATATGTACCGGAAAATGACTTTCAAGTAAACAGATATTTTAATATTTTAGCACTGTCATATAAAAAAATAGGCATGTTTGCAAGGTTTTGATGCTCTGGTTAAAATACCAAAGAGGTTATGCTCAATGAAAAATGTAGAGATTTTTTATGTAATTTTCTACTGAGGCCTTTGATGCCTCGTTTTGGTGTTTTTCTGATTTTTCAAACTCTTATAGGTTCTTGCAAAATTAATCGTTTTTTTCTCAAACTTTCACAAGTTATTGTTATGGTGAATGTCTATCATATGATTTCTTTTTCTTAAAGCATCAGTTTTAAAAATTATGATAATTAGTGGCGGCCATTTATGAAAGTCGTCTTATAACCTGTTTTTACAAACATTCTCCAAAAGGAAATAGAATTTGGTCAAACGTTGTTAGCAAGTAATGTGAAGAGTTTTATCGACTAACTATAGGCGAGGATAATAAAAATGTATTTATTTCAAAAAGCTTATAATTTTTAGTACCTATATTTTATCAGTTAGGTATGTATGTATAAGAATTTATTACATTTTTATAACATATTGGTTATTCTATCTTTAAAAATTTCATTACTATATTGTTCGTTTTTCATATTTATGTTCGTTAATTTTTACATATATTTCATACCTATATTTCAGCGCTATTGGACAGTGATAATTGGAAATGGCACTCTATAAATAGAGATTATTATTATTACCTATTATATTATTATGTAAAGTGATTTGAGCAACTAGTGAATTTAGCACTATATAAATAAAGTTTATTTATTATCATTATTAGATGGTACATGTAATGAAGAACTCAAAACTGTTCTATTCCTAATGATTATTTTCTCAACAGATAACCGACCTACTCATCTTCTCACGTGACCCTACGTCACTGTCAATCAACACCCTCACCCTACCCCCCACGCTACTTCGTGACTATTGCACCCTTGTTGATGAAGGACTTCAGCCATGCTGGGATTGGCTACACACTATTATGGATTGTACAGAGTCTCAGCTGAGGTTTGGCTTGTCTTTGTCAAGTGCAACAGACTCAACACACCCATCTCATCCACTCCACGAGAGTCAAAAGACTACGAGTAGAGATCGACGTACTCGTGAAGACGCAGCTTTGTATCGTGCATGGGAAAGCAAGAAGAGAAGGTAACATCATTTGGTTTTGGAAAAATGTTTAGTTACATCTATATAGCCTGAGTTGCCAGCGGTCTGCGGGTTTGCGAATAAGAGAAAAAGAAAGACCTTTTCTCTTCACAACCCCACAGACCGCCGGCAACGCAGGCTACTATCTACATTTCAATGCCTATTTCTTTCATCCTTTTCTAGTTCTCGTTTGTTCGTTGCCTACCTACTTACTTGATAATAATAATAATAATAATAATAATAATAATAATAATAATAATAATAATAATAATAATAATAATAATAATAAATAATAAAGACTTTATTAACGTGTCGGAGAATTGTAGTTTACAATATATAGTGAACTAAAGGTGGACACCTATCTACCTATCTATGGATAAAAAAATTAATTAATTTCAAAATACTATGTTATTTTGTTATTTACCCACCCACCACGACCACCCCGACCACCCCAAGATATACCCAGTTATTTTAGTAAAATAAATTGTAGATGATAAAATAAATTATAGTTTTTATACTATGAGGTGAGATAAAAATATCTTAAAATATCCTCTAATATATATATATATATATATATATATAAATGTGGTATAATATGTTACTATATAAGGTCTGTTAACATAATAATAAAGAAAAAATGCTAATATAAAAATATATCTAATTATTACATAGAGGACAGTTCAGGCATTTTTCATTCAATAGTTCTTGGATATCTACTTTTCTTACTTCCTTCTTAAACTGATTGATTGATTTATTTATTTATTTATTACTTACTTACGTACTTAATTTATTACTTACTTGCTTAGTTACCTCCATCTCTCTTTTCCTTCTTCACCTAACCTCCTTCCTACCTTCCTCTCCTCCATGCCTCCCTTCCTTGTTGCTTCTTCCCTTCTTTCTCTCCTCCCTGCCTCCCTTCCTTGTTGCTTGCTTTCTCCCTCTCTTCCTTCCTTGCTTGCTCGCATGCTCGCCTCCTCCCTGCCTTTCTTTTCTTTCTTTCTTTCTTTTTTGCTTTCTTTCTTACTTCTTTCTTTCCTTTCTTTCTCTATTTAGCTATTTAATTATCCATTAGAATACTATTTATAGACTCCCTTAGTAGCCTATTGTTCGGCAGCTTAGATCGGCTAATCAAATTAACACATCTATTATTTGTATATCTAGAAGGCACACTACTGCATTGGTTGATCATTTCGTGAATGATACATATATTGATTCTCTAAGTAGCTTGTTGTTCGGCAGCTTAGATCGGCTAATCAAATTAACATTTCTATTATTCGTATATCTAGAAGGCACACTACTGCATTGGTTGATCATTTCGTGAATGATACATATATTGATTCTCTAAGTAGCTTGTTGTTCAGCAGCTTAGATCGGCTAATCAAATTAACACATCTATTATTCGTATATCTAGAAGGCACACCACTGCAAGTGTTGGTACACCAGATGTTGGCTGTCAAGACTTCCTCCTTTACGTGCTATCCCTACTGCGTGGCCAGGGCTGCGAACATGGGGATACACTACCCAAACTAGACGTATCTTCGCTAAGGCATGTAGCTTATGTCATGGACGCTCTTATTTACTATTTACGTAATAACCCTAGTGCTGTTTCGCATGCTAATAAATCAAGTGTTGATACTACAAAGACTACGACCACATCAACAACAGAGTCAGTTCACGACGAAGAAGGTAAGAATGATGTTGATACGATAATAATAATGGTATGTTGATAATGATGATGATGATAATGATGTTGATACAATAATAATAATGGTATGTTGATAATGATGGTGATGATAATGATGGTGATACAATAATAATAATGGTATGTTGATAATGATGGTGATGATCATGATGTTGATACAATAATAATAATGGTATGTTGATAATGATGGTGATGATAATGATGTTGATACAATAATAATAATGGTATGTTGATAATGATGATGATAATGATGTTGATACAATAATAATAATAATGGTATGTTGATAATGATGGTGATGATAATGATGTTGATACAATAATAATAATGGTATGTTGATAATGATGATGATGATAATGATGTTGATAATAATAATGGTATGTTGATAATGATGATGATAATGATGTTGATACAATAATAATAATGGTATGTTGATAATGATGGTGATGATAATGATGTTGATACAATAATAATAATGGTATGTTGATAATGATGGTGATGATAATGATGTTGATACAATAATAATAATGGTATGTTGATAATGATTATGATGATAATGATGTTGATACAATAATAATAATGGTATGTTGATAATGATTATGATGATAATGATGTTGATACAATAATAATAATGGTATGTTGATAATGATGATGATGATAATGATGTTGATACAATAATAATAATGGTATGTTGATAATGATGGTGATGATAATGATGTTGGTACAATAATAATAATGGTATGTTGATAATGATGATGATGATAATGATGTTGATACAATAATAATAATGGTATGTTGATAATGATGGTGATGATAATGATGTTTATACAATAATAATAATGGTATGTTGATAATGATGGTGATGATAATGATGTTGATACAATAATAATAATGGTATGTTGATAATGATGATGATGATAATGATGTTGATACAATAATAATAATGGTATGTTGATAATGATGGTGATGATAATGATGTTGATACAATAATAATAATGGTATGTTGATAATGATGATGATGATAATGATGTTGATACAATAATAATAATGGTATGTTGATAATGATGATGATGATAATGATGTTGATACAATAATAATAATGGTATGTTGATAATGATGATGGTGATGATAATGATGTTGATACAATAATAATAATGGTATGTTGATAATGATGATGATGATAATGATGTTGATACAATAATAATAATGGTATGTTGATAATGATGGTGATGATAATGATGTTGATACAATAATAATAATGGTATGTTGATAATGATGGTGATGATAATGATGTTGATCAATACAATAATAATAATAATGGTATGTTGATAATGATGGTGATGATAATGATGTTGATACAATAATAATAATGGTATATTGATAATGATGATGATGATAATGATGTTGATACAATAATAATAATGGTATGTTGATAATGATGGTGATGATAATGATGTTGATACAATAATAATAATAATGGTATGTTGATAATGATGGTGATGATAATGATGTTGATACAATAATAATAATGGTATGTTGATAATGATGGTGATGATAATGATGTTGATACAATAATAATAATGGTATGTTGATAATGATGATGATGATAATGATGTTGATACAATAATAATAATGGTATGTTGATAATGATGGTGATGATAATGATGTTGATACAATAATAATAATGGTATGTTGATAATGATGATGATGATAATGATGTTGATACAATAATAATAATAATGGTATGTTGATAATGATGGTGATGATAATGATGTTGATACAATAATAATAATGGTATGTTGATAATGATGGTGATGATAATGATGTTGATACAATAATAATAATGGTATGTTGATAATGATGATGATAATGATGTTGATACAATAATAATAATGGTATGTTGATAATGATGGTGATGATAATGATGTTGATACAATAATAATAATGGTATGTTGATAATGATGATGATGATAATGATGTTGATACAATAATAATAATGGTATGTTGATAATGATGGTGATGATAATGATGTTGATACAATAATAATAATGGTATGTTGATAATGATGATGATGATAATGATGTTGATACAATAATAATAATGGTATGTTGATAATGATGATGATGATAATGATGTTGATACAATAATAATAATGGTATGTTGATGATACTGGTGGTTTATATGATGACGATGATATTGGTAATGATGTTGATAACGATTGTGGTGGTAATGAAAAGGTTTCTTGCATGATAATGATGATGTTGTTGATGACGATGATGTTGATGATAATGATTTTATAGTGGTAATAAAAAGGTTTCTTGCATGATAATGATGTTGATGACAATGATGATTACGTTGATAATAATGAATGTAGTGGTTATGAAACGGTGTTCTTGGTTGTTCTTAAACACTAATATTATAAAAAATAACAGGTAGTGAAGATATTGACGACGAGGACAGCAGTAGTCTACGTCGTGACGACGAGTACGAAGACGACACAGAACCCGTAGACGACGAGCCTATGCCAACACCCATCGCTGGTACACTACATCAGTTCTTCGTACGAACAGATTCGACTACAGTACTTGGGTGTGAGCCACCAGACCCTTTTAACGCTCAGATTGAAGAGGCACTACCCCTGGCTTGTCTACCGCACCTACTGCACCCAGGGGCACGGAGAGAGCAGCTGTTTGGGACAGGTTCAGAGAAAAGCTTGTCGTCGAAGGGGAGAGAAAACTCACGGTCGATGGCTTTGTCTATACCTGAGTTAAATATCCCTTCTGTAGTACCACAGGAAGAAGCTTCTACTGAGTGTAAAGCACCGAGACATGATGGGACAAAAGGTACAGAATATAAGTCGTGACTTATTGACGTTTTTTTCGTTTTCGAGAGTCTAAAAGAAGTAGAAAGAGCCGATTTTCTGTGTGATAAAAAATGTCATTTTTTCAAAAACTAAGCGAAGATTTATCTTTAGTAGTTATTTTGATTTATAAGATAAAAAATAAGGGCCACCATTGTTTTTTTTTTAGTTACTGTGCTTCAAACATCGAAAGTCTGCTCGCCTGCTTGTTTTTCTTATAGAAACAAAATCACCCAGGCGTTCCTCGCCGCGCGTTGTCGTTCGCCACGCGAACTTCCTCAAATGTTAAAAGTTTCTTTTCTAAATTGTTTGTTCGTTTGTTTAAATAACAGACATTGAAGACAGTGTTCCGTCCACTTCAACATCAACTCCGTCACAGGCTCTTTCAATACCTCGTCCACTGATATCGGGCGGTACCCCAGCTAATTCGTTACTAGGCCGCTGGCGTCTGTGCGTGGAACTATTTGGCCGTTTGTTCCTAGAAGACGTTGGTGCTGAGCCATCGTCTGTCCTATCTGAACTAGGGAGATTTGATGTTAATGAGACAAAGTTTAGACGCGAAATGGAACGATTGAGAAATTCCTCACAGAGAGACTTGACTATTGAGGTAAGGGCTTCCTTTCCTATTTCTTAACGAAATTACCATCCCTTTACTCTCGTCTATTAATTCATTGATCTATCTATCTATCTATCTATCTATCTATTTGTTTGTTGATATTTATTTGTTATTCACTTACCCGTTTACTTACTTACTTACTTACTTACTTACGTACTTGATTGATTGATTTGTTTATTTATATATTCATTTATTTATTTATATATGTATTTCTTTCTTTATATATTCATTTATTTATTTATTCATTAACTAATTTATATATTTTTACTAAATCTTTTTCGTGGGCCATTTGTCCTCTCAAAAGTGATCACCTTCTTCCTATTATTTCTTCATCCCATTTTATGTTTTATTTCATTTCTTGTTGCCAGGTCGAGCGTGGTCGAACAACGATTATTCAACAATCCGTACGTCAACTTAACAGCCAGTTCGGTCGCCGTGGACCTCGTTCACGTCCAATGACAATCCACCGTGTTAAAGTATCATTCAAAGATGAGCCTGGCGAGGGCAGCGGTGTTGCGCGTAGCTTTTACACTGCTCTTAGTGAAGCTTTGTTATCTGGTGAGAAACTACCCTCCATGGATTTGAATCGAGGTGAGTCTGTCTGTCTGTCTGTCTGTCTGTCTGTCTGAATTCGATGTGCAAATTCCATACTTTAGAGCTTCAACTCACGATCTTTTGTTGTTTCTTTCACGTTCATTATCGCAGCAATAGCTCAACGTCTTCGTCGTGCTACAACGTATCGTTACAAGCGTGATCGTGATCGCGATCGTGAAGCACGCAGGCGATTGTCAACAGACGCTCGACCGTTTAACTATAGTGGTAATACCGATGGAGATGATACTGAAGTGGAGTCGTTACCATACCATAGACAGTCATTAGGAGAGAGACTGTATCCTAAAGTACACGCTCTGCAACCTGATAGGGTGAGTCTAGTAGTGTAAATGATAGTGATGGTTGTGGTGGTGGTGATGATGATACTGAAGTGGAGTCGTTACCATACCATAGACAGTCATTAGGAGAGAGACTGTATCCTAAAGTACACGCTCTGCAACCTGATAGGGTGAGTGATAGGACGATGATCGTGATGGAAAATAATTTTTACGGTGGTGATGACGATGATTGTAATGAATTTAATGAATTTAATGTTGATCATGATGGTGGTGTGGTGATGATGATGATAATGATGATGGTGACGGTGGTGTTGACGATGGTGGCGTTAACTTGATGATGATGATGTTACTGGTGATCATGATGGTGGTGGTGTGATCATGATGGTGTGGTGATGATGGTGGTGTGGTGATGATAATAATGATGATGGTGGTGGTGTTGGTGGCGGTGGTGTTGACGATGGTGGCGTTGTTGTTAATGATGATGTTACTGGTGATGGTGATCATGATGGTGGTGTGGTAATGATGGTGGTGTGATCATGATGGTGGTGTGATCATGATGGTGTGATGATAATAATAATGGTGGTGGTGGTGGCTGTGGTGTTCACGATGGTGGCGTTGTTGTTAATGATGATGCTGTAGGTGATAGTGATGATGATGATGATACTGGTGATCATGATGATGATGACAATGATGATGATTTTCTTGATGATGATGATGTTTGAGGTTTGGATAGTGAACGTTAATCAGATATATTGGAAACTGTAATGGATGTCGATACTAATAATGATAATAACAATGCTTATCGAGTTATCAGGGTTCGTGCTACTCCTTAAATTCATTAAAATTATTACTCCTTATATTATGTTTTTAAGGGCACTTGAAAAGCCCTTGAATTTTAGAAAATCAGCAACTAAAGTAGGGTAAATTTTGATAAAATTTGTTCATTCTGTGCGACTTTAACAATGACAGGAATATCATTTATATATCAAAGTTGTTGCAAAAATGCTGACATGAGCACGAACTATGTGTTATACCTGCATGTCTGTCTGTCCTGTTATATCTTAATGCCATATCCCTAATGTTATTCTCTCTTTCTTCCTATAGAGTCTTGCTAGTAAGATAACCGGTATGTTACTAGAGCTATCACCAGCACAGTTACTACTACTATTAGCTAGTGAAGATACCTTACGGCAACGTGTAGAAGATGCTGTGGATGTATTATTAACCAGTGGGAAGTAAGTACTATTGAACACCGATAATAATCCCGGGGGAGGGGGAGGGGGTGAATTACTACTATTAGCCAGTGAAGATACCTTAGTACCTTCTCTAATTTACCCGGGCAAGCGGGTTCGATTTTGCTGAACGCTGTACAATGGTTTTTAACGATGTTGAACGCCAGGGGGTTCCAACGGCTTCAACACATTGCCATTCAACAAAATAGAACGGATGTTGAAGCAAATGTTGAAACCATTTGCCAACTGATCAGTCGATTTGCTTTAACTTTATTTGTTGTGATAATTGTTTTGATAGAAAAAATATCGCAAGTAAAGATCAAGATGAAGAGGCTGTAGCTGGCTCGAGTCTGGACAACGAGGAGACTAGCGAGGATTACACTCCTTTGTTCTATCAGCCAGGAAAAGTAGGGTGCTATTCACCACGACCAGGAAGATGGACTGAAGAACGACTAAATTGCTATAGGAATGTAGGAAGGTATGTGGGATTGGTTATGACATCAACATTTATATCCTTCTTTATCATCATCAGCATTATTATAGTTACCATCATCGTCATCATCATCATTATAATTATCATCATAAGCATTATTATAATTATCATCATTATCATCATCATTATAATTATCATCATCAGCATTATTATAATTACCATCATCGTCATCATTATAATTATCATCATCAGCATTATTATAATTATCGTCATCGTCATCATCATCATCATTATAATTATAATTATCATCATCAGCATTATTTTATTACCATCATCGTCATCATCATCATCACTATAATTATCATCATCAGCATTATTATAATTACCATCATCGTCATCATCATCATCATTATAATTATCATCATTATCATTATTGTCATCATTAGCATCATCAGTATTATAACTAGCCTACCTATCAGTAGTTAAAAATCATCAGCATTATCATTATCATCGTAATTATTATCATCATTATTGTTATCATCATCATCATTATTGTCATCATTATTATCATCATTATTATCATCATCATGATCATCATAATTGTCATCATCATCATGATCATCATGACGATCTGTCAGTCGAGATGATTAGTCAGTCGAGACGATTTGTCCGTCGAAACGATCTGTCAGTCGAGACGATCTGTCAGTCGAGACGATCTGTCAGTCCTCTCTATGAAAAGCACCACTGTCCAACACATCACCGCCATATCTTATTTGCTCCATTCCATTCAAATGTTTGACGCGATTGTTTTTTTTTTTTTACAGGATTGTTGGTCTGTGTTTATTGCAAAACGAAGTTTGTCCGATGACGTTTAATAGACATGTAATTAAGTACATCCTAGGACGAAAGGTACAAAACATGAATACTAACAAATTGTAGCTAACATTATAAAATTCATGAATAATAAATGATAATTTTACAAAAGAAAATCATGTCCGTGACGAGATCTGTAAATCTCATACAGATTTCGTTTCAACTTGAATTTTCTCGGCCAGATTTACTTTTAACTTAAAAAGTTTAGTAAAATATGGAAGAACTAACGTTAGAGTTCCATAAGAACTATACAATATTTGCGTCCGATCTGTATGAGATATACAACGCTCGACTCGCCGTTGTATATCGCTTACAGATCGGTCACTCTTATTGTATATAGTACTTATAAAACTCCTTTATAATTCATGAGCAATTGACAAAAGAATTCACAACCGTGGAGAAGGTTGTATATTCAATACAGATTCGTCCTGATTTGCATAAGTTTTAACTTGAATTTTCTCGGAAAGATTTACTTTTATCTTGACAATTTTAGTAAAATATGAAAGAACTAATGGTGTTTTAGCTCTAGTACACTCTCTTAACTATTTTATACCTTTCTAGATTGGTTGGCACGATTTAGCTTTCTTTGATCCTATGCTCTACGAGAGCCTGCGCCAGTTGCTTGTAACCGCTGACTCGCCTGAGGCAGAAGAGAAGCTCCACGCTCTGGACCTGACATTCACTGTCCAGCTGACAGCAGACGAGGGAGGTAGTGTAGTAGAGTTGATGAAGGGAGGCAAGAACGTCGTGGTTATAGCTAGTAATATACAGGAATATGTACGATTGTATGCAGAATATAGGATGCTGACGAATACCAAGAAGGCGTTAAAGGTATGTATTACTACAGACATTCCGGTGGGTAGTGGTGAAATACTGGCTGTTGCAGAATGTCTGGAAATAGCCACGATGGTGCAGTTGGTTTTGGTAATGATGATGGTGGTGATGGTGATGGTGATGATGACGATTATGATAACGATGATGGTGGTGATGATGGTGATGATTATGATAACGATGGTAATGATGATGTTGATGGCGGTGGTGGTGATGATGATGATGATGGTGATGATTATGATAACGATGGTATAATGGTGATGATGATGGGGATAATTATGATAACGATGATGATGGTGATGATAATGATAACGATGATGATGATTATGATGACTATTACGTTTATATAACGTCGAATGTTTTTTAAAAAAAGTAAAAGTAAAAACAGAATAAACTTGTTTTGTATTATGTTTTTTAGAGCATACGAGAGGGTGTTCTAGATGTTATACCTGCGACATCATTAGATAATCTAACTGCAGAGGACTTCAGATTATTGTTAAATGGATGTGGCGAGATTAGCGTACAGCAGTTAACAAGTTATACCTCTTTTAATGACGAGACTGGAGGTACGTATCTATTTATAAAATAGTTTTCTCGGATGAAGTGCAATGGGTATACAGGGTATATAGTGGTCAGCGGACCGAATTCCTAATGGTCTGGGTTCGATTCCCGGCCCTGGCGGTTACGTTGTGTTCTTGTGCAAGACACTTTACTCTCTATGTGCCTCGTCTTCTCGGATAAGGACGTAAAGCCGGAGGTCCCGTCTGCCTTCACTCTAACTTCCTATATAAGGTGGACGTAAAAGATCCTGCTGTGCTCTTCGAAAAGAGCAGGGGATTGTCTCCCGGCACAGTAGCAGTCAGGTCTCAAGTGCATTTGAATATGTACATAGATATTTGCGCTATATAAATATTAAATTATATTATAATACGACACGAAGCCCATATTAAGCCCCTTTTAAACGGGACCAACATTGTTGGACGGTGTTGGATGATGTTGGGTGATGTTCAGTGGATGGGGGGCGTTCAGACGAACCAACATCATCAAACTGGGTGTTTATGGGGCGAGGCTTTACGAGATGCTCTATAACATATTCTTTCAGCTGGCCACAACGTTATTTTACGTAAATACAGTGGAACCCCGCCTTACGGCCACCCGCTTAATACGGCCACCCCGTTATTGCGGCCAGTTTTTTAGGTCCCGACAAAATGCATGCCCATACATTTTCAATAAAATTTAGCCGCTTAATACGGCCACCCCTTTAATACGGTCACTTTTGGCTGTCCCTTCGTTGGACGGATTAACGGGGTTCCACTGTATGTGATCTAAACAATTATTTATCAATAAACAGGAGCGGGTGCTGAGAAACTGTTGAAATTCAAGAAATGGTTTTGGTCTATCGTTGAGAAAATGAGTAACAGTGAACGACAAGATTTGGTGAGTGATCACTGACTACTGTCCGTCCGTCTTTTTTTTTTTTTTTTTGTCTTTTGGTATGTTTGTGTGTTTATATATTGAACGGTCGGTCGGATTGCCTGTCTTTTTTCATTTATTTGTTGTACTGTGTTTATGTCTGTCTGTCTGCCAGTCTGTTTGCGGTTCAATATATTCGACTGTGTGACGTTGGTTTTTATGTTTGTTTCTGTGTTTGTGTATTTCTGTTTTTTTGTCCGTCTATCTGTCTGTCTATTTTTTGAATTTCTGTTTTTTTGTTGTCCTGCCATGCTGTTTGCGGTTCAATATATTCGGCTGTGTGACGTTGGTTTTTATGTTTGTTTCTGTGTTTCTGTGTTTCTGTGTTTTGTCCATTTATCTGTCTGTCTATTTGTTGTATTTCTGTTTGTTTGTTGTCCTGTCTGTCTGTCTGCCATTCTGTTTGCGGTTCAATATATTCGACTGTGTGACGTTGGTTTTTATGTTTGTCTCTGTGTTTATATCTGTCTGTCTGTGTCTGTCTGTCTGCCATTCAGTTTGCGGTTCAATATATTCGACTGTGTGACGTTGGTTTTTATGTTTGTCTCTGTGTTTATATCTGTCTATCTGTGTCTGTCTGTCTGCCAGTCTGTTTGCGGTTCAATATGTTCGGCTGTGTGACGTTGGTTTTTATGTTTGTCTCTGTGTTTGTGTATTTCTGTTTGTTTGTCGTCCTGTCTTTCGCGGGTCGTTTCGCCCGTTCTCCTGCCTTTCAATAAATTTATTTATTTATTTATTGGTTTGCTTTTGTTGTTTTATTTACTACATGTGTACAAATTATTCAACAAAATTTGTTAACGATATTATCCAGGTATATTTCTGGACGTCCAGCCCAGCTCTACCGGCAAGCGAAGAAGGGTTCCAGCCCAAACCATCAGTTACAGTCAAACCAGCACACGACCATCAACTACCTACAGCGAATACATGCATCTCAAGACTATACATGCCACTGTATTCATCTAGAGCTATACTAAAGAACAAACTACTACTTGCTATCAAGACAAAGACGTTCGGCTTCGTGTAACCCTCCCTGACGGTGTAACAATTTTGATGAAGACAACTCGCGAACAAACTGCTACTTGCTATCAAGACAGACGTTTGGCTTCGTGTAACCCTCCCTGGCGGTGTAACAATTTTGATGAAGACAACTCGCCAACAAACTGCTACTTGCTATCAAGACAAAGACGTTTGGCTTCGTGTAACCCTCCCTGGCGGTGTAACAATTTTGATGAAGACAACTTGCGAACAAACTGCTACTTGCTATCAAGACAAAGACGTTTGGCTTCGTGTAACCCTCCCTGGCGGTGTAACAATTTTGATGAAGACAACTCGCTTTAACGTAATCCGTTAATCACGCTAGAAAGAACAACTCTTGTAAGCGACCAGTTCTAGTTCCGACCACTGTTCCAGTTCTAGTTCCGACCACTGTTCCGACCACTATTCCGACAACGATTTGTAATCTGGCTGTTTGTAATTCTTTGGCCATATCGCTATCTCAAAAATGATAATTTAGTAATTCTTTGCAGTGGTATCTACAGTTACTGTGGATGCATCGATTAAGTCAGTAAATCAGACTAATAACTCGTAACTACTAAGTCGTTTAAAAAGTGCTATTGAAATGTTCTACTGATCGTGATTATAATTTATTTTATTAAGTTACTGTTGGGTTTAAGGGCGTGTTAGATCAGATTGCGTAATAGCAGGAATTAAAAAAAATGTTTTTGAATTGTAAAATTGTATTTGTTTTCAAATGTTACACCTAAAGTAATTTAGTAAGAAAAGAAAACTAGAAGCAGGGTTCGTGCTACTCCTTAAACTCCTTGAAAACTCCTTAGATTTGATTTACGTTTTTAAGGGCACTTCAAAAGCTCTTGAATTTTAGAAAATCAGCAAAAACTCCTTAAAAACTCCTTAATTCTAGCTAAATAAGGGTAAATTGTGATAAAATTTGTTCATTCTGTGCGACGTTAACAATGACAGGAATATCATTTCTATATCAAAGTTGTCGCAAAAAGTGCTTAAAAATTACTTTTTGGTCCTTGAAAACTCCTTGAATACTCCTTAGATTTTTTTTACTGACATCAGCACGAACCCTGGAGAAGCATGCAGCACTATCCTGCTTGAGTGATCTTCTTTTGTATTTTGATTAATTCCTTTCCCTCTAAATTACAGAATTCGGGACAACGTTGCTCTAATAGACCTTTTCACAGTTCCGTTCAGGGACCACAAATGATAGTTCCAACCAGGTGATCTCGCTTTGCAGAGCGCAAAGGATTGTTTGTCAAAACGAGCAGTTCCAAAAAACAATTTTGGTTATTTTGTGCATTTGCGTTTTGTTTTTATTCTTTTTTATTACTGTTAGAGCAGAGATATTTTTTTGTCTAACTTACATAGATTGTTTTAATGTAAAGTTATGTTAAGGACGTATTTATAGAGGGTTAACATAGGAAACGCCTCTCTCGAACGACGCCATCTTGGAACTGTTGGGGATGCAACAAAAATGCTTCTGATTGGCTTATACTAACCGGAAGTGCGCGAGCGAAATCACCTGGAAGTGATTCCAAAATGCTACTATTGTACAAATTCACAGTGATATGGCATTCTATCTAAACCGTTTGAATCCAAAAAGTTCGGGGATGCTCTTCTTAAGCTTTAGTGGTTAATATAGGCGATTTAGAATCTAACGCGTAATAAATTCAGATTTACTATTAGATAAAAAACTGATACCCCTAATACACCCTTTGTCCTTGTGGTAGGAGTGGATCGCGGTCGATAACACTCTTAAATGACACCTAAAAGCTAGGTACAGTGGAACCCCCTTAATCCGGCCAACGAAGGGACAGCCAAAAGTGACCGTATTAAAGGGGTGGTGGTATAAAGCGGGTGAATTTTATAGAAAATGTATGGGCATGCATTTCGTCGGGACCTAAAAAACTGGCCGCAATAACGGGGTTGCCGTTTTAAGCGGATGGCCGTAAGGCGGGGTTCCACTGTTCGCATAACTTAGGAGAACTGTAAAAGCCTTGTTGATTCCATGATTCCAACCCCCTTAAAGGTTAATCTCCCCCGCAGCCGTGTTTAGTTTTTTTCTGCGGTGGAGACTACTAAAAGGAGGTAAGACTGCGATGTTCTTGGCAGCTAAGCTTATTTTTACTAACAAAGCCAAGTAAAAATGATCCTTACATGTACAGTGTCATGTTACGTAGTCCCATTTGAGCAAGAACCCTAAATGGTACGCACAGGGAATATTTTCAACCCTAAAAGGAGGGTGGCTAACGGGTAACGCGTGATTTAGGCTAAAATAAGTGCGTGTTTCCTGAAAATAACGAAATATTATCCGTGTATCCGTGATACATAAATTCTATGTTGATCGTGACTTTAATTTGTACGTAATGCGTGAATATCATAAATATCGATTCGCTGAAACGTGATGACGACACACCCTTGGTCACCCCCCTAAAAGAAGCTCCAAGTGACCCAACTTGTACATTTGTTGTTCAGTTAGAAAGTATGATTCATAATCTATTAAAAATATTTTCTATTTGTGCGAATAAATAAACATATAAACTAAAGATTGGGTCAACACCCTTGCAAGATAAGTTTCAAGCTCCATCAACCATCACAAATTTTGAAAGCCTGCTTCACACGAACCATCAACAAACTGGTTGAGTCTTAGCTTTATTTAGTTTAGTAGGACCTAAATGTTATTCAAAGGAAAACCAGGAGATATTGATTGATATATGTTTAATAATAAATATACAGTGAATGTCGTTAACATTGCAGTGTTTTTAAATCTCTACATTACGTGGAAATTAATATTAATGACTGTATGAATACATTTTTTAAATTTTTATTGTAACTTATTGTGAACAACATGCTATAGTTTTGAATAATTATTTTCTAAATAATTTCTATTAAATCACGAGGCTAAATCGAGTACAGCCTGAAAAACTGATCGCAACCAATGTTGAAAATCTAACAATTCCTGCTGTTTGAATATGTACTGGGATGTGTTTTTCCACCATCCAAATAGACTATCGACATATTATCATTTAATAATAGAATTAATACTATTCGACGCGGCCTATAGTAAGTTCTTTCGTGTTTTTATATCAAGAATAAACTATAAAACGAAGAGATAATACATTTTTTAAAAACCACTTTGGCAACATTGCTATATTTTAAAATATTTGAACTTTAAGAATGATTATATTACATGTTTTTTTCGAAGTGGCTGAAAGCGTACACGATAATTAAATGATCCCTCTGCTAGCAAAGTAAATTATCAATATATCTATTATGATTAATTAAGAAATAGCAAACAATGTTTCAATACTTCAAGTATTAACAAATTTGGTGAATATAAACAACTAATCTTATTTGAATCATTTTGGACAAAAATATATATGTCTTACTTTTTTAAAATCAATCTAACGATATCCAAAGGTTCGACCAAGTCCTTGATAAGTAAATGTAATTCTTGCTCGCTCAACGAGTGTTTATGCAATTCTTTCTCAATCTGTCGTCCTCGTGACTCGGTGTTCAAGTATTCCTCTATACTATCCGTACGCGGTCTTTGGAAAAGGAATTCCTCACTCAATGCGTCGATTCTGTTTTTTGAAGTCCTCGTTATTCGACTGGACCCATTGCTGGAATTGGTATCGTTTTCCTGGTCTGTTGTTTCCTTGATCTTTACTCTTCTGTATTCCAGTGAGTTTGCAACTGGCTTGTTCTTCTTTGGCTTGGAATGTGTCTTCCTTGCATGTTGGAGTACTTCGTTGTGACAGTGGTCAAGTGTTAAACAGGCCTTCGCTCGTAGCATTCTAATTCTGGAAGTTCCAAGAGATCGTGAGCAACTTTCTGAATGTCAAATTCAGTTTACTAAAATACCTCGGTTGTTGTTTGGCCTTTTATAGGGATGGATTTTTAGCAAACAAGTGCAGTTGTTTCCAAATTTAGGTTCATCTAATTAACTAATTAGTAGTAGCTGATTAGTCCTGCTTGGCGCGGTTTTTGTCATTCTAAATTTAAGTTAAATTTAACTCCTTATAAGGTTATGTTACTTAATTTTAATGTAATTACTTTAGCGAGATCAGGTTCGTTATTAGGTCGGTTTCTGTCAAGTCATATTAAATTAACGCAAAGACGCCATGACTCCTTATAAGGAATGCCACACCTATTTCTTATTGTGTATACGCTAAGTACCAGGGGGCGGGGCTTAATTGTCCTTTTCACAGTTCCGTTGAGTGACCACGAATGATAGTTCCAAGTCGAGGCAACATCAGATATGGTACGCTTTACTTTTTTAGGAGTTGACGAGAACACCAACCGGCCGTCCAACATGAGTTGTGGTTCCGGTTCCGGTTCCTGATGGGAAATATTTTCGGGTAACACGTCAGCCAGATTTACATACTTTCCTGCTACGATTTGAGCCACTGTTTTATACGGGATCGGCGAATAACCCGGCCCACCACGAATGGCTGATTGAGGGTCGGTACAACAGGCAAGCTCGTGTTTTGGTTCGAGGGCTGGACGTACTGCGATTGCCACGTAGATGAAGACACACTAGCGGACCCGGGTTGCGATGTGACCGATGTACAGGTTGAGGGCAATGGTGGACAAAACGTAGAAACAATCGAGGGCACACTCACAGAATTACACGTACCTGGCACGGGTTGCGTCGCTAAACTCACGCCAGCAATCGAAGATATTGGTTGAGCCCACGCTGGAGTCGAACCACTCTGAAGTAAACTCTGAGCTCGATTGCTCAGAATACTACCAGATACAACGGATGGCGCGTCTCTGGTTGAAGTCGAAGGCGCGCTTGACGAAGGAGGCGTGCCGGCGGCCATTACTGCCGATTGCACCATCGAGCTTAATGGCGCTCGTAGTGCTTCGACGAGCGAAGCCACTAATTCCGGCGACGGCTGTATAATAGGGGACGACGTAGCAGCGGCGAAGATGTTGTAGTTGAAGAGTTCGATGAGACGATTGGCAACGAAGTGTCCCGGCTTTTTCTCGAGGATCGAGACATATTTTTCTTCTTCAAACGTCGACAAGACAGCACCAAAACGCACCAAATTAACGCTGATTACGTAAAAATACTAAGTGATGATGATGCGTCTTTATTTAATGAGGGTAAAAACATAGTTACTGGTTTCCCAGTAGTTTTCACTATGGCCCTCTTATTACTACTATAAAATTTACAAGAGAAGTATATGATTAGTAAAATTACAAATACGTTAATTACATTAATTACAAGAATAAAGATATTAAATAGTAAAGATTATAAATACGTGCGTTAAATTACATTTATAACAAGAAGATAATCGGTGTTTGAAAGGTTGCAATATATTAATATATAGAAGTAAATGCATGTGCACTTATCAAGTGACTATCAATTAATTAAGTCAATAGGTGTTTTTGACTGTAAAGTGTGCAAGTTTCTTATTTTCTTTTAAAATATCTTTTTTTACTTTTTCTATGAAGCTTTTGTGGGACATAATTTTGCGTGTGTAGCTATCTATATTATTCCATAAGCGACAAGTGCTTACATGGAACGTTTTGGAACCTGATATGTTTTTGTGTTTAGGAATATATATGTTGTTCTTAGCTGAGGCTCTTGTGTTATACTTACAGTTATCTTTTAGGTAATTAATGTAGGTCATAAAGTATTCGGGACAATGTCCCTGGCTAATTTTATGTAACAGCAGTAATTTCCTAGTACGAACAATATCATCAATTGGGAGCCAGCCTAGTTCATTAAACAGTTTGACAGAATTGTCTGAAAATTTAGCGTCGAGAATTATTCGAGCACAGCGTTTTTGAATCCTAAGTAACCTAGTCAGATTTTCTAGGGAGCAGTTGCCCCATACTGTATAGCAATATTCTAATATAGGCTTAATTAGTGAGTTATATAAAAGTATTCTACAGTGAAAAGTAAGGTGGCATTTTGCACGTTTTAAAAGACAGATGCGAGAGTTCAATTTATTAATTAGAGAGTCAATTTGTTCAGTCCATTTTAAATGCTTATCAATCTTTACCCCCAGAATCCTATCGTCTATTGCTTCTTCTAGTTTTTCTTTGTTTAGAAACAGTTCCATAGAGCACTTGTCAGCGTGTTGGAGTTTTTGAACTGTGCCAATTAGTAGATGTTTTTTTTTTCGTGTTAGTACCATTCCATTAGCAGTAAGCCATTCGTCGGCACTGTTCAGTGAATCTTGCAGTATATCTTCGATTTCTTTACAAGTGTTACCACTTGTCCATATAGTTGTGTCATCTGCGTAGATGTCAGCCTCGGCATATTGAGTGCTTTCGGTAGATCGTTTATGTATATCGAGAATAGGGTTGGCCCTAGAATAGACCCTTGTGGGACTCCAAGTTTGGGTTGAAGCGGACTTGACAGTGATCCTGAGATTGAGCATTGCTGTGATCGATTATTGAGATAGGAATTGAACCATTCAAGGGCTTGTTGGCTAATGTTGTATTTTGAGAGTTTGGAGTGTAGAATATTGTGGTCGACTAGGTCAAAGGCCTTGCTTAAGTCCATAAAAACTGTTCCAACCATTTTACTATCATCCATTGCCTTTAACCATTTGTCGGTAATGTTAATTAAGGCAGTTTCGCAGGAGTGATTGGTTCTGTAGGCTGATTGGTTGGTATAGAGTAGTTTATTAGTCTTTAAATGATCATGAAAGGATTGTGATACATGTCTTTCAAGTGGCTTTGATAGTATCAACAAGACAGAAATAGGACGATAATTGTTCATTTTATGAGTGGAGTCTTTGTTGTGAATGGGGGTTACTTTAGCTCTTCTAAAAGCTTCAGGGAAGCTATGGCTTGATATGCTTGTGTTGAATATGTTCGCAAGGCTTGATGATATAGCTGGCAAGCCTGACTTAAGTAAACGGTACTTATTCCATCTAGACTAAGTGAAAACTATGATGTAACTTGTTTGAGTTGAAAAACGAACTTGAAAGCCGATAAAGGACGAGCAAAGCAATAGCAAATTCCAAGCAAATAGCGACTAGCAAGCAACCCACGAGGCAACTTTGGCAATATGCGCATGCGCATGTACAAGCTGTCCACCGCTGACCATAATTGACTCCAAGTTAACTTTGCTTATAAATAACCCCATTAAACTAAAGATTGGGTCAATTTCTAAGCACCCCTGCAATATCCATATATAAACGTTTCAAGCTCCATCAACCATCACAAATTTTGAAAGCCTGCTTCCTACGAACCATCAACAAACTGGTTGATTCTTAGCTTTATTTAGTTTAGTAGGACTAAATGTTATTCAAAGGAAAACCAGGAGATATTGATTGATATAACTTTAATAATAAATATACAGTGAATGTCGTTAACATTGCAGTGTTTTTAAATCTCTACATTACGTGCCATTAATATTAATGACTGTATGAATACATTTTTTTAATTTTTATTGTATCTTATTGTGAACAACATGCTATAGTTTTGAATAATTATTTTCTAAATAGTTTCTATTAAATCACGAGGCTAAATCGAGTACAGCCTGAAAAACTGGTCGCAACCAATGTTGAAAATCTAACAATTCCTGCTGTTTGATTATTTACTGGATATGTTTTTCCCTCCAACCAAATAAACTATCTACATATTATTATTGAATAATAGAATTAATACTATTCGACGCGGCCTATAGTAAATTCTTCCGTGTTTTTATATCAAGAATGAACTAGACAACGAAGAGCTATTACATTTTTTAAAAACCACTTGGGCAACATTGCTATATTTTAAAATATTTGAACTTTAAGAATGATTATATTACATGTTTTTTTCGAAGTGGCTGAAAGCGTACACGATAATTAAATGATCTCTCTGCTAGGAAAGTAAATTATCAATACATCCATTATGATTAAGAATTAACAAACAACGTTTCAATACTTCAAGTATTAACAAATTTGGTGAAGAAAAACAAATATTTGAATCATTTTGTACAAAAATATATATGTCTTACTTTTTTTAAATCCATCTAACGATATCAAAAGGTTCGACCAAGTCCTTGATCAGTAAACGTAATTCTTGCTCGCTCAACGAGTGTTTCTGCAACTCTTTCTCAATCTGTCGTCCTCGGGACTCGGTGTTCAAGAATTCCACTAACTGAATATCCGTACGCGGTCTTTGCAAAATGAATTTCTCACTCAATGCGTCGATTGTGTTGTTTGAAGTCCTCGTTATTCGACTGGACCCATTCCTGGAATTGGTATCGTTTTCCTGGTCTGTTGTTTCCTTGATCTTTACTCTTCTGTATTCCAGTGAGTTTGCAACTGGCTTGTTCTTCTTTGGCTTGGAATGTGTCTTCCTTGCATGTTGGAGTACTTCGTTGTGACAGTGGTCGAGTGTTAAAGAGGCCTTCGCTCGTAGCATTCTATTCTGGAAGTTCCAAGAGATCGTGAGCAACTTTCTGAATGTCAAATTCAGTTTACTAATATACCTCGGTTGTTGTTTGACCTTTTATAGGGATGAATAATTTATCCAATTAGTGGATACTATGAAAATCACTAGAGTGGTTAAATGTATGTTGAAAATTTGGCCTTGGGGTGTGTCTTTTTGTACCACATGACCAATTTTGAGCAAAATGATTGGCCAGAAGCGATCACATGGTACAAAAAAAATTGGTCACGTGGACGGAATTTTTGGGGCATGATTACCAGTCTACAGATTTCCATAGTAATAAAACCAATTTAGATTCTATCGACTAATTAGTAAGTATATACTAATTAGTCACGCCCCTCGCGGTTTTTGTTATGTGTAGCTGCTTATTAGCTTATTTGATTTTTAGGTTATTTTAAGTTTGGTCGGTTTCTGTCAAGTCACATGCAATTAACGCAAAGACGTCATGACTCCTTATAAGGAATGCCACACCTATTTCTTGCAAATTAACATAAATCTTTTCTTTCAATCTTATTGTGTATACGCTGAGTACCAGTGACCACGAATGATAGTTCCAAGTCGAGGTTCGCGTTGTTGCGCATAGCAAAACTATAATTTAACAACGCGAAACTCGACTTGGAACTATTATTGGTGGTCGCTGAACGGAACTGTGAAAAGGACTATTGTTGGCGTCGCTATTTCGAGGATGGGGCTTATGCGGGAGCGGCGCTTATTCGAGGGAGTGGCTTATTCGGGGGCGGCCGAAACTGGTAGAGTTTTAATTGGCGCCAAATTTGTACACGTGCAAAGAAAAGCTTACAGCACGTGCTACATTCTTTCTCGTTTATAAATGATTTGAAACTTCGACTAAATGTTCTTATACCCTTCAAACAGAGGTTCCTTTCTCTTACCTCGAACGAAGTTTCTTTACTTGTCGTTCCAGGTAAGAGAGAAAGAAATTTCTGCTCGCAGTGTAATGTCCTTAATCGAATTTAATAGAATCGCTTTCTCAGTGAATATTGATCGATTGCTTTTTCTTGGAACTTACTGTGCGATCTAATAGACCTTTTCACAGTTCCGTTCAGTGACTACGAATACAGGTCCAAGTCCAGGATGGAGATGCCACACATAACAAAACTATAATTTAGATCCATCCATGGTACTATCCACGTGACCCATCCATGGTACCATCCACGTGACCCATCCATGGTATCATCCACGTGACCCATCCATGGTACCAACCACGGGACCTATCGATGGTACCATCCACGTGACCCATCCATGGTATCATCCACGTGACCCATCCATGTTACCATCCACGTGACCCATCCACGTGACACGTGGAACGTAAGGGATGGATTTTTAGCAAACAAGTGCAGTTGTTTCCAAATTTAGGTTCATCTAATTAACTAATTACTAGTAGCTGATTAGTCCTGCTTGGCGCGGTTTTTGTCATTCTAAATTTAAGTTAAATTTAACTCCTTATAAGGTTATGTTACTTAATTTTAATGTAATTACTTTAGCGAGATCAGGTTCGTTATTAGTTCGGTTTCTGTCAAGTCATATTCAATTAACGCAAAGACGTCATGACTCCTTATAAGGAATGCCACACCTATTTCTTGCAAATTAACATAAATCTTTTCTTTCAATCTTATTGTGTATACGCTGAGTACCAGGGGGCGGGGCTTAATTGTCCTTTTCACAGTCGGTTCCGTTGAGTGACCACGAATGATAGTTCCAAGTCGAGACAACATCAGATATGGTACGCTTTACTTCTTTAGGAGTTGACGAGAACACCAACCGGCCGTCCAACATGAGTTGTAGTTCCGGTTCCGGTTCCTGATGGGAAATATTTTCGGGTAACACGTCAGCCAGATTTACATACTTTCCTGCTACGATTTGAGCCACTGTTTTATACGGGATCGGCGAATAACCCGGCCCCACCACGAATGGCTGATTGTGGGTCGGTACAACAGGCAAGTTCGTGTTTTGGTTCGAGGGCTAAACGTACTGAGATTGCCACGTAGATGACGACACACTAGCGGACCCGGGTTGCGATGTGACCGATGTACAGGTTGAGGGCAATGGTGGACAAAACGTAGAAACAAACGAGGGCACACTCGCAGAATTACACGTACTTGGCACGGTTGGCGTCGCTAAACTCACGCCAGCAATCGAAGATATTGGTTGAGCCCACGCTGGAGTCGAACCACTCTGAAGTAAACTCTGAGCTTGATTGCTCAGAATACTACCAGATACAACGGATGGCGCGTCTCTGGTTGAAGTCGAAGGCGCGCTTGACGAAGGAGGCGTGCCGGCGGCCATTACTGCCGATCGCACCATCGAGCTCAATGGCGCTCGTAGTGCTTCGACGAGCGAAGCCACTAATTCCGGCGAAGGCTGTACAATAGAGGACGACGTAGCAGCGGACGTAGATGTTGTAGTTGAAGAGTTCGATCAGACGATTGGCAACGAACTGTCGCGGCTATTTCTCGAGGATCGAGGCATATTTTTCTTCTTCAAACGTCGACAAGACAGCACCAAAACGCACCAAATTAACGCTGATTACGTAAAAATACTAAGAGAAGACTATGATGTAACTTGTTTGAGTTGAAAAATGAACTTGAAAGCCGATAAAGGACGAGCAAAGCAATAGCAAATTCCAAGCAAATAGCGACTGGCAAGCAACCCACGAGGCAACTTTGGCAATATGCGCATGCGCATGTACAAGCTGTCCACCGCTGACCATAATTGACTCCAAATGAACTTTGCTTATAAATAACCCCATTAAACTAAAGATTGGGTCAATTTCTAAACACCCCTGCAATATCCATATATAAACGTTTCAAGCTCCATCAACCATCACATATTTTGAAAGCCTGCTTCCTACGAACCATCAACAAACTGGTTGAGGCTAAGTCGAGTACAGCCTGAAAAACTGGTCGCAACCAATGTTGAAAATCTAACAATTTCTGCTGTTTGATTATGTACTGGGATGTGTTTTTCCACCATCCAAATAAACTATCGACATATTATTATTGAATAATAGAATTAATACTATTCGACGCGGCCTATAGTAAGTTCTTCCGTGTTTTAATATCAAGAATAAACTATAAAACGAAGAGATATTACATTTTTTTTAAACCACTTGGGCAACATTGCTATATTTTAAAATATTTGAACTTTAAGAATGATTATATTACATGTTTTTTTCGAAGTGGCTGAAAGCGTACACGATAATTAAATGATCCCTCTGCTAGCAAAGTAAATTATCAATACATCCATTATGATTAAGAATTAACAAACATTAATGTTTCAATACTTCAAGTATTAACAAATTTGGTGAAGAAAAACAAATATTCCTATTTGAATCATTTTGTACAAACATGTATATGTCTTACTTTTTTAAAATCAATCTAACGATATCCAAAGGTTCGACCAAGTCCTTGATCAGTAAATGTAATTCTTGCTCGCTCAACGAGTGTTTCTGCAACTCTTTCTCAATCTGTCGTCCTCGTGACTCGGTGTTCAAGAATTCCTCTAACTGACTATCCGTACGCGGTCTTTGGAAAATGAATTCCTCACTCAAAGCGTCGATTCTGTGTTTTGAAGTCCTCGTTATTCGACTGGACCCATTGCTGGAATTGGTATCGTTTTCCTGGTCTGTTGTTTCCTTGATCTTTACTCTTCTGTATTCCAGTGAGTTTGCAACTGGCTTGTTCTTCTTTGGCTTGGAATGTGTCTTCCTTGCATGTTGGAGTACTTCGTTGTGACAGTGGTCAAGTGTTAAAGAGGCCTTCGCTCGTAGCATTCTAATTCTGGAAGTTCCAAGAGATCGTGAGCAACTTTCTGAATGTCAAATTCAGTTTACTAAAATACCTCGATTGTTGTTTGACCTTTTATTGGGATGAATAATCTATCCAATTAGTGGATAATGAAACTAAATTTAGATTCTATCGACTAATTAGTAAGTAATAACTAATAAGTCACGCCCTTCGCGGTTTTTGGCATGTGTAGCTGCTAATTAACTAACGTAACTTGCCGCACTTACGTTACAACTCCTTATAAGGTAGAGTGTTTTTAAAAAAAAAGTTACTTGTTAAATAGTAATAGCCAGAATCAAACAAAAGAAAACAAAAGAATTAGAGCGTAATATATAGCACTTAACCGGCTTAACACTCTAACATGTATTTCGCGGGTTTATGAAAATCACTCTATAATTATTTGATTTTAAGGTTATTTTAAGTTTGGTCGGTTTCTGTCAAGTCACATGCAATTAACGGAAAGAGGTCATGACTCCTTATAAGGAATGCCACACCTATTTCTTGCATTTGTCTCTTCACTCAACTTCGATTTCACTGTTCCCTTCTTGATCAAAACTACAAATATTGGGGAGAGAAAATGAATGGGGAGCGGTGAGATAGAATTACTTTGAACTGAAGAATATAGCTTTTGATGAAAATGTAGTTCTAAGTAATAGATAAAATATCAGCGGGAGACCTTTACCTCTTATTACTTCTATTATTAGAGGACGGTACTTATTAGAGGACGGTACTTATTAGAGGACTGTGCTTATTAGAGGACGGTGCTTATTGGAGGACGGTACTTATTAGAGGACGGTGCTTATTAGAGGATGGTACTTATTAGAGGACGGTACTTATTAGAGGACGGTACTTATTAGAGGACGGTACTTATTAGAGGACGGTACTTATTAGAGGACGGTACTTATTAGAGGACGGTGCTTATTAGAGGATGGTACTTATTAGAGGACGGTACTTATTAGAGGACGGTACTTATTAGAGGACGGTACTTATTAGAGGACGGTACTTATTAGAGGACGGTACTTATTAGAGGACGGTACTTATTAGAGGATGGTACTTATTAGAGGACGGTACTTATTAGAGGACGGTACTTATTAGAGGATGGTACTTATTAGAGGACGGTGCTTATTAGAGGATGGTACTTATTAGAGGACTGTGCTTATTAGAGGACGGTGCTTATTGGAGGACGGTACTTATTAGAGGACGGTGCTTATTAGAGGACGGTACTTATTAGAGGACGGTACTTATTAGAGGACGGTGCTTATTAGAGGACGGTGCTTATTAGAGGATGGTACTTATTAGAGGACGGTACTTATTAGAGGACGGTACTTATTAGAGGACGGTGCTTATTAGAGGATGGTACTTATTAGAGGACGGTACTTATTAGAGGACGGTACTTATTAGAGGACGGTACTTATTAGAGGACGGTACTTATTAGAGGACGGTACTTATTAGAGGATGGTACTTATTAGAGGATGGTACTTATTAGGGGATGGTATTTATTAGAGGACGGTGCTTATTAGAGGACGGTACTTATTAGATGACTGTACTTATTAGAGGACTGTGCTTATTAGAGGACGGTACTTATTAGAGGACGGTACTTATTAGAGGACGGTACTTATTGGAGGACTGTGCTTATTAGAGGACGGTGCTTATTAGAGGACTGTGCTTATTAGAGGATGGTGCTTATTAGAGGACGGTACTTATTAGAGGACGGTACTTATTAGAGGATGGTACTTATTAGAGGACTGTGTTTATTAGAGGACGGTACTTATTAGAGGATGGTACTTATTAGAGGACGGTGCTTATTAGAGGATGGTGCTTATTAGAGGACGGTACTTATTAGAGGACGGTACTTATTAGAGGACGGTGCTTATTAGAGGACTGTACTTATTAGAGGACGGTACTTATTAGAGGACTGTGCTTATTAGAGGACGGTACTTATTAGAGGACGGTGCTTATTAGAGGACGGTGCTTATTAGAGGACTGTACTTATTAGAGGACGGTACTTATTAGAGGACTGTGCTTATTAGAGGACGGTACTTATTAGAGGACGGTACTTATTAGAGGACTGTGCTTATTAGAGGACGGTACTTATTAGAGGACTGTGCTTATTAGAGGACGGTACTTATTAGAGGACGGTACTTATTAGAGGACGGTACTTATTTGAGGACTGTGCTTATTAGAGGACGGTACTTATTAGAGGACGGTACTTATTAGAGGACTGTGCTTATTAGAGGACGGTACTTATTAGAGGACTGTGCTTATTAGAGGACGGTACTTATTAGAGGACGGTACTTATTAGAGGACTGTACTTATTAGAGGACTGTGCTTATTGGAGGACTGTGCTTATTAGAGGACGGTACTTATTGGAGGACTGTACTTATTAGAGGATGGTACTTATTAGAGGACGGTACTTATTAGAGGACGGTGCTTATTAGAGGACGGTACTTATTAGAGGACGGTGCTTATTAGAGGACGGTACTTATTGGAGGACGGTACTTATTGGAGGACGGTACTTATTAGAGGACTGTGCTTATTGGAGGACTGTGCTTATTAGAGGACGGTACTTATTGGAGGACTGTGCTTATTAGAGGACGGTACTTATTAGAGGACTGTGCTTATTAGAGGACTGTGCTTATTAGAGGACGGTACTTATTAGAGGACGGTGCTTATTAGAGGACTGTACTTATTAGAGGACGGTACTTATTAGAGGACGGTGCTTATTAGAGGACGGTACTTATTAGAGGACTGTGCTTATTAGAGGATGGTGCTTATTGGAGGATGGTACTTATTAGAGGACGGTACTTATTAGAGGATGGTACTTATTAGAGGATGGTACTTATTAGAGGATGGTGCTTATTGGAGATAGGTGCTCATATGAGGATGGTGCTTATTGGAGGCGGCGCTTATACGTGAGCAGTGCTTATTCGAAGGCAAGGCTTATTCGGGGGCGGCGCAAACAGGTAGAGTGTAACAGTTTGTATCAAGTTGTACACAAATTCACGTGTAATGTGAAAAACTCCGCCGATCACCCCTACCACTTGGACAAAGGCACTCCCCCCTCCTATATTCTCTACTTTCACATTAACCATAATGCCTTGTGTTTGTTCCCTCTATTCTCTACTTTCACATTAACCATAATGCCTTGTGTTTGTTCCCTCTATTCTCTACTTTCACAATAACCATAATGCCTTTTGTTTGTTCCCTCTATTCTCTACTTTCACAATAACCATGCCTTGTGTTTGTTCCCTCTATTCTCTACTTTAGGATCACTGGATCACTTAAGGATCACTGGAGGAGTAGTACCTTTCCTAGTGGCCTAGTGTAGGTGTCCTAGACTGGTCTCCCCATATCCAGCACATTGTGAAGCGTAAAATATAATCCTTCAAGAACTGATCACATTAGCCTCTCCAACTGTGAAGACCGACCATGTGTCCTACTCGTGGTACCCCTGTTACTATCGCAAAACATGGCGGATCTAGGGGAGTATACCCCGATATAAAACATAAAGCACAATGGAAAAGCCTCAATGTAGTAAATCATACCGCATCGTCCGCCGCGCGGGTCAACAAGGGACGCGTCCCTCGGTGACAGGCCAGGCTGGGGTCGAAAAATGTGCTACTGGCTGTGATAGCTTGTCACTATCCACCATAACACCAGGTACAAGAACTCATACGAAGACTGCAAACAACAAGGTCAATATAAAGCCCCCTACTCGATGTAACAACATTAGAATCGCAACCATTAATGTGAGGACCTTACAAGATGATATAAAGTTAGCAACAATAGTAAAGACAGCAAGTGATCTTGGTCTTGACATTTTAGCAATGCAAGAAGTAAGACGCACATCCTCTGGATTGTTGACACTTGACGATGATTCTCTGAAGGGATGGAAACTTGTATGGAGTGGACATAAACGAAAACATGAACATGGAGTGGGCATACTCTTAGCACCACACGTAAAAATTAAAAGTTACCAGGAACACCTACCAGCAAGGATAATATCTGCTACCATAAAAGTGAAAGGCATGAGAATAGCAGTATTGGATGTGTACGCTCCAACAGATTCTACCAAATCAGTTACAGCTAAATCTGTATTCTACTCAGCTCTAAGCAAAGCAAAGGCTGAACTAGATGATAATCCGAAATATAAATCAATAATACTCGGCGATCTCAACGCTACAATATCTTCACACAGTAAAGAGACAGACACGTGGAACTCTATTCTTGGACATAACAACTCGGATAGAGTTGAAACTAATGATAATGGGGAACGCTTACTGACGTGGTGTTTAAAGAATCAGATGAAAATCATGAACACGATTTTAAGAACAAAGAGAATCCACCGTGAAACATGGCGACATGCTCGAACTGGGAAATGGAAAAGAGTGGATTACATATGCACCACCAAGTGGGTTTCAAGATTTGTCCGTTCTTGTCGAGTGTATATTGGACCTTCATCCTTATTCGATACTGATCATCGGTTACTAGTGATGAATATTGAATTCCCAAGTACAAAACGAGAATTACATCACCAATTGAACAAGACATATACATGTAAAAAAAAGCCAATGGTTGATTTGCGGGCACTAAGGATCAATCCAGATATCCAACAAAGATTAACAGAGAAACTAGATAGAGCATTCCAGGGACTTGAATGTAATGAAATGAACGAATTGAATGAGCGAATAGTAACAACGGTAATCAAAACTGTTGATGAGGTATGCCCGAAAATTGATCCAGTAAAGAAGAAAGAACCTTGGGAAGATATAATCCTTCAACAACAGATGAGAAGCTTACGAAACTGTACTAAACATGATGATATGAGAAAGCTTCAGAAAACGATCAAGAAGCGAAGAAGAGAATTAAAGAATAATTATTACAAGGAAATGGCGGAGAACATCAACACAGCAGCAGAAGCAAGGATGGTTGAGAGGGAATTTGCAATTGCAAAAAAGTACTCTGTACTAAAATCCAAATCCAAGTTATTGATATCAAATGAAAAACTGAAGATACACTTTGAAGATCATTTCAAGGCACGGCAATTACCACTCCCACCTGAGCTTGCAAACCCAGATGAGTACCCACATCTGAGGGATGAAGTAGTATATATCAACGAAGATCCTCCTGATGAACAGGAAATAAAAAGGGTTCTGAAGAGTTTTAAGAACAACAAAAGTGCTGGAACTGATAAGCTGAAAACGGAGGGACTGAAATACAATGAAAGTAAGAACTTGGTGAGCATGATCCTAACGTTGATAAAGTTGATCTGGACCTGTGTTCAGGTCCCAAACTCATGGCTATACACTCCAGCATCACCTGTCTCTATAAAAAAGGCAAGAAGAGCGTAGCAGCGAACTATCGTGGATTATCTATTGGAGCAAATATGAGCCGTATCCTTGCAAAAATTATTATTAACAGATTACAAGGTGCATATGAAACACACATCAGCGAGTGTCAGTATGGATTTCGTCACAATAGATCTACATCAGATGGAATCTTCATTGTAAAGACAGTGATTGAGAAATATGGAGGACCCCTGATCATAGTGTATGTTGATCTTAGTGCAGCATATGACCATATACCACGTAATTTTCTTTTCCGAGTACTGCAGATACGAACAGGAGCCACTCATCTGGTAGCCATACTACAAAAATTATATGAAGGCACCACCGCATCGATACAGGGAATGAAAGAAACTTTTGATGTGCTCATAGGATGTAGACAAGGTGGACAAGAATCTCCATGCTTGTTCAACTACTACTTTGACTACGTTCTGACAGTGGCGGCCTATGAAATTGACAAAGCCTTTCCTGATGGCTGGGGTATCAATCTCGAATTCAATATCCCGTATATGTGCACCAACAGGGAGCAGCGGCGTGGTGGAAGAATGCGTGGAGTGGAGATAATGAAGTGGATACTTTATGCAGATGATGCTGCACTTTTCTGTAAAACAACGAGTGAGGCACAGCAACTTCTCACCATAATAAATAATGTGTGCCAACAATTTGGGCTTCAAATTTCATTCAAGAAGACCAAAACACAGGTATTTAATGATGGCGACCTTGCAAAACAGCCAACACTATTCAGCATTAACAATCAAGTCGTGGATAATGTCAGAGAATTTATGTACCTAGGGCAAATGATAACAACTGAGGAAAAGGGATGTTTCACTGAAATGCGTGTTGCCAGGGCAAATGCAAAATTCAATGAGCTTTGCAATATTTTAACGGACAATAATGTCAACCTGTGCACAAGACGGAAAATCCTGGAAGCGTGTGTTAGATCGCGGTTAATTTATGGTACACAAGCATGGTTTCCTAACGAACAACAACTGAATAGACTTGAAGTTTGTTGGCACCAGATACTACGGAGCATGGTAAAAGGAGGGTGGAAAAGAAAGAAAGCATCAGAAGATTCAGAAGAAGAAGTTTACAGCTTTGTCTACACAAATGATGAAATCCAGAATATCATGAAGACGATACCCCTCAGAGATTTCATTTACTCACAATATCTGAAGTACATTGCACATATATGTCGAGATCACAATAATGCAATCACAAAAAATGTTCTATTTGCGAAGCCAAGTAGGAGATATTACAGAGATCCATGGATAAAGATCGGACAGTTGATGGGAACATCAGTGGACCAGGCAAAGAGATTGACACAGTCCAAAAATGAGTTCAGCAGAGTGATCAACCAGCGATTCACTCTGGCTCTTCGTTGACCACTGTCTGTGGTATAATTCACTTTCGATAGCCCAGCCAAGCATAGTATTAACGGGCTGAATAATATTAATATGTTCTACTCTGACTTGATGTATATCCATGATTTACTGGCCATTCACTTTTTTTTCAAAATAGACCTCTCTACCTCCGTAAATAAAATTGCCCATTGCAGACCACGTGTCACTCCCTTGAGAATTTTTTTTTTTTTATGGTGAACTTGTTATATCATTCACATGTGAAAGAAACAATTCCCAAGGGTAGCATCACGTGATCCATTTAGGCAAGTCCAATTTGATAACTTTCAAAACATCACGATTATCTATTTATTACAAATTGTATGAAAAGATGGGGGAAAGCTAGATATGTTGCGTTTTTTTATTTATAATATACTGAAAAACTAATTGGTATTCTGCAGAGTACAATTTACGATTTAATTGTACTCTAGCTCTCGTCCAAAAAGAATTGAGTAATTTTGTACAGTGTATTATAACAGAAGAAATTATCTGTTAGTTTCGTATTGATGAATACTCCAGTTTCACGTTATCTATCACCGCTGTACTATTTGACAAAAGGCGCATTTGCACAGGCTAAGCCTCGATTTGTTGTCAAAATATTCACAAATCCCAAGCAAAGCACGAAAAAATGTTACCGCTTAACAAAAGAAAACACATTTGCATTTACTCTGAATTGAGGCTAAGCCTGTGCAAATGCGCCTTTTGGCAAATAGTACAGCGGTGCTAAATAACACGAAACTGGTCTATTGCTGACAATTCATTTCACCTAATTAATTACGGAAGAATTTCCTGTAAGCGCATAAGTCATTGACATACAGGTGGAGATTCCTTTGTTGCATCCTGACCATTCAAACATTTCCCGTTAGTGTCGATAATTATTTTAGCTTGTGCATAATTTATTAGTTACACAAAATAAAATAAACACCCTACTTATTCATTAAATTGGTTTTATTGCAAGGCGTTTAGCATTGTTGTAGGATTGGTATTCCATATCTTTTTACAAACGCTGCGGGAAGAGTGATATTTAGAGAACAAACCATGAAAGTGTTGTATTTGCTTGTGTCGTTTGCCTTTTCACAAGCCGTTGCTACAAAGCCCACAGTACGAGGGCATAGTAACGATATTTCGTTTGGGAATTACATTTTCCATAAAGGCCACAAACTCGTTTCTGGAATTTCTCTCAAAAAATCCAAACTGGAATCATACTTTGACTGCCTTATCGAGTGCAACGCAACTACTCAATGCAGGTGTACAAATGTGAACACAACAATCGATGCCGACGGTATGGTAGAGTGTGAACTGTTGGATTTTTACGAAGTCTTCCAAAACCTGACAGAAGTGAAAAGTTTTGACCACCACGTATTGGCAGTAAGTAGACCTTATTTTAAT
This sequence comes from Metridium senile, assembly GCA_949775045.1. Lineage (NCBI taxonomy): Eukaryota > Metazoa > Cnidaria > Anthozoa > Actiniaria > Metridiidae > Metridium > Metridium senile. The sequence goes on along the minus strand of OX459101.1, from coordinate 6,381,231 downwards.
AACATCTAATAAGTGTTCCCTGACTTTTGCATGGAATAAGAATAGGCGCCTGTCATCATTGTGTTTCGGTTTGGAAGTCACATTTAGCGCTGGCACGGGAGTATTATCTAAAATGTCAATGAGGCGGAGCAGAAACGCCTATTTCTTTCCAGGCTAAAAAATATTTCAAAATGCATTCAAATTGAAATCAGTTAAATTATAACGTCCGTTTAGCGCGCTAACAAACTATCAGTAGAGCAGATGAAATAAGAATTAGGGCACATTTAAGGTGACTCCAACATAATTGGAAGGGTATTTGATACATTTTTTAACTCGCTCGTTTCGCGTCGAAACCCCACCAATTAATCTGAATTTTACATATATGTAACTTCAAGTATTTAGGTTTCTAACAGATAATTCGAAATTTTATTTCATAGCCGCGTTTGCCGTTACAAGCCGAATTTCTAACAATGATATTTCCAAATATTGTGCTCTAGCTCGGAAAATAATCTATCGATTTTTATGAAACTTCAGATTCCTAATAAATATATATTAAAGCTGTATATTACTGAAATAATGTTTATTCTTAAGTTTAAAAATTGGGAAAATCGGTTAAGTATTTGTGAATGTTTTAACGCATGTTTATCAATGTTTATAAATTAAAGGTTTTATGGTCGATTTTTAAATCAGTCTTGTAACTTTACTCCCGCTCTATAAATTTTCTTCAAACTTGATACACTGCAAGATTAATATCTATTTATTAGGAATCTGAAGTTTCATAAAAATCGATAGATTATTTTCCGAGCTAGAGTACAATATTTGGAAATATCATTGTTAGAAAATCGGCTTGTAACGGCAAAAGCGGCTATGAAATAAAATTTCGAATTATTTCAGTAATATACAGCTTTAATTTCAAAGCTATACCTATAAAAAGGACTGAGTTATTAATTTTTTGCTAGAACAACAAAAGCGCTATGAAAATATCAAAACTTTTAAATTCATAGATTCCTCGTTTATTTTTAATACGCGAAAAAATATTAAGAAAACTAACTAGTGACAGCTAGCTTATTCCTTCCTTAACTTACTAAGCAATTCAGCTGGTTTTTAAGGGCCTCTGTTTCAAAGTATTAAGACGAAATGTGGAGGTATATCTGTTTTGATGAACGGCGCTAATGAATTCATTCTCGAACCGGCTTCGTTCGGTCGGCTAATGTTCGCAATATTTGGAAATATCATTGTTAGAAAATCGGCTTGTAACGGCAAACGTGGCTATGAAATAAAATTTCGAATTATCTGTTAGAAACCTAAATACTTGAAGTAACACATATGTAAAATTCAGATTCATTGGTGGGGTTTCGACGCGATACGAGCGAGTTAAAAAATGTATCAAATACGCTTCCAATTATGTTGGAGTCACCTTAAATATTTATGCCATGTTTCAATTAATTCTAATTACGAAATTATAGTCTTTTGACTTTTTCTTAAAATAAATCATTTTAGAGCCTAATCATCCATATTTTCTATAATTTACTAAGTTGGAAAGACTTCGATAACTGTCCTGGTGTGAATTACATTTTGTACAAAATCGAAAAAATGACTGAGGAGAATCTACCTGAAACAATGAAATGTGTCATTATTATTTTGAAGGCCTATTGAATTTAAAGTAAGTAATTTTTTTTAGAAACTCCAACAAAAATTCTTAATAAGGCAGCATTCTGGTTAGCCTGCGTTACATCTGGTTTATTCCCCGTAATAACCGTCTACGAAATAACGAACATATTCGTGTTCTGAGACCCACAGCGAATAGCAGGAAAATATATAATAGATGCTGATTGGCTGTTGACCTTTCAAATTCTAACGAGTCCTCCCATTGGTTCGATTTGTAAACGGGAAAGACTGAGGCGAGAAATTTAAGTATTTTAAGGTCTCATTCATTTCTTTGCAGAATACAGAGCAAATACCAAGAAACTGCGCTGACTTTCCCAAATCACATGCTAACGGAGTCTACTTTATCAAGCCCAGTCCATCTCCGTCTTTTCAGGCTTTTTGTGACATGGTAACTAGTGGTGGAGGCTGGACCGTCATTCAAAAACGCCTAGATGGCTCGGTTGATTTCTTCCGTGACTGGGCCAACTACAAGAAAGGGTTTGGTAATGCTCAAGGAGAATATTGGTTAGGACTGGACCATATCCACGCTATGACGTCACAAGGGAAGAAGTATCGACTACGTGTGGACTTGGAAGATCTCGAGGGAAACACGCGATACGCAGAGTATGACACGTTTATCGTGGCTGATGAAGCTGATAAATATCGACTTACAATTGGAGGTTACTCAGGTAATAAAACATTGCAATAGAGTAACTTTCAGTCCTCGACTTTTTTGGGTAACACTGACCAACTAACTATGACTTTCTCTTGTGCAAACAAAAATGTGACTAAAATGACTAATTCTTACCAAAAAATGAGCATATGAAATTGTTCATATCTCGGCAGCAAGAACTCGATTTGATTTGAAATTTTTCAGAATTACATAATTTTATATTTTCACTCTTTCACGTGATAGTACTTTGATTTTATTTAGGACTCTATAACGGACTGAAATATTTTTGATGACGTCAATGCAAACCACCAATTCGTCGTTTAGGAGAGAAAAGGAGCCGATGCCATTTGGATCTGCATGACTTCCCCATTTCCCAGTCGCAGTCTTCATAATAATAATAGTTTAATAAACACCAATATTGCAGTTAAAACTGAATTACATTGGTATGACAATAGTATGAAATTGATAATCTAATCTAATATAATTTATTTATTACAAATTACGGATTGATGCTTGAATAAATGACTTTCTAAAACGATCAGTTTTGTATCTAGGCTCTATGAAATAGATGTATATATAATAACATCTCACTCTTCAACGCCTTGCTTTAGATTTATACTTAGCTTGGACTAGGCTCAGTCCCCAGCCGTGGCGCGCGGAGGATAGCGATGGGGACTGAGCCTAAGCTTGGGCTACGACTATCAGATCAGGGCGCGCGCTCCATGCAGTATCGAGAAGGCCCATGACAAACAGTGATTTTCTTTTTGGTGTTTTGATAGGAGATGCTGGTGACGCTTTGAACATCAATAACAACATGTTCTTCTCTACAAAAGATCGTGACAATGATGATAGCTCAAGCCTGTATTGTGCCAGGGACTTTATTGGGGCCTGGTGGTATAACAGTTGCCATGACGCTTGTTTAAATGGTCTGTACCTAAATGGTGCTAACAACCAACGTGCAAAGGGTATTGTGTGGAGGCAGTGGAAGGGTCATAACTATTCTTACAAGAGAGCTGAAATGAAGATAAGGCCAGTCTAAACGACATATGGCATATCAAAGAGGGGGAAGAGGGTGTGTGTTGGGTTGGGTTGGGCAATTACCAAAAAAAACTTAAAGCACACCTTTAATCCTGAAAGAAATATCGTGCAAATCAGAAAAACAAATACACAGCCTCGTGGGCAAAAAAAATTTTGCACAAAAAATTTAAGTAGAATTAAAATATTATACGATTATTATTATTCTTACACGAACTCTCATTGGACAATTCAACATAACCGGAAGTATTGAATTGTCCAATGAGAGTTCGTGTAAGAAAGAGCATCATCGAAAGCCAAATCAGCATCTAGTATATATAATCGTGTAGTTCGCTGGGGGCCAGAACACGGTTCGTTGCGCTGATTCACAGACGGACTTTCGAGAGAAAAATTCCGGCTGTAACACAGGCTATAAAAAATGTTGACTTAACTTTACTGACGTTTTGAGCTTTAGCCCTTCGTCGGAGTAAAAGAAATAGATGTATAATATTGTTAACTGATTATGTTTTAAAATAGATGTATAATAATAATGGTAATAATGGTGTCAGTATTAACATAATATCGCGTTTATAAAAACGAATTATTATATGTTTACAAATATAAAATATGAAAACTATAAAAACTGTATACAGACTAAACATATATACATATATAATAATTAATTTTTATGTTCTGTGTTGAACAGTTTTATTGACCCTGGGGAAAAAACTACAACGAAAACGTACAGTGCGACATGGCAGTTAGTGATAACTGTATAAAAATATTCTGTATTTAATAAATGTGCATGAACTGCTTGTGTGAATTAATCTCTTGGTGTAAATTTAATAAAAACCTGAACCTTATAATGTGGTGTGTCATTTTAATTATTTTGTACAAACTTGTGGGTATCACTGGAATAGAAAAGTGTCGTAACTATTCTATCATTCACTGTAATGTAATGTGTAATTGTGTGGCTCATGTGACTGTGACGTGATCATTTAATATACCGTGGGTCATATGTGGTTCTGTGAATTTCTGTTATGTATTTTCACAAATTAATTGTCCCCGTACCTGTTTCCGGGAATAATCAAGGGAAGGGCTAGGGGAATGCCCTCTTCCAAGAGAAGCTACAGTCTACAAGCGCTATTGATTCCTCTTTCACTTTTTAAGTGTACCGTTTTTGAAAACGTTTTGAAAGTAATCTGCGGCATTTTTATTTAATCCAAGTGTTGTTTCTCGGGCGTCTTGGGCGTCATTTTTATATGTAGCCTGTCCGTTGTAGCTATTTTCATGTAATGTTTTTTTTTGGAAAAAAAAAGTAAAAGTTTCGGTAGTAAATAAATATTTACTGTATCGGTTCCTATGGAGACAATGGAGACTTATTCCCAGTGTTACCCGTCTCACTGATATTTATAACACAGGAACCCCAACCGAAGTCCTGGATATTAATAATCATCAACATACGAAGGTTTATTTCCGGAAATGGGGGCTCTTCATTGTTCTTCTTCTCGGCTCTTCTGCACGAGAGCTCCCCCTCCTGTTGAACGTGAAAGCTGATACTTTCTAACGTGAAAACCACCATGTTTACATGCCCTTGCACGACCCATGCGATTAATTCTTGAACTTTGCGAAAATTACCAAATATCTTGTGTTTTCACTTTCAACTGCTTAAACCGTTCGTGGAAATTAATGTTCAGCTAATATTGGCTGCTAGAATACACAGAAATCAAGAGAACTAAATCTATCTATTGTTTTCGCTTTTGTCGCGTGATTGATGAGTAACTCACTACTAGTACGTCACATGATGGCCTGACAAGTACGACCAATAGCAGAGCAGCTTTCAATGTCCATGCATATAATTACTACAAACACAGAACCCTCTCGCCCTTTACACCGGACTGACAGTCGCCTTGGACTTTGAGCAAGGAAAAATTACCGGATTCGTCGTCAAAAAGCATCGAAAATCAACTCTCGTCCTTCACGAAGGATCTGAAAGCATAAATATATCATTAAGTACTAAATTTAAAATTCGCAATGGGATTTTTTGGATTTGTTTTGACTCTTGTGTCGCTGGGCTTAGCACAGGTACAACATGCATCGTTATTACACAACATTGAGCTTTACTTCTATTTTATTCATTTTTTGCATTACTTTTGCACTCGATATCGATTTGTTGTGACAAATGTAGATAGTTTTAAGAGGATGGGTTAAAATTTACTCTTAGAAAACAAAAATGATTTATGAGATGTTTGTGAATCACTTGCGTGGTCACGAGGACGGTAGTGGATTTCGGTTTACGAAATAAAGTGAACATTTTTTGAAATCGTATATTTATCTTTCGTTCTAGGTAAATGCTAAAGACCCTGCTCCAATTCACAAGAAAGGATATTGTGTTTGGTACGACCAGTGTTCCGATCAAGGAGGAAAATCTTTAAATTGCTTGTACAATGGACCAGCAAAAGTACTAAATGACACAAAGGGAGTTGAGCTTCTCAACAAGATTTGCCCACAATTTTCTGCTGAACGATTAACCTGTTGCTCTGCTAAGCAGCTAATAACTCTTGACAAAAGCCTTGGTCCACTGAGGCAGTTTGCCAGCCGATGCCCGTCGTGTTTGGAAAATTTGGTCAATGTGTTCTGCGAATCAACCTGCAGTCCTGATCAATCTCTTTTTATGGATCCCAAAACGGTCCTGCCGATTCCATCAGCACAACATCCATCCATCGTCGCGATAAATTATTATGCATCTAAAACATTTAAGCAAGGTGTTTTTGATTCATGTAAAGATGTTGTTTTCCCTGAAAACAATGAAAAAATTCTTAATCTCTTGTGTGGACGTAGTGCCGAAACTTGCACCCCCCAGAAACTTTTGGAATATATGGGCAGCACTGCAAATGGAATGTCCCCCTTTGATATTGACTTTCCAGAGATACTCCCAAAGAACCTTTCATGGATGAATGTGACAACCTACAAGTGTAACAATAACTTTTTCAACCCATGGACCAACAAAACCAACCCGAAGTGCAGTTGTCAAGATTGCCAACCATCATGCCCTATGCTCCCTCCAGAACCCAAACCAGAGCATCATAAAACCATACTTGGACTAAGAGGACTGTCATTCAGTCTCTTAATAGTTTACCTTGCCTTCTTCTTCACCTTCATTCCTATTAGTTTCTATCTGGTATTGCGCAAACAAAAGCAATATGCACACATCCCAGAAGGCCCTGAGCCAGTGCCACCTTACATGCCATATACAAATGGTGTACCTCCAAATGCAATCAATGTTCAAATAGCTCGTAAACCGGGATGCTGTGAAATGATGGGCTTCTGGATGGATAAGAAGTTGAGAAGTGTTTTCTTCAAGTGGGGACGTTGGTGCAGTCAACATCCCTTTATCGTCATCGTTGCATGTGTCGTCTTAGTTGGAATTCTAGCTGGAGGATTAAAGTTCTACAAGGTCACTAAGAATCCTGTTGAATTGTGGTCAGCACCAGAGAGCACAGCAAGGAGAGAGAAGGACATGTTTGATACTAAATTTTCACCATTTTACCGTACCGAACAGCTGATCATAACTGTGAACCCCAATTACCCTCAAAACAATACAGGGTATATACAATCACCAGACAGAAAGTTTATTCCCTTTGGACACATCTTTCATTTGGATTTATTAAATCAGGTAAGCTTTTATTATACTGTATAATGTATATGTTTATAAAATAACCATTATATAACGCGCGCTCTCATTGGCTGAAACGTGCAAAAAACCGTGTTTCTATAAGAGCATAGAAACACGGTTTTCAAGCGGAGTGTCGCTTGATTTTTCCGTAAAAATACAAAATCGTGTCGTCTAATGAAGAAAACAATTTTTTTTGTGTCAATTTTGACTTCGACGGCCTTCACCACCTCAGAAGTCACGAACTAAAAAGTCTTTAACACTTTTAAGCTTGTAAAAATATTAAATCTGAGTTCACAGCAATACTCAAAGTAATTCAAATCACGACAATAAGATCACAACACTACTTTGTCTACCGTAAAAGCACTTTTAATTCCTAAATATGTACAAAGTAAATACAAAAAATCATTTTGATGTCATTGAATTTGCACAATAGTAGAAAAATATACTTCAGCAAAAGCTACAAGCTTTATAACTTACATGTACATCAAAACAGAGAAAGTTTTCCTTCGTCTTGCTTCAGTTCTCGGTAAAGTCGTTCGTCAAGCATTCTTTTACTTAAACTCTCCTGTTATTCTTCTTGAAACCTTACATGCAGTTCAAACGGTCACAGAGTTCCAGAGTTCCACAAATTCAAGTTAGAGTTTCCACTTATAGTCAAACAAGCTCACGCGTTGACCCCTAGAGTCGATTAATGATTTGAATGTTTGATTGTCGATTTCATTTTTCAGTTGAATTTTGCATCGTTGAAAACGAAGAGTGCAAAATTCAAATCAAATTTAAATTCAATATTTGAATTTTGATTGGTTAATGATTAACACAGGAAGACCAAGAAAGCTTGGCGGCTAGGAATCTTTTCTGTGTTTACGTGCCAGGAAGGCATTTATCAAATACTATTCGACAATATATCGTTTAACTAAGCAATAGTTGTTTATCTAACAAAGATATTTGAATCCTTCAATCGACAATATCTAACTGGGAGTCGAGAAGACACTTGAAGAAGAAAATACAAGGAGTTTACTAACGATAACATTCGTCAAGTGATTGAAATTGAAGCTCAAAAACTCCAGCGTTCATGGTCATGAAATTTGACATAGACTTCTTCTCCAAGGTTTTTACCCACCTTTGTTTTATCTGATTTATTTTATCAAATCACAAGTCGAATTTCGACCTGATTCTTTGTTTTAATATTGCAATATTCGGTTAATCCCATTCGCACAGATAAAACGAATAATCGACGAATGATTTGATTAATCCACTCTAGGGGTCAACGTGTGAGCTTGTTTGACTGTAAGAAGCGAAATAGGCAGAATTTTATCGACTTGCAAGATAGACAAAGTGAAGCATGAACACAGGGTTTTTACATTTCAGTGAAATTGAATTTTTTTTGGCTCACGATTTCAGCTAGATTTTAGACTTTTCTAATGTAGTTGAACTCTGAAATCCACTTTTAAATCCATGTAGACTTGATCATCGTTTGTTGTGGTCTTTATATTGACATTTTGTGAAGAATAAAGTCGATTTTTTCATCGCACTGAAAATTATTTTTGACAAGCTTTGAACCTGGTACGTTTTTTGCTTGGTACGTCGTCATTTGACGACGTTAGGAGAATTTGTTGTGTGATCAAGGGCATTAAATGCAATTTAGCTTTATATCTTTGTTATTATCTGTTGTTATTATCTTTCAGCTCGTGATTCAAAATCTTTCTCGTGTTCTCCCAACAATCCCGCGTGTTTCTAACAGAGAATAGAAACACGGAAAATATCTTCTAATGCTTAATTAGTAAATATGTTTATTATATAATTGTCAATGAAATACCTATATTTCTCTGTTTTAAAAATTTGATATCTTCACATGTTATTTTCAGATGTGAAGATATCATCACTATGGTTACACAGCTTTACGGAAACTTCTTGTGTCGAAAAAAGTTTTATTTTATTTTCATTGATAATTATATAATAAACAGAACATCACATGGTCGCTTGTCCAGATACTTATTTTATCTTTGCCCATGTAATGTCCTCTATATAAATTTGTCTTTCTTGCAAGATGAATTTTATTCCAGTTAAGAGTTCTTTTTTATTGCAGAGTATTGTTTTGTTCTTTCATTATGTTACAGGATGAATTGTATTCTGAGGCCACTTGTACAAAGCCTGAATTATAGTGCTATCCACTGGATAAATCCCTATCCAATGGATAAAACCTATACAAATTCTATACACTGGATGACTTTTATCCATATAGGCTGCATCGGTGTTTGATATAAACGATTGGTAATATAATGAAATTTGTAACACCGTAAAAAATGTTGACTTAACTTTACTGACGTTTGATTGAAGGGCTAAAGCTTGAAACGTCCGTAAAGTTAAGTCAACATTTTTTATGGTGTTACAAATGTCATTATATTATCTATCGTTTATACTCTATATTCAGTTTTTTTCCTACCTTTCTAGTCACTTAAACTTCAACAAGATCTGACTAATATGAAGGTCCCTTATAATGAGAATGGAAAGACTATCAACATCACCCTGGAAGATGTCTGCTTCAAGCCACTTGCTCCTTACAATGACAAATGTGTGATACAAAGCTTGTTCCAGTACTTCCAAAACAATATTGTAGACCTCAATAAATGCTTGACAGATCAGGGTTTAGATTGCGCCACACATAAATATCAGAATTTCGAGGCAGATTTCCATGACCATGTCACGTACTGTACCAGGTAAGGGGGCTTTCCTTTATTAGTGTATGGGAGGGGGTTCAACAATATTGAGTGGGGTCACATAATTTTTGAAAGCTATAGACCCTATGCATAAAGAGAACGAGCACCATGAACAATAAAATATTTCAATAATATTTTTCAATTACAAGAAAGAGCATGTCTAAATTAGTAATTTGGTTGAGTTATGGTGTCATGTATTAAATCACTGCAGAGTTATCAGCATTTGAAATGTACTGAAAACATAAAAACAAGGCTCCTCAGCCCAAAGTTCAAATTTTCAGTCAAATCCTTGTAAATTCAAACATTTGTAGCTTTTCATCATTTTATGTTACTAAATTATAACTTTGAAATATTACTAATTTCGATGTGCTCTTTCTATTGAAGCATTGTTGTATTCTAAAACTGATTACCTATGATATGTTCATTGCCATGCCTTTATGCATAGGGTGTATACAGGGGGAGTTGTTACAAATTGTATGCTATACATATAGGGTTTTATAAAAAAAAAACTGGACGGTATATAGGGGGGATATGTAATTTTTGCCATCCAGGAAGGGGGGTTGGGTAATATTTGGAAAAGACATCTGTTGATTTTGCTGACACCCAAACCCCCCCCCCCCCCCCCCCCCAACCCCACATACAATAATAAATGAAGGCCCTCTAAGAAGTGAATGAATGGAGTGAAGGAAGGTTGATTTTGCGTTGTAAGGTAGACTTATACACCTTCAAATATGGTATTAACTTCAACTTACAAATTATGTATTTTGTTCTTTCAGTGCTCCCTCGTCTATTTACGATAAGAAATTTGGTGGCACTCCTTGCCTTGGTGAAAATGGCATACCTGTCAATCCCAACATCATTCTTGGAGGCTTTAACGGCACAGACTACAAAATGTCCAATGCTATGATCATTACCTTTGTTGTCAACAACCACGTTGACGAGAGCAAAAACGCCAAAGCTGAAGCTTGGGAGAAGAAGTTTATTGAGTTCATGAAGGCATATGTCAAAAAGTCTGAGAATAGCAACTTACTCATCAGCTTCTCGTCAGAAAGGTCCATACAAGACGAGCTGGACAGGGAAAGTGAGACAGATATAGCTACCATTCTTGTTAGTTACACCATCATGTTCGTGTACATCACCATTGCACTTGGCCAAGTAAACTCATGCGGTAGAATAATGGTAAGTCCAAAAAAGAGAAAATATCTTTTTAAACAGGTTCCCATTTAAATCTTTACTTTCCCATTTAAATCTGTACTTATGCAAATTGTTAAACACACAGATCAACCAATCAGAGAAGTTCACTTCAGAAATAATATACTCTGATTGGTTGATTTTTTGTGTTTAGCACACATCAACACAATTTGCATAAGTACAGATTTAAATGGGAAAGTACAGATTTAAATGGGAACCTGTTCTTTTTCATTGACCATCATCAGCTTTTCATGCCACTGCAGGCAGATGACCTCCACATTTCTCTCCATTTTGCTTTGCCCTGAGCTGGCTCATCCAGTTGGATCCATATTGTTTCCCTATTCCATCCATCCATCCCATTTTGAGTCTTCCCCTCTTTATTGTTCCTTCTCTTGGAGTCCAATCAGTAGCTATATTTCACACATATGATCATTTGCATTTTAAAAGTGGGTTAGTGGGTTATACGAAAATCCTCTAATATTGAAATTGTTTTTGTCATTTTTCAGATTGATTCCAAATTCACTCTTGGTTTCTGCGGCATCATCATTGTGCTGTGCTCTGTTGTTTGTTCAATTGGTTTCTGGAGTTATGTGGGTGAGCCAGCCACTCTGATCATCATTGAAGTTGTTCCATTCCTTGTCCTTGCTGTTGGTGTAGATAACTTCTTCATCTTGGTGCAAGCCTACCAGCGCCTTAATCATCATAGTAACGAAGACTTACCAACAAAGATTGGACATGCACTTGGTGAAGTGGCTCCTAGTATGTTGTTGTCATCATTAGCCGAGTCTGTGGCGTTTGCCTTTGGTAAGTTTATATGTGATTGTTTAAAAGTGAATAATTTCATGTTTAAAATACACAAGTATACACAAGTATATTTGGACAAAGTGACTGAGAACTGTGAACACTTTGAGTTTTTTTGTTAATTTTCTTTTACCCACATTCCTTGAGCAAATAAATTAAAAATAAGATTTATTATGAACACTAAGTGTATTTGAACTCACTGCTTGATTTTTAGAGGCTTTGAAACAGTAGAAGGCTCAGAAAATAATAACAGGACAAAACTCAAGTGTTGAATCATTGGAATATACTTGCTTCAATCTTTATTTTAAATACTTTAATGAACTTATTAGTAATTAGCATGCAAAGCTTGGTCAATAAAACTATTGCATGGCTGATGAAGCACATATAAATCTGATGAAGCATATATAAATGTTTATCATTCTTATAGGTGCCATGTCTAGCATGCCTGCTGTCAAAGTCTTCTCTCTCTATGCTGCCGTTGCTGTCTTCATTGATTTCCTCTTCCAAATCACCTGGTTTGTAGCACTGATGTATCTTGATGCCAAACGTCAGGAGAGCAACCGCTGGGACATCGTCTGTTGTGTTAAAGAGAGGAATACCACTGCGATTTACGAGGAAGGGTTTTTGTATCAATTTATGGAAAAGTTCTATGCCCCTGCTTTGCTGTCAGACTATGTTAGGCCTTGTGTGATTGCTTTTTTTGTTGGCATGTTGTTTACTAGTATATCAATGTCTGCAAAGTTGGATGTTGGCCTGGATCAAGAGCTTGCTTTGCCAAAGGTTTGTCTTGTGTATTTCAATGACAGTTTTGTTATAATTTGCCACATATGTAATGGTGTATTGTTTAATGCTTTAAGTATTCAGGGTTCGTGGTCCTCCTTAAACTCCTTAAAAACTCCTTAATTCTAGCTAAAGTAGGATAAAAGTTCTAGTATTGCAAATAAAAGTTAAGTAAAATTTCTAGTATTGTACATCATTTTCGTGTTTGTGCTCTATGGAAAAGGAAAAGTACTATTATTTAGCGTCGGTAGTTCCTTCAGCTAGAAGTAAGCTGGTCTCCCAGGAAGCTGATGGTGCGTCCTTTTCCCCCTCTCAGAATGCTCCATTTTACGGGACGGTATTTAAAGCTACTCAAAGCTACACTGATTGGAAAGAAGTTGAAACAAGTGTGAGGCCACTGGGGATAGAACTTGTGACCTCTCGCTCTAAAAGCTGTGCACTTACCAACTTAGCTACACTTGTTTCTATCAAGTGCATCTAACTTTAATTTTGTACAATGTTTTCAGGATTCATTCTTGCTTGATTGGTTCAAAGACATGAAACAATATCTCCATGTTGGTCCACCAGTGTACTTTGTATTGGATGGTCCTTACGACTATGAGCATAAACTAACACAAGATCAGATATGTGGCTCTGCTGGCTGTAATTCTAATTCTCTAGTACAGCAAGTGTTCATTGCTTCTCTCAGGCCAAACAGGTAAAGGGCATCACATTGTGATAAAGGTTTAGCTTAGATCTGTAATTCTCAGGCTCCTCTGTGTACCAACATAGACTGATTTAGAAATATGGCGTACTCTTATTGTTCTTGACTGTCTAGCCTCGTGTTCACGTTGGGAAACAATAGAGTTTTCACATGTATGCGAGGCTGGGCAGTCAAGAAGAATTGTTATTCAAATTACCTGCCATATTTCAATTCGGTATATGGTCTATGTAACTCAATACAAACAACAAAGAAAATAGGTTTCCAGTACATTGACTTGACTCTGTCTCGGTTCTTATTCACAAGTATTCACTTCACCTTCGGTGATTAATTGTTAAATCATGCAAATGGTTTATTCTTATACTTTATTATATTCTTTTAGCTCCAAGACACTGTAATGAAAATTGTTATTTCTGATTTATACATTATTCTATTCCTTTAGCTCCAAGACACTGTAATGCAAATTGTTATTTCTGACTTACATGTATACATTATTATATTCCTTTAGCTCCTAGACACTGTAATGAAAATTGTTATTTCTGACTTATACATTATTATATTCCTTTAGCTCCAAGACAATGTAATGCAAATTGTTTTTTCTTATACACTATTCTATTCCTTAAGCTCCAAGATAAAGATGTCAGCCTCTTCATGGGTGGATGACTACTTCTCATGGCTCGATCCCAGCAGTACTTGTTGCCGTGTTCTCCACAACAAGACATGTGTCAATACCACTGATCCAAATAAAATGAACTGCACAATAAATAGTCAGCCCATCATGCCGTTGGTCTTCTGTAATGCTACTGGTAAGATTTGTTTATACTGATTAGATAGATAACTGATTAATTTAATTTCTGGGATATGTTTTGGCCGTTTTTATAGTAGAAAACTCGATAAAACTGGCGAGAAAAAGCACCACAATAACAATTAGTAAGACCAAAATTTGATACAAATGTAAAATTTTTGCCTGAACTAGATGTTTCCATTGCTCTTCTCTGAAGTGAAAATGTGCAGTTTTGAATTCACCTTCAAACAAGGGACTATATTCTTCACAAATCAGAACCTGAGTGACTAGTTTTGGTGTTAAATGCTGCAACATTTATCAGACAACACAAAAAATTTGTCATTAACACAGTGCCTATCAATCTGAGAACGTTACATTTTTTTGAAGAGCAAGGTATCCAAATTGTACAAATATGTACGATTGGTCCCTAAAGGGTTAATGATGAGGCTATCTGCATGGTAATTTAACACAATTTACTGCAATATCCAGGACTTCAAGTAATAGATCAATCATCAGCAGCTGTGTTCAGTTTTCCCTCCCTCCTATCCCCTTTTTTGTTTATATTTGTTTTGCTTCTTTTTGACTGAACGTGGTTGCAATTTCCCCCAACCTTGTTTATGGATTATGGAAGGGAAAGGTGTAAATAGGATACTATTTGTTTGGTACAACATCAGCCTCCAATTTCTATCTTTTTATACCTAAATAGATCATGCCCATGATAGTCAGTGTAAGTTATGCATGAACAAGACCCAAACAGGACAACGCCCTACACCCAAACAGTTCGACATGTACCTGCCACTATACCTCCAAGATATCCCAGAAACCACCTGTGCAAAGGGTGGCCATGCCGCTTATGGCGATGCTCTTCAAATGAACACAGATCCACATGCAAAACATCTTGTTAATGGTAAGTATTTGAAGTAAAGAACATTTAGAAAAGTTATATAGCTTTTATATATTTTTTTTTCTGAAGGAGAATTCTGATTTTTTGTTGTATTTAGAAAATATATAGGCTCATTTCTTTCATGGTTACAACAAATGGCATATTAAGTTAACATACATAAATTTTAGAGTTTTCAATAATTTTAGTAGTTTTCATAGACCATGCAGTTACTAGTTCTTCATTTGCACAACCTTAGCCTCAATAGAGACCGCTTTACCTCTGTATGCAAATTGCCCATTTCAGACCATGTGTCATTGGAATTGCCTTGAGAGTTGTTCTTTTATGATGAACCTGTTATATCATTAAGGGCCCGGGCAAACGGTTTCAACATTTGCTTCAACTTCTGTTCGATTTTGTTGAATGGCAATGTTTAAACGCTTTTAAACTCTTTCAACATCGATTCAACATGTTTCAACAATGTTGAAAGAGTTAAAAAGCATTTAAACATTGCCATTCAACAAAATCTAATGGATGTTGAAGCAAATGTTGAAACCGTTTGCCCAGGCCTTAACATGTGAAAGAAACAATTCCCAAGGGTAGCATCATGTGATCTGAAATGGGACAACAAACAAGGAAGGTAAAGAGGTTTATTGAAGGTGCAATTGATCAAATATTAGAGATCCAAATCCACTTACCGTACAAAATAATATATAACAAGCTATTGAGGTGAAGGCTCCGCAATGAAGAAATGTGAAATGGTTTTTCTATAGTATTCTGGGGTGAAAATAAATATCTGATACCTTTTCAATGAATCATTGAACAACTAAAGGTTTGGGCAAACGGTTTAAACATTTGGTTCAACATCTGTTCCATTTTGTTGAATGGCAATGTTTAAACACTTTTAAACTCTTTTAACATCAATTCAACATCACTTCAACACGTTTCAAAAATGTTGAAAGAGTTTAAAAGCGTTAAAACATTGCCATTTTTACAAAAATCGAACAGATGTTGAAGCAAATGTTGAAACCGTTTGCCTGGGTCTTAAGCAATATAACCTTCTTCTTTTGTTTTCCAGCTTCATACTTCATGTCTTATCACACCATTCTTAAGACATCTAATGACTTTGTGGCTGCTTTGAAGAGTGCCCGTGAAATAGCTGATAACATAACTAAGACCATTGGTGACCCTAATGTTAAAGTATTTCCATACAGTGTATTCTATGTATTCTATGAACAATATCTAACTATTGTCAAAGATTCCTGGCAGAATCTTTTATATTGTGGTGGTAAGTGTCTCGTTTTGTCTGGTATTTTGTTCTGTTTGAATATGTTTTGTTATGTACTTTTCTGGTCTGTTTTATTCTATTCTGTTTCCTTTCTTTCCTTCTCTTCCCTTCTCTTTTTCTTCTTGTCTATTCTCTTCTCTGCTTTTCTCCCTTCTATTCTATTCCCTTATCTTATCTTCCCTTCTTTTCTCTTCCCTTCTTTCTCTTCTCTTCTCTTCTATTCCATTCTCTTCTGTTCTTTTCCCTTCTGTTTTCTTCCTTTACCTTATCTTCTCTTCTGTTCAGTTCTTTTCTCTTCTTTTCCCTTCCCTTCCCTTCCCTTCCCTTCCCTTCCCTTCCCTTCCCTTATCTTCTCTTCAGTTCTTTTCTCTTCTTTTCTGTTCCTTTCTCCTCTCTTCTGTTCTCTTCTGTTCTCTTCCCTTCTGTTCTGTTCTCTTCCCTTCTTTTCCCTTCCCTTATCTTCTCTTCTATTCCATTCTCTTCTGTTTTTTTCCCTTCTGTTTTCTTCTGTTCTTTTGTTTCTTCTGAGTTTTCTAAACATGTTATGTTTATTTCAGCTTCTGTATTTGTTGTCACGTTCCTTCTGATGGGTTTCAACCTCACTATTGCTGCCATAGTAACCTTCACTGTGGCGATGATAATCATTAACTTATTAGGATTGATGTACTTGTGGAGCATCCCCTTGAATGCTATCTCATTAGTCAACTTAGTCATGGTAAGTTTCTCTCTTCTAAACATTAATCTTTATGGCAGTAAATGTTTTTAAGAAAGTTAAGATTTGCATTTTTTGAAGACTTTGTTGTCAGGCATAATGTTTGTTTTTGGAAACACGAAGTGTGACGCAAACAGTATCAATGAAAACCAACAACTCCCCAGGGTATATGAAAGACTGGTTAACTAAAAACATTTTGCATAGCCTGTCATCCTACAGACGAAGATGGCAGTTAGCAGTCTTTTTTTTTTGCTTTGCTTTTTTTTTTTTTTTTTAAACTTTATTTTCAAATCAATGACAACCCTTTAACACAACAATTTGCTTCTTTTTTGTTCATTTAATTGTATTTCTTTTAAAAGGAATAGGAGTGTGGTTACTTGTACTGGTATAAAATTATCTTTCTTTTTATTAACAGGCTGTTGGTATCTCTGTGGAATTCTGTTCACATATTTCTAGAGCATTTGCTGTTAATCTTAAAGACACTAAAATTAAAAGAGCACAGGATTCTTTAGCACAAATGGGAAGTTCTGTAAGTACTATATCTCTTTTTTATTAACTAACACCAGAATTATGAAACAAACTAACAAGTAATGTTCCTACATTTTTTTATTACAAAATACCTAATATTTAGATCATTTCGAGTTCTTCATTGCACGGTGTAAACTTACACCTGTAACAGGTTCCCATTTAAATCTGTACTTTCCCATTTAAATATGTACTTATGCAAATTGTGTTGATGTGTGCTAAACACACAGATCAACCAATCAGAGAAGTTCACTTCAGAAATAATATACTCTGATTGGTTGATCTGTGTGTTTAGCACACATCAACACAATTTGCATAAGTACAGATTTAAATGGGAAAGTACAGATTTAAATGGGAACCTGTTCTGTATAGATTGTAGGTAAATTATTTAATATCTGGAGTGTGTAATTTCTGTTGTTTTTGTTCTTTTCATGCCTTGTCTTACCACTGGCTATAGGTGAGCATAGTGTTTTCAAGTGTTGGTATTGTGATACTAATTTGCCAACCATTTTCACAATAGATTTATTAACAATGGTTGGCAAAACCATAACAAAATATGTCACTGTACATCCAACTTTTCTAAATACGAAAGTATATATCACATGCTAATTAGGCTTACACTGTGCAATGAAGAACTTTAAACTGGATTATTTGCTAACAATATAATAATTAGTATAATAATTACAACTATAAGTTAGTTTTCATAGAAAATTGAAAAATATATCTAGTATAAATGATTTATGTTATTCGAAGGTGGAGTAATATTTAAAGACAATGATCAGGATTGATATAAACCAAATAAGACAATATTTGTTTCAGATACATGAGAAAAATGTCATTTGCAATTAGCATATTTTTCTCATGTATCTGTATTTCACTTATACACCAAATGCATTTCAATTCAATATTTCTTTCATTTATTTAAGTATTAATTTCGGTATCAATTTATGTATTTCTATATATTTAGTATTTATTTAAAATAAATAATAATAATAATTTGATATATGATCAAATGTGCGTAACATATAAAATATAAGATGTATATTTAGTATTACTTAACATGTTTCTCTATTGTTCTTTATAGGTATTAAGTGGAATTACTCTCACCAAGTTTGGTGGTATAATTGTATTAGCCTTTGCAAAATCAAGAATATTTGAGGTAAGTCTTACTACAAATCTGACGTAATATATAAACATAAACATGACACTCAGAATAAAGAAATACATCAAAATGATTTGTCAAATGAAAATAATCAGAAAAACAGATTTGCTGAGTTTTCCTGGTGGGATGTGAATCCAATTCTATCTGATAGACCTATTTGTGAGTTGCTATATATGTTACCACCAAATAGGCCCTTTCACCGTTCTATGATAGACACATGGATAATTGTCCAAGGGGTTAAAAAGGTCTGTATCACTGCAAGTTCACCGTTTGTCTTCAAAGGCATGGTTCCCAAAAAAACCCTGTAAAATGGACTATTCTAATTTTTTGGGATTCCGAATAAGATTCTTTGTCTTTTGTATTTCGATATCATGTTGAATTTTTGAAATGCAAGTTCTTATTCCCAGAGGGTTTGAATTAAGTTGAAACATGCATAGTAACATATTAGTCATATCCAGTGTATTTAATGCTGGTCAGTGGCTAGGGAGTCTGATTGGTTTAATATCAGAAGGACATGTGTTGGTCACACACAAAAAATCAGAACAAGGCCTGTGCATAAAAAATAGATTGTTGAGAATGAATGATTGCTATCCATAGAGCCATTTTGCAATTGCTTTGCACTTGGCAAATCAAGCGTTTCTTGAAATTTGTCTACATGTGTTGACTTGTAATTAGAAGGATGTTCAATTTCCTGTCTCGTGGATTCAGCAACTTTTTTTCTGAGTATTTTCACTTGTCATATTGTTGTTTAAAGGTTGCTGTGTTATTACGTAATAGACATTAACTGTTCATAAATAATAATAATAACTTTATTTTAGTGTCAATGTATTTAGCTTTACAGTTGGCTTATTGAAAACACTATAACATCAATAGCATTAGAAATAAAATAAACTATAAATCTTTCTTTAATATAAGTATCTTTTTCTTCATTTACTGTTCATAAATAATAATAATAATAACTTTATTTTAGTGTCAATATATTTAGCTTTATAGTTAGCTTATTGAAAACACTATAACATCAATAGCATTAGAAATATAATATACTTTACATCTTTCTGTAATATCTTCTTCTTTCTGTAAATCTATCCCTTTATATTTGATAGATGCTTGACACACGATAGTATTATTGTGTGTGATAATTGCTTTTATATTTTAACCCAAGTCAAGGCTAATGTTTTTTTATTTATCTATTGCAAAGTAAAAAACCTGAGGATGAGCTGTATATAATATTATAATTATTATAATGTGAAAGTTGCATTAGTAGATTTTTTTAGATAAACTGTTAAATTGTTATTAACATAAGAAGCAGCTAACAGAAAACTAATTATTACTACAACAAAAAATAAGCAACAAATTTTGGAAATTCTAAAACTTTGGTCTTTTATTGTTATTCCTCAACAAACCTGTAAACATCCATACATTTGTATATCCATACATTTCATGGTGTTACATGTTCTCAGACATGATGTGATATGACATCATCAATAACATCATATGATGTCACATGACATGACATGACATGACAAGACAACATCATGTGACACCACATGTCATGCCAAGTATATTCTCACATGACACCACATGGCATGATGTAACATGAGATGAGACATTGTGTAACATGACATGACATTAAATGAGTGTTTAATATGACATAACATGAGATGAGACATTGTGTAACATGACATAACATGAGATGAGACATTGTGTAACATGAGATTACATTATAGGTAATATTATGAAATTTGTAACACTGTAAAAAATGTTGACTTAACTTTACTGACGTTTTGAGCTTTAGCCCTTAGTCGGAGTAAAGTTAAGTCAATATTTTTTACATTGTTACAAATTTCATTCTATTACCTATCATTTATATCAAACACTGATGCAGCCTATACTAGTTTACTCACTAGTTTCCATATATATGTGGGATTACATTACATGAGTGTGTAGCATGACATAACATGAGATGAGACATTGTGTAACATGACATAGCATCAGATGAGACATTGTGGAAGATGAGATGAGACATTGTGTAACATGACATAACATGAGATGAGTCATTGTGTAACATGACATAACATGAGATGAGACATTGTGTAACATGACATAACATGAGATGAGTCATTGTGTAACATGACATAACATGAGATGAGACATTGTGTAACATGACATAACATGAGATGAGACATTGTGTAACATGACATAACATGAGATGAGTCATTGTGTAACATGACATAACATGAGATGAGACATTGTGTAACATGACATAACATGAGATGAGACATTGTGTAACATGACATAACATGAGATGAGACATTTTGTAACATGACATGACATTTATACATGAGTGTTTAACATGACATAACATCAGATGAGACATTGTGTAACATGGGATTACATGACATATACATTACATCTTATTGCCATAATTAATAAAAAAATGACTACTGCTTAGATCAGTAGTCCAGTGGACACTTGCATTCATTGATCAAATTATTTTCCATCCATTACACATTATCTACATCACCCACCCCTCCCTTAGTCTTTTGTTTGACAAGTATAATGCGAATGCAAATGTCCATTGTTAATTGCTCTTGTCCTCAGGTATTTTACTTCAGAATGTACGTTGGGATGGTTCTATTTGGGGCTCTCCACGGCTTAGTGTTTTTACCAGTATTGCTAAGTTATGTTGGGCCACGGCCCTCTAGACTAATGGCCTCAGTTGATGAACCTAAAGATGCTGAGAAAAGCCCCCTTATTAAAAAATAACTTTGTTTGAAAAAACATAGGACCAAATTCACTTAGGCATGTATCAGTATTTATTTCTTTATAGCTATACCAATTAACATTGTCGCTAAAAAGGCATTGAGCCTAATCTGGAGACCGAAAGGAATCATGGGATGGGATATTCCATGGAGGTATCACAGTGCGGTAGTGACGCGAGGGAAACATTCAACATCCATTTGCAAATGTTGCTCAAGGAAAACAGAAAACAAATACGGTTTAGTCTAGCCTCCTTCATGGGCATTTGCCTGTAGGATTCTGAGAACGAAGATACAAAAAATAGACACGAGAGGGGAGGGGTGCAGGGGAGAAAAAAAAGCGTAACAAAAGGAAGCCCAACGAAAATGCTTGCTGAGGAGGCTAGGTTTAGGCAAAGTCCAATGACTCCTTTCGATTCTCAGGCTTTTTGCTTATTGCAAAGATATCATTAATTTAATTAGCTATATTTAAATAGAATATACTACATCTTAATATACACTTTATTTCACAAAAGTTTCCCAAAAAGAAATAGAAAAAAATATGAAAACAGGTTATGTGAAGTTAGACTGCAAACAGTAAGGATCTAGTAAGGATTTGGCCGAGGAGGAATGAGGAGAGACATCACGTTACATGTGGAATGAAATAAGGACAGAAGGATGAAATGAATAGTGAGAATCAGGATGGATTCGAAAAAATGGAAAGGGAATGGGACAAATTGAACAGAAATGGGAAGAAACTGTTTTTTTGGTTGGTCGTTGGGGAATAGAGGGAATATATACAGCTTATCAAAAACAGGGATTATATGGATTCAAAATTCTTATATATAAGACAAATGTTTAAAGTGTATTATTAAAAGTTTAATGTTATGGTTATTATTATTTATGATGATTAAATTATTCCTTTGTTTGGTTTCCAGGTGTTCTATTTCCGTATGTACTTGGGCATGGTTCTGTTTGGTGCTCTACACGGTTTGGTTTTTCTACCTGTATTTCTAAGCTATATCGGTCCCAAGCCGTCACGTGATCCAAATATGAAAAGAGAGGAGTCCTTACGTGGTAGTTTTTTGAATGATGAAAACAAGCCTTTACTAGGTTCAAATTACTCTGCTATTCAATAAGAAGATGTTTTCTAACAAGAAACATTCCTAAAACATATAGAAGAGCGGAGTAAGGGGCATGGTGTGGCGGCTTACAATTTACAAAACGGTCACCCTGTGTTAAATAGATATTCTAGTGTACAGTCCCTCTCTACATTACCTCACAGGAAACCCAAGTATTCGAGATGGTATCAAATGCATGTAGAAAAACTGCATGATGGGATACCATCTCAAACTTAACTGTTTGGTTTTAAGATAATTAATTTATAAACAATTAAATATATATATATATATATATGTAATTATCAAGATAATATTGTTTAATATTCTCTTGTAATTATTTATCAGTGATTTGAATGTATTCCAGTCAACTCTAGTGAATTCGGTTCTCTTTTTTTTGTGATATGGGCAATAAACATGGCTTTTTATACACTTTTGCTTTCATTGTTTTAGAAATGCATCAAGATTTTTTTGGAAGAAATTCCTGCGAGCTTCAAAACTATTTTACGTTGAGGGGATTTCCATATGAGTTTATTAACTAGAGTTCAAACAGTATTCTCTACTTTTACAATAACCATAATGCCTTGTGTTTGTTCCCTCTATTCTCTACTTTCACAATAACCATAATGCCTTGTGTTTGTTCCCTCTATTCTCTACTTTCACAATAACCATCATGCCTTGTGTTTGTTTCCTCTATTCTCTACTTTCACAATAACCATCATGCCTTGTGTTTGTTCCCTCTATTCTCTACTTTCACAATAACCATCATGCCTTGTGTTTGTTCCCTGTATTCTCTACTTTCACAATAACCATCATGCCTTGTGTTTGTTCCCTGTATTCTCTACTTTCACAATAACCATCATGCCTTGTGTTTGTTCCCTCTATTCTCTACTTTCACAATAACCATCATGCCTTGTGTTTGTTCCCTCTATTCTCTACTTTCACAATAACCATCATGCCTTGTGTTTGTTCCCTCTATTCTCTACTTTCACAATAACCATCATGCCTTGTATTTGTTTCCTCTATTCTCTACTTTCACAATAACCATCATGCCTTGTGTTTGTTCCCTCTATTCTCTACTTTCACAATAACCATCATGCCTTGTATTTGTTTCCTCTATTCTCTACTTTCACAATAACCATAATGCCTTGTGTTTGTTTCCTCTATTCTCTACTTTCACAATAACCATCATGCCTTGTGTTTGTTCCCTGTATTCTCTACTTTCACAATAACCATAATGCCTTGTGTTTGTTCCCTCTATTCTCTACTTTCACAATAACCATCATGCCTTGTGTTTGTTCCCTCTATTCTCTACTTTCACAATAACCATCATGCCTTGTGTTTGTTCCCTCTATTCTCTACTTTCACAATAACCATCATGCCTTGTGTTTGTTCCCTCTATTCTCTACTTTCACAATAACCATCATGCCTTGTGTTTGTTCCCTGTATTCTCTACTTTCACAATAACCATAATGCCTTGTGTTTGTTCCCTCTATTCTCTACTTTCACATTAACCATGATGCCTTCTGTTTTGGAATTAAAAAATTTGAATTGCAATATCTACTCCCTAAAATCAGAAGGCATTATGGTTATATGAAGGTGAATAATATACCCCTACCGAGAAACCTTGTCACCCGTGAAATAAAATATGCCTTCCAGCAACCTTCCAGCTAGTAGCTCCTGCACTCGCAGGGTAACCGGTGTACTAGAACGCAGGGATTACACGGTCACATCGCCACACTTGTTATGAGTTATTGTGAAATGATTATTTTTATTTACCTTAATTATTAGACAAGAAATGCGTTTCGATTGCACATTTAGTTTTTGAACCAGCTGATCCACGATCTTTTGCGCCATTAGATTTTAGGCATTTCACTAGTAACAGACTTTCTATAGAAAAGGGTGTATCAGAGAAACTCGAACAAATTAAGACGTCCACCAAAACTCGACTAGAAGCGTATAGTTTGAGAAATACTGCGGTTTTGGATCACACGATCCAAAACCGCAGTATTACTAAGGTTTCACGGGTATTCAATTTTTCAAGATTGTATCAACAAAACTGTATCGAAACAGCAACCCTCCCCTCCCCTCTCCTATTCTTAAAAAAACCTGTTGAGCCTTAATATTTCCCAGAAAATAACAAATTTATAACTTGTTCAAGCTGACTTGATAAAGGCTGGTTTTCACTAGGCATAAGCACAAGCAAAAGATAGTTTCTTCTATTTTTCACTTGACATAAGCAGACAAGCATAATTAAGCATAAAATAAACAAACATGTTCGTTTTCTTGTGTTTAGCTTATGCTTATGCTTATGCCTAGTGAAAACCAGCCTTAAATGTTTTTTTTAGTCTTCAGACAGTCACGCGGATTCTGATAAACAACACTCGAGTTATTTTCCATGACATCATTTCTAAGAATTACCAAAGCTATTTCTAAAGCATTTCTAGGAATTACAAAAGCTTTAGCCAATCAGAGTGTGTGTCATCTTCAATTTTGTGTGCCAATGCATGATCTCGGAAAGTTGCCAGAAATCGGATATATTTTTTGATAGGGAAAGACCCGTTGAACAATTCAGCGTTGTCATTGTTGCCTTTCACCTTCAAAGGTAAACTTGCTGCTTGCGCCCTGCTGCCCACCGATCGTTTCTCAAAGAAACACCACTCAAGGTAACTATTCTTAAAACTACTTCATTTTAATAGTTTGGACAAATTGAACAAACATTGAAAAACATTAAGAATAGCGTTAATCATGATAGTGCAGGATATATCTAGTTGCCAGTAATTTCAATCTCATGCAGTAGTAGTGTTATAGCGCATTCTATACTTCTTTTGGGAAAATGCGGAAGGTTTAAGTTTCCTAGCTGCTTTTAGCCAATGTTTTCGGCATATTTTACAGGAGCTGTATCTTCATTACAGGAGTTGTCTACTGTTTGTTGGCAGAGATATTGAAACAAGCTCGAGGTAAAGTGCAAATCGTTTGCTTACAATCGTGTGAGCGTTATGCCATGTTATGCATGTGAGGGTCCTGAAGGGGTAAAATGGGAGCTTGGATTGGCCTTCTCTTTGACTGGGAAAATGGGATTGGATGAATAAAAGAGCAATAGAAAAGGGGAATGGGGTTGAAAACTTGAGCAAAACTGATGGGATTATGTGATTTTTGACTGGGATCCTCTTATTGATAGAAGCCATGTTATGCATGTGAGGGTCCTGAAGGGGTAAATTGGGAGCTTGGATTGGCCTTCTCTTTGACTGGGAAAATGGGATTGGATGAATTAAAGAGCAATAGAAAAGGGGAATGGGATTGAAAACTTGAGCAAATCTGATGGGATTATGTGATTTTTGACTGGGATCCTCTTATTGATAGAATGGAGTTACAAATTACAACCCAGTTCAATCCATTTCGTGAAATAACGGAAGGTGCTGCCTTGTAATTACATCTGCTGGTTCTAAGACCTTCACGTCATCTCGGAGAAGGATACGAATAACGCACGGAGCTCCTGGTTGCTTCTAGTGTGGTCTGACCTATCTATACCACGCTACAGCCCACTGTCGTGGTGCCAAGCAGTTGTGCCCTCGTTCGAAAGAAAGACGAATAAAAACACACCCCACCTATGTTTGAGGGTCCTGAAGGGGTAAAATGGGAGCTGGGATTGGCCATATTTTTGACTGGGAAAATGGGATTGGATGCACTGGGACTGATTGTAACCGACAGTATTGAAAGTATATGCACTTAGAACGTCCAAAATTCTGAGGGGTTTTTTTTCCACGTTTTGGATCGAAGCCAACTTGAGCGCAAGAGTTCATGGAAATCGTGTAATACAACATTTGTGCCTCCCTCTACATTGTTTAAAGTGAAAGTATTTTACCGCATCTTTCACTTTTTTGGAAGCGGCCAGCTAGAGCAAAAACTTTTCATGGACGGGCGGCTGTGTAGTCGCACTTACATGTAAAGATAATTTCAGTCTTTATACAAGACTTTATATAAGTTTTATTTATTCATGTCTTTTTCGACAACTAATTCTGGCAAACCGGTATTTTCCTGACAAACCTGTTTTTTTCTTTCAGATGTCATTCATCACGAAAATGTCCCTTGCAGTCATGCTAATTGTGATTGGTTGTGCACTATTGCCGCAGCAATCCGAAGCAGGCATTGGTGATTGCTGGGCGACTTGGAGTCGTTGTACTAAGTGGAGCAGGTGGTTCACAGGGAAGTTGTGGCTCAATTGCTCACAGCGGTGCTTCTGCCTTGGCTATGCTACTGGGACGTGTGTCACGACTCCTTCAACTTGTCCTTTCACCGATAAAGCTTGGCAATGTCAGTGCTCAGGGCAACATGGTTCTAGGCCAGGCTGGTGTGGATTCTAAACAGCAAACTGCACCCTGCTTTGTGACCTTCTCCTAGTCTCATGGTAAAAAGCGATCCTCATTAACTAACAAGTCCAAACTATTTTCATTATCTATCGTCCTAGTTGTAACTCTAAATTTGACAAAAGTACTCCATGTATTGTAACATTTTTAAAACCTCCCCCACAGGCAACCCTGCTGGGTTTCCTTTGTCTTTCGAACCAGAGGAATGGGCCCCCTTCCCCCACCTTTTGTTCCTATCACAGAAAGCCCAGAGTTGCCTGTGGAGGAGGCTACATTTTGATCAACTTTTTTGAAAAAATCTTATTTGTAAGGTGTGAACAACCACTAAGATAAATAAAGTACATGTAGTAGTCTTATTATCAAAATAAAACTTATAAACAACCAAATGTGTGCACTCTTAGAACAATATTGGGAGTCAGACCAGTAAATCAAGCACCAAGCTGGGGACCCTGGGTTGTTATTACCTTTATTTCCCTCCCATCCATTTAAACAAAAGTATAAGAATAAGGAGGAAAGTGGATAGACATATTTGGAGTCAGTTTATATTACTAAGAGTACAATCATTTTTTCTGAACTGATTTTTATTATTAGTACAAGCACATTAAGATTGTTTATTTGGCTTTCTTGGCTTTGATCTTCTTAATGTAGAACTCCAGCTCTTTGCCCTCCAGGATAAAGCCATCACAGCGTCCACTTTGCCCAGGTCTTGAGGATATACAAGCTAGAAATGAAACCAAGAAAGCAATGATAACTTTAGCAAAGACACTTTTAACACAACAGAATAACCTTCACAAAAGCTAGGACAAGTAAAAAACCAAAAACAATTCAAACTTGAGCAAAACAACAGTTAAAACGAAAAATTAGATGAAAATGACTATACTGTCGCTTGCATCAACTCATTAACATTTGCCACAAAAATATGTTCTGTCTCGCAGTCAACCTTTAAAGATGGGCACCCCAAATTTTGTAAACCATTGTCTTGAAAAAAGGCTAGCAATTTAGATATGTATTTAGACCAGTTAACAGATGCAACAAAAATATAATATGCAAAATTTAATTTAATTTGTGAAATCAAATTGAATTATTTAGAGAATCGCATTGGAAGAGTGTGAAGTTTGGCGCCAAACTTTGGAAGTTATCCCCTAGACAGAACTTTTTTTTGTCACGTTCATGGGTAGGTACAAATAATAGTACACTCTACCTACTGAAAAAACTGGCCTCAGGCTGGGTATGAACTAGTGACCTCTTGCATGCAAGCTGATCACTCTACCATCTGAGCCATTGGAATCACAGAGGTCAGCAAGGTCAAGCTCTTATATCCAGTTTTACACTATTTTATGTAGTGTATGTTTTTTCTTTATTACTCAAATTATTTAACACTGTCTAATGTTATAATTACCGTAAAGACGTCCAGTGGTGAATTGTTCTTCAAGGGCAGAAGCTATCTTTCCTTGAGCCTTTCTGGTCTCAACCTTTCGCAGACAGTGATTGGATCGTTTTTTGTTAACAGCATCTGCTTCCTCAGTTGTCTCGACCTGTTTCTGAGAGGTCTTCTTACGGCCAATAGGGGTAGCATAATGAGCTTCATACCTTTAAACACAGCCAATAGTGAATACATGAAGTTAAAGATTATATAGTAGAGAGCCATTATATCCATGAAATACAAATTTCTTAATAGCAAAAATGATGTGACATTTTTTGATCCGTTATCGGTTCAGATCATGTTCTGTATTTCTTACCATTGTCTGAAGGGAGTACTATCAATTTGTACAATACAGTTCTTCACAAGAGTTTTTGTTCGTACAAGCTCGTTGTTACTGGCATTGTACACAACATCAATGACACGGGCCTTTCTGGTTACACCTTGAAAAAAAAAAATAAACAACTTTAATACCCAAGCAATTGTAAGTAAACGCCTAATTGGTGTCTGAGAATTGAAGGCGAGTTGTGATCGTCCAGGTGTGTGTAGTCTTAAGAAAAACTGTTGATAAGGGTGTCTGATAATCAATGGTGGGTTGTGTTCATCAAGGTGTCAACAGTCTTGAAAAAGACTGACGATGTTGGTATCTGATGTTTTGACAGCTTGAGTAGAGGCCATCTTTGAATATTCATATGATCAAAGTCATCAACTGTTAACATGAAATGACAAACTGTTCACATGTACTTTATTTGTTGTTTGAATAGTACATAACTTGGTGGACTACAGCATGGCAATCAGTGTAACTATGACAGAAACAATTGTCACAAGAGCAGCTAAAATGCTAATACAGCCAGCTAGCTCTTCCATTACAATTTCTTCATCATCTTGCCAAGGAAATGCTGCTAACAAGTCACACAAGCATCAAACATTTAGGGCCAGCACAATTTCATTTAGAAACGGTCAAAAAACCTCTTTACAATAGCCACCAAGTTTGCCTAACTATGGGATATTATTAAGAAGCTGACCTATTATTTCAAACATTGTCGCAGCCAAAGAGATTTGAAACGTCATGTAAGTTAACCGGAAATCAAAATGTGATCAATCATTCTTTTGGCAATGCTAACAGTTGAGTAATTTTGGTATTATGTCAGACTTACTCTCAGATCCCCATGAATAATTGCCAGTTTCAAGCCGAAGGGCACGGAACTTCTTGTTTCCTCCCATAGTTCTGACTGGGTGGATACGCTTTGGACCAAGCTATTAAAAAAGGTGATACGAAATTTAGTTAAAGTACTCATCATTAGTAACATCACCATCATAATCATCATCATGATCATCACTGTTTTCAATGACACGATCAACAACATCATTAATATCATGAAATTGATCATCGGAAATTCAATAGTTAATAATTATGATATGGATTTGTCGGCCAATTAATGACCAATCAATAATCACAAGGACGTCTTGAATTGATAATCATATTGACAATTTGTTGTTTGAATAGTACATGACTAGGTGGACTACAGCATGGCAATCAGTGTAACTATGACAGAAACAATTGTCACAAGAGCAGCTAAAATGCTTATACAGCCAGCTTGCTCTTCCATTACAATTTCTTCGTCATCTTACCAAGGAAATGCTGCTAACAAGCCACACAAGCATCAAACATTTTGGGCCAGCACAATTTCATTTAGAAACAGTCAAAAAACCTCTTTACAATAGCCACCAAGTGGGATATTATTAAGAAGCTGACCTATTATTTCAAAAGCCAAAGAGATTTGTAGCGTCATGTAATAATCATATTGACAATATTTGATTAATAATGATAATCAATAGCAACCAATGTCAATCAAGCTACCGATCTATGCAATCGACTATTACATAAACCTTCTTCATCGATTGGTCATTGATTATCAATATTACTTGTTATCAATTGGTATTATCTAATCCATAAATACTATGAATGGAAACTAGCGAGTAAACTAGTATAGGCTGCATCAGTGTTTGATATAAAAAATTTGGTATTATAAGGAAATTATCGTAAATATGTTGACTTATCTTTACTGACGTTTCGAGCTTTAGCCCTTCGTCGGAGTAAAAGGGACGAAGGGCTAAAAGCTCAAAACGTCAGTAAAGTTAAGTCAACATTTTTTACGGTGTACAAATTTCATTATATTACCTATCATAAATAATAGGGTACATCATACATACATCAGATGTCACAATCAACATCATTAACCTCACTATCTTCAATGCCATCATCACAATACAAGCAAAATAATATAATACCTTGGTGTTAGCTGGAGGACGTCCTAATTCATACTTCCTCTTTTTACGGAGGGCTTTCATCTTGCCACCAGTGTGGCGGCGCTTATGCCAGGAGTCCCTCGAGATCCCTAAAATTACCATGCAATCAAGACTTAATCAATGTGTATCAATACATGTATCATAAGCCTATTTGTAGCATAGGCCTTGGGCGAGAAAAAAATAAACCATTTGCAATGCCCATAATTGCTATTATATTGAAGAGTTTGTGAGCCCTAACACTATTTCATACACGTGAAAACGAAGTTCGACTTCTATAAATCAACACAAGCAGCTACAAGTTACTGATCAGCAAAAGAGCAAATTGTGTAAAAACCAATAACATAATGCTAGTATTAAAGACTTCCAGTTTCATAACGTTGCAGGAAAAAAACGGCAACACAACACAACGATATGTTTTGTGTCCTTTACAATAAGATGTACTGAAATGGCTGTATATGTATGTTCGACATGTCGGGATTGTATTTGATAATCCAGCCGAATTTAAACTAAAATTTACATCACATATTAAAGATCGATCCATAAGGTTGCGCTATCCTGAATTCTGTTTTTCGATGAGCATTTTTAAGAGTAGATTTTCAAGGATTTCAATCTTCTATTTTTACTCAACTTACCCATTTTGGATTGCTGGCTTAGAGAGAACGATCACGGCCAAAAGGACTGGTAAATAATGTCACTGCAAAGTATCATGGGAGGAAGAAAAGATTTCTAGCTAGGGGAGGGTGAGGATAGGTGAATAAAAATTAAAGCATCATACTCTTTTGAACTCATCCAAAATGCAAGCAGTTAAAAACTTTTTGGTTTTAAAAAGCGAGGAAATATTTTTAGCAATGAAAACGATTTTTTGACGCATATTTTGTATTTTAATACTTGTTTTTGTCTTTTTTTCTTGCCTCTTTTTCTAAAATCAATTTCTAAGTGCTAGAAATCTCAAAAAGAAATAACTGTTCAGCTTCTCTAAGAATAAACAGTATTTAATTTACAATGTAAATATAAGAGCAGCAACATTTTTATCAACTTTCAATATATTCGTTACATCTCCCTCCCCTCCCATATATAAAAGTTTTGTTTCCTGATTCCCAGACACCTTCACGTGCTCACGGTCAAATTGCTCGCGCCGTGTTTCGGTTTCTCACTACTCATGCTGCAAAAACAGGACCTGAAAATAACACTACAAAAACGGCTCTAAACACACAGGTCCTGTAAATATAACTACTACCTATTGGACTTGACCCACTTGACTATCACCAGCATGGAGGAGTTACTAAAAAAGACTGAAACAATGTTAAGAGCCGTGCTTATCAGCAGCCCTCGAGGTGTCCCACTTTACAGACTTGACAGGGAATATCGTAGCATTACGTTTGAACCGATTCCTTACAAAAAATGCGGCTTTAGTACTTTAGATGATTTCATAAGGAGTATACCAAAGGTAGCAAGGATACAAACGGACCGTGATGGAGAGACTGTTGTTGTGGGAGTTCCGTCAGAAGCAGATCAACATGTCGCCAAGCTTATAGCAAAACAGAAGAAGCCAAAAATCAGGAAATCTGCACGTCCAGCAAGACGTCCTATGGCTTCTTCATATAGGTTTTACACCCCAGCTAAAAGCTATACGAGTAAATTCGGCCCTCGTTCCACAAATGCTAAAATGCATTCGTCTAACCAACTTTTTGCTACATCGCCTACACCTCCTCCAGCACCTATCAGAAACACTCCAAGGTTTGTGCCTCCAAGACTTGCGAAAAAAGCTTTCGGTATAAATCAGGCTGAAAATATCCTAGCTGGAAATCAAAGGAAAGTGACTATGGGCTCCTCGTCATTATCAGGTAAATATTAAAATTTAATTACTTCGCATTTCAATTTTTTTTTCAATTTTGACTTTATATTATTAAACTTACAAAAAGTTACATAGATTTGAATACGGGTTGAAATCGTTAACAAAGTCTTTCTCCCTGAAAATTCTAAGAACAACTCACATTAATTTTGCTCAAGTTCAATTGCTAAAAACTTGATTTTACCTTTATAAAATATTGAACATAAACAAACTTTGAAAATTTCCTGATATTATATACGTTACACCCAGACAAACAAATCCCTTCTCCGCCCCCCAAAGGAACCATAGTGAAAGTTCCCAGAATTATGTCCAAAGAAGCGTTTATAAGGGTGTTCCTTCCTAGAAGTACCATCCTTTGAGCTTATTTTGCTTTCTTTTCGATATTTCTTGGAAAGCAATTAGTATGGAAATTGCTATTTCAATTCAAGTGAATTGCAGTAAGTAGCGTAATGCTTATGTTTCCTGCTTTTGAAGCAATAGCAATGTTCACTGTTTACAATCATTGACGTCAGGAAGCTTCCCAACCATTTAAGGTGGATCAAAACTTTCGCAAAGCAGATTTCTTGATTTTTTTAACTCGCTCGCTTCGCAAAAGTATCGCGCCAATTTATCTGAAATTTTGATATAATATAATTTGGTTATTCTACCTGTTAGCGTTGTAATTTATTTGTAAATTTTCTTAGTGGTTTCTTGGAAACAGTGGATTTTCAAACAACGGTATTTTTAGTTTTTACCGATTATTTCCAAATCCAACAGTCCGATCGTTATCAAAATTTCAGAATCTGATAATCACTTATAAAGCTATAGTTCCTGTGAATTTAGTTGGAAAATCTGGGCTAGAAAAAAAAATATGAACATGGTTCAAAATTGAGGCCGAAATCTGAAGCATATAAAGTATTGAGCCTTAGAATAAATAAAATACATAGGATTGCCTTGAACTTTCGATATATTAATGCTCAATTATGTTTAATAAACATATCAAAATTTTAGTTTCATAGCTTTGAAATTAAAGGAGTAATATTTTTTTAGCTGAAGGTAGGTAGAGACGGCAAAATGTGAACTTTCTCTATAAATCACAATTTTCCTGTTTTCTTCAAAACGGCTCCAGAGATTTCTTTTAGATTCCACATACCATTAGTCCGAGGCTTTATCTAAATATCAGTGAAATTTGTACGGCTTGTCCTATCCTAACTTTGGAGAAAACATTTTTTGAATCTAGATGTATCTAAGCATCGCATATCGCTTCTGATAATTTATTCTATTACGAGCAACAACACTGAACTCGGCCGTTCCACATCCTCGCGTTCGTAGGAATATTTGCATATTCACCTTTGACTAATCTGTGTCGTTATGCAAATATTTCTCCCAACGCGAGGATGTGGAAAGGCCGAGTTCAGTGTTGTTGCTCGTAATAGAATAAATTATCAGAAGCGATATGCGATGCTTAGATACACCTAGATTCAAAAAATGTTTTCAGTACAAATTTCACTGATGTTTAGATAAAGCCTCGGACTAATGGTATGTGGAATCTAAAAGAAATCTCTGGAGCCGTTTTGAAGAAAACAGGAAAATTGTGATTTATAGAGAAAGTTCACATTTTGCCGTCTCTACCTACCTTCAGCTAAAAAAATATTACTCCTTTAATTTCAAAGCTATGAAACTGAAATTTTGATATGTTTATAACAAATAATTGAGCATTAATATATCAAAAGTTCAAGGCAATCCTATGTATTCTATTTATTCTAAGGCTCAATACTTTATATGCTTCAGATTTCGGCCTCAATTTTGAACCATGTTCATATCTTTTTTTCTAGCCCAGATTTTCCAACTAAATTCACAAGAACTATAGCTTTATAAGTGATTATAAGATTCTGAAATTTTGATAACGATCGGACTGTTGGATTGGGAGAAAATCGGTAAAAACTAAAAATACAGTCGTTTGAAAATCCACTGTTTCCAAGAAACCACTAAGAAAATTTACAAATAAAGTACATCGCTAAAAGGTAGAATAACCAAATTATATTATATCAAAATTTCAGTTAAATTTGCGCGATACTTTTGCGAAGCGAGCGAGTTAAAAAAATCAAGAAATCTGTTATGCGAAAGTTTTGATCCACCTTAAACAAAAGATCTGTTTGCTTCAGCAGCCAATAGATATCTGGTTGGCACATACATCACAATAGTCTGGTTATGGGGGCATTTCATAATTATACTAACCACACTCATGATTGTAAACTGCGTGGCAGCAATTTGCGCCTTCATATAGCAGTCCGTTAAGTCCTCCACATTTCTGATGTATACTGAGACGTCTGTTCTCAGTTTGTGTTATCCCTGCTTAGGGTGAGACCATTATTATTATTATTGTTATCACTGACTTGAACATTGCTGTAAGAGTGTTATTTCCAAGAAATAACATCTTTTCAAAATCTTTAGATTTCTATAGAAATTTCCTTTAGAAAGTATTAGATGGAAATTAATATTTCAGTTAAAAGTAATTTTAGTAGTTATTATATGATACTATAATCTTAATGTATATCCAAGTAATCAGGATATATAGCAGAAACTAGATAAATTTATTTACAAAACGGTTGCCAGTGCCAAAGGAGGAAGTCAAATGAGCAATTATAGGGCATTCTTGTAAAATAAGTACATGTAGGCAGTAGCTATTTTATGTATTGTAAGTAAGTTAGTGTTTATTTGTCTTCTCTTGTGTCACATTTATTGTGGCATTCTTTAATTGTAAATTTTGTGTGTGCATGTGTTAGTTATTAATACAACTAAACATGAATAATGAAGGCCTTTAAAACGGTTTTGTGGAATATGCAGTCAAAGTTTACTGTAAATCATCTTCAATGTCGTTTCTTTATCTGGAAGTGCCAGGTCAGTTTTTTTTTTACTATTATTTATTTATATATATAGATAGATAGATAGATAGATAGATAGATAGATAGATAGATAGATAGATAGATAGATAGATAGATAGATAGATAGATAGATAGATAGATAGATAGATAGATAGATAGATAGATAGATAGATAGATAGATAGATAGATAGATAGATAGATAGATAGATAGATAGATAGATAGATAGATAGATAGATAGATAGATAGATAGATAGATAGATAGATAGATAGATAGATAGATAGATAGATAGATAGATAGATAGATAGATAGATAGATAGATAGATAGATAGATAGATAGATAGATAGTTAGTCCATCAGAAAAAAATATTAGCTAAGCCATCCCATAATTTCTAATATGTTTTTCATATATATTTATATATATCTGAGGTGGACAAAGTTATTGCAACCAGCTATATATATATATATATATATTAATTAAAGTCTGTCTGAAGATCGCGTAAGCGTGAAACTCCAAGTAACAGAAAAAGTGATGTCTTGTCGTTAATCTACCTACAATCTATAACGCTCTACATTTTTAATGTATTGAGCACTTTACCGTTAGAATAGACACATCCAGATATTTTTTTTTTTATCATTTTTTTTTTATTTTACTATTTTTTTTTTACTATTTCAAGCCCTGATTTCCTATCACCTATGACAACCTTTTTGAAATAGGTGTATTCTAATGTTTTGTTCACTTTTCTTGTACAAGTCAAAAAAGAATATGTACCTATAGTAAAGATAACAGAAGAATCATGGAAGATAACTACAGATAGAAAGACAAGACGCAGGAAGATAGGTTAGATGACAGTGAAAATAGGAACATACCAGAAACTTATACCGTCATTTGCACCTACCTGTTAACGGTCATATCTAAAAACATGTTCTGTCTAGACGTAAACTTCCAAAGTTTGGTGCCAACTTTACACATTCCCAATGCGATTCTCTAAATAAATTCAATTTGTCAAGGTAAATTTTGTAAATTATATTTATGTCGTATCTGTTAACAGGTAGATGCGAGTGACAGTACATTTCAATAAATTTCTAGCCTTTTTTTACGACAGTAGTATATAAACTTGTTAAGTTTGGGGCGCCAATCTTTGAAGTTTGCCTGCGAGATGGAACATGTTTTTATCTCAATGTTAAAGGGTAGATGCAATAGATGGTAAGTGGGTTTGGTAAAGTGCAAATGGTAAACTGCACATTTATTATAATAACGTTTGAATATTGATGCTTACTTTGAAAATACTTTTGCTTGAAATCTAATGAAGCTGAAATGTGAGAAGGACAATGTTTGGAGGATAGCATAAGGTCACTATCATACAAAAAACATAAAGCATGCAACATTAATAACATAAAATAAGAACAAAAAGGTTTGTTTTAAAAACAATTGTTTTAAGAAATAACACAGGACTTTTGAATTTTACAAGACATGTTACAGCAGATTCAACTGCCATTGTCAGTTGTTGAATACTTACTGCTTATTTATAAACAAAATAATACTACACAAAAGTGTGGATATTTAATTATTGAAAAAGCTTAAATATAAAGCATGTCTTGTAAAATCAAAAGTGTCAGGTCATCTTTTAAAATTATTAAGGGAAACTAGTGCGTAAACTAGTATAGGTTGCGTCAATGTTTGATGTAAAGGATAGGTAAAAGAATGAAATTTGTAGCACCGTAAAAAATATCTTAACTTTACTTTACTGAAATTTCGAGCTTAAGCTCTTCAAAGGGCTAAAGCTTGAAACTTCAGTAAAGTTATTTGCTAATTAGCTATTTGTTACATGGTAAAAAATGTTAACTTAACTTGACTGATGATTCAAGAATTAACCTTTCGTCAAAGGGCTAAAGCTTGAAAGGTCAGTAAAGTTATTGGCTATTCTGCTATTGGTTTTTGGCTATTGGCTAAAGCTATATAAATTGGTACTATTTTTTTAGTAACTAGTGTAATAGCGTACCAGAACATTAATACATTGTATATATTTTTCAGTGTCTCAAGATAAGCCAAGGCAAGCTACTTCTAATAGAACTGTCAAAACTAAAGGTATCAAGAATATATATTTGTTTCATCATCTATCACTGCAAAATTTGTTATGTTCATATACCACAAACGCTTATAACCAAAATATGCTATGAATAAATCGATAACAAGAGTAGAAATACCAGCATCCTTTGCAGACTTCAGATTGTGGACTGTAGCTTTGATTGCGACTACGATTTTTGAAATAGGTGTATACAATATGAGTGGCCGTTCTGTATGCGATATACAATTATGGCAAGTCAAAGATGAGCCGTTGTATATCGCATACAGATCGGACGTGAATGTTGTATACTTACTTATGAAAAGTCCAACGTTAACTCTTTCATAATTTACTAAAATTGTCAAGATAAAAGTAAATCTGGTCTAGAAACTCAAGTTGAAATTTATGCAAATCAGGACGAAATCTGTATGAGATTAACAGATCTCGTCACTGATGTGATTTCTTTTGTAAACTTGCCATTAATTATTCATGAACTTTTATAAGTAAACTAGAATCATTCCTTGAGTTTGATCTAATGAATTATTCTTGTGTTGGTTTACTAAAGGTATCAACTTTGCTGATATGGAGATATCAATTTCAAGAACACCGCAACCTACACCTGTTACCAAACAGGCAGAGAGAGTGAGCTCTATGAGTGAGTAAAAAGTTGACAAATCAATATCTGCATTGGTATACTTTGAAAAACATTTAGGTCCTACCTTACTTACAGTGTGAATCGAAAAACCGTGGGCACCCAGAAATACTTTAGAAATCGTTTGATGTTTGTTGAACAACTCACAAACAACATATCAATCAAACGTCTTGCGGTGATATAGTTATTTCTGAGTTCAACGAATAATAAACGATTTCTAAAATATTTCTAGGTGCCCACGGTTATTAAGCAAAATACAAAGTTTCAATGCTTTACAATGAAGTTACACTATTAACATTAAGACTCAACCAGTTTGTTGATGATTCGTGTGAAGCAGTATTTCAAAATTTGTAATGGTTGATCAAAGTTAAGTTAAATTATTGTAGTACTTACTACCAAATTCACTAAACAACAATTTGTGAAAATGATTTAATTTAATTATTTTTTTGTTTGTTTCTAGCTCCGGAGATTCTGGAAAGAATTAAAAATGTAGGTGTATGTAAACTATAACCTGAAGTCATATGGTTCCAGATCCTTTTCCATTTGGAACAGCTTGCCTGACAATATACACTTTTGCGACAGTCTGAATGTGTAATAACACAGGGTTCGTGCTACTCCTTAAACTCCTTGAAAACTCCTTAGATTTGATTTACTTTTTTAAGGGCACTTGAAAAGCCCTTGAATTTTAGAAAATCAGAAAAAACTCCTTAAAAACTCCTTAATTCTAGCTAAAGTAGGGTAAAAATTCTAGTATTGCAAATTAAAGTTAAGTAAAAATTCTAGTATTGAACATCATTTCGTAAATTTTCGTATATCAAAGCTGTCGCAAAAAGTGCTTAAAAATTACTTTTTGGTCCTTGAAAACTCCTTGAATTTTAGATTTTGTTTACTGACATCAGCATGAACCCTGTAACAAATCACAGCTTAACACTTGTCTAAGTAACTTTACATCTAAGCAGCTCATATTTTGATATTGTTTTTAAAGAGCCTTAGAATATGCAATAATTTAGGCGCTATACACCAAATCAAAAAATGGTATCCAATTTTAAATGAGGCTAAATGTAATTTAAGGCAAGGTTAAACTCGAGGCGACCTGACTTTCACGGTCATCCAAGCCATGTGTGTAAGGTTATTTGTGTGTGTTCGGGGGCCCCATTGTTGTGCCAGGGGCTCGCACGTTTGCATTGCGTTTTAGCTAGCTGAGCGGCTGTGTGTGTGCCATCTTGCTGCTCCCACCCACCCCTCCCTGGTAAGTATATTTTGTAAGGTAAATATAATCTCCACCGACTTTGGTCAGTGTGACAGGTGCTCAGGTAGTGGACCGTGGATGGTTACCATGGTTACTACCTTGTTGCCAGGGACATGCGCGTCCTTGTGAGCGGCTTTAGGGGCACCCAAACACCATTCTCATCAGAGCCGATGAGTTTAATAACTATTGTTCTTGACTGGCTAGCCTCGCATACATGTGAAAACGCTATTGTGTTTCAACACGAGGCTAGTCAGTCAAGAACAATAGTTATTGAAATTGTATGCCATATTTCGATTCGGTGTATAGAAATTATTGAATTATTATATTATATGTTCAGATTGCAGGCTGCAGCTCAAATGGATTCTTTATTTCAAGACTACCTAAAACATACAAAGAAAAATACAAACAAGAACTTCCTAGTAACATAGCTGAGATTCTGCAATCATATCCTCACATTTTACATATTGAACAGTAAGTTATATGTATATCCCTCAAAAATTAAAAGTATTAAATGAAAAATTTGTCATATAACATTTATCGAAGTAACAATATTTGTTGAAGTAACAATATTTGTAATAGGATCATACAAATATCGTTACTTCAACAAGTATTGTTACTTCGATAAATATTCATTCACCTGGGTTCAGACCTTTCAATACAATATAACAGTTACCTACAATAAATAAATGCCTTCTTGTATTGTTCTTGTTATCTTATCTTAAAAACTCGTTTATACCAGCAATGTTCTACTAACAGTAATTTTAGATTAAGATTTTTATTATTGTATATACTATATATTATCAACCCA
Source organism: Metridium senile (assembly GCA_949775045.1). Taxonomy (NCBI): domain Eukaryota; kingdom Metazoa; phylum Cnidaria; class Anthozoa; order Actiniaria; family Metridiidae; genus Metridium; species Metridium senile. The sequence continues at coordinate 6,341,259 of OX459101.1, read as the reverse complement.
TATATATATTTTTTGACCAATCTTACATATCTATCTAGGTAATGTATTTGCGACCAGGCCTGCATACGAATTCACCAAAGTTGTTAGTCTTGAGTCCGTGCATTTTTGTAATGCAGTATTGTATAAAGATATAAATAAAACGAAGGGAAAACCCCCAGCTCGCCGTTCATTCACCCAACATTCGCATGTATTTTGATTTTTTTTTATATTTTCATAAAAACAGCACGTGTCGAAGGTATTTGAATATATTGAAAGAAGAAAATAAACAACGGATTAAGAGTGTAATGTTTATGTGAAACTTCTTTGCACCTTGATTTAATATAAACATGCTTTATGAAAGGGAATTTAGTCGAGCTCCTTTCACTGATTGTCAGGCATCCAAAACTTGTCAGAGCTGCATAGCTCGCATCACTTGCTCTTCTAGAAGAAACAAGAACTAAGTAAAAATATTTAGAATGGCTCTTGAGATATTTTGGATTTGAACGACGATTCAATAATCTTTTGAAGTCTTGACCGTCGTCCCTAATGGCTTTTAAACCTATGCAAAACCCGCACTGACCAATTATCATTTCGGGGGAGGGGAGCCTCGACGTATTAAAAAAAGTTTATCTGATGCTTTATATTTTCAAGACTGATTTTATTTTATTGACGATAATTGTTATATCATGTTGTAAATATTGTTGTATATTGATTTTTAAAAGTTTTTTGAGTTTTAGTTTCGATTTTTCTGACCGAAAAAATCTTTCATACCCTACCCTACTGAGGAGGGTTTTGGTGCGCAATTTTTTTCTGTCATGGGTTATGCTAACAACTTGAGCTTGTTAGCTTCGCGCTGATTGGCTAGTTACATTTTCTTGTATCATCTAGATCTATATACAGCTCATTGCAAGAATGTTGTCACATGAAAAAAGAACATTAGTAATCTAATAATAAAGGAATAACAAAAGAAAGAGTTCAGCTTGAGTGATTTTTTTTGTCTTTTAATTTATTCCTTTCCCACTAAATTACAAAAGTCAGGACAACGTTTTTGCAATTAGGTGTAAACATACATTATTCTATTTAATTATATTTGTAATTACGCAATTCAGCCTGATGGCTGCAATGTAGTTGTTTTATAATAAACCATTATTATTATTTCTTATAGATTGGCCAATCATTATTATTTAGCTTACCCACCAAAAGTAAGTCCTAAAAATACTAGTAATATTATAGACCCTTTTAATAAGTCCCGAAGTGTTGTGTTTTCCACACTTGACATCAAATTTATTATTTTGAAATTTGTATAATATGAAAGGAATTGAAAAGAATAAATTTGACGTCAAGCGCGGAAAACACAACACTTCGGGACTTATTAAAAGGGGTCTATAATCTGTTCAATTATTGCAGTCTTCTTGCTTGCCTTACTTTCTTTAAGGTTACGGTTCACGTTCGCGATGTGCTTTCACATGCTCTCAGTTAAAAGTTTGTTTACCGCGTCATTTTACAATAATAATAGACATATTATATATCATTTTAAAGCTTATATAACAGAGAATAAGACTGTGTATGTTTTGTTATATACAACAATTTTCTGTAAGATATGCTCTTCGAAAAACCTCAAAATTAACCGCCTTCAATGCGAGTTGTTTAAAAAAGTATAAGTCAAAAAGTTCATACTGCTTTGCCGTCATTTCTTCGTTATGTCAATCAACACATATTGGTCTTCAAAACCGTGTCCAGTTTTTTTGATAAAATGCTTAGTTTTAGAGTTATGGCCCGTTTTGTTATTTAACTTGAAGTTTTAACAATGAGTCGACTTTGAAACACATTTATTCAAGAAGAAGCATTTTGAACACATATATGTGCTGATTGACATAATGCAGAAATGACGGCGAAGTAGTAGGAACGTTTGGACTTATACTTTTTTTAATGAAAGTGCTCGATTTTGAGGTTTTACGTGAAGCATTGGTTAAAGATATTATTTTTCTTAAAAAAACTTACATAGTCTTATTCTCTGTTATATAAGCTTTAAAATGATATATACTTTGTCTATCTTTATTGTTAAGTGACGCGCTAAACAATTTTTAACTGAGAGCACCCCGCGAACGTGGACCGTAACCTTAATCTTATATCCTTATCTTAAAATTGTCTGACAATTCTGTTTATCTTGCTTATCCTATTTAAAGAATCATTCAGGTGAGGTACAATTCATAGATCCACAATTTGCTTGAGTGAACTTGAAACAAGTATTCCCACTGGAATATAGAATGACCGACAAACATCGTAGATTTCAGAAAGATTTGCCGCATTTACTGTTTTTCCTAGCGTACTCTTAGAATACATAAATTCCAAGACAGACTTATATGTTTTCCTGCAATCTATGTATATTCGTGCTGTATATTGAGAAAAACGCATTTGGCTTGTCGGACGTAGCAACAGTAACTAAGATAGAACACAATGGATAGTGGATCTATGAATAAAATGCAAAAAGGCTAAATTTCATCTCTTCTCCATGTAGCCATGATAACACAGATTCTTTCCTCTTTTCCTTCTATTCTTCCATTTTTCTTTATTTGTTTGTATTTTTATCCCTGTTTTTTTCTTAATCCCTTTCTTTCTTTTCTCGGTTTCTTACATTTTTTATTCAAATCTTTTCCACCCCTTCTTCTCCATTCCTTCCTTATTATCTTGTTTCATTCTTTCTTTCCTCTTTCTTCCACACTATTTTCCCTGTGTTAGTTTTTCTCCTTTCACAATTGTTGCTTTCTTTCTTATTATCTTTCTTTTCTTTCTTTCCTTTTTCTTTCACACTGTTTTCCCTGTGTTAGCATTTCTCCTGTCACAATTGTTACTTTCTTCCTCATTATCTTGTTTCATTCTTTTCTTTCTTTCTTTCTTTCTTTCTTTCTTTCTTTCTTTCTTTCTTTCTTTCTTTCTTTCTTTCTTTCTTTCTTTCTTTCTTCCACTTTTTATTTTTTATATGTTGAACTGATTTACACTCAGTCCTTATTTTCAATCTTTAAATCTTTCAGGTTAATAAATCCCAGCCTCCTGAAGGTAACAAACTGATGAGTTATATTGTTTGTTGTTCGTGAAGTAATATTTGTTTATTGTTGTTTTGTTGAAATAAATAAATAACTTTTTCTAAAGTCTCAACCATATAGCCAGACAATTATTGTCCTAATAATTTGAGAGACATAGGCCACTAATTGCTTTGGTTTTGGTTAATGTGCACTTGTTATTATTATTATCATTATCATCATCATCATCATCATCATCATTGTTAGTGTTTTGTTAATTTATATTTTATTTTTATTTCAATTCATTAGTTGACTTTATATTAGAATACAAAACTCAAAAAACACTTTTCACTTGATAATGGGATCATGGACATCCTGAAACCTTGTGCATTACTTATTTCATTAAATGTCACACTATTATGTATTGCATAACCTTTACTTATTGTTTATATATATTTAAATAACTATTTTATAACATGATGTCTACTCTGTTAGCAGAGGCACCACTACCTACCAGTAATAAAGTTGAAGAAGCCAGTAAAAGTAAACCTGAAAGAAAAGTTATAGAAGTATATACAGTTAATCCTCACACAGTACCAGCCTTAGGGTAAGTACTGGTTCATTAAGACATGATGCAATAGCACAATCATGTTAGTACTGAGCAGGATTGTTTTATCAGGTTTAAAACCATGATGAGAAGCCAATTGATTGATTTGTTGAGTGATTGATCACTAAATAATTGATTCATTTGATTGACATATTGATTGACTGTCTGATTGACATATTGATTGACTGTCTGATTGACATTGATTGACTGGCTGATTGTCTGATTGACATATTGATTGACTGTCTGATTGACATATTGATTGACTGACTGATTGTCTGATTGACTGATTGACATATTGATTGATTGTCTGATAAACATATTGATTGACTGACTGATTGTCTGATTGACATATTGACTGATTGACATATTGATTGACTGTCTGATTGCCTGATTGACATATTGATTGATTGTCTGATTGACATATTTATTGACTGACTGATTGTGTGATTGACATATTGATTGACTGGCTGATTGTCTGATTGACATATTGATTGACTGCCTGATTGACATATTGATTGACTGTCTGATTGACATTGATTGACTGGCTGATTGACATATTGATTGACTGTCTGATTGACATATTGATTGACTGACTGATTGTCTGATTGACATATTGATTGATTGTCTGATTGACATATTGATTGATTGTCTGATAGACATATTGATTGATTGTCTGATTGACATATTGACTGATTGACATATTGATTGACTGTCTGATTGACATATTGATTGACTGACTGATTGTCTGATTGACATATTGATTGATTGACTGATTGTCTGATTGACATATTGATTGATTGTCTGATAGACATATTGATTGATTGTCTGATTGACATATTGACTGATTGACATATTGATTGATTGTCTGATAGACATATTGATTGGCTGACTGATTGTCTGATTGACATATTGACTGATTGACATATTGATTGATTGTCTAATAGACATATTGATTGACTGACTGATTGACATATTGACTGATTGACATATTGATTGATTGTCTGATAGACATATTGATTGACTGACTGATTGTCTGATTGACATATTGATTGATTGACATATTGACATATTGATTGATTGACATATTGATTGACTGACTGATTGCCTGATTGACATATTGATTGATTGACATATTGATTGACTGACTGACTGACTGATTGACATATTAACTGATTGATTGAATGACTTATTGAATAATTGATTGTTTTATTATTTAATTCAATGGTTGATTCATTGATCATTGATTGGTTAATTAGTTTGATTGATTGACATATTTTCTTCTCTCAGGACTCCTCTCCAAGTGTATGTTTCCTATGTTGAATCAGTCAGTGATTTTTATATACAATACAAAAAATTTGAAAAAGAAATAAATCAACTACAAGAGAGCCTCTCTGTTGATATGAAGGTACAGAATTTGTCACATTTTTCTTAACACTTACTCACTAATTTTAATAATTATGGCTAACACAACTTGTAACAACATCACTGAAACAACAGCTAAAGGTAAAACATCCAGATACAATCATAAGCCAAATGTTTGTGATTGTATAGCCAATAAAACTCAGACGAAAATGTTTTTAAATAGCTTATAATATATGTAGGTCAGCTCTTTCATATTCAACCAAAATATCCAAGATAAAAGTAAATATTTGAAATTAGAACTTATGCAAATCAGGAGAGGTGAATCAGGATATACAACACTAGTGTTTTGTCAGATATTCAACCTCCTTCATGTTTCATTATTTGTTTTGTAAATTTCTCATAAATTAGTAATCAGTTGTACAGTATGTGGTCCAACATCATGCCAGCACCAGTATCCTGCCAAAATAATTCAACTTAGAAAATCTTGTCAGCTTTTTTCCCTACTAAATCTGAAGCTATCCGATGATACTGGGCCTCACACTGTATAATATATTTTCTCATAAAGTATTTTTCTGTGTATAGGCTTCAACAGAAAGTATATCCAATCCTGCTCGAGGAATGCACTGTTGTGCACAATTCTCCGAAGATGATGCATGGTACAGAGGCAAGATACTTGAAATAGCACAAGACAACAACAACACTACTGTTAAAATATCTTACGTTGACTTTGGAAATTCTGAATGGCTTTCACACACACGACTAAGACATTTGAAGAAGGAACATGTTAAGTTGCCTAAAATGGCAGAGCACTGTAGTCTTCATGGTATTAATAGCGATGACACTGCTGCGGCAAAGAAGTTGACTAGCATGTTGGATTTAGAATCAACAATGACAGTCATAGAGCAAGTAGGTGAGTATCATAGAAATAATAACTAGACCCACTTAGTGCGTTTACTCAGGCTACGTCAGTAGAAATTGATGGGTGGTTTACCTGCGGCATTACGTCATGTGTAATCTCGACACAAGGATAGACCCATAGATAGAAAAGGTACACCTAGACTCGGGCTCCCCTGCAGGGAAGCCTGAGTAATAAAAATAGTCATGATATCCAGGAGAGAAAGTTACAAAAACAAAATTAAGAAATGATAATTATATTATCATGGTAATAATAATTATTATGATAATAATAAAAAGATAATCAAATCAATTACAACTTTGCATTGATTAATAATGTTGTTAACATGAAAAGACAGATTTGAATAAATGTGTTTTTAGAGCAGATTTAAAAGATGATAACGATGGTAGAGTATGTATAGACGAAGGAATGAAATTGAACAGTTCAGGAGCAGAAACTGCAAAATATCTTGCATCGATTTTACCAATAGTCAGTTTTCTACTGTAGTAATTCATTAGAAGATCAGGGAGATCTCATTTCAATTCAAGTATGCTGGAGTCCTCTTGTCTTAACTTCAATGCTCCAGTTTTATGTGATGTACCACTGCTGCACTACCGTAAAATCAAAGAGTAAAATCAAAGATCAGCGTTCAAAGTGATAGTAATGTTTAATGTTAACTAAAGTGAGTTTTTTTCCCATGCCCTGTAATGTTTCAAAGGTGAACTGCTGCATGTGAGACTGACTGATGAAAAGGGAGTTACCATCAAAGCTACAGTGAAGCAGGAGGAGACGTTACCTCAACCACAAGCTGAGGATGGCAAACCATCATCAGTGAATACTGATGACAAACCACCTACTGCAAGGTAAGAAAACTATGTGGAAATTAACAGGCACATATTCCAAGGGGGTTTATTTGGTAAACAAGTCAACCTCCCAGCCCCACACCCTTTTGGTCAGCCATTTGTCACTTACCAGCATGCACCACCAGAAACACTGAATTTTGTGGACCATAAAAATCGCCAATTAGTCATTTTGATAACTATTATGATATGATTTAGTATTTATGCTCTTACTGAATTGTTAGCATTTTGTTGTATTTGTTTTCTCATAATGCTACTGACTATGATTGAATTAGAACAATCAATAAAATAAACAACGCAAAGCATGCTGGTAAGTGATCATGCATCTGTAAGTTCATTTGAAGATTATTATGATTCTGGCAACATTTTATTTGTCATTTGCTCCATCTTTTTCCCCTTCTTTCTTTTTCCATAGTTCTGAACAGAAGAAACCAATCAATCCATTCCTTCGAAAGTCAACCAGCATTGACCAGGAAAGAAAAATACCTGGTAAATTGTGATGATTGTTTATATAATTTTTAAAGACATATATTATTGGTTCAATCCGTGGTTATGAAAAGTTGTCTGTATGATAGTCAGATGATAGATTTGAAATATCCGTAACAATATTTATACTTGTATCTTGATATTTTCACACTTTTATCAGATCTAAAATTAAAACTCATAGAATGACCAATCCATATATATATATTATATATTTATTTTTGTTCTCATTTTAAAATCCCAAAATGATAACTTGAGGTTTATTACATTAACATGTTTCTCTCAATGTTTATTTCAGAGCGTGTGGTTATTCCAGATTTAGAGTTCCTTGATATTACAGTGTCAACGGTATTCAGTACTGACAACATCAGTGTGATGTTATATGGTGAAGACTATTCAGTAAGTAACATTAGGAAATAACTATTAGAAATCACTGATTGGTTCATATAGCACACAGCATGAGCGTTTGCAATTTGATCAATTAAATTGATCAAATTGCAAATGCTCATTCTGTGAAGGAGCAAGGAAGGCACAGTTGGTTAGTACGTGGCGTTCTGTGCAAGAGGTCCCGAGTTCGATTCCCAGTGACCTCGCATCCCTGTTTCAACTTCTCTTCTTTCTGTGTAGCTTTAAGAAGCTTTAAATACCCGTAAAACGGAGCACTGATGCGGGGAGGGATGTAAAATGAGTGCACCATCGGCTATTTGGAAGATCAGCTTCAGCTGAAGGGACTTCCGACGTAAAATAACACTATCCTATATGAACCAATCAGAATGCAGGATTTCTGTATTTTGTAAAAGAAATAAAATACTTTCTTTCCGTGCTGTATCTAGCACTTAGGGATTTTCAAAAAACTCAAGAAGTATTGAGAAACAATCTGCCTCACGTCATGCTTCTCTTAACACTTATCTGACATTTTGACAGACTATAATTGTCCACTACAATGCCTGTTACATGAATCTATACAGTGACAGGTTTCGCTTGTGGACTAAAGTGATGGATGCTTACCATCATTGACAAACAGTTATATGATTACTGTATTTTCAAGTAAGCATCCTATATTTGTTTCCTTGGTATTTGTTTATTCCCTTTTATCACTCTGAGGCTACTATATTGGTTTAAACAATAGGTCTTGAATCACTTGGGTTCCCTTACCCTCGCTTTCATGCGTTTCAGAATGTTTCAAACAAAGGTTTTTGCTCTTATGGGAATAAACATGTCGGCCATGTAAAAAAAAAAAATAAAGCATCCAGTTCAGTTATGCCTGTCTAGAACAATAGTTATTCAAATTATTTCAAGTTACTCATGTTTTCATGTACCATTACTAAACCATTTTTGTCATTTATCAGGATAAGGTGCTTGCATTGGAAGTTAGTATGATGTCATACTTTCTGGAATCTACTGAAGGTAAATATCAAAAATGAATAATAATTCATTATATCACCTATTGTATTTATAATAGACCTTTTCACAGTTCCGTTCAGTAATAATAATAATAATAATATTTTCCACAGCAGATCCACATAGTGGTTATTCTTCTGCTGGCACTAACACTCACTACCTCTACATTAAATATTTTTCATAAATCACTCCTCACATGTTGATTTTTGCTGAGGGAGGAAAACCGGATAACCCGGAGAAAAACCCTCGTGGCATGGTAGAGAACAACACATCAAACAAACTCAATTCACATATGATCCGGTGCCCGTCCTGGGAATCGAACCCAGATCACAGCGGTGAAAGGCCGGTGCCCTCACCACTCGGCCAACCATGCCACCCATGTTCAGTGACCACGAATAATAGTTCCAAGTCGAGGTTTGCGTTGTTGGATTTATCATTTGTGATCACTGAATGGAACTGTAAAAAAGACTATTGGCCATGTTTAAATGAGGAGGGGTGAGAAACCATAAATTACTTAGTAATCTTATGGATCTTTGAGAGACTATTGCAATGGAAATATACAACCAAATAGCATCAAAATTTGTGAAATGGTATACAGTAAACACCCGCAAATAAGAACAAATGGATTAAGAACACCAGGCTGAAATTTGGCCAATAAAGTACCATATAAATAAGAACAATATATAAGATATATAAGAACAAAATCAGCCTCAACCGAAAATCATGTGTTCTTATATGCGGGTGTTTACTGTATTTTGATGTGCCTTTTCATGTTATGTAGTTTATTTATTAATTGCATTAATTCTAGAAACTAGTACCCAGTTTCTCCTAGCCACTCCTCATTTAGAACATGGCCAATTCATGGATGTCTATTTTCACAGATAGTGTATCATCACCCAATGTTGGAGATATTTATGCCATTAAATCCAATGAACTACACCCAGATGCCCAGTACTACAGAGTCAAAGTGATATCAATAAAGGATGACCAGGCGATGTTGGAGTTTGTTGATTATGGTGACACCAGGAAAGCACCATTGTCTGCATTACAGTGGCTGCCTGGACGCTTCCTGGAACTACCATTTCAAGTATAAACATGATTTAATTGATTATTTTTAATACTGATGATGTAATAAACCCTGGCTGTAAAGACCCTACGTTATTTGTTCAAACACATGCACGCTTAACTCATAACCTGGGGATGTTAAAGAATCCCTGAGGATATAATAAACCCTGGTCATGACCACCCTCAATGACTGGCTCACATGTACCACACACTGCACTCACTATTAAAATGTGGCAAACACTGGCTGATCACTGGCCACATGATCACTGGCTCAAACTGAAAAATATATTAACATGATATTAAAGAAATACATCTAAACATCAATCATGCCATAAGTTAGATAACTATGATGGTTATTACATCACCCTTGATAAATAAAGATTATTGTATTGTAACATATCTCTTCCTGACATGCCACTGTGGCTCACATTACTTCACACTACACTCACTAAAAATGTAACAGACACTGGCTCAAACTGAAAATATATAACATAATTTCAAAGCAATACATCTGATCATCAATCTTAAATTCTATTGAAGGCGTTCACCATATCTCTCCATGACATTCCAAAGTCAAAGAAACCACAAGTACTTGACAAGCTGAAGCACCATATACTAGGCAAACCGTTGGTGGCAGAAGTCTGTGACAGGTTGGTTAGATAAAATATATATCTAACTAGACGCTCTTAGAGCGTTTACTCTGGCTACAGAGCAAAAGGGATTGAGGGATTAAAATTCATGTATCATAATCATACACAATACATATATACATTAGACACTAGCTGAAGCAAATTCAGTTAGTCATGAGCAAACTGATAGCGCTCTATTCTGAGACACAAATAGGAAAAATGTTATTATCCAAGGAGACGACAAAGCCAGAGTTGTCTTTTATGTTAGACATTTTAGCCCGCTTGGTGTTTTTATTTCATTGGTTGGTATTTTAAAACAGCATTAAAAATGTTTCATATTACACAATGCTATCCTGAGACACTAATAGGAAAATGTGAAGAACTAAATTGGCTGATTAATGTTAACAAAATGTGCACAAAAATAAACAAATAATCACTTATGAGTTATTTTAGGTTATTTTAATGATAAATTATCAAATTATTTGCAAATATTATAATGATAATAATAATAATAATAATAAACTTTTTAAATAGTTTTTTTTTTTACAGTACCTCTTGATTAGGCTCAGATTTCAGCCATTTTTGCTGCATTTGTTAGTATTTTTAATCTATGCATGTTATATTTCTATAATTTGTTTATTTTTTTTTAACTAAGTTCGGTTTCTTTCTCTTGTCACATCTATATATAGTTTTTAAATGTTTTTATTAGCAATATTTTTGAAAAATAAATTAACGAAGCTAAACTATCATTTGTGGTGTATCTTTTTTTAAATACGAGTAACGCAAGGTGTTGTGTGACAATGAATAGTCGTATTTTGTACGAATTAAACACTAGAAACAAATGAAAACATGTATAGAAAGCGTCCGAGTCATAAAATATAGCAAAATATGACATAACAATACATCTAGGAAAAGTTCAATGAGTAATATCGTGCAATTTGTTTAATTCGGATGCAAAATTCGACCAAATTCTAAACAACAGAGTATTAAAGATTAACACAATATTCATTTATACTAAACATGTACTTTGAGATGTACTACTATAAATTATATCAATGTATAACTCAATGTCCACCAAAGATCCAATCTCATTTTGTTATGATCAGTTTGAACATTTTTCTCCATTGCTAGTTCTTATTTGTCACAAAGATGGTGTGTCGACATGGCTTTCTTTCTTGTTTCTTAAGTTGCAGAAAATGACTTCAACTCCTCTTCATGTGACAGATTATTCTTTTGTCTTTCCACTGGTTATGATTTTCGATCATCATGAAGTCGTTTTAAGCACGTTTTTTTCCTCAAAATATGATAAAGTTGGCAACGATGCGAACACAATCAAAGCGACTAATTTGACCAGACTCAAGCAGATGCCAGTGTATGCCGTCCAAAACAAAATACTATAAAACTTCCAATAGCTTTCATTGTTGAAATAATGATTCAATGTGGTAGCTAAAAAGCCTAAATGTTCACAATATATAGATTAACTTTCGTAGATTTCGGATTCAGAGCAGAGCGATCAAAACAATCGGAAATATGAGCTATCAACTTTTCAGCGGTTATCCCCACCTTTTGGCTTTTTGGGCTTCCTGTGTCTTCCAAAACGCGACGTGATAGATACATAGATAGGGAGAAAAGGTAAACCTAGACTCGGGCCCCCCTTCGGGTAGCCCGAGTAATAAAATCTAATAGAGTACAAACACTAAAAGTGTGCAACATAAATACCACTAAATACTGCTAAATTATGCAAATTCTTTTGTTCTCTATTGTTTAATCAACACTATTTAGTGGTAAATAGTACAAAGTATTGCACACTTTTAGTGTTTGTACTCTATATAGGTGGACGTATATAGGCAGACGTACAGTGATATATTTTGTTATGTTTTTACCAACCAACCATTGTTATTAGAACAAAGAAAATTAAAACATGTATTGTGAAATGGTTGGCAAAGTAGCATCACAATAACAACACTTGTTGTTGTTTGTTTTTTTACAGATTGGAACATAAACTGGAAGTTGAGATATATGACACATCAACAGAACAGGATATAAATATCAATGAAGTCATGAGATCTCTTATAATACCTGATGAAGATCTTGTCCCAGCCTTGCCAAGGGTAAATTGAACAACTTTGTAATGAATTTCATCAACCTGTATTGATTAAAAACCAAACATGCAGGCTATGCTAATACAGTAACAGCCCATAAGAATCTATTAAGGTTGAAGTACCATTTATATAAGAACCTTATAAGAACCTATTTAGGCTAAATTGAAAAATTCAGGTTCTTATACATGGGCTATTACTGTAGTCCAGCAGTGATAGATAACGTGAAAGTGGAGTATTAGTGCACATACATTTCTCTAAACATTTCTCTAACAACATTAGTGTATTTCTACTAATGCCTGTTTTCTGTTGTTGTTTTTTTTTTTTGTACATCCAGGGAAGTCATCAGGTGGAAGCAAGAATTTCTCACATTACCCCAACAGGGAATGTCTTTGTTCAAATACCTGGTGCTGGATTGAACCGTCTGGAGGAACTAATGACAGACATAACAGACCACTATTCTAAGGTAATTGATTTCATAATCAAGCGACCACTACCGCACTTACCACACTCGACCAATTAAACCTTCAAAGAGGTTGACCAAGGGGCAATGCGTGATTTTGTGATTCGTGAAAATAATGAACAATTAAGTTGTTATACGTAAATACTATTTTGAACAAGACTTAAATTTGTATGTGATGCGCGAATATCATAAATATTGATTTGTGAAACATGATGACGACAAACCCAACCCCCCTCCCCCCCCCCATCTTGGCCACCCTCACTAAACCTTCTAACACAGGCAAATATAGTCAGGCATTAGTGCAATTACAGTGTAACTAATTTCCTGTTTCTATTCATCTGTTTTAGAGCACTAAAGCTGCAGAGTTTGTCTCCCATCCAAGTGAAGGACATATCTGCTGTGTAAAGTGTCCAGATGGTTCCTGGTACAGGGCTGTCATTCTAGAACAATTACCAGATAGAAAGGTCAAAGTACAATGTGTGGATTATGGCAACACAGAGGTCCTGCCAAGAACAGCTTTGAGAGAGCCTACTAAAGCTAATGAGCATGTCAACTTACTGCCATTCCAGGTAAAGTATTGGATGTCAAATTATTATGTCACTTGACATTGTTTCATTTGAGGATATGATGTGACATAAGGGGGCTTTCATTTATAAGTGTATAGGGATTGGGGGTCGGCAAAATCACCTGTTGTCTTCCTGGTTGGCAAAAATATCATAACCCCCCTATATTTGTGCAGTTTCTTACTAAAGCTGCATACAATAGTAACAACTCCCCTATATTGCTTCCGAAAATAATGTATCCCCCCTCTTTCAATATTGATTCCCCCTCCCCTCCATACACTAATAAATGAAAGACCCCTTACAATATATTTGACATAACATTGCATGACAGGGGAAGGCATTGTGTATCATTACTATGATAACAAGGCAAGGAATATCCATATCTACAAACAATAAGACTACTAAGACCCCTACGATAACAAACTGTCCAACACTTCACATACCCTTATGGTCTATGTTCACTACAACTGTTTCTTTGGATATTTACTTCCAATTTGTTCATTACCTTACTTTGCTTATTTTCTAGGCTAAAGAGTGTCATCTTCATGGAGTTGATAAAGTGAGGATAATTTGTCCACATTGTTATTATTATCAAAATCATCATTCAAGATTTACAACACTTATCACAGGCATTATTTCTTTGGTCAATTTCTCATGAATTATTAATGTAGTTTACTTCACAAGTTTAAAGTTTGTTTATTATTATGTTGTGTATTTTGCAATAAATGAACTTAAAATTACAGCAGTTCTCAGTCACACGTGCACCGCACACATAAAAAGCACCGCTATAAAACGTGAAGTTGGTGGACGTCAATCAAACTTACGATTTCATTTTCGTTTTGGAATATCTGAGTTTCATCGTAATCTGGAAGCTGAATTCCCACAACAACCTCTTCGTCGGATTCAGACATGTTTCATCATTTCATTTACTAATTTGCTCATTCATTCATTTGTTCATTCATTCATTTGTTCATTTGTTCATTCATTCATTTGTTCATTCATTCATTTGTTCATTCATTCATTTGTTCATTCATTCATTTGCTCATTCATTCATTTGTTCATTCATTCATTTGTTCATTCATTCATTTGTTCATTCATTCATTTGTTCATTTATTCAGTTGTTCTTTCATTCATTCTGGCTTGTTTGTATTTATTTGTATTGTCCTCACTCAACCATTAATGACTCTATGTTTTTGTAGGAGTCATGGAATGAAGAGAAAGCAGCTAAGATGAATGAACTTGTCTCGGAGGATGTCATTCTTGAGGTAAAGAAATTATTAAAGAAATAGAAAATGTGTGCTGTGTGCAATTATAAAGCACACAACAGGGCTGTCAAAACATCAGAGAAGTGTTACTGCGGCTTTCATCTTTCTGCATACTCAAACATTCTAATGTCAAGTTGTGAAATGTTTTTGGCTGCTGTGAATTACTCGGCACCTTTTATGTCTTTGATTGATGGCAGCCAAAAACGTTTTTCACAACTAACCATTAGAATGTCTGAGTTTGCAAAAAAAAGACGAAAACTGCAGTAAGAGAAGCACAATGCGAAGCTGATTTCTATTAGTTATTTTATAACTTTATATGGCTCCTATGCCACTGTGGTCCAGGTTTGAGTCCCAGCTTGGGCATGGATAATATGTAAAGAAGAGTTTGTTTGATGTGTTGGGTTTCCTTTCTCATCAAAAATCAACAAGTGAGTCGAGTGTTGTTTGTTGTAAATATTTTTGGAATATAGACTTTTTCCTCAGCTTGATGTTTCAGTATTATATCCTATTCATCTTATAGTCATACAATGTTGATATAGTGGTTTGATATCATTTAGGTCACCAAACATGATACAATTTCAACAGTAAAGATCTACCTTACAACAGAGGATGACCAGCAGATCAACATAGTTGATTTTGTCATGGATGAGCTATCTACCTCCAAGTAAGACATGTTAACAGTGTGACTCGCAAAAGTATGACCACTTTTAATATATTAGCATGCTTCTATGCACGGACTTTATGCTGCAAAACGAGTTTTTACACGCCTTATTCGGTAAAATCAGACAACTTCACATCAAATGTGTCTGTTTAAAGTACAAAATCCCGTTCATAGAAGTATGCGAATACATTAAATGTGGTCATACTTTTGCGCGTCGCGCTGTAATGTTAATTTGCCATGGCAGTAAAGTGGTTAGTTGTTAGTTATTAGTTACTCATGTTTTTGGGCTGATAAACTGATTGATTGACTGATTGTCTCAATTTATTGAATGATTGATTGGAAGACTAACTGGCTGGTTGATGGATCAATTGATTGATTTTCTGAATGATTGACAAACTGACTGATTGATTGATTGTTCTATTGATTAGCAGACTAACTGACGGATTGATTTATTGTTTAACTGACATACTAATTGATTGATATTAACAGACCGATTGATTGATTAATTAACAGACTGACTGATTGATTGATTGATTAATTGACTGTCTGATTGATTGATTGATTGACTATCAGACTGGCTGATTGATTAGTTGACAGACTGACTGATTGATTGACTTACTGATTGATTGATTAATTGACTGTCTGATTGATTGATTGACTGATTGATTGATTAGCTGAGTTATTGATGGATGGATGGATGGATGGATGAATTAATTGTTTGACTGATTGATTGATTGATTGATTGACTGACTGACTTATTGCTCAATTAATCCATTGTCTATGTTTAGGAGTGATAGTTCTCTGAGTGGTTCAACAGCAGATCTTGACCAAACAGAGAAAGAATCTTCATCACAAGACGATGACCAAGATGACTCGTCCCCAGACCTTCCACCACCAATCACTCTCTCCCGGCCATGGGTGGACGTGACAATATCTGATGTTATCGATCCTGGGCACTTCATGGTAATATAAAAGGGATATATTCATAGTGATATCAATTTACGATACTACCAATACCAGAATACTTACTACATTCGTAAGCATTTGTCAGCTCTCTGAAAGATTAGCTTTGGCTAAAGGGACTTCCGACGTAAACTATTGTTCTTTACTTTACTTTTAGTATATGACACTATGTATATGAATGGTGTTGTTTGTGTGTTGTTTTCTAACAACTTCATAAGTATTACTACCTGTTGATAGTTTCAGCCTTTGGAGAAGATTCCAGCTCTAGAAGAGATTACCAAACAAATGGAAGACTATTACAAGGTATTTGAATCTATGGTCATTATCAACAACAACATTGTAGTCACCATCATCATTGTCAACATCCTTCACATCATCATTGCTGTTGTCATAATCATCAACAACAACAACATCATCAATATCATTGTTGTTGTCAGCATCATTGTTATCATCATCCCTATCAGCATCGGCATCATCCTTTTATGATCATCATTAATAACATCATTGCCTTCATCATTGTTGTTGTAATAATAATCATCAGTATCATCAACAACAACAACAACATCATCATTAATAATATCATTGTTATCTTAATACTATCGGCATCGCCATTATCCGTTTATGATCATCATTGTCCTCATCATTGTTGTTGTAATAATAATCATCAGCATCAACAACAACAACAACAACATCATTATCATTTTTAATATCATTGTTGTTGTCAGCATCATTGTTATCATCATCCTATCGGCATCGCCATCATCCTTTTATGATCATCGTCGTTGCTTTTATTATTTTGTTTGTCACTGTCATCCTATTATTGTTAATGTTCGTATCCTTTCATTTACCGTTATAGTCAGACATAGGATCAGCTAATCTAGTCAGTCCCAGGAATGGTGATTTATGTGCTGTACGATACACTGATGGAGAATACTACAGAGCTGTGGTTAAAGCTGTCCTATCACCTCGACAGGTAAGCATATTGTAACTGGAACAGTTTTCACATGTATAAGAGGCTAGCCTGTCAAGAGTGTATTATATTAAGGCCCGGGCAAACGGTTTCAACATTTGCTTCAACATCCGTTCGATTTTGTTGAATGGCAACGTTTTTGAACACGCTTTTAAACAAACGATTTTGGTTCAAGTCGTAAATTATTTTATGTCATCTTTGTAGATTTGTGTTCATTTTATTGACTATGGAAATCTTGGGATTCATTCGTCGAAAGATTTCCGCGTTTTGCCTGATCAGTTTAAACAATTGCCTGCTATAGCTGTGAAAGGGAGTTTATCAGGTAAATATTACCATGGATTTGTGTCATCGTCATCATCATTTTGTAAAAATCAGCATTAATGTCATCATCATTTTCATTTTGTAATAACGAGCTTCATTATCGTCGTCATTATCATCATTATCACCACCATCATCATCATAAGAACAATTTTTTATATATATATTTTTAACAACACTATCGCCATCAATATCACAACGACCACCATCATCAACACCATGATCATTATCATCAGAAACATTATTATCATCAAAATCACAACAACCAACGTCATCATCATCTTCATCGCCACAACCACCATCATCATCTTAATCATTATCATCATCATCAAAATCACCATCACCATAACCATCAACACTACTACCGTCTTCACTTCATCTTCAACAGCACCAACTTAATCATCATCATCACTGCCAGTATCATCATCATTCTTTCTCATTTTCAACTGTTTTTCTCACAGGCGTCCATCCTCTAGACTCATCAGGCGAGTGGTCAGACGACGCGAAGAAGCGATTTGAAGAGCTCACCTCCTTGAAGATGCTAGTTGCTTCAGTTGATGGCGATCAGTATCAATATGACTTCCGAGAGGATCATAAAGTACCATTAAATCTGTTTGATACGTCAAGCAGTGACAGTGACCTTAACATCGCTGAAGTTTTCCTGCAAGAAGGTCTTGCAAGAAAAGCAGACAAATAAATATTGCATGGATGAAACAGTCAACGGAGCATTGTTACGAGAATAGCACTAATATCTGAAGCACTCAGAGTTGATACTTAAGCATTTATAGGTGAACGTTTTCTGAAAAACTGTCTGTCAAGAAAAGATTGACAATTATCTTGGGGAATTAAGTTGAAGAAAAATCAATAAATATCAATAGCACTAACACACAATTAATTAACTCTGGTTTTTACTTAGAGACCCAGGATTAACGCTATGGGATCTACTTAGAGCTATTCCAGGATTAGCACTATCACAGGACTGATTAACTCTTAATAAACCAGGATTAGCTCTAACACAGGATTAACTGTCAAGGACAACAGTTAAATCAAGATTGCAAGCTTTGAACAGTTATCTCGATAAGGTGTTTTACAATTAGTACCATAATTTACCGTTTTCAATTAACGTGTACATTTTAAAATTTATAAAGAGATTTTGCTCAGTTCCTTACTAATAAGGAACACAAAACGAGCACTATAGTTATTATAGAAAAGAAAAAATAATTTCCAGTTGTTATAAAAGTATTAGGTTTGTACAGCAATGTTTAATAATAAAACAAAATAATACCATAATTTAGTTGTAATAGTATAATAATCATCACTATTGACTATCGTCATTGTCATCATCATTATTGACCATCATCATTGTCATTATCACCATCGTTATCATCATCGTCATTCACATTCCTCGTTATCATCATCGTCATTCACATTCAAAGTCACCATCGTTATCATCATCGTCATTCACAATCAACATAACCATCGTTATCATCATTGTCAAGTCGTAACAATTAGCTTCATCATCACCATCGTTGTAGTCACCACTATCGTTATCATTGTCATCGTCATCATCACCATCGTTATCAACATCGTCATTATTCACATTCAACGTCATCACCATCGTCATTATTCACAATCAACGTCATCATCCATGGGCAGCAGAGTATCGTTCGCGTTTGTCCGCGGTGTATTTGTAGTTACGAACGGTCACTTATTTGCTTGCTTTGTTATTCCATTGACCCTTCGTCATATGTCTAGCTCCTATTTCAATCTCGTGATGTACCTTCATTGATACCTTCATTTGTGCACCATCGTCATCATCACTATCGTTATCACCATCGTCATCGTACCAATCAACGTCATCATCACCATCGTCATCATCACAATTATCATCACCATCGTTATCATAGTCATCACCATCGTTATCATAGTCATCACCATCGTTATCATCACTATCGTTATCACCATCGTCATCGTACCAATCAACGTCATCATCACCATCGTCATCATCACAATTATCATCACCATCGTCATCATCACAATTATCATCACCATCGTTATCATAGTCATCACCATCGTTATCATAGTCATCACCATCGTTATCATAGTCATCACCATCGTAATCATAGTCATCACCATCGTTATCATAGTCATTATTCACAATCAACGTCGTCACCATCGTTATCATAGTCATCACCATCGTTATCATAGTCGTCACCATCGTTATCATAGTCATCACCATCGTTATCTCATTATTCACAATCAACGTCGTCACCATCGTCATATAGAACTATCAACAAGGCCTCAAAATGTATGTTCCAAAAACTGACGACACGTTAACAAACCAGCACTGTCATTCATTCATTCATCCATCCAACTATTCATTCATACATTCATCCACTCATTCATTTGTTATTATTTACAAAATTCAAATTCATACACTGACATCAAACAAACGTCGTTTCTTACTTGTCACGTATGCATGGCAAAGCTGATAAAACACAACTTTGTTATCGTCCAATCAAAAACAACTGTTGTTCATCAAGTGTGCTATACATGTGTACACAAGCAAGACTTTAAAACAACAGTTCTATTTTGTTTTATAGAGATGTTACTTCGTTTCTTATTAAAATCAGGAAATTCCATTCGATCGTTTAAAGTTCTTTTCGATTCACGATCAGCCGTGTCACGCATCACGCAATCCGGAGTTGGTATTACCCATTGGAAAGTATGGATAATTTTACTTCAATTTGTCCGTTTTTTCAGACAAATTCGCCGACTACTACATTTATAGGGTAAGAATACTATATGTACATTGTTCTTATTTGATTTGCATTTTCGTCGTGAAAATACTATAAAAAAATGTTATCTAGTGCAGCTGTCTTTTTCACATTACCATGGCCGTTCAATTACCATGAATAATATAGGCAGGAATTGAACCCACGTATGTCCTTCTGACCGGTAATGAGAAAACGTACGGACAAAAAACCTTCTCGATGGACAATCATCTTCCGTTTAATAATTTGTTTTTCTCAGTAATGCGAATAGTCTCCTTCACAATTCCCTGCGCCATCTTGAAAGGTAGCTGGACCTTTGCATCGAAGTGAGACGAACGTTGAGACCTTTTAACAACTTGCGGGACAATTATTCACGTCTCTCGATCATTGCAAGCTCAACGTACGTCTCGCTTCGATGCAATAGTAGGCCCGGTTATCTTTCTTGATGGCGCAGGGAACTGTGTAGGGGACTGTTAAAAATAACCAGACGCCTTTTTCGTATAAATTAATAATAATAATAATAATAATAACAATAACAATAACAATAACAATAATAAAATATAATAATAAATAATAATAAATAATAATAATAATAATAATAATAATAATAATAATAATAATAATAATAATAATAATAATATGTGGCAAAGCTGATAAAACACAACTTTGTTATCGTCCAATCAAAACAACTGTTGTTCATCAAGTGTGCTATACATGTGTACACAAGCAAGACTTTAAAACAACAGTTCTATTTTGTTTTATAGAGATGTTACTTCGTTTCTTATTAAAATCAGGAAATTCCATTCGATCGTTTAAAGTTCTTTTCGATTCACGATCAGCCGTGTCACGCATCACGCAATCCGGAGTTGGTATTACCCATTGGAAAGTATGGATAATTTTACTTCAATTTGTCCGTTTTTTCAGACAAATTCGCCGACTACTACATTTATAGGGTAAGAATACTATATGTACATTGTTCTTATTTGATTTGCATTTTCGTCGTGAAAATACTATAAAAAAATGTTATCTAGTGCAGCTGTCTTTTTCACATTACCATGGCCGTTCAATTACCATGAATAATATAGGCAGGAATTGAACCCACGTATGTCCTTCTGACCGGTAATGAGAAAACGTACGGACAAAAAACCTTCTCGATGGACAATCATCTTCCGTTTAATAATTTGTTTTTCTCAGTAATGCGAATAGTCTCCTTCACAATTCCCTGCGCCATCTTGAAAGGTAGCTGGACCTTTGCATCGAAGTGAGACGAACGTTGAGACCTTTTAACAACTTGCGGGACAATTATTCACGTCTCTCGATCATTGCAAGCTCAACGTACGTCTCGCTTCGATGCAATAGTAGGCCCGGTTATCTTTCTTGATGGCGCAGGGAACTGTGTAGGGGACTGTTAAAAATAACCAGACGCCTTTTTCGTATAAATTAATAATAATAATAATAATAATAACAATAACAATAACAATAACAATAATAAAATATAATAATAAATAATAATAAATAATAATAATAATAATAATAATAATAATAATAATAATAATAATAATAATAATAATAATATGTGGCAAAGCTGATAAAACACAACTTTGTTATCGTCCAATCAAAACAACTGTTGTTCATCAAGTGTGCTATACATGTGTACACAAGCAAGACTTTAAAACAACAGTTCTATTTTGTTTTATAGAGATGTTACTTCGTTTCTTATTAAAATCAGGAAATTCCATTCGATCGTTTAAAGTTCTTTTCGATTCACGATCAGCCGTGTCACGCATCACGCAATCCGGAGTTGGTATTACCCATTGGAAAGTATGGATAATTTTACTTCAATTTGTCCGTTTTTTCAGACAAATTCGCCGACTACTACATTTATAGGGTAAGAATACTATATGTACATTGTTCTTATTTGATTTGCATTTTCGTCGTGAAAATACTATAAAAAAATGTTATCTAGTGCAGCTGTCTTTTTCACATTACCATGGCCGTTCAATTACCATGAATAATATAGGCAGGAATTGAACCCACGTATGTCCTTCTGACCGGTAATAAGAAAACGTACGGACAAAAAACCTTCTCGATGGACAATCATCTTCCGTTTAATAATTTGTTTTTCTCAGTAATGCGAATAGTCTCCTTCACAATTCCCTGCGCCATCTTGAAAGGTAGCTGGACCTTTGCATCGAAGTGAGACGAACGTTGAGACCTTTTAACAACTTGCGGGACAATTATTCACGTCTCTCGATCATTGCAAGCTCAACGTACGTCTCGCTTCGATGCAATAGTAGGCCCGGTTATCTTTCTTGATGGCGCAGGGAACTGTGTAGGGGACTGTTAAAAATAACCAGACGCCTTTTTCGTATAAATTAATAATAATAATAATAATAATAATAATAATAATAATAATAATAATAATAATAATAATAATAATAATAATAATAATAATAACAATAACAATAACAATAACAATAACAATAATAAAATATAATAATAAATAATAATTAATAATAATAATAATAATAATAATAATAATAATAATAATAATAATAATAATAATAATAATAATAATAATAATAAGACTTTTTATCATTATCTCCTGAATATGTATGGTCAGCGGATGTCTTCCAAGATGGCGGGCGATTTTTTTGCTCTTCAAATTTTGGCTCAAGAGCTCTACTTTTTCGCTTTTCTTTACATTTAATTACTTCATACTTACTCAAGTTTATACCTGTTAACTGTCTGTCAATTAATAACTATGGATGAAGACAAGATAAGAGAGATTTTTAACGAAATCCTCGATACGAAACTCAACGGTGTAAAAATCTGGAATTCTCTTAATGAAAAAACTAAGGATCTCTCTAGGAACTTATTTAAAAAAGCAATTATCAATGATATATTGAACAAGTATTAATCATTAAATATCCTAAAATATCCATATCATCCATAACTCTGTAGCTCTATATGTTTGCACATGATCATGTGCATATATATAGATGCCTGTGTAATTCTTTGTTTACTTTATTTCCTCTCCGTTTTTTTGTACAAAATGTCATAACTACACAATTTAGTGCCAAAATAATTGTAACACTACTTGAAACTTTAACTTGTGCCATCTAATTTAGAATTACTTTTTTGTAAATAAAATAGAACAGGTTGTCTGTTCTTATTTAGCCTTGCGGTTATTGCAGGCAACCTGTACCTTCTCTTTAATATATTTTGAAAAAATTGTATAATATATGTATTAAATATTTGTATACAAAAAATGTAAGGAGAGAATGGTACAAATAAAGTTGTTGTTGTTGCTGCTGTCTTGAAAATGATCACTCCAGACCATGGTATGAGCAAAGTACACCACAGCTAATAGTGGAAAATGAAAAGGTCAAAGTTATGTGGAACACGCAGTTCCACCTGAAAAAGGCCCCCAGTAACCACGCCAACAAAATCGATATGGCAATCTATGACAAGGAAAGACAACAATGGCTTTTGTTAGAGGGTACAGTGTGTTCAGTAGGTAAGATCATGGAGAGAAGCAATGAAAAGCAAGACAAGTATAGAGAACTACGAAGTGGAATCAAAGAATTATACCCGAACCACAAGGTCGTCCAAGTCAACTTAGTATTCGACTTTCTCAGCAATTATCACCAAAGCCTTCAATCAGAAATTATCCAACATATTACACTAGGCGACAAAGAAGAAGGAAGTTATCTACTTATGAAAAGCCAAAAATGGATTATATCCCAAAATACTGAGATAGTTAAAACATTCTACCAATATGATACATAACATCACAAGAAAAATGACAAAGGAATGATTGAGGACCAACCAGCTTAGCCCAGGAATAATTTATTCACGCAAAGTTGTAAATAGAAAAACAAGTAGCTTCAATAAAGAGTCAATAATAATAATAATAATAATAATAATAATAATAATAATAATAATAATAATAATAATAATAATAATAATAATAATAATAATAATAATAATAATAATAATAATAATAACTTTGTTTATGTGTCACATCGTTCTAGCTATTTACAATATGCAATAATAATAATTTTCCACCCCTCACCACTATTTACTCCCATCCCTATATATTATATACAATGTGTTCGTCCGTTTTCACGCACGCTCATTGGTTAGTTCGTCTAGACCCCTTACCAGAAGGACATGGGTTCAACTTCCGCCTGGATAGCTCCAAATCATTTTCTGTTCTATTCTGGGATTTTTCATTTGACGAAAAATAAAGAGGCCGTATTAACGGGGTGGCCGCATTAAGCAGGTCAATTTTATAGAAAATGTATGGGCATGCATCATTTTGTCGTAAAAAAACTGGCCGCAATAATGGGTTGGTCGTATTAAGCGGGTGGCCGTAAAGCGGGCTTCCACTGTACAAAATGTCATATTGACATTGATTCTATGTTTCGACTACTACATATTAATAATGACACAGCCCCAATCTACATACCCGGCTGCTTGCCAGAGATTTTTATATTTCTCCCTCTAGAAGAGAAGGAAAAGAAACCTCTGCATGGAGCTGCACGCGGGTTCGTCCAGAACTTTGGACAAATAATGCCGAAATGAAATCCGTTCGGTGTTTGAGTGATAGACCAAATTCAAAAAAGTTTGACACGCGATTACTTTTTGCACACTTTTTTCTTTCATTTATGAATGTTTCTATCTCTGCCCTCCTCTCCCTATATATGCAATATTGCTATATTTAATTAACGAAAGAATAAATGTTTTTGAGATGATTCCTGCGATCGATTGTCAAGGTTCATTTCCATCTGTAGCAACATGTCGAGGGGGAGGGAGGTATTTGAAAATAATGAACAGTTAAAGATTGAAAATCGTGTTCTTAGTTTCTTCTTCTTTTCTCTTAGCCGTCCTTGCGGAGCATGAGGCGAGAAACGACTACCTCCACTTTGGCCTGTCCGCTGCGATATCTGTTTAGCCTCTTTCCAGTCCCACCACCCCATCTTTTTCCTATCTTTTTCAATTGTTCTTAATTAAGTTCTTAGTTTATTACTCTTCTTGGTAGTTCACACTAATACAAGAAGTGCTATAACACTTTTGTCAAAGAGCTGTAGCTGACTTCCTTAAACGATCCTAATTCACTCCTTGGTTGAGTCTGCCAACATTGATAACTGGCATGGCCTCACTTTGACAGAAGATTTCTCGAAACAACAAAATCATTTTTTTACGCAAAAATGTTGTGTTGTAAAACAAAATAGTCGATCCGATCGCCCCGTTTGTGTAAACAAGTGACCCGCTCACCGTTCGAGTTATGTAGTCCAGAGTGTACGAAATCTGTAACTTTAAAATGACGACAACACTGTTGTAGACTATGAACAACATGTACGGGATGATAAATGCGAATATCAACGAAACAAACATGCTGGTTACTTTGTACCGAGCTGCGATGACGGGGTTCATGTTCGGTTTCGCGTCGTTGGTTGTTGTTGGCACAAGTCTGTGTTGGCGACGAATAAACTTTAGGATTAGTATACAGGTCGTGGTGAGGATAATACTCGGGATGATGTAGCAGGATACGGTGAAAGAAACAAAGAATAGACGGTGCATCTTGACGGAATTGCCGTACTTACAGACGTACGTGTACTCATTGTTACCCAGTTCGTATCGCACCCTAACGTAAGGGGGCATAGCTAGAAGGACAACCACCGCACCCACAAACCAAGCTGACACCACAAGCCTCTTGCATACTGTTTGACTTGGGATTTTAAGTGGGTGAAATAGCTTTAAATATCGTTCGATTCCTATGAAGAGGTAGTTCATGATTGTTACAACGGGGAAAAAGAACATCACATATCTTGCTCCTTTACAAATGGAATCTGTTGTGATGAAATCCACAAATAGCTCAGATGTGAAGAGAGGAACACTTATAATAGCACACAATACATCGGATAGCGCTAGACTCTGGATGAACCGGTCGGTCAGTGAACGCCTTGATAGCATTGTTGCTTCTGTGAGCGAGTTTTTATGCATGAAGTACAAGATAAGAGAGTTTGCAATCAACCCATACACGCCTGATATGACTGACGGCATAGCAATCAGTATTTTGATGGTGTAGCTGTGAAGGCTAAAAATGTACGTAGATGGAAGGTTGGTATTATTGATGATAGCGGGGAAAATGTCAGTGTTGTTGGTGTTGATACTCATGTTGAGTTTTAGAAAGACTTACAGATACTCCTGAAAAAAAAGATAAATCACGCAGTTTTCTGAAGTAGTGTATATTTAGTATATATATTAATAATTTATTAAGCAAAAATCTATGCGAACTAGAGAGTGGCTAGTATGGTCTGCGTCGATGTTTAGTGTATTTACGTTAGTTCATCAGACTCGCAAACCTGATGTCTGCAAAAGTCAGTCTATCCTCCATGAAAAGACGTAGGGGCAAATCGTCTCGTCGGACAAATCGTCTTATGATGGACAAACCGTCTCATGACGGACAAATTGTTTGGAGGAACAAATCGTCTTATGACAGACAAATCGTCTTATGACGGACAAATCGTCTTATGACGGACAAATCGTCTTATGACGGATAACTTGTCTGGTGTGAAAACGGGAAGAATACAATTGAGACCGAAAAAGTCGTCTGATTTGTTGAATGAATTAGACAAACAAATTTACCGCGTCCAGACTATTTGTCCGTCTTCTCAATAGTGTTAGAAAAGTGATATTTTAATTAAGTTATGCTAGAAATATGTAGCAAATTACATTATATATGACTAAGGGCTAAAGCTTGAAACGTCAGTTACGTTAAGTCAACATTTTTTTACGGTGTTACAAATTTCATTCTATCGTTTATATCAAACACCGACCCAGCAGCCTATACTAGTTTACTCGCTAGTTTCCATTTATATTATATAAATATGTTATTTAGTACTTTTATATCTTAATTTACCTTTATATATGTACACTTCAGGATGAAAAGTAAAATTTTCTTGAGCTTTTTCTGCTGTTTAAATCCATAAAGTTCGCACAGATCTTTCACAGTTCCCTGTCGCAGGGACCGCTTCAGGCTCAAACTTACCTGATCGGAAACCAAATGCTGCTTTAATGAGCTAGACTAGAACAAGCTTCGTAATTTATGAACACAAAAACACAATTGATGAATGATTAAGCAAAGAACTTATTCCGTTATCATTATTCCGCCGCAAATTACATGTATATTGTTTTAATAAGTTTATTCTTTAGAAATGCAAACTAGCGAGTAAATCAGTATAGGCTGCGTCGGTGTTTGATATAAACGGATAGGTAATATAATGAAATTAGTAACACCGTAAAAAATGTTGACTTAGCTTTACCAAAAAATTGATTCTAGATACTTTCATGTATTATAGCTTCTTGATTACAAATAAAACAGTAAAACTAAATTTAAAGACACTAATTTATTATCTTCTTGACTAGCATCCTCTCGTCATCCACTTTTTTTCCTATCGTAAATATCTGAACCACATACAATTCAAATATATGTAATAATGTAATGTACTAGTTATATTACCTATTATGTTAAAACGTATTTGTTTGTTTAAACACTTTCTTCTAATCTCATTGACGTTCTACCTTTTCTACTATTGTGTTGGTGAGGAGAAGAAAGAAGCTCTCCTTTCTTCTCTTCGCCTTTTCTCTTTCCCTCCCTTTCTCTCCTAAGCCTGAAAGTCAGGTAAGCTGGAGCCCGACATAGGATTCTATTGATTTAATATACCGCGGAGGTCAGCATATGAGCTTTAACAACCGTGTAACAAATCAGTCAACACACACTGGCACCTATTGTCGCAACACACACCTATTGTCGCAATCAAAGCTACAGTCCACACTCTGAAGCCTGTAAAGGTTGTCGGTAATTTGAACATAATTTGCGATATATCTACCCCTTTCATCATTTACCACTGTTATGGTTATATAACACAAACACGTACTTACAGTGCGACTCGCCGTACCGTAGTCACCTACACAAACTTTTGATGAATTTTTGGATATAGCTCACCGGTACCTCGGCTACCTATCTTAGAGGGTCCTGAAGGTAAAATGGGAGCTGGGATTGGCCTTATTTTTGACTGGGAAAATGGGATTGGATGCATTTGGACTGGGATTTACAAATAAAAGAACAATAGAAAATGGGAATGGGATTGAAAACTTGAGCAAAACTGATGGGATTATGTGATTTTTGGGCTGGGATTTGGTCCAAATATAAACTTGGAAATGGGATTTGGACCTCCCTTTCAGGAACCTCATCAGTTAGGCAAACCAAAATGGTTATTATATATTATAGGTTGCATGTACCCTCCTTAGTATACGTGTGAACAATTTTTTACATTTAAATTAACAAATGTACGTAGGTACTAAATAAATGTATATTGTATTGTATTACAATGTAATTTAAAAGCATACACCTGTTCACTCTTACGTTTCCAAAGCCTTAAAAAGAAAAAAAACCCGTTAGTTTAAAGATAGAAATCTATGCTATCTCTAGTTAATGAACAAATGTTCCCCAATTGATAATTGTTTGGTACTTCCTCATTGGGGCTTTTATCTCGATCCTCTCAGTATTCATAGATTGATCTCTTGTTCTTTTTTTCCTGTTAATCGAAATGAATTGTTCTAATGAAGTCCTAATAAAATTCAAAAAAACGTTTTTAGGCTATGATTTGTAAACATTCAGCTTGTCACAAGAGTGGATATCAGGTCAGGCAAGATGTTCCAATTAAGTTTAGGAAAAAGGAAAGTATATAAACGGGAACCGATAGATTGTTCGTTCGTTCGTTCGTTCGTTCGTTCGTTCGTTCGTTCGGTTTTTGTTTTGTTTTTTTTGTTTGTATTTGTTTGTTTGTTTGTTTGATTAAAAAACTGCGTTAGGGATTTACTGCATAAAAGTTAATTTATCAAGTTTAAAATCACGGGGCAAAATCGAGTTTTCTAGATAATAATCAGTAATATTTAATAATTTATTTCTTCAGCGCATTCCATACTACCTCAATGCTCTTACAAATATCAATAACAGAACTGATATACATATCAAAAAATGGATTTTAAGACATTGTTCATAAACTTTGTTCAAATAAATAGGTTTTAGCATCTTCTTGAAAACGTCGACAGATGGGCATGATGACAGATAGTTTAATCAGCCACAAATTTTATTTGTGTATATACATAAAAATTTGAGGTATCTTTTGGTAAGAGAGAAGAGAAGAGAAGAGAAGAGAAGAGAAGAGAAGAGAAGAGAAGAGAAGAGAAGAGAAGAGAAGAGAAGAGAAGAGAAGAGAAGAGAAGAGAAGAGAAGAGAAGAGAAAAGAAGAGAAGAGAAGAGAAGAGATCAAGAGTGTTCAAGAGTGTATACCAATCGATAATTTGTCGTCTGTCAATCAGCGTTCGATATTGATTCGTAAAAGTTGGAGTCAGATTACTTGTACTTGGCGGAAAGTCCATGTTGATCAATCATGTTTACGTGAAATGTAGGCATTTTCCTCATTAATCTTGCCTTGGAGGGCAAATTTGAAGCTTTTAACCACAAGTGTAATGTACGGATTACTTAAAGGCTATGTTTCAAGGTAAATGAAGCGAATAATGAAGTCACGGAAATCATGTTTTGCTTCGATTAGCGAAAGTTGAACGAAGCTCTGTAGACAATAGTTCCACGTTGAAGCACGTGAAAATCATATAATCGATATTTTCTTCCTTATTTATGGTAATTATGTAACTGCCATTACTTTTAGAAAACCCACTGGTGCAGATAACAATGATTTGAACGATCAAGAGGATTGCGAACAGGATTCGGACAGCGGTTCGCGCAATTTACAACTACAAAGTACTGCCACTGATAGTTCGAGCTATGGTCGTTTTATCTCCTGGGGGATTGATGGAGTGTCTTATTTAGGTAGCCAGTTCAAGTCAAAAGTAGATAGAACTTTTTCCTGGGGGACAAGTCAAGGTGAGAAAGGAAAAATTGTTTTGTGTAGTTCTTCAGTGCGAGTTTGTTTTACTATCTTGACTTATTTTCGTCAACTATGATTATACTATTTTTGGACAGTTTGTTTATTTCCTCTTAGCTTGCGAACCATTTTATTTTTATCCCAAATGTAACCTGTTACTGGCAAAAACAATTTTGTTTTAACTTTGCATAAAAGTTTTTGAAATGCAAAATTTTTTTCCTGACTTCGTCTGAGTGACAGTCTGAAAGCAAACTTCTTCACTCATCGACCCTTTGTTGTCATTTTACAGTTTCAAAAAACTTTCAACAAGTTTATTTTCACGTTCCCCGACTTTTTGTAGTTTTGCCAATTCTAATTTTGGGCTAAATAATTAATGGTATCAATATTAACATCGCCTGGGATAATATGTTATCATCCAAATTTCGCCTATGACAAGCAACCCCCCTTCAAAACATTGAGTTGTATTACGATTGGTCAATCGGTCAAATCCAAGATGGCCGTTTCAAAGGCACAAGGTGTCCGCCAAGAAATCGGATAAAACGATGTCATTTTTACGGCTAACAAAGAATTCCATTCGTGTACCTATAACTAGAAGTCTAAAGTAACCTTACAGATGTGATTTTTTTTTCTTGAAAAGTCGTGGGGTTATTTTAAAAAAGGATTTTGTTTCGCTGTTGAAGCCCAGACAAACTTCCGTTTGACAATTCATTCATTAATACGCCTTTGTCAAATGCACGTAACACGTTATTTTATGATTTCACAATTTTATTAATTCTTCTTCAACTTTTTCAAACTGAAGTCTAACAATTCATTCTCTTGTTTGCAATACTAGATAGCGAGGAAGAGACCGATATCAAAATGGCGACCACTAGTACTAAACGAGGTGGTCCTCGGCAACCAGAAGGAACTGTTGTTTACACGGTGAGATTATCGCGTTTGTTTATTCTCCTATTAGGATTATCTTTTTTCATTGTAGTACAAAAGTAAGTTCTCCCATCTTGGTATAAAAATCCGTACATTTTCTCTCCTTTTTGGACAAAAGTCTTATATTCAATGGTTTTGACTTTTCTTTCAAAAATTGTTCCTTTTTATCCCTTATGTGCAATTAAAAAGTAGCCTAACTGAATCTCTTAATTGTTTAAAGTAGCTGCTCCAATTTATTAGTAAGTTTAATTGCAATTATGTTTAAAAAAATGAAACTTTTTCTTTAATGCCCTAATATTATTGAAGTGGGATTTCTTGATTTGTTAATCCCAGTATTCCTTTTCTCATATTTTCCATTTATTCAATAGTCATATTTTATTAGTAAAATAAATACCAATTATAAATTTAAAACATTATGCATTCTTTATTATGTCTGAATTGTAGAATTTTTGTATACCAGTTTTTCCTAATTTCCGTTTTGTAAGTTAATCTCAAGAAAATTTATTATCAACTTTTCATCATAGTTTCTTATGTTGCATTGTGCATTTTGTACATTTTCACTTCACCTGATGATGGATACTCTGCCTGAAAGATTGGCTTAAGAAATTTGTAAATTGTATATTGTTGATGTACATGAATCTTACACCAAATGGCATATAATGACATTCTTAATTTTATATCTGAGATGTGTAGTAATTTATTCTGTAATCCCAATGACGAGCAACAATATTATTCTTTATTATTTTGTATATGTCTATATTCTCTTCACATTTCTTTATATATTTTTTAAATTAGAAATGTACAATTTATGCCTTAATTTTGGTGATAAAATAAGTTTGTTTTTTTCAATAAATTTATTCAGTTGGCAGAATTCCACTTTTGCCTACAGCAATTAAAAGAACATTATTTTCGAGTGTTAATTTTAATTTATAATACATTTAGAAGACTTTTATGTTTATTTTAAGTACACTTATGTTGTTTTGATGGGACCAACTTCCTTTTGCAAAGATTTGTATCATTTTTTTTTGTTATTGAGTAAATTATTCACCCAAGAAAACCCAACAAGAAGATAAGCAGGCCCCCAGTTCAGTTGGCCTTGGTAAACAAAGAATTGAGTGCAGTCTCAACCCCGGGGAGGGGGGGGGTACTCCGCTACGATTTGAGTAGGGGTGTTCCGCTGGGATCCTAAAACGGTTACCCTGTTTATGACAGAAAAAAAACAAATTCTTATACCCTGTTTATGACAAGTGATAAAAATGGGACCCTGTTTATGACAGTTTAGGACCATGTTTATGCCGCGAAAACGTGCTGAATTTCCCGAAAGACCGCGCTGCTCATCATATTACCTAATTACTATACCTGATTATGACAAAAAAAAAATAAGGAAATTGGGAAATGGGGTAAATATATACCCTGTTCATGACAGAAAACTAAAAAAACCATACCCTGTTTATGACAGAAAGCTCGAAAAACCATACCCTGTTCAGCAGATCATCACCGTATAGTAAATATATGGGAGTATCCCCCCCCCCCCCCCCTACCCGGGGTCTCAACTTGGAACCTTTGTTGTGTATTCACCCAAGCAAATTTGGAAAAGCTCTATTTCTTCAGACATTTGTTAATATTTGCAAGTGAAAATTGTCTCCACTTTCAAAAAATAGTGTGTGCAAGTCAATGTAGACCAGTGGTTTTATAAAATATAGAAATTTACAGATCAAAATGATTCAATAATACAAAAATTATGAGCAAAATAACTCTTTAAATTCTAACTGACTTCATTTACAACCAACCCTATTTTTTACATAAGTAATTTGTGACAATATCAGCAAGTATCGATCCTTGATAGTATTGTGCAGTCACAGCCTGTGTCACTTAACTTTTGTCATTTAAGTTTCTAACTTATGTACATATTAGAAAAATCCAACTGCATGAACTTTGAAATTTGGAACAAATTTATATTTAAATTAAAAATAACCAATTACACCAGTTGAAGTGATTAACAAAAAAATCCCATAATCCAAACTAAAAGAGGATTACTGCATTCATTTACAATTAAAACTTAATTTTTACATAAATAATTTATGACAATATCAGCAAGGTCCAATCCTTGATAGTATTGTCAGAGCCTGTGTCACTTAACTTTTTAACTTATTTACATAGGAAAATCCAACTGCATGAACTTCGGAATTTCCAACAAATTTCTATTTAAATTACAAATAAATTGTACAGCAGTTGATATGCTAAACTTAAAAGATCCCATAATCCAAACAGAAATTACTGGATTCATTTACAACTAAACTGTATTTTACATAAATAATTCATGACAATCACGGCGGGCGCAAACGACCTAAAAAGCGCTCATGATGAAATTTCTATTTTGCATCAAATATCACTCCACTTCTGCTAAGGACTATAAAACTGAAAACCGTTTTTAATTTGGGCGATGGAAACTTGAGCTATGGCGATTTTAACCTCCAGAATTTTTCCCGCGAAAATTTTGCGGGAAAAAAACTTAATAAAACCTTTGGAAAAACATTTCGCTTGGTACATTTTTTTCATTTCAAAACATTTCTCTCTAATTTTAATGCGAATGTAATGATATAAGAACGCTGGAAAATCGTATGATTTTAGAATTTTGATTTTTGCAGTTAGAGGGCTATAAATTGATGTTGAAAAATTGAGTAAATCCCTGCTACGTCATTATGACGTCACAAATATCTTTAAAGATATGTTATGCAGCCCTTTTGTGGGATATCGATGATTTTATAAGCTATATCTACTAAAAATCGACTATTGAATGGGATTATGTTAGAATTTCTGTTACTGATTATAAATAATGATATTTTATTATTTTATGTGACGTCATATTAGATGACGTCATCAAAATCATAAAATCCCTCATATCTCCAGTTCCAGTTACCAAAAATTGATGAAAATTTCGATAACGTGTTTTACATCTTACTGGCTTATAAAATTCATCCTTAAATCGTATCTAGCGGTAAAATTGATTTTTTTCGACTACTGTAACATTTTATTATGACGTCACAATGATGAGAAAACATTCAAATAATTTCTCAAAAATTTTTGCTACCTCCATATTACAACCACTGAAAATTTCAGAACACAAAGACGATAATTTATTAAAATATTCGTAAATAACTGAAAATTGTGACATTTTAGCGTGCCTTTTTGGGGGCCGTTTGTGCCCGGCGTGCAATATCAGCCTGTGTCACTTTAGTTTTGTCATTTAAGTTTCTAACTTATTTACATAGGAAACCCCAACTTTGTGAACTTTGAAATTTCAAACAATTTTCTATTTAAATGACAAATAACCTTTACAGCTGTTGAAGTGATTAACAAAAAAATCCAATAATCTGTACTAAAAGAGGATTACTGCATTCATTTACAATAAAAACTAAATTTTTACATAAATAATTTGTGACAAAGTCAGCAAGTTTTGATGTTTGATATTAATTATTGTTACAGCCTGTGGCACTTCACTTTTGCCATTTAAGTTTCTAACTTATTTACATAGGAGACTGTCTGAACTTTGGAGTTTCTAAGGACATTCCGTAGTTTTGCATTGCGTACTCTCTACTGCGCACAATTTTGACCAGCGAGAGCGCGCGCTACAGCTAGCGCTCCTTGCGCGCGCTATGTCGGTATTACTAAAAGATCACAATTCGTACATTCAAAGTGCCATTGCGCCAAAACGAATACGGTGACCTATCTTTTTTATGGTGTTAAACTAATGGTATCCAGTTTTGCAAACACATATCTGAGTTTGAATAAAAATTTATGTCCAGATTTCGAGATATTTCAGAATTGTGGTAATATTCTGTCATCCAGGTGTTCGCGATCAATACGCTCGTGTATTGCATTATCGCTATTTTCTTTTAACAGGTCCACTTTACTATCCAAGTATTGTGTGTGAATGAAGACTTGGGATGCTAAGATGTAATTAAACCTAATATTTCAATACTAATATCAAAAAAGAGTGCCATTAATCGCCTTTTCTTCTCATTTTATACATCGAAATATTACTCTCGCGCGCCGTCAAAATGAGTAAATTTGACGTGATCTAGTGCCAAAACCAACACGGTGACCCCCCTTTTTTATTTCATTTTTGAAATGCCCATGTCTTAAAGTATAACTGTACAAAGTTTCAATAAAAAGTTATGTCAAAATCTATTATTACGGAATGTCCTTAAACACATTTCTATTTAAATTACAGATAACCTTTACACTAGTAAAAGGGATGTGCTTAGCTCACATTGTTTTGAAAATCAGTTCTCAAATAGCTTATATTATAATCATAACACCTAGAAAGATAAATAGATAATGTGATGGATGTGTTTCCTTTCATTATATGTTATAAAATCATCCAATTATTCATTCAATTTAATACGATTCATTCATTTTCTTATTTTTACATTCATTCTCTTATTCATTTAAATTCACTCTTCATTCACTCTTGTGAAGTTTTAAAGTTTGTTATTCATTAAAACATCTTAAAACACCAGTTGCTAGGTAACATTATCAATATTGATCCTATTGATTGTTTGCCTGACGCATGTTGCTAAGTAACAGTGAAGTATCATGTAGAAATGTTCATTTCTTAAGAGGAAGTGAAATATGCTAATTCCGTTGTGATCAAGGCTTGAGAGCTTACAGTTCTTGGTGTAATATTTGATTTTGTTGTTGCAATCTTTCACCAGATAGAGAATAATAATTATATAATATTCTACACAGAACATTTCAAAGCTAACAATCTTTACTCAAACATATATAGAGCTTTTTTATTATTCATATTTCTAAAAGAAACACAAATGAAGTGAAATGAAAATGAAATTGAATCGAATGACCTCCCCTGAGCAGAGACAACTGAAACGCACATCTCAGTTTTTACATGAGAAATGTGGAGGACTTACAGACTGCCATATAAAGACACAAATTTGCTTTTATGCTGAGAGAAATACAGATGAATCTGTTAACCAAATAACACAAGAAATTATCAATGGAAACTAGCGAGTATACTAGTATAGGCTGCGTCAGTGTTTTGATATAAACGATAGGTAATATAATGAAATTTGTAAAAAAATGTTGACTTAACTTTACTGATGTTTCAAGCTTTAGCCCTTCGTCAGAGTAAAAGCAATTGTTATCTTTAATTGCCCAGGGCTGTATTTGTATGCTAATTCTTGGTATTTGTTGTTGACCTCAGGTAACTGGCAGTGATACTCTTAACAAGATAGCTTTGTTCTTTGATATCACACCATCAGAGCTGACAAGGATGAACAAATTGACATCACGGATGCTGTATCCAGGACAGGTAAAACAGTCATTACTTCTATTTTTAAATGGAAACTAGCGAGTAAACTAGTAGAGTGCTTACACTATGTCCATGAAATAGAATCTAAAAAGTTCCTACATATTAGTTTTTATTTAGTGACTATTAGTCACTATCACTCAACTGGAACAGCTTTAGTTACAATAGACCACAATACACAAGGGAAATCAAATACTCAAAACCATAGAAAGTTAATACTTTATTCATTGTGTATTGTTACTAAAGCTGTTCCAGTTGAGTGATAGTGACTAATAGTCACTAAATAAAAACTATTAGTTAGTAACTATTTAGATTTTATTTCATGGACATAGTGTAAGCACTCTATAGGCTGTGTCAGTGTTTGATATAAACGATAGGTAATGTAATGATTCAATTTGTAACACAGTAAAAAATGTTAACTTAAATTTACTGACGTTTCGAGCTTTAGCCCTTCGTCAGAGTAAAAGTGTTAGACTAAGAGAGATACTGAGATACTTTTATTTTTAGTTAACTCCATAGACTGAATACAAATGAATATGGCCGCCACTTTATGATCATATTTTATTAAGTTCATATTTTGATTGACCACTACATTAAAATTATATGGTTAGAATGATGGCATCAACAAAAGTCATATGGTTGAGAAAAAAATATTTCATTTTTGAGAAGTTATAAGGGTTTCAAAAGTGTGAAAAACACCATGAGTCTACTCTTGCAAGGAAAGAGTTCACTGATAACATACAAATCTCTGTAATTTTGATTCCAAAAAGCTTCACTTGAATTATATTTTGTAACAATATTTTGATCAACAACAGTTCATGTAAGAATGAGCATACCAGCCAATCCGTATCTATTATAATCATTCTAAAATCTTGCAGTGGGCCTAAGGGCATGGCTTTGTTCATTATTTAGCAGAAGGACTTAATGGAGGAAAAGTCTACATGTGACGCATGCTACTATTTTTTTGGAATTTTTTTGCATTATTTTCTTTGATCACCTGCATATTAATTGTATACTATTTTTTTAATTTAATATTTATTATTATTATTACTGACATTATCATTATTATAATATTGTAATTGTTAATTCCCAAAAAATCTGACCCAAATAGGTTCTAAGTTAGTTGTAAAAACATATCTTTAGGAGTGTTTGTTTGTTTGTCTGTCTGTTTGTTTGTTTGTTTGTTTATTTATTATTCATAATGATAATAATAATAATAATAATAATAATAATAATAATAATAATAATAATAATAGTAATAATAATAATAATAATAATAATAATAATAATAATAATATATTTTTATTTCAACATGATAATGTTTACAGCTGGGCTGATATGGTCGCGTAATTCCTTGAAAATGTATAGAAATATTAGAGCTTATAAGTTCTTTATTAGAATTTTCTCAATAGCTGTTAATTAGTTGTTTATTACCTATAATGAATATGATTGTGCTTGATCAGCATCAAAGGGTTAACTATTGTTGAAGATATACAGTGTCATTCAGGTACATGCACATGGTGGCAGTTTATGAATAATTAACTACTTCATTTGTTGTGTTATTGTCTCTTTTCTTTTGAGATCCCTTACAAGTCAGATCTCATGACAAACTTACCGTTCAATAACAATAATAGTCAGCAAGGTTATAGTCATTATTCTCATGTCTCCTGTAAAGAACCACAAAGGATTTTGATTCTGTTATGTAAGACAATGTTTTTGGACTGTCTTTTTACTAGTGTTTGGCCCTTAGGGACTTGTGTAAAGGTAGGGTCTGAATAGAAATCCAAAAAGATGAACTGATTTGTAAAACTCCTGTAAGTCTAGAAAATAAGATTGATTTGTACTAGGTTTTTTATCTTGCTATCATATTCATTTTGTCTTAGAAATAGTTTTTTTTACAATCTAATTACTACTAAGTTTATATATAAATTTGTTAATGTGACAGACGGTAAAATTAAATTTAAAAAGATATTGTTTAAATCTGTAAAAGTTAATAATTATATATTTTTTTCTAAATTACTGTAATTGTATTGGGATATTTGTATTATGAATATATAGTTGTTTGATAATTTGGCCATACTTGTATTTGCCGGGCTTTCAACTCTGTCTATCATTCCATATTGATTGAAAAGCTCAATTGGTATGGCGTATCGGGTTGTCTCCTAGAGTGGTTCACTGACTATCTAAGAGATAGATCCCAGAGAGTTGTAATAGATAGCTTCACCTCCCAGCCTTCACCAGTCACATCCGGTGTGCCTCAAGGAAGCATCGTGGGTCCGCTGCTCTTTGTTATTTTCATAAATGAATTACCTGATACTATCCAAAAAGACACAAATGCAGCCATGTATGCAGATGACACCAAACTGTACTGCTTCATCACCTCGGTTACTAACTGCTGCGAGATCCTACAATGTGATCTGACCAGCCTCAACAATTGGAGCAGGGTGTGCAATATGAAGGTCAATGCTTTAAATTGTAAGGTACTAACTGTGACAAGAAAGAAAGCACCTGTGCTCTTGGAAGTGTTAAGTTGCTTCGAGTGGAAGAAGAGAAAGATTTAGGGATTATCGTCACCAGCAATCTGAAATATGACTCTCACGTCATGTCCATCATAAGCAAGGCCAACAAGATGCTTGGATTGCTGAAGAGAACTTGTCCCCTTATTACTGACACCAAAGTAAGGCGGCCATTGTATCTTCCACTCATAAAATCTCAACTAGCTGTGTTACAATACTGAGGTGTGGTCTCCAGCCAGTGTTAAGCTGAAAACCATCATCAAGAGAGTTCAGCGGCATGTAACATGATGGAAGTTCTTATGAACTTAAGAATTATGATATGTACAAACTTGGGAACTTCTGAACAAACTTTTGAATCAACTGCCAAAAGATTTATGAAATGCATTTAGCTTTACTGGTGCGAACTACCTAGTGAATTAAAAGAACTGGAATCGATTAGATCATTGACTAGAAAACTTAAATAATTTGTAAATTAGTTATCTAGATAGAATTTAATCATTATTTAGATAGGCTATTTATTCCAATTCACTTAGAATCAGCTAGGTTGTTAAAATTGCTTTCTTTTATTTATTCATTGCTAGTATTTTGAGGGCCATGTGTTTATTATCTTTAGATATTAAGTGTACATGTTACCCTCTTTAAATAAAGTATTCTATTCTATAATTGTAATTAATTATGTTTTTTTTATCTATTCAGCTGTTGTTTGTTCC
The DNA here is from genome assembly GCA_949775045.1 of Metridium senile. Taxonomy (NCBI): domain Eukaryota; kingdom Metazoa; phylum Cnidaria; class Anthozoa; order Actiniaria; family Metridiidae; genus Metridium; species Metridium senile. Next base: position 6,301,444 of record OX459101.1, on the reverse strand, counting down.
TGACAAGAGTAAAGTGATCAATGATTCTTCTTCACAGCAGAAACATGAAGATAATCCAAACACACAGGTATTGGGTGAATAGACCAGTTAATTCATGTTCTCTATTACTGTACCATTTGATAAAATGCGCATTTGCACAGGGATAGCCTTGGCCTGTGTTACAGCTGGAATTTTTCTCTCGAAAGTCCGTCTGTGAATCAGCGCAACAAACCGTGTTCTGGCCCCCAGCAAACTACACGATTATATATACTAGATGCTGATTGGCTTTCGATGATGCTCTTTCTTACACAAACTCTCATTGGACAATTCAACATAACCGGAAGTATTGAATTGTCCAATGAGAGTTTGTGTAAGAAAGAGCATCATCGAAAGCCAATCAGCACCTAGTATATATAATCGTGTAGTTTGCTGGGGGCCAGAACACGGTTCGTTGCGCTGATTCACAGACGGACTTTCGAGAGAAAAATTCTGGCTGTAACACAGGCTAGGATAGCCTCAATAAATACAAATGTGTTTTCTTTTGTTAAATGATAAAAAATGTTCATGCTTTGCTTGGAATTTGTAGATATTTTGCTAACAAAGCAAGACAGCCTGTGTAAATGTGCCATTTACTCAAATAGTACATTGTACTATCTCAATGGATTGAAACCTTACTACGAGATTGTTTCATTCGGTCTTCTTTAATACACAACCAACTCATTTGCATATTACACATGAAACCAAATTAGAGTATAAACAAATACAAAGACACTACAGTACAGTTGTGATAGATAACATGGAACTTGAGTATTGAACTCTAGTGTATATATGCTGTTTATTGGATGAATGAATGACAAACTAACTTATTAATCAACTATTGATAGTTATAACTCAACAACAAATTTTCTTCTGCTCTCATTGGTTGAAGGGCGATCACATGACGTGATAGTGCCTGCTGCACAGGGATACTATCAGCGCATAGTGAAAAAGAATAGAGCAGTTCAAATCTCAGGCATAATGCTGTGATTGTTGCCCTTGGAAACTAGATGTTCCTCAAAACAAATAGTAGTACGTTCTCGGTAGACTATTTGTTTTTCTGAACATCCAGTTTCCGGAGGCAACTATCACAGCATAATGCCCTCGATTCAATTACGCTATTGTTTAAATAGATTGATTAGTTGGTTGGTTGACAGATTGATTGATTGATTTATCACATGTATTTTCTAGTTACCCCATGGTAACCATGAAAAGATCAAGCTTACGAAGAGGGTGTCATTAATGAGTGATGATGAAGAGGAGATTTCTGAATCATTTCTAAAGATAAAAGCAAAACACATCACAGATGGACAAGTAAGTAGAACATTTGGTTCACTGTGTTGAATAATATCATAATCATTATTCGGGCTTCCGTGTACGGAAAAGCCCTAGTCTAAAAATGCAAACGGTTCTTTTTTGTCGTCATGGTCCTCAAATTGTAGGGACAGGTCCCAGGCATTCCTAGCAACAATGACATCATATCTCATTTGAAGCCTGATTGATCGCCCAGATGGCGTCTAGTTTTGGTTAGAATCATAAATAGATAAAAATAACCATCAATAATAATGATAACCATCATTACCATCATCATCACCATGATCATTGTCAACCTTTTCACTACCATCATTCATCATCATTGTCATCACCATCATCATCATCATCTTTATAGTTATCATCATCACTACATCATTATCACCACCATCATGACTGTCACCATTTTCATCAGTGTCATCATCAACATAATCAGTGTTATCATTGTTGCTGTCATAACCACCACCATTATTGACATCATCAATATGACAGCTATCCTCATCATTACTGTCATAACCATCATTCATCACTATCATCATCACCATCATCATCATCATCATCATCATCACTGTCATGACCATAATCATCTTTATTGTAATCATCATCATCACTATGTCATCATTATTGTCATCGGTGTCATCATCAACATCATCAATGTTATCATTGTTGCTGCTATCATCACTTCCATAATTGCCATCATCATCAACATCACTGTCATTACCATCATTCAATGATATATCTATATATTTGTCAGGGCGTGGTCGGTGGTGTTATCCTCATTACACCCCATTCAGTGATCTTTAATCCTAATGTATCTGATCCACTGGTAATGGATAGAGGTAGAGACAGTTATTGGATTAAAACACCCATGTCAGCGGTGACTAGTGCTGCTCTCTATAAAGACATTGCTGCTATGGCTGTCCACGACCCTCTTAAATCAGGAAGGCAAGTTAACTGAAATATCTTGTACATCATCATCATCATTATCATTATTAAGGCCCAGGTAAATGGCTTCAACATTTGCTTCATCATATGTTCAAATTTTGTTGAACGCTGTAGAATGGTTGTCCAACGATGTTGAATGTAGTGGGCAAACAGTTTCAACATTTACTTCAACATCTGTTGGATTTTGTTGAATGGTAATGTTGAAACCATTTGCCACCCCCTTTCAACATTGTTGAAGCATGTTACGTATTTAAAAGACTAACTAAATGTGCATGGGTGTAGTCAACAATGTTGAACGGAGCAGGACAAATGACTTCAACTTCGATTCAACATTCACAGAACAAAAGAAATGTTGAATGGATGTTGAGGCAAAGTTGAAACGTGTTTAAACTCTTCCAACATCAATTCAACATCAATTCAACACGTTTCAACAATGTTGAAAGGGTGGGAAAATGGCTTCAACATTGCCATTCAACAAAATCAAACAAATGTTGAAGCCATTTGCCCGGGCCCTTATCATCATCATAATTATTATTATTATTAATCATCTTGTAATACAACTGACTGTGAATAAATTATAACTGTCACATTAAAATGCTAATAAGCTGGTAAGTGACCATGGTCACCATGGTCACCATGTTTTGATTTGGTATATTCTTATATTTGTAGGTTTTACCTGGATGAGTCAACAAGAGAATCAGTTAGTCGTCAAAACAGTGTTGATGTCGACACCATTAAAACGTCTGAAAGCTCACACCATGTACAATTACATATTACAGAACAGAACAATGTAAATATGCAACAAAACAATGATATAAACAACACTAATAGTCTAAAAGAACCACAACCATCGTCAATAGTAGACCGAGAGGGAACTGGGTTAAGTGAACAAGAACAGTCGCATGAACAACTTGTCCAGATTGCTAATGAACTATTAACAGATTTAATATCTGACGTTGTCGGTAGTGTCTGCGAAGAACAAAAGCCTAACTATCTGGAATGTAAGGAAATTACAGAACATACATCTACTATCGACCAAAACTCTATCTCTTTGTCACCTTTGTCAGAGGACTCTGGAATATGCTCCCCTCAAAAAAAGTGCATAACCAAAGGGACTAATTCAGGGAACCAAAATAGGGACCAAGAAAAGGACAATTCTGATAATAATGAGGGCTTACCTGTAAATACAAATAAAGGACTATATGAACACAGTGATCCTGATACCAGTCATGATAGTATTATGGAAGGAACAAGCAATGGAAGAGAAAAAAGACGATCTTCGTTTTTTGAAAATCTCAGTGGGGATGTAAAATACTGGTTAGGAGTGAGCTACAGGAATGAAGGTATGGTCATTAGATAACTTGCAATATAATAAGAATGATGATGATGATGATGATAATAATGATAATATATAAGTAAGAGTTAAATACCAAGAATGGAGGCAATAAGCCATATAAAGCCCGAGGGCCATAGGCCCCAAGGGCTTTATTGGCTTATTGCCGACATTCGAGGTATTTAACAGACTTATTTCACACTCAATAAGGTTTTCTGAAAAGAAACAATGAATTTGATTGTGTTCAAGAAATAAAAGCATTCCCAAAAGATATCAACAATCTTTACATAATTTAATGTTTATTGTCAATGAATTCCCACAAGGAAATATTAAACATTCGCTTTTCAATTCTATTCAGAGGAATGCTAAACGAACTTGATTGCTAACAACTTGATGACATTAAAGGTGTTTTTGTTGCAAACTTAGCATCGATTGACTAAGTAGCATAATGGCTTAAAGCGCATATACAGCAATGCAGGAGATCTCGGTTTGAATCCTGCCGTTGGCACTCAAAGACTATTTTTCGACAAAAATCGCTATCAAGTAAATTATTTCTAAGTCAACTTGAAGTCAACTGATGTTTACTAGTAGGTCTAGTAGAGACGGGGCCAATATACATTAGTATTCAAGGGCAATATACATTAGTATTCAAGGGCAATATACATTATAAAAGGACGTAATAGCAGGACTTGACATAGAATTTTACAATTTTACAACAATCTCTACAATTCGCAGAGCGATGTAGATGTTGGTAAATGTGTGAGGACTTATCCCAAGAGAGGTGTTCGTTTACACGTGTTGGAAAGTGGCGGGAAGATTCCCCCACGTAACAAGCAAAACAGCTTGCGCAAATAAATTTATAAACCACACGTGAACGTAACTCTCTAGGGACAATGTCCTTCAGTATACATTAGTATTCGAGGGCAATATCCAGATATTGCCCTCATTCCAAGGGCAATATCTGGATATTGCCCTCAAATTGGTATAATGAGGGGTTAATATACGAAATACATCACTGTGAATTACAAAGAAAACCTTGTCAAGTGTGAAATAATTATAATACATAGTAATATATAATAATAATAATAGTCCGCTTGTTAATGTAATTATGATACACAAAAGAAAAGAAAACTTGCCATAATGATAATGATAATAATAATAATAATAATGATAATAATAATGATAATAATAATAATGATAATAATAATGATAATAATAATAATGATAATAATAATAATGATAATAATAATAATGATAATAATAATAATGATAATAATAATAATAATGATAATAATAATAATGATAATAATAATAATGATAATAATAATAATAATAATAATAATAATAATGATAATAATAATAATGATAATAATAATGATAATAATGATAATAATAATAATGATAATAATAATAATAATAATGATAATAATAATAATAATAATAATAATAATAATGATAATAATAATAATGATAATAATAATAATGATAATGATAATAATAATAATAATGATAATAATAATAATAATAATGATAATAATAATAATAATAATAATAATGATAATGATAATGATGATAATAATAATAATAATAATAATAATAATAATAATGATAATAATGATAATAATAATAATAATAATGATAATAATAATAATAATGATAATAATAATAATAATGATAATAATAATAATAATGATAATAATAATAATAATAATAATAATAATGATAATGATAATGATAATAATAATAATAATAATGATAATAATAATAATGATAATAATAATGATAATAATGATAGTAATAATAATGATAATAATAATAATAATGATAATAATAATAATAATAATAATAATAATAATAATAATGATAATAATAATAATGATAATAATAATAATAATAATGATAATAATAATAATAATGATAATAATAATAATAATAATAATAATAATAATAATGATAATAATGATAATAACAATGATAATAATAACAACAAGCAATATTAACAATATGAGTGGCCAATCTGATACAGATCAGACATGAATATTGTATAGTACTACTGAAAGTCCAACGTTAGTTCTTTCATATTTTACAAAAATTGTCAAGATAAAAGTAAATCTGGTCGAGAAAATTCAAGTTGAAACTTATGCAAACCTGACAAAAATCTGTACCAGATTTACATAACATTTCTTTTGTCAAATCCTCATTAATTATTCATGAATTTTATTACAATATTTATAAACTTCTCACGCACCAATATTAATCTAGATGTTCATCAGCACATAATATCAATATTTACAGCGCAACACGCCTTACCGTTTCTGCCAGACAAACATTTTTGATAACTTGCTATCAAATGGTGTGTCGGTACCTTTGTGATGACTCCGCCTCTCAATCAAAAAAGTGTCAAAAATGTTTGTCTGGTGGAAATGGTAAGGCGCATTGCGCTGTAATATTTTAATGAGAGTTGAGTGTAAAAGATACTTTGTCCTGAGGGACTTCCTTGGTCCAAGTGGTAAGGGTGATTGGTAGGGGATTTTGAAAATGACCTGTAAAGTATACTATATAAATTAAAAGAACTGGGGAAGTCTTGGTGATTTCAGGTTTAAGCCCCAGTCAAACAGCAATGATAGTTGATGATAGTTCCAACTATCATGTGTGTTTGACTACCAACTATCATGCACTATCATCGGCTATCATGGACTATCATAGAGTTTGAACATGTTCAAATTTCACATGATAGTCATCAACTATATAGCCATTTCACCACCGCTTTATATTCATGCACATCTGACTTGTGTCTTTTTTGTGTATAGATGACCATACCTTTGAAGAGCAGATAGTACCTCGTCCTGCTGCAACATATGAAGATAACCTAGTGTACCTTTGCTTAAGAATCAGTAAGCAACACTGGTGTATGTGTCTTGCTGGGACAGGTGACCACTGTCATAAAGGTCAGGAAGAAGATGTCATGAACAGAGACAAACGACGAAGAGAACACTGGTTTGCAATACCAGCAACAAGGTACACAACACATATTAAGTTATGCTGAGGGTAGTAGCAATGTCGAAGGTGATACAATGTTGATGGTGATGTTGTTGATAGTGATGTTGTTGATGGCAATGCTTGTTGTGGTGGTTGTGGCAGTGGTGGTTGTGGCAATGCTTGTTGTGATGGTTGTGGCAGTGGTGGTTGTGGCAATGCTTGTTGTGATGGTTGTGGCAGTGGTGGTTGTGGTTGTGGCAGTAGTGGTGGTTGTGGCAATGCTTGTTGTGATGGTTGTGGCAGTGCTGGTTGTGGTTGTGGCAGTAGTGGTGGTTGTGGCAATGCTTGTTGTGATGGTTGTGGCAGTGCTGGTTGTGACAGTGCTGGTGGTTGTGGCAGTGCTGGTTGTGGTTCTGGCATTTCTGGTTGTGGTTGTGGCAGTGGTGCTTGTGGCAGTGCTGGTTCTGGCAGTGTTGGTTGTGCTTGTGGCAGTGGTGCTTGTGGTTGGGACAGTGCTGGTTGTGGTTGTGGCAGTGCTGGTTGTAGTTGTGGCAGTGCTGGTTGTAGTTGTAGTTGTGGCAGTGCTGGTTGTGGCTGTGGCAGTGCTGGTTGTGGCAGTTGTGGCAGTGCTGGTTGTGGCTGTGGCAGTGCTGGTTGTGGCAGTTGTGGCAGTGCTGGTTGGGGCAGTGCTGGCTGTGCTGGTTGTGGTTGTGGCAGTGCTGGTTGTGGTTGTGGCAGTGCTGGTTGGGGCAGTGCTGGCTGTGCTGGTTGTGGTTGTGGCAGTGCTGGTTGTGGCTGTGGCAGTGCTGGTTGTGGCAGTGCTGGTTTTTGGTTGTGGCAGTGCTGGTTTTTGGTTGTGGCAGTGCTGGTTGTGGCAGTTGTGGTTGTGGTTGTGGTTGTGGCAGTGCTGGCTGTGGCAGTGCTGGCTGTGGCAGTGCTGGCTGTGCTGGTTGTGGTTGTGGCAGAGCTGGTTGTGGCTGTGGCAGTGCTGGCTGTGGCAGTGCTGGCTGTGCTGGTTGTGGTTGTGGCAGAGCTGGTTGTGGCAGTGCTGGTGGTATACACTAATGGGTGATCGATACAGTCCTTACTCTGAACTGTGTATTGCAATATAAATAGCCTCAGATTTGTATGTCACCATAGAAGTTAAACATGATCCTTTGTGTTTTTTTTTACTTCAGGATAGAGCATGTTTATGACTTCATTAATCAGCATTGTTCTAACATTAAAAGAACACTTAGTGTTAGTGAAGAAGATGATGATGATGATGAACTGTTGGATGATGAAGATGAAGGAGATGAGGTAAGCACTACCTTATTCTATACTTTATTGTCCACATCCCTAGGGGAACTCCCTTTGTCCAAGTGGTAGGGGTGATCAGCAATCCTTTTAGGGTTGAAAATATTCCCTGTGTGTACCTTTTAGAGTACTTTTCTCAAATGTGAATTATGAAACTCTGTACCTGTAAGGGCCATTTTTACTTGGCTTTATTACTAAAAATGAGCTTAGCTGCAAGACATTGTACAGTCATACCTTTTGGGAGTTTTTTTTAATTTTTTTATTTAAGGTTACTGTGAACCTTTAAGCCAAAAATTTGGCTGATTTTTTTTTATTTAAAGATTATAACATTTATAACATAAACTTTTGATTATTGAAACAAAAAAATCATAATGTTACATACTTCCAGAGATATTAAAATAAATTCGTTTTTATGGAAAACAAATTTAACTCGAAAAGTGACATTATAATCCTATAATCCTATTATTGCTTGGTTCGTTTATGAGATATCACGTGTTACTTTTCTAAATTCTTCATAATTTTTGATGTTTCTTGATTTACTTGTTTTTCTATTTGATTTAATCTTATTTTTGTTCGACATGTTAGCCACTTCGTGCCCTAAAAAGTATTTTATGAACGTTTGTTATCTGATTTATAAAAACGTCCCGCAGAGTATTACCAAAACAAAACAGGAAACCACGATCTCTATTGGTTGATTTGTGACCTTTAAGTGACCTCGCTGACAAATACATGAAGTGGGTGTCAATGTTTACAAAACTTTCAAAGCCCGATTTCTAGCTTTAAATTTTGTGCATACTAGTCAACTTTAAAAAGATAACCTGCAAAAAATTACAGTCGGAAAATCTTCGAAATTAGCGCACTACTCAACTCATCAAAATTAAAACCGTGTGAGCGTTTATCGATTGATAGCGTGGTTTTCTATTTATGAAGTCGAATATTAACTAAACATTGAATATTTACGTTTTGTTACTTAACTCTAAATAACTTCTACACTAAGTAAAATATTAAGAAACGCTCATACGGTCTCAGAGATCAATATATGCTGACAAACATTATGCATTAAAATTCCAGGTTATCCTTTTAAACGAAGACACCCGATTTCACTTAGAGTCTTTCTCACGCACTACAAATTATTTTTTTACAGAAAAAAACTGCATAGACGTATTCTTTGTTTATTAAGCTTTAAAATGATGTATAATGTCATAAAATATCATTTAACGTGTCGCGAAAATAAATTTTTAACGAAAGGTACCCGCAAAGGTTCACAGTAACCTTAAACCTATATTTGCTCAGTGTTTTCCCCAAGAGCTGAGCTCATCGTGGGAGATTACACAGTACTAATTTACAATATAGGCTTTTGGGAGTTGACATCAACAAGGCTCTGACAGTTCTCTTAATTTATGCGTACCTTTTGGGGGTCATTTGGGAAATCGACCGCCGATCACCCCTACCACTTGGACAAAGGGAGGGTCCATATCATGGTTCTTGTAGTTCATTAAACAATATCTATTATATAAACTCTATTAATAAATCAACTAGAAAATGAGCCATTCAAACTGAGCCACATCTGATATTAATTTAAAACTTAATTAATTTAAAACAAATTAATGTAAAATATAAAATTGATAATTAGTGATAATGAGAGAATCATATTTTATAATAGTGATGGACCAATATTGCATGCTGAAAATCCTTTGAAACTGTAATTGGTATAAAATTAATATAAAAATAAAAAAATGTGAAGCATTCATCCATCTATCCATTCTTATTAATTAAACTATTCATTATTATGTGTTCATTTATTCATCCATCCATCCATTCATTCATTCATGCATGCATGCATCCATTCATCCATTTATTCATCCATTCATTAATCCATTCATTCATCCATTTATTCATCCATTCATTCATCCATTCATTCATCCATTTATTCATCCATCCATTCATTCATCCATTCATTCATCCATTTATTCATCCATCCATTCATTAATCCATTCATTCATCCATTTATTCATCCATTCATTCATCCATTCATTCATCCATTTATTCATCCATCCATTCATCCATTTATTCATTCATTCATTAATATATTCTTTCATTTATTCATTCATCCATTTATTTATTCATTAATCCATTAATCCATTCTTTCATTCAGTTATTCATTCATCCGTCCATTCATTCATTCATTCATTCATCCATTCATTCATCCATCCATTAATATATTCTTTCATTTATTCATTCATCCATTTATTTATTCATTAATCCATTAATCCATTCTTTCATTCAGTTATTCATTCATCCGTCCATTCATTCATTCATCCATTCATTCATCCATTCATTCATCCATTCATTCATCCATTCATTCATCCATCCATTTATTCATCCATCCATTCTTCCTTCCATCCTCCATGCATGCATTCAGTTGTCCATGCATCCACCCATGCATGCATGGATTCATTTAGTTATGCATGTTTTAAATTTCTCAAATACAATATAAAGCTAACTAAACTTAAGTTAACACACTTGGTTAAGCTCTCTTTAATTCAATCTATAATATTTCTATTGATCCAATATCTGCAATATCTAGTCATTGTTTTGTTACAAGCTTGCATTTGCACAACATTATTTTGTTTGCCTATAATGGCTGCACTTCATGTCATCATTTAGGCTATTCTCTATGTGGATGGTTTTTACTCTTGTACACCACCCAAACCACAGGTAACTCAGGGGATTATGCTGAAATCATTCATCTCTATTTATTTTATTGGAGTATTATTTTATATCCATGCGCTATTGCTTTAATTATTATTTCAATGTCACTGAGTCTTCTTTCAAATTTATTTAATATTTTATAGGAGTATTTATATCCATTGCTTTAATTATTATTTCAATTTATTGATTGATTTAACTTCATCCAAACACAGGGGCCCACAACAGCATGACCAATTACTGTGGGTCCAAATGTCACTGAGGCATCATTCAAATTTATTTATTTTATTGTCAAGTATTTATATCTATGCACTATAGCTTTAATTATTATTTCAATGTCACTGAGTCATCATTCAAATTTATTTATTTTATTGTCAAGTATTTATATCTATGCATTATAGCTTTAATTATTATTTCAATGTCACTGAGTCGTCATTCAAATTTATTTATTTATTGGAGTATTTATATCCATAGCTTTAATTATTATTTCAATGTCACTGAGTCACCATTCAAATTTATTTATTTATTGGAGTATTTATATCCATGCACTAGAGCGAAGACACTAAACCAGTGAAATAGATATTAGACTAATACACCTTAGAAGTCTCTAGTTCCATTGTTTTCTTTTGTGTCTATTTGACTATTACACCTTGACTATTTAATTTTGTTTCACAGGTTAAATGTCTTCACTCTATAGCTTTAATAATTATTTCAATGTCATTGAGTTGTAGTAATTAAATGACTGAGGATATTTTTAAATGTTTAAGTGCTTGAGTAATGATTGTGTTGGCATATTGTCCATTATTTTTTATATAGATAGGATGACTTTTATTTTTAAAATTGACCACTTAGTATTATATAACAGATTGTATGTAGTTTTTGCACAAGGACTTGATTGAGAGCTTTATGAAATTAGATTTACCAAGATTTGAGAAACCTTCATTCATTCATTCGTTCATTCATTTGTCCTTTCCTTTTTCATTCATTCATCCATTTGTTCATTCATTTGCTCATTCATTCATTCATTCACTCCTCCATTTATCCATTCCTCCATTTATCCATTCAACTATTTATTCATTCATTCATCAAGTCATTTGTCCATTCAATTTTTCATTCAATTTGCCATTTATTCATTCGCATAATTCATTATATACCTTTTTCAATTCATTTGCTAATTTAGAATAGGGTCTAATTATTTTAATTGATAATCAAAAAAGTAAGTAACCTATATTTTAATAATAGGTAATATAATGAAATTTGTAATACTGTAAAAAATGTTGACTTAACTGTACTGACATTTCGAGCTTTAGCCCTTTGTCAGAGTAAAAGAGCTAGACCAACTACCATGTCGAAGGGTTAAAGCTCAAAGCGTCAGTAAAGTTAAGTCAAATTTTGTTCTACAAATATGGTGTCACAAATTTCATTATATTACCTATCATTTATATCAAACACCGACGCAGCCTAAACTAGTTTACTCGCTAGTTTCCATTTATATTTTAATGAGGTAGCTCTGTGGCTGAGTTTTTGTTTTGCCTTAAATTCCTAATGTTTTGTGTTTAGATCAATATGGCCACAGAATCAAAACATGATCACTTGAAGCTAGAGATCAATAGGCCAAGTAGCTGTAACACCAAGGAAAGGTACTAAGCAATGTAATAACTGTTTGCTTGAAATAGTGCAGTCTTTGACACAAGTGTTGGCCAGCACAACTATGACTGTATATGTCTCTGAGACACTTATATAAACTGTCAGGGGACTGCAATGTGCTTCTTTATACAGCAGTCAGATTATAAATCCTCCAACTTTTTTGTACACTCAAATGTTTGTTTTCAGTTCCTGTTATCCCTTTTTAAGGGAACTAGATTTCTCTTGTAATGGACAAGGAGTGTAGCGTATTGTAATGGAGAGAGAAATGTGTTCCTATGTGAACGAGAGGACTGGGACCTAGTATGCTAATGAATGGTTTATATACATGTGTCAAGGGATTGTGTAATCAGTGTGGTCCTAGCTCGAATTGAGCAATTTGGTAACTTTTACACTTAGGCAATCGATGTTGCCAATATGCACAGATTATCTAGGTCTAGCTACACTCATAGTGTTGAACTCTTTCATTGTATATAGGTCTAGCTTGTGATTAAAGAGTGGAGTTTTTGAGCCCGGACCCGTCTAGGCATATATATGTTGTTGTTGTAGTTTATGGACTCGAGGGAACAGTAGGAAAACCAATTTGACCCACAAAATCAGTTGATCAGATCATCTAACAATCTATGTAACAAGAAAATGAACTTTGATTGATTGTTTAATTGATTGATTGATTAATAAATTGATTGGTTGTTTGACTGATTGATTGACTGATTGATTGATTTATAATTTGACTGATTGATTGAGTGATTGATAATTTGACTGATTGATTGACTAATTGATCGATTGACTGATGGATTGATTGATAATTTGACTGATTGATTGATTGATTGATAATTTGACTGATTGATTGATTGATTGATAATTTGACTGATTGATTAATTGATTGATAATTTGACTGATTGATTGATTGATTGATAATTTGACTGATTGATTGACTAATTGATTGATTGATCGATCAATTGATTAACTGATTGATGATTCATGGATTGATTGATGGATTGATTGATTGGTTGATTGATTGACAGATAATGGCTTACTCTAGTGGTTGTTTTGATGTTTTCAGTGTTATAACACCTGACCTATGTGATGACTTAATGTTCATGCCTGAGATGTCTACAGAGTCACAGATATTATCTCCTACATTGATTAAGAAGGTATAGCTACATGGAGATTATAATTACTAAAGATTGTGTCACCATTATTATTGGCCTTTTCCAAAACGAGTAAAGGACTGGGTACTAGTTTCCCTAATTAATGTAATTAAGAAATGAGCCTCATAATATAAAAGAGCAGATCAAGATATGTAAGATTCCTGAGATTTGGTGCTTTTGGTTGGATATTGAGTGAGTTACAGCCATTCAAAACTGCCCAAAATTACAAAGGAATGTATGGATTGGAAGGACAGGCGTCCTTCCAAACCATACATTTCCTTCTATTTTTAGGTATTTTTATGAGACTGTATCTTGGTCAGAATACAACCAAATGCAACCAAACTCAGGAATCTTACACATCTTAATGTGCTCTATTTATTATGTGGCTAACGTTATAATTACAATAATTAGGAAAAATAGTACCCAGTCCTTTACTCGTTTTGGAAAAGGCCAATTACCTTGGAAGACTGTCAGTATCATCATTAGAACATTTTCATATTACCCACTTTGTATAGGAAATTGCACAATCTTTAGTACAATTTTTAATTAATAGGTACGAGTGATGTTTTGAAAGTTTTCAAAATTGGACAAGCCTTTTAGGTGAGTCTAATTTTGAAAACTTTCAAAACATCATGAGTATTCTATTGACTACAAATTGTACGAGTAGATTGTGCGATTCTTTTTTTATACGATTATCATTACTAAAGATTATATCACCATTATTATTGGTACTCTACAGAGTACAATTTAATTGTACTACTCTTGTCCAATCAGAATTGAGTAATTTTGCACAGTGTATTATAATAACAGTAACATGCACTGTTAACATGTTTATTCAGTTAAACAAGAATCTTCCGTCCCGTGCTGTTGGTTATGGATGGACACTAGTCTACAGTACATTTGACCATGGCTATAGCTTAAAGACATTGTACAGAAACATGGAAGAATTTGATACACCAATGCTGATAGTAATACAGGACGATGAGCACCAGGTAGGGTGTAACAGATACAATGATGGTGGTGGTGGTGATGGTGGTAATGATTATGATTATCATGATTATGGTGGTGATAATGTTGGTGGTGATAATGTTGGTGATGATGAGGATGATGATTATGATGATAACAATGATAATGATGATGATCGTGGTGATGGTGATGATGATTATGATAATAACAATGGTAATGATGATGATCGTGGTGATGGTGATAACAATGATTATGATGGTGATGATGATGATGATGGTGATGGTAATCATGATGATGATGGTGGTGGTGGTGATGATAATCATGGTGATGGATGATGGTGGTGGTGGTGGTGGTGGTGATTATATGATCATGGTGACATTATAGATGATGATTATGCTGTTGATGATGATAATGATAGTGATGATGATGAATGGAATATCCTTGAATAATAACTGAAGAATATTATCAATATATATTTTCAGATATTTGGAGTAGTGACTTCATGTCCTTTGAAAATTAGTGAGGGTTTCTATGGTACAGGGCAGTCTTTTCTGTTCAAGTTTGAAGGCGAAAACATTAAGGTAATTATGCTCTTTCTAGTTGCATTATTAATCAGAACAGGTTCCCATTTAGATCTGTACTTTCCCATTTAAATCTGTACTTATGCAAATTGTGTTGATGTGTGCTAAACACACAGATCAACCAATCAGAAATAGTATACTCTGATTGGTTGATCTGTGTGTTTAGCACACATCAACAAAATTTGCATAAGTACAGATTTAAATGGGAAAGTACAGATTTAAATGGGAACCTGTTTCAGATAAAATTTTATTTTTCTTGGCCCTTTTATTCAAAGGCTGATTTTGAATTTGTGCCATCACACAATGCTCCCATCCTCAAAACAATAAATAAATAATAATAATAATATTTTCCACAGCAGATCCACATGCATAGTGGTTATTCTTCTACTGACACTGACACTCACTACCTCTACATTAAATATTTTCCATACATTACTTCTCATAATTATGTTGATTTTGAGGGAGGAAAAATTGGAATACTTGGAGAAAAAACCCTTGTGGCATGGTAGACAACAACACCTTAATTCACATGACCCGGTGCCCAAACTGGGACTCATACCCAGAATACAGCGGTGAAAGGCATGCAGTTATGGCCAACTATGCCACCCTTGAAACAATCTATATATTAACAATACAATATATGTTTATTTAGTATTAGTATATACTTTTGTTAATAGTCCTTACACAGTTCCACTCAGTGACCTAGAATAATAGTTTCAAGTCGAGGTTCGAGTTGATGCGCATAGCAAAACTATAATTTATCATGCGCAGCAATGCGATCCTTGACTTGGAACTATTATTTGTGGTCACTAAGGCGGAACTGTGAAAAGGACTATTTTAATGTCAAAAAAATGTTCACATGAATAAAGGTACACGCTACCTATAATAACTATATTGGTTAGCCAAAGATAGGTAGCCGATCATGATCAATTGTTATATATATCTAAATAGTAGAAAAGGTAGAAATTTACAGAGATTAGAAGAAATCATTTTAACAAAACATTAGTAAGTTCTGTTTAATTTGTGTGTTTTGTATAACAGACTTACAGTTGGCAAGGAGATAATTATTTCTTTATCAAAGGATCTGTTGACTGCATTGCATTTGGTGGTGGAGGGTAAGACATATTTGATCACTTAGCTGTGGATGGTGTTTCAGGCATACATTTGACACATATTGTCATATGCTAATAAATTATTTAACAAATCTATTGACTATAAATTATTTTCTACATTTAATACTGTAACTCTAACAATACTATGTATAGTATGTTTTTTATACATGTATAAATGTGTGCGTCTGAATCTCACCACTTGTGTTCTGATAAAGAATCAAGACCATGAAATAATGATTTATCTATTATTTTAATACAGTTATTTTCCCTAATTATCATAGAGGCAAGCACAGATGATAAGTAATATATACAATATGAGTGGTTAAACTGTATGCAATATATCTCAAGTTGAAAACGAGTAGTACTTATGAAACTCCAAAGTCAGTCCTTTCATAGAACACTTTCATAAATACCATTTATTTTTATTTTTGTTATTTACAAGATTCGCCACTAGGCAGGGATAAACCCACAGAGAATATCTCCAGTAACGGGTTCCCAAATTCCAGTGTACGTATGAGAGTGAGGCAGTCACTGAGGGTGGTCACGGCCAGAGATTTGGTTACGTCCTCGGTGGTTCTTTTACGTCCACCTTGTAACATAGTCAGAGTGAAGGCAGACGGGACCTCCGGCTTTACGTCCTTATCAGAGAAGACGAGGCACTGAGAGAGTAAAGTATCTTGCCCAAGGACACACCGTAATCGCCCGGGCCAGGAATCGAACCCAGACCATTAAAGCCGGAGTCCGACACGCTGACCGCTAGGCCACCACGTCTCTCTAAATCTCCATAATATGTGCCGGATAATAATTTTTCAATTAGCACATATTTTAATATTTTAGCACTGTCATATGAAAGAACCACCTGAAATAGGCATTTTTTTGCTCTGGTAATTAAAATAAGTTATGCTCAATGAAAAATGCAGAGATTTGTATGTAATTTTCTGCTGAGCCCTTTGATGCCTCGTTTTGGAGTTTTTTCTGATTTTTCAAACTCTTATAGCTTCTTACAAATTTAATTGTTTTTTTTTTTCTCAAACTTTCACAAGTTATTGTTATGGTGAATGTCTATCATATGATTCCTTTTTCTTAAAACATCAGTTTTAAAAATTATGATAATTAGTGGCGGCCATTTATGAAAGTCGTCTATAGTTTACTTAAATTGTCAATATAAAGTAAATCTAGCTGAGAAAATTAAAGTTAAATTTATGGAAATCATATGATTTTGTATCTAAAATTACAACCTTTGTCACAGACAAATTTATCAAATTCTCATTATCTATTCATAAGTTTATAATTTCAAATACATTTCATGTTTTGTTGTAGGGGTCACTTTGGTTTATGGCTAGATGAGGATTTTTATCATGGTAGCAGCCATTACTCTGAGACATATCACAACCAAGCTTTATCAAACAATGAGGATTTCTTGTGCAGTGCTGTGGAAGTCTGGACTTTCATGTAAAATTGTAAAGATATTACACCTTACCGTGGCCACCTAATTAAAGTTTTGTACAAGTTAACCAATCAGAAAGCGAGAATTTGGCCTTAATATAAAAGACACGCGAGTGTTAAACAGTAAACACTTTGAAATGTTCAAAGCGAAGACAAGAGTGAAGTTTAGAAGTGTCTGAAAAACCTCTTAGGATGTTTAAATTTGAAAAGGTGTAGCAAATAATTTGAAAAGAGAAACTTTTGAACGCTAAGCTAACTTGACAAAACTTTAATTGGGTGGCCACGGTGATGTGTTGCGCTGTAAAACTGAACTCATTGGACTACAATGACATGATATTAACTGATCTTGATCTTGACTGATTAGCCTTGGATACATGTGAGAACTCCAATACACGTGAAAACGAGGCTAGTCAGAAGTTGGGATTCACGATATAAACTAGGATTAACTGTAGGTTTTAGTGAGAGTTTAACTTGGATCAACACTAAACTAGGATTGACTCTGTTCTTGGTTTGCAACCATTCCCAGGAGAGCGAATTGAACAAAACTACCACCAGTTACGGTGATGGTTTTCTTGTGTCAAGACCACCAGCATGGCTGCCGTTTCTTTAGTTCAATTCACTCTCCTGGCAATGGTTGCAACCCAAGAATAGATGTTATTTCAGTTTAACCAGGATATGCACCATCTAATCCAGGATTAACTTGATAGGCTCTGTTACTGCTGTTTTCGACTTTCTGCGAACTCAGCCATTCAAGCAGTTTGTTGTGAAATACGTTTTTGGCTGCCATCAATCAAAAACATAAAAGGTGCCGAGTAATTAGCAGCAGCCAAAAACAGTATCTCACAACTAGCCGTTGGAATGTTTGAGTTTGCAGAAAGACAAAAACCACAGGAATAGTTTGCTATGAGAGTAGCTTAGCTTTTGTTGGGTTAGTCATGTACCAAACAAGAGTCATCACTGTAAGCTTTTTAAATCAAAGGCCACCTATGGCCAACTCGTGGATCATAATTAGAACATTTTGAAAGCGCTTACAGTTTAGACCGCTCCATTATGATTATGTAATTATTTTCTCGGATTAGCTTGAGATGATTTGAAGCGAAAAATAAGTATTCAATGTTGTTGTTTTATTTGTATTTTTTTGGTTGTCGTCCGTTTCCCTTACGGTCCGTCGTTCCCTCAGTCCGTGATCCGCTGACAAGTCTGATATTTACCTGGTTCGATCTTCGGTTCGTGCAGAGATACATGCGAGTTCAAAGAGTGTCTAAGAAACAGTGTTATTAAGTTGTTCTTGCAAAATAAACGCCAGAAAAAGCAAAATAGATAGTCATTGAAGCAATTGGTGTTATATTTGAGGCGATTTGGGCTGTTGGGGTAGTTTTTAGAGAGGCCGTTTTAGCTGTTTATTTGTTGTTGTCGAGGTCAACCTGGAGGTTTAAAACCGATCACGTTATCTCACATATTGTAAAGAAAGAAATATTACTTTCATCTACATATACATAGATCGTTAAGTTGAACTACTAGATAATAGGGTGAAGCGATTTAAATTTTGCGAATAAGTTTGTTGTTCTGTGCAAGAAGCTAAGAGCTCGAGAATCGCCTGTTTCAATCGCCTTTCGAATTTGTACGAATTAATAGTAGTCAATAAAATTAAACTATTGACAGATAAACTGGTTACTTTAATCAAAAATATAAAAGAAATAATTACAATAAGCAATATATTTACCCTACAACATCACTAAAACAACTATACTGTTGTTGTCTTCACTTCTAGTGTGTATCGTACTCTCTAAGAATGCTTACCGGAAATACTGTTAAATATCCAGTAATAACAGCTTCGTCCTTTGTAACTGGTTGTGAATCCATTCCATAGCATTATGAAAGGATGGATAAAAAGTAGCTTCTGTTTATAGCAGGGAAGATATCTCGATAAATTTGATCATAATAAGTTGGCTCGCTTAGTTCGCTCGTAAATTGCATGATCTTTAGTAAAATTCACAGTGACCATTTCCGAAAACATTCGACATAAACTTAGACCATTCACTCTTATAAACTTATGTGTAATTCTACTGCGAATCGTGTGGCGTGAGCACATAAAATATGAGAGTATTCGCGATTACTTCGACCGAAAAATCATTCCTTCAAATATCCATGTGCTCGAAGTACGCTGACCGAGATCTTGGGGCTCAAAAGTTTACACTGACGGTCTAGTGAGTGAGCGAGTGAGCGAGTGAGTGAGTGAGTGAGTGACACTTCCGGTTCAAAAGCCCCATCCCAATAACTCGAGGATCTTCGATCCACGAGTTAAAAAGGTCTAGAAACAATATATTTACATTTTTCTTGAGACAGTTCAGTTCAGTTGCAAGGTGCAAAAGCAAAATTTGTTGCACTGGCTTATTATTCTTTTCGCATGTCTTGGTCTGTAAAACACTACAGCTCCTCATGAAAATAAGTTAGTTGTGTTACGGGGCCGGTTGTACAAAGCTAGATTAACACTAATCCTGAGTTAACTCTAAAAAAAACCTATAGAGTTAACCTAGGATTTATACTAAACTGGCTTTGAACAGCTGGGCCCAGTCAAGACTGTGAATAAAAGTATGCTATAAAATATACATTAAATGTGGTCATACCTTTACATGTTGTGCTGTGACAAAGTTACCATAATTTGGTTATCTTGACAAAAATAGATTTTGAGTATTTAGTCACAATAAGATAATATCTGTAAATATAACAATAAAATAAACTTATTATAATATGAAAGTAGATTTATGTAAAAAAGTTTATTTTGCCAATAAATGAGGTTACTAAGGTACTTGTGGAAATGTTTTTGTTGGTTTGTTTTGTTTGCTTGTTGGTTGGTTATTTGTTTGTTTGATTGCTCATTATTTTTTCACTGGTTGGTTAAATGGTTACCATGCTGATTTGTTACCATAGATACCATGCTGGCCATCAAAATTTGTTCCCATTACCTTTTGTCCAATGTTACCATAGTTTTTAGGATAGCTGTTAATTTTCACATATATTAGCCCATTTTGGTTACCATGGTCATGAAATGTGTTAACATGGTCACCATAATTATTGTTTTTCAAATGTTAACTTACCATCAAAGACAAGTAAAGTTGTAACCAGGTATTTTTGTAATCAATGTTTCTGGTTGAGTGATAGTACTCCCTTTTTTTTGTATTTCATGGTTTTAGTACTTAAAAAAAAGTTTTGTAGACCGAATCGAAATATGGCGACCTGCTATTGTTCTTGACTGACTAGCCTCATGTTCATGATGGAATACAATGGAGTTTTCACATGAATGAGAGGCTAGTGAGTCAAGAACATGTACAATTGTTATATTCAAATTGGTCGCCATATTTCGATTAAGTGTATTTGATTACAAACAAAGTCATTTTTCAATATCTAACTTAGTGTAAAATTCACACATTTTCTGTGAGAATTGTTATTACAGTCGATGGTTTTAACCAAGGCCACCCAAAAAAATTTCAAAATCAAGAATATTTGTGAGATAACAAAAACACATTTGGAGGATAAAAAAAACAAAATTCTCACAGGCTTTAAAGATGTTTCTTACCTTGACAACTTTCATTCACACATAATAAAAGTTATGAGCATTAATTGGTTTATTTTGCTAAGGTGACCTCGGTTGTTGGACTGTAAATAAAGTACAAAATGACAACACTTTGTTGGAATTGTTTTTTTCTCAGTTCTAAGGACACGTGAAATGTCACGTAATCCTTTGTTTCCGGTCAACCGAGAGGGACTGGTTCGACTCGCCACCACATTTTCGGTCATGTGAGCGAACGAAGTTTTAAAAAAATGTTCATACCACAAAAAGACGACATTTTTAACTTTTAAAATATATTTTTTACACAATGGTCGAACCAGAAACTGTAGGACCAAGTAATTATCCTCGAAATTCCGGTTCAAAATGCAGCATTTCCTGCCGATATTTGTTAGCCCTGTTGAGTTCACTCGGATTTTGTGTTGTTTATGCTTTGAGAGTAAACCTCAGTGTTGCTTTGGTCTCGATGGTGAATTCTACTTACGCGAATTCTAATGCAGACTCAGCAAACCCTGAATGCCCAGGGAATAGTAATTCTACTGGGAGCTCTGGCAAGGTGAGGTGTTATGTTATTTGTAATGAGGATACATAGAACTACAGCGGAATATTTTTGTTCTTTCAAAGTTAAGACGGACTGGAAGATATCGAACTTGCTCGATACAAATTAAATTTAAACTAATACATGTAAGGCTGATATTTGGAGCTTGTTTTAATCAAGTTAATGGTTTACTTGTGAATTTGGTGTAGTTAAACATTTAACTACTCTTTGTCCAAAGCAAAGTTTGTTCCAAGAATAATTGAACTCATGACTGAATGAATTAAGGTTACTGTGAACCTTTAAGCCAAAAATTTGGCTGATTTTTTTTATTTAAAGGTTATAACATTTATAACATAAAACTTTTGATTATTGAAACAAAAAAATCATATAAATGTTACATACTTCCAGAGATATTAAAATAAATTCGTTTTTATGGAAAACAAATTTACTTGAAAAGTGACATTATAATCCTATTATTGCTTGGTTCGTTTATGAGATATCATGTTGCGTTACTTTTCTAAATTTCTTCATAATTTTAGATGTTTCTTGATTTACTTGCTTTACTATTTGATTTAATCTTATTTTTGTTCGCCATGTTTACCGATTTGTGCTCTAAAAAGTATTTTATGAGCGTTTGTTATCTGATTTTTAAAAATGTCCCGCAGAGTATTACAAAAACAAAACAGAAACCACGATCTCTATAGGTTGATTTGTGACCTTTAAGTGACCCCGCTGACAGATACATGAAGTGGGTGTCAATGTTTACAAAACTTTCAAAGCCTGATTTCTAGCTTTTAATTTTGCGCATACTAGTCAACTTTAAAAGGATAACCTGCAAAAAATTATGGTCCGAAAATCTTCGAAATTAGCGCAAACACTACTCAACTCATCAAAATTAAAACCGTGTGAGTGTTTATCGATTGATAGCGTGGTTTTTTATTTATGAAGTCGAATACAAACTAAACATTGAATATTTATGTTTCGTTACTTAACTCTAAATAACTTCTAAACTAAGAAAAATATTGAGAAACGCTCACACGGTCTCAGAGATCAATATATGCTGACAAACATTATGCATTAAAATTCAGTAAAGGACAGATAGTTTTTCCAGGTTATTCTTTTAAACAAAGACACACGATTTCACTTAGAGTCTTTCTCACGCACTACAAATTAATTTTTTACAGAAAAAAACTGCATAGACGTATTCTTTGTTTATTAAGCTTTATAATGATGTATAATGTCATAAAATTTTATTTAACACGAAAATAAATTTTTAACGAAAGGTACCCGCGAAGGTTCACAGTAACCTTAATGAATGGATGATTTCAGTTGTCCATATTGAAGGTTAAGGCTATATGAAGGTTAGAGTTTCCAATTCCATATCTCCAAACGTCCATATACAATATTCTATTTGTATAAACAAAAACTATTTTTATTCAAACTGATCAAAATGATATTTTGACATATAAACTTATCATATTTTTGTTCAAATACGATATTTCTAAGTGGCAGAAATCCCTGTATACCACTGTTATTTATATATATTTTTATTCTATGTAGGAAGGAACTTTCCTCTGGGATCAGACAACCCAAGGTATCAGTTATTCCATAGTATTATAATATGTGGGAAATACAAAAGTGTCCTCAACCTTCATTATGTGATCAGCTGACAGAAAAAGGACGTTTTCAGGATTACTTTTTTTGTTTTATATTTGTGTTGTTGTTTTATTGACACGTTGCTTTATTTGTTTGTTTGCTTGTTTTTTTGGTTGCTTGCTTTGGTGTCTGGTTTTGTCTCTTTATTTGTTGCATTGTCTTATTGTTGTACCTATTTCCAGGTATTATTGTCTTATTGTTGTACCTATTTCCAGGTATCATTGTCTTATTGTTGTACCTATTTCCAGGTATTGTCTTATTGTTGTACCTATTTCCAGGTATCATTGTCTTATTGTTGTACCTATTTCCAGGTATTATTGTCTTATTGTTGTACCTATTTCCAGGTATCATTGTCTTATTGTTGTGCCTATTTCCAGGTATCATTGTCTTATTGTTGTACCTATTTCCAGGTATCATTGTCTTATTGTTGTACCTATTTCCAGGTATCATTGTCTTATTGTTGTACCTATTTCCAGGTATCATTGTCTTATTGTTGTACCTATTTCCAGGTATCATTGTCTTATTGTTGTACTTATTTCCAGGTATTATTCTTGGTGCTTTTTTCTATGGCTACATTGTTACTCAAATACCTGGTGGATGGCTGGCATCAAGATATGGCGGCAAGCATTTGTTTGGTTTGGGTGTCCTGTGTACGTCCGTCTTTACTCTAATGACCCCCTGGGTTGCTCATCAAGGTGTTGGCCCTTTGGTGGCTTTAAGAGTTTTAGAAGGACTTGGAGAGGTAAGATTGGGGTTTAATTACAAGCTTGTATGTTTAGAGTTATTTACTTTAACCCTATGGTTATTTAAAATGTCAATAGGATCTACAGGCGTGCCCTCTGTACCTGACAGTGTCTTCCTAATTCTTTCTACATTTCCTTCATCATCAAATATGTCTGTTCACTGACCAAGACAATTCCTTCATTTAAGTAAAGAATAGTATTTTACGTGGTCAGTCCCTTTAGCCGAAGCTAATCTTCCAGAGAGCATTTACCGGTGCACTCGTTTTAATTCCCTCTCTCCATCAGTATACCTTTTTTCGGGCATTTAAAGCTACTTAAAGCTACACAGATTGAAATTGTTGAATTTTTCATCTAATTTGATTGGTAATTATTGCAGGATTGATCAGATAACATATAGACATCAATCAGATAGTTTTAGGGATGTTTTGAAAAATATTGAAAATTGAGCAAAATTGAGAATTTTTCCTCTACCCCCTAGCATCGAAAATTTCAATTTTTTCACCAAATTGAAATTGTTAAATTTTTCATCTATTTTGATTGATAATCATTGCAGGATTGAACAGATAACATATAGACATCAATCAGATAGTTTTAGGGATGTTTTGAAAAATATTGAAAATTGAGCAAAATTGAGAATTTTTCCTCTACCCCCTAGCATCGAAAATTTCAATTTTTCCACCAAATTGAAATTGTTGAATTTTTCATCTATTTTGATTGGTAATCATTGCAGCATTGATCAGATAACATATAGACATCAATCAGATAGTTTTAGGGATGTTTTGAAAAAGATTGAAAATTGAGCAAAATTGAGAATTTTTCCTCTACCCCCTAGCATCGAAAATTTCAATTTTTCCACCAAATTGAAATTGTTGAATTTTTCATCTATTTTGATTGGTAATCATTGCAGCATTGATCAGATAACATATAGACATCAATCAGATAGTTTTAGGGATGTTTTGAAAAATATTGAAAATTGAGCAAAATTGAGAATTTTTCCTCTACCCCCTAGCATCGAAAATTTCAATTTTTTAACCAAATTGAAATTGTTGAATTGTTCATCTATTTTGATCATTGCAGGATTGATCAGATAACATATAGACATCAATCAGATAGTTTTAGGGATGTTTTGAAAAATATTGAAAATTGAGCAAAATTGAGAATTTTTCCTCTACCCCCTAGCATCGAAAATTTCAATTTTTCCACCAAATTGAAATTGTTGAATTTTTCATCTATTTTGATTGGTAATCATTGCAGCATTGATCAGATAACATATAGACATCAATCAGATAGTTTTAGGGATGTTTTGAAAAAGATTGAAAATTGAGCAAAATTGAGAATTTTTCCTCTATCCCCTAGCATCGAAAATTTCAATTTTTCCACCAAATTGAAATTGTTGAATTTTTCATCTATTTTGATTGGTAATCATTGCAGCATTGATCAGATAACATATAGACATCAATCAGATAGTTTTAGGCATGTTTTGAAAAATATTGAAAATTGAGCAAAATTGAGAATTTTTCCTCTACCCCCTAGCATCGAAAATTTCAATTTTTCCACCAAATTGAAATTGTTGAATTTTTCATCTATTTTGATTGGTAATCATTGCAGGATTGATCACATAACATATAGACATCAATCAGATAGTTTTAGGGATGTTTTGAAAAAGATTGAAAATTGAGCAAAATTGAGAATTTTTCCTCTATCCCCTAGCATCGAAAATTTCAATTTTTCCACCAAATTGAAATTGTTGAATTTTTCATCTATTTTGATTGGTAATCATTGCAGCATTGATCAGATAACATATAGACATCAATCAGATAGTTTTAGGGATGTTTTGAAAAAGTTTGAAAATTGAGCAAAATTGAGAATTTTTCCTCTACCCCCTAGCATCGAAAATTTCAATTTTTCCACCAAATTGAAATTGTTGAATTTTTCATCTATTTTGATTGGTAATCATTGCAGGATTGATCAGATAACATATAGACATCAATCAGATAGTTTTAGGGATGTTTTGAAAAATATTGAAAATTGAGCAAAATTGAGAATTTTTCCTCTACCCCCTAGCATCGAAAATTTCAATTTTTCCACCAAATTGAAATTGTTGAATTGTTCATCTATTTTGATTGGTAATCATTGCAGGATTGATCAGATAACATATAGACATCAATCAGATAGTTTTAGGGATGTTTTGAAAAATATTGAAAATTGAGCAAAATTGAGAATTTTTCCTCTATCCCCTAGCATCGAAAATTTCAATTTTTCCACCAAATTGAAATTGTTGAATTTTTCATCTATTTTGATTGATAATCATTGCAGGATTGATCAGATAACATATAGACATCAATCAGATAGTTTTAGGGATGTTTTGAAAAAGATTGAAAATTGAGCAAAATTGAGAATTTTTCCTCTATCCCCTAGCATCGAAAATTTCAATTTTTCCACCAAATTGAAATTGTTGAATTTTTCATCTATTTTGATTGGTAATCATTGCAGCATTGATCAGATAACATATAGACATCAATCAGATAGTTTTAGTGATGTTTTGAAAAATATTGAAAATTGAGCAAAATTGAGAATTTTTCCTCTACCCCCTAGCATCGAAAATTTCAATTTTTCCACCAAATTGAAATTGTTGAATTTTTCATCTATTTTGATTGGTAATCATTGCAGGATTGATCACATAACATATAGACATCAATGACATAGTTTTAGGGATGTTTTGAAAAATATTGAAAATTGAGCAAAATTGAGAATTTTTCCTCTACCCCCTAGCATCGAAAATTTCAATTTTTCCACCAAATTGAAATTGTTGAATTGTTCATCTATTTTGATTGGTAATCATTGCAGGATTGATCAGATAACATATAGACATCAATCAGATAGTTTTAGGCATGTTTTGAAAAATATTGAAAATTGAGCAAAATTGAGAATTTTTCCTCTACCCCCTAGCATCGAAAATTTCAATTTTTCCACCAAATTGAAATTGTTGAATTGTTCATCTATTTTGATTGATAATCATTGCAGGATTGATCACATAACATATAGACATCAATCAGATAGTTTTAGTGATGTTTTGAAAAATATTGAAAATTGAGCAAAATTGAGAATTTTTCCTCTACCCCCTAGCATCGAAAATTTCAATTTTTCCACCAAATTGAAATTGTTGAATTTTTCATCTATTTTGATTGGTAATCATTGCAGGATTGATCACATAACATATAGACATCAATCAGATAGTTTTAGGGATGTTTTGAAAAAGATTGAAAATTGAGCAAAATTGAGAATTTTTCCTCTATCCCCTAGCATCGAAAATTTCAATTTTTCCACCAAATTGAAATTGTTGAATTTTTCATCTATTTTGATTGATAATCATTGCAGGATTGATCAGATAACATATAGACATCAATCAGATAGTTTTAGGGATGTTTTGAAAAATATTGAAAATTGAGCAAAATTGAGAATTTTTCCTCTACCCCCTAGCATCGAAAATTTCAATTTTTCCACCAAATTGAAATTGTTGAATTTTTCATCTATTTTGATTGGTAATCATTGCAGCATTGATCAGATAACATATAGACATCAATCAGATAGTTTTAGGGATGTTTTGAAAAATATTGAAAATTGAGCAAAATTGAGAATTTTTCCTCTACCCCCTAGCATCGAAAATTTCAATTTTTCCACCAAATTGAAATTGTTGAATTTTTCATCTATTTTGATTGGTAATCATTGCAGGATTGATCAGATAACATATAGACATCAATCAGATAGTTTTAGGGATGTTTTGAAAAATATTGAAAATTGAGCAAAATTGAGAATTTTTCCTCTACCCCCTAGCATCGAAAATTTCAATTTTTCCACCAAATTGAAATTGTTGAATTGTTCATCTATTTTGATTGGTAATCATTGCAGGATTGATCAGATAACATATAGACATCAATCAGATAGTTTTAGGCATGTTTTGAAAAATATTGAAAATTGAGCAAAATTGAGAATTTTTCCTCTACCCCCTAGCATCGAAAATTTCAATTTTTCCACCAAATTGAAATTGTTGAATTTTTCATCTATTTTGATTGGTAATCATTGCAGCATTGATCAGATAACATATAGACATCAATCAGATAGTTTTAGGGATGTTTTGAAAAAGATTGAAAATTGAGCAAAATTGAGAATTTTTCCTCTATCCCCTAGCATCGAAAATTTCAATTTTTCCACCAAATTGAAATTGTTGAATTTTTCATCTATTTTGATTGGTAATCATTGCAGCATTGATCAGATAACATATAGACATCAATCAGATAGTTTTAGGGATGTTTTGAAAAATATTGAAAATTGAGCAAAATTGAGAATTTTTCCTCTACCCCCTAGCATCGAAAATTTCAATTTTTCCACCAAATTGAAATTGTTGAATTTTTCATCTATTTTGATTGGTAATCATTGCAGGATTGATCACATAACATATAGACATCAATCAGATAGTTTTAGGCATGTTTTGAAAAATATTGAAAATTGAGCAAAATTGAGAATTTTTCTCTACCCCCTAGCATCGAAAATTTCAATTTTTCCACCAAATTGAAATTGTTGAATTTTTCATCTATTTTGATTGGTAATCATTGCAGGATTGATCACATAACATATAGACATCAATCAGATAGTTTTAGGGATGTTTTGAAAAATATTGAAAATTGAGCAAAATTGAGAATTTTTCCTCTACCCCCTAGCATCGAAAATTTCAATTTTTCCACCAAATTGAAATTGTTGAATTGTTCATCTATTTTGATCATTGCAGGATTGATCAGATAACATATAGACATCAATCAGATAGTTTTAGGCATGTTTTGAAAAATATTGAAAATTGAGCAAAATTGAGAATTTTTCCTCTACCCCCTAGCATCGAAAATTTCAATTTTTCCACCAAATTGAAATTGTTGAATTTTTCATCTATTTTGATTGGTAATCATTGCAGCATTGATCAGATAACATATAGACATCAATCAGATAGTTTTAGGGATGTTTTGAAAAATATTGAAAATTGAGCAAAATTGAGAATTTTTCCTCTACCCCCTAGCATCGAAAATTTCAATTTTTCCACCAAATTGAAATTGTTGAATTTTTCATCTATTTTGATTGGTAATCATTGCAGGATTGATCAGATAACATATAGACATCAATCAGATAGTTTTAGGGATGTTTTGAAAAATATTGAAAATTGAGCAAAATTGAGAATTTTTCCTCTACCCCCTAGCATCGAAAATTTCAATTTTTCCACCAAATTGAAATTGTTGAATTGTTCATCTATTTTGATTGGTAATCATTGCAGGATTGATCAGATAACATATAGACATCAATCAGATAGTTTTAGGCATGTTTTGAAAAATATTGAAAATTGAGCAAAATTGAGAATTTTTCCTCTACCCCCTAGCATCGAAAATTTCAATTTTTCCACCAAATTGAAATTGTTGAATTTTTCATCTATTTTGATTGGTAATCATTGCAGCATTGATCAGATAACATATAGACATCAATCAGATAGTTTTAGGGATGTTTTGAAAAAGATTGAAAATTGAGCAAAATTGAGAATTTTTCCTCTATCCCCTAGCATCGAAAATTTCAATTTTTCCACCAAATTGAAATTGTTGAATTTTTCATCTATTTTGATTGGTAATCATTGCAGCATTGATCAGATAACATATAGACATCAATCAGATAGTTTTAGGGATGTTTTGAAAAATATTGAAAATTGAGCAAAATTGAGAATTTTTCCTCTACCCCCTAGCATCGAAAATTTCAATTTTTCCACCAAATTGAAATTGTTGAATTTTTCATCTATTTTGATTGGTAATCATTGCAGGATTGATCACATAACATATAGACATCAATCAGATAGTTTTAGGCATGTTTTGAAAAATATTGAAAATTGAGCAAAATTGAGAATTTTTCTCTACCCCCTAGCATCGAAAATTTCAATTTTTCCACCAAATTGAAATTGTTGAATTTTTCATCTATTTTGATTGGTAATCATTGCAGGATTGATCACATAACATATAGACATCAATCAGATAGTTTTAGGGATGTTTTGAAAAATATTGAAAATTGAGCAAAATTGAGAATTTTTCCTCTACCCCCTAGCATCGAAAATTTCAATTTTTCCACCAAATTGAAATTGTTGAATTGTTCATCTATTTTGATCATTGCAGGATTGATCAGATAACATATAGACATCAATCAGATAGTTTTAGGCATGTTTTGAAAAATATTGAAAATTGAGCAAAATTGAGAATTTTTCCTCTACCCCCTAGCATCGAAAATTTCAATTTTTCCACCAAATTGAAATTGTTGAATTGTTCTTCTTTTTTGATTGATAATCATTGCAGGATTGATCACATAACATATAGACATCAATCAGATAGTTTTAGGGATGTTTTGAAAAAGATTGAAAATTGAGCAAAATTGAGAATTTTTCCTCTATCCCCTAGCATCGAAAATTTCAATTTTTCCACCAAATTGAAATTGTTGAATTTTTCATCTATTTTGATTGATAATCATTGCAGGATTGATCAGATAACATATAGACATCAATCAGATAGTTTTAGGGATGTTTTGAAAAAGATTGAAAATTGAGCAAAATTGAGAATTTTTCCTCTATCCCCTAGCATCGAAAATTTCAATTTTTCCACCAAATTGAAATTGTTGAATTTTTCATCTATTTTGATTGGTAATCATTGCAGCATTGATCAGATAACATATAGACATCAATCAGATAGTTTTAGTGATGTTTTGAAAAATATTGAAAATTGAGCAAAATTGAGAATTTTTCCTCTACCCCCTAGCATCGAAAATTTCAATTTTTCCACCAAATTGAAATTGTTGAATTTTTCATCTATTTTGATTGGTAATCATTGCAGGATTGATCACATAACATATAGACATCAATCAGATAGTTTTAGGGATGTTTTGAAAAAGATTGAAAATTGAGCAAAATTGAGAATTTTTCCTCTATCCCCTAGCATCGAAAATTTCAATTTTTCCACCAAATTGAAATTGTTGAATTTTTCATCTATTTTGATTGGTAATCATTGCAGCATTGATCAGATAACATATAGACATCAATCAGATAGTTTTAGGGATGTTTTGAAAAAGATTGAAAATTGAGCAAAATTGAGAATTTTTCCTCTACCCCCTAGCATCGAAAATTTCAATTTTTCCACCAAATTGAAATTGTTGAATTTTTCATCTATTTTGATTGGTAATCATTGCAGGATTGATCAGATAACATATAGACATCAATCAGATAGTTTTAGGGATGTTTTGAAAAATATTGAAAATTGAGCAAAATTGAGAATTTTTCCTCTACCCCCTAGCATCGAAAATTTCAATTTTTCCACCAAATTGAAATTGTTGAATTGTTCATCTATTTTGATTGGTAATCATTGCAGGATTGATCAGATAACATATAGACATCAATCAGATAGTTTTAGGGATGTTTTGAAAAATATTGAAAATTGAGCAAAATTGAGAATTTTTCCTCTATCCCCTAGCATCGAAAATTTCAATTTTTCCACCAAATTGAAATTGTTGAATTTTTCATCTATTTTGATTGGTAATCATTGCAGGATTGATCACATAACATATAGACATCAATCAGATAGTTTTAGGGATGTTTTGAAAAAGATTGAAAATTGAGCAAAATTGAGAATTTTTCCTCTATCCCCTAGCATCGAAAATTTCAATTTTTCCACCAAATTGAAATTGTTGAATTTTTCATCTATTTTGATTGGTAATCATTGCAGCATTGATCAGATAACATATAGACATCAATCAGATAGTTTTAGGGATGTTTTGAAAAAGATTGAAAATTGAGCAAAATTGAGAATTTTTCCTCTACCCCCTAGCATCGAAAATTTCAATTTTTCCACCAAATTGAAATTGTTGAATTTTTCATCTATTTTGATTGGTAATCATTGCAGGATTGATCAGATAACATATAGACATCAATCAGATAGTTTTAGGGATGTTTTGAAAAATATTGAAAATTGAGCAAAATTGAGAATTTTTCCTCTACCCCCTAGCATCGAAAATTTCAATTTTTCCACCAAATTGAAATTGTTGAATTGTTCATCTATTTTGATTGGTAATCATTGCAGGATTGATCAGATAACATATAGACATCAATCAGATAGTTTTAGGGATGTTTTGAAAAATATTGAAAATTGAGCAAAATTGAGAATTTTTCCTCTATCCCCTAGCATCGAAAATTTCAATTTTTCCACCAAATTGAAATTGTTGAATTTTTCATCTATTTTGATTGATAATCATTGCAGGATTGATCAGATAACATATAGACATCAATCAGATAGTTTTAGGGATGTTTTGAAAAAGATTGAAAATTGAGCAAAATTGAGAATTTTTCCTCTATCCCCTAGCATCGAAAATTTCAATTTTTCCACCAAATTGAAATTGTTGAATTTTTCATCTATTTTGATTGGTAATCATTGCAGCATTGATCAGATAACATATAGACATCAATCAGATAGTTTTAGTGATGTTTTGAAAAATATTGAAAATTGAGCAAAATTGAGAATTTTTCCTCTACCCCCTAGCATCGAAAATTTCAATTTTTCCACCAAATTGAAATTGTTGAATTTTTCATCTATTTTGATTGGTAATCATTGCAGGATTGATCACATAACATATAGACATCAATGACATAGTTTTAGGGATGTTTTGAAAAATATTGAAAATTGAGCAAAATTGAGAATTTTTCCTCTACCCCCTAGCATCGAAAATTTCAATTTTTCCACCAAATTGAAATTGTTGAATTGTTCATCTATTTTGATTGGTAATCATTGCAGGATTGATCAGATAACATATAGACATCAATCAGATAGTTTTAGGCATGTTTTGAAAAATATTGAAAATTGAGCAAAATTGAGAATTTTTCCTCTACCCCCTAGCATCGAAAATTTCAATTTTTCCACCAAATTGAAATTGTTGAATTTTTCATCTATTTTGATTGGTAATCATTGCAGCATTGATCAGATAACATATAGACATCAATCAGATAGTTTTAGTGATGTTTTGAAAAATATTGAAAATTGAGCAAAATTGAGAATTTTTCCTCTACCCCCTAGCATCGAAAATTTCAATTTTTCCACCAAATTGAAATTGTTGAATTTTTCATCTATTTTGATTGGTAATCATTGCAGGATTGATCACATAACATATAGACATCAATCAGATAGTTTTAGGGATGTTTTGAAAAAGATTGAAAATTGAGCAAAATTGAGAATTTTTCCTCTATCCCCTAGCATCGAAAATTTCAATTTTTCCACCAAATTGAAATTGTTGAATTGTTCATCTATTTTGATTGATAATCATTGCAGGATTGATCAGATAACATATAGACATCAATCAGATAGTTTTAGGGATGTTTTGAAAAATATTGAAAATTGAGCAAAATTGAGAATTTTTCCTCTACCCCCTAGCATCGAAAATTTCAATTTTTCCACCAAATTGAAATTGTTGAATTTTTCATCTATTTTGATTGGTAATCATTGCAGGATTGATCAGATAACATATAGACATCAATCAGATAGTTTTAGGGATGTTTTGAAAAATATTGAAAATTGAGCAAAATTGAGAATTTTTCCTCTACCCCCTAGCATCGAAAATTTCAATTTTTCCACCAAATTGAAATTGTTGAATTTTTCATCTATTTTGATTGGTAATCATTGCAGGATTGATCAGATAACATATAGACATCAATCAGATAGTTTTAGGGATGTTTTGAAAAAGATTGAAAATTGAGCAAAATTGAGAATTTTTCCTCTACCCCCTAGCATCGAAAATTTCAATTTTTCCACCAAATTGAAATTGTTGAATTGTTCATCTATTTTGATTGGTAATCATTGCAGGATTGATCAGATAACATATAGACATCAATCAGATAGTTTTAGGGATGTTTTGAAAAATATTGAAAATTGAGCAAAATTGAGAATTTTTCCTCTACCCCCTAGCATCGAAAATTTCAATTTTTCCACCAAATTGAAATTGTTGAATTTTTCATCTATTTTGATTGATAATCATTGCAGGATTGATCAGATAACATATAGACATCAATCAGATAGTTTTAGGGATGTTTTGAAAAAGATTGAAAATTGAGCAAAATTGAGAATTTTTCCTCTATCCCCTAGCATCGAAAATTTCAATTTTTCC
This sequence comes from Metridium senile, assembly GCA_949775045.1. Taxonomy (NCBI): domain Eukaryota; kingdom Metazoa; phylum Cnidaria; class Anthozoa; order Actiniaria; family Metridiidae; genus Metridium; species Metridium senile. The sequence continues at coordinate 6,267,239 of OX459101.1, read as the reverse complement.
ACCAAATTGAAATTGTTGAATTTTTCATCTATTTTGATTGGTAATCATTGCAGCATTGATCAGATAACATATAGACATCAATCAGATAGTTTTAGTGATGTTTTGAAAAATATTGAAAATTGAGCAAAATTGAGAATTTTTCCTCTACCCCCTAGCATCGAAAATTTCAATTTTTCCACCAAATTGAAATTGTTGAATTTTTCATCTATTTTGATTGGTAATCATTGCAGGATTGATCACATAACATATAGACATCAATCAGATAGTTTTAGGGATGTTTTGAAAAATATTGAAAATTGAGCAAAATTGAGAATTTTTCCTCTACCCCCTAGCATCGAAAATTTCAATTTTTCCACCAAATTGAAATTGTTGAATTGTTCATCTATTTTGATTGGTAATCATTGCAGGATTGATCAGATAACATATAGACATCAATCAGATAGTTTTAGGCATGTTTTGAAAAATATTGAAAATTGAGCAAAATTGAGAATTTTTCCTCTACCCCCTAGCATCGAAAATTTCAATTTTTCCACCAAATTGAAATTGTTGAATTTTTCATCTATTTTGATTGGTAATCATTGCAGGATTGATCAGATAACATATAGACATCAATCAGATAGTTTTAGGCATGTTTTGAAAAATATTGAAAATTGAGCAAAATTGAGAATTTTTCCTCTACCCCCTAGCATCGAAAATTTCAATTTTTCCACCAAATTGAAATTGTTGAATTGTTCATCTATTTTGATTGGTAATCATTGCAGGATTGATCAGATAACATATAGACATCAATCAGATAGTTTTAGGGATGTTTTGAAAAAGATTGAAAATTGAGCAAAATTGAGAATTTTTCCTCTACCCCCTAGCATCGAAAATTTCAATTTTTCCACCAAATTGAAATTGTTGAATTTTTCATCTATTTTGATTGGTAATCATTGCAGGATTGATCACATAACATATAGACATCAATCAGATAGTTTTAGGGATGTTTTGAAAAATATTGAAAATTGAGCAAAATTGAGAATTTTTCCTCTACCCCCTAGCATCGAAAATTTCAATTTTTCCACCAAATTGAAATTGTTGAATTTTTCATCTATTTTGATTGGTAATCATTGCAGGATTGATCAGATAACATATAGACATCAATCAGATAGTTTTAGGGATGTTTTGAAAAATATTGAAAATTGAGCAAAATTGAGAATTTTTCCTCTACCCCCTAGCATCGAAAATTTCAATTTTTCCACCAAATTGAAATTGTTGAATTGTTCATCTATTTTGATTGGTAATCATTGCAGGATTGATCAGATAACATATAGACATCAATCAGATAGTTTTAGGCATGTTTTGAAAAATATTGAAAATTGAGCAAAATTGAGAATTTTTCCTCTACCCCCTAGCATCGAAAATTTCAATTTTTCCACCAAATTGAAATTGTTGAATTGTTCATCTATTTTGATTGGTAATCATTGCAGGATTGATCAGATAACATATAGACATCAATCAGATAGTTTTAGGCATGTTTTGAAAAATATTGAAAATTGAGCAAAATTGAGAATTTTTCCTCTACCCCCTAGCATCGAAAATTTCAATTTTTTCACCAAATTGAAATTGTTGAATTTTTCATCTATTTTGATTGGTAATCATTGCAGGATTGATCAGATAACATATAGACATCAATCAGATAGTTTTAGGGATGTTTTGAAAAATATTGAAAATTCAGCAAAATTGAGAATTTTTCCTCTACCCCCTAGCATCGAAAATTTCAATTTTTCCACCAAATTGAAATTGTTGAATTTTTCATCTATTTTGATTGGTAATCATTGCAGGATTGATCAGATAACATATAGACATCAATCAGATAGTTTTAGGGATGTTTTGAAAAATATTGAAAATTGAGCAAAATTGAGAATTTTTCCTCTACCCCCTAGCATCGAAAATTTCAATTTTTCCACCAAATTGAAATTGTTGAATTTTTCATCTATTTTGATTGGTAATCATTGCAGCATTGATCAGATAACATATAGACATCAATCAGATAGTTTTAGGGATGTTTTGAAAAATATTGAAAATTGAGCAAAATTGAGAATTTTTCCTCTACCCCCTAGCATCGAAAATTTCAATTTTTCCACCAAATTGAAATTGTTGAATTTTTCATCTATTTTGATTGGTAATCATTGCAGGATTGATCAGATAACATATAGACATCAATCAGATAGTTTTAGGGATGTTTTGAAAAATATTGAAAATTGAGCAAAATTGAGAATTTTTCCTCTACCCCCTAGCATCGAAAATTTCAATTTTTCCACCAAATTGAAATTGTTGAATTGTTCATCTATTTTGATTGGTAATCATTGCAGGATTGATCAGATAACATATAGACATCAATCAGATAGTTTTAGGCATGTTTTGAAAAATATTGAAAATTGAGCAAAATTGAGAATTTTTCCTCTACCCCCTAGCATCGAAAATTTCAATTTTTCCACCAAATTGAAATTGTTGAATTGTTCATCTATTTTGATTGGTAATCATTGCAGGATTGATCAGATAACATATAGACATCAATCAGATAGTTTTAGGCATGTTTTGAAAAATATTGAAAATTGAGCAAAATTGAGAATTTTTCCTCTACCCCCTAGCATCGAAAATTTCAATTTTTCCACCAAATTGAAATTGTTGAATTTTTCATCTATTTTGATTGGTAATCATTGCAGCATTGATCAGATAACATATAGACATCAATCAGATAGTTTTAGGGATGTTTTGAAAAATATTGAAAATTGAGCAAAATTGAGAATTTTTCCTCTACCCCCTAGCATCGAAAATTTCAATTTTTCCACCAAATTGAAATTGTTGAATTTTTCATCTATTTTGATTGGTAATCATTGCAGGATTGATCAGATAACATATAGACATCAATCAGATAGTTTTAGGGATGTTTTGAAAAATATTGAAAATTGAGCAAAATTGAGAATTTTTCCTCTACCCCCTAGCATCGAAAATTTCAATTTTTCCACCAAATTGAAATTGTTGAATTGTTCATCTATTTTGATTGGTAATCATTGCAGGATTGATCAGATAACATATAGACATCAATCAGATAGTTTTAGGCATGTTTTGAAAAATATTGAAAATTGAGCAAAATTGAGAATTTTTCCTCTACCCCCTAGCATCGAAAATTTCAATTTTTCCACCAAATTGAAATTGTTGAATTGTTCATCTATTTTGATTGGTAATCATTGCAGGATTGATCAGATAACATATAGACATCAATCAGATAGTTTTAGGCATGTTTTGAAAAATATTGAAAATTGAGCAAAATTGAGAATTTTTCCTCTACCCCCTAGCATCGAAAATTTCAATTTTTTCACCAAATTGAAATTGTTGAATTTTTCATCTATTTTGATTGGTAATCATTGCAGGATTGATCAGATAACATATAGACATCAATCAGATAGTTTTAGGGATGTTTTGAAAAATATTGAAAATTCAGCAAAATTGAGAATTTTTCCTCTACCCCCTAGCATCGAAAATTTCAATTTTTCCACCAAATTGAAATTGTTGAATTTTTCATCTATTTTGATTGGTAATCATTGCAGCATTGATCAGATAACATATAGACATCAATCAGATAGTTTTAGGCATGTTTTGAAAAATATTGAAAATTGAGCAAAATTGAGAATTTTTCCTCTACCCCCTAGCATCGAAAATTTCAATTTTTCCACCAAATTGAAATTGTTGAATTTTTCATCTATTTTGATTGGTAATCATTGCAGGATTGATCACATAACATATAGACATCAATCAGATAGTTTTAGGGATGTTTTGAAAAATATTGAAAATTGAGCAAAATTGAGAATTTTTCCTCTACCCCCTAGCATCGAAAATTTCAATTTTTTAACCAAATTGAAATTGTTGAATTGTTCATCTATTTTGATCATTGCAGGATTGATCAGATAACATATAGACATCAATCAGATAGTTTTAGGGATGTTTTGAAAAATATTGAAAATTGAGCAAAATTGAGAATTTTTTCTCTACCCCCTAGCATCGAAAATTTCAATTTTTCCACCAAATTGAAATTGTTGAATTTTTCATCTATTTTGATTGGTAATCATTGCAGCATTGATCAGATAACATATAGACATCAATCAGATAGTTTTAGGGATGTTTTGAAAAATATTGAAAATTGAGCAAAATTGAGAATTTTTCCTCTACCCCCTAGCATCGAAAATTTCAATTTTTCCACCAAATTGAAATTGTTGAATTTTTCATCTATTTTGATTGATAATCATTGCAGGATTGATCACATAACATATAGACATCAATCAGATAGTTTTAGGGATGTTTTGAAAAATATTGAAAATTGAGCAAAATTGAGAATTTTTCCTCTATCCCCTAGCATCGAAAATTTCAATTTTTCCACCAAATTGAAATTGTTGAATTTTTCATCTATTTTGATTGGTAATCATTGCAGCATTGATCAGATAACATATAGACATCAATCAGATAGTTTTAGGGATGTTTTGAAAAATATTGAAAATTGAGCAAAATTGAGAATTTTTCCTCTACCCCCTAGCATCGAAAATTTCAATTTTTCCACCAAATTGAAATTGTTGAATTTTTCATCTATTTTGATTGGTAATCATTACAGGATTGATCAGATAACATATAGACATCAATCAGATAGTTTTAGGGATGTTTTGAAAAATATTGAAAATATTGAAAATTGAGAATTTTTCCTCTACCCCCTAGCATCGAAAATTTCAATTTTTTCACCAAATTGAAATTGTTGAATTTTTCATCTATTTTGATTGGTAATCATTGCAGGATTGATCACATAACATATAGACATCAATCAGATAGTTTTAGGGATGTTTTGAAAAATATTGAAAATTGAGCAAAATTGAGAATTTTTCCTCTACCCCCTAGCATCGAAAATTTCAATTTTTTAACCAAATTGAAATTGTTGAATTGTTCATCTATTTTGATCATTGCAGGATTAATCAGATAACATATAGACATCAATCAGATAGTTTTAGGGATGTTTTGAAAAATATTGAAAATTGAGCAAAATTGAGAATTTTTTCTCTACCCCCTAGCATCGAAAATTTCAATTTTTCCACCAAATTGAAATTGTTGAATTTTTCATCTATTTTGATTGGTAATCATTGCAGCATTGATCAGATAACATATAGACATCAATCAGATAGTTTTAGGGATGTTTTGAAAAATATTGAAAATTGAGCAAAATTGAGAATTTTTCCTCTACCCCCTAGCATCGAAAATTTCAATTTTTCCACCAAATTGAAATTGTTGAATTTTTCATCTATTTTGATTGATAATCATTGCAGGATTGATCACATAACATATAGACATCAATCAGATAGTTTTAGGGATGTTTTGAAAAATATTGAAAATTGAGCAAAATTGAGAATTTTTCCTCTATCCCCTAGCATCGAAAATTTCAATTTTTCCACCAAATTGAAATTGTTGAATTTTTCATCTATTTTGATTGGTAATCATTGCAGCATTGATCAGATAACATATAGACATCAATCAGATAGTTTTAGGCATGTTTTGAAAAATATTGAAAATTGAGCAAAATTGAGAATTTTTCCTCTACCCCCTAGCATCGAAAATTTCAATTTTTCCACCAAATTGAAATTGTTGAATTTTTCATCTATTTTGATTGGTAATCATTACAGGATTGATCAGATAACATATAGACATCAATCAGATAGTTTTAGGGATGTTTTGAAAAATATTGAAAATATTGAAAATTGAGAATTTTTCCTCTACCCCCTAGCATCGAAAATTTCAATTTTTCCACCAAATTGAAATTGTTGAATTTTTCATCTATTTTGATTGGTAATCATTGCAGCATTGATCAGATAACATATAGACATCAATCAGATAGTTTTAGGCATGTTTTGAAAAATATTGAAAATTGAGCAAAATTGAGAATTTTTCCTCTACCCCCTAGCATCGAAAATTTCAATTTTTCCACCAAATTGAAATTGTTGAATTTTTCATCTATTTTGATTGGTAATCATTGCAGGATTGATCACATAACATATAGACATCAATCAGATAGTTTTAGGGATGTTTTGAAAAATATTGAAAATTGAGCAAAATTGAGAATTTTTCCTCTACCCCCTAGCATCGAAAATTTCAATTTTTTAACCAAATTGAAATTGTTGAATTGTTCATCTATTTTGATCATTGCAGGATTGATCAGATAACATATAGACATCAATCAGATAGTTTTAGGGATGTTTTGAAAAATATTGAAAATTGAGCAAAATTGAGAATTTTTTCTCTACCCCCTAGCATCGAAAATTTCAATTTTTCCACCAAATTGAAATTGTTGAATTTTTCATCTATTTTGATTGGTAATCATTGCAGCATTGATCAGATAACATATAGACATCAATCAGATAGTTTTAGGGATGTTTTGAAAAATATTGAAAATTGAGCAAAATTGAGAATTTTTCCTCTACCCCCTAGCATCGAAAATTTCAATTTTTCCACCAAATTGAAATTGTTGAATTGTTCATCTATTTTGATTGATAATCATTGCAGGATTGATCACATAACATATAGACATCAATCAGATAGTTTTAGGGATGTTTTGAAAAATATTGAAAATTGAGCAAAATTGAGAATTTTTCCTCTACCCCCTAGCATCGAAAATTTCAATTTTTCCACCAAATTGAAATTGTTGAATTGTTCATCTATTTTGATCATTGCAGCATTGATCAGATAACATATAGACATCAATCAGATAGTTTTAGGGATGTTTTGAAAAATATTGAAAATTGAGCAAAATTGAGAATTTTTCCTCTACCCCCTAGCATCGAAAATTTCAATTTTTCCACCAAATTGAAATTGTTGAATTGTTCATCTATTTTGATTGGTAATCATTGCAGGATTGATCAGATAACATATAGACATCAATCAGATAGTTTTAGGCATGTTTTGAAAAATATTGAAAATTGAGCAAAATTGAGAATTTTTCCTCTACCCCCTAGCATCGAAAATTTCAATTTTTTCACCAAATTGAAATTGTTGAATTTTTCATCTATTTTGATTGGTAATCATTGCAGGATTGATCAGATAACATATAGACATCAATCAGATAGTTTTAGGGATGTTTTGAAAAATATTGAAAATTCAGCAAAATTGAGAATTTTTCCTCTACCCCCTAGCATCGAAAATTTCAATTTTTCCACCAAATTGAAATTGTTGAATTGTTCATCTATTTTGATTGATAATCATTGCAGGATTGATCACATAACATATAGACATCAATCAGATAGTTTTAGGGATGTTTTGAAAAATATTGAAAATTGAGCAAAATTGAGAATTTTTCCTCTACCCCCTAGCATCGAAAATTTCAATTTTTCCACCAAATTGAAATTGTTGAATTGTTCATCTATTTTGATCATTGCAGCATTGATCAGATAACATATAGACATCAATCAGATAGTTTTAGGGATGTTTTGAAAAATATTGAAAATTGAGCAAAATTGAGAATTTTTCCTCTACCCCCTAGCATCGAAAATTTCAATTTTTCCACCAAATTGAAATTGTTGAATTGTTCATCTATTTTGATTGGTAATCATTGCAGGATTGATCAGATAACATATAGACATCAATCAGATAGTTTTAGGCATGTTTTGAAAAATATTGAAAATTGAGCAAAATTGAGAATTTTTCCTCTACCCCCTAGCATCGAAAATTTCAATTTTTTCACCAAATTGAAATTGTTGAATTTTTCATCTATTTTGATTGGTAATCATTGCAGCATTGATCAGATAACATATAGACATCAATCAGATAGTTTTAGGGATGTTTTGAAAAAGATTGAAAATTGAGCAAAATTGAGAATTTTTCCTCTACCCCCTAGCATCGAAAATTTCAATTTTTCCACCAAATTGAAATTGTTGAATTTTTCATCTATTTTGATTGGTAATCATTGCAGGATTGATCACATAACATATAGACATCAATCAGATAGTTTTAGGGATGTTTTGAAAAATATTGAAAATTGAGCAAAATTGAGAATTTTTCCTCTACCCCCTAGCATCGAAAATTTCAATTTTTTAACCAAATTGAAATTGTTGAATTGTTCATCTATTTTGATCATTGCAGGATTGATCAGATAACATATAGACATCAATCAGATAGTTTTAGGGATGTTTTGAAAAATATTGAAAATTGAGCAAAATTGAGAATTTTTTCTCTACCCCCTAGCATCGAAAATTTCAATTTTTCCACCAAATTGAAATTGTTGAATTTTTCATCTATTTTGATTGGTAATCATTGCAGCATTGATCAGATAACATATAGACATCAATCAGATAGTTTTAGGGATGTTTTGAAAAATATTGAAAATTGAGCAAAATTGAGAATTTTTCCTCTACCCCCTAGCATCGAAAATTTCAATTTTTCCACCAAATTGAAATTGTTGAATTGTTCATCTATTTTGATTGATAATCATTGCAGGATTGATCACATAACATATAGACATCAATCAGATAGTTTTAGGGATGTTTTGAAAAATATTGAAAATTGAGCAAAATTGAGAATTTTTCCTCTACCCCCTAGCATCGAAAATTTCAATTTTTCCACCAAATTGAAATTGTTGAATTGTTCATCTATTTTGATCATTGCAGCATTGATCAGATAACATATAGACATCAATCAGATAGTTTTAGGGATGTTTTGAAAAATATTGAAAATTGAGCAAAATTGAGAATTTTTCCTCTACCCCCTAGCATCGAAAATTTCAATTTTTCCACCAAATTGAAATTGTTGAATTGTTCATCTATTTTGATTGGTAATCATTGCAGGATTGATCAGATAACATATAGACATCAATCAGATAGTTTTAGGCATGTTTTGAAAAATATTGAAAATTGAGCAAAATTGAGAATTTTTCCTCTACCCCCTAGCATCGAAAATTTCAATTTTTTCACCAAATTGAAATTGTTGAATTTTTCATCTATTTTGATTGGTAATCATTGCAGGATTGATCAGATAACATATAGACATCAATCAGATAGTTTTAGGGATGTTTTGAAAAATATTGAAAATTCAGCAAAATTGAGAATTTTTCCTCTACCCCCTAGCATCGAAAATTTCAATTTTTCCACCAAATTGAAATTGTTGAATTGTTCATCTATTTTGATTGATAATCATTGCAGGATTGATCACATAACATATAGACATCAATCAGATAGTTTTAGGGATGTTTTGAAAAATATTGAAAATTGAGCAAAATTGAGAATTTTTCCTCTACCCCCTAGCATCGAAAATTTCAATTTTTCCACCAAATTGAAATTGTTGAATTGTTCATCTATTTTGATCATTGCAGCATTGATCAGATAACATATAGACATCAATCAGATAGTTTTAGGGATGTTTTGAAAAATATTGAAAATTGAGCAAAATTGAGAATTTTTCCTCTACCCCCTAGCATCGAAAATTTCAATTTTTCCACCAAATTGAAATTGTTGAATTGTTCATCTATTTTGATTGGTAATCATTGCAGGATTGATCAGATAACATATAGACATCAATCAGATAGTTTTAGGCATGTTTTGAAAAATATTGAAAATTGAGCAAAATTGAGAATTTTTCCTCTACCCCCTAGCATCGAAAATTTCAATTTTTTCACCAAATTGAAATTGTTGAATTTTTCATCTATTTTGATTGGTAATCATTGCAGCATTGATCAGATAACATATAGACATCAATCAGATAGTTTTAGGGATGTTTTGAAAAAGATTGAAAATTGAGCAAAATTGAGAATTTTTCCTCTACCCCCTAGCATCGAAAATTTCAATTTTTCCACCAAATTGAAATTGTTGAATTTTTCATCTATTTTGATTGGTAATCATTGCAGGATTGATCACATAACATATAGACATCAATCAGATAGTTTTAGGGATGTTTTGAAAAATATTGAAAATTGAGCAAAATTGAGAATTTTTCCTCTACCCCCTAGCATCGAAAATTTCAATTTTTCCACCAAATTGAAATTGTTGAATTTTTCATCTATTTTGATTGGTAATCATTGCAGGATTGATCAGATAACATATAGACATCAATCAGATAGTTTTAGGGATGTTTTGAAAAATATTGAAAATTGAGCAAAATTGAGAATTTTTCCTCTACCCCCTAGCATCGAAAATTTCAATTTTTCCACCAAATTGAAATTGTTGAATTGTTCATCTATTTTGATTGGTAATCATTGCAGGATTGATCAGATAACATATAGACATCAATCAGATAGTTTTAGGCATGTTTTGAAAAATATTGAAAATTGAGCAAAATTGAGAATTTTTCCTCTACCCCCTAGCATCGAAAATTTCAATTTTTCCACCAAATTGAAATTGTTGAATTGTTCATCTATTTTGATTGGTAATCATTGCAGGATTGATCAGATAACATATAGACATCAATCAGATAGTTTTAGGCATGTTTTGAAAAATATTGAAAATTGAGCAAAATTGAGAATTTTTCCTCTACCCCCTAGCATCGAAAATTTCAATTTTTTCACCAAATTGAAATTGTTGAATTTTTCATCTATTTTGATTGGTAATCATTGCAGGATTGATCAGATAACATATAGACATCAATCAGATAGTTTTAGGGATGTTTTGAAAAAGATTGAAAATTGAGCAAAATTGAGAATTTTTCCTCTATCCCCTAGCATCGAAAATTTCAATTTTTCCACCAAATTGAAATTGTTGAATTTTTCATCTATTTTGATTGATAATCATTGCAGGATTGATCACATAACATATAGACATCAATCAGATAGTTTTAGGGATGTTTTGAAAAAGATTGAAAATTGAGCAAAATTGAGAATTTTTCCTCTATCCCCTAGCATCGAAAATTTCAATTTTTCCACCAAATTGAAATTGTTGAATTTTTCATCTATTTTGATTGGTAATCATTGCAGCATTGATCAGATAACATATAGACATCAATCAGATAGTTTTAGGGATGTTTTGAAAATTGAGCAAAATTGAGAATTTTTCCTCTACCCCCTAGCATCGAAAATTTCAATTTTTTCACCAAATTGAAATTGTTGAATTGTTCTTCTTTTTTGATTGATAATCATTGCAGGATTGATCACATAACATATAGACATCAATCAGATAGTTTTAGGGATGTTTTGAAAAATATTGAAAATTGAGCAAAATTGAGAATTTTTCCTCTACCCCCTAGCATCGAAAATTTCAATTTTTTCACCAAATTGAAATTGTTGAATTTTTCATCTATTTTGATTGGTAATCATTGCAGCATTGATCAGATAACATATAGACATCAATCAGATAGTTTTAGGGATGTTTTGAAAAATATTGAAAATTGAGCAAAATTGAGAATTTTTCCTCTACCCCCTAGCATCGAAAATTTCAATTTTTCCACCAAATTGAAATTGTTGAATTGTTCATCTATTTTGATTGGTAATCATTGCAGCATTGATCACATAACATATAGACATCAATCAGATAGTTTTAGGCATGTTTTGAAAAATATTGAAAATTGAGCAAAATTGAGAATTTTTCCTCTACCCCCTAGCATCGAAAATTTCAATTTTTCCACCAAATTGAAATTGTTGAATTTTTCATCTATTTTGATTGGTAATCATTGCAGGATTGATCACATAACATATAGACATCAATCAGATAGTTTTAGGGATGTTTTGAAAAATATTGAAAATTGAGCAAAATTGAGAATTTTTCCTCTACCCCCTAGCATCGAAAATTTCAATTTTTCCACCAAATTGAAATTGTTGAATTGTTCATCTATTTTGATTGGTAATCATTGCAGGATTGATCAGATAACATATAGACATCAATCAGATAGTTTTAGGCATGTTTTGAAAAATATTGAAAATTGAGCAAAATTGAGAATTTTTCCTCTACCCCCTAGCATCGAAAATTTCAATTTTTCCACCAAATTGAAATTGTTGAATTGTTCATCTATTTTGATTGGTAATCATTGCAGGATTGATCAGATAACATATAGACATCAATCAGATAGTTTTAGGCATGTTTTGAAAAATATTGAAAATTGAGCAAAATTGAGAATTTTTCCTCTACCCCCTAGCATCGAAAATTTCAATTTTTTCACCAAATTGAAATTGTTGAATTTTTCATCTATTTTGATTGGTAATCATTGCAGCATTGATCAGATAACATATAGACATCAATCAGATAGTTTTAGGGATGTTTTGAAAAAGATTGAAAATTGAGCAAAATTGAGAATTTTTCCTCTACCCCCTAGCATCGAAAATTTCAATTTTTCCACCAAATTGAAATTGTTGAATTTTTCATCTATTTTGATTGGTAATCATTGCAGGATTGATCACATAACATATAGACATCAATCAGATAGTTTTAGGGATGTTTTGAAAAATATTGAAAATTGAGCAAAATTGAGAATTTTTCCTCTACCCCCTAGCATCGAAAATTTCAATTTTTCCACCAAATTGAAATTGTTGAATTTTTCATCTATTTTGATTGGTAATCATTGCAGGATTGATCAGATAACATATAGACATCAATCAGATAGTTTTAGGGATGTTTTGAAAAATATTGAAAATTGAGCAAAATTGAGAATTTTTCCTCTACCCCCTAGCATCGAAAATTTCAATTTTTCCACCAAATTGAAATTGTTGAATTGTTCATCTATTTTGATTGGTAATCATTGCAGGATTGATCAGATAACATATAGACATCAATCAGATAGTTTTAGGCATGTTTTGAAAAATATTGAAAATTGAGCAAAATTGAGAATTTTTCCTCTACCCCCTAGCATCGAAAATTTCAATTTTTCCACCAAATTGAAATTGTTGAATTGTTCATCTATTTTGATTGGTAATCATTGCAGGATTGATCAGATAACATATAGACATCAATCAGATAGTTTTAGGCATGTTTTGAAAAATATTGAAAATTGAGCAAAATTGAGAATTTTTCCTCTACCCCCTAGCATCGAAAATTTCAATTTTTTCACCAAATTGAAATTGTTGAATTTTTCATCTATTTTGATTGGTAATCATTGCAGGATTGATCAGATAACATATAGACATCAATCAGATAGTTTTAGGGATGTTTTGAAAAAGATTGAAAATTGAGCAAAATTGAGAATTTTTCCTCTATCCCCTAGCATCGAAAATTTCAATTTTTCCACCAAATTGAAATTGTTGAATTTTTCATCTATTTTGATTGATAATCATTGCAGGATTGATCACATAACATATAGACATCAATCAGATAGTTTTAGGGATGTTTTGAAAAAGATTGAAAATTGAGCAAAATTGAGAATTTTTCCTCTATCCCCTAGCATCGAAAATTTCAATTTTTCCACCAAATTGAAATTGTTGAATTTTTCATCTATTTTGATTGGTAATCATTGCAGCATTGATCAGATAACATATAGACATCAATCAGATAGTTTTAGGGATGTTTTGAAAATTGAGCAAAATTGAGAATTTTTCCTCTACCCCCTAGCATCGAAAATTTCAATTTTTTCACCAAATTGAAATTGTTGAATTGTTCTTCTTTTTTGATTGATAATCATTGCAGGATTGATCACATAACATATAGACATCAATCAGATAGTTTTAGGGATGTTTTGAAAAATATTGAAAATTGAGCAAAATTGAGAATTTTTCCTCTACCCCCTAGCATCGAAAATTTCAATTTTTTCACCAAATTGAAATTGTTGAATTTTTCATCTATTTTGATTGGTAATCATTGCAGCATTGATCAGATAACATATAGACATCAATCAGATAGTTTTAGGGATGTTTTGAAAAATATTGAAAATTGAGCAAAATTGAGAATTTTTCCTCTACCCCCTAGCATCGAAAATTTCAATTTTTCCACCAAATTGAAATTGTTGAATTGTTCATCTATTTTGATTGGTAATCATTGCAGCATTGATCACATAACATATAGACATCAATCAGATAGTTTTAGGCATGTTTTGAAAAATATTGAAAATTGAGCAAAATTGAGAATTTTTCCTCTACCCCCTAGCATCGAAAATTTCAATTTTTCCACCAAATTGAAATTGTTGAATTTTTCATCTATTTTGATTGGTAATCATTGCAGGATTGATCACATAACATATAGACATCAATCAGATAGTTTTAGGGATGTTTTGAAAAATATTGAAAATTGAGCAAAATTGAGAATTTTTCCTCTACCCCCTAGCATCGAAAATTTCAATTTTTCCACCAAATTGAAATTGTTGAATTGTTCATCTATTTTGATTGGTAATCATTGCAGGATTGATCAGATAACATATAGACATCAATCAGATAGTTTTAGGCATGTTTTGAAAAATATTGAAAATTGAGCAAAATTGAGAATTTTTCCTCTACCCCCTAGCATCGAAAATTTCAATTTTTTCACCAAATTGAAATTGTTGAATTTTTCATCTATTTTGATTGATAATCATTGCAGGATTGATCACATAACATATAGACATCAATCAGATAGTTTTAGGGATGTTTTGAAAAAGATTGAAAATTGAGCAAAATTGAGAATTTTTCCTCTATCCCCTAGCATCGAAAATTTCAATTTTTCCACCAAATTGAAATTGTTGAATTTTTCATCTATTTTGATTGGTAATCATTGCAGCATTGATCAGATAACATATAGACATCAATCAGATAGTTTTAGGGATGTTTTGAAAAATATTGAAAATTGAGCAAAATTGAGAATTTTTCCTCTACCCCCTAGCATCGAAAATTTCAATTTTTTCACCAAATTGAAATTGTTGAATTGTTCTTCTTTTTTGATTGATAATCATTGCAGGATTGATCACATAACATATAGACATCAATCAGATAGTTTTAGGGATGTTTTGAAAAATATTGAAAATTGAGCAAAATTTAGAATTTTTCCTCTACCCCCTAGCATCGAAAATTTCAATTTTTCCACCAAATTGAAATTGTTGAATTGTTCATCTATTTTGATTGGTAATCATTGCAGCATTGATCACATAACATATAGACATCAATCAGATAGTTTTAGGGATGTTTTGAAAAATATTGAAAATTGAGCAAAATTGAGAATTTTTCCTCTACCCCCTAGCATCGAAAATTTCAATTTTTCCACCAAATTGAAATTGTTGAATTTTTCATCTATTTTGATTGGTAATCATTGCAGCATTGATCAGATAACGTATAGACATCAATCAGATAGTTTTAGGGATGTTTTGAAAAATATTGAAAATTGCACACACTAACCAACTGTGCCATCCTTGCTCCTTATTTATAATCATTATCAATCGTAATCATTATCATCATCATGATTATCAATGATTATCATTATTATTATCATCATCATTGCCATAATTGTTAATTATTGTCACTATCTTCATCATTATCGATGTAATCAACTGAACATAATGATTATTAAGATATTTATAATATACTGTACAAAATTACTCGATTCTCATTGGAGAGTAGAGTACCAATTTAGTTTTTTAAGTATATTATAAATAAAAAATCACACAATCTTTTCGTACAATTTGTAATTAATAGATACTGGTGAAGTTTTGAAAGTTACAAATTTGACTCTACAAAAAAGGCTTGTCTAGTTTTGAAAACTTTCAAAACATCACTCATACCTATTAATTAATAAAGATTGAGACTTTAAAAAAGTGATTTATTTTATTTTATTTATTAATTACGAATTGTACTCAAGATTGTGCGATTTCCTATATACATAGTGTCAATGCCAGTCTATAAACTTGGATTATGATTATATTCCAGGGAGTCACATTTCCAGCCATGCATGCATTATGGAGTAGTTGGGCTCCGCCTCTTGAAAGAAGCAAACTAACAACTCTGAGTTATGCTGGTAAGTTTCATGTACTATTTTACTTCGCGATCTTTGTCAGTTGCATCACATTCCAGAATATGAATGGTGACAGTGAGCGAATGTGACATTAATAACATTCCAGACTTCCTGCTTTAACAAATAAAAAATGTATTTACTTAAATCCAAGGTCTATATTGTAGTCAATATGCATTTTATTTTGCATTTATGGTCAGTTATATCTGGAACAGGTTCCCATTTAAATCTGTACTTTCCCATTTAAATGTGTACTTATGCAAATTTTGTTGATGTGTGCTAAGCACACGGATCAACCAATCAGAGTATATTATTTCTGAAGTGAACTTCTCTGATTGGTTGATCTGTGTGTTTAGCACACATCAACGTAGTACAGATTTAAATGGGAACCTGTTCTAGCTAAGAATTCACTCAAGTATGCACCTCACAATAAGCATTAGGATTTAAAAGTCATGTTAATACTAATAAAAATAAGTATTATTATTTATAGGTGCCCAGATTGGTACAATACTGTCCAACCCAATATCAGGAGCTTTGTGTGATTCTAACTTTTTGGGTGGATGGCCTTCAGTTTTTTATATTTTTGGTAAGTTTGAACCCTATTACAGTGACACTAACCATCTACTGCAATACGTACTGCACTAATTAGTACTAGCAGAACACAGCGGTCAATCTGCCAAGCATGCACGAAAAATGTAAAATGATCAACACACAAATCTGCCATTCGTACGACTTTCAGTGCTTTTTTCTCAAAATGTAAACAAAAATACTAAAGTGCAAACTAATTGTAGCTTCACAATAAAACAAAGGTTATGTACACAAAGCTGTAAGCTTATAATATATTCAGGGAATTTCTTATAAATCGACTTCAAACACTGTAGTTCAAATTTCCTAATGTTTACAATGGCAAATTTCCCGCTATGAAAATTTTGCCACGCATGCATAGTTGTTTGACCGCTGTGTTGCTAGATAGCATTCATTTATTTAACTATTATTCACTTAAGCGTGCTGAGTATTGCAGAATAACCACCAAGACATTTTCGAACTGCATATTTGCATGCTTTTAGTGTTTGGATATTAATAATAATAGTAGGTTCTTGTATAGCGCACTATACATATGTCTCAGTGCACTTATGTAAACATGATAGTGATAAAATTAATGTGCGTAAATAGACAATAATAATAATGATATTTTCGACAGCAGATCCGGACATAGTGGTTATTCTTCTGCTGGCACTCACACTCACTACCTCTACATTAAATATTTTTCATACCTCACTCCTCACATGTTGATTTTTAATGAAAAATTGATGGGAACTTTTTATAGATTCTGGTAAATTGTTCCATAATTTGGGGGCGACAGCAGAAAGTGACCCATATGTTGTTGTCTTTATTCCTGTAGGTGGCTTTAATAGTAACTGATTGGAATTTTTACCCCTTGTCATGATATTTTTGTATGTTTTTTTAAGGTTGTGTTGGGATATTATGGTTTATAGTTTGGACTGCATTAGTATATGACAAACCTGCTGATCACCCTAGAATTACTAAACAGGAAAAAGATTATATTGTTAATTCAATTGGCCATCAGCAGGATGCTAATAAGAAGGTATATATATTATAGGAAATATTGATGATGAAACTCTCACATTATATCATCATCATTATTGGCATTTTTGCCCCACCCCTGACCTGTTGGAAATTTCAAATGTATTTTATTGATACTACTCCATCTATGTAAAATCTTGTAAAATGACCAAAATATACATATTTGCCCCTAACCGGACCAGTAGAAAATTTAAATTTATTAACTGATTTAAATAGGTGAGTTTCTTATCTATTTTTATTGGCAATCATTCTAGGAATAATCAGATAACAAACAGACATTCAGTCAGATTGTTTTGAAAAATCTTGTAAAATGACGGATCTTTTGAACATTTTGAATTTTTGACCAATTGAACTTGGTCATTTTGATTGCTATTATATCTATGAATAATCTCATATGAAACACACAATCAGCATCAGTGCCATTATCATCATCATTATTATCATCATTACTATCAGCGCCATTATCATCATCATTGCCATAAGCACCATCATTTTCACAATCATCATCATGATTATCATCATCATAAACATCATCTTGACCATCATTGTTGTTCTGTTCTTTTCAGGGACATTCTACCCCATGGCTGTCTATCTGGACATCACCACCCCTCTGGGGGATCGTTATTGCACATTTTTGTAACAATTGGGGCTTCTACACATTTTTGACCTCTCTACCTTTATATTTTGAAGAAGTACTGAATTTTAAAATATTACAGGTACAGTCCATTGAGCTATATATGACATTATTATCGTTATCATTGTCGTAATTATTATCATTGTTATCATTGTTATTATTACCATGGTGATCAACATTGTTATCACCAACACCACCATCATCATCATTATCATCATCATTGGAATTATCATTAACATCATTATCATTACCATTATCATCATCATTGCCACCAACACCGCCATCATCATTATCATCATCATTGGAATTATCATTAACATCATTATCATTACCATTATCATCATCATTGCCACCAACACCGCCATCATCATTATCATCATCATTGGAATTATCATTAACATCATTATCATTACCATTATCATCATCATTGCCACCAACACCGCCATCATCATTATCATCATCATTGGAATTATCATTAACATCATTATCATTACCATTATCATCATCATTGCCACCAACACCGCCATCATCATTATCATCGTCATTGGAATTATCATTAACATAGTCATCACTACCATTATCATCATCATTGTCACCAACACCACCATCATTATCATCATCGTTGGAATTATCATTAACATAGTCATCACTACCATTATCATCATCATCATTGCCACCAACACCATTATCGTTGACATCATTACCATTATCATCATCATCATCATTGTAACCAACACTACAATCATAATCATTGTCACCATTGTTGGCATTATTATTAACATCATCATCATTATTATTATCATCATTATTATCATCATCATTTCCACCAACACCACCATCATTATCATTGTCATCATTGTTGACATGATCATTAACACCACCATCATCATCATTACCATTATCATCATCATAAAGAGCATCATCATTACCATTATTATCATCATTAACGTCATCTTGTTATCTCCATATTAATGAGAGTTTGAATGCTTCCTTTAGAATGGAATTTTATCAGCGATTCCTTACGCTGCCCAATATATTTTCATTGTACTCGGTGGTCAGATGGCCGACTGCCTGAGAAATCACAGAACGATTACTACTACCGAAGTAAGAAAGGTTTTCACATTAGGAGGTAAGTCAGTACTAAATACACCTATTTCAAAAATCGCACCCGAAGCTACAGTCCACACTCTGAAGCTTGCAAAGGATGTTGGTAATATGAACATAATTTGTTACTTATTACACGGTTTTTAAAGAAATATTTGTTTCATCATCCACCACTGCGGCACATTGATATGTTCATATAACACAAACACCTACAACCAAAATATGCTATGAATAAATCGATAACAAGGGAAGAAATACCAACAGCCTTTGCAGGCTTCAGATTGTGGACTATAGCTTTGATTGCGATAATGATGTGTGGAATAGGTATACAGCCGATCTTGAAAAGGTTGTCCACCTCAAAAGACATACACCTACTTGCAAGAACGTTGTCATGCAACATTTGAACATTTGTAGTTTAGTGGATTAGGAATAAATTAAAAGTACAAAAGAAGATCATTGAAGCAGAACTCTTTCTTTTGTACTTTTAATTTATTCCTAATCCACTAAATTACAAATGTTCAAATGTTGTATGACAACGTTTTTGCAAGTAGGTGTATATACTAAAAGAAATATCACGTGACTCATATATTCACTTTCCGCGCGTATAGAAAGTCAGGTTCTTCTAGCGAGGGAAGATACTGTCTGTTTGAATCACCGCCATATTACTTTTAAACGCACCTGACTTTCTACACGCGCTGAAAGTGAATATATAATGAGTCACGTGATATTTCTTTTAGTATATATGTCTTTTCAGGTGGACAACCTTTTCGAGATCGGCTGTATATGTAATTATGATAATTATATTGTTGGCCCCCAAATACAGTATCGCTATTATTTGGTTAATTTAGGGCAATTGTTTGGAATGGGTCTTTTGTTTTTTTAAACCAATCCTAAACGATGTTTCGATTTGGTGCTGACTGTCCCTGACACAACCGAGACTGGGACTAAAACCTTCACTGCTTTATATATGTGGTCCCATCTTTTGGTTCAGTTATAAAAGCAAGGATGGCACAGTTGGTTAGTGTGCGGCGTTCTGTGCAAGAGGTCCCGAATTCGATTCCCAGTGACCTCGCATCCTTGTTTCAACTTCTCTTCTTTCCGTGTAGCTTTAGTAGCTTTAAATACCCGTAAAACGGTGCACTGATGAAGAGAGGGAAGTAAAATGAGCGCACCGCCAGCTCTCTGGAAGAATACATACATACAAAATACTATTCTTTAACTTTTTTGCCAAATCAGTCCACCATATCCACCCTTTCAATGTTGTTATTTTTTTGAATTTTTTTTTTGACTGAACAGCTTCATATTTACCAAATTACAATGTCGGCTCTCTGGAAGATCAGCTTCGGCTGAAGCGACTTCCAACGTAAAATACCGGTACTATTCTTTACTTTGAACTCCCAATAGGATTCATACCCTTGCTACATCAATGTATTTGATATCTTACAGGACTGTTGGCCCCTGCCTGTCTACTTGTTGCTACCAGTTACACAGGCTGTAACGACCGGGCTTTATCTGTGGGGCTCTTCTCGATAGCACTGGGTCTTACAGGGCTCTCATATTCAGGGTTTAATATGAACCACCTGGATATTGCACCTAGGTATGTCTGAAAAGGTCCCTCTGAGAAAACACATTATTTGTTGTTGCTATTGTTGTTGCTGTTGTTGTCATTTTTGTAGTTCTAGTGTTGTTTTTTGTTGTTGCAATTGTCGTTAGAATATAATAATAATAATTTATTACTTATAAGGCGCAAATTAACATATGGCATATGGCATATGATCAAATGCGCCTGATTTTTAATATTCACATTTTTAACGTTGCTGTTGTTGCTGTCATTGTTGTTTACAGTGTTGTTTATATTGTTGCTGATGTTGTTGCTCTCGTTGATGTTGCTGCTGCTGCTGTTGTTGTTGCTGTTGCTCAGTGTTATTGATATTCTTGTTGTTGCTGCTGTTGTTATTGTTACTGTGGTCATTGTTGATATTGTTGCTGTTGTCATTGTTGTTGATATTATTGTTGTTATTGCTGCTGCTGTCATTGTTGTTGCTGTTGTTATTAGGGTTTTCCGATTTAGCGACTTTGGTACTAATAGTATCAGATACTAATTAGCAAACGTGTTAATCGTTATTAGAATTTCTAGGAGTTGCATGTGTTCAAAATATTACATTTTCTGAGTAAGAATAAGAAAATAAGAACAATATTGCAGAAATAATGACAAATTAACACTGGTACTATCATCTGGTACTATTAGTGCCAAATCTGCCTTTGTGCTGGTAAATCGGAAAACCCTATTGTTGTTTCTGCCGTTTTAGTTGTTGTCGTTTTGTTTTGATAATGTTTTGTATGTATTGCAGGCATGCTGGTGTTTTGATGGGTATAACCAACTCGTTCGCAACCATACCTGGAATTGTCTCCCCTTACGTCACCGGCTTGATAACCAATAATAAGGTAGAGTGACAATAACGAATAGACTACGACAGTGTTTCAAGGGAAACAATTGGAGAAGAGCGCAAACATGAAATCATAAAATTGTTGCTTATATCCGTACTTTCTAGTCCGCCCTCTACAATACGATACAATATTTTTTTAGCACCTGAGTTGAATACAACTAGTTTATTCCCCTTCTCCCCTTCCCTTCCTATCCCTTTTCCTCCCCTCCTTCTCAATCCCCTTGAGCTTGTTCACAGGCTAAATGATGTATAGGTGTCATGCTAATCACAAAAATGTGTCGGTTTGTTGCTAATTAATATATACACCTATTTCAAAAATCGTTGTCGCAATCAACGATACAGTCCACACTCTGAAGCCTGCAAGGCATGTCGGTATTTCTTCTCTTGCTATCGATTTATAAATGCTATTACTTATAAATAGAGTTGCGCGACCCGGTACTAAATTCTATCCTTCAATGCTTTAACTCTTTGCGTTCTTCATTTTTCAGCCAACGCGGGGTCAATGGCAGAAGGTATTCTACCTGTCCGCTATTCTATATGTAGTGGGAGGAATAAGCTATCTTATTCTTGGCTCAGGCAACGAACAGACATGGAACACCCCAGAAGACGAACTGTTTATCCAAGTAGATCTACCTCGTGAAGAACGACGACCACTCGTGCTGAACAATGGTGAACTTGACCATGAACCTAGCCAATCGTTACCTAAAATGGTTTGAAAAGAAAGTTATAAGAAGGAACGTCATTATTCTCGCCACGCAGTAGCGTGGCGAGGGGGGAGGGGAGGGGGAGGGTACAGGAGGCACGTGCCTACTTGTTGAATTAGTTATCGAAATATATAAGAAAAAGAAAATGTTATGAATCAGATTTAAAAAATAACCTAAGCAAAAGAAAAAAAGAGATGAAATTAATACGATAATATTTGAGAATATAAGAACATGGAGGTTATTGTTGAGATAATTAGTGCTGATTACAATCATTATTCCCGTCAAGAACATGGAGGTTATTGTTGAGATAATTAGTGTTGCTTACAATCATTATTCTCCTCAAGAACATGGAGGTTATTGTTGAGATATTTAGTGTTGCTTACAATCATTATGCTCGTCAAGAACATGGAGGTTATTGTTGAGATATTTAGTGTTGCTTACAATCATGCTCGTCAAGAATATGGAGGTTATTGTTGAGATATTTAGTGTTGCTTACAATCATTATTCTCGTCAAGAACATGGAGGTTATTGTTGAGATATTTAGTGTTGCTTACAATCATTATGCTCGTCAAGAACATGGAGGTTATTGTTGAGATAATTAGTGCTGATTACAATCATTATTCTAGTCAAGAACATGGAGGTTATTGTTGAGATAATTAGTGCTGATTACAATCATTATTCTAGTCAAGAACATGGAGGTTATTGTTGAGATAATTAGTGCTGATTACAATCATTATTCTAGTCAAGAACATGGAGGTTATTGTTGAGATAATTAGTGCTGATTACAATCATTATTCTCGTCAAGAACATGGAGGTTATTGTTGAGATAATTAGTGCTGATTACAATCATTCTAGTCAAGAACATGGAGGTTATTGTTGAGATATTTAGTGCTGATTACAATCATTATTCTCGTCAATAACATGGAGGTTATTGTTGAGATAATTAGTGCTGACTACAGTCATTATTCTCTTCAAGAAGATGGAGGTTATTGTTGAGATAATTAGTGCTGATTACAATCATTGTTATATAGCTAATCATTTTGACTATATAACGAGCATTCTCATTGGTTGATAGATGCTCACGTGATACTAGTTAAATCTAACTGTATCCCGACCGGGATACAAGTGCCCAGCGCATTGAATAAAAATTCAAATTTTCTTAATTGACTTGTCTAAAATGATTAGCTATATAACAAAACGCTTAATGACTGATCCCTCGGGAAACCAGTTAGTTTTGTTTCCCTCGAATCTCAATGTTTCCCTCGGCCGGAGCCTCGGGAAACAAAACTAACTGTTTCCCTCGGGACCAGTCATTAAGTGTATATTATTCTCTTCAAGAACATGGAGGTTATTGTTAAGATAATTAGTGCTGATTTTATTCTCATCAAAAACATAACCCTGCCCACAATTCCATTCCGTCATATGACAATGAGCTATCATTTTTGACAACCTTTTAAAATGGGTGTATACTGTTCGTTCGTATTTTAAAGAGATTCCATTACGTATTTGTTTAAATAATGCAACAACAAAATCAACTGCAGTAAGCTTTTATCAAATTTAAATCAAACAGATAACAAGAAAATTAATTCTCAAACTCATTAATTTTTTATGACCTTTTAACCCGGGGGGAGGGGGTCTCCCTTCAAAAATGGATAGGACGGACGGTTTTCAAAATGACCCTAAAAGGTACGCATAAATTAACTCAGATACTGACTTCAGACCCTAAAAGGTACGAAAACATTAAAAAAAAGTTTCAATATGTATAATCTTAAGTTCGAAAACTGACCCTAAAAGGTACAGTGCCAGTTCGAGACCCTAAAAGGTACGCAAGAGTCTTAATTTGGACCCTAAAAAGTCCGTCGAGCACCCCTATCCATTTTCGAAGAGAGTCCCCCCCCCATCTGCTTACCAGATATTTTAATAAATAGAGATTTAAGATAATGCATTTTAACATGCTAAGGAGAACAGGGTTCATCTTATCTCCCGATCCATTCCCACCATATAGCAAATGTATGACAGTTACACTCCCCACACCCTCGGGAACTCGTCCCTGTCGTGTTAAAGTCCGATATGTATGTGTCGTACGTGACACAATAAAAATACCGGCATGTTTTGCCTCCACTCACAGTCGAGGCTATAAAACAATAATGGGCTCAAACCTGAAAAACCTGTTCTACTAATACAAACCGAACAGTGTTTTGTGTCCAACTCGAGGCTATGAACTAAATAAATGGCTCAAACCTCAGTATTGCAAACCGAGCGGTTGTAAACTACAACAAAATGGAGGAGTCTCAGCCACTTATCGCCGTTCGGAAAGGAACAAAATGTCGACTTCCTTGCCGATATGTACTGGCAATATTGACTTTCTGGGGCATGAGTGTGACATATTCTTTACGTGTAAATCTAAGTATTGCTTTAGTAGCGATGGTGAATTCTACTTATGCTAATGCTAACGCAGACTCGATGAACCCTGACTGTCAAGGAGATGGAGACACGAACTCTAGGCATAAGGTAAATGAATGAAATAACAGATGAGAGGTTTGAGCACTAGTATATCCATGCTAATTTTTAATAGTCACTATAGCTAAGTTAGCCTGAGAAAACAGACGTTGTTTCGCTCCTCGTCCCTCCGCGAAAGGATGAGGAGCGAAACAACGTCTGTTTTCTCAGGCTATAGCTAAGTATCACTAAGAAAGAACGAAACGATACCATTCAACTCGCAGAGCTCGTTAAATCTTGCAACACTTAGACAGGGCCCAACTGAGAATAGTGGCCTCGGGCTGTTGTGGTGGTGTCTCAGCTTTCACAAGAAGGAAAAGTGAACTAGAAAAAAGTAAAAGCAGAACTCTATATAAGAATACAGTACATCTAATCTTACAACACAAAGGCCCGCACAAAGGTCGAGGCCAAATACAACATGCAATATATTTCATATATAAATAAACAAATCAGTAAAAGTCGGGCAATAATGTATGCTGATGGTTGCTCCAGAGCTGGATTTAGACTCAAAACTTAAAATTGTGTCAGTAACAAAAGACAAAATAGTGATGCAATGTTCTTAAAAAGCAGCGTTTTGTTAGCGTTCACGTATGCCTGGACAAAGCTCTGTGTCGCAATATCAGAGCCATGACTGTAATCCAATACGTGGATGTTTTTGGTTGAGATTTCAATTCCCTTGCGTGATGTTTTGTAATGATTTTGAAGCGAGGTTTGGTTTGGTTTAGTATAGGTGGACGTACAGTGACGTAGTTTGTTATGGTTTTGCCAACCAACCATTGTTATCACAACAAAGAAAATTAATAAATCTATTGTTAAAGTGGTTGGCAAATTAGCATCACAATAACAACATTAAGCTCACATATACGGTTGTTTGTATTATTACCCCGGGGGAGGGGGGGGGAGGGGTACTCCCTTTGTACAAGTGACACAAGTGGTAGGTGTGATCGGCGGAGTTTTTGAAAACGACCCCTAAGTACGCACAGATTAAAATAACTGTTAAGATCTTGCTGAGTTCAACCCCTAAAAGATACAACTATGCGATGTTCTTGCCAGCCAAGCTTAGCAACAAAGCAGAATAAAAATGATCCTTAAAGGTACAGATTCATGTTACATAACTGCTAAAAGGACCCTAAGTAAAAGGTACGTACGCACAGGATATATGTTTAACCCTAAAAGGTACGCTGATCACCCCTACCACTTGGACAAAGGGAGAATACCCCCCCCCCCCCCCCCCGGGATTATTACACATCGTCATAATTATCATTCGTGATCATCGGCACTGTTAATGAAAAATGATATAATACAAAAGCAAGTACTTTTCAACAAGAGGAAGACGTGGAAAAAGTTCGAAGACCTACTTGGAATAGATAGGCAACAGGCGTTACGATCTATGATGATCAGTATTATTGTCATTTTAGTATCATCTTTATCATCGTGTATATCATTGTCGTTATTATCATCATTGTTAGCATTTTAACTTTCTGTTCCAGGACGGCGAATTTAAATGGGATCAAGAAACACAAGGTTTGTCATTGTCTGTCTGTCTGATTGTCTGTTTGTCCGTCTGTTTGTCTGTTTGTCTGGGTGGTTAATTGGGTGGGTGGGTGGCTGGTTGGTGGTTTGGTGGCCCGGGCAAACGGCTTCAACATTTACTTCAACATTCGTTCGATTTTGTTGAATGGCAATGTTGAAGCCGTTTGCCCACACTTTCAAAATTGTTGAAACGTGTTTAATCGATGTTGAAAGAGTGAAAAGCGTTTAAACTTTGCTTCAACATCCATTCAACATTTCTTTTGTTCTGTGAATTTTGAAACGGAGTTGAAGTCGTTTGCCCTGCTCCGTTCAACATTGTTCAGTACACCCATGCGCATTTAGTGGTCTTTCAAATACGTAACACGTTTCAACGGGGGTGGCAAACGGTTTCAACATTGCCATTCAACAAAATCGAACAGATGTTGAAGTAAATGTTGAAACCGTTTGCCCAACTACGTTCAACATTGTTCAACAACCATTCTACAGCGTTCAACAAAATCGAACGAATGTTGAAGCCGTTTGCCCGGTCTTTTATTGTCATATTTGTCTATTTTTCTTGTTGTTCATATTTTCCAGGTATTATTCTTGGTGCTTTTTTCTATGGCTACATTGTTACTCAGATACCTGGTGGATGGCTGGCATCAAGATATGGCGGCAAGCATTTGTTTGGTCTGGGTATCCTGTGTACGTCCATCTTTACTCTAGTGACTCCCTGGGTGGCTCGTAAAGGCGTTGGTTACTTTGTAGCTCTGAGGGTTCTAGAAGGACTGGGAGAGGTGGGTCAGTCGGTCAGTTAGTCGACGGTGGGTCAGTCGATCAGTCAGTCGACGGTGGGTCAGTCGGTCAGTTAGTCGGTGGGTCAGTTAGTTAGTAGGTGGGTCAGTTAGTTAGTAGGTGGGTCAGTCGGTCAGTTAGTCGGTGGGTCAGTCAGTCAGTTAGTCGGTGGGTCAGTCAGTCAGTCAGTCGGTGGGTCAGTCAGTTAGTTAGTCACTACAATCATTCAGTCAGTCCTCACATGCTGATTTTTGACGAGGGAGGAAAACCGGAAGAAAAACCTTTGTGGAACAACACATCATACAAACCCATCTTACATATATAATTAATGCATATCGAGTTAGAACTCATACTAGATTCAGATCAGTAGTCTCCCCCGCAGCCGTGTTAAGCCTCGTCACCCAACGCTATCTGATGAGGGATCATTGCGTGACGAGGCTAAACACGGCTGCGGGGGAGACTATATAGTTTCAGAATAGCTCAGAGTAATTTTTTATTGAAGAGAAGATCACATTTGCATAATAATGTTTACTGATACAATCTCATCGTTCAAGGGAATGGCCTTTCCGTCTATCAATACGTTATGGAGCAGCTGGGCACCGCCCTTAGAGCGAAGCAGGCTCCTGTCATTTGGCTTTTCAGGTAACTACGAGGTAACCACCCATTATGGGTGGCATGGGTGGCCTAGCGTTGAGAGTGCTGGCCTCTCATCACTGTGGTCCAGGTTCGAGCCCTGGCTCGGGCATGGATTATATGTGAGTTGTGTTTGTTTGATGTTTTCTTCTCTCCTAAGCCACGAGGGTTTTTCTCCGGGTTATCCGGTTTTCCTCCCTCCCAAAAATGAACATGTGAGCCGAGTTGTGTGCAAAATAATTAACGTAGAGGTAGTGGGTGTGTGTCTGAGTCTCCCAAATTTGTAGGGCACACGTGTCCAGCTAGAACGATTGAGACATTAAAACAGTGATGTGATTTTTTTTTATCCCATATGCCTGCATGGCTTTATACTGTTTCGACCTTGTACTAGCTTGCTTTCTAGGAGCTCATGTATGACTCGATTTCGCGGAATGATAGTCCCCTTCACAGCTCCCTGTGCCATCTTAAAAGGTAGCATGTTGAGCTTGCAACGAGGTAGAACGTTGAGCTTGCATTCATAGAGACCTTTTAACACTTTGCCGGACAATTATTCACGTGTCTCTATCATTGCAATACAATATTTTTTATGTATAACTTGCTTGAGTTTACAAGTTGTCTAATATATAAAAAATACAATAATAAATAATTTAAGGTATTGGTCCTAGCTAATAACTAAAAAGTTAATGGGTTGTTAGGACCATAAGCTCAACGTTCGTCTCGCTTCAATGCAAAGGCCCGGCTACCTTTCAAGACAGGGAACTGTGAAGAGGACTACTGCTGAATGTAATTCTGTTTTTTTTTTTCAGGTTCAAGGATAGGCACTATTTTGGCTATGGGTGTATCTGGTTTTATGTGCGATTCTGATGTAACGGGAGGATGGCCTTCTGTGTTTTATTTATTTGGTAAGCATTGTTTTTTTATTGTTTTTACTTTGTGATGTGATGTGATGCGATGCAGTGCGATGTGGTGCAGTGTGATGTAATGTGATGTGATGTGATGCGATGCAGTGCGATGTGATGTGATGTGATGTGATGTGATGTGATGTGATGTGATGTGATGTGATGTGATGTGATGTGATGTGATGTGATGTGATGTGATGTGATGTGATGCGATGCGATGCGGTACAGTGCGATGTGGTGCAGTGCGATCGGGTGCAGTGTGATGTGATGTGATGCGGTGCAGTGCGATGTGATGCGATGCGGTGCAGTGCGATGTGGTGCAGTGCGTGCGATGTGGTGCAGTGTGATGTGATGTGATGCAGTGCGATGTGATGTGATGTGATGCGGTGCAGTGCGATGTGGTGCAGTGTGATGTGATGTGATGTAATGTGATGCGGTGCAGTGCGATGTGGTGTAATGTGATCACGGTGATATGATGTGATATGATGGGATCGTGGTTTAATTTGATGCGATGTGTTGTGATTGTGATGCGATGCGATGTGAGGTGATGTGATACAATGATATGTGATACAATGTAATGCGATGTGTGGTGATGCTATGTGATCCGATGCAATGCGCAGCAAGGTGATTTGATGTGATCGTGGTGTGATGCAATGCAATACGAGGTGAGGTGATGTTGTACAATGTAATGTTGATGTGATGTGATGTGCTGTGATGCCATGTGTTGTGACTGTGGTGTATGCTCATTTGTGTTTCCTCACCAGGTGCACAAGGTATCTTGTGGTTCATAGTATGGACAATATTTATTTATGAAAAACCCGCCGAACACCCAAGGATATCTCTCGAAGAGAAAGACTACATACAAAATGCACTAGGATCTACACACGATGTTACTAGACAAGTAAGTATGGTTTACAACAAGACCGTCCACGTTGTATGTAATATACAGTCATTTGAAAAAACGTTGTCGCTGACCGTCTTCGCGACTAGCCCGAACGGGAGTATGGGTAAAAATCACTGGAAACAATAAATGTTTAGCACGCGCTATAGAATATGCTAAAATATGGTATACACGAATGAATGTGTGCCTTCGCGTTCTTCGCAAAGAAAATAACAGGGCAATGAATTTTGAGATAAACCGTTGTATACAGCGAGGAAATATCTACTTCAGTTCAGTTTTCATCCAAATATATCACTCGCCAGCGTAGATCTTCGCTGTATGCTCGAGGCAAGGCTAATCAAAATAGAAACAAGGCACTGAGAGCTCAAGATGTTTATAACATATGCAGCTAACCGCTTCAGTGATTTCTACCCATACTCCTACCTTTAGGTCTAGTCGCGTTGTCGTGAAGCTGGTCAGCGCGCCAACGTTCTTTTAAAATGACTGTATACAACACACGTCACGGCTATGATTTCTTTAGACAATTTCTCATGATTTATTAATGAATTGTCTCAATATTTTCTATTGTGATTCAATGGTCCAATATTTTGATTCTTTTATCGTTGTTTAAATTGTCCGAGTGACTTACAACAATTTACAGTTTGTACATTTTGTGTTATCTGTGATTGCAGGTTCAACCAACCTCGTTCCCAGGGCGCTGTCCCTTCGTTTTTTTTCGAAGGGAGAGGGCCCTGGGAACGAGGTTGCAGTTTCTACATTTTGTGTTATCTGTGATTGCAGGTTCATTCTACTCCGTGGTGCGCCATTATGACCTCCCCTGCCGTCTGGGCGATCTTTATAACAAACTTCTGTACTAGCTGGGGATTCTATATCTTCCTTACTTTACTACCGACGTATTTCAAACAAGTATTGAACATGAATATGTCAGAGGTAATGTTTTAAGGTGCAATCAATATTAATATAGGTATATACTGTTTGTTATGGCTGTTCACTAATGGTCATCATCATGGTCATCATCATTGTCATCATCGTTATCATCATCATCATCATTGTCATCATCATCATCAACATCATCATCATCATCGTATCATCATCATCATTGTCATTATCATCATCATTGTCATCATCGTTATCATCATCATCATCGTATCATCATCATCCTTGTCATCATCGTTATCATCATCATCATCGTATCATCATCATCATTGTCATCATTGTTATCATCATCATCATCGTATCATCATCATCATTGTCATCATCGTTATCATCATCATCATCGTATCATCATCATCATTGTCATCATCGTTATCATCATCATCATTATTGTCATCATCATCATCATTGTCATCATCATCATCAACATCATCATCATCATCGTATCATCATCATCATTGTCATCATCGTTATCATCATCATCATCGTATCATCATCATCATCATTGTCATCATCATCATCAACATCATCATCATCATCGTATCATCATCATCATTGTCATCATCGTTATCATCATCATCATCATCATCATCATCATTGTCATCATCATCATCAACATCATCATCATCATCGTATCATCATCATCATTGTCATCATCGTATCATCATCATCATTGTCATTATCATCATCATTGTCATCATCGTTATCATCATCATCATCGTATCATCATCATCCTTGTCATCATCGTTATCATCATCATCATCGTATCATCATCATCATTGTCATCATTGTTATCATCATCATCATCGTATCATCATCATCATTGTCATCATCGTTATCATCATCATCATCGTATCATCATCATCATTGTCATCATCGTTATCATCATCATCATCATTGTCATCATCATCATCATTGTCATCATCATCATCAACATCATCATCATCATCGTATCATCATCATCATTGTCATCATCGTTATCATCATCATCATCGTATCATCATCATCATCATTGTCATCATCATCATCAACATCATCATCATCATCGTATCATCATCATCATTGTCATCATCGTTATCATCATCATCATCATCATCATCATCATTGTCATCATCATCATCAACATCATCATCATCATCGTATCATCATCATCATTGTCATCATCGTTATCATCATCATCATCATCATCATCATCATTGTCATCATCATCATCAACATCATCATCATCATCGTATCATCATCATCATTGTCATCACAACGACTATAACACTCATCAACCATCATCGTTATCATCATCATATCATCATCAACACAACCACAACCATCATTATCATCATTATCATCATTATCACCACCATCATCATCATCCATGCATATCATCATCATCATTATCATCACCACGTACTATAACACTCATCAGTATCATTGTCATCAGCATCATTACCATCATTATACTCATCATTATCATTATCTTTATCATCATCGTCGTCACCATCACTACCACTATTATAACAATCACCAGCATCATCGTCATCATCATCATCACCACCACTATCATCATCATCATCACCATCACCACCACTATCATCACCATCATCGTCATCATCATCACCACCACTATCATCGCCATCATCGTCATCATCATCATCACCACCACTATCATCACCATAATCATCATCATCACCACCACCACTATCATCACCATCATCGTCATCATCATCACCACCACTATCATCACCATAATCATCATCATCACCACCACCACCACTATCATCATCACCATCGTCACCACCACTATCATCACCATCATCGTCATCATCATCACCACCACTATCATCACCATAATCATCATCATCACCACCACCACCACTATCATCATCACCATCGTCGTCATCATCATCACCACTATCATCACCATCATCATCACCACCACTATCATCACCATCATCATCACCACCACTATCATCACCATCATCGTCATCATCATCACCACCACTATCATCACCATAATCATCATCATCACCACCACCACCACTATCATCATCACCATCGTCGTCATCATCATCACCACTATCATCACCATCATCATCACCACCACTATCATCACCATCATCGTCATCATCATCACCACCACTATCATCATCACCATCGTCGTCATCATCATCATCATTATCATCACCATCATCATCACCACCACTATCATCACCATCATCGTCATCATCATCACCACCACTATCATCACCATCATCGTCATCATCATCACCACCACTATCATCACCATAATCATCATCATCACCACCACCACTATCATCACCATCATCGTCATCATCATCACCACCACTATCATCACCATAATCATCATCATCACCACCACCACCACTATCATCATCACCATCGTCGTCATCATCATCACCACCACTATCATCATCGTCATCATCATCACCACCACTATCATCACCATCATCATAACTATTATAATCTTTGATATTGTTTCTGTAGAATGGTGTGTTGTCAGCAATCCCTAGTGCGTCAGCCTATATTTTCATTGTGCTGTCAGGCATATTAGCCGACTGGCTGCAGACAGCACGAATACTGACAACTGTTGAAGTTAGAAAGGTCCTAACCTTTGCTGGTATGTGACACATATCCCAACTTTATCCGATAAATTTTGCTGGTACCCCTTATGATACTTGTTGGTGAAGAGAGGCAATGTGGCCTCAATGTAATAATCAGGGCCAGGAATCGAACTTAGGCCTGAAGGCCTGGAATCACGAACCACGAGTATAACCAGCAAAATAGTTGGGGAAGGGAGTTGCCCTATATCGTAGATAATGATAATGATGACGATGAATAAGATGATGATGATGATGACCTCGGGAAACATTGAGATTCTTGGGAAACAAAACTAACTGTTTCCCTCGGGAGTGATAATGACGACGATGATGACGATGACGACGACGATGATGATGACGATGATGACGATGACGACGATGATGACGATGATGATGATGACGATGATGGTGATGATGACGATGACGACGATGATGACGATGATGATGATGATGACGATGAAGATGACGATGGTGATGATGACGATGATGGTGATGATGACGATGACGACGATGATGACGATGATGATGATGATGACGATGAAGATGACGATGGTGATGATGACGATGATGACGATGACGACGATGATGATGATGATGACGATGATGACGATGACGATGATGACGATGACGATGATGACGATGATGATGATGACGATGATGACGATGACGATGATGACGATTATGATGATGACGACGATGATGACGATGATGATGACGATGATGATGACGACAGCAACGGTGGCTGTACCGCTGTGGTAAAAGCTTTGTAAGAAGATCCTTTAATTGGTTGCCTATCACTGCAGTCGAAAAACTTAACTTCTTCACTTACCAAATCATGTTATCCATAAACATCGCTAATAAATGTAGGCATTTTAGAATTAAATCTTGTTTTATAAATCTGCAGGCCTGGTTGCCCCAGCGTGTTTACTCGTTGCTAATAGCTACGTCGGTTGTAATGGTAAAACACTATCAGTTATTATATTCACCGTGGCTGTTGGTTTAAATGGGTTGATCTCTTCAGGCTTGCTTGTCAATCACCTAGACATTGCCCCTAGGTATGCTGGGTTGATTGTTGGTATATCAAACACCTTGGCGACTCTTTCAGGCACCATTGCTCCTTACATCACTGGGTGGATTATTAATAATCAGGTATGTGA
Organism: Metridium senile; assembly: GCA_949775045.1. Lineage (NCBI taxonomy): Eukaryota > Metazoa > Cnidaria > Anthozoa > Actiniaria > Metridiidae > Metridium > Metridium senile. Next base: position 6,232,917 of record OX459101.1, on the reverse strand, counting down.
ACTAGTGGTCAAACTTGTTATCCCGGGTACTCCCTTTGTCCAAGTGGTAAAGGTGATCGGCGTACCTTTTAGGGTAAAAATATTTCCTGTGCGTAACTTTTAGGGTCCTTTTAGGGTTCTGACTCAAAAATCAGTTACATAACATGATATTGTACCTGTAAAAGTCATTTTTACTCTGTTTTGTTGCTTTTTGGGGATAGAAATCGACAAGGCTTTATCAGTAATTTTTATCTGTGAGTACCTTTTAGGGGTCGTTTTCAAAACCTCCGCCGATCACCCCTACCACTTGGACAAAGGGATAACACCCCCCCCCCCCCCCCCGGGCTTGTTATACAGCTATATCAAAAGGTTGGCGAATGTTGTATACCAAGCCCAAAGTGCACTATGGATGGATATGAATGCAAGCTTATAAAAAATATTTTCTTTACATTTCAGCCAACTCGTTTGCAATGGCAGAAAGTGTTCTATCTCTCTGCCGCTATTTACGTTATTGGTGGGGTAGTGTTCGTTATTTTTGGATCAGCCAAGCAACAGCCATGGAATTCTCCGAAACAAGATATGAAATACAGCAAAGCCCCGCATAAAATGTTGTTGACTTCATGCTGAAGTGGTTCTTATATAACAGGTACTTAGAAAGAAATCAGGCGGACGTGGTTCTTAACTGGTTCTTATTTCCATCAAAAAACAATTGTTCCTGATTTAGAGGTTTTAACCTTTATTGCATACAATGAAACTAGTAAATGAACTATAATTACTCAGGGGGTGCCTGAGACTAAGTTTACTGATCTTTTCTATCTATGGGTCTATCGTTGTGTCGAGATTACACATGACGTAATGTCACAGGTACACCACCTATCAATTACAAATCTATAACGTAGCCTGAGTAAACGCACTAAGTGCGTCTAGCTCAACTAGAATTGTCTTTAACTAGAATTGGTAATTGTATAGCCCCTTGGGGCAGATCTCATCATCATTTTGTTCCTAGTACCTGCTTACTAATTCAGATTAAAGCTTAATAAGGTTTTTAATAATCAGTTTCATTTAACAGGCTGAAGTGGTTCTTGTGTTTTGGGTGCTTTATTGCCCATATTTCAGTCTAGTGGTTCTTAATCCACTGGTTCTTTTAAGCAGGGCTTTTCTGTAGTAAATTAACGAGACATGAACCGCATTAAATGATGGTATAGCTACATTATGTTTGTGATTAGCACGTAGTGGGGATCTTCAAGGCAAGACCAAATTGAAATGTTTGTTTTTGTATGTTTGTTTTTACTTATGTTGGCATTTTGTTTTTACCCATGTCTTTTCTTCACCTTTTTCACTTTACAATTCCATTTGATTAACAACCATTCTTCAATCATTTCTTATCATTTTTGTTACTGAATTCGACTTTTCTATTGGAACCTTTTCATTTCAATTTTCTTTCGCACATTTTTCTTGAAAATAGACATGTTACTCTTCGAATTTCTAATATCAAAGTCACATTACCCCGCCCATCACACAGAGAAATTAGTCAAGGATAGATGTAAAATAATTTATTATATACAAGATAAAGAGATATTACAATTTATGCACAAACGAATGACTGCTTAAACCTATATTATTAAAAAACCGAACCAAACAGTTATTGTAAACAACGTTATATATCTATGTACAAGCATTTCTCGATTTAAAAAATATTAAAGTGGCTATAACCGTTAGCTGTGACAGGTTGTCATGGCAGCCAATTTCATACAGGTTTTACACTTAACCTTACAACACCATACAAACTTACAATCGCACTTTACCGACCTAACAATTAATTTTTTCTTAAGTTTGAAACCACACGAAGTACAGATATTGTTGCATCGATTATAATTAGGATCATCACTGAAGCAGACTCGGCCAAGGACTCCAGGAGAACCAGCGCTTGAGTTGAACCGGCAGTAGTCTGGTGACGAATCGATGAAGACGAGGCTGCGGTCTTTCTTGGGGACTGGGACGTAATCTCTTGGTCTGATTTCTTGAATGAGTTTTGCGTTTTTCACGAGGACCGCTTTGGCTTTAATGTACTTCTCTTTCAAGTATTTGCCGACAACAGCGAAGGGAGCGAGTTGTTTCCAGCATGTCTTGGTGGAACAGCTACCGCAGACGCCATGACACTTACATTCTTTCTTAAGGGTTGCTTTCACTGCCTAAACAATCAAGAAAAAGCATACATTAATTATATGTCATAAAATCACATTTCAAAGTAACGCAAATTTTCGTGAGGTTCAGTGTACAACTTGTAATTGTATGTTCTCATGTGTCACTAATACAAATGTGCAGAAATTTTTTGGCAACGAAAAAAAAATAGATACAAAATTTGTAAGCAGAAATCAAATTTTAAAAAAATATTTGAAGTGAAAAATGCTAAAACAGGTAAATTATACATTTTCATTAACTCATTTTTTTATCTCAGAATATTTTCTAACAATTGCTGCCGGTTTCACTTGACAAAGCTTCTGCAATAACATCGAACACAAAAGATAGTTACCTTTCGTCCAACTTCGTTGTTGTGAAGATTCATGGCGCTTCTACTGTTTGTCTTCTCAAGTGCGTCGAGGAAATGTCTGGCAAGGATATCACCGAATCGTACATTGTCGTTACAACCACCCCAGTCTTTCTTGTTCTTTCTCTTTTGGACACAGTCACAGTCCTTGAACTTTCCTTTACGGCAGTCTTGGGTCAGTTTGTACGTAACACCGGCGGCGCTGATACTATGGACGAAGGCAGTCTCTTTATTGGCTGTAAAATAGAAGGAAAAAAATTGATTAGTCAATATTCAAAATGGCGGACTATTTATTATCCAGTAATGCATTGTGAGTATCTAAAACAAAATGGCGGACTATTTTTCATCCAGTAATGCATTGGGTGTATCTTAAAAACATGGCGGACTATTTTTATCCAGTAATGCATTGCGTGTATCTTTAAAATGTTATATGCAAAATCTTTTTTTACGAGCAAAAGTCAACAAGAATGTTTCGTCACTACATTTTTGAATGTTTAGACAAAATAATAAGATATATAATTTCCTTCTTTTCATTCATTCATTCTATTTTTTTGTTCCTTCTTTTCTCATTCCTTTCACAACATCGCTTCAATTAGGTGTTTGAGAGTTTATAATTACCTAGTGGTAGGCTTGTTTGGATAAAGATGGGCATCTCAGTCAGTCGTTTGTTACGGAATGTGATGGAGCAGTTCCACTTCTCATTGACAAACTGCTTCTTGCATTCTGATAGTCCCATTTTGGCGCCTTGTCGTACACTCTCCATAAGTCCTTGGTACGCCTGAGAATAATAAACAAGGATTGATTAATAATAAGTCATTTAAAATTCAATATAAATAACTATATCAGGCTGTATTGCTATGGTAACATTTGAATAAATCGAAACAAGTTTATTTAGCTTGAAAATGAAAGAAAAACTACGAGTAAAAAATCTGCACGTTTGCTACTTCAGTCAGTCCGAAACATAAGTAAGAAAAATTTATCCAAAACTCTTTTTTCCAACAATTATTTGCAATTCTCATTAGCTTATATTAAATAATCAACTTCATTCATAACGTGTAATCTACTTTGGCAAAGGTCTTCAAAATCAATTTACGTAACGCTCTTAGAACGTAACTCGATGGGCTAAACTTCATGAATCAATCAACACAACATGGCTAAAACTGAACTTCGACAAAAAAAAGCTATCTTTGAAAACAGTTGATTTTAAATAATAATCTATTGTCTAGTTCTGTAAAATCATTTTACGTAACGCTCTTAGAACGTAACTCGATAAGCTAAACTTTATGAATCAATCAACTCAACATGGCTAAAACTGAACTTCGACAAAAAAGCTTTCTTTGAAAACAGTTTATTTTCAAGAACATATTTTCTAGTATTAGTGTAAACTATCAGGAAGTGTAATGAACTAAACTAAGAATGGCATTCGTTTAGGCTTATTTTTCCGTAAAATCAATACTTCAGTCACAAAGCCAGTGAACTTTGACGCGTACGACTTCTGGCTTTGAATGGGCAATAGAAGTTGTCATAGCAGACTAATCCAGAGTATTATAGACTGGATAATCTCGAGTGCATTTTGCATATGAAACTAGATCTCATGTCAAAAATACTGTAAACACTGAATGGAATACTAGACAATTTTTATAATTATTTTTGAGTGCTTGTTGGTACAATAATGATTTTGATTTAGATGGTTTTCATAAAGTGTAAACGTGTTTTCGTTTGCGTTTTTGACTGCACTACGTCGGAAATAATCTTGAACTCGTGAAAAACAAAAGGAATCATTTTGGCTGCTAGCTAGTTGATTAAGTGCGCTCACGAGACTCTATACAAACAAATGAAAGTATCGTAATTAACGTAGCTTTTCATTATAGAGATAATTTTGAACAGTTTTGATTGTCAACGAATATGATATTGAATTGCTTGCTTGTTAAAGTCATAGTATAAAACATTTTCAGTGAAAAAAGAACTTCATAATAGTCTTCTATATACGGATATAAAAAGCGTTTCTAAAAACGTGTATTGGAATGCTAACAGCGATTAAAGATGAATTATGGTAAGAGTTCAAGTATGTTACGCCAGATAAGAAACCAATTTCAACGAGCTTACCGGAAAGTTTCAAACCCTCAAGACGGCAATTTACTAAAAGCAAAGCCAATTTGTAAAATCCCATAGCAAAAAAGACCGCCATTAACTGGATTATTAGTTAAAATCTTTGCTTACCTCTCTTCCTGTTTGTAAGATTTTAAGTGCCGACCTGAAAATAGTAGGAAAAGTGCGATTTAGTGTCGGAGAATCCATGCCGCACGAAAAAGGCGCGCTGCTGTAATTACAAATTACAAATATACTTACTTCTTGGCGGAATTTGCGTCTGATTGTGTTGATAACGAGAGAATTATAGCTGCGATGATAATTTTGAGTTCCATGATTTGACTAGAGTTGATTAACGTTCGTGTCTCAAGGTTGATATGATGGAAGTCTAACTGGAGCCTTTTATAATCCCTTACTTCATTAATATTCATCCACTAGGACAATAGAGACGATGCGTACGGTCACTGGCCCTTAATAGAAAAAAAGTCAAACAATAGCCAAGTGCGAAGTTGTTTATAAGACAAAAGAGCAATAGAAGTGTTAGGATTGTTAAGTGGTTTGGTGTTAGTTGAGAATTTAGCGGATTTTGAGTAATTTAGAGCGGTCGAGAATGTTTCCAAATACTTTTTAACATTATTTAATCTTAACAACTCCTCCAATCAAAATCAAAGTCAACCAACTTAAACTCTCGAAAGTCAACTCATTGAAAACCCCATCTTAAAATGAATGACAGTGAAAGTATTCCTTAAAAATAAGTCCTAAAAATAACCTATTAAGTTTATAAACGATAGGTAATATAATGAAATTTGTAACACCGTAAAAAATGTTGACTTAACTTTACTGACGTTAGCTTTAGCACTTCGTCGGAGTAAAAGTAAAAGTTTATTAAGTTTATAAACGATTCATTTTCGGAAGCGCGCTTAAATTTTTATAAGGAGTTGTTCATTTAAAATCTTCAGAGTTATCTCAAAAGTTAATATATGTTTTACTTCATTCATTTTCTCGATTAGAACAAACTTCTAGAAAGTGTTTTTTCAATCAAAAGTTGTTTACGAAATTGAGGGTTCGATTACGCAAAACTTGTGAAGCATTGAATTGTGAAAACAAAAGAAAACAATACACCCTGGCATCGTAATTATAAAGCCTAGCGTCGTAATCCCAAAGCGACGGTCCATTGTTAAAACTACCGCTTCTTTCAAAACACTTTTCTCGTCAAAAAAAGCTTTGTATTCTTTATCAAACTTATGGCTTTTTAAACTCGTGTTTTGAGTTCTTTTTGGAGGAGCAATATTCTTAAGAATAGAGTTTTTAATTGTTGAATTAAGTATTCATAAGGACAATTAAATGTTTTTGGATCTATACGCGTTTTCAAAAGTATTATCAACAATTTAATTTATAGTAGAGCTTTGAAAAGCAACCTTTCATGAATGAAAAGCTAGCGAGTAAGCTAGTGTAGGCTACGTCGGTGTGAGAAACAATAAAAGGAATTTTGTAAGTAAGAAATGAATCTTAACTCGTCATTTTTGCGTATAAGGTGTTACAAAATTCTTTTTTCTTTTGCCTATCTTTCTTTTCCTCGTTTACAAAAGTAACTGATCAAAGTATTTTTAGTTTTAACTTAATTCAAAGCGGACAAAGTTGAGTTCTGTTTAGTTAACATGTTTCCAAAGATTGTCTTACATAAACAGGCTTTTGGGCATGTGTAAATGTTTTCTTAACAAAAAACAAATTTCCGACCCTCATCTCTCAGGATATATATTTGAACTATAGGTAATATAATGAAATTTCTAAAAGCTTAAGCCCTTTGTCGGAGTAAAAACGAAGGGCTAAAGCTCGAAACGTCAGAAAAGTTAAGTCAACATTTTTTTACGGTGTTACAAATTTCATTATAATTACTTTCACTAGTTTACTCGCTAGTTTCCATTTACATTTGAACTAGTTAAACAAAAGCTGCGATTTTGTTGAATGGTAATGTTGAAGCCGTTTGACATCCCATTTTAACATTGTTGTAACCGTTTGCCCCCTACGTTCAACATCGTTCGACAGCGTTCAACAAAATCGAACCAATGTTGAAGCAATTGTTGAAGTCGTTTGCCCGGGCCTTAAGAAGGCAATTTGGATTAGTATTTTCATAACTATTCAAAGTATTTAAAAAACTCGTTCGTTTTTGCAGGACTGTGTTTTTTATTTTAGCTTATCTACAGGAATAGAGAATTGAAATGCGTTCGCGTATAAGTGAAATACAGACACTAATACAGTAAAAACCCGCATAAAAGAACACACGATTTTCGGTTCAGGATGATTTTGTTCTTATATGTTCCAAATTTCAGCCTGTGTGTTCTTCTTAATCCACTTGTTCTTTTATGCGGGTTTTTACTGTATAGGAGTAAACTGAACTTCAAGGACTGATATAAACGGGGTTTACTTTGAAAGATATATTGGCTTTGCTTGTTCAGTAACGCTTGCATCACAGCTAGAAGTACATTTGCAACCAAAACTGAATAAAGAAGTTTTTTGGTTTGTTTTACAAGTTTTTTGTGTATTTTTTTGAGCCCACTGTCTGCAGAATATTATTTTTATAATTTTGAAGCATATTTTAACCACTTCTCATTTGTTTTTCGCAGTTTCTTCTCGTAAAAGAGTAAGACTCCATCATGCAGTTGACCTAAAGATCATTTTTAAATCAATATCTCCCTTAGTCTAACTCTTTTAATTCCGACGAAGGGCTAAAGCTCGAAACGTCAATAAAGTTAAGTCAACATTTTTTACGGTGTTACAAATTTCATTATATTACTTATCATTTCAAATGTAGTTAATTCCCAAAACATTTCTGAACAAACAGACACTTTACTCAGCTGTATTTAACAAAAAACCGCAAAACACAGTTTTTCGCAAGCCTTGTGAAGTTAATTAGTCATAACCCATTTGTCTTGGCTAACAATGGCGGTCGTGTATGAAGTGGAGCGGACAAAATGTGTGATATTTCACAAGATATGCTATTGTTCCTGGTCTAATTGCCTATGGGACAGACGCGCGCTCTCAATGCCGACACCTTTGTTCTAGAAACATGATCGTTTCTTGGAAAAACACTTCTGAAAATAACTTGACTTTAAAGGTTCACAAATAACATTTTTTATCTTGTTAGAGTTGTTTAGGTCACTAACATTTGTTGTCAAATTAAAAACGATTTGAGAAATACAAAATATAATAAAATGTTGCATTAGTTTAAATTATTAGACGAAGGGCTAAAGCTCGAAACGTCAGTAAAGTTAAGTCAACATTTTTTACGGTGTTACAAATTTCATTATATTACGTAACATTATATAAGTTTTCTTGGAAAAAACGCTTTTGAAAATAAATTGAGTTTAAAGTTTCACAAAAATCGTTTTTTTTATCTTGTTAGAGTTGCTTAGTTGACTCCAAGATTAAAAAGAGAAAAGAATCAATTTGAGAAACTTTAAATTCAAATTAATTGCAGAAGCGTTTTTCCAAGAAAACTAAAAAAAAGTAGCATTAGTTTTCTTGGAAAAGCACTTCTGCAATTAATTTGAATTTAAAGTTATTCAAATTGATTGTTTCTCTTGTTTAGGTAACTGTAAGATTAGTTGTCAAGCGGCCAAAAAGCTTTAATCAGTTAGACATATATAAAAAGGAGAATATAAATGAAGCTAGCGAGTAAACTAGTATAGGCTGAGTCGGTGTTTGATATAAACGATAGGTAATATAATGAAATTTGTAACACCGTAAAAAAATTACTTTACTGAACAAAAAAATTAGCTTTAGTCTTCTTGCATGAAAAACGCTACTTCAAATAATTTGAATTTAAAGGTTCACAAATTAAGTTTTTAATTAAGTCATGTAAGTCAGGGTGAAAATAGTTATTTAAATACACAGTAGACCGAAAAACAGGAGCTTAGAACGTCAATCCTTTTCACTTGCTTTTTGTAGTAGTGATAAAAAGTCCAAAAATGCTTGCATAGGGGCTAAGTAAACCTTATTAAAATAAGGCGATTTGCATTCTACCACGTCCAAAAAACGAAGCAATTGAGTTCAAAGGGAGGGAGAATTTTTAAAGTGTGTCTTAACATAAGCTGTGTTTGGGGCTAGAAAAACATTTGTAAGTTGATTCGCTGAATGAAAATAAATTGGAGATTAGAAAACATCATCGCCATAATTTTATTGATAGCTATATAGTTACTTGCTTTATAGCTATACTTCCGGGTCAAGCATTTCGCTGCGCAGCCTCTGTAGCCTCGATTGCTTGGTTAGTATTCTTGTATTTAGCAAGCCCTTGGTAACCAGATGATTTCGCGTGCTCACTTCCGGTTAGTTTTAGCCAATCAGAAACATTTCTGTCGCATCGCCAACTGTTCCAAGATGGCGTCGTTCGAGAGAGTTGTTTCCCGTGTTAACCCTCGATAAATACATCCTTGAAATAACTTTACATTAAAAAGTTATATTTTACTTGGACAATAAAAGTTCACTGCTGCTCTATCAGGGATAAAAAAGATGCAAGACGCAAATGCCTAAAAGTAACCGAAATTGTTTTTGTCTCGAGGCGCCATTTTGGAACTATTCGTTTTGACAAACAATCTTTTGCGTGCTTCGAAGCGAGATCACCTGGAAGGCAAGTAATGCATGTATCAACAAACGATGAAATACCACAGGTTTTTGTCTCTACTCCTTGATTAATTTACCTACAACTCTGTGTTAATAAGACAAAGCTAAAGCAAGTAATGCATGAATCAACAAACGATAAGTGCCACAGATTTTGTCTCTACTCTTTGATTAATTTACCTACAACTCTGTGTTAATAAGACAAAGCTAAAGCAAGTAATGCATGAATCAACAAACGATGAAGTACCACAGATTTTGTCTCTACTATCGTACGATCACTATACAGCCTGTGGTAAGGCAAGGAATGCATGTATCAACAAACGATGAAATACCACAGGTTTTATCTCTGCTCTTTGAATAATTCACCTACAACTCTGTGTTAATTAGGAAAAGGTAAAGCAAGGAATGCATGTATCAACAAACAGTAAAATGCCACAGGTTTTCAAGTCTACTCTTAAACTAATATACACCCTTTCCGAGAAACTTTGTCACCTGTGAGGTGAAAAGCCTACAAGCTAGTTCCACAGGGGACTATGGGTAACCTATGTGAATTTTTTTAGGACACAGGGATTTCATGGCCACATTGCTATACTTGTCAATCTGTTATTGTGAAATGACCGTTTTGACTTATGAAACAACAAGGCGTTCCGAATGCACATTTAGTTTCTGAATTGATCCATGATCCTTTGCGCCACAAGCTTGTTTGCTTTTCGACGGGTGACAAACTTTCTCGGAAAGAGTGTATTTATTTAATTTAATCGAGGCTGAGGCGCGCGTTCACAATGTCACTTACAGATTAACATAAGAAAATAGATAATTTTAATTTACATCTACTCGAACATTTTTTCTTTAGCACTAAAGAGCTGGTATGCTAGCTTTTCCTTGTCAAATAGCAAATTTGGTTAGCAAATGGATAATGATAAGAGGAATGAGAAAATTGAAAACTTGCTGATCACCCAGTTCACGAGCAATGAAATTGTCAGGGAAAACTTGTAAAGGAAAAATAGCTGATCGTCTTTACGAGCAAGTAATTTTTCATGGAAAACTTGTAAAGGAAAAATAGCTAATCGTCTTCACGAGCAATGAAATTGTCAAGGAAAACTTGTCAACAAAAAAAAATTACTGATCGTCTTTACGAGCAATTATTTTTTTAAGGAAAACTAGTCAAGGAAAATTGCTGATCGTCTTTACGAGTAATGAAATATTTAAGGAAAATTTGCCAAGGAAAAAATTGCTGATCGTCTGCGCAAGCAATGGAATTGTCAAGGAAAACTTGCCAAGGAAAAATTACTGGTCGTCTTTACGAGCAATGAAATTATCAAGGAAAACTTAACAAATTGCTGACCGTCTGCGCAAAACTGGAAAACTTGTCGTTATCTCCAAAAGCACTGAAATAGTCAGGGAAAACTTGTGACGGAAACATTGCTGATCGCGAGCAATGAAATTGTCAAGGAAAACCGCTGCCTTATAGTACTGCGTCTTCACGAGCACTGCAAAAACGGCTGAGTACATACAACTCAGTATATTGAGTTAATCATGCGTTCAGGATCAACACTTTATAATGAGTAAACCTAACTCTATAGTGAGTAAAAATGAAGTTAAACTCAATATGTTGAGTACATTGTACTCAATGGCACATCTACATTTATGTTCACCCTTAATCTGTTAATGATGAGTTGGGTTTACTCACTATAAAGTGTCATCCAGAATGCGTGATTAACTCAATATACTGAGTTGTACCTTGGCCGTTTTTGCAGTGAGCAATTCTAAGCAATGGAAATCTCCACAACTCGTGCACGTAAATCTTCTCAGCTACACAACCACTGATACCATGATAATCCCACGAGTCATTCAATCCGTTGCTAATACAACCAGCCATTAACCTTTCAAGTTGACTCCACTCTAAACGAAATGAGGTCGCATCAAGCTTGACGCCAGCTGTAAGATCCACATCCTGATTGTAGGTGGAAAAGTACACCAAAAGTCACGTTTTCAAGAGACGGACAATTAGACATTTGAGGGGTGGGGTGGGTACTGAATAACCAACAAAATTCGAGCACACATTTTATAACCTGGAGAAAAATATATTGTGTAAAACAAAAAATCCTGAAAGATACAGTCATTTGAAAACATATAGTGGCATATAAATTTTTAACACGCGCTATAGAATAGAATATGCTGAAATATGGCAAGTACATGAATGAATGTGAGCCTTCACGTTCTGTTGTATAGAGCGTGGAGTTATCGAGCGTTGACTATCGACAGCTACTTCTTCAGTTTTCATGCAGAGGATTTGTGTCATCCAAATCAATCGCCAGTGTAAATCTAGCTAATAGAAACAAGGCACTGAGAGCTCAAGATGTTGATAATATATGCAGCTAACCGCTTCAGTGATTTCTACCCATACTCCTTTTAGGTCTTGTCGCGTAGTCGCGAAGCCGGTCGACGACAACGTTTTTTCAAATGGCTGTATATCGTGCATGTCCAAAATCCTGCACATACCTGAGGACAAATATCTTGCACCAAAACATTTTGCTAGTGTTATCTCCAATATCCCAGTCTATTGTGAGATCTTTTGAACCTACTTTCTCCCTCCTCCCATTCTCATGTTAATCTACTTGAATTAAATCAGGAAATAGATTTTAAGTAATGCTTTAATCCCGACTGGTGTTGGGATGTAGAAGTACGTATAGATAAAGGTCACGTTGAACACTCGAGACGAGGAAGTAAGCGAAGAGCTGAGGAGATTGTCATCATTGCAAAAACGAGTAGTGGTTATTCAAATAACTGAGTAAATAGATGCATCTACAGTTATACTCACTGCAAAACGTCTGAGTAGTGGTTACCCAAATAACTGAGTAAATCGATGCATCCGCCATCTTGAAGGCCTAGTCTGGGAGCTAAACTCGCCTTAACTCGCAGCAAGTTTGGGCGAGACTGCGCGAGTAAAGGCGAGTTTAGGTCCCAGGCTAGGCCTATCTTTAAAAGTGAGCACCAAGTTGTTATATTGTGGTCAGCTCCTTACATATTGTTTTGCAAGACTACAGTTAGTGACTCGGTATGTAACTGTGGATGCTTCGATTTACTCAGTTATTTGAGTAACCACTACTCAGTCGTTTTTGTAGTGAGTAACTGTGGATGCATCGATTTACTAAGTTATTAAAGTAACCACTACTCAGTTGTTTTTGTAGTGAGTAACTGTGGATGCATCGATTTACTCAGTTATTTGAGTAACCACTACTCAGTTGTTTTTGTAGTGAGTAACTGTGGATGCATCGATTTACTCAGTTATTTGAGTAACCACTACTCAGTTGTTTTTGTAGTGAGTAACTGTGGATGCACCGATTTACTCAGTTATTTGAGTAACCACTACTCAGTTGTTTTTGTAGTGAGTAACTGTGGATGCACCGATTTACTCAGTTATTTGAGTAACCACTACTCAGTTGTTTTTGTAGTGAGTAACTGTGGATGCACCGATTTACTCAGTTATTTGAGTAACCACTACTCAGTTGTTTTTGCAGTGAGTAACTGTGGATGCATCGATTTACTCAGTTATTTGAGTAGCCACTACTCAGTTGTTTTTGCAGTGAGTAACTGTGGATGCATCGATTTACTCAGTTATTTGAGTAGAGTACAAACACTAAAAGTGTGCAATACTTTGCACTATTTACCACTAAATGGTGTTCATTAATCAATAGAGAACAATAGAATTAGCATAATTTAGCAGTATTTAGTGGTATTTATGTTGCACACTTTTAATGTTTGTACTCTAACCACTACTCAGTTGTTTTTGCAGTAATTAACTGTGGATGCATCCGGATTTACTTAGACCCCGGCTACACGGATCCGGATACTTTTGAAACCGCATACTTTTTGATGCGAATCGGCCTATCGTCCACACGAATCCAGTGAATCCGGTCACCGAAACCGCATACTTTTACTTGAATCCTCGGGATACGCGGATTCGTGTGGACGCAAATATTTCTATGCGGTTTCAGCCGGATCGGATTCGTGTAGACGAGGGCTTAGTCACTTAAAATGCATTGTCCTTAGATGCAAGTATAACAGGGTCTGAATGGGGTTAACCGTTAACTGAGAAACGGCTAAAAAATTAACTGTTAACTGAGAATTCCGTGTCTTTTTAGGATAACTGTTAGCTGATATTTCTTATTTTTAATTAATAAATTTGAAAATAAATATTTCTTTGTTTTTAATTTAACTGATAACTGAGAAAATTGATAAAATTTAGCTTTTAACTGATATTGGAACCCCCCATTCAGACCTGGTATAAGTTGTAAAGACACACTACCCCTCCCCAGTTAACAGTATCATCTATTAGTCTAATAGTTTATATATAGTGTGTTACAGTTTCTTTTAAATAACAGCCGTTTATCAGTATACAAGTGGTATTAAAAGCAATCTTCTTCACTTATCTGATCTGCTTACACAGACTTCATATTTTCTATTTATATCAAACATAAGTGTGGTTATCTATTAAGAGGCTATGGACCACTTATTCGAGATCGTGCGATATACAGTGCGTTCTAAATTGTTATACACCTAAATCGTTTCTTGGTACGTAGGTTTTGACATTTTGGATGCATTGTGACCCTGAAGACGCCAAAAAGATGTCCGAAAGTTTGGTCGTTTTGTTTAATTAAAACGTAGTTGAAACTATATATGCATCCAAAATATTATACAACTATTTCAAAAAATCGTTGTCACAATCAAAGCTAGAGTCCACATTATGAAGCCTGCAAAGGATGTCGGTATTTCTTCTCTTGTCATCGATCTATTCATAGTTTATTGCATGTGTTTGTGTTATATGACCATAACAAATTGTTACAGTGGAAGATGATTAAACAAATATTTATTGAAAAACGTGCAATAAATCACAAATTCGGTTCATATTACCGACATCCTTTGCGGGTTTCAGAGTGTGGCGGGACTGTAGCTTCGGCTGCGAGAACAATTTTTGAAGTAGGTGTATATCACACACCAGAGAACCAATCAGCTTTCACAAGTTTGAACTGCGCATGAAGTTTGGATATTAAGCGAGTTTATGTTATCATCGGTAAGTATGCACGAGTGGTATTCAAACTAATATCTCTCTATCTTGAAATCCACCTTCTAAAGTTAGACCAACGCCCACTATAAAGAACTTTCCAGTTCGTTACCTTGCCTTTGTCTCGACAGGCAAGGAATGCATGTTTAAAGAAACAATATCACAGGTTTTGTATCTGCTCTTTGACTAACTGACCTACAATCAATACAGCATCATTATTTCTAACAAATTATTAGTATTTATTTGTATATACTTTTTCTAATTATCAAATTTTTATATTGTGTATATATGTATTTTATCAGATTTTATTTATTTATTTATATTACCCCCTTGCAGTGATAGGTACCCCCTTTTGCAAGGCCCCTATATGTAGATATATTAATATTCAGTTATAAAACAATAACAAACTTGAAAGACGAAAGTCGCGCGAGAAACGTGATGCATGCCGGTCTCTGCTCTCTCGTCTCTCGCCATTCCTCCTCGGCCATCACTTCATTCATTCAAATTTCAACTCGTTTCGCCGGGGCTTGCACGTAAAATAACAAACGGTTTTGCAGTTTATCTTTATCACAGTGAAAGAAACAATGATGATTGCAGTAATGTCGAACTAAGACTGGTTGTTAGTGTTCATGTAGCAGTGAATTTGGAAATATCACAGTTGCAAGTAACTGAATTCTACGTCATTTACGATAACGCAATCAAGGTAAGCTTTCTTTACCTTTACTCTTACTCTATAGCTAACAATAATATAGATTATAAATAGGGCTGTAAAATGTAAAATTTGAACGAACTTGAACGGCGTGCAACATAATTAGTACTAAATAGTTGTTTTTTATGCTAATTCCATTGTTTTCTATTGTTTAATAAGCATTATTTAGTACTAATTAGTACTACTTGTTTCATGGGTATATATTTGCATATATTTTGTATATAGAATGCATGCAAACAATCCCAGAAACAATTCAGTATTAACTATTTTTTTTAATGCATAGCATTACAGAAAAAAATATCGTGCACAACAATAGTGACAAAAAAAATATTCGTGCAAGTTGAGAAAAAAATTCCTGCACAACCACAAAGGACCAAAGACAATTCCTACACACAAAAAAATTGCCCAACCCCCGTCCGTCCCTAATGCACCTTAACTCCATTGTGTTCTTTTGTTGTTATTTGACGATCACGCTTTAACTATAAATACACTTTGTTTCACGGGTTAATGTGAACAGCAGTCTAATTTTTCGTCGGTGTCACTGCCTGCTCTAGTCAAATACAGTAAAACCCCGCCGTATAAGAACCTAGATTTTTCCAAGGCAGTCTGCTGAACAGGTTCTTATATAAATGGTGCTTAACTTGAAAACAGGCTATCTAGGTTCTATTAGCATTACTCACTTCATCATTACAACACCTTTCTTCCTATTTTATTTACATACAGGTCAATGCCTTTGCACATGGCTTTTTTTACCAAAAAAATGAAAATTTCAGCCTGACAGGTTCTTGAATTTTAGATTCTTATAAGCGGGGTTTTACTGTACCTACTAAATACCGTATTATGAGAGTATTAAAGTCCGACTGCATACTGGCTATACGTCGGAGTATTCCAGCGTAAAATGTTTTTCGTATTAGTCACGTATTATATGTCTCCATTACCCATGCACAGTTTCCTATATATCATCAAGCTAGTTATTACTTCCTTTAATATATATATATACGTACGAGTGTTCCAAACACCCCAGATAACCGGCATAGATAAGTCTATATTTATCCTACCCACTGATTGACTACCGGTTGATAAACGACCTTTTACGGCGGCTAATCGATTCATGAACGTTCCAAATTTAGGAGCATTCTAATTGGGGTCCTGTTGTCGATCGTACACTCGCCGATTCCATACGCGTACGTGCAATTCGAGTCTTTATTTATATATACGCGTTTATATTACATATCTATCAATAGACCATTCCACAGTTCTCTCCCATCAACCTTAACCTCGATAGCGTGTAATATATTCTTTACAATTTGAAAATATTTCAATTGTTTGATAATGTGTACATTTTAAATTCCCACTGGCTGTAGTCAAACTCTAAAGAATATATTACGCGCTATCGAGGCTGAGGTTGATCGACGAGAAGTCACGCGTCTATGGCATTATCAGTAGAGAACGAGTAACAAGCGTAAGTTGCACAAGGCGTAGACGAGTGCGACTCTATCTTGTTAAGAGTTCTTAAAAATCGTTTTCCCAAGTGCGTCTAAAGCAACCGGGGAGCTGTGCAGCTCATGGGGTAATAGTTAAGGCTCAGATTTAGCTAATCAGAGCGGGCTATATAATTTATACATACACAAACAAGATACACAGATATTAGATATCAGTTTATGAAGAAGGGGTAGGAGAAACGATGCTGACAGCTGGTTATTTTCACTCGTGTATCCAATGTGGAATTCCATTCGTCGGCTAATGAAATTATCGATACAACACCAATTTAGTCAATACAAGTTATCGTACATTTGCACTAGAATTATTTTCTTGGAAACAGCAACGCTGTCTACACTACTTTAACCGCTAGTTATCGTACATTTTCACTCCATGTTATCTTGAAAATAGCAGCCCAGTCCACACTACTTTAACCGCTAGTTCTCGTACATTTGCACGAGAATTATTGTATTGGAAACAGCAACGCAGTCCACACTAC
This sequence comes from Metridium senile, assembly GCA_949775045.1. NCBI lineage: Eukaryota > Metazoa > Cnidaria > Anthozoa > Actiniaria > Metridiidae > Metridium > Metridium senile. Next base: position 6,215,933 of record OX459101.1, on the reverse strand, counting down.
TTTAACCGCTAATTCTCGAACAATTTCACTCAAATTGTTTTCTTATATATATAAAACCAACGCAGTCCCACACTTGTTTAACCTCTAGCTAGTTATCGTACAATCTACTTCAATTTATTTCTTGTTGTCATCAAAATTTTGATAACTATCATGACTGTCTTGTCTGTAAGTAATTCTTATATAAAACCAACGCAGTCCCACACTTGTTTAACCTCTAGCTATCGTACATTCTACTTCAATTTATTTCTTGCTATCATCAAGTTTTGATACCTATCACGACTATCTTCTCTGTAATTAATTATTGTCAAAAAACAAAACTCCATAAGAATGCGGTTCAAAACTAATTAGTATTGAACAAAAAGCTTTTTTTGACACGAACATGAGTATGATAACATTATCCGTGACAGTGATGGGTCAGTAATGGGATCTATTTATTCTGTAAGTTTTTAATGGCTTTCAAATTACCATCTTGAAAGAATGCGGTTTAAAACTAATTGGTAGTGAGCAAAAAGCCTATTTTGACACGAACACAAGTATGATATCATTACTGGTGAAGTGATGTTTATAGTAATGGGGACTATCTATTCTGTAAGTATTTAATGACTTTCAAATTACCTTATGACATGCAGACATACGCGATTATAAAACTAGCTATTTAGTACTAAATTAGGCCAAAAATAGAATGAAAGAATGCGTTAAAACGACCTAGTACACAAACCCTCTCATTCATAATAAAATGCTGAGTAAATAAGACTGCAATTATGTCAGTTGAAAATACCTCAATTGGCAATATTTTCGACATTTTTGAGAGTAAAATTGCGTCTTCTCCTCTCCCCTTAGTAATGTTGAGGTTTCCAGTCTGAAACGTCTGTACATTTTTAAGGGCCCTTCGGCAATATGTTGAGGTTTCTAGTCTGAAACTGTGAAATACCTGTACAAGGGCCATTCAATTCGGCAATGTTGAGGTTTCCTGTTTGGAATGGTTATATACATTGTCAGTGGAGGCCTACAAACATTGAATTTTCGGGGAAACGTTTTGATAAGCAAAATCCTGATTACTTTTGAAGATTGGGTAAGGTTGTTAAGCACCAATTAGCTATATGATATACAACTGACATCAGTTAATATACACAAACATGACAAATAGCTGCCCAAGGCGTACCCAGGGTACCAGAGGTTATTTTCTACTTGGTTTAGCATTTGTAAATCTGACGGTTTGTGATACAACGAGAATTAAAACAAACACATACATAAAAATGATGAATATAAATACTAGATCAAGAAACCCCGGTCTAGTTTCTGGTACCCAAGGCGTTATCTCACTTCAGTCAACTGTTATAAACTTCCATAACGTTCACTAAACAACCAGCAGTTATTTAAACACCGATATGGCACTGCTGACGTGATCTTAATGACATGTTCTAATGCTATGACGGTATAATACTGGTTTAGCTCTGTTAGCTGCCCAAGGCGGCGGTTACGCGCTCAAAGACCCGTAAGTTAAGCATAGCAGTTTTCAAGTACATCTCTCAGCAATTTCCGAGTATTTAGCTGACAGAAATTAATCGTTTCTCAATCTAGAATTACACTGATCTGCTTGGTCAATCTAGTTTATATATCATTGAACGTCGAACCAGGACTGGGCATAGGTGACTTGAGGAGCTCTGTGGAAGACGCGTGAATCAAATTGAGGTAAAGTTGTCTTGATTTTAAAATGACTATAGTAATGATTATATTTTAGTTATTTAAATAATCTCTTTATGTAAAATCAGTATTTACTATTCAGTTATTTGAGTAACCACTACTCAATCGTTTTTTTTAACTGTGGATTCATGCATTAACTCGGTTATTTGCCGAATAACCACTATACTCTGTCGTTTTCGAGTAACTGTGGATGCGTCCATTTACTCAAAGAACATATGAAGCGAAATAATGTACAAGCAGTTTAATTCTAAATATATTCACATAACGTAGCTATTTACTTGCGAACACATGACCATATATTATACTTCCATGGATAGGATATGATCGATGATAGATCCAGTCCACTTCAGGGACTTAATTTACACGATTTTAGTGTTGTTCTTTAAAACTGAACTCTCACATTTTGTACAGCACCCAGATAACTCATTGCTGGATAGACTGAGACGTTTATATAAAATGTTTCATAGATATAGGGTTTGCCTTCTATAACACTGTAAAACTTTTTAATTGATTTCTTTTCATGGATATAGTGTTTGCGCTCTATTCCACTATGACACTTCATTATATTTCATGGGTATAGTGTTTGCGCTGTATTCCACTTTAGCACTTTCATTTCATTTCATGGATATAGTGTCGGCGCTGTATTCCACAAGTAGCAGCTATATTTTATTTTATGGAAGTAGTGCTCTATTTCACAGAAGCACTGCAATTTCATTCTATAGTGTTTGCGCTCTATTTCACAGTAGCACTTTAATTTCATTTTATAGTGTTTGCGCTCTATTCCACAGTAGCACTTTCATTTCATTTTATAGTGTTTGCGCTCTATTCCACAGTAGCAATGCAGTTTTTAATCAACAGCTTTACTTGTCTTATAGCCATTAGCAACCCGTTTTTATCATTCATGGATATAGTTGTGTTTCTGCGATGATATGCAGTTTTTATCATAGTTTGCGTAAACAAACTTGGAGCTAGAGGTCGTCTCAGGATTAATTCGACTGATAAGCAAAACTTAATCGTAATAAATATGTGTCTAAAAGAAGCATGCAATCAAAGATGGGGGTCATTATACACATGTTAGCTATCACAATAGCATCTGTTGATTGATGAGAAATATTACATGGTTGATACGGTGGTAACATATAGGTTATCGAAAGTTAGTCTGGATTTGGTCTTTGATTTTCTCGGGGTTTTTGGTTTTATTATCCTGTTTACTTGTTTTCTATGTTTGCTCTCTCGTTAGTTTTTGGTTCTTCTATTTGATTGATTCTTTTCTACCCTCCTTTCTCCCTTCTCCGGCTTTCTATCGTGCATTTCATTTATTCATTTGCTCACTTATTCATTCATTCCTTCCGCATCTATAATCATCTATTCATTCTTTCATTCTTTTGTCAATTCATTTATTCATTCATTCATTCATTCATTCATTCATTCATTCATTTATCCATTTATTAATTCACTTAAACATGATTCATTCATCTATCCACTTATTCATTCATCCATTCATTCATTTATTCATCCATCCATTCATTCATTTATTCATTCATCCATTCATTTAATCATCCATTCATCCATTCACTTACTCATTCATTCATCCATCCATTCATTTAATCATTCCGGTATTCATTCATTAATTCATGCCTGCATACATCCAACCATCCATCCATTCAGTCAGTCAGTTAGTCTGTCTATTTGTCTGTCTGCTTATCATGCATGCTCTCACTACACTAATTTATTATATATCACATGCTATCGAGCCTATAAAACAGCTCTATGGAAAACTTAAATCATGATCATTAGTTTTGCATCCATCTTCTTGACATGGACAACAACTACAAGCACTTATTCGTTTTTTCTTGTACATCCATAATTCTCTTCCGTTTTGGATTGACGCATTAACTCTGATAACCTTTTTGAAATAGAAAAAAAAATCATTTTCAAAATTCCTTGGCGATATCACGGAGACATTTTTTGAGTAAAATTTAGCATTTCCCTATCTCTTTAGTATTTCCCTATTTCTTTAGTGTTTTATAGTTAATTTTTCCGGATTTTGATTGGTTTCAATTAGGGGTATAATATCGTCCAGCCACGCCCTTTTAAAAGGACATCCTTTATCTTTAATGGGGTATTTTTGGAAAATTCCCGGAAACATACCCGATAACCCGATATTTTACCTCATGATCATCCTACCGTGGAACATGGTTGATGTTTTCGTTCCAGTTATCGTTCCGTGTTTTCATGCAGCAAGACATGTATTATGGGGAGTTTTAAATTTCCGACAAGCATACCCGATATTTTACCTCTTCAGGGGCTGATCCAGAAAATTGACAAGGGGGGAGAACTTTGATATCCTTTTGGCGGATAACGGCAGCCACAAGAGCGCAAAGATCGTAGTGTGCCCGCTTTTCTCTGCTAAAACAGGATTTACTGCAAAAAAAAGGGGAGGAGGGTGAAAAGTCCCCCAGTTCAAATTCCTACCGGGTAACTTGGTTGATGTTTTCGTTCCAGTTATCTTCCATGCAGCAAGACATGGAATGTTAAGAAGGATTAAGTATTAAGTCTAAAGACTGATCCTGTTAAAACTGTTCTGGTCAACTTGATATGAATGCCTGCACTAGCTATTTATTTGGCACGTTATTGACCGAATGCCAATTGACTTTCAAAAATAAAAACCTTATGTTATTAATATGCAACACCATGAGAAAGAGCCAACACAAAAATTAATTTTTTGAAAGTTTTATTGATTGCTATAAGCCTCTAAATATAATTCAAGTGAAGCTATTTGGAATCCAAATCACGGAGATTTGTATGTGTTCAGTGAACTAGCCTCGTGGTATTTTTCACTCTTTTGAACTTGTCATAACTTCTCAACAATTGCTCTAAACCTAACCAACAAATAGCGGTACTGTATTAGGGGGCCAACCAAAACGCAGCTTTCGACTAGTGCTGAATTATTGAGAAACAACATCCTGTCATACTAAGATCTCTAAACCAGAAATGTATGCATGTGCACATAGCTCGACCTTTCAGAACCACGCATGTTTTGACAATGTTTCAGAAATAGGTTTAGATATCTGGCCACCCATGCATGGGCTACTTTCAAAATAAGGAGATGAAAGCACATAAGTCCGTCTTTGTATATTATTTCACAACTAAACAATAGACTACTTAACTGGGCAATTTGATATCTTTTTAAAAAAAATAGGTTTACATGTGTACAACACATGAAATAGGAATAATATATCCAGGGAGAAATGTGTTTACTTTGCACAAATGTATTTCATTTGCAATAAATATTCACTCTTGAAAGTGACGCCCGATGACGTCGAAACGTCGAGAAAAAACTTGTCGTTTTGAATTTTATTCTTAAAACTACAAAAAACAAACATCTTATTTGTATTTTATTGTGCTTATCAAAAATATTTTGAGTTTGAAATTTAGATTTTAAAAATTGTATTGGCCAAAGGACGCCATTTTGATTACTAGACAAAGTGATCCTTTGACAGTCTATAAGATGCTTCAGGATTACAGCTAGGGCTGGAGAGTCCTCTCGGAAGTGTTTTTGGAGTGACTGTCATGACTCACTTAATAGGAATACTTGTGCGATTTAACAATACACATCCGTTTTCACGGTTCTCAGCAAACAACCGAGCAGCCTCGATAGCGTGTAATACTTTACTTTATTCATGACTCACTTAATAGGAATACTTGTGCGATTTAACAATAGACATTTTCACGGAACATCCTCAGCCTCGATAGCGTGTAATATATTCTTTACTATATTCTCACTTAATGTGAATACTTGTGCGATTTGACAATACACATCAGTGTTGACAGTTCTCATCCAACAACCTCAGCCTCGATAGCGTGCAATATATTCTTTATAATTTGACTACAGCTCGCGGTAATTTAAAGAATGTACACATTACCAAACAATTTAAACACGGGCTGTAGTCAAATTCTAAAGAATATATATTACACGCTATTGATGCTGAGGTTGCTCGATGAGAACCGTGAAAGGATTCTCTATCATAGTAAGAGTGTATGGGGTAGAATATATGTAAATGTCTTGTTATAATAGCTTAAGGTGGCTGACTACTTTGAAAAGCTCGGAGCTCGCGCTCGTATGCCGCTGAGTTACCACAGCAACTAGTAACGAACAACTTCAGAAGAAATCTTCGAATGAGCTGTTGTAAGTTCTGCTTGCAAGCAGGCTATACAGGCTACTACTGTTCAGGTTAACATTAATTGGGCCGGGGCACCATCTTGAAAATTAATGAGCATCGAGTCACCATAGAAAGGTGACTAGGAAAGGCTAGGTGCCATGCTGATGTAATTTCATATAAGAGCAGAATGGCTTGACCTTGCAATGTTTTTTTCAAGGCCACAAAATAGCAATATATATATATATAGGAACTCGGTGCTCACTTTCCAAGATGGTGCCCCAATACACAAAATCGGCTAACGCGTTGCTATGTACGTTTAGAACCAATTCAAATCTTTTGGGAATAAGATTATTTGTCTTATGTATTTCAATATCACTTGGAAAATGTTTCGAACAAACCTTTTTATCCCCCAGAGGTCTTGAATTGGGTGGAAACGTACATAGTAACGCGTTAGCCGATCAGGTCTATTGTTAATCGTAGCAGTGAAAGCCTGCATAGATTTGGCTGCTACAAGGATTTTTAAATAGGTGCATATCTACCACTGTCACCTCCCCTGACGGTATAACTGTATACTATCAATACATTATATATACACCTATTTCTAAAATAGTTGTCGCAAACAAAGCCACAGTCCACACTCTGAAGCCTGCAAAGGAATTCGGTATTTCTTCTTTTTTTATCGATTTATTCATAGCATATTTTGGTTGTACGTGTATGTGTTATATGATCATAACAAGTTGTTGTTGTGGTAGATATAGATATAAATATTTCTTTAAAAAACGTGTAATAAATCACAAATTATGTCCATATAACCGACATCATTTGCAGGCTGTAGAGTGTGGACTGTAGCTTCGGCTGCGACAACAATTTTTGAAATAGTTGTATATTCATAGATCGAATCAATTCAATATATCGTGACAGTACCAGTGCCAAAACACAGATCTGAGTCTTTTAAGTCTATCGGATTAACTTTCACCTTAATACACAAAATCCTGTTACAGTTTCTTCAAAATGATCATCACGTTTTGTCTGAAATCGTTTTGTTTCCGGCACTCTTGAATGTCAAGGTTAAACGTCAAGGATGTACACTGTGCCTGGGGAGGGAGGAGATGGGGTGGTACTACCACTAATGTACAGAGTTCGGAAGCCTTTTAAAAAGGGCGAAAGGGCGTGATACGGACAATTATTAGCCCCCTAGTGGATGCATCACAGAAACTAAAAGCACGAAAAGTGATTTTCCTTTTTTTGATACCTAAATGATACGTTAAAACATATTTTCTTTCTTGTTATTTTATTTTACGACGTTGCAAATCGAAAGGCAGTGTAGTGTATTGTAGCGTAGTGCCTGTAATTTCTAAATGACAATTGATTAGATTAATAAGATCAATAAGAAGATTAAAAAGATTTTATGGATTATCCAGGGATAGGAAAACATCAAATCAAATTTTAATTAGATTTTAATTAGTTTTAAAAATAACTTCTCCAGGCGTGTGTGATTTTTTGAAGGAATTATTTTAACATGTCACCGGCGTTGCTTTCATAGTTAACTTTGCTTTATGAAATCATTGTTTAATTCGCTCCCCCTTCCTCCCCTTTCCCCCTTCCTCCCCTTTCCCCCTTCCTCCCCTTTCCCCCTTCCTCCCCTTTCCCCCTTCCTCCCCTTCCTCCCCTTCCTCCCCTTCCTCCCTTTCCTCCCCTTCCTCCCCTTCCTCCTCTCCATCCCCTCCCTGAATGAATAAATAAATCACTTTTTTAACGTATCAATGTATTAAGCATGCAGACACAAGTGCCCTACTAATTGGGGAGAATCACACTCACAATCACTACCTTTATTAAATTTATTTATTTGTTTAGAGGATTTCACCGAGAACAATTACAAACAAAGTACAAACAATGAATACAAAATAAGAAAAAACTGCAATTGTAAACGGTGAGGGAACACGCTAACTGAATCGTGGTCCCAACGAGGCGGGCCGAACCTCTAGGTAAAACTATTTTGGCACACAACACTGCCTTCCTACCCCTCCCTTCACCACCCTCCCTCCTTCAACCCTAAACTGTAAAACCCTACTTCATCTTTGATCTTTCGTACTCAATGTAAACAGCGTTAAGAAGTTAAGTTCCTTTCTCTTCAAGAGTACTTATTGAGACGTGCCAAAAGTCTAGACGGGTTTTTATCTATTTAAGTGTAAAATAGAAGTGATAACTTGTCCCTACACTACTTTAATAAGAAAACATGACTTAATGGGTTGTTAAATGCAGGGGCGGTGGCTCCTTAAATAATTATAATCGTTCAGCTATGCAAGTTATCCTAGCTATGGTTAGTAGAAGAGACAAATACCACCACACAGCTCGCGTGGTTTATCCTCCTCTGCCTCAGTACCATATAATATATTCTTTAGAATTTGACTAAATTTCATTATATTACCTATCCTTTAGAATTTGGTTGATTTGCGGTCGGTCGTTGGCGTCGTCAACGTTGTAGAAGAATAACTAGAAAAACAATAAATTGAAAAAGTTCACTAAAAGTGCGTTTAGTCAGATGAAGGATTATTTAAATATTGATTCTTCCGCGCCTCGCAAAGGCACAGGAAGCCCATCACTAAAAAGCGCTTTAAAGAATTATCCACTCGTGTACAAAATTATTTTAATTGTTAATTGTTATATTTGAACTTGTACTTTAAAAAGATCAACATTCAATACTGCATTTGCTTTCTAGAATTAAACAAGGGTTTTGTGTATCACTCAAATCCCTCCATCCAAACCAATGTAGGTCCTCTTCTACAGTGTACAGAATTTGAAACCTCAATTAACATTACCAAAGGGTATAGAAGAAACATGATCAATAGAGATAAGATCAAACTTCAATACTGCATTTGCTTTCTAAAATAAAACAAGGGTTTTGTGTATCACTCAAATCCTTCCATCCAAATCAATGTAGTTCCTCCTCTACAATGTACACGCACTTCAGACTTAAAACCTCAATTAACATAACCGAAGGCGATAGAAGAAACATGATCAATAGAGATAAGATCAAACTTCAATACTGCATTTGCTTTCTAGAATGAAACAAGGGGTTTGTGTATCAAACCTTCCATCCAATTTAGAATTACAAGAGGTTTGTGTAACCCTCCATGTAAAACAATGTTGGTTCTCTTCTACAATGTACAAGCACTTCAGACTTGAAACCTCAACATTGCCAAATGCCGGGGGATGGAGGAAACAGAATCAATAGAGATAAAATATGACGAGTTTTGCTCAAATAATTGTCGCACAAATATTTCATTATGTCCCACGGTATTTCTAAATTTATTTTAGCTGTCGACCAAGGTCAGTTTATGGACGTTTCTGGGAGGTTTGTCAGTTTCCTGTGGGTTTTAATTAATCATTTACTACGTGTTTCTTAGTAAGAAGAAGTAGAAGAAGTTCACTAAATGATCGTTACTAATACGTGACTTACAATCTAGGCTTAAAATACGCGAGACAACTGCTAATTAGAAAAGTGACACTAGTCCTTTTCGATCGTAGTACGTGTTTTTTTTTGGTCCCTCGAGCTAAACCACCTCTCTCCACCCACGCCATGTTGAAACAACTAAAAAGCATGCAGTGGTTATAACCACGAAAAATGGAACTGAAACTGGAACCGAAGTTTTTTGGTTGTTTTAACCGGGCAGTTTTTAAAAGTAAAGAATAGTATTTTACGTCGGAAGTCCCTTAAGCCCAAGCTGATCTTCCAGAGAGCCGACGATGCGCTCATTTTACTTCCCTCTCTCCATCAGTGCTCTGTTTTACGGGTATTTAAAGCTACTTAACGCGCACTATAACCAACTGCGCCATCTTTGCTTCTTAAAGTGCACTGACTAAGCAAAGTTGGTCTGGCTACAATCAAGCTATCCCGTGAACTGAAAAAACAACATATATTGCATGGAGGAGAAGGGAGGATTATTAAGAGAAAGTTTAGTTGAATCAGTGAAAATAGAGGACGTATCTCAATTCGGCCGAGATCGTTGTCTTTGAATGGGTAATTCAGTATTGCTTACAAGTAGAACACCTTAGGATCAATAAACCTAAATAGATAGATCACTTTTTGAACGTCTTAAATCTTCTAGCTGGACACGTGTGTACTACTAATTGGGGAGACTCAGACACCCACTCACTAACTCTACTCGCATGTTCATTTTTGCGGAGGGAGGAAAACCGGAGAACCCGGAGAAAACCCCTCGTGGCATAGGAGAGAAGAACACATCAAACAAACTCAACTTTTAATCATAGTCTCTAAACGTTTGAACTTCCGTAAAACAATGTTTTGTTTTCGGTGATTTAGTTGATCGACAATAGCATCAAATGACTAAACACACATCCATAAACCTTAAAATAATAAAATCTGAAAGTGCTTAGGGACGGACCATTAGATTTTTGAGGGGGGGGGGGGGGGGATAATTTTTTGCATGATATTTTTTTCCCACTCTAAGTATGTGCACGATTTTTTTTTTTTCATCTTGCACGATCTTTTTTTTCAGAATACTTGCTGTGCTCGAATTTTTGTTTTCTCTTTAAGGCTGCATGTGCTCGAATTTTTTTTTGGTATTTGCCCAACCCCCCCTCAAAAATCAAATGGTCCGTCCCTTAGTGTGCTTGTCTCGGTATTTCTACAGATGTCAAAAATGTTCGAATATGTTCCAGCATCTGAAAGTGTTTTCTACAGCTTTAAAACTATTTTTTCATACAGTTACCAGCGTTTGTGCATAGTGTGTGTAGTCTTTCTAGTACATAGCATGACCTCAAGTGTCCTCTTATTTCTAACAAAGACTCCACTTAAGATCACTTTAACATCCGATTGGTATTGTTTACAAGCTGAAAGGTATCGATGGTTTGCAAAACAGCTCTCGACTCCGGAATCCTGCACTACAAAACTCCCGAGTAGAGGTAACTCATGAAATAATACTGGGCGATGCACCCCGACTGTTACTCTCTGAAAAACGAATGAATTGTGGTTTGAGGGAACATATTAACTCTATTATATTAACTACTACGCTCAAATAGCTGATTACCTGATGTGTGTAGCTGCACTAATTCTCAATACGTGAGTAAGGAATCTTGCTCCAATATGTTGGGCCCGTTTAAACACCCTGTTGGATGATGTTGGATGAAACACCATCATTTCTTTCGTTCTCGTGTTCAATAAACCGTAACGCAACAAGCATTGATCCAATGTTGGTCCGTTTAATGAGGGTCCTGAAGGGGTAAAATGGGAGCTGGGATTGGCCTTTTTTTGACTAGGAAAATGGGATTGGATGCACTGCATGGGACTGGGATTTACAAGTAAAAGAACAATAGAAAATGGAAATGGGATTGAAAACTTGAGCAAAACTGATGGGATTATGTAATTTTTGACTGGGATTTGGTCCAAATATAAACTGGGAAATGGGATTCGGACCCTCCTTCAGGACCCTCTTTAATCGAGGCTAAAAGTGTTCGATTTATTGATACAGCTTCTTTTAGAACTATTTCAATTCATATTTTCGAAAGTACGTATACTCCATGAATACTTTTTAAGGTAGAAAAAGTGATAATATCAGCTTGGTAAGGCACCTCAAAATCCAGAAGAGATCCGAAATTATTTATCGTTTCCCCAAAAAACTTAATTCAAATTATTTTGATATTTCTTTAATATTTATATGGTTATATTAATATTTCTTTATGTTATTAATACATTCAGTCGCCGTGTTGCCTTTGCTATACAGTTTTGGCAAATTGGACTATTAATTCGTGATTGCCAAAATGCTTTTTTAAATATTTTCTTAACTAAGATTAGTTTAGCGGGGTTAATTCCCCTAAATCCGGAAAAAATATTTAAAACATTTTACTTGTCAATTTTGACAAATTGATCTATTTGTTATCGCATCAAAATTAATATCTCCGTTGTTTTTTTTTTAACATAAACTATTATAATTATATCTAAAGCCGGAATCTTCCTGTTTGGTGAGGTACCTGAAACTCGATCAGTCAAAAATCGCAAAACTGTCTTGCATGTTATTAATATTTAATTTTGTTGCAAATTATTATTAGTTTATTGGTATTACTCTTTTTTTTGCAATCTATAAAACATTTCCATCCTATTAAAAATAATTATTTAGTTTTTCTGGTATTTAATAGACGTGGGATAAGTTTGGTAGGCCACAAAATCCGGAAATCAGTGGCCAACAAATTTCCTCGTACTTTTTGGCTTTCATTGATATTTTTTTAAATAATTTATTACTTTATTGGTCAATTTAAATCTGTTTTGTTTGTTATCGCTTGAATATCGCAATGTGTTTGCTTTAATATACTTCTTAAATATTAATATTTGTAGTGGGATCAGTTTGAAAATCTGGTAATGGTGCGTCCAGCAAATTCCCTAGTTTTTGCCTTTCAATAATATATCTTTGTAATATAATTTATTACTTTATTCGTTTATTTAAAAGTGTTTCGTTTGTTATCGCTTGAATATCGCAATATTGTTGCCCAAATACACTTCTTAAATATTTATATAAGTGGGATCCGCTTGGTAGGCCCCCTACAATTCCGGAAAAGGTCGACATCAGTCAAAATTTTAAACTTCTATGCTTTTTTCACCTCAGTCTTGGCACAATGTTTAGTTTGCCCCCTCTTATCGTGCGTTACATAAACCTCTTTTAGTAACTGTCAAAGCAGAGGCCAAGTGCAGGCGGTTCGTGATCGTGTTTTGCCCTGCAGAAATATCAACGTGATGAAGTGTTCGATATCAAACTGGCTCTCGCATTTCAATAATGCTTTTAGCCTGCGAAGCCCTTCATTACCGCCTCTTTTCCACACCATCTCCCCCCTAAGGGCCGGCAACACAGGGAACAAAACTATATTCGATTCATTTGCATCCTAATCGCTCTGATAAGTATTATCGGTTTATTAGGTGTGGCCATTGACAGGGGAAGATTCTGTTTCCAATTGGATATGGCCTGAGGGGGTTGGCACTGAAGATTGAAAAATGTATATAGTTTCTTTGATTCTTGTTAGAAAAATGTGTAGTATTCTAAAACTTAGACTGCGAGCAGTCCCTACTTTTCCCTCCAGATTCAGATTTGTTTTAACTTTAATGAATCCTCCCCCTTTTCGCCCCCAATCCCCGCTCGTCCGTGTTTTCTTTAAATGCTCATTTTTCTCACGTTTTCCTCGGAATCTTGAGGAAAAAGAAGGGACTGTTCGCAGTCTATCTAGAACTTGATGTTATTTTTTAAAGTATTCTGTTGTGAAGTGTTTATATTAAAACAGGCCATATATAAAGGAAAGTTTTAAAATGCTTCAATTTGAACGTTTCTTCTTCAGAAAGTTATGTTTTGGAATTATGTTTGTATTTGCGGTGCTATTTTCGAGCTAAAAAATGTTTGCGGTATATCTATGCTCTTTTTAAGCTTAAAGTATTTCTATAAATATTGTATATCATTTGGAATAGCCCAAGGGGTTGAATAACGACAAGGTTTGCTTCCATATTCTCGTTTGCTTTCATCGTGTAAGATGAGACGTGTTTGAAATCATGAACTGTTGTTATTTTATTTTGGGGGTTCACCCTCTGAGTCTTAATAGCTTCGACCAAAGAAAAAACATACAACGTTATATCTCCAACGAACCTCTTGCTCCAGGGTGGCCAATGGGTAATGCGTGACGCGTGATTTGGGCTAAAACTGAATGCGTGATTCATGAAAATCACAAAATACAGTGCGCAATCCAATAAAGTTAACATTTGTGATTCGTGAATTTGGCTAAGAAAAGACCTCTTTACCTCCGTATGCAAATTGCCCATTTCAGACCACGTGTCATTCCCCGTTTAGAATTGTTCTTTTACGATGAACGTGTTATATCATTTACATGTGAAAGAAACGATCCCCAAGGGTAGCATCACGTGATCTGAAATGGGACAACAAACAAGGAAGGTAACGAGGTCTATTGTACGCGATGCGTGAGTCAGAAATATCGATTCGTGAAGCGTGGTGTCGATCCCCACTTGACCACACTGTAGCTTTTGATGCTGCAGGCCATTAAAAAAAACAATAAAACAATAGACGAGAACAAAGAACAATACCCTGTAATACGAAGAGTCCATAACAAGAATATAATACTCCCTGCGACGAGTCCATAACCAGAATTTCCAAAACTCATTAATAATTCATGAGAAATTGACAAAAGAAATCGTAACCGTTACAAGTGCTTTAAATTCTGATAAAACACTCCTGCTCGTTTATTAAACTATACATAATACTCCCTGCGACTCTGAGAAAGACCGAAATGACGTGCAAAATAAAAACTTAAAAATGTATCCAGTTTTTGTTGTTTTCAAGTGTTATAGTATCACTGATGATTTTATCGGTGAGATATAAACCGCTATACCCCCCTTTGACCCGTGTATTTCATCGCTGATTTGAATCGATTTATTAATTAATACTAATGCCATATGACCTAACATAGTCGGTAGACCAACCATGTGTAGATGTTATTCGATTCTTCACTAGCATGCATAGGTTGAAACGTAATTAACCGCAGAATCACAACATCGTGTCTGTTTTCTTAAGGAACCACTTGTATCATCACTTGACTCAACACTACATAAACGTTTTCTTTTCAGTTGGTAATTATCGACCGCACTGAAGGCAGTTCTCAAGAATTGATCCTCATTATCTACCACACTGAAAGCAGATCTCAAGGATTGAACATCATTGCATCGAGGGGAAACAGTTGGATTGAGTGAAAATGAAGACGCTGCTTGTGTGGACTTTAGTCTTTTTGTCGGTACAGCATCAATCTCTCTGCAGCAAGAAAATGTGAGTACTAAGCAATGTACTTGCTATATGTATGTTCTTTTACTGTGTAATGTTTTTAATTGCTGTACATGTGTACATGTACTTATTATTCCAACTCTGGAGTCTTTGTTATGCTTACTACTTCTCTTATAAATGGAAACTAGCGAGTAAACTAGTATGGGCTGCGTCGGTGTTTGATATAAACGATAGGAAATACAATGAAATTTGTATAACACCGTAAAAAATTGATGACTTAACTTTACTGACGTTTCGAGCTTTAGCCCTTCGTCGGATTAAAAAACTTTGAACAATACGAATTATCGTCGGTGATCCTTGATATTTTTTGTATTATCTTATTCTTATTGGAATTCCCCTCAATACGAAATGAAAGAGCTATCTTACACTAATTAGAGTAATAACCTGATAACCAGCGCTAGCGGTGTGACGCATATTCTGATAACTTCCAGCATTGTGACCCTTGCTATTTGTCCGGGTATTTGTAAAAAAAATTATTTCAATTTAATTTTCCCTTCATTATAAAATGAATAGGCGGACATGAAGACATCTTACTGATAAAATCTTACTCTGGTTACTGCGACTCCTCTTGTGATTATTGAGAACTCTCTTGTATTAGTGTTTTATCAACCATTTCCTTCGTGTGTAGGCAGGGTGCCTTAACATCAATAACTCTCAACATAAATAGAAACTAGCGAGTAAACTAGTATAGGCTGTGTCGGTGTTTGATATAAACGATAGGTAATACAATGAAAGTTGTAACACCGTAAAAAAAACTTTCAACATAAGTTAACGTACAATGCGATATATATGTATAATATCTCTATAAATGGTAGATAATCTATTAAGAATTCGAGTAAAAATTAGGGATTTAAACACCGAAATATATACCAATAATGTTAACAATACAGTACAAATTGTAGTCGATACATTGCAATAGAAAATGTTATATACTTGCTTTTCGGATATATTAAACTTTCGACGGAGTAAAAACTGTACTCTATGCAAACAAAAAGATAGCTAGTGTTACTCACTGACGTTTAGGAGTTAAAATGATAGCATCATATTAATATTACTTACTGATAATATTGCTCGTATTTGTCAGTAGAAAGAGCCTTTCTCGGCCATAGTGGCCGGTGGTCACATGATTGACTAGAGGCTTTATAACTGATAAAGCCTTTCATTTAATAGTATTTTATATGTTGAGACACATGTGTCTTTATATATAGACTCAACGTACGTGTCTATATATAAAGATAAATGGAAACTAGCGAGTAAACTAGTATAGGCTGCGTCGGTGTTTGATATCAAAGATATAGGTATTATAATGAAATTTGTAACACCGTAAAAAATGTTGACTTAACTTTACTCACGTTTCGAGCTTTAGCGCTTGGTCGAAGTAAAAGAGTTAGACTAAGAGAGATACTGAGTATAAAAATTAATAAAGATACATGTCTAAAGTATATAAATGCTTTATTAGGTTAAAAACCTTATGCCATATGTGACCAAATTGATCCAACTGATTGGATTGAATTATTATTATTATTTTTTTATTGTCCTATAAAATCTATTTTTTTACTATCATTGCATGTTTCTTGGACTTTGGCTGCCTGACATGTGTTGTGGATCACTGATACAGGAAGTCATTGATCGGATTTTCTCGGCAAAAATATTAAAACCTCGTGAGTCTGCTATTATATTGGAGTGACACCAGCTGTGAACAAAGCAGTATTGAAGACCCGTGCGATTCTTAAATCAAGGAGGCAATTATCGCGACTAATCTACCGCTGTGTTTTTCAGTGTATAGGTATTTTTATTTTTTATTGTACAGTCGATTCCAGAAAGGTTGGAAAATGATAGTTTTTGCACAGCCAGCTTTCTATTGAGGGCTATTGAAGACCCGTGCGATTCATAAATCAAGGAGGCAATGATCGCTACTAATCTACCGCTGTGTATTTCAGTGTATTGATATTTTATTGTACAGTCGATTCCAGAAAGGTTGGGAAATAATAATTTTGTACATCCATGTTTTGTTGAGGTTGTCCTTTAAACAAGTGCAAAAAAATCCAGTCATTCCATATCCCCATACTGATCTATATGTCCCAAAATGAATACAGTTGGGGCAACGCCGTAGTCTTTCAGTTCCTAGTGGTATTTTTTTTATTGTACAGCTGATTCCAGAAAGGTTGGAAAATAAAACTTTTTGTTCAGCCAATTTTGTTGACAAAGACGAGTACTTCCATCCACATATATTTTAAAATTAATGAAGTGGGTCATCGCCGAAGCCTTTCCTAATATTAGTATTTTGTATTGTACAGTTGATTAAATAAAGGATACTTGAAATAATAGGTTTTGTACAAGCAGTTTGAATTTTCCTTATTGGTATTTTTTATTTTATTCTTACTTAAAAAATGGCAATTCACGGCAAAAGGTCTTTCTAAGATATAAAAGAATGCTGGCTTTACAATTATTTGGAGAAGTGTCATTCCAAGGCAAAAAGGAATTATGTGTACACTCAAAAAACATAAATAGTTATGCTTTTCTGGTAGACTTCAATCACAATCGAGTAATGTAGAATTAGAGACTATTTTTCATACTTATTACCCTTACTATAACTTTTTTAACGATCGTGAAGCGGCAATAATTCTTGTTGGCATTAATTCTTGTTGGCATTATGATGTTAATTCGAGTTCTGACATGCAAAAGATGCATAAACAAATAACTTTATTTATTATTTTTAATTAATATATATATATATATATAAATACAATTTTTTTAATGATCGTGAAACAGCAATAATTCTGGTTGGCATTATGTTGTTAATTCGAGTTCTGCCACAAAGATGCATAAAAAATTAATCGATATCAAAGACCCACAGTCCCCTACGGTCGTACAATCGCCACTCTCCTTTAACTTATTTAGAAACAATAGAAAATGCTGGAATCGAACGTACAAGACCGCATACTTGGAATAATACTGATATCCTTTAAGTATTGCGTCTTATCCGTGATCTAATAAGGGAATAATTGATAATTGACCTTTTCTCTTTGTGATCTGCCGTACAGTAGCAAAGTCTTGTGAGGTCGATAAGCATGTTATTAAACTTTGAAATTAATAATAGCTTGATCTGTTGATACAAAGAGGTCCGACTTTATTGAATACAGTTGGCTTATGATGAAAGGGAGAGGAACGCATCAAAGGCCTCAAAGTAGATAAGACTGGTAGAAATTACTGGAAAAAGTAGAAGTATCCCACCGAGGGGAATTCTCCTCTCTTCGATTCCCCCTCCTTTCTTCCCCCTACCCATCCCCGAGAGCCTTACACTCAGGCTATAGTAGTAGTAGTGGAGGAGAGCGAAATGTATAGAATAATTAATGAGATGGGAGAAAAATACTGTGAAAAATAGAGAGAAGGAATATTGGAATGTGTTTTCCCCTTCCCTCGATGATAATTTCAACCTGGCTATAATCAAACTTTGCGCTTATACGATTGATTTGCGCCATTCATAAAAAAAATAAATTAGTCATTCATACTTAGCTACATAATCAAGGATCTATGATCTACCTTGTGAAGATCACAACCTCGGTTTTTTTGTTTGTTTGTTTGGTTGCTTGTTTGGTTGCTTGCTTGCTTGCTTGCTTGCTTGCTTGCTTGCTTGCTTGCTTGCTTGCTTGCTTGCTTGCTTGCTTGCTTGCTTGCTTGCTTGCTTGCTTGCTTGCTTGCTTGCTTGCTTGCTTGCTTGCTTGCTTGCTTGCTTGCTTGCTTGCTTGTTTGCCGACTTATTTGTTTGATTTTAAATGTTAAATTTATTCATGTATTATTCCTTTTCAGGGAAATAATTGTTATCTTGGATAATCGAGAGGTTTGTACACTTATTTATTTTGGAAACTCCATGAAAAAGACCACTGACGTCAAAGCATGAATCACGTCCACACACCATTTTGACAACCGCCTTCATTCCAATGCAATGTCATAACAGCAATCTCCATGGAAAAGTTCATGGAATTTTATCATCGTCACCAACTTCATCATAGCTTCATCACCACCACCATCACCATCACCACCACCACCAACATCACCACCACCACCATCATCACCACAATCATCATCATCACTACCACCATCATCATCATCACCATCATCACCATCATCACCACCATCATCACCATCATCACCATCATCACCACCAACATCATCACCATCATCACCCCCACCTTCATCACCACCCCCACCACCATCACCACCATCACCACCATCACCACCATCATGATCACCGCCACAATCATCATCACTACCAACATCATCTCCACCAACGTCGTCACCACCACCAACATCATCACCACCAACATCATCACCACCACCAACATCATCACCAACACGATCACCACCATCATCATCACTACCATCATTACCATCATCATCGCTATCTAGGTTAACCCTTATTGTGGTTATTGTGGGTAGCAAGTACCTTTAATCCTGTGTGTTTACAAAAGTTATGTAAGAAACTATTGCCACCTAAAGGATATTCTCTACTAATTTCATATCCACGATGAATAACCTTTACAGTTTTATTAATATTCTCCTTTTGATATTTCAGACGTATGACAAACTTTATGACAGCGTACTCGAGGGAGCGTTCATCGGTCTGGAGCAATGTAAGGAACAATTCAAGTACAGCAAATGGAACTGTTCTATCCCTATAGCAAAAGAACGAAAACAAAGGCTGAAGGACATCACAATGACAAGTATTGTACATGGTAATACATTTATTATATAAATGGAAACTAGCGAGTAAACTAGTATAGGCTGCGTCGGTGTTTGATATAAACGATGAAATTTGTAACACCGTAAAAAATGTTGACTTAATTTTACTAAAAGTAAATAAAGCTAAGTCATTATTTTTTACGGTGTTGCGAATTTCATTATATTACCTATATCATTTATTATATAGCCTTTCCGAGAAACTTTGTCAACCGTAAAGTGAAAAGCCTACAAGCTAGTGACGCAGGGGACTATGGGTAACTTATTTATACTTTAGAAGTAGGGAGTTCATGGCCATTTCGCCACATGTACACTTGTCAATGTGTTATTGAGAACATATGAATTATTAGACAATAGAAAGGCAAACCAAATACACATTTAGTTTCGGAACATATCCATGATTCATTGCGCCACTAGTTTGTAGGATTTTCACAGGTGACAAACTTTTTCGAAACGGGTGTATCAAAGTAAATGGTTCTTCAATGTTTTTCTAGAAATATATTTTCCAAGTTACTCAAGCTTCCCTTCATTCAGTACTTTCATAAACCCCGAATAATGTTTTACTCAGTAGAAGTATTTTATATAATAATATTCTATTTTTATGTTTCACCGCTGTTCTATTTGACAAAACGCGCATACGCAAATGGCTAATCATTTACTCACAATATATGAAGTACATTGCGCATATATGTCGAGATCACAACAGTGCAATCACAAAGAAGGTCCTATTTGCGAAGCCAAGTAGGAGATATTACAGAGATCCATGGATAAAGATCGGACAGTTGATGGGAACATCAGTGGACCAGGCAAAGAGATTGACACAGTCCAAAAATGAGTTCAGCAGAGTGATCCACCAGCGATTCACTCTAGCTCTTCGTTGACTAGGTCAACAATAGAGAAATAAACTGTACTGTACTAAGCCTCCATTTGTTGCACAAATATTCACGAATTCCAAGCCAAGCACGGTAAAATGCTACCGCTAAACATAACAAAAACACATTTGAATTTACTCCGAATAGACCTCTTTTCCTTCCTTGTTTGTTGTCCTATTTCAGATCACGTGATGCTACCCTTGGAAATTGTTTCTTTCACATGTAAATAATATAACACGTTTATCATAAAAGAACAATTCTCAATGACACGTGGTCTGAAATGGGCAATTAGGATACGGAGGTAAAGAGGTCTATTGAGATTATCCCTGTGCAAATGCGCCTTGTGTCAAATTGTACAGCGGTGCTACATAACATGAAACTGGAGAATTCATAGTTTGGTTCTCTGCTCACTAGACACACGAGAGACGGCGTTCACCCACAGCATATCATCAGCTGGCGCAACCTATGCCTTAACACGTGACTGCCGATTGGGAAAATTCGAAGACTGCACATGCGTGAATAACAAGAAACCTATCGACATCAAAGATAAGCAGAAATGGTGGGGAGGCTGCAGTGAAAACATCAAGTTTGGAGAAGTTATGGGAAAACACTTTCTAGAAGCGATAGAGATAAAAGACTCACCGGCAGAGAGAATAAAGCTTATCTCCCACAATAATGATATAGGAAGAAAGGTAAGGAAAGAAGAAATAAAAAACTATAAATTTTGAAAGAAACTTCCGTCAAAATATCAAAGGTAATGACTGATTATTTTTGATATGACTGTCGGCAGCCTATAAAAGCATTTTTCCCGTTGCCATGTAAACATCAGTGATCGCGTAACTATTAAAGGTGCTGTTAACCACCTTACTTGGTCAATATATATTGAATAGTTCATTAAATACACAAACAAAGCCAAATTTCTCATATGTCATTTTAATTTATTCAAAGGCGGTTCGAGCCACCTTAAGGAAACAGTGTCGTTGCCATGGTGTCACGGGGAGCTGTGCCGCATTGACCTGTTGGCGACGACTACCTCCTTTTAAGGAAATAGGCAAATACTTGGACGAGAAATACAGGAAAGCCAAACGAGTTCGCTACATTAAAAACAAGTTCAGAACAAAAGGTTCAAAAGGGTTCAAAACCATAGCACGCAGAGAACAAACCCTTATATATACAGACACGTCCCCAGACTACTGTGAACGTAATGTAACCGTTGCATCTCAAGGAGTACTGGGTCGAGAATGTCAAGGTACCGAGAAAAATTTGGAAAAGTGTCGTAAAATATGCACTTCTTGTGGACTGAAAGCTATCGATTACAAAGAACTTCAGAGCATTAACTGCAATTGCAGATTCCAATGGTGTTGTAAAGTCAAATGTGGTTTATGTCAAAGACCCGTTTGCAAGACGAAATGTGTAGCTCCAAACGCCGCCGTCACTTCGAAAATTAAGTTATAATTTGTCGTTGTAAATTCGGAAAGTGCTCGTTACGAACTCGGTAAATGATCGGCTCGAACTCGGTAACCAATTGGCTCATTGAAGTCATGGATACGAATTCGGCTATTCATCGGCACAAACACGTTAAGAACTCGATAAGTCATAAATACAAACATAAAAGGTCATATTCGGGTGGCATTCGGCAAGTACTGGTGAAGTAATCATGCAATACATGCTTGATAAGTAATCGATACAAACTCGACAATGTTTTACAACGAAGAACTCGTCAAGCAATCGGAGAAAACTCGGCAATTATTCGGATGGACATCTTACGTAAATCAGCAAAGGAGTCGTAGAAAAAGGTTTAAAAATCCCCGAAGTAACTTATATGACATTGGAAGAAGTGCATGTAAAAATTACAAAAAGGAGAGTTAAGAAAGAAAGACAAATGCCCTAAACCGCTAAAGACTAGTGAACTGTCAAGTAGGCTGACCCACAATTTACAATTAGCACAAGTTTGTATTCATATAAATCATGACGACAGCATCTACATCGAATTTAAAAACGCTACAGTAAAAAAATTATGTATAAAGATTGTTCAAATGACGATTAGCATCATGGGTAATAGATATGGTTAGGAAATAATGCAATGTTGTGTCAAATTTAACAGCAAAGAAAATTGCATATTTTTATAAAGAATAAAATTAGTACTTACTTTTAAGTAGTTTTTTGATTTGCTTCACAAAAAAATAAAATGCACAACAAGAAAAATAAAACAGCAACAAAAAAGCAGAGCAGAGCAGAGCAGAGCAGAGCAGAGCAGAGCAGAGCAGAGCAGAGCAGAGCAGAGCAGAGCAGAGCAGAGCAGAGCAGAGCAGAGCAGAGCAGACATTGCGTATTGCCTCCCATATGTGTGTCAAGAACACGCTGTGCAATAAAAAAAATGCTAAGTATCAGCGCGAAAATACTTTATATAAAAAATTAAATTATGTTTGCACATCTATTCATAAAATATAGACAAAGGATGCAAAATTACAATATTTTGCATGTTACATACTGCTAGTATCTGTAGTAGCGTGCAATATGCGGCAAAATGCAGCCGAAAACATGTTACAAGCCTTTTATTGTTTTGAGACTTGTTTAGTCTTCTATGTCTTTTATCAGAAAATAGGAATAAAGTTTACTATTATCAAAACAACATATACACCTACTTGCAAGAAAGTTGACATACGAAAAAGAACATTTGTATTTAGTGTGTTAGGAATAAATTAAAAGTACAAAAGAAAGAGTTCAGCTTCAGTGATCATCTTTTGTACTTTTAATTTATTCCTAACCCACTAAATACAAATGATCTTTTTTCGTATGACAACGTTCTTGCAAGTAGGTGTACATCAAAATTGATATTTTACTTTTCTATTTGTAAGAACTGAAAGACAAACTGGCAATATCATTAATGTGAAATATCGTTGAGTGATCATATAATAATGCTTCAATTTAATTATAAATGTCAATTATAGCAAAAACATTCTTGGGTTAAAAGAATAATAACAAAGTGTCGAAAAATAAAGAGAACGATGCGGGACTCTTGTGTTGCACAGGGTGTTGTCCCTAGTGGCACCAGACACCCCCCTAGCGTCGCAGTTACCCCTATTTAATGTAAGACATTTAGGGACAGGGCACCCCCTAACACCACAACAGCCCTTCATTTGCAATTGGGACACCCCCCTGACAAATTTCTGGATCCGCCCCTGTCAGTTCATCCCCCGGAAAATAAAAAGGAAAATATGAAGAAAATCAACCAGACATCCAATGAAGCGGAAGCGTCGTATCGCCTTACGTATAAGGTGGAGATTTCGGCCCCACCCGCGCAATCCCAGTGAAACATAATACTTAGTCTTAGCTAAAAGCCAGGGAGGGAGATGATATCCAGCCCCTAAGCCATACCTTTAGTTACCACCTTCGCGCCATTAAGTCACCTATGTATACATCTAATATCGAATTGGTGTAGTCTAGTCGGCGAAGTTTTATTTAGATGCCAATAGTATTGTTCTCATTCCCGTTGGGTGAATTATTCAGTTAACTAATATATATTTAAGAAATAGAAGACGATTTTCCGTGTTATAAAGCCTGATCTAAACACGCGTGATGTTGGGAGAACACGAGAGGGGGTAGGAAAAGCACGAGCCGTTATTTTTTTTTATAAAATATTTTTTGAGGATAAATCGGCATTTTAATTGCTGATAAGAATAGCAATTTTCAATACGCGCGCCATCAATACAGTTTAGATAGCCTCATCCAACACGGTTTTTGACTAATCAGAGCGCGCGTACTATCTACATTATTTTATAAATATATATATAAATAAGAGCGGGAAATGTGAAACGCTATGTGAAATGTAAATGCAATGCGCGCGCGAGCTTCTCTAACTTCATACCACAGGAAGCCCGTTGACATCCAGCCGGTTCGGTCGTCAATATATCCCGGGCGATGTCTGACACCCTCCCGCGATACAATTTTGACACGTCAGCGGTTAATTGTAAGTGATTAGCTGTCAACGCTCTCAGCTCCTTGTGTTTTTCATGAAACACCGACTATAAACCGTAATTTGCGAAATGTATAGATGCCTGTGTATTATAATAATAATTTTTAATTTATATAGCGCTTTATGTGCAATACTCTAAAGCGCTTTACATGTAGAAGAAAAATAAAATAAAATGTCTATAAAAAAATACGAAATAGATAATTGAAAAATCTATACATTAGATTTCTAAGCAGAACTATAAAAAGTATCAAAAATTGATGTATATACAATATGTACGTTAATAAACTAAAGTCTAGGGATATTTCTTAAAGGTGTTGATAAATAAAAGTGCCTAAAATGATTGCTTGAATAAAAAGAGGGTTTTTTTTGGAAAGTTTTATGTCTCTCTTTTTCTTTTTTTAGCCGGTTTTTGATAAATATTTAAAACAAAGATTAACGCAAGTATATTAGGACGTTTCAAAGTGACTGACTTCATGCATGAGACCACTAGTATGTATATACTGTACATAGTACAGTAGTAAGAGTGATGTATATGTATGTATGTATAAAGTATATAAAATATATATTTTGTAAATTTTAATACAAATAACTATCTCATGCAATGAATACATCAAGTGGATTACGTAAACACTGCTTATGGGGACCGCTGACATAATAAAATTGTATCGCGGGAGGGTGTCAGACATCGCCCGGGATAAATTGACGACCACCTGGTTCTTGCATGGAGTTAGTTCTTGGAATCGTGTGGCAACGACTGTCCACAGGTGCGGAATGCTGATTCACTAAGACCACTTTTCATCTCTTTAAACAACTAGGAAGTTTCAAAGGCTTTTAAAACGCAAGAAGGACTTTGAAAGGAAAATATTTGTAGATTTAAATTGTGCAGTGAGTCGAGGATCAACTGGCAATGTCGAGGTAAGCTTATAGTCCTTTTATCTAAACAAGTTATAGTAATGGCAATTCGTCGTAAAGGTAGTTTGTAGGCATATTGTAATATGCAAAAGGTTTGAGTTGCGCTGCTTAGGTTTGTCTTCGTTCACCTGAATCTATTGCTTTGCTTTTATTACAAAAGTGATTTCTTGGCGAGATTTACTTTAATCTTGAACATTTTGGTAAAATATGAAAGAGCTAACCATGTTTTAAGGTAGGCCTGCATGGAGGCTATCGTTCACCCCTCGGTTTCAAATAGTTCATTAAAATTTCGAAACATATTGCATTGTTAAGTACTTGTACAAAGTTTAAGGTAGTTCCGGGAGTCATGGATTCCTTCGATAGAATTTTTTTAAACTTTTTCCACATAAAATATGACATAGGTAGAGCTCAAAACTGAAATAAAAAGGGGGTGACCGTGTTCGTTTTAGAACTGCGAGGGGTGGTGTAAGGCACTTTTTTGCCTAATCTGGTTCCAAAATATGCTCACTAATGCACTAGTCAGTTGTAGTCACCTTAATCATTTTCTTTCAAACATGATAGACAAAACCATTCTGATGACATTGGCTCTTCTTTGATTCCTAAATATTCTATGTGAAACCACTCAAATGGGCAATTTTCTAAGTCACATCCAACCATCAAGCCATACTTGCTGACAATAGCAATACACATCTGTCTCTTCAATATTAAAAAAATAAATAAAAAAATAAACAATTACCAATGCATTAAAGGTTATTATAAGTTTACTTATAATTATAATTTCATCCTTTGGCAAATATTTTATTAGGAAATAATCATTAATAAGTTTCCCTTCATTTGAAAATCTCTTAGCGTACTCACTTCTCCTGTTGCAGATAGTTTGCAAGTATTTAAAAAAACCCTGTCCAAAACGATTTCAATGTTTCATTCTGTCGATTAAAAACACTTTTCCGTTTAAAAGGAAAAAGGGAAGCAAAACATTCAAAATATCCAATCAACAACACATGATAAAGCAAAACAATAACAAAACAAACAAAGGTTTTTGTCCTAACTTGTGCACTGCTATCATCGCCGCCATTTGAAATCACACTAGTGACCAGGCTCCTGAAGTGAATCACCCGGGGGACTTGGGGAACGTGGCTGGTATTTTTAAATAAATCCTCTGGGGGGTGGTGCTCGAAAATAGTCAAAAGTCACTTGTTTTCTCCCTATACTGCCCGGTAAATTCCCCACATATTACGGCAGATTCTTACAAAATAGGTCTTTTATTATTGTTATCATAACTTCTAGCCTTTGAAAAGCCAAAGATTTGGCTATTTAATGAACGATTCAAAGTATTACCAGAGTCATTTTTTTGTGGTCATGATCCTACAAAAGTCAAAATTACTATGGAATGCTCTCAAAAACGATATTAATTTTTTTTAAGATTCAAAAAGATTATCATATGAGCAATGTGAAAAGCGAAAAAAAATTGGGGGTCACCGTACTAATAGGTGAGTTATAAGCGACCAAATCCATTGTTCTTGTCAAAAAACACGTCAACGGTCCGCGCGGGACTGGGTTCTAGTACTTTAAACATCTGCTTGAAACTTGTCAAATTGTCATTGTCATCTCCAGAAACCCTAAAACCTATTTTGTATTAGTTTTAGGACTAAAGAAGTCAAAAATATATTTGATTTATTCATTTTTACAAAGTCGTAAATTTGTTGTTTCTAGACTAAACAGCGACCATGTCAGGTAGTGAAAATCTGAGCATGTTTCGAAAAATGTCCCATTTTACCTCCAAAGTTGCATGAAATAACATAATACTTTCTTAGGTTATAGATAAGGATTCAAATTAAGATATTATTTAGATAAATTTTCAAAAAAACGCAAATAAATGATGAAAAACGAGATGCGCGAAATGGATGCACAGTAGCAAGAGTCTGGAACTACCTTAAGATCTACACATGCATTATTTTTAGAGATATAATCACTCAAAGTTTGGTATCTAACAACATATTTTCGCGGCAAAACGGAAGAGTGACACAGCGAACAAAAGAATAGAAGACAACTGCATGTCTCGCTGCGCTCGCAGAGTTTTGAGTTTTAAGTTTTGATCATTTGTGACGTAATTTTGATTGTCGATTACAGTACAGACCCATAGAAAACTGACTTCGATTTGTTAAAGATTCACCGCTAAATGCAGACGAACAAAAATCCCCATGATAGTCAGGTAATCCTGCTTTGAACAAAAAAATATGTATTCGCCGTTGGTCAGTTATTAAATAAATGCATTGATGAATACTTAAGATATTGACTATAGTTATATCGTAAAGCATCTGTTTTTGCAAGCTTATTTATTCAAGTGAATAATTTGTGTGCTAAACTTTGTCCGTTGGATGCCCGAGGTTGGATGCTGTGTCATTCGCCTTCTTTGCATTGTTTAGAAATGTGAAATTTAACTTCACTTTCTTCACTGAACAGATATCTTACTTTATCCTTTGACATCAATAACCTAATTAAGCTGCTTTTTTGTACATTTTTCTTGCTAATTTTTTCTTTTCAAATTGAAATTGTTGAATTTTTCATCTATTTTGATTGGTAATCATTGCAGGATCGATCACATAACATATAGACATCAATCAGATAGTTTTAGGGATGTTTTGAAAAATATTGAAAATTGAGCAAAATTGAGAATTTTTCCTCTACCCCCTAGCATCGAAAATTTCAATTTTTTCATCAAATTGAAATTGTTGAATTTTTCATCTATTTTGATTGGTAATCATTGCAGGATCGATCAGATAACATATACACATCAATCAGATAGTTTTAGGGATGTTTTGAAAAATATTGAAAATTGAGCAAAATTGAGAATTTTTCCTCTACCCCCTAGCATCGAAAATTTCAATTTTTTCATCAAATTGAAATTGTTGAATTTTTCATCTATTTTGATTGGTAATCATTGCAGGATCGATCAGATAACATATACACATCAATCAGATAGTTTTAGGGATGTTTTGAAAAATATTGAAAATTGAGCAAAATTGAGAATTTTTCCTCTACCCCCTAGCATCGAAAATTTCAATTTTTTCATCAAATTGAAATTGTTGAATTTTTCATCTATTTTGATTGGTAATCATTGCAGGATCGATCAGATAACATATACACATCAATCAGATAGTTTTAGGGATGTTTTGAAAAATATTGAAAATTGAGCAAAATTGAGAATTTTTCCTCTACCCCCTAGCATCGAAAATTTCAATTTTTTCATCAAATTGAAATTGTTGAATTTTTCATCTATTTTGATTGGTAATCATTGCAGGATCGATCAGATAACATATAGACATCAATCAGATAGTTTTAGGGATGTTTTGAAAAATATTGAAAATTGAGCAAAATTGAGTTTTTTTCCTCTACCCCCTAGCATCGAAAATTTCAATTTTTTCATCAAATTGAAATTGTTGAATTTTTCATCTATTTTGATTGGTAATCATTGCAGGATCGATCAGATAACATATACACATCAATCAGATAGTTTTAGGGATGTTTTGAAAAATATTGAAAATTGAGCAAAATTGAGTTTTTTTCCTCTACCCCCTAGCATCGAAAATTTCAATTTTTTCATCAAATTGAAATTGTTGAATTTTTCATCTATTTTGATTGGTAATCATTGCAGGATCGATCAGATAACATATACACATCAATCAGATAGTTTTAGGGATGTTTTGAAAAATATTGAAAATTGAGCAAAATTGAGAATTTTTCCTCTACCCCCTAGCATCGAAAATTTCAATTTTTTCATCAAATTGAAATTGTTGAATTTTTCATCTATTTTGATTGGTAATCATTGCAGGATCGATCAGATAACATATACACATCAATCAGATAGTTTTAGGGATGTTTTGAAAAATATTGAAAATTGAGCAAAATTGAGTTTTTTTCCTCTACCCCCTAGCATCGAAAATTTCAATTTTTTCATCAAATTGAAATTGTTGAATTTTTCATCTATTTTGATTGGTAATCATTCTAGGATTGATCAGATAACATATAGACATCAATCAGATAGTTTTAGGGATATTTTGAAAAATATTGAAAATTGAGCAAAATTGAGAATTTTCCCCGCCCCGCGTACAGCCAAAATGTTCAATTTTGGACTGAATTGAAATTGTTGAATTTGTGAGCTATTTTGATTGGTAATCATTGTAGGATTGATCAGATAACATGTAGACATCACTAGGATAGTTTTGGGGGAGTTTTGAAAAAAGTTGAAAATTGGCCAAAATTGGCATTTTTCTCTGACCCCGCGTACAGCCAAAATGTTCAATTTTGGACTGAATTGAAATTGTTGAATTTGTGAGCTATTTTGATTGGTAATCATTGTAGGATTGATCAGATAACATGTAGACATCACTAGGATAGTTTTGGGGGAGTTTTGAAAAAAGTTGAAAATTGGCCAAAATTGGCATTTTTCTCTGACCCCGCGTACAGCCAAAATGTTCAATTTTTGACTGAATTGAAATTGTTGAATTTGTGAGCTATTTTGATTGGTAATCATTGTAGGATTGATCAGATAACATGTAGACATCACTAGGATAGTTTTGGGGGAGTTTTGAAAAAAGTTGAAAATTGGCCAAAATTGGCATTTTTCTCTGACCCCGCGTACAGCCAAAATGTTCAATTTTGGACTGAATTGAAATTGTTGAATTTGTGAGCTATTTTGATTGGTAATCATTGTAGGATTGATCAGATAACATGTAGACATCACTAGGATAGTTTTGGGGGAGTTTTGAAAAAAGTTGAAAATTGGCCAAAATTGGCATTTTTCTCTGACCCCGCGTACAGCCAAAATGTTCAATTTTGGACTGAATTGAAATTGTTGAATTTGTGAGCTATTTTGATTGGTAATCATTGTAGGATTGATCAGATAACATGTAGACATCACTAGGATAGTTTTGGGGGAGTTTTGAAAAAAGTTGAAAATTGGCCAAAATTGGCATTTTTCTCTGACCCCGCGTACAGCCAAAATGTTCAATTTTGGACTGAATTGAAATTGTTGAATTTGTGAGCTATTTTGATTGGTAATCATTGTAGGATTGATCAGATAACATGTAGACATCACTAGGATAGTTTTGGGGGAGTTTTGAAAAAAGTTGAAAATTGGCCAAAATTGGCATTTTTCTCTGACCCCGCGTACAGCCAAAATGTTCAATTTTGGACTGAATTGAAATTGTTGAATTTGTGAGCTATTTTGATTGGTAATCATTGTAGGATTGATCAGATAACATGTAGACATCACTAGGATAGTTTTGGGGGAGTTTTGAAAAAAGTTGAAAATTGGCCAAAATTGGCATTTTTCTCTCACCCCGCGTACAGCCAAAATGTTCAATTTTGGACTGAATTGAAATTGTTGAATTTGTGAGCTATTTTGATTGGTAATCATTGTAGGATTGATCAGATAACATGTAGACATCACTAGGATAGTTTTGGGGGAGTTTTGAAAAAAGTTGAAAATTGGCCAAAATTGGCATTTTTCTCTGACCCCGCGTACAGCCAAAATGTTCAATTTTTGACTGAATTGAAATTGTTGAATTTGTGAGCTATTTTGATTGGTAATCATTGTAGGATTGATCAGATAACATGTAGACATCACTAGGATAGTTTTGGAGGAGTTTTGAAAAAAGTTGAAAATTGGCCAAAATTGGCATTTTTCTCTGACCCCGCGCGTACAGCCAAAATGTTCAATTTTTGACTGAATTGAAATTGTTGAATTTGTGAGCTATTTTGATTGGTAATCATTGTAGGATTGATCAGATAACATGTAGACATCACTAGGATAGTTTTGGGGGAGTTTTGAAAAAAGTTGAAAATTGGCCAAAATTGGCATTTTTCTCTGACCCCGCGTACAGACAAAATGTTCAATTTTGGACTGAATTGAAATTGTTGAATTTGTGAGCTATTTTGATTGGTAATCATTGTAGGATTGATCAGATAACATGTAGACATCACTAGGATAGTTTTGGGGGAGTTTTGAAAAAAGTTGAAAATTGGCCAAAATTGGCATTTTTCTCTGACCCCGCGTACAGCCAAAATGTTCAATTTTTGACTGAATTGAAATTGTTGAATTTGTGAGCTATTTTGATTGGTAATCATTGTAGGATTGATCAGATAACATGTAGACATCACTAGGATAGTTTTGGGGGAGTTTTGAAAAAAGTTGAAAATTGGCCAAAATTGGCATTTTTCTCTGACCCCGCGTACAGCCAAAATGTTCAATTTTGGACTGAATTGAAATTGTTGAATTTGTGAGCTATTTTGATTGGTAATCATTGTAGGATTGATCAGATAACATGTAGACATCACTAGGATAGTTTTGGGGGAGTTTTGAAAAAAGTTGAAAATTGGCCAAAATTGGCATTTTTCTCTGACCCCGCGTACAGCCAAAATGTTCAATTTTGGACTGAATTGAAATTGTTGAATTTGTGAGCTATTTTGATTGGTAATCATTGTAGGATTGATCAGATAACATGTAGACATCACTAGGATAGTTTTGGGGGAGTTTTGAAAAAAGTTGAAAATTGGCCAAAATTGGCATTTTTCTCTGACCCCGCGTACAGCCAAAATGTTCAATTTTTGACTGAATTGAAATTGTTGAATTTGTGAGCTATTTTGATTGGTAATCATTGTAGGATTGATCAGATAACATGTAGACATCACTAGGATAGTTTTGGGGGAGTTTTGAAAAAAGTTGAAAATTGGCCAAAATTGGCATTTTTCTCTGACCCCGCGTACAGCCAAAATGTTCAATTTTGGACTGAATTGAAATTGTTGAATTTGTGAGCTATTTTGATTGGTAATCATTGTAGGATTGATCAGATAACATGTAGACATCACTAGGATAGTTTTGGGGGAGTTTTGAAAAAAGTTGAAAATTGGCCAAAATTGGCATTTTTCTCTCACCCCGCGTACAGCCAAAATGTTCAATTTTTGACTGAATTGAAATTGTTGAATTTGTGAGCTATTTTGATTGGTAATCATTGTAGGATTGATCAGATAACATGTAGACATCACTAGGATAGTTTTGGGGGAGTTTTGAAAAAAGTTGAAAATTGGCCAAAATTGGCATTTTTCTCTGACCCCGCGTACAGCCAAAATGTTCAATTTTGGACTGAATTGAAATTGTTGAATTTGTGAGCTATTTTGATTGGTAATCATTGTAGGATTGATCAGATAACATGTAGACATCACTAGGATAGTTTTGGGGGAGTTTTGAAAAAAGTTGAAAATTGGCCAAAATTGGCATTTTTCTCTCACCCCGCGTACAGCCAAAATGTTCAATTTTGGACTGAATTGAAATTGTTGAATTTGTGAGCTATTTTGATTGGTAATCATTGTAGGATTGATCAGATAACATGTAGACATCACTAGGATAGTTTTGGGGGAGTTTTGAAAAAAGTTGAAAATTGGCCAAAATTGGCATTTTTCTCTGACCCCGCGTACAGCCAAAATGTTCAATTTTTGACTGAATTGAAATTGTTGAATTTGTGAGCTATTTTGATTGGTAATCATTGTAGGATTGATCAGATAACATGTAGACATCACTAGGATAGTTTTGGAGGAGTTTTGAAAAAAGTTGAAAATTGGCCAAAATTGGCATTTTTCTCTGACCCCGCGCGTACAGCCAAAATGTTCAATTTTTGACTGAATTGAAATTGTTGAATTTGTGAGCTATTTTGATTGGTAATCATTGTAGGATTGATCAGATAACATGTAGACATCACTAGGATAGTTTTGGGGGAGTTTTGAAAAAAGTTGAAAATTGGCCAAAATTGGCATTTTTCTCTCACCCCGCGTACAGCCAAAATGTTCAATTTTTGACTGAATTGAAATTGTTGAATTTGTGAGCTATTTTGATTGGTAATCATTGTAGGATTGATCAGATAACATGTAGACATCACTAGGATAGTTTTGGGGGAGTTTTGAAAAAAGTTGAAAATTGGCCAAAATTGCATTTTTCTCTCACCCCGCGTACAGCCAAAATGTTCAATTTTTGACTGAATTGAAATTGTTGAATTTGTGAGCTATTTTGATTGGTAATCATTGTAGGATTGATCAGATAACATGTAGACATCACTAGGATAGTTTTGGGGGAGTTTTGAAAAAAGTTGAAAATTGGCCAAAATTGGCATTTTTCTCTGACCCCGCGTACAGCCAAAATGTTCAATTTTTGACTGAATTGAAATTGTTGAATTTGTGAGCTATTTTGATTGGTAATCATTGTAGGATTGATCAGATAACATGTAGACATCAATCAGATAGTTTTATGGATGTTTTGAAAAATATTGAAAATTGAGCAAAATTGAGAATTTTTCCTCTATCCCCTAGCATCGAAAATTTCATTTTTTTCACCAAATTGAAATTGTTGAATTTTTCATCTATTTTCATTGGTAATCATTCTAGGATTGATGAGATAACATATAGACTTCAATCAGATACTTTTAGGGATGTTTAGAAAAATATTGAAAATTTAGCAAAATTGAGAATTTTTCGTCTACCCCCTAGCATCGAAAATTTCAATTTTTTCATCAAATTGAAATTGTTGAATTGTTCATCTATTTTGATTGGTAATCATTCTAGGATTGATCAGATAACATATAGACTTCAATCAGATACTTTTAGGGATGTTTAGAAAAATATTGAAAATCGAGCAAAATTGAGAATTTTTCCTCTACCCCCTAGCATCGAAAATTTCAATTTTTTCACCAAATTGAAATTGTTGAATTTTTCATCTATTTTGATTGGTAATCATTGCAGGATCGATCAGATAACATATAGACTTCAATCAGATAGTTTTAGGGATGTTTTGGAAAATATTGGAAATTTATCAGATTTGAGAATTTTTCGACTACCCCCTAGGGTCGAAAATTTCAAATTTCTGACAAATATAAATTGTTGAATTTTTGATCTATTTTGATTGGTAATGATTCTAGGATTGATCAGATAAAAATTTTGAAAAATGACTGAAATTAAGTTAACATTTTTTACCCCTGTATCACCACTAAATGTAATAATGTAATACTAACTGTAAATGTAATACAACTTGATGCTCAATTTAATAAAAGGCTAGCTCTAACAATGTTGAATGGGGCAAGAGATTCTGTGGTAGGAGATTCTTGGTATCACCATAGAGATATTACTCACATCCCATATGGGGGCCGATAAAGGGGCTCTGGCGACACACGACTCCACCCCAAAAACACCCACACCTTTTATAGACCCTGTTATTCAACCTCATTGGACAATATGTTTTAAGAAATAAAACCAAATCATTGACTTTATTACATTGAGAGTTAACAGGTTTTTTACATTTACGGTTAGCTCTGTAATTGCATTGATAGTTTTAAAAAGTTATTACAATTGGGGTAAGCTTTTTATTACATTAGCGTCAAAAGTATTACTTTTAGCGTTACTATTAGATCAAGTTGTATTACATTTACATTTAGTATTACATTATTACATTTAGCGGTGATACAGCAGCTTGATTCAAGTTAAATCATTTAAAACTACTTTACATAACGGTTTTTAACATGCTAATGATTGAAATAGTTGAACGTACAGTGACATAGTTTGTTATTGTTTTGCCAACCAATCATTTTTTTTTTTTAACCAATCATTGTTATTAGAACAAAGAAAATTAAAACATCCATTGTAAAAATGGTTGGCAAATTGGCATCACAATCATACAAACACTTGTAAACACATACTACGCTCACAGGACAGACCATTGGTTATTTGGGTTGGGCAACTACCAGCTTTAACCTTGAAAAAAATACCAAAAAATATATAGATCCTGTACAAAAAAATCCTTTTCCCTTTTCTCTAACGGTCCATCCCTAATGAGCTTTGCGTCTGTAAATAATTTGTCCCCAATTAGTATTTTTGTTGTTGTATCTGATAAGTGAGAAAAATGTTATTATCTCCCATGCGAAGTTTATTAGAATGTTATTTTACTCATTACAGCAAGTTATAATGCGTTATGTGAAATTATCTAATATATATAAATAATATAATTTTCAATAAATAATTTAAAAGTGATTTATTCCTTTTAATTAAAAAAAACATAATTAATTATGTGTTTTATACTAAAAACGTTTATTTCTAAATCAGTGATGATTAAAAAGCTTGTGTCTCTGTAATTATTTCTCTATTTTCACCTTTCCTTTGGTAGATAATTGAGTCTCTAGATAACACTGTCTTCCCTTCCTCATCCATTCTGACTAGCTTCTTCCACCCTTTTTATTCAGAACCTGTTGATAGACTGAATATTTTTTTGTATTTTTAACATTATGTCTTTAAATTTACTGCAATAGTAACAAGGTTTCTGCAATGATTGTGACCTCAACCACGGCACCTGTAACCATGTCACCTGTAACCATGGCACCTGCATCAGAAACTTGCCTCTTCCATCAGATTGATTATGATGAGTATTGTCTTATACCAGCTGTAAGTATCTCGTATTTATAGAGCTATTTCAAAAATAGTTGTCGCAATTAAAGCTAAGGATGTCTGTATTTCTTCTCTTGTTATTGATTTATTCATAGTATATTTTGGTTGTACTTGTTTGTGCTATATGACCATCATCGCAAAGAATCCTATTGTC
Source organism: Metridium senile (assembly GCA_949775045.1). NCBI lineage: Eukaryota > Metazoa > Cnidaria > Anthozoa > Actiniaria > Metridiidae > Metridium > Metridium senile. The sequence goes on along the minus strand of OX459101.1, from coordinate 6,180,084 downwards.
TTTTTGGACATTTACTTACAGCCCGTAAATTATTCAAAATAGACATAATTCGAATAAATTCTCGACATTGATAGTTCTGATTGGTTGTTTAAACGACTGATTAGAGGAAGTTTGAACGGTTTAGTCATTATTAAACATTTGATAGTGCAAAGGTTTAGTCAACATTTCATCTTTGATTTGCACCCCCTACCTAACTGAGATCACCTTTTAAAAACTATTAACATGTATTTTATTACACAAAGTTGAGCAATTTTGGCCTGTTTTCTTTGTAAATTACCTCATTAAAATACGCTTCGCCTGATTGAACTTCGCGCTCAAACAGCAGAAAAGACCCGGATGTGTCCTGGCATTCTGTGCGATGAACAAGTTGGTAGATGATGATACAAATTATATTTCTTGAAAAAAGTATAATAAACCACAACATTCCATTTATGTAACTGGCATCCTTTGCATGCTTCAGAGTACTGTGGACTGTAGCTTCGGGCAAGAGAACAATTTTTGAAAAAGCTGTATATCTTGGTTGTACGTGTTTGTGCTATATGACCATAGCAAGTTGTTGCAGTGGTAGATGATGATGAAACAAATATTTCCTGAATAAAGCTGGTGCCATAACAAGAGTGGATCCATGATTTTTCAAAAGGGAGGGGGGTCCTAGGGGAAAATTGGATTGGCATAGGAATCCCGGGCGCATTTTACCACAGGAAGCCCAATTCCGTCAGGCAAAATATTTGAAAATATATTTGAACTTAAATTTGACAGGGGGGGTCCTGACCCCCGACCCTCCCCCTGGATCCGCCCATGCATAAGTCAACAAAATTAATAATGTTTATTTTACTGACATTCTTTGTAGTCATTAGGGATTGACCACTAGATATTTGAGCGGGAGGGGTGCTTTTACCAAAAAACTCAAGCACAGCTTTAGCCTTGAAAAATAATATTGTGCTCAACAGAAAATCCTGAACGAAATATTGTGCAAAGCGTAAAAAAACCCTTGCAGAACATTTAGGGCAACAAAAAGATATATCCTTCACACAAAAAATTGCCCAATCCTCCTCATATATCTAATGGTCCATTGCTTAGAGTGTTGACTATGCTTTGGCTGCGATGACAATTTTTTTTATAGATATATGATTAATGTATATATAATGATTATAACAATAACAGCAACTATCAAACATGTTTGGTACGTACGGTAAGTGTCATTGTTTCGACAACCAGTGTCATTAGGTTGTCCATGTAAAGTACATTGAGACTATTATGCATTATGAGCATTATGCACGGAGTCTCGTTTTAATTCCTTAAGTACTTAGGATATCAAGCATGTATAATTAATTATCTAGATCTGTCTATTTGTTTCATAGTTGCTTGTCATTACTGTGCTGGCTTTCATTAACAAGCGAGTCAATCTCGAGCCGAATGTTTGTCATGGAAGACCAGCTTTGGTTGTGTGAGTATGATTGAATTTATACTCATTTAATCATTTATAAATTTATTTGATAATTTATTTATTAATTCCTTTATTTTTTTAATTCAATAGACATTGTTATCAATTCAAAGATTTTATCAATTCATTAATTCAAGTCTTTAATTGTCACCTATTTATTTCCTAGTAAATTTTTTCTTACATCCTTCATTCATTCATTCATTCATTCATTCTTTCATCCATTAGTTTAATCATTCATTTGTTTAATCAATCAATCAATCAATCAATCAATCAATCATTCATTTATTCATTCATTTAACCAATCATGCATTCATCCATCCATCCATCCATTCAATATTTTTATATATTCATTGATCCTGTACTCCTTCCATTCTCACCATCAGTATCTAAGCCAAGCTTACAGCCAATCTAACCTGTTCTTGAACCTTCCCTGCATCATCTGCTAATCATTCATTTATCCATCCATCAGTTACTTTTATAACACTTTTTGTATCTTGTAATCTTTGGTATTAATTACAGACCAATGAACTTCCTTGGCGACACCACTAACAACAGACTCAGTATTGCTGTTGCATTTGGGGTTATTGCAAGCAACTGCTTCCAGCTCTTCAATTCTATTGCTGGTTTTGAAGAGACAACATACCAGTCTGTTTATTTAGGAAACACACATTGGGAAAAAGGTAAATGATGTTAATAATAAAATTGAGTAATTGATAAATTGAGTATATTTCAATTGAGAACAAATCACGGGCCGGTTGTACGAAGCCTGAATATATTATCGACCGGATAAAATCTATAAAAAAAACCCAATGCAGTGGATAACTTTTATCTGCAGATAACTTTATCCACCCTTCGTACAACTGGCTTTAATTCTGTGCAAATGTGCCCTCTGTCAAAACGTACAGCAGTGGTAGATAACATGAAACTGGAGTGTAATAGTCCACTTCACAGTTTCCTGCACCATCTTGAAAGGTATCCGGGCATTTGCATCGAAGTGAGATGAATGTTGAGCTTGCAATAATAAAGACCGTTTTTAAAATAAAAAATATTAAAATAATAAAATATTAAAATACCTCACAGGACAATAATTCATGTGTCTCTATAATTGTAAGCTCAACGTTCATCTTGCTTTGATGCAAAGGCCCATGGCTACATTTCAAGATGGTGAGGGAATTATAGTTGGTGAAGGTGACTAATTGCTCTTTAACATTAGAGCTTTGTTTTGATGCCTGTATTTATCTCTATCAGCATGTTTAACAGTTGTCAAAGTTCTCTTGTATGGCTGCATCAACTTCCCTGTCCTTGCATGTTTGACGGCAGACAACCAGTTTGTTGGTTCCATATTTGGATTGTGGTATACATTGATGAGGTATACTGCATATTTGATCATGACAAACTCTAGCTTTTGCTAAGTGGGAGGGAATAAACTTGATGCTTTGGAGTTTTCTTGAGAAAATATTATGAATGACACTTTTGTACATGCAAGGTGCATGGTTTGTTACTCAATTTTATTTAGTTGATCAGATATGTATAAATTATGTAATTATATTGAAACTAACATAGAGTACAAACACTAAAAGTGTGCAATACTTTGTACTATTTACCACTAGATAGTGTTGATTAAAGAATAGAGAACAAAAGAATTTGCATAATTTAGCAGTATTTAGTGGTATTTATGTTGCACACTTTTAGTGTTTGTACTCTATAATAAGCAAATAATATAAAATAGTTAGTAAATATAGTTACAGGGGAACCCCTCTTTATCAATTAAACCCTTAAAAGAATGGAATTCCCTCTAAACTGGTCATAATTTTGCCAATTCAGATGCAAATGAAACTTCAATAAACCAGAATGTGTGCATAATATACAATATGTCTTTTTCATTTGTTCAAAAGCTCTGTGTTTTAAATGCAGCCTGCATCAGTGACATCCAAACAAGTTTACTAACCTTATCCAGGAGTATTTTTCTTGATGTGACAGAGGCTAGCACTTGACATTTACAACAGAATGAGTTGTTCATTTATGTCTACAGATTTATTATAAAGATGATGCTTGTGTTTACATGCAAAACATTCAAGGGATTAGAAAAAGTTGAGGCGAAGGTGTAAAATTATACACACTGAATATTCATGGGTTGCAACAATTTCCAGGAGAGTGAATTGAACAAAAGAAACGACAGCCATGCTGGTGGTTGTGTAAAAAGAAAACCATCACTGTGACTGGTGATACGTTTGCTCAATTCGCTCTCCTGGAAATAGTGGCAAACCACCAATACCTTTCTCTAACAAGTCATTTGATTTCTCATTCATTTATGTATCCATTCGTACGTTTATTCATTTTTTTTTATTCATTTATGATTCATATTTCCATTCATCTATTCATTTAAATTTTCATTTATTTGGCCATTCATTAATTTCTTGCATTTACTCATCCATCCATTTATTTGCCCATTCATTCATTTAGTCCATGCATTCTTCCAATAATCCATGCATTCATTCATTCATTCATGTATATATTTATCTATTCATTCGTTTATCTGTTCATCCATCCATTCATCTAACCATTCATTCATTCATTTAACGGTTCAGCCATTCATCCATCAATCCTTCCATTCTCACCATCAGTATCTAAGCCAAGCTTACAGCCAAGCTTACAGCCAATCTAACCTGTTCTTGAACCTGCCCTGCATCATCTGCTATTTGTTTCTTCTGGTTCGTTTTGTGAAGATTTTATACTGTGAAATACGTAAGAGGAGGAGGTATAGACATTTGACCCAGCAGATCAATGAGGTGAAATAATATTATAGTAAGAAATTTGCAATACCACTCTGACACCTACAATCTTGGTTGAAACTAAATTATATATTGAGATACTTTAATTATATCTACTTTCAGCTATACCAACTTAAAATTGAATATGTAAAGTTCTATATAAGTTTAATATATATTACTGTATTAAGGAATATAAACTGTGCACATGTAACACACTGGTAGTCGTAGAGCAAGAGCGAAGTCGTAAAGAACCACGAAGCATAGCTGTGTGTGCTCCCAGAGTGCTTATATCACAGTTTGTACAAACAGAAATAACCAGACTTTAGCCAAAATCTTACTTTTGTTTCCATTTTTTTTGCATCAGGATGAAAGGAGAGCTGAAGTTGCTAAGCAACATCATTTCATCCACGTACACTTATTGCTAAAGAACCAATTGAATCAGAGGTATCAGAAATTTGAAGTTAAAAATTGTAAAACTAATTATTGCACACATATTTATTATTATTTTTATATAATTATTATACACATATTTTACAGAAAAACCTTAAAATAAGCTTCCTGTCAGTAATCTTTCTACTTTACTAATTGTTCAAGAATAAATGAGAAATAGGGAACCATTGTACTTGTTAGCAATTAACTATCATATAAATGTTCAATTATAGGGTGGATGGTACACAGGCATGGTACATCAGATTAAGAGATTCTATATACATGCAAAGAAAAGGTATGGTTGAATTATCCAGTGCTTTTTTCTCTTTATAAATGCCTCAGCTAAAGACACAATAGAGGACACAGTGTACAATAGTATCCATGTTTAAGAGAAATACACAGTTCTTTTTTTTACAGCAGTTCTCAGTCACACGTGCCCCGCTCGCATAAAAAGCACCGCTATAAAACGTGAAGTTGATGGACGTCAATCAAACTGTGTTTACGAGACGCATTGTGGTTTTACTTCAGTTGGGCTGCGAAATATGTCTGAATCCGACGAAGAAGTTATTGTGGGAATTCAGCTTCCAGATTCAGACATGTTTTGCAACCCGACTGAAGTAAAAACACCATGGGTCTTGTAAACACAGTTTGATTGACGTCCACCAACTTCACGTTTTATAGCGGTGCTTTTATGCGAGCGGTGCACATGTGACTGAGAACTGCTGTAAAGAAAAAATGTTTAAAAGGTTAAAATATCATATCAAGATAAAAATGTATAAAGATAAAAATGTCATGCTCAGTACACTTTTGTTCCACAGATTTTAAATTTTCCACTGAGCTGATTTCTACATTGACAGTTGGTGCCATTTTTGTGTATAACGTGAGTATCTGGTTGTGCAACTAGATTACTAACAGCAGGTAGTAGAAATTGTGTATATGAGTCAATTATCCATGTGCGTGCAGTGACCTGGAAAGCTGGCTTTAGTATTATGAAGAATTATGCAGATCTACGAGAGTGCATATTGTTTACCTTGACTTGTTGGCCTTGGCAAATAAAATAACACCATCCTCACTATATGCATAATTCTTTATATCATACTCAGCCTATTCAATAGTAGCTGAATAACTTTTTTCCTATTCAACTGACTATCCCTATCACAACTCTCTAACTAGAGTTAGCTAGATCAACCTTGCCACTAGGCTGCCTAACAACCAGACTTGACCTCTATTAAGCCAAAAGGAAAAGTCTGGATGTGACACAGGCTGCATTGCTATACTTGTGTCAAAAGAAATTTACTTGTCTGTTGTAAATTATTTGTCATGATACTCCACGGTCCCAGCTTTGTAGGCTATTAGTGATGAACTTTCTTAAAATAAGTACTTCCACCACTTTTTACCAGCCCTTCATTGGATCATGATCATGATCATTACCTTTCATCATGTATATAGTCCACTTCACCGTTCCCTGCACCATCTTCAAAGGTAGCCGGGCCTTTGCATCGAAGCAAGACGAACGTTGAGCTTGCAATGATAGAGACCTTTTAACACCTTGCAGGACAATTATTATTCACGTGTCTCTATGTCAATATTTTCTACTGTTGTTAATACTTATTATTTTTCTAGATGACTGTGTACTTTATCTTGCTATTTTCTCAACTAAATGAGATAATAAAGGAGGCTTTTCATAAACTACATGTCAACCCTCAAAACTTCGAAATCATCACTGGTTAGTACTAGTTAATAATAAGTTAGTCGTGATAGGGTGGCGATGATATGATGGTGGTAAATATGATGATAGTAATGATGACAATGATGATGACAATGTTGACGGTGCTGTGATTATGATTGTTGTGATGATGATGATAATGATGATGAATATGATAATGATGATGATGATAATGATGATGATGATGATGATGATGATGATGGTAATAACTATGATGATGACAGTGATATTGGTGATGATAATGATGAGGAGAAGGAGGATGGTGATGGTGATGGTGATGGCTGTGATAGTTTGTGATGATTTTTATGGTGATGATGAGGGAGATGATGATGATGATGATGATGATGATGATGATGATGATGATGATGATGATGATGATGATGATGATGATGATGATGATGATGATGATGATGATGATGATGATGATGATAATGATGATGGTAATAACTATGATGATGACAGTGATATTGGTGATGATAATGATGAGGAGAAGGAGTATGGTGATGGTGATGGTGATGGCTGTGATAGTTTGTGATGATTTTTATGGTGATGATGAGGGAGATAATGATGATAATGATGATGATGACGACGACGGTGATGATGATTATCATGATGATAGTTATATCAAGAAAAGGTAAACCTTAATTCAACCTCTCTTGTGTTTTTTTAAATAGTGTTCATGCATATTCTGTTTATTTATGTAGATGCTTTTTTCATCTCGACGGCTCTGACCTGTGTTTTATCAATTATCTTGATGCTGCACTTTATGAAGTGCCACAGGTAAATATTTATCTCTAACATTCGTGTTATAAGATTTCGAACTTCAGAGAGTTCATAGACGACTTTCATTATTATAATTATTATTATTATGACCCTCCTAGGAGGGTGACATGGAAAGACCACCTTAATATTAGTAAAATTGCAAAATTTTAGCTCCTAATATCGATGAAAGGAAAAATGGCGGTAATTTGTGCATTTTCTTAAGATTTGGGGAAACGTGCCATCCAAAGAATTTTCTAAACGAATCTTAAGAAATTACTTGAACTCATATTTACTGCTATTTCTCCTGTATTGGGTATTTTAATCAACTTTGCACTTTTACAAAGATATTTGATTTAAGTGTCACGTGAACTTGATTTCCCGTGAAGATAATCATTTTTTTAACGTCTAATAACCTCGGTACAGATAAATACATATTATAGTAGAACTAATAATGATTAACATCTGTCCTGTCCATAGGAGCCAGGTTCTTAAAATATACAGGACCAAAACATTTCTCAGCAGCCCTTCAAGACTTGTTGTAAGTAACTTATACTTATGAACCAAAACAGAGTTAACTTTGATCAAAACAAAGGTCTGACTCCTCTCTTGTACAGTGGTGACAGCACGCGTATAACTGCGTTTCTTTAAAGACCCACGGTCACTTACATGCAGCATGCACTGCGCCAAAGACTGAATTTTTTGGACCATGTAAACCACACATTCAGACATTTTGATAGTTTTACGATATGTGAATAACGCAAAGCATGCTGGTAAGTGACCATGGGTTTCACGTTATCTCAGGCTCGTAACATGGTTTATGGGATCAGGGATCAAGCCCAAAAATTAGGCCCGGATCTTGGATCAGAGGCCAGGGCTCAGGGATCGAAGGGCTGGGATTGAGGATGAGTGGGAAATTTAGTCTGATCAATATTCGGGGATCAAGGATCAAAAGTTTTGAAAAAATTGGGATCAGGGATCAAAAATTCCGAAATGATCCGGGATCAATAGGTTCAAAATATACCATGTTACGGGCCTGTTATCTAGCACAGCTGTACTATTTGACAAAATAATTCACAAATTCCAAGCAAAGCACGAACGAATTATCAATAAACAATTAAAAACACATTTGAATTTACTCTAAATTGAGGCTATCCCTGTGCAAATACTTAACATACAAAAGTATTAATGAATGACGACATCAATATAAAGATTTATCTAGTGAAAAAAAGATACAGAACAAATGCGGCCGAAAGTATGTGCCCGAAGTACGATAAACATGTAAAATATTAGTAATTTTACCACGATAACTAATACTCTCTATTCTGATATTTCTCTCTTGATTCTTCGTAGGAACGTAACCTTAACTATCCTGGTTATCAGATTGCACACATAGGCTGGGGTAATGTTGAGAACTTTCATAAAGAGAAACTGAAAGTTCATTGATTGTTTATTCGTTTATTGGATCTGCTGCTTGTTTGTTAGCCTCCTATGCAGCCGCTCCTTTGTATCGTCACGCAATACGAGTCTCGCAGTTGGGAGACTCGTATTGTGTGACGATACAAAGGAGCGGCTGCATAGGAGGCTACTTGTTTGTTGGTTCGTTTGATGATCGTTTGTTTATTTCTTTTGTTTATTTGTATGTTGATCTATTTATTTGTTTGTTTGTTTGTTTGTGTTTATTTGTTTAGTTTGTTTGTTTGTTTGCATGTTTGTTCTTTTGGTTGGCTGTTGATTTGTTTGTTTATATTGATTTGTTTTTGTTTGTTTGATTCTTTGTGTACTTGCATGTTTGTTTTGTTGTTCATTTGTTTGTTCGTTGGAATGGATTGTTTTGTTTATTTTCTTGTTTATCTATTTCATTTATTTGTTTATTTATAAATGCTCAATTTGTTAATTTGTTTATTGATTGCTTCTTCATTAGGCTTCCTTATCATGCTTATCATATTGTTTCTGATGTGGTCTCTCGTAATTGCCATCATTCGATACTGGAATCAAATTCCATGGTTCTGGAAATTTATTACTGATTTTTCGTAAGTTATGAGATAGAACATCAACTAGAGTTTCATGTTTTTTGATTAACCTGTAAAACAAAGTGTATGAATTAAATAACAGCAAAACAACATAATGAAATGGGTTAATGAAAATGGCTCTAATTACTAACTAGTAGTATTCATTTAGTGATTTTGTGTTTAGTCACTATCACTCAACCAGAAACATCAAATACAAAGGAAACAACACCTCTTTACGAATTGATTTAATTTTGTTTTCGATATTGACTAATAATCACTAAATAAGAGCTATAATATCATCATCATAATTCCATTGTTATCAGCATTATTGTTATCTTATCATTATCTTGATCTTGATCATTATATTCAACATTATCATCATCATTATCTTCATCATTATCTTCATCATTATCTTCATCATTATCTTCATCATTATCTTCATCATTATCTTCATCATTATCTTCATCATTATCTTCATTATTATCTTCATCATTATCTTCATCATTATCTTCATCATCTTCATCATTATCCTTATTATTATCTTCATCATTATCTTCATCATTATCTTCATTATTATCTTCATCATTATCTTCATCATTATCTTCATTATTATCTTCATTATCTTCATCATTATCTTCATCATCTTCATCATTATCTTCATTATTATCTTCATCATTATCTTCATCATTATCTTCATGATTATCTTCATCATGTTCATCATTATCTTCATTATTATCTTCATCATTATCTTCATTATTACGGGTAGCATGGGTGGCCTAGCGGTGAGAGCGCTGGCATTTCACTGCTGTGTTCCAGGTTCGAGTCCCGGCTCGGGCATGGATTATATATGAGTTGAGTTTGTTTGATGTGTTCTTCTCTCCTATGCCACGAGGGTTTTTCTCCGGGTTATCCGGTTTTCCTCCCTCCGCAAAAATGAACATGTGAGCTGAATTGTGTGCAAAATAATTAAACGTAGAGGTAGTGAGTGTGTGTCTGAATCTCCCCCATTAGTAGGGCACACGTAGTCTAGAAGAATTGACACGTTTAAAAAAGTGATTTATTTATTATTTCATTTTTATCTTCATCATTAAACAGTGCGTTATAATCACAGCCACATGGTCGATAATCTAAATCATTTCACATTATCAACATTTTTATCATAGATTACTGATCATCATCATCACCATTAAAATTTTTCTCATCGTTCATCATTATCATCGTCATCATAAGCTGGTCATCATTATCATCATCATAATGATCATTATCATCACTCTCATGTTTTCTTATATTTTCAGGCCATACATTATCATCCCTATACTCGTCTGGCTGTTCCAGTACTTTCTCGGCTGGATAGTGTTCAGAGATCGTCGATTCCCTAACCTGACTGTCACAGTTAACAACCCGTAAGTAAGAGACTGTTCATCCCCGTTGAAAATTTCAAATTTTGACTGATTGACTTTTGTGATTTTCTTATGTCTTTTGATTGATACGTGATGTAGGGATAATCTTGTGAAACAGACCCTGAATAAGAGAGTAATAATAATTTTATAAACATTTGTGTAAAATGACCAAAATTGTCATTTTTGCCCCATCCCGAACCTGTTGAAAATATCAAATTTTTGACCGATTGAACTTGGTCATTTTCTTATGTCTATTGATTGCTACTTGATCTAGGAATAATCTCATGTGAAACAGACCGTCAACCAGATAATAATCAGGAATATTCAAAAAATCTTTTAAAATAGGCAGAATTGGCATTTTTGCACGTAGCTGGTCTGGTTGAAAATGTTAATTTTTTGACTGTGTGAAATTGGTGAGTTTTTCATCTATTTTTATTAGCAATCATTCTACCAATAATCAGGCCTTCAATCAAATACTTTTAGGGATGTTTTGAAAAATGTTGAAAAATGACCAAAATTTTCAAATTTTTGACCGGGTCAAATAGGCGATTTTCTTATCAATTTTTACTGGCAATCATTCTAGGATTAATCAGATATCAAACAGACCTTCAATCAAATAGTTTTAGGGATGTTTTGAAAAATCTTGTAAAATAAGAAAAAATGTTATACTTTTTCAGTCGCCTGTACTGCATCATGGCGTTCTTCTTCTTCTTTTTCAACATCCTGGTTGGTATTTACTCGTCTATTTTTCGTACTCTAAAGAGTATGGCACTCGGTGTATTTTTCTTGTCTCGGTTGGATCGCACACCTTTAATGGCCGGATATCACACATGGGACAAAGGTAAACTACAGCAATAACTAGATATTTGAGGGGGAGGGGGAGGGGGGGGGGGGGGGTCTATGTTATTATACAATATTTTTTTGCTTTTACTATTTTTTTATAAAGATGTTTCAAGTAATATATCAAACACGAGAAAGAGTGTTTCATCAGGTTTTCAAACACCGAAAAATGGGTTGAAAAAACGAGGCGCAGCCGAGTTTTTTTGGGCCAATTTTAAGGTGTTTGAAAACCTGATGAATCACCCTTTCGAGTGTTGGATATTACTTCTCAAATTATTGGATAATTATTGGAGAAATTCAAAGCGAAGTTGGCTTAATTTTATGCAAGTGTTTCATCAGATTTCAAACTCGTTCACGCTAGTGATTTTGTCTTTGTTTTCTCTTCATTAATTATTCATGAGTTTTAGAACTGTTATACAAGTACATTAAGGCCTGGGATAACAAGAGGACTCACTAAAAACTAAAATATAACCTTTAACTGCCTTAATGTTCCTCGATAAATTTTATTTTTGGTAATATGATGGAACTCAACGACCTTAACTTTTCTATGGCCTTTTTTGATAATTAGTGACGTCACAGGCTAGGTCACATGACTAAACATAAAAAGCTCTCTCCGGTGGTGGAGAAAGCTGCTGAAACAAAATTTTCGGCAACAAAGGATAGTTCACACTAATAAATATATGATACTGTCTTAGCTGACGACCTTTGACTTTTAGGTAACGAGATAAATGGGCATATGTGAAGTCACGTGACCTTTTTTGCATAACAACCCCTTAAAGCAGTTTACTTTTTCAACGAGCCAAGACACTGTTGAAAAGCAATGCAGAAGAGAAATAAAGAGAAATAACTTTAAGTATTTACTTCTCCGATACGTTTTGAACTCACTACCGGAGGAATATTTGAAAATTTGAATATCAAAAAGTCACGTGACCCACCATGTAATCAGTGGTTCTGCCCAAAAGCAACACAAAAAGATCCCACCAAATGGAATCAAGGTTATCTGAAAGTTTTGTTGCCTTTTGGATTGTTTTCACGAAAAAATCGAAAATATTTCGTTTTATCTGAAATTAGGCATGTCCCAGGCCTTAATGTACTTGAGATATATATAAGTCTTTAAAATATTGTAAAGCCAGAGACTAAAATTGTGTTGGGGTGATATTTCATCACTGCCACGCCCATCATCTCAAAATACAGGTCCCTTTTAGGGGTCATTTTTAGAATTTCCGACGAGGACCCCCGCCCCCTTTTATAGGGGAGTCCCCCTTGGGTATAATTACATCGCATGGGTTATTCTTCCACTATCACAAAATTTTAAATCAAATCTTAAAACAAATATATACACCTAATTCAAAAAAGGTTGACGGGGCGAACGGCGATTGGTGATTGGCGATTGCGGGACTGTGGATAATACGAATTTCTTCTTATTCTATTCTAAATTACCCAAACATCGTTAAGCGATGACCTTAGATGGATGTCTCGAAGGTTTCGCTGAACGGTGGAGGCATTGTTTGGGTAATTTAGAAACGGATAAGAAGGAATTCATATTAACCATCGCCAATCACCAATCACCAATCGCCGTTCGCCCCGTCAACCTTTTTTGAATTAGGTGTATTTAAATCTGCCTTCTGCAATTAGTCTTATGCTAGGAATCTATCTCAGGGATCGGAGGTCGTTCCAAAATCTCGCTACTTCTCTAGCCAGTGTTGATAATTTCCAGTGTTGATATTTTGATAATGATGTTGATGTCAAAAGCTGCCTGTCATACGTTTTCTGTTTCCATTCATTTGGTAGAACACAACTTCCCAACCATCACAGCAAGCTTAAATACGTTTACAGTGGAACCCCGCCTTACGGCCACCCGCTTAATACGGCCATCCCGTTATTTCGGCCAGTTTTTTAGGTCCCGACGAAATGCATGCCCATACTGACATTTTCTATAAAATTTACCCGCTTAAGGAGGCTCGGGTCAGTATTTTTCGCGCTCACCCAGCGACGTTTGAAAGGCCGTAGTTCCCGCGTCAGTAGGTATTTTGACAAGATTTTTTAACACATGTCTACATATAGAATAAAGTTTTTAAAAAAGTTATTTTTAATAAAATCGATAATATTCTAGCCGACAAATGATAACGCCGCCGAATTTCTATGTAGCCTATTTTTGGGAAAAATCGACCTAAACTTTTAAAACCATATAGCCTACTTTAAAGCTGTTACCTAGGTCAACAATCTGGCAAAGTTTAAAAAAAATTCATCTCACCGATTTGGAATAAAAACGGGTCATTTTTTTTCCTAGCAAAAATTCATTGTTTTATAACATTTACCGATAACAACAGACTTTGAAGAGATAAATCAAAATCCTTCCAGCCAGGTATTAACAGGACATTTGTCTATATTGTCTGTGAATTTCAACTAATTTAGTCCACGGGATTTCTTTTGGGAAAGGATACAAATCGGCAAAAGTTTGTCAGTTTTTGTGCAAAACTTCTAATTTTTACTTCTGAGCACGCTAACGAAAAAATCTGAGATAACTTTTTTTTATTTTTTAGCTATCAAAAGTTCACCATATTTTCAAGTGCGCCTCTAAATTTTATAGTGATTGAAATATTTTGAGGCGGTCAAATAAAATTCTGAACATGGGTATATTTGCCTTCGCTTTGCAGCGGCCGGTTTGTTTTTATTTTCGAGTTATACATGATTTGCATGCTTTTGCTTTTTTATACCCACGTTCAGAATTTTATTTGACCGCCTCAAAATATTTCAATCACAATAAAATTTAGAGGCGCACTTGAAAATATGGTGAACTTTTGATAGCTAAAAAATAAAAAAAAGTTATCTCAGATTTTTTCGTTAGCGTGCTCAGAAGTAAAAATTAGAAGTTTTGCACAAAAACTGACAAACTTTTGCCGATTTATATCCTTTCCCAAAAAACATCCCGTGGACTAAATTTGTTGAAATTCACAGACAATATAGACAAATGTCCTGTTAATACCTGGCTGGAAGGATTTTGATTTATCTTTTCAAAGTCTGTTGTTATCGGTAAATATTATAAAACAATGATTTTTTGCACTGAAAAAAATTGTCCCGTTTTTATTCAAAATCGGTGAGATGAATTTTTTTTAAACTTTGCCAGATTGTTGACCTAGGTAACAGCTTTAAAGTAGGCTATGTGATTTTAAAAGTTTAGGTCGATTTTTCCCAAAAATAGGCTACATAGAAATTCGGCGGCGTTATCATTTGTCGGCTAAAATATTATCGATTTTATTAAAAATAACTTTTTTTAAAACTTTATTCTATATGTAGACAAGTGTTAAAAAATCTTGTCAAAATACCCTCTGACGCGGGAACTACGACCTTTCAAACGTCGCTGGGTGAGCTCGAAAATTACTGACCCGAGCCTCCTTAATACGGCCACCCCGTTAATACGGCCACTTTGGGCTGTCCCTTTGGTGGCCGGATTAACGGGGTTCCATTGTATATGTTTTTGTTAGGTTATTTGTCGTATGTTGGATTCTTAAACGTCCTGAAGTCATACAGTCACCCAGTCATGCTGGTCTTCTGCCATCTACTGACTCATCATAATCGTGATATGATACATACTATGGAAAGTGGTAAGTTGAACATACAGCTATTTCGAAAAACGTTGAATACTGAATAGCGCATTCCATGATCCAAGAGCATTGTGGGTCTCATTAATTTGGAATAAAAAGTAATTAAATACACAGTGATCCGCTCCCTATATATGTAGTTAGTATATATAGTTTTGGATAGAATGCACTAAAAATTAAAGAAATAAGTATTATTTGTTTTACTTTAGTCAATATACATGAGCCAAACTGCATTTCGGTCTTGGAATGCACTATGCGGTATTCAAAGTGTTTTGAAATAGCAGTATGCAATGTAATGCATGCGCAATGTGATGGGATGTAATGTGATGTGATGTGCTTTGTGATGGTGTAGGATGTCATGTTTTGTAAATTATTCTCCTCATGCATGCGCGATTAATATCGGTGAATAAGAACCTCGACTTTGTCTCGATTATTATTCATCTTATTCACCTCGCTTTCGAGAAGTAAGTGTTCTATCGTGCAGGTCCTACATATTACTCGTCAAATCCTTTGATAATCATATTCATTGTTGTTGGTGGCATGAGTGGCCTAGCGGTGAGAGCGCTGGCCATTCACTGTGACCTGGGTTCGATTCCCGGCTCGGGCGACTGAAGTGAATAGAGTTTGTTTGATGTGTTGTTCTCTCTCATGCCACGAGGGTTTTTCTCCGGGTTATCCGGTTTTCCTCCCTCCGCAAAAATCAACAATTGAGCAGAGTTGTGTGTTGTAAATATTGAATGTAGCTGTAGCGGTAGTGAGTGTGAGTGTGAGCATACCTCACGGAAGAGCCCCGAAGGGCAGTGATGGTTGTAAATATACGTTTTATATACGTTGTGATTGCCTGTGATTTACATAATTTGTTTGTATGATGTTGGTAAAATGGAGTCTTATCTGAATTATGCTATTTTGTAGTTTCTTTTGTAGGCGATCGAACAAGTAGTTCACAGTCCACACGTGCAGGTTGGTATCAACAAAGCACGCATCAAAATCAGAACGTTTTCATCGATAAACAAGTAATTACACTAGAGGCAATACCGGTTTTGCCTCGAGTCAGCCATTTTGTTTCCGACACAAGCTGAAAATTTCGCGCATGCGTAATAGTTAGTGTTACTTTCTTTCTTACATAGAAGCTACGCCTCCATATATGGAGGACAGTAGCTTCAAATAATAAGCGATCTATCAGAAAAATATTGCAAGCTAAATGGCTATAATTATTAAAAAAAACACTTTAATAGTCAACTCTTTTTTTAAATACCACTTCATCGTCTTTATTATTTTGGTCATTTCAGCCCAGATACGTTTCTCCTCGTCTGCTAGAGCTGCTCGTAACCGCTGGCTGGTCGCTTATACATTATTGCGCAATCCTCAACTCCGAGCCTTACGAAAACATAACGTAGGGATGGCGGTTAGTGGGTTCAAGTATGACACCATGATTGTGTCTGAACTGTGTCAATGACTGAATAATGAAGCATAAACATGCTGATGATGTCATAATAGAGAATGATGATGTCATAGTAGGGAATGACGTCGAAACAGACATGGTAGAACATTAGGTGTCCCATATTAGTAGAGGGTAAGATATTTTATGACGTATTTTAAAAAGTCGTACATGATGATGTCATCAGATAATTAACGTATAAAACACAGACATGGTGATGTCATAATAGGGAATGACGTCGAAACAGACATGGTAGAACATTAGGTGTCCCGTATTAGAGGGTAAGATATTTTATGACCTATTTTAAAAACATCTTTAATTAAAAAGTCGCGATCGTATGTGATCATTTCATCAGTAACGTATAAAACACAGATATGATGATATGATAATTATATATTAGTGACTTATGAAGCAAAATATATAATCGATTCCGTGTATAGATATTATTTGATATTATGTCATAAGACATTAAGTGACATATGAAATAGGTATGGTAATGTCATAATGGCAAAGTGACGTATAAAACAGACATGATGTCATAATGACATTGAGTGACGTCTGAAACAGGCATGATGTCATAATGACATTGAAAGACGTCTGAAACAGGCATGATGTCATAATGACACTGAGTGACGTCTGAAACATGCAGGCATGATGTCATAATGACACTGAGTGACTTCTGAAATAGGCATGATGTCTCAATGACATTAAGTCAGTGTCGTATGAAATAGACATGATGTCATAATGACATTGAGTGACGTCTGAAACAGACATGACATTTAGTGACGATTGAAACAGGTATGATAATGTCATAATGATATAAGTGACATGAAACAGGCATGATGATGTCATAATGACGATAAGTGACGTATGAGACGGGCATGATGATGTCATTATGATAAAGTGACTTATAAAGCACTTGCATAAATCTTATTTTTAAAGTGTCATTTATAATAGATCATTTACCTAGACACTGATATGTTTCCAAGAACTCGTTTACAATAGCACGAAAAAATGTATTATTAGTTTTACTAAAGTTTATAAAGTATATCATTCATGTTATAACTGGAAATAAAATGGTTAAAGTGGCTAAAACATGAACTGATGAACTTGTGAGCCGAGTTGTGTGCAAAATATTTAACGTAGAAACAGCAAGTGTGAGTGAGTCTTCCCGATTAGTAGGCACAAGATACGTGTCCAA
Organism: Metridium senile; assembly: GCA_949775045.1. NCBI lineage: Eukaryota > Metazoa > Cnidaria > Anthozoa > Actiniaria > Metridiidae > Metridium > Metridium senile. The sequence continues at coordinate 6,162,462 of OX459101.1, read as the reverse complement.
TAGAAGATTGAGACGTTAAAAAAGTGATTTATTTTTTTATTTTTTATTTTACAGTTACTTGATTTACCTCTAAATTATGTTCTTTGAGGACAAATGTTCAAGTTATGTTGCATTAAAATTGAAAAAACGTAAAAATTGCTAAAAATGTTTCAAAGACTTCATAAATGGTTTAGTGCTCATGCACTTTTTCTTGGGTCCAACTCAGAATTCATATACACCTATTTCAAAATGGTTTTCGCAATCAAAGCTACAGTCCACACTCGATGTCTGCAAAGGATGTCGGTATTTCTTCTCTTGTTATCGATTTAGTCATAGCATATTTTGGTTGTACGTGTTTGTGTTATATGAACATAATCAATTTGGTTCCCTCCTTTCCCTTCCCCCTCCCCCTACACTCCATTTTTGGCTAAGCTCCATATTTCCCTATCCCTTAGGGACTATTAGTCACTATGACTCAACTGGAACAGCTTTAGTAACAATACACAATTAATGAATTGTTTTTATGTAAAAAAGAGCCATGTGCAAATGCATTGACCTGTATGTAAATAAAAATAAATGTATGCGGATGGGAAAGATTTTAAGTCAATGCTAAAGCACAACTATATTTCATGGAGCCCATAGTTGTATATCCTCACTGCATACCCATTACCATTGCGTGATAATAAGTTATGGATGGTTCCGCGACCGCAATGGCGACAAGTATGCAGCGAGAATGCGAGGGGGTGAGCCGTCAACTGCCGCCAGGGGGGGTGGGGGGGGGGGGGGGGGGGGCGAAAAAAACGTTTGGCAACAAATTTAAAACGGTGAGTGGCACTGACCTCGAGTGAGCAGCTGCTTTGTACTGTGGGGCCGCAAAGCATTATTAACTAGTCACGTGAGAATTTAAGAAATTAACATAATTTTGTACGCGATGCTAATTATGTATGCAATGAGAATAGATAGAAAACCTGGTCATGTGAATAAAAGTCTACCAGAACACAAGGTGATCGACAACTCGTACATGCTGACTGGTCTTAACTCGAGGCAAAATGCTGATCAAATACATTCGCTGGAACACGAGGTTCGTTATAAACCAGTGTTGATTACCCCTCTGGCTGTTACTGACGAAAGACCTGAGGTCAGATGCCGACCGGCAATGGACCACGCCTCAAGTGAGCATACAGTCTATGTCTGAAAGCTGTCTGGAAGGGTGGGTTAACAAGAGAGGGGATTTACTAGACAAGCTGAAGTGACACGCCCGCCTGCAGTCCAGGATGTCTTAGAGGGTGTTTATGGAGGAGTTAAGTTACTGCAGTAGTCGTTCTCCAAGGCGCCTTTAATGAAAAACTCGATCCCATCCTTTAAGTGCGCAATAATACCGAGTCCTCTTAGCGGTTTTTTGACAACTCAAATGTCGTTCACAATACAAGATCTGTATCACATTCGGGATTGTTGTTTATTTTGCGAATTGATTGATTGCAATTCACGTTGTAATTGTTTTGATCAAGTTTGTTTTGATCACGTGTAAACCATGCGCGTGGTCGGCCCTATAGGAAGTGGCGACAAAATTTAAAGCTGCCGATCAAAGTCAACAAATAAACCTTGTACCCGATTCAAGTTGTAGATTTTGATTAAACGTCTGCTTACTTATTTCCGCTGAATATGGATCATATATCATTTAATAAAGTCTTTCTTTGAGCTGTTAGCCAAGACATAGTAATTCGTTTAAAACATTTTCTGTTCTACAGAGCTGACTCTGCGCATCCAGTAACTTAATTTTTTTTAACGATATGTTCGAACCGTTGATGTTGAGAAAAGTCATAACCAAGCTCTTCTCCACGCACAAGCACACACCAGCAACATCTTATTTGCCACCGCCTTCGAGTTAACCGTTCAAATGAGAAGTCCACTGGTTATGTATTGATATATGCGCGAAATTTAGCGACAACTAAACCATACATCGGGCCATGAACAGACAGTGCAAAACCACTCTCAACGGCTGCAGGGCATGATAAAAGACGCAATAATACTAGACTTTGTCAAAGGTGACTAAAGTGACTAATCACGTACAATATAATTTATGTCATTTACAGATCTCTGTAAAATTACTTTCAAGCATCTATCATCATCATGTTATGCTGTTTTAACCACCCTTCGAAAACTGAAGAATTTAACACCACCCAATGTGAAGAAGCAACTTGTGGAATGTTTAGTTCTATCCAAATTAGACTATAATGACGTTGTTTGCTATCCCCTCCCACAATACCTTCAAAGAAAATTACAACGAATTCAAAACGCGGCAGCTAGCTTCGTACTTAATATACCACCGAAAGTGACGTACTACAACGGCTTATGTGGCTCCCAATTAAAGAGCGAACAGAATATCACCTCCGCCTAGCCCATAGGTCACTGTGGGATCCATCATTTCCAGACTACCTAAAGATAGAAATACGCAAAGTCGGCCGCCTATAGGCGCATACCTATGCAAATAAGACGGTGAACAGAAAACCAAACAGTAAACTTATGACAAGTTATAGCGGTACGAGTAATAGTAACTGGTTCTCTATAAAACAAGTCAAAACACTATAAAACCAGAAGGAACAAATAAATAAAAACCGAATAAAAAACTAACGAAACCGTCTAATAAAAGCTAAAAACGGAGCGAAAGCAAATAAAAGAATAGTCTGCAAATATGGAAATATAGGAGAACACTACAAACATACCTATGCAAATAAAGAAAGAGAGCGGGAATCTAACTGTTAAACTGCTAGGACTAAGACATAATGGTCACCAATCCGACTAATATGGCAAAGGATAAGAAAAATCTAGCCCTAGAAGTTAAAATAAACGGCGAGAAACACCACGCAAAACACACGTGGTTCTAGACACCGAGGGGGAGCCAGCTAGTAAAGGAAATTACCTGTAGTTCATTACATTGTACAAGGTCCGCACTAGGAATATCAACATTGGCTAGGGGAAATCGTTCTCTGTGAATGTTTCGGTAAAACGTCCGTCCTAGGCTGGCGGCAATTGACGTTAAACATTACGAAAAGACGCGCCGACGACAAATTTAAAACGGTGAGTGGCACTGACCTCGAGTGAGCGGCTGCTTTGTACTGTAGGGCCGCAAAGCATTATTAACTAGTCACGTGAGAATTTAAGGAATCAAACATAATTTTGTACGCGATGCTAATTATGTATGCAATGAGAATAGTTGTGTATTGTTACTAAAGCTGTTCCAGTTGAGTGATCGTGACTAATAGTCACTAAATAAAAAAAAGGAGGTAGGAACTATTTAGATTTTATTTCATGGACATTGTGTAAGAACTCTATGCTGTATAAATATATTTTAATCATCCGGCCGCCATCTTGGATTACCAATCGCTTGTGTGAGCACCCTGAGGAGATAATTTTCTTCACTCACCTCATTAACATAATCAATAACCAATCACAAGCGATTGAAACGATATATGTGACGTCACATTCTATTGTCTTTGAATAAAATACCGAAAAATATACAAAAATATTCGTGTTTTTTTTTTCAAGTCAATGCCGCAGTGTCTCACGGACTGTATATATCCGGGACATTTACCATCAGTCAGAAGCACATGATATACAAGATGGTGTGAGAGTTCGTAGTTAATCATTTGGTCGATTTTAAAGCGAAATATTTTACTTTTTCGCGAGCGTGGTGAACGTCTTATGACCGTCGTCTGAAAGGAAAAATCAACTGATGGATAGCTTTATTGATGTTGTGTATTTTTCATGAGGTTATCTATATTTTTCCTGTGTTGTACGATAAATTATCTTGGTTTGTGACAAGTTTCTAGATGGTAGAGTCTTTAGTTAACCGGTAGAGTTTTTTCAAAGTTTGATGAACGGAGGTCATACTTGACGGCATGTCAATTAGTAAAGAAAGGACTTCAGTAATATTGGCATTTAACCTTTTGCTCGCTGTACATGTCTTGTCTTTGTTCTTTCCAAGTTAAGAGCAAAACGGCTTATAAGCTTAGTTTTAATGGCACAATTCATGACTCGTTTGCGATCTGTTAAACAACGGGAAATTTTAATATTTGTCGTATGATTATCAATTTTATAAAGTTGAAGTCAGCGCAATGACTCGTCTTTTCTTTGTGATCCATTGGCTCGAAAGTCGATTGCTATCTCGGGCCATGCATTTATTATTTATTTCCGAAACAAGTATAAGATAAGCTTGCTCCCCATTGGCATTGGGAGCACAATAATACAACTTTAAGAACATTTTGTGTATCGAAATGCAAAGACTATGTTTACACTTAGCTTCAGTTCTTGGTTTTCGTTTGACAATTTAAACTTTGCCTTGTATATTTGTTCGTAGATTCATGGAGAAACATTTAGAGATTCACCAGCAGTTATGTCTCAAATCAAAGATTCAGGCCGAGCTCATGTTTTCATAGCTTGATAGCTTTTTGAATGTTTTGATTCTGTTCGGACTGGTGACGTATTCGTGACGTATGGCGAAATCCAAATACGTGATTGGTCCAATCACTAATTAGAAATATCGCCAAATGGGGCTATAATCCGGACTGCTCTATGGCTATAGCTATAATAGAGTACTGAAGTGAATACGACACCTATTGTCAGTTGTCAAGAAAAGTTGTTCCAAACTAAAGTCGATCAACCGTATTTCTTTTGTTCCTCTATAGAAATGTGCGCTGAAAAGTTACTGTTTGGAACCGGAATCCATGGCAATTGACGTCACACTTCACCACTCTATCAATCTCGAGCCCAGAGTCACGTCTGGATTTTGTCAGCGGTCTTACGGCGCCCGACATTAGACTCTGAGGGAACGGAATTTTCTGCTCCAATTTTGGAGTTCCGGTTTGGAATGCGCATGCTTAGTTAATATTATAATGATCTGTGGGTTTGGGCATCCTGTGTTACTTAGTACGTTAATGACATTCAAAATATTATTGACCTAGTAGCATTTTAAATATTTTCTAAGTCAAAAAATAAACATTTTCCTCACTAATGAAACATTTAAAGTTTAGGAAGGTTTTTTAACGGCCATCAGGATTTATATAATGATATAAAAACGTCTAAATCTCCTTCAATTCAGATCGCTTTAACAGTCGATTTATTTATAGTTTTCCAATGGTTATTAGTTAGTTTGCTTTCGTGGTTCGATTGACATTTAGTAAATAACTGGATGCCAGGGGTCTGAGGATTGTCAAGGTTTAGAATAGTTTAAAGGAGTATTTTGTGTGTATCCTAATTTGCTTCGCGACTCGATAATCATCGCTTAGCGGCGATACAATATCTCTTCGCTTCGTGACTCGTATATATTCCATAAACGACGATATTTAATATTCTATCTAGTATTAAAGAACCGTTGACGTCGTATTACATGTAATCGTAAAATTTACATTTTGAATGTACATTTGTTTACATGATGGACCAATCAGAGCTTTTACTTCGTCTGCTTCCAGTCTGACCATTGTATTTTCAAGGGCCAATCAGCATAAGCAGAGAATTCCGGTCCCCCAGAGTCTTACGTTACTCGGCTGGCCAAGAGGAACGAAGGTTCGGGGTTCGAGATTGCCACTCTATAGGCTCAGATTTCAGCCGTTGGGGTTTCGTGCGCCCGCGATACTGTCCCCCGTAAAAGTGAAGTCACCTATGTACACCTACTTGCAAGAACGTTGTCATACAACATTTGAACATTTGTAATTTAGTGGATTAGGAATAAATTAAAAGTACAAAAGAAGATCATTGAAGCAGAACTCTTTCTTTTGTACTTTTAATTTATTCCTAATCTACTAAATTACAAATGTTCAAATGTTAATGACAACGTTCTTGCAAGTAGGTGTATATCTAATATCGAATTAGTGTAGTCTAGTCGGCGAAGTTTTATTGTGATGCCAATAGTATTGTTCTCATTCCCGTTGGGTGAATTATTCAGTTAATTAACCTACACACATATATACACCTATTTCAATTAACGTTGTCCATCTGGAATGGTTGATCTGAGACCGATAGGAATTGTGGGAGTTCAATAAATTCCAAATGTGTTGTTTTAATCACACTTGAATGGTGCTGAATTATGGATAATAGTATTTCAGAAGTACTGAAGTTTACATTAATATTCGAGCGTGATTATAATAGTGTATTTGCAGTTTAACGAGCTCCCACAGTTCCTATCGGTCTCAGATCGACCATTCCAGATGGACAACGTTAATTGAAATAGGTGTATATATAATCGGAAACTAGCGAGTAAACTAGTATTCTCATTGCATACATAATTAGCATCGCGTACAAAATTATGTTAATTCCTTAAATTCTCACGTGACCAGTCCATAATGCTTTACGGCCCCACAGTACAAAGCAGCCGCTCGCTTGAGGTCAATGCCACTCACCGTTTTAAATTTGTCGCGTCTGCGCGTCTTTTCGTATTTTGGTTAACGTCAACTGCCGCCAGCCTAGGACGGACGTTTTACCGAAGCCTTCACAGAGAATTAATCTTAACGATTTCCCCTAGCCTATGCTTCTGATGCGGACCTTGTAAAGTGTAATGAACTACAGGTAATTTCCTTTACTAGCTGGCTCCCCTCGGTGTCTATAACCACGTGTGGTTTGCTTTGTGTTTCTCGCCGTTCATTTTAACTTCTAGGGCTAGATTTTTCTTATCTTTTGCTATAATAGTCGGATTGGTGACATTATTTCTTAGTGCTTGCAGTTTACCAGTTAGTTTTCCGCTCTCTTTCTTTATTTGCATACTAGGTTTGTCTGTAGTGTTCCCCTATATTTTCATATTTTGTAGACTATTCTTTTATTTGCTTTCGCTCCGTTTTTAGGTGTTATTAGACGGTTTCGTTAGCTTTTTTTATTCGGTTTTTATTTATTTGTTTCTTCTGTTTTTATAGTGTTTTGTCTAGTTTTATAGAACCGGTTACTATTACTCGTACCGCTATAACTTGTCATAAGTTTACTGTTTGGTTTTCTGTTCACCGTCTTATTTGCATAGGTATGCGCCTCGGCTAATTACAGGTTTTCATTCCTTTTGTAAGGTTTTCGTTATAGGTTTTCGTGCAATTGTTTAGCTCATTAGTCTTCTTGTAGTCATTAGGTTCTTATTGTGCCCTCGTATTAGCATTTATTCGTTTTTTTGTGTTCCTCCGATTTCAAAGCGCTTTATCTAGGTTGTAGCGATTTAGTTATTATTATGGAACCTGGTGGCACTAGCTTAATAGAAGTCTAATATAGGTTTCTGTTCACAGTATTTTGTTTATGTTGTACTTGGGTTACCATGCAAATTGTTTTGCTAATACTGTATTTCGGCGAGCTAAGCGACTGGGGTGACCTCGCTTAAGTCATTATATTTTTTCTTGTAGTATTGTGGCGACAGGGGGGACCTCGCCAATACAATGTTTCGGCCATTTAAGCGACTGGGGTGACCTCGTAAAATCCATAGTGTTTTTCTTAGAGTATGTGGTGACAGGGGGTGGCCTCGCCAATACAGTGTTTCGGCCAGTGAAGCGACTGCGGTGACCTCGCAAAATCCATAGTGTTTTTCTTAGAGTATTTGGCGACAGGGGGTGGCCTCGCCAATACAATGTTTCGGCCAGTGAAGCGACTGGGGTGACCTCGCTAAAATTCGTAGTAATTTTACTCAGAGTATGTAGCGGCAGGGGTGGCCTCGCTAATACTGTGTTTAGGAGCGAGCTCGTTCATACTGTTGTTGTGACCTTTAAGCGGCCGGAATGACTTCATTAGAGCTTGTAGAACGACAGAGGTGACCTCGCTCAAGTTGTAGGCGACAGGGGTGACCTCGCTAAAGTTTGTAGAGCGACAGGGATGACCTCGCTAAAGTTTGAAAAGCGACAGGGGTGACCTCGCTGAAATTTGTAGAGCGACAGGAGTGACCTCGCTAAAGTTTGTAGAGCGACAGGGATGACCTCGCTAAAGTTTGTAAAGCGACAGGGGTGGCCTCGCTAAGAGTTTGTAAAGCGACAGAGGTGACCTCGCTGAAGTTTGTAGAACGATAGGGGTGACCCTGCTAAGGTCTGTAAACGGCAACAGGAGTGACGTCGCTGAAGTTTGTAGAGCGACAGAGGTGGTCTCGCTAAAGTAGGTAAAGCGACAGGGGAGACCTCGCTATATTTTGTAGATAAAGTTTGAAGAGCTAGATTTTGTTGGCCTAGTTTTCTGTGAAGCGACTGGGGTAGCTTGCTAGAGTGGAAAGACTTTGCTGCAGTATGGTGATTTACTTGTCGGTCTACTTTACGTAACCGTAGGAACAAGTTTGCTGGTCTAGTCTGTGAAGTGACCGGATTGGGCTCGGTTAAAGTGTGCGGGTTAACGGTTGCGACCGCTTAAAATTAGACAGTCACAGACGTTTGCTTAAAGATACGAATGAAGAGGTTTGACGCCATTCTTTGCCAACGTAGTCCATTTAGTGGAGACGGCCGCCTCGGCTTGATGGTCACGCGGCCCGGCCCTGGGCTATCAAGAGAGAAAGAGATGGCAGGTGGAGACAGGTACATCCTCAGTCATAAGGACGTGAGATCGACAGAACATTATGTAGCGTAATTGCAGCTTGTTGTGCATGTGGGGTACTTTAACCATAATTGTCCTATAGTCGTCTTGAAGCTTGCACCTTGTAGGGTTACATAATAGTATTCTTTGAATGTAATTTGTATCCTTTATTACCGTATTTATTAAGGTTAAGGTAATAAAAAAATAGATATATACGTATTTTCTTCAGTTGGTTTAGCTGTTGAGTTGCTCATCCTATGGTATTAAAAATTGTTGTCTTGGCTATCCTAACCCGGACTCTGTGTACCTAGGGGGGATCTTCTCAGTATCTCAATTTCGGACCTAGTTCGGAGCCTCGGGTCAACGGAAGGTCGGGTTCCCTGTTTCGGCATCCAATCGATCATAGTACTCGTCGTTTACGGTAGTTTTTTTGCCCCGTATTTGCCTCTCGGATGGCACAGGTGAGCTTATTGTTCCGAGCCTTTGATATCTAACCAATGGTTGATGTCGAACAGCGGAGCCCACCTTTCGTTGGCCCCTTGGCACGTCCCGAATTAGGGTTGGCAACCCCGAACTTGGGCCACCTTTTTCCTCAATTCCGTTTCCGGTGCTCCCGTCACATTTGAGCGGAACTAGGGTAGAATATATATATGCTTCAAAGTGCGGATTGGCAGCGACTCTTCAATCATCCTCGCCATAGTGAGTCGTCTTGGTAATGAAACGTACGAGAATTTGAGCTTCACATAGGTAGAGACATTAAACATAATAATAATAATTAAAAAAAAACTAGACCCTTGTAGGAGGGTGAACTTCTACCGGGCCGCAAAGGCAGGCGGGTATATAATGTTAGGCCCAGATGTGACAATGCAGTAATTGGAAGTTTGACTGACATGATAGAAATCTGTAAGTTACATAAATTTTATTGTACGTGGTTAGTCAATTTAGTCATCTTTGACAAAGACAGTCTAGTATTATTGCGTCTTTTATTATGCCCAGCAGCCGCTGAGAGTGTTTTTTTTTGCACTGTCTGTTCATGGCCCGAGGTAAGGTTTAGTTGTCGCGAGATTTCGTGCATATATCCATACCTAACCAGTGGACTTCTAATTTTGAACAGTTAACTCGAAGTCGGTGGCAAATAAGATGTTGCTGGTGTGTGCTTGTGCGTGGAGAAGAGCTTGGTTATGACTTTTCTCAACATTAAAGGTTCGAACATATTAAAAAAAAACCCATTAACTAGACCTGGATACGCAGAGTCAGCTCTGTAGAACAGAAAATGTTTTAAACGAATTACTATGTATTGGCTAACATTTGCTCAAAGGAAGACTTTATTATATATATATGATCCATGCATATTCAGCGGAAGTAAGTAAGCAAGCGTTTAATCCAAATCTACAGCTTTAATAGGTACAAGGTTTATTTGTTGACTTTGATCGACAACTTTAAATTTTGTCGACACTTCCTATAGGACCGACCGCACGCATGGTTTACGTGTGATCGAGACAACTTGGATCAAAACAATTACATGGCAACGTCAATTGCAGTCAATCAATTCGCAAAATAAACAACAATCCCGAATGTGATACAAATCTTGTATTGTGAACGACATTTGAGTTGTCAAAAAAAACGCTAAGAGGACTCGGTATTATTGCGCTCTTAAAGGATGGCATCGAGTTTTTCATTAAAGGCGCCTTGGAGAACGACTACTTCAGTAACTTAACTCCCCCATAAACATCCTCAAAGACATCCTGGACGGCAGGCGGGCGTGTCACTTCAGTTTGTCTAGTAATCCCCTCTCTTGTTAACCCACCCATCCAGACAGCTTCCAGACATAGACTGTATGCACATTGAGGCGTGGTCCATTGCCGGTTGACTATTTGTTCTCAGGCATTTGACCTCAGGTCTTTGGTCAGTAACAGCCAGAGGGGTGACCAATACTGGTTTATAACAAACCTCGAGGTCCAGCGAACGTATTTAATCAGCCTTTTGCCTCGAGTTAACACCAGTCAGCATGTACGAGTTGTCGATCACCTTGTGTTCTGGTAGACTTTTATTGATATGACCGGGGTTTCTATCTATTAATATTCTCCCTCAAAAAGGGAACTTCGTATTGGTTGACTTGTGCCCGGTTTTGTGGTTGTTTTGCTACATACGTTCATGCATGGGATGTTTTCAAGAATGCATTGTCGCAGTGTTGTTCGTGCAGGATCACTCGGAAATAAAACTATAGCCTTCCCGGATATGAAATATTTTACGCAGACTAAGAGACAGGCACAGAACACCCGTTCTCCAGAAGTTTAAGGGGCCAGCAGTTCTGGAAAACGTGGTCCCTATGGTGTCTGCATTTTGCCAAGGTACCATCTTCCATCCAAGTGAGTCATCAACCTCTCTCTAAATAGCCGTGCCCTCTTTTCGTTTCCTTAACACTCTAGTTAAATGGTTTACGCGCTTTGGGTTTTGGGTTTTTCTGAGTAATGGGAGAGATCAATAAAGTGTAGTTTCAGTTATGGTGGTTCAGTAAGCTTTCTTGGTTAGTAGACCGGATTCGTGTTATGTAGAAGATGACACGCTGTGTCATTGGCGGGAGCAGAACCATCCATAACTTATTATAACGCAATGGTAATGGGTATGCAGTGAGGATATATAACTATAGGCTGCGTCAGTGTTTGATATTTACTCCGACGAAGGGCTAAAGCTCGAAACGTCAGTAAAGTTAAAGTGCTTATGAAGTCAAAAATGGGACATATTTCCCTTAATTCTAGACATCTTAGTTAATCGATTCCCGTTGTCAGAATTCAATTTGAAGCAATTGGGAATATTTTATCGATCTTTAAACATCGTTGTGACCACGCCCTGGCCGGGATTTTTCGGTCTGGGGCAAGTTACCGGAAGTGACGACACAAGTTACTGTATTGAAGTGTCAACTGAGGATTCATTTTGACAACTTTACTTCAAGAGATTCATTCGACAATAATTATAATGTGGAAGGAACAGACTATGTAAGGAAGGAGAAAGCTCGAAACGACCGGTATTCGACAATAAACTCGCCATGATAAAATGTTCGATATTAAGCGCTTTCGTAACTTGGCAATAAACTTGGCAAAAACTTACATTTTTCAAACTTATTATAACACTAAGACATTAATTAAAGGTTTATTATCATTATTGGAGTGTTTAGGTTTAATCATACACAGAATAACATGTGTTTTATTACGTGATTTGAAGTGTTGTGTTTGTGTTTGTGTTTCAGCCCGACGGGTTTATTATGCACTAGTCAATTGAAACCCCCGACCCCCGACCCCCGGGAAATACCGGGGAATTTAACGTTTGAGTGGTGTTAAAATCAGACATTTCCCCTGGAGGTCGGGGGCACAATCATTGTTAAAGCCCCCGCTATTGTGGCCCCGCTATTTTGGTCTAGTAGTAAATAACAAAACAAACACATTTCACTCCAACTCCAATTTTCTGTGCCACACATAGCTAATCTTTGTGTGTTTCATTCTGATTCACAAATATTTAATGTCCAATATTTTCAGGGGCGTCTAGTCAGTTGGGTTTCATAATGGCATTCTAAGGCCAAGTAAAAAAAAAAAAAATGTTTATCATCCGGATTTCTTTAAAAAGAGAGCGGGCGGGCGCATTTTTTTGTTATTTTCTGATTTTTTATTATTTTCAATTTAATGCTTTTCTTACAAGAAAATAAATGTATAGATGGCAAATAGGTGTATTTATTGCCTCTACCACATGGATAGGATAGTTGTAACACAACTTTGGTATATTTTATTAATCGTAACAACAATACTCTAACGTTTTATGATTTAGCCTGCCTGAAAGTAACGCCTTGTTGCTTGTTTTTCGCTCCGATTTTTCAAATAGTAAATAGTAAAAAAAAATCAGGCGGCCCCAAAAAATGAAGCGGGCGGGGATGATAAACATTTAATTTTTTTTACTTGGCCTAAGTTTAAAATCAACAATGCTTGTAAATATTGCTTAACAGTAGTTTTATTTGTACTTTGGACAAAGCCATTTTCCCGAAGGGGCAGCTTTGTGTTATATCACACTCTGTGCTGTCACAGCAAACCATTAATCCAAACTCTGCATGGTTACAGAGACAAAATTTATCAGGATCATCTACGAACAAAATCAACCAAAACAAATTAATGTAAGATATATCAATAATGGCAAAATATCATGGATAAAATCTTCAACATTCGTGATTCGTTTTCCATTTTAATAATTTAGCAAAGGATCGGAATATTAATATGATCCACACCTAGAATACCGATGTTAGAATACCAATGCTTTCTGGGTATTTTTCAAGATGGCCGACCTCTAGTTTCCAGGCCCTTACATATTCAAACGAGCGTTAAAATCCCCGCTCTCTGCCCCGCTGCGAAGACAATTAGTTAAAACCCCGACCCCCCGGTGCAATCTTGCTGTAAAAGCACGTTAAAAACGCGTCACGTCCCCGTCCAGTACCCCGCTAGTCCCGGGGGTCGGGGGGGGGGGGGGGCGGGGGTTTCAATTGACTAATGCATTACAACCGATGTTGTAAAGCGCTTTCAAAACTGATTGCTTGTCGGCATTAAACTCGGCAAAAACTCACATTTTTCAAACTTATTACTAATACATTAGTTAATGGTTTATTACCATTATTGAAGTGTGTTTGATTGACGTAGACACCGTAATAAATCAGTTTATTTCGTATATTTTGGTGTAAAAGTGACACTCGTTGAATGCTACACTAAGACAATTTTTTTCCTTGAGATATCAATAATTATACTTTACAATGTGTTATATCCTTATGTATATTATATACATAAATCGTATCTATAAATCGTATTTATAAAGCTCGAACTGACTATACGCTAGCTCGTACAATGCTCGTACGCTTATCGAGCTGGTCACGTGAGAGTAACTTGTGTCGTCACAGATTACTGTCGACCTAGTCTCTAAATTCACGGTGTACCTGGCACAGGAAGCCCAAAACGTCACTTTCACGCGCGAATAACTCCCTCTGGATTTACCCGATCAGGCTTTAATAGACATATATCATTTTAAATCTCACGATGTCTAGAATTGAGGGAAATATGTCCCATTTTTGACTTCATAAGCACTTTAAGTCAACATCTTTTACGGTGTTACAAATTTCATTATATTACCTATCTTATGTATTTAACCTCTAATGAGATTAACGCACCAAAAGCAAAATACAGTGGCAAGTTACTATTGTCCTGGACCAAGAAGCATAAATAAGATGTAAAATGTAAATGCAATATGCGCGCGAAGCTTCTCCAAATTCATACCACAGGAAGCCCGTCTACCACCATGTGATGACATCAAGCTAGGTTCTTGCACAGCTAGTTTTTCAATCTCGAACCCAGAGCCTGCGTTACTCTTGGCCAGCAGTGCCGAGCAACGTATAACTCTGGGGAAACGGAATTATTCTGCTCCAATTTTGGAGTTCCGGTTTTAACATGAAATGCGCATGCTTAGTTAATATTATAATGATCTGTTGGTTTGGGCATCCTGTGTTACTTAGTACGTTATATGACATTCAAAATACTGTTGACCTAGTAGTATTTTAAATATTTTCTAAGCCAAAATATAAACATTTTCCTTACTAATAAAACATTTAAAGTTTAGGAAGGTTTTTTAGCGGCCATCAGGATTTATATAATGATATAAAAACGAGTCTAAATCTCCTTCAATTTAGATCGCTTTAACCGTCGATTTATTTATAGTTTTCCAACGGTTATTAGTTTGCTTTCGTGGTACGATTGACCTTTATTAAATAACTGGATGCCAGAGGTCTGAGGATTGTCAAGGTTTAGAATAGTTTAAAGGAGTATTTTGTGTGTATTCTAATTTGCTTCGCGACTCGATAATCATCGCTTCGCGGCGATACAATTTGTCGTCGCTTCGCGACTCGCATTTATTCCATAAATGACGATATTATTCTATCTAGTATTAAAAACCGTTGACGTCGTATTAATCGTAAAATTTACATTGTGAATGTGCATTTGTTTACATGATGGACCAATCAGAGCGTTTACTTCGTCTGTTTCCGGTCTGACTATTGTATTTTCAAGGGCCAATCACAATAAGCAGAGAATCCCGGTACCCCAGAGTTATACGTTGCTCGGCACAGCTGGCCAAGAGTAACGCAGGCTCTGGGTTCGAGATTGCTAGTTTTTGGAAATCGTGTGACAACGACTGTCCACAAATGCGGAATGCTGATTCACTAAGACCATTTTCATCTCTTTAAACAACTAGGAAGTTTCAAAGGCTGTTAAAACGCAAGAAGGACTTTGAAAGGAAAATATTTGGAGCTTTTAATAATTTGAATTGTGCAGTGAGTCGAGGATCAACTGGCAATGTCGAGGTAAGCTTTAGTTCTTTTATCTAAACAAGTTATAGTAATGAAAATTCGTTTTAAAGATAGTTTGTAGGCATATTTAATATGCAAAAGGTTTGAGTTGCGCTGCTTAGGTTTGTCTTCGTTCACCTGAATCTATTGCTTTGTATTAAATACAAAAGTGTAGATGCCTTTGTTTTGAGTATTGTCGACGACAAAACACGCAGCTGTATCACCGCTGAATGTCATAATGTAACACTACAACCGTAAATGTAATACAACTTGACAAATGAACATTGTGTTAAAGCATATTATTAGGTTACTCAATTTACAGAAGCTCATTGGATTGAATTTTTAGGCGAATCTGCAAAGCGTCATAATGTTAAAGGCTATGTAAATTTGACAGCTTTCGCGAACATGCCTATGGGAGGTTTTTTTGTGACGTATTTTGGTGGCGTGTACATAAGCTGGCCGAAGCTGGCCGTCAAAATTTTTATGAAACTATCGGCAAAGTGTAAAAAGTGCAGAATTTTTCGATTAAGTAAAATTTTTAACATCAAGATAGCAAGTTTTAGGTATTTTACTTTATTTTCCAAATAAATTTATTGATATCTCAATTATAAAACTGAGTTTTTACACAGTTTTTGAGTCTGTCACGAAACCTACAAGTCCTTTTTGTCACGTTCGCCATATTGAAATTCAGTCGTACAAGACACATTCGTGTAAATTTAAAAACATTTACTTCACTTTACAAACAAAATTAACTTCTTGAATTTGACTTATGTATATTACCTAACTGCTTTGGATGACCGGTGAAAATCCGATGGCATTTTGTTATGATTTGTGAAGATTTTTTCTCCATTGCTAATTCATTTCACGAAGATGGTGTGTTGATATTTTTCTTTCTTCAGTCCGTTAGTAGCATAAAATGTCCTCAAGTCCTATTCATGTGACAGATTGTGCTTTTGTTTTTCCACTGTTTCTGATTTTTGAGAATCACAACATCGTTTTAGGCAATTTTTTTCATCAAAACATGATAAAGTTGGCATCGATGTGAACAAGTGCAAGGCGGCCAGTTTGACGGCCAGACTCGAGCCGAGGCCAGTGTGTGACGTCAAAAAAAGATTCCATAAAACCTCCCATAAGCTAAAATATTTTTTTATATTTCAAAGAAGTGCAATGTTGCTGTAATTCACATAAATGAATGTTAAGATGTCATACAACAGGTTTTGGATAGTTTTGAGTACAAAGGAATCGTTTTAGGTAGTCAATGCGTCTACTAAAATCACGACCAATTTTTTAGCGCTAAAACGGCGATTTCGACAAACTTTACTAAACAAGACGCATGGGTGTGTCGGCGGACGGCGGACGGCGGACGAGAAAAAATGAAAAAAATAAATAAATAAATAAATAAATAAATATGAAAATTAAAAATAATAATAATTAAAAATAATAATCAAAAATTAATAAATAAATAAAAAATTAATGTTAAAAAAATCCTAAATTGAACCACTCTAAAAACAAAACAAAACAAAACAAAACAAAACAAAACAAAACAAAACAAAACAAAACAAAACAAAACAAAACAAAACAAAACAAAACAAAACAAAACAAAACAAAACAAAACAAAACAAAACAAAACAAAACAAAACAAAACAAAACAAAACAAAACAAATCAAAACAAAACAAAACAAAACAAAACAAAACAAAACAAAACAAAACAAAACAAAACAAAACAAAACAAAACAAAACAAAACAAAACAAAACAAAACAAAACAAAACAAAACAAAACAAAACAAAACAAAACAAAACAAAACAAAACAAAACAAAACAAAACAAAACAAAACAAAACAAAACAAAACAAAACAAAACAAAACAAAACAAAACAAAACAAAACAAAACAAAACAAAACAAAACAAAACAAAACAAAACAAAACAAAACAAAACAAAACAAAACAAAACAAAACAAAACAAAACAAAACAAAACAAAACAAAACAAAACAAAACAAAACAAAACAAAACAAAACAAAACAAAACAAAACAAAACAAAACAAAACAAAACAAAACAAAACAAAACAAAACAAAACGCTCTAGGTTTACCTTCATTGGTTTTTGTTTCTGAATGTAATAAGTGAATTGCAGCAATTTACACGATACTGTACTCAAACGGCGTACGCTGTGTTACCATGAATCTTTATCAAAGGGGCTGCTTAGGTTTCTAAGGGTTTTGTATAAAGCTCTCTATAAGCCTGAAAAATCCATCCGAACACACTTCAAAACCAATATCTGCAGACAACGTTCTCGTACTGTGGCCCTCGCCATTCAGTTTAAAAAGACAGGAACCGTGGACTATATTGAACTGTTCCAACGACTATTAATAATCAGGAGAATTTTCATTTATTTTCTATGTGAGCTCACCATAGATTTACACTCATTTCTAACCATGCACCATTAAATTCTACACATACCCGATATTGTTTTTGAAAATGCTTTTACATTAAACATTCTCACTTTTACGCAAACCATCAACAACTTTATACAAGTCCCACAATCACTACGGCCCTCGACTCTCTGTTGACCTTACATAAATTCTTAAGAATTGCATATATATTATTATCAAAAGATAGTTCTACCATGTCCTTCATCCACTATTTCGTCGAACAAGTCATTTGAAATAAAAGTAGTAGAAAGGCTTCCTTTTACGATCTGATTTCGAGACTTCTTTATGACCTTTATCGCACAAGTTTCTCTTTGTTTCGGCGCTTTTGTCTTTGCACGGCAAGCTTTCTCTAGTAGCTTGTTCGGTCGTGAAATTGGTTTGGAAACTCTTCAGTAGGTCCCTTCTCTCCAGGCCAATGAAGATCATACGTATTTTTTGTAATACTCATTGTGCTGAAATGTTCTTGAGATTAAGCGTTGATCCACCTCTGACATCGCTTGTGATCGTGCCAAGGATTAACGAATGGTATAAATTCTTTCCCCCCCCGATTCCTTCAATTCTTTTAGCGATTTTGGCATTCTGTCGGGATATCTGGAATCGCTATTGCATCTTCCCCAACAGCAATGTTTCGTACCGACCATTTTAACAATGGATAAGGTATAATTTTATAAAAATAGAGAGCGGAATGCCAATCTCACATATTGTTACTGTAATCTTGCGCTTGTGTTTGTCCGAATCACGCGGGGGGGTGGGGGGTCTAATCATCTAATCTATTTTTAGACCATGTGGTGCATGTAATCGTCACGTTTTGGAGCAGATTCAGCTATTTGACTATAGTATTTATTGCTATTGAAAAATGGAACATTTCCCTGTATAAATCACGATAATACCATAATACCAAGGATTCCTCTCTGTTCGATTGATTGAGATTGTTTTTTTTGTTGACTTTGAATGCACACGTTGAAGTGATAATTACGAAACCTGTCAAAATTGACATTTTTACAAAGTTTAATAGTTGGCAGCGATTCCAAATTTTGTCCCAATACAAAAAATATAATTCGCACTTGTCCTACCTCGTCGATTACAGATTTTTCTGTTAAAACAAACAAAATTTGCTAGTGCGAATGGGGCCGAATGAATCGCTCGTAAACTTTTAATTTGATTTTGACAACTTCAAGACACGTTTGAGATATAGCTGACCTTTCGTATTTATCTACGATATCAGTACAAAAAAATCCAAGTTTGAGATATAGCAACAATATAATAAAAAATCATAGAAAATTACAAAAGAATCGAAGTTCGTCAACACAAAAAATCGAAGTTAGTATGTACAATATTGTAAACATAATAAAAATAAACTTAACTAGAAGTTGTCAGTTTTCAATGTGGTTTTGCTTGACTTAAATACAATAAACTATAACTTAGATAATAGTGACTGTATTAGGGTGATCTGAAAAAGCACCAAATTTAGATTGGCTTACGTGTTTTCGGGCTCCTGTGTTATCAAACTGAATGGCGCGCGCCACAGTACGAGAACGTTGTCTTCAGATATTGGTTTTGAAGTGTGTACGGATGGATTTTTACTTATAGAGAGCTTAATTACAAAACCCTTAGAAACCTAAGCAGCCCCTTTGATAAAGATTCATGGTAACACAGCGTACGCCGTTTGAGTACAGTATCGTGTAAATTGCTACAATTCACACATTCAGGTCATCCGTTATTCAGCGGTTAGTAGACCAAAAACAAAACCACTGAAGGTAAACCTAGATCGTTTTGTTTTGTTTTGTTTTTAGAATGGTTCAATTTAGGATGTTTTTACATTAATTTTTTTATTAATTAATTTTTTATTATTAATATTTTTTATTTTCATATTTATTTATTCTTTCATTTTTTTTTTTATTTCATTTTTTTTTTCATTTTTCATTTTTTTTCTTGTCCACCGTCCACCATTCGCCATCCGTCGTCCACCGCGGGCCGTCCGCATCCGCATTATAGACACACAATATTGAAAATTGAGCAAAATTGAGAATTTTTCGTCTACCCCCTAGCATCGAAAATTTCAATTTTTTCATCAAATTGAAATTGTTGAATTTTTCATCTATTTTGATTGGTAATCATTGCAGGATCGATCAGATAACATATAGACATCAATCAGATAGTTTTAGGGATGTTTTGAAAAATATTGAAAATTGATCAAAATTGAGAATTTTTCCTCTACCCCCTAGCATCGAAAATTTCAATTTTTTTATCAAATTGAAATTGTTGAATTTTTCATCTATTTTGATTGGTAATCATTGCAGGATCGATCACATAACATATAGACATCAATCACATAGTTTTAGGGTTGTTTTGAAAAATATTGAAAATTGAGCAAAATTGAGAATTTTTCCTCTACCCCCTAGAATCGAAAATTTGAATTTTGAGACCAAATTGAAATTGTTGAATTTTTCATCTATTTTGATTGGTAATCATTGCAGGATTGATCAGATAACATATAGACATCAATCAGATAGTTTTAGGGATGTTTTGAAAAATATTGAAAATTGAGCAAAATTGAGAATTTTTCCTCTACCCCCTAGCATCGAAAATTTCAATTTTTTCATCAAATTGAAATTGTTGATTTTTTCATCTATTTTGATTGGTAATCATTGCAGGATCGATCAGATAACATATAGACATCAATCAGATAGTTTTAGGGATGTTTTGAAAAATATTGAAAATTGAGCAAAATTGAGAATTTGTCCTCTACCCCCTAGCATCGAAAATTTGAATTTTGAGACCAAATTGAAATTGTTGAATTTTTCATCTATTTTGATTGGTAATCATTGCAGGATTGATCACATAACATATAGACATCAATCAGATAGTTTTAGGGATGTTTTGAAAAATATTGAAAATTGATCAAAATTGAGAATTTTTCCTCTACCCCCTAGCATCGAAAATTTCAATTTTTTCATCAAATTGAAATTGTTGAATTTTTCATCTATTTTGATTGGTAATCATTGCAGGATCGATCAGATAACATATAGACATCAATCAGAGAGTTTTAGGGATATTTTGAAAAATATTGAAAATTGAGCAAAATTGAGAATTTTTCCTCTACCCCCTAGCATCGAAAATTTCAATTTTTTCATCAAATTGAAATTGTTGAATTTTTCATCTATTTTGATTGGTAATCATTCTAGGATTGATCAGATAACATATAGACATCAATCAGATAGTTTTAGGGATATTTTGAAAAATATTGAAAATTGAGCAAAATTGAGAATTTTTCCTCTACCCCCTAGCATCGAAAATTTTAATTTTTTCATCAAATTGAAATTGTTGAATTTTTCATCTATTTTGATTGGTAATCATTGCAGGATCGATCAGATAACATATAGACATCAATCAGATAGTTTTAAGGATGTTTAGAAAAATATTGAAAATTGATCAAAATTGAGAATTTTTCCTCTACCCCCTAGCATCGAAAATTTCAATTTTTTTATCAAATTGAAATTGTTGAATTTTTCATCTATTTTGATTGGTAATCATTGCAGGATCGATCACATAACATATAGACATCAATCAGATAGTTTTAGGCATGTTTTGAAAAATATTGAAAATTGAGCAAAATTGAGAATTTTTCCTCTACCCCCTAGCATCGAAAATTTCAATTTTTTCATCAAATTGAAATTGTTGAATTTTTCATCTATTTTGATTGGTAATCATTGCAGGATCGATCAGATAACATATAGACATCAATCAGATAGTTTTAAGGATGTTTAGAAAAATATTGAAAATTGATCAAAATTGAGAATTTTTCCTCTACCCCCTAGCATCGAAAATTTCAATTTTTTCACCAAATTGAAATTGTTGAATTTTTCATCTATTTTGATTGGTAATCATTCTAGGATTGATCAGATAACATATAGACATCAATCAGATAGTTTTAGGCATGTTTTGAAAAATATTGAAAATTGAGCAAAATTGAGAATTTTTCCTCTACCCCCTAGCATCGAAAATTTCAATTTTTTCATCAAATTGAAATTGTTGAATTTTTCATCTATTTTGATTGGTAATCATTGCAGGATCGATCAGATAACATATAGACATCAATCAGATAGTTTTAGGGATATTTAGAAAAATATTGAAATTTGATCAAAATTGAGAATTTTTCCTCTACCCCCTAGCATCGAAAATTTCAATTTTTTCACCAAATTGAAATTGTTGAATTTTTCATCTATTTTCATTGGTAATCATTCTAGGATTGATCAGATAACATATAGACTTCAATCAGATAGTTTTAGGGATGTTTTGAAAAAAGTTGAAAATTGGAGAATTTTTTTCTAGGTTTGATCAGATAACATAATATATATAAATAATATAATTTTCAATAAATAATTTAAAAGTGACTTATTCATTTGAATTGAAAAAAACAACATAAATAATTGTGTATTTTATAGTAAAACGTTTTTTCTTCTAAATCAGTGATGATTAACAAACTCGACTGTGTCTCTGTAATTATTTCTCTATTTTCACCTTTCCTTTGGTAAATATTTGAGTCGTCCTTTTTCATCCTTCCAGACCTTATTCCACACTTCTTATTCAGAACCTGTTGGTAGACTGAATATTTTGTTTTATTTTTAACATTATGTCTTTAAATTTATTGCAATAGTAACAAGGTTTCTGCAATGATTGTGAGCGCAACCATGGCACCTGTAGCCGTTGCACCTGTAACCATGGCACCTCCATCAGAAACCTGCCTCTTCCAACAGATTGATTATGATGAGTACTGTCTTATACCAGCTGTAAGTATCTCGTATTTGTACACCTATTTCAAAAAGTATTGTCACAATTGAAGCTACAGTCCACACTCTAAAGCCCGCAAAGGATGCTGGTGTTTCATCTGTTATCGATTTATTCAATATACAGCTTATTTCAAAAATTATTGTCACAATTGAAGCTACAGTCCACACTCTAAAGCCTGCAAAGGATGCTGGTGTTTCTTCTGTTATCGATTTATTCAATATACAGCTTATTTCAAAAAGTATTGTCACAATTGAAGCTACAGTCCACACTCTAAAGCCTGCAAAGGATGCTGGTGTTTCTTCTGTTATCGATTTATTCAATACACAGCTATTTCAAAAATTATTGTCACAATTGAAGCTACAGTCCACACTCTAAAGCCTGCAAAGGATGGTGGAGTTTCTTCTCTTGTTATTGCTTTAATCATAGCATTTTTGGTTGTACATGTTTTTAATGTTATATGACCATTTAAACAAGTTGTTGCAGTGGATGAAACATATTTCCTGAATAAAGTTTTCATAAGTCTACAAAGTATGTTCATATTACCGACAACCTTTTCAGTCATTATAGAGTGTTGACTGCAGTAGCCTCAGCTGTGACAACAATTTTTCTTACTGGCTTATATGAAATATAATAATAATAATAATAATTTTTTAAGCAAAATACAAAGTTTCGATGCTTTACAATAAATATTTCAACTGTATATTACAAAAGGAAAGACACTATTTACAATTAAAATCAAAAATTAAAGTAGGTTGATTGCGAATCAAAATTTTTGCGGAACAAAAAAGTCTTATGGAATACACTGCCTCTGCCTATAAGAAACTCCAACTCCTTAAATTCATTTAAATCATCTCTTAACATATAACATATATATATATATATATAACATATAACAACAACTACCAAATTAAGTCAATTAATGTCACCAAATGTCACAATTGTATATGAAGTAGTTTTTCACAATTTTTAATTGCATTGAAAGTATTAATGCATGCATGTAGCCTTGTTTTGAGTCTGTAAGTGACAAATCAAGCATAACTCAGAATTCAGTAGCTATAACTATTATATGTCTTTTGTTTGATAGTTGTTTATCATTACTGTGTTGGCTTTCATTAACAAGCGAGTCAATCTCAAGCCGAATGTCTGTCATGGAAGACCAGCTTTGGTTTTGTGAGTATGCTTGAATTTATACTCATTTAGTCATTTATTAATTTATTTGATAATTTATTTATTAATTCCTTTACTTTTTTAATTCAATAGTATTTTTTTTATTGTGCATGCATCCTTCATTCATTCATTTATTCTTTCATTCATTACTTTAATCATTCATTCATTTGTTTAATCAATCAATCAATCAATCAATCAATCAATCATTTATTCATTCATTCATTCATTTATTCATGTATCCCTTGAAGCAACCATTTATTCATTTAATCTTTCATTTGTTTAATCAATTAATCATTCATTTAATCATTCATTTTATTTACAAGATTCGCCACACTACATTAGGCAGGGATAAAACCCTGGGTCCTCTCCCCCCCCCCCCCCCCCCCCAAAAAAATAGAACGAAAATATAAAAATCTAATATAAAGATGTTGACTTGAAGAAATTAGTTACTACATATTAACAGCATGATTTGTAAGGGGGCTCAGAGGACGACTTAAATGACATTTAACACAAATAGATCCATTTTACACAAATAGATTCATCCATTTCTTCATTTATCCATTCATTCGTTTAATCAAATATGTATGTATTTTTTTAAATCATTCAGTTATTGAATCATTGAATCATATAATCAATTATTAATTTGTTTAATCAATCATTCATTCATTTATCATTCATTTATTTTTTATTAGCATTGAATTTTACATATCATAACTATTTATTGTATATTGATAAATTGTACATATGTTAGTTAATTTCATAGTTCTTATAATTATTGTTAAGCGCTCTTGCTCAATTCTTCTTGTAAAAAGTGCTGTATATAAATTATCAAATTATTATTGTTATTATTCATTCATTTAATTAATTGTTTATTCATTCATTCATTTAATCATTCCATCCATCCATCAGTTACTTATTATAACACTTTTTGTATCTTGTAATCTTTGGTATTAATTTCAGACCAATGAACTTTCTTGGCGACACCACTAATAACAGACTCAGTATTGCTGTTGCATTTGGGGCTATTGCAAGCAACTGCTTCCAGATCTTCTCTATCTATGGTTTTGAAATTATATCAACTTACAAGTCTGTTGATCTAGGAAACAGTCATTGGGAAAAAGGTGAATGGAATGAAACATTGAATAAGTGAGCAAATATGAATAAATAAATTACGTTATTAATAAAATTGAGTAATTAATATATTGAGTAAATGGAAGGATAAATGAAATTAATAAGAATATTGAATGAACAATTGAAATTATGAACTACTATAGATCATTGCAATCTCAACATTCGTCTTGCTTCAATGCATTTAGTCAAGGCCTGGCTTACCTTTCAAGGTGGCGCAGGGGACTGTGAAGGGGACTAATGGGACTATATTGGTTCTTTAACTCTAAATTATTATTTTGATGCCTGTTTTTATCTCTATCAGCATGTTCAACAGTTGTAAAGGTTCTGTTGTATGGCTGCATCAACTTCCCTGTCCTTGCATGTTTGACAGCAGACAACCAGTTTGTTGGTTCCATATTTGGGTTGTTGTATACATTGATGAGGTAAACTCTAGCTATTGCTACTGGGAGGGAATAAACTTGGTGGTGTCCGCTTTGGAGTTAGAAATTCTCGAGATTATTATGAATGACACTTTTGTACATGCAATGTGCATGTCTTGTTGCTCAATTTTGCTTAGTTGATCAGATAATTAAATGTATAAATTATGTATATTGAAACTAACATAAAATAGTGAGTAACATGCGTTACAGCTCGGAACCCCCCCGGGGGGGGGGGGGGTGTTCTCCCTTTATCCAAGTGGTAGGGGTGATCGGCGTACCTTTTAGGGTTAAAATATTTCCAGTGCGTACCTTTTAGGGTCCATTTAGAGATTTGGCTCAAAAATCAGTTCTAAGGGTCGTTTTTACTCTGCTTCATTTGTATCTGAGCGTACCTTTTAGGGGTCATTTTCAAAATCTCCGCCGATCACCCCTACCACTTGGACAAAGGGAGTACCCCCCCCCCCCGGGTCGGAACCTCACTATATCAATTAAACCCTAAAAAAAATGGAATTCTCTCTAAACAGGCCCATAATTCTTGGTGCCAAATTTTCCCATTCAGATGCAAATAAAACTTCAATAAACCGGAATCCTAATCAATAAACCTAATGTGCGTAAATATACAATATTTTCATTTTTTGAAAAGCTCTCTGTATTAAGTGTTAGTTAGAGTTTTAAATCTACCCTGCATCAGTGACATCCAAACAAGTTTTACTAACTTAATACCCAGGAGCATTGGATGTGACCGAGGCTAACACATACAACAGAATGAGTTGTTCATTTGTGTCTACAGATTTGTTATAAAGATGATGCTTGTGATTACATGCAAAACATTCAAGAAAAAAGTATTTGAGGTAATGGTGTAGAATTATACACAGCATGCATTGAATATTCTTGGGTATTGAATTACCATTCCCAGGAGAGTGAATTGTAAAATTATACACAGCATGCATTGAATATTCTTGGGTATTGCATTACCATTCCCAGGAGAGTGAATTGTAAAATTATACACAGCATGCATTGAATATTCTTGGGTATTGCATTACCATTCCCAGGAGAGTGAATTGAACAAAAGAATCAGCAGGTGGTCTAATAAAAAAGAAAACCGTCACCACTACTGGAGGTTCTTTTGTTCGATTCGCTCTCCTGGAAATGCTTGCAAACCATCAATACCTTTCCCTAACAATTCATTTGCTTTCTTATTCATTTATCTATCCATTTGTTCATTCATTTATTTTTTCATTCGTGATTCATATTTTCATTCATCTATTCATTTAAATTTTCATTTATTTGCCGATTCATTCATTTATTCATTTAGTCCATCCATTCATCAAATTATAATCCATCCATCCATCCATCCATCCATCCATCCATCCATCCATCCATCCATCCATCCATCCATCCATCCATCCATCCATCCATCCATCCATCCATCCATCCATCCATCCATCCATCCATCCATCCATCCATCCATCCATCCATCCATCCATCCATCCATCCATCCATCCATCCATCCATCCATCCATCCATCCATCCATCCATCAGCTTCGTATAGGAAAAAACGAAATCAGGTAAACAATTTAATCATTAAAACAAAAAAGAAATTTTATCAAAGCCAACTTGAAGGTAGTACTAATGACCCTAAGAAAACATGGAAAACTCTAAACGACCTAAGGGGCAAGAAATCACAACGAATTGAAATCAACGAAATCAAACAGGTGGCACACAAAACTGTTTCTGAATCTAAAGATATAGCTAATGCTCTTAATACATATTTTTCCGAAATTGCCGGAACACTAGCTTCTCAAATAAATCCTCAAAGTGTCGACAATGTCGATTTTACGGATTTTGTTCAGAAAACCAATCACAAGTTTACCTTTCATTCAATTGCCCCATCTAAAGTCCTAACACTCTTAAACAACTTAAATATTACAAAAGCAACAGGGCTTGATAAAATTCCGAATATGATTCTAAAGATAGCAGCCCCTTATATTTATACATCTTTAGCATCACTATTCAACCTTTCACTAAGATTGAATACTTACCCTACCGAATGGAAAGTGGCTAAAGTCTCTCCCGTCTTCAAAACTGGAGAAAAAGACGACCCTAGTAATTATAGGCCAATTTCAGTCACGCCCAGTATCTCTCGTGTATTTGAAAAACTTCTTAACGAACAACTTTTAGTCTATCTTGACAAGAATAATTTGATTGAAAACCGTCAGTCGGGCTTTAGACCACTCCATTCTACATTAACAGCTCTTTTAGAGTTAACAAACGAATGGTGCTTTAACATAGATAGGAAAATGGTTAACGCCATCGTACAGTGCACACAAGCAAAATTTTCCAAGATCTGAATTGGATCCCACTAAATGAAAAACGACTGCAACAAAAAGCAATTATGATGTTTAAGATCGTAAATGGTTTAGCCCCTCCTTATCTAACCGATATGTTTCCACGACTAATCTGCAAAAATTCATACGATTTGCGGCGTTCTTCAAATGATCTAAAAATTCCAAAAGCTAGAACAAATTACTATAGAAACAGCTTTGCTTTTACTGGCGCAAAGCTTTGGAATTCCCTACCAGAATCACTTAAAGAAGAACGTTCGCTTAACATCTTTAAAAAGCAGATCAAGTCATATAAATCGTGCATTGACAACAGTTGATATAGTTGTAAATATATTTTAGCTTTAAACATAGATAACATAATTCGCTTGTATTATAAATTAGTAATTTTAGTTTAATTTTAACTACATGTACGGCCTCTAGGTAGACCAATTTAAGTATTTGTATTTAGCTTATATTGATAGAGTTACCGTGATTAAATAAAGGTCTTTATAATTATTATTATCCATCCATCCATCCATCCATCCATCCATCCATCCATCCATCCATCCATCCATCCATCCATCCATCCATCCATCCATCCATCCATCCATCCATCCATCCATCCATCCATCCATCCATCCATCCATCCATCCATCCATCCATCCATCCATCCATCCATCCATCCATCCATCCATGCATTCATGCATTCATTTATTTATCTATTCATTCATTTATTTATCTATTCATTCATTTATCTGTTCATCCATTCATCCATCCATTCATCTATCCATTCATTCATCCATCCATCTATTTATCTATTTATGCACCCCTTCCATTCTTGCCAACAGCTAATAAGCCAAGCTTTATACAAGCTATCTCACCTGTTCTTGGAACTGCCAATCCTTATCTGTTATCTGTTTCTTCTGGTTCGTTTTATGATGATTTTATACCATGAAATACGCAAGAGGAGGAGGTATAGACATTTGACCCAGCAAATCAATGAGGTGAAAATATTTTTGTAAGATTTTCTATTTTGGTTGAAACTATTGAGACACTTTATTTTCACATTCAGCTAAACAGACCAACTTAAAAATGTATATTTAAAGTTCTATATAAATTTAATATATATGACTGTATTTATTAAGGAATATAAACTGTGTGCATTTCTATATACTGTGATATAAACACACTGGGAACTGTAGACCAAGACTGAAAGTCATAAAGAAACACAAGGTGTAGCCGAGTGTTTTTTTGACTTCTCAACTGCTCTACAGATCCCAGAGTGCTTATATCACAGTAAATAGACACAAGTTGATGTTTCATATTGCTTTTATAAAAGTTTTTTTAAATTTGTTTGTTGAGTACTAGTGTGTCTCTGTCCTCTAATTTAAACATGGTAGCCAGCCAATCAGAGCGTGCTTAGTACAGTAAAACCCCTCTATACCGGACAGTGCTGGGACCGAGAAAAAATTCCGGTTTAGCGGGGGTTCCGGTATATTGAGGTTTTTACAATAACCAAAGAAAAATCAATTTAATTATTTTTAAGTATAGACTTATTAAATGCCAAAAAAACACCAACAAAATAGGGGTCACGACTTTGCAAACTATCGATTTTTAGTAATTTTAAACACTGTTCATTTCCCCCCGAACACTTTATATAGTAAAACAATGAATTAATCTTTAAAGAAATGAGTGTTTAGGTTACGTTTTCCGGATTAGCGGGGTTGAATTCTACTGTCAAATATCGTTTGGTACCGAAAATATCATCCGGTTTCCGGAGTAGAGAGGTTCCGGTATACTGCATGAGGTTAATTTTACAAAAGATATA
Organism: Metridium senile; assembly: GCA_949775045.1. Taxonomy (NCBI): domain Eukaryota; kingdom Metazoa; phylum Cnidaria; class Anthozoa; order Actiniaria; family Metridiidae; genus Metridium; species Metridium senile. The sequence goes on along the minus strand of OX459101.1, from coordinate 6,133,514 downwards.
TGGAAAAATTTCCGGACCAAAGCTTTTGTCCGGTTTAGAGAGGATTCCGGTATATTGAGGGTCCGGTATAGAGGGGTTTCACTGTATCAAATATTGTATAAATATAAGATATATAAATACTTGTTTGCAGTGAACCTTCCCTAAAATGAAAATACTGCAGCTATATGTGCAAACAGGAATACTACCAGAATTGTAAGCCATAAGCATAATTACTTATACTTTCTATTGTTTTTGCATCAGGAGGAAGAGAGAGCTGAGGTTGCTAGGCGACATGATTTCATCCACGTACACTTATTGCTAAAGAACCAATTGAATCAGAGGTATCAGAAAGTTGTTCAAGAATAAATTAGAAATAGAGAACCATTGTACTTGTTAGCAATTAACTATCATATAAATGTTTAAAATATAGGGTGGTTGGTACACAGGCATGGTACATCAGATTAAGAGATTCTATATACATGCAAAGGAAAGGTATGGTTGAATTATCCAGTGTTTTCTTTGTATTGATATTGAAGCGAGATGAACGTCGAGCTTGCAATGTTAGAGACACGTAAACAATTGTTCCACAAGTTCCCTAAAAGGTCCACTGAAAGCTCCCTATCAATGCAAGCTCAACGTTCGTCTCACTTCATATTATTATGCATGTTTAGGAGAAATACACAGTTCTGTTTAAAGTCTGTACTTTCAGAGAAAACCTTTTTGAAAGATTAAATTGTTATATAATAATAATAATAATTATAATAATAATAATAATAGTTTAATGATTTATAAAGCGCAGGTTCAATAAAAATTATCACCTGCGCTGTAGTATACAATGAATAAAATGAATAAAATGAAAGATTATAACAATGTAATATAAGAAAAGTGTCATTGTTCCAATAGAGTTTGCTACTATTAAAAACCATAAAAAGCAATAATGATATTATAATTATAATATTGATAAGTAAAGTTAAATAAATTATTTATAATGCTGTTTAAAATAGTAAGTTTTCAGATGTCGCTTAAATTTAGTAATAGTGTCCAGTTCTCTGATGTTGATGGGCAGGGCATTCCACAGTTTAGGTGCCGCCATAAGGAAAGATCTATCGCCAAGTATATATAAAGATACAAATGTCATGCTTCTGACACTTTTGTTTTATTATCACAGATTTTAAGTTTTCCATTGAGTTGATTTCTACATTGGCAGTTGGCGCTGTTTTTGTGTATCACGTGAGTACCTGGAATGTGCAAATGGTATAATGTGTGCATGAGTCACTCTTCTGTGCTACCTGGAAAGCCGGCTCTAGTATGATAGATAGATAGATAGTTTATTAATAAATCCATTGTAGCCCTCATAGGCTGATCAATTACGGCTATTTTAGCCTGGTAAGCATATTCAGTTACTGGGTGAATTAATAAAATTAAAATAGATATGAAGTATGATATGAATGATATGAAGTATTACAGGTATTTTTAAATAAACACGATATGTAAAAATAAACATGATATAAACACGATATAATAAACACGATATGATAAGCTTTAAAAAGCTAACTCAAAGCTACACAGATTGGAAAGAAGTCAAAACAAGTGTGAGGCTGCTGGGGATCAAACTTGGGACTTCTCGCTTCAAAAGCCACCTACTTACCATCCTCGGGAACCCAGGGCTAATCTTCTGTCGCTCATTTCTCGCTCCCAGAATGAATACCACTGGGAACGTAGTCCGTTGGAGCTTGTTCCAGAAGTCAAAATTCATCTCGTTCCTGATTGGTCGACCTTATTAGGTCGACCAATGAAAATCAAGATAACCATTCAAAGAAAGTCGTTAAATAATTTTGAATTTTGACTTCCGGAACAAGCTCCAACAGACTACGTTCCCAGGGGTATTTATTCTGGGAGCGAGAAACGAGCGACAGAAGATTACCCCTGGGTTCCCGAGGATGCATACTTAATTACCTACTTAGCTATTTTTTTTTCTAAAAGCTTTGCCCCAGTCGCATGTTATTTTCCTACTATGTTTAATAATGGTTTTTTTCCTAGATGACTGTGTACTTTGTCTTGATCTCTTATTTTGTTGCGAAGAAGGCTTCTCAACTGAACGTACCAAATTTGAAGTGCAATGACATTGGAGGGTGTATCAAGTTATACTCTGCAAAACTCGTGCATCTTATCCATGGTTAGTACTAGTTGTTGTATACGTAATGTTATGATGATGATGATGATGATAATAGTGGTCATGATGATTAGAATAACTATAATGATCATAGTGACTCGACATTGATCGATGATGAGGGTGAATATGATGTTGATAATGATTACCATGATGATTATGAGGGGGAGGATATTGTTGATGCAAATGATGATGAGGTTGAATATGATGTTGATAATGATTACCATGATGATTATGAGGGGGAGGATATTGTTGATGCAAATGATGATGAGGGTGAATATGATGTTGATAATGATTACCATGGTGATTATGAGGGTGAGGATAATGTTGATGCAAATGATGATGAGGTTGAATATGATGTTGATAATGATTACCATGATGATTATGAGGGGGAGCATATTGTTGATGCAAATGATGATGAGGTTGAATATGATGTTGATAATGATTACCATGATGATTATGAGGGGGAGGATATTGTTGATGCAAATGATGATGAGGTTGAATATGATGTTGATAATGATTACCATGGTGATTATGAGGGGAAGGATATTGTTGATGCAAATGATGATGAGGGTGAATATGATGTTGATAATGATTACCATGGTGATTATGAGGGGAAGGATATTGTTGATGCAAATGATGATGAGGGTGAATATGATGTTGATAATGATTACCATGATGAGAGGGAGGATAATGTTGATGCAAATGATAATGAGGGTGAATATGATGTTGATAATGATTACCATGGTGATTATGAGGGGAAGGATATTGTTGATGCAAATGATGATGAGGGTGAATATGATGTTGATAATGATTACCATGGTGATTATGAGGGGAAGGATATTGTTGATGCAAATGATGATGAGGGTGAATATGATGTTGATAATGATTACCATGATGAGAGGGAGGATAATGTTGATGCAAATGATGATGAGGGTGAATATGATGTTGATAATGATTACCATGGTGATTATGAGGGGGAGGATATTGCTGATGCAAATGATGATGAGGGTGAATATGATGTTGATAATGATTACCATGGTGATTATGAGGGGAAGGATATTGTTGATGCAAATAATGATGAGGGTGAATATGATGTTGATAATGATTACCATGGTGATTATGAGGGGGATGATAGAGATGATGAGGATTATGGTGATGGTGACAATGAGGTCGAAGATGATTTTGTTGGGTATAATGAGGGTTATGATGAGTATGAAGGTGATGATGGTGATGATATGATGATGATGATTTATAGATTTATAAAGAAACGACAAACCTTTGGACCTCTCCCTCATGTTTTCTAATTAGTTCTGTTTGTTTATGTAGGTGCTTTTTTCATCTCAACATCTCTGACATGTTTGTTGTCAATTCTCTTGATGCTGCACTTCATGAAGTCCCACAGGTAAATATTTAAATTTATTTACTTGGCAATGTGCAAACAGTTTGATAATAAATAGAAATGCGAAAGGCTTGTCATTTGCTCTTTATTATAGAACAAAATCCTAGCCTGAATGAACAAGAACAGTCGTTTCCCTTGAGCCTCTTAAAACTAATTTAGATTCAAGTTTAGTTCATTTTGCTATTGATTTGCCTTTGGAGAAAAGCCGAAATATACAAAGTATTAAAAATGACAAGCCTTCTTGCATTTCTATTTATTTGGTAAATGCATTTACTTTTAACATTCCTCTTACTCCACTTCTGGGAGATCATGCATTTGCACACCAGTATTCCAAGTAACATTGATCATTTCTTGATCTGTGACCTATAGGAAGTTCATTATATTCAAAATGCTTTTTTAAATCATGCTTGAATTTTGCAGAATTAAAGATAACAGTTTTTCAGACTATATTAGTACAATTGCAATTTAATGAGCTCCCAGAATTCCAATCGTTCTCAGATCAACTATTTCTAGATGATCAACATTAATTGTAATGGGTGTATGTACTAAAATAATAAGGTTGTCAAACGACCTTCCCAAGTAAAAAATTAAATTCCGAGATTTCAAAAGGATACAAGGTTTGTTCCATGTTAATAAGGAATTACAAATATAGATTTCAAATAGATTTCAAATAGTACTATATAGTAATTATTTGCTTCTGCTCTTTCCATAGGAGCCATGTTCTTAAATCATACAGGACAAAAATATTTCTCAGCAGCCCTTCAAGGCTTGTTGTAAGTATCTTTTTCTATGAATCGAAACAAATTACTGAGTGGTTTTTTATCCCGGGGGTGGGGGCTGGTATATACTCCCTTTGTCCATGTGAAAGGGGTGATCGGCGTACCTTTTAGGGTAAATATATTATCCTGTGTGTACCTTTTAGGGTCCTTTTAGTGTTCTGGCTCAAACATCAGTTACATAACATGACTCCGTACGTACCTGTAAGGGTCATTTGAGTCCTTAGATTGTGGACTGTTGCTTTGATTGTGACAACGATTGCTTGATTCTTCTTAGGTACGCAACCTTAGCTATCCTGGTTATCAGATCGCACACATAGGCTTGAGTAAGTTGTGTGTGTATTTGTTTGTTGGTTTGCTTGTGTGTTTTGCTTGTTGGTTGGTTGGTTTGCTTGTTTTTGTTGTTTGTTTGCTTTTTTTTTTGTGCTTGTTTGTTGGTATGTTTGCTTGTCCTTTTTTCTTTTGTTTATTTATTTGTATGTTGATATATATTTGTTTGCTGTATGTGTGTGTCTTGGTTGTGTATATATTGTATTTGTTTATTCAATGCTCAATTTGTTAATATCTTTATTTATTGCTTATTTGTTAGGTTACTTTATCATGCTTATTATCTTGATTGTGGTTTGGAGTGTCATAATCATCATCATTCAATTGTGGGATAAAATTAATTGGCGCCAGCTTTTTTCTATCATCTCGTAAGTTATGAGATAAAACTACAATAATGCTCACTCTTAATAATTATACTAACTAACAGTTTTTGTTTAGTGACTATTTAGTCAATATCTCTCACCAGAAACATCAAATACAGAGGGGGAAAAATCCTTTTGTAGCCACATCAGCATCATCAGCGTCATCATCATCATTATCCACATCAGCATCATCATCATTATCATCATCACCATCATCATCGTCACCATCATCATCCACATCAGCATCATTATCATTATCATTATCATCGTCACCATCATCATCATCATCATGCACATCATCATGCACATCAGCATCATTATCATCGTCACCATCATCATCATCGTCACCATCATCATCATCATGCACATCAGCATCATTATCATCGTCACCATCATCATCATCATCATGCACATCAGCATCATTATCATCGTCACCATCATCATTATCATCATCATCATCATCATGCACATCATCATCCACATCAGCATCATTATCATCGTCACCATCATCATCCACATCAGCATCATTATCATCGTCACCATCAGCTGGTCATCATCATCATTATCGAAATTATAATTATCATCACTCTCATGTTTTGTTATATTTTCAGGCCATACGTTATCATCCCTATACTCATCTGGCTGTTCCAGTACTTTCTCGGCTGGATAGTGTTCAGAGATCGTCGATTCCCTAACCTGACTATCACAGTTAACAACCAGTAAGTAAGAGACTGTTCATCCCTTGGGGTGTGGGGAAGGGGTGAGAGTATCGGCAAATTTCACAAAAGATAACTCACAAAATAGACATAAAATGAAAAAGATCCCCCCCCTCTCCCTCTCCCTCTCCCTCTCCCTCTCCCTCTCCCTCTCCCTCTCCCTCTCCCTCTCCCTCTCCCTCTCCCTCTCCCTCTCCCTCTCCCTCTCCCTCTCCCTCTCCCTCTCCCTCTCCCTCTCCCTCTCCCTCTCCCTCTCCCTCTCCCTCTCCCTCTCCCTCTCCCTCTCCCTCTCCCTCTCCCTCTCCCTCTCCCTCTCCCTCTCCCTCTCCCTCTCCCTCTCCCTCTCCCTCTCCCTCTCCCTCTCCCTCTCCCTCTCCCTCTCCCTCTCCCTCTCCCTCTCCCTCTCCCTCTCCCTCTCCCTCTCCCTCTCCCTCTCCCTCTCCCTCTCCCTCTCCCTCTCCCTCTCCCTCTCCCTCTCCCTCTCCCTCTCCCTCTCCCTCTCCCTCTCCTCCCTCTCCCTCTCCCTCTCCCTCTCCCTCTCCTCTCCCTCTCCTCTCCCTCTCCCTCTCCCTCTCCCTCTCCCTCTCCCTCTCCCTCTCCCTCTCCCTCTCCCTCTCCCTCTCCCTCTCCCTCTCCCTCTCCCTCTCCCTCTCCCTCTCCCTCTCCCTCTCCTCTCCCTCTCCCTCTCCCTCTCCCTCTCCCTCTCCCTCTCCCTCTCCCTCTCCCTCTCCCTCTCCCTCTCCCTCTCCCTCTCTATTTCCAAAGCACTGGTAGAAGCAATTGTACAAATAATTCCATGCCTGAATTAAAAATTAATGACACTACCTGAAAAACGTTTCCATTTTAATGTATTATGTTATACTTTTTCAGTCGCCTGTACTGCATCATGGCGTTCTTCTTCTTCTTTTTCAACATCCTGGTTGGTATTTACTCGTCTATTTTTCGTACTCTAAAGAGTATGGTACTTGGTGTGTTTTTCTTGTCTCGGTTGGATCGCACACCTTTAATGGCAGGATATGAATCATGGGACAATGGTAAACTACAGCTATAACTAAATATTTGAGGGGGAAAGGGGGGTTCAGAGGGGTTTGGTTTTACTCGTCTATTTTGCGTACTCTAACGAGTATAGCACTTGTTTGTGTGTTTTGCCCTTGGGGGTAGAGGGAGGGAAATGGAGGGGGAGTAGTTGGAATGGGCAATTACCAAAATAATTTCGAGCACAACTTTCACCTAGCCTCCTCCGCAGGCAACTCCTGAGTCCAAGAGTGAGTCTCGTGAGTTTGGGGTTCCTGTGTTGAAAATTTGAAGACGACGAAGCCTGTCATTTTGCATTTTTGCCATATGCCACAGGAAGCCCGCATCGTATTTCCTTTTTCTTCGTTTCTTCTGCCTTAGAGAAGATGCCTGCGGAGGAGGCGAACTTTCACCTTCAAAAACATTTCGTCGACAAGTGAACATCCTGAACGAATTTCTTGTAAAGCGGGGAAAAATATAGCATAGCATCGAGGAAAAAGAAACCTCAGACATCATCCTCTAAGAGACCATCAGACAACAACCGATAAAAGGCGTCAAAATATCAAAAATATATATTAAGTACTTATTGACTGAGTGGGAGAGCCGTACGGGAAAATATTTGGCTCGCGGTCCTGACGTACGGACCGAGCGCAGCGATTATTATCGATTGACGGCTGCATAAACCACCTTTTCGTGTTGGCGTTTGAATGTCGGTGGTCGTGCAGTAGAGTACTCAAGTGTGACGTGACGAAAAACTGGCTTTTACAACGATGGACAATCACAACAGACGTTCACACGATAAGTTTGACGAGAATTGGTCAAATAGCAGCTGCGATATGGCTACTTGAATATAAAATTTCCCATCACGGCAAATCACTGTAATTTAAACTCTGTTCCAAACGTTTTGAACAGAGCCGAAAATACAGTGATTTGTATTATGGGTAAAATTATATATTCAAGTGACCATATCTCAGCTGCTATTTGACGAATTCTGGTTTACATGTTTTTGCTAGGTTATTTGTCGTATGTTGGATTCTTAAACGTCCTGAAGTCGTACAGTCACCCAGTCATGCTGGTCTTCTGCCATCTACTGACTCATCGTAATCGTGATATGATGCATACTATGTCAAGTGGTAAGTTGAACATACAGCTATTTCAAAAAACGTTGAATACTGAATAGCGCATTCCAAGACCCAAGAGCATTGTGGGTCTCATTAATTTGGAATAAAAAGTAATTAAATACACAGTGATCCGCTCCCTATATATGTAGTTAGTATATATAGTTTTGGATAGAATGCACTAAAAATTAAAGAAATAAGTATTATTTGTTTTACTTTAGTCAATATACATGAGGCAAACTGCATTTCGGTCTTGGAATGCACTATGCAGTATTCAAAATGTTTTGAAATAGCAGTATGCAATGTAATGCATGCGCAATGTGATGGGATGTAATGTGATGTGATGTGCTTTGTGATGCTGTAGGATGTCATGTGTTGTAAATTATTCTCCACATGCATACGCGATTAATATCGGTGAATAAGAACCTCGACTTTGTCTCGATTATTATTCATCTTATTCACCTCGCTTTCGAGAAGTAAGTGTTCTATCGTGCAGGTCCTACATATTACTCGTCGAATCCTTTGATAATCATATTCATTGTTGGTGGTGGCATGAGTGGCCTAGTGGCGGTGAGAGCGCTGGCCATTCACTGTGACCTGGGTTCGATTCCCGGCTCGGGCGACTGAAGTGAATAGAGTTTGTTTGATGTGTTGTTCTCTCTCATGCCACGAGGGTTTTTCTCCGGGTTATCCGGTTTTCCTCCCTCCGCAAAAATCAACAATTGAGCAGAGTTGTGTGTTGTAAATATTGAATGTAGCGGTAGCGGTAGTGAGTGTGAGTGTGAGCATATACCTCACGGAAGAGCCCCGACGGGAGTGATAGTTGTAAATATACGTTTTATATACGTTGTGATTGCCTGTGATTTACATAATTTGTTTGTATGATGTTGGTAAAATAGAGTCTTATCTGAATTATGCTATTTTGTAGATTCTTTTGTAGGCGATCGAACAAGTAGTTCACAGTCCACTCGTGCAGGTTAGTATCAACAAATCACGCATCAAAATCAGATCGTTTCCATCGATAAACAAGTAATTACACCAGAGGCAATACCGGTTTTGCCTCGAGTCAGCCATTTTGTTTTCAAGCCGACAAGCTGAAAATTTCGCGCATGCGTAATAGTCAATTAATGTTACTTTCTTTCTTACATAGAAGCTACGCCTCCATATATGGAGGACAGTAGCTTCAAATAATAAGCGATCTATTAGCAAGCTAAGTGGCTATAATTATTTAAAAAAACTTTAATAGTCAACTCTTTTTTTAAATACCACTTCATCGTCTTTATTATTTTCGTCATTTCAGCCCAGATACCTCTCTCCTCGTCTGCTAGAGCTGCTCGTAACCGCTGGCTGGTCGCTTATACATTATTGCGCAATCCTCAACTCCGAGCCTTACGAAAACATAACGTAGGGATGGCGGTTAGTGGGTTCAAGTATGACACCGTGGTTATCGTACCCACCAACTTTGTCAATGACTGAATAATGAAGCATAAACATGCTGATGATGTCATAACACAGGCATGATGATGTCATAGTAGGGAATGACGTCGAAACACATGTTAGAACATGAGGTGTCCCGTATTAGTAGAGGGTAAGATATTTTATGACGTATTTTAAAAAGTCGTGTATGATGATGTCATCAGACAATTAACGTAAAAAACACAGACATGATGATGTGATAATTATATATTAGTGAAGCAAAATATATAATCGATTCCGTGTATAGACAAGTGCTTTTGATATTATATATTTTGATATTTATATATTATTAGTCATAAGGCATGAAACAGGCATGATGTCATAATGGCATTGAGTGACGTATGAAATAGGCATGGTGTTGTCATAATATAAAGTGACGTATGAAACAGGCATGATGATGTCATGATGGCAAAGTGACTTCTGAAACAGACATGATGACATTGAGTGACGTCTGAAACAGGCATGATGACATTGAGTGACGTCTGAAACAGGCATGATGTCATAATGACACTGAGTGACGTCTGAAACAGGCATGATGTCATAATGACACTGAGTGACGTATGAAACAGGCATGATGACATTGAGTGACGTCTGAAACAGGCATGATGTCATAATGACACTGAGTGACGTCTGAAACAGGCATGATGTCATAATGACACTGAGTGACGTCTGAAACAGGCAGGATGTCATAATGACATGAGTGACGTTTGAAACAGGCATGATGTCATAATGACACTGAGTGACGTTTGAAACAGGCATGATGTCATAATGACGATAAGTGACGTATGAGACAGGCATGATGATGTCATTATGACAAAGTGACTGATAAAGCACTTGCATAAATCTTATTTTTAAAGTGTCATTTGAAATAGATAATAGAGCGATTTCACATAACTCGTTTTAGTATGCTAATGAGTTAAATAATATGCTAATGAGCTTCACACTGGGGAATACACATTTAGCGTACATAAATATCTTGTTTTTTCGTTCTCTCTGATAAATGAGCAAAATCTATTTAAATGTTGTTTCTAATACGTGAGCCAGTTCTGATACTTTGTTTCTTAATTTACGAGATTTGTGATAAATATGTGTGCTCACCAGTGCGAAGCTCATTAGCATATTATTTCACTCATTAGCATACTAAAATGCATTATGTGAAATCGCTCTAATATGCCTAGACACTATATGTTTCCAAGAACTCGTTTACAATAGCACGAAAAAATGTATTATTAGTTTTACTAAAGTTTATAATGTATATCATGCAAGTTATAACTGGAAATAAAATGGTTAAAGCACAGGCAGCCCAACTACTCGATCTGAGGACTTTTTTAAAGCGAATAAAATAATCTTTTACCGCGCACCTCGCGCGCCATATTAATATTGAACAAACGTTTTTCGTAATTCTTTGAGCGCGCGGGCCCCTGTGGTGTATTTGTTTGAATACGCGCGGATGGGATTCCTGTGGCTTTTCGTCAAAGTCGCGCGGTGTCGAAGAGGGTAGGATACAACTCTCTTCGATTTCTGTCGTGAGTGAGAAAGTCGCGTGCGATCAAACCAATCAACACAGGAAGCCCAACCGCTAGCTCAAACAAAACACAATCCTTTTTTAATCGGCTCTTTCAGCTTGGCGCGCGGTAAGAAAATATTTTATTCGCTTTGAAAAATTCCTCGGATAGACTAGTTGGGCTGCCTGTGGTTAAATTGGCTAAAACATGAAAATGAACTTGTGAGCCGAGTTGTGTGCAAAATATTTAACGTAGAGGTAGCGTAGTGTGAGTGAGTCTCCCCGCCGGATTAGCAGGGCACATGATACATGTCCAGCTAGACGATTTAGACGTTAAAAAAGTGATTTATTTTTTTATTTTACAGTTACTTGATTTACCTATCAATTATGTGTTTTGAGGACTAATGTTCAAGTTATGTTGCATTAAAATTGAAAAAAGCGTAAAAATTGTTTAAAATGTTTCAAAGACTTCATAAATTCCCACATAATTACACTGCCTTGGGCGGCTTGTAATGGTTTGGTGCTCACTTTTTCCTGGGTCCATATTACAGTCCACACTCTGAAGTCTGCAAAGGATGTCGGTATTTCTTCTCTTGTTATCGATTTATTCATAGCATATTTTGGTTGTACGTGTTTGTGTTATATGAACATATCAATTTGCTGCAGTGGTGGATGATGAAACAAATATTTTTTTAAAAACCGTGAAATAAATAACAAATTTATGTTGATATTTAAACCGACTGATCCTTTACAAGCTTCAGAGTGTGAAGTTAGTAGATTCGGGTGCGACAACCATCTTTGAAATAGGTGTATAACTAACGTAGCTTGTTGTAAATGGGCACTAGCAAACTTAGAATCAAAACATGGCGAACCGTTTGTCACAGTTTCGTGTACTTATTGTTGGTTTGTTTTTGACGACTTGAAATTACCGCCGCTTTCATTTCTACGCGCGCCCCGCGGCCGTCAGTCTAAGGGGCTGTTTATATGAAAGCGAGTTGTCCCTGCTAGCCGGGATAACTCTTTTGTTTTGTATTCCCCGGGGGACTCAAAACAATAGAGTTATCCCGGCTAGCAGGGACAACTCACCTTCATATAAACAGCCCCTAAAACGGTAAAAGTTTGTAAAGTGAAGTTGCATGGCGAATCTCTACTGTGGTCGATGTGAACATAAAACAGGTAGAACTGTTCTGTTCTTTTAAATAGAAAATTGAGCTAAAAATATCTTATTGACAATTGTATTCATGTAGTTTTAACGATCTGATACCTAGAATATATAACTTATTTTAGACTGAAATTTTTTTTTGTGCTCATTCAACTGTGCAGACTCATTTTTTGCGCTCAAAATATTCGCCAAAAAGGTAGATTTTTGGCGAATATTTTGAGCGCAAAAAATGAGTCTTCACAGCAGGCTATTAAACTGTCGTTCACCACTCCAGTTTTAGACATTTTTTTTCATAAACACTGCCGGCAGCGCGTAGCAATAAAATCGATGGTAGGTTAATTTTTTTTTTGGTTGTAAGTTATCGCAAGATTATTTTCTCAAGTTTATATTCTTTTTTTACTTTTACTTTTTTTATATTGTTTACCTCGCTTTCTCTGTGTTTATGTATATTTTGTTTATTGTTATTTTTTGGTTTGTTACTGTCTTTAATTTTTTTTTTTTTTAATTTAACAATATTTTAACCATCCGGCCGCCATCTTGGATTACCAATCGCTTGTGTGACCCCTGAGGAGATAATTTTCTTCACTTTCCTCATTAACATAATCAATAACCAATCACAAGCGATTGACAAGTAAACATTTGTTATGCTGCGATACTCTATGGCTACGGCCACAATGTAAATATTAATATAGCTTCGATAAATCATACAAAAATTTACTTTTTTTTGTATATTACGACGTAACTAGTTGCTTACAACCGATTTGAAAACCATCTTTGAATCTGTAAGCAAAGTGTTTCTGAAGGAGTCGTCTTTTCGACCGAAATCGAGCAATGTTTTGAAAAAATTGTTAATTAAACTTCAGTACGGATACAAATACGGATTTTTGAAGAGCTACAAAGCAGAAAACACGAGATGTCTGGAGAAAATTCAAGGTAAAGTGTAATGGCTAAACTATTTGTATTTTGTATATATTTGTGTTTGTTTTATGTTTTGTTTAAGAGCTGCATGGTAGAGATAAGTTTTCATTGAGGAGGCGGCCTCTTTTATGCTTGAAGGCTTCATATATTCTTCTTTCGCAATAGCAGGCTTGAAATTTGACATTTCTCCGTTAGAAAAACAATTTTGCTTTTAAAAACGTTTCATTATCGTATATTTTACTTGGTTCAGGTTTACAACTTATTAGTTATATCCTTACATTGAATTCGTCCATTAATCATAAAATATGAATTCGCAGCAATTTACACACCATTAGGAATCTGGTCAACTCGCCCGAAATTAGTCGCATTTATATATATTTGGGACTAGCAGTTTCTATCAAATCAGGCTATAGAAAGTTGAAATTGTGGGTTCAAGTCCCACCAAAGGCAATTTATATTTTTCTCATGGATTTTGTATGGATCTTGAATGGATCTTGGTAAGATGTTTGACCTGGGATCGATGGGAAAGAGGAGAGAGCTGGATGCAAACATTTCGGGGGGGGGGGGGGGGGGGGATACTCCCCTGTATTTGCTATACAGGTATGTGCGGCCTGATGGGTATGGTTTTCAGTTTATAGGTCTGAGGCCAGTTGTGCGAAGCCTGAATAGCGCTATCCACAGGATAAATCCTTATCCAGCGGGAAAAAATCTATAAAAAACCTATGCAGTGGATAACTTTTATCTGCGGATAACTATATCCACCCTTCGTACAACCAGCCCCAGGGGTAGGGTATCAGTTTTTTACAATTTGTCTGGGGTAGGGTAAGGTTTTTGTCTGGAATATGGTATCTTTTTGATATTTTGTCTGGGATAGGGTTATGTTTTAGTTGTTTTAGCCTGCTAGGCTACATTTTCTGCCGGCACAAAAAAAACGAGAAAAAATTAAAAAAAAAAATGTTTTTAAATTTTAGTCTGGGATACAGTACAGTACAGTACAGTACAGTTTCTCTATTGTTGACCTGGTCAACGAAGAGCCAGAGTGAATCGCTGGTTGATCACTCTGCTGAACTCATTTTTAGACTGTGTCAATCTCTTTGCCTGGTCCACTGATGTTCCCATCAACTGTCCGATCTTTATCCATGGATCTCTGTAATATATAGGGGGTGATAGGGTGTACAATTCTTAGGTTTAGTCTGGGGTAGGGTATATGAAATCAAAATTCTAGGTCTGGGATAGGGTCAGGGTTTTGAGGACCCAGCTGTACACCCCCTCCCAAGTTGGGGTGGTAGTACATCCCCCGGGGAACATTTAAACCGAGAAAAAAATCAAAATTGTTGCTTTAAATAATACAGTTTTAAAGTTTGTCTTTGGTTGTTATTATGAAACCATTAATATTACTGTGTGACTCGCCGTACCGTAGTCACTTACAAAACTTTTGATGAATTTTTGACATTATTTTGACATTTTTTCATCTTATTCGGACCAATCAGGTACAAGTTTATATCGACAGGCGGAGACTTTAGAAACTTTGATGTCTGTATAATTGCAGGTCCCATTAAAATAAAAAAATATCAAAACATTCATGAAAAGTTTTTGTAAGTGACTATATGGTATAGCCAGTTGCACAGTAATGTAGTTGACTCTTTTCCAATGATGATGCACCCTTCGTTGGGTGGCTAAGATTTAATATATGCATGTATTTAGTGCTTGCATGCCGCTTCCGTTGCATGCAATTACCGGAGATGGTCACTTACAAGAGTGTTCATTTAAGGAGATCGAGTCAAGTTTGTTGTGAATGAATAAAAACTGTCATTATATTATATTATGTGTGTGCATGCATGAGCACTTAATTTGTTTAGTTGCTCAAGCTAAGATCTTTTATGTTTTCAATACTGCAATATTTATAGTGCTCCTGTGTGTGATACAGTCAAGGAAGAGGAGTTTTATAAATCATTTAACCAAATATCATTTATACCAGCGGTAAGTTATTGTTTTATGGCTTTACTTGATAGGTACTTGAACTGTATTAATTTGCATGATTTCAATATAACAATTAATATATAATTATATGTAGTGTTTACAACATGAGCGGCCGTGTTGTATCGGCAGATACAATCGCAAGCCAAAGGCGCGCGATTGTATCGCCGATACAACACGGACGCGAATGTTGTAAACTACTTAAAAAATGTCTAGGTTAGCTCTTTCATATTTTACCAACATTTTCAAGATTAAAATAAATTTTGCCGTAAAATTACCAGTTAAAACTTATGCAAATCAGGATATACAACACTAGTGTTGTATCAGATTTACAACACTTGTCATGGTCATGATTTCTTTTGAAAATGTCTCATTAATTATTCATGAATTTTTTAATAGTATAAATACACAAGTGATATATATATATATATAGAAAATTATAAGCACTATATGAGTGGCTGAGAAATTCACACTAATTTTCCATAATCAGGTAGAGCATTTCGCACACTCGCTTTTACAAATAGAAAATGAACAGTTTTTCTTAAAAAATGGTGGTTATTTTTACTTTTTGAATTTATCACTTTTGTATTTGTATTATAACAATTTTCTATCTGAATATATCAGTGAATAATAACCTTGACTCTGTCTCGTTGAATATATAAAAAAATGTTTGTTAATTATTGTTATTATGATTTTTTTAGCTGGTGATTGTAATGATCTTTATGTTTATGAGAAAAAGAACTAAGCTCAAAAAAGACTTTTTAGATGGAAGGCCTGGAATACAAATGTAAGTATATATATATATATGGCCTTTCTTTGAATGAGGAGTCCATTATATGACGTGAATTGATTTTATATGCCATCCCTCTGCAATCACAAAATTAGAGATTATGAAATTGTTGTCAGAGCTATATATAGCTTCAAGTGATGGGAATGAATTAAGATTATTTCCACATGTGCAATTGATTTGCAATGGATAAACTTGATTGATTGATCGACTGATTGATTGATTGATTGGCTGACTGGCTATATTGACTGATTGACTGACTGATTGATTGACTGACTGCATGGCTATTATTGATTGATTGACTAACTGGTTGTTTGACTGACTGACTATTGATTGACTGATTGATTGATTGACTGACTATTATTGATTGATTGATTGATTTACTATTGATTGATTGATTTACTATTATTGATTGACTGACTGATTGATTGATTGGCTATTATTGATTGACTGATTGATTGACTGACTGACTGGTTGTTTGACTGACTCAGACCATTATTGATTGATTAACTGATTGATTGATTGATTGATTGATTGACTATTATTGATGGACTTATTGATTGATTGATTGATTGATTGACTGTATGTGTGTTTGATTGATTACTTTACTGAATAACTGGCTAATTAATAGTTATAATTGATTGATTGATTGATTGATTGATATTTGATGTCCAATCAATGATGATAACAATGAAGTTTTCCTTCAATAGTCCAGTTGATTTTTTGGGCGAAGAAGAAAACAGATTTTCTTATGCAGCAGCGTATGGTGGTATGGCTCTTGCTGTGACCAATATGTTTTTGGGTGGAAGTTCTAAAACGTTAATTACAATCCAGGGATCTCCATTTGTAAAAGGTACCGTGAAAACTAAATTAACCCAGGAGGGGTACTCCCTTTGTCCAAGTGGTAGGGGTGATCGGCGTACCTTTGAGGGTAAAAATATTTCCTGTGCATACCTTTGAGGGTCCTTTTAGAGTTCTGGCTTAAAAATCAGTTACGTAACATGATTTCATACCTGTAAGCGTCGTTTTTACACTGTTATGTTGCTTTGTTGGGGTAGAAATCAACAAGCCTTTAACAGTTATTTTTATCTGTGCGTATCTTTTAGGGGTCGTTTTCAAAATCACCGCCGATCACCCCTACCACTTGGACAAAGGGAGTACCCCCCCCCCCCCCCCACTTTCTCCCTGCCTTTAAGGCAGGTAACTAAACCTGAACCATGAAAAACCAAGGCTCCACAAAGCTTTGTAAGTCATAGAAGAAATGATTCCAACTATGCTTTTGTAATAATTTTAACCAAATATGCCAGATTTTAAGCAATAAATAGATCAACTTCATTTCTTCGTTTCTTTCACAAATGAACTATAAGTTTTCGTCTCTCAAACTGTTATATATGTCTCATCTTTTGGAGTTTTTAAGCTTATAAGTGCATATGACATGAATTTTTTTTGTGGTTGTTACAATTAAATTTCAATATGTTATTTATCGTTTATATCAAACACCGACGCAGCCTATACTAGTCTACTCGCTACAGTTGTAGTTTCCATTTAATTTTTGAAATAGGTCTATTAACCCATCATTAATACAAGCATTTTTCTTTAGTGTTTCAAAATCTTGTTACTGTTATGGGCATTGGCACCATATATCTACCCTTCTTCGTGTGTCTTAGTACTGATGCCAAGCTTCTTGGAGCTATCTTAGGCTTCATGTATACAGTAGGCAGGTAAGTAAGCTAGTGACACATATAGTTTTGATTTTATAAATTGAAATAACTATACTAAAAGATATAAGCCTTTGCTTAGATTTTGAAAAAAGAAATATTTTTCACATCGAAAATAATACATTTAATTTGCATTTTTCCGCAAACATCCTTAAAAGGGTGTGGTACAGTCTGACTATTTTTACCCTGAAGTAAAAACACAAAACATTAAATTAAAAAGTTATTGTGCATGATGGTCATTGCAGAATACAGTGGTAAGCAATTAAAGGAATTGCAATGAACCTGCATGCAAAGCCCTAAGAGTTCCAACCAGCATATCTGAAACTTCCCCCCTCCCCCTTTACAGGGGCGGATCCAGGGAAGGGGAATTGGGTGACTCCCCCCCTCTTTTTCTAAGCAGTTATATCTCACGTCCGGGATAGCTCCAGCATTATTGGGGTTTTTATATATCCGAAACCAAAATCCCCCCCATTTTCCAAAATTTCCCCCCCCCCCTTTTGAAAATCCTGGATCCGCCACTGCTTTAGTCCCCTCTCCCACAACCCTCACTCCCAGGTTGAACACCGATTGACATGCTTTTTCACATTCTTTTTCACATGCAAAGCATGTGAAATAGCATGTGAAATGTGTTGCATATTTTCACATGTACTTCACTTGAATTTCACACCCACCTCCTCCCAGTAGTGTTATTAGCTCCTTCAGATGGTGCTATTACTATTGTTAACTGTTTTAACTAATACTGATGTTTTTATCTGTGTAATTAGAACTGTTGGTTTGATATTGAATATGGCAATATGTCCTACTGATATTTATTCTGTAAGTATAATTATATTTATCATAATCTTCATTATTTATAATATTACCATTACCATTATAATTACTACATGAACCATTGTTATTACTAATCACCATATACCATCACCATCTAGTTTTTAGAAGAACAGTCATCATTACCATAATCATCATTACTATCATAAATTAAGTCATCTTCATCACCTAGTGTGGAATTGCCATCATCATCATCATTGATATCATAATTATTACGATGGTCATATGCAGTTATCATTACCATAATTATCATCACTATAACCAGTCATCATCATTTTTATTGCCATCATCATCATCATCATCATTGATATCATAATTATTACAATGGTCATCATGCATGCAGTTATCATTACCATAATCATCATATATACTAACACCATGCAGTCATCATCATTATTGCTATCATCATCATGTTCATTGCCATCATCATCATCATCATCATTGATATCATAATTATTACGATGGTCATCATGCATGCAGTTATCATTACCATAATCATCATATATACTATCACCATGCAGTCATCATCATTATTGCTATCATCATCATGTTCATTGCCATCATCATCATCATCATCATTGATATCATAATTATTACGATGGTCATCATGCATGCAGTTATCATTACCATAATCATCATATATACTATCACCATGCAGTCATCATCATTATTGCTATCATCATCATGTTCATTGCCATCATCATCATCATCATCATTGATATCATAATTATTACGATGGTCATCATGCATGCAGTTATCATTACCATAATCATCATATATACTATCACCATGCAGTCATCATCATTATTGCTATCATCATCATGTTCATTGCCATCATCATCATCATCATCATTGATATCATAATTATTACAATGGTCATCATGCATGCAGTTATCATTACCATAATCATCATATATACTATCACCATGCAGTCATCATCATTATTGCTATCATCATCATGTTCATTGCCATCATCATCATCATCATCATTGATATCATAATTATTACGATGGTCATCATGCATGCAGTTATCATTACCATAATCATCATATACTATCACCAGTCATCATCATTATTGCCATCATCATCATCATCATTGATATCATAATTATTACAATGGTCATCAGTTATCATTACCATAATCATCATCACTTAATCACCAGTCATCATCATTATTGCCATCATCATCATCTTCATTGCCATCATCACCATCATCATGCATCATCATTTCTAATTCTATCATGATATGTGTAAATTATACTATTACGTATGTACTCCAATGCTGACTGCTCATGTAATTTAGCCTAATGGCTACAATACATGTCAATAAACAGATTGTTATTACTATTATTATTATAATTATTACTATTATCATTGTGAATCCCTGAAATAGATTAAACATCAACACTATCCTTTTTCTTTTACAGACATTTGTTTACTGGCCTACGTTCACATCTCTTCCTGCTGTCCTGTGTCATGGTTTTCTACTTGTACGGTATATTGTAATC
This sequence comes from Metridium senile, assembly GCA_949775045.1. Classification (NCBI taxonomy): domain Eukaryota; kingdom Metazoa; phylum Cnidaria; class Anthozoa; order Actiniaria; family Metridiidae; genus Metridium; species Metridium senile. The sequence goes on along the minus strand of OX459101.1, from coordinate 6,113,772 downwards.
TTTGTGATGCAAGTCAGGGAAAAGTGTATCAAAAAGAAATTTTCTCGTCATGATTTATTAGGGGTTAGTATTAAATATTGTTTCACTAAAATAAGTCTGTATTATTAATAGTATATGTCTGAAGGCGGATCTCTCCCTCAACAATTTAATACTTTTCTTTTTTATGACTAACCATACCAATTAACGTCCCTTCCTTGCTTCCCTCCCTCCCTCAAACCCTCATTTCTTCCCTCCCTCCTTTCTTCCCTCCCTCCCTCCTTTCTTCCCTCTATCCTTCTCTTCCTTCCTTCCTTCCTTCCTTCCTTCCTTCCTTCCTTCCTTCCTTCCTTCCTTCCTTCCTTCCTTCCTTCCTTCCTTCCTTCTCTTCTTTTCTTCTCTCCTTTCTTTTTTTCTTTCTTTTTTTCTTTCTTTCCTTCCTCTTTCCTATGCCTTCTCTCCATCCTTCCTTCCTCCTGCCCTCTTTCCTTTCTTTTTTTCGTTCTTCCCTCCCTTCATTTTTTCCATCCTTCCTTCCTTCTATGTAAACTTTGTTTCTTCCTTTTTACTGTTTTTCTTCCCATCCTTCCTTCCCTGCTCTTTATTTCTTGCTTTCTTCCCTTCATTCTTTCTATTTGTTCTTTATCCATTTATTTTACTTTATTCTCAGTATGTTCAACATAATCAATATTCTCTTTCTATATACAGGATGAATGTGAGTTTAATATTGGTCAACACTATGTGGATCATGTCAAGACACTTCTGCAAGGCGTTCCTAAAATTAAGTATGTTCAAAACAAATGTCTTAATTACGAAATGTATACAAAACTTTGACATGATGATTGTCCAGGGTATGTAGTCTTGAGAAAGACTGGTGGTGTTGATGTCTGGTATTTATACAACCTGAGTGGAAGTCATCTCATCTATATACATTAAATAAAAACTATTAGGTAATATCAAACATGTTGATTTTATTTCATGTCTTTTTTTTTTTGCTCTTAAAACTAAATAATATATAGTTAATTGTGATAATGATGCTAGCAATGACATAGTTATAAAAACAATAGCCATCACAGGGAGCCCGGCTTTATCATAATTATGTATTTTCTTTAGAAATTTTACTATACTGCATTATTATACATGTATGCATTTTCCTTAGAAAGTTTACTTTGCTCTTTATACAGGTTTCCAGTGTTTTGAGATTGATTCCCTGTTGTTTGGAATCGGTTATTGGGTCACGTTTACTGGTAATTCGATCTGGACCAATTCAATAACTGTCAGTAACACAATCTCTAGTAAACAATAAAGATTGATGATTTATTGTTTAGCAATTGATGATTTATTGTCTTTATATTCTAGTGAAGGCACAAAGTGGTATGTCAAGGGACGTAACTTTGTATACACACCAGAACCTCGTGAGTATACACCTAATTCAAAAAAGGTTGACGGCCGGGGCGAACGGCGATTGGCGATTGGTGATTGGCGATTGCACGACCGAAAGGAGATATTGGTAATACGAATTCCTTCTTCCGTTCAGAGAAAACTTCGAGACACCCATCTACGGTCATCGTTGAACGGTATTTGGGTAATATATAATTGAATAAGAAGAAATTCGTATTATCCATAGTCTCTTTCGGGACGTGCAATCGCCGATCACCAATCGCCGATCGCCGTTCGCCCCGTCAACCTTTTTTGAATTAGGTATACATACAATGACAATAACAGTCAGCTGGTTTCAGATATACTACAGGGTCCATTGTCAATTGGTGTTGTACGCTGTTGTGGTGTCCTGCCTTCGTATGAAGGAGAAGCAATAAACTGAATAAACTTCTTGTTTGCATGTCAATTAAAACCTTGAACTAAATATTTTCTCATACTGTCCCCCACTCTGTCCAAAATTAAGTACATGTATAGATAACAGGACAACTCCATTGTAGTTGATGACATGAAGGTTAGGACTTATTCTTCAACAACCTCACACACTTCACTCATATTTTTAGGGTATTTAATTCTCTTTTTATATTTATTTATTTATTTATTTATTTATTTATTTATTTATTTATTTATTTATTTATTTATTTATTTATTTATTTATTTATTTATTTATTTATTTATTTATTTATTTATTTATTTATTTATTTATTTATTTATTTATTTATTTATTTATTTATTTATTTATTTATTTATTTGTTTATTTGTTTATTTATTTATTATTTATTTATATACTAATATAACTGGGCCCACCTGAGCAAAACTGTTCAATCACAATCAATTACAAAAAATCGATTCCCGATAAAACCCAACTAATAAAATCAACGTTAAGAACTCGGATGATATTTTGTACAAGGTTTTGGCGCTTTTTAATAAATCAAGTGTTCATAGTTTTGATATCAATTTTCTTCAGGTGGGCCCAGTTAGTGTGTCCGCACTGGGAGCTCACAGTCACCCATTAAGCAGCCTACCTCTATTAAGCAGCCACTTTGGAAAGTCCTGAGGGTGACCGCTAATAATAGAGGTACCGCTGTTATATTTAAATCAGAATTTGTTTATTGTGTGTGGTTAAACTTGTGATGGTAATGTTTTTCTTGGTAGCCCCCTAAGGTCCCTAAGGTCCCCTAATACTCTCTCTCCACTTCCTCTCTAAATAATAAAAAGGTTCCCTTAATAAATGTTCTGAAGAGTGTGTTTTAAATGAAAATTCATTGACTTAGGTATACGTTGTTGGCTGGTATATTTGGTCAACTAGTTGTTGTTGGTATTTGGTTATAGACTGACAGTTTGTGCAGTGAGTTGTTATATCAAGTAGTAGTATTTTTTGTGTTTATTATATTCAGTTGTTATACTTGATTGCTATTTTGTTTCAGATTTCAAGTATTCTGTTGCCATATTATCAACTGTTATCGTTTCTGGTATTATTATCTATGAGGTATTGCATTTCTTTTATTGATTATCATCATTATCACTTTTAAGATCATCATTATCATCATCACAATTATTATATAGATTATTATCATCATTAATTATGATGATCATCATCATCAACTCTCCTTCATCATCAACTCCCCTTCATCATCAACTCTCCTTCATCATCAACTCCCCTTCATCATCAACTCTCCTTCATCATCATCAACTCCCCTTCATCATCATCTTCAACTCCCCTTCATCATAATCATCAACTCTCCTTCATCATCCTCAACTCCCCTTCATCATCGTCATCATCAACTCTCCTTCATCATCATCTTCAACTCCCCTCCATCATCATCATCAACTCCCCTTCATCATCAACTCTCCTTCATCATCATCAACTCTCCTTCATCATCATCTTCAACTCCCCTTCATCATCAACTCCCCTTCATCATCAACTCTCCTTCATCATCAACTCTCCTTCAACATCATCATCAACTCTCCTTCATCATCATCATCAACTCTCCTTCATCATCATCATCAACTCCCCTTCGTCATAATCATCAACTCTCCTTCATCATCATCTTCAACTCCCCTCCATCATCATCATCAACTCCCCTTCATCATCAACTCTCCTTCATCATCATCAACTCTCCTTCATCATCATCTTCAACTCCCCTTCATCATCAACTCCCCTTCATCATCAACTCTCCTTCATTATCAACTCTCCTTCATCATCATCATCAACTCTCCTTCATCATCATCATCAACTCTCCTTCATCATCATCATCAACTCTCCTTCATCATCATCATCAACTCTCCTTCATCATCATCATCAACTCCCCTTCGTCATAATCATCAACTCTCCTTCATCATCATCATCAACTCTCCTTCATCATCATCATCAACTCCCCTTCATCATCATCATCAACTCCCTTTCTTCATCATCATCATTAACTCCCCTTCATCATCATCAACTCCCCTTCATCATCATCATCAACTCCCCTTCATCGTCATCATCATCAGCTCCCCTTCATCATCATCATCATCAACTCCCCTTCATCATCATCAACTCTCCATCATAATCATCAACTCTCCTTCATCATCATCATCGTCAACTCCCCTTCATCATCATCAACTCTCCTTCATCATCATCATCAACTCTCCTTTATCATCATCGTCAACTCTCCTTCATCATCATCATCAACTCTCCATCATCATCATCAACTCCCCTTCATCATCATCATCATCAACTCTCCTTCCAATCGTACTAACTCTTGATTTGTTTCCCAGTTGCTTATCATTGCTGGTGGAGTCTTTGTATCATTGTTTGTACAATTAAAGAGTGCTTTGGAAATGAACAAGTTCCATTTGATGATAGTGTATGGAGAAGAAGCCGTCACTCTCATGCTCCGTCTAATGGACATAGGAATAGGTACAAATAATGTAGCTTTTTCTCAGTTAGGGTAGACTGCGAGCAGTCCCTACTTTTCCCTCTGGATTCAGAAAATTTTAACTTTAAACAGTGTGGATCCTTTTTTGATTTAAAAGATACCAAGAATTGTCGAAATTCTAATTTCCAATTTGAGCCGGTACAACAAACAGAGATACTGGTACAAGTGTAAGAGAAGTGGACCGTAGGAGAGTGGAACGAGACTAAAAAAACTGCTGCGGGGAGACTAGAGAACATAATGAAATGAATGATTAACACTTGCAGTGATAGGAAACAGATATTAAGTGCATATTTTTACAATTTATTTGTTTTAATTATTGTTCTTGGTTCTTGGTTTAATTTATTACTCTTCTTAGTAGTCACACTAATACAAGAAGGATTTTAAAAGAAGAAAAAAATACATATATACGTATATATATATAAATAAATGTTTTACAATCGCTTTTAATGTAAGGGAACTTTCAGGTTTGTTGCACTGATTTGAAAGGAATTGAGCTCCAAACAACAACTTGAAAGGCCAGAAAAAAGACGATTAGCGGAGCTAACAAATTTACAGCTGCGATAATGGCTGACCGCTGACCTGTAGTAATACTGTTTGTTTTTTCTTCTAGTGTCTTTCCTTGTGTCTGCTGTTGTGTCAGCACTTTTTACGTACTTTCAAATGTACAGAATGCTGATCAGTCACAGGTGAGATCATCCCCAGGGGAGGAGGACTCGGGATGAAAAGTATGGGTGGCGTAGTGGCTTACCACTATTGCCTAGGTTCGAGTCCCGGCTCTGGCATGGATTGTATGTGAGTCGAGTCTGGTTGATGTATTGTTCTCTCCAATGCAACAAGGGTATTTCTCCGGGTTCTTCGGTTTTCCTCCCTCCACAAAAATCAACATGTTAGCGAGTTGTGTGCTAAATTTTTTTATATGGTCTGAGTGTCCCCAATTACTAAGACACTTGGCTGGTGTCTGGCTGGGAGATTGAGACGTTAAAAAGGTGTTAATGTTTTTGATAAATTTTTAATTTTGTAGAAGACACGTGGAAAAGTTGATCAAAGGAGACCGCACTTTTCTACCAAACAAAGTGAATGAGCCGCATGCCATGGTGGTAAGTTACCATAGTTACATGACGGCATAAACTCTATAGGTTTTATTAGGAGCTAAATCAGGATAAGCACTAACCCAGGATAAACTCTATAAGTTTTATTAAGAGTTAAACCAGGATTAGCACCAACCCAGGATAAACTCTATAAATTTTATGGTATCAGGATACAAATTTCCGACCTCTTTTGACGAAATTACTTTTTTGGTATCTTCGGAAAGAAAATACCGTACTCTTTTATTTCAATGCAAAAAATTTAAAAATGATTTTTCCTTTGATCGAAAATTTAAAGAAAAGAAAATCCGTGACCAAATAAAGATCGGAAACTGTTAACTGCAAACAAGTGCGTTTGTCTCGTCTTCTTATTTCGATCAACTCCGCAACTTTAAAGAGTTCGATGTCAAGACGATTTCAATGGATTGAAATAAAATGTTCAGGACTTACAGAAAAACTCATTACGTAAAAGACAGTGTCTGCGATTGTTGATAAAACGAGTTATGATCTGTTTTGTGTCGAACAACACTCAAAAAGTCATTGCTCAACTTGGACGTTAAATTAAAATTTATCTAAGTCAGATATAACAAAACGCAGACGCCGTTTTTAAGCCCGTTATCTCCTGAATGTGTTGATGTAATTTTAAGCTTCATAGAGTGCGTACTTCTTGACATCGAACATTTTGAATAAGGTATGGTCAAATTTCATTTCTTGGCTAAAAAACTCTGAAATTTTAACTACATTTATTCAGCTTTCAGAAAATATATACTTTTACTGAGTTAAGACGAAAAGAGTACGCTTAATTTAAATTCGCGCACATAAGAGTCCATTTAGTATCCTGATACCTTTAGAGTTAAACCAGGATTAGCACTAACCCAGGATTAACTCTATAGGTTTTATTTGGAGCTAAACCAGGATTTGCACTAACCCAGGATTAACTCTATAGGTTTTATTAATAGTTAAACCAGGATTAGCACTAACCCAGGATAAACTTTATAAGTTTTATTAGGAGCTAAACCAGGATTGTTTACCCCAAAACAAAAAAACCCTTATATACATCATCAATCAACGTTGTTTTCATAGGGAATGAGTCTTCGCTTTGCTGGATATCAGATCGCTTACTTTATTTGGGGTAGGTTAATTAACATATTTACAAAATAATTTCCATTATCAACACCATCACCACCGCCATGATAACCATAGTCAATATCATCGAACCCGCAAGCAACATGGTATTCATTAAAATAGAAATCATATTTTACGTCATAAACAGCATGCAGTGACTCTCGCAATTGCGAAGTCTTCATTGACTCCATCATCATCATCATTATCATCATCATCATCATCACCATCACCATCATCATCATCATCATTACCAATATCGTCATCATCATCAGCATCATCATTATCATCATCGTCATCATCATCACCAATATCGTCATCTCAAACATCATTATCATCATCGTCATCATTATCACCAATATCGTCATCTCAAATATCATTATCATCGTCATCATTATCATCACCAATATCGTCATCTCAAACATCATTATCATCATCGTCATCATCACCATGATCGTCATCATCGTCATCATCATCATAATCACTATTGTCATCCTCGCCATTTCCATCTTGACTTTTACCATTATTTTCATCGCTCTTATCATTATCGCCATTGTCATCATCGCCATCATCGTCATCATCGCCATTATCATTATCACCATAATCAATGTTGTTATCATCGCCATTGCCATCTTCACTTTTATAATAATAATAATAATAAATTTAATTCTTAAAACAGCGCATTTAACAAAAGTCTCAATGCACTCACTTTTATCATCATCACTCTAATCATTATCGCTATTGTCATGATCACCATCATCGTCATCATCATCATCATCAGCAACCTTATTTTCATTGTCAATACCGTTATCATCATTGCTATTTTCATCATCATCATCATCATCATCATCAGCACCAGCAACCTTATCTTCATTGTCACTACCGTTATCATCATTACTATTTTCATCATCATCATCATCATCATCGCGGTCAAAGACTCAACGTCGATTCTAGTGACTCATCTAACTTGATTTGTTGTTTTTTTCCAGATTTTATTATTTTAATTATATAATGTTTGTATTACAGTGAGCAGAGTTGTGTTCCAAAATAATTCAACGTAGAGGTAGTGAGTCTGAGTTTCTACAATAAGACACTGGCTAAATACATTGAGACGTTAAAAAAGTGATTTATTTATTTAGTGACTCATTTAATTTGATTTTTTTTTTCAGGTTTTATTATTTTAATGTTTGTACTGCTCATCCTCTCTGTTGGTATCGCTGCTGCTATTCTTTTTCTACCCATGGTATTTGAAGGTGATGAACTGAGTCGTCAAGTCTCGGCCACTGCTTTGGCATTCATGTAAGTTTACATTATTCGCCAGTATTATTATATCAACATCATCATCAAGATCGTTGTCGTCGTTGTCATTAACATTTCATCACCACCACAACGACCACAACTATCGTTAATCATTACCTTCTTCATCATCACCTTAATCATCATCACCATCGTCGTCGTTGTTGTCATTAACATGTTCATCGCCACCACAATGACAACAACTATCTAAACATCATCATTAATCATTACCTTCTTCATCATCACCATCATCATTTTTATCATGATCATCACCAATATCATCACCATCTTCATCGTTGTCGTTGTTGTCATTAACATGTTCATCGCCACCACAATGACAAATCTAAATATCATCATTAATCATTACCTTCTTCATCATCATTTTTATCATGATCATCACCAATATCATCACCATCATCATTACCATCATCATAATCAACACAATCATTACCATTATCTATTATTATTATACATTTTACATACCACCGCGAATTTTCGAAAAACATGTAAATGTGAACTTGACAGGATAACGGATTATCCTCTACCGAATAATACATTCATTCTGTCAAGTTCCCAGGCTCCCTCCGTTCTCAGGGAGTTGTTGTGAAAATGGCACCGAGATTTGCTTGTTATTGTCCCTTTTACTTGATTATATTTGTATTGTTATTTTAGAAAATGTATAATAAAACAATTATTAAATTCGTTTTTCGCATGATATCGTAAATTATCGAGACCTCGAGTCTGTATTATCTGCCTGAATTTACGATGCCATGCTCTAAACCTCATCCAATAATTGCTTATGATTATCACCACCATCATTATCACCGTCATCAACGCATTGATCAGTATCAACGTCGCCATCATACCATCATCATCATTATCTATCATTATCACCACCATCATTATCATCAACACATTGAATATGATCATAATTATTTATACCATCATCACCATCATTATCATCAACACATTGACTATGATCATAATTATTTATACCATCATCACCATCATTATCATCAACACATTGACTATGATCATTATTATATAACTTGGTATCGACCTCCAAATTTTGATCTTCAATACTTTGATAATTTTCGAAATTTACTTCAAAATATTGATAATAAATACGATGAAATTTTTATTCTAGGTGATTTGAATTGTAATTTGCTTGCTAATCCCTTAGGGTCTCATACTTCATGCCTTAAGGATTTGCTTGACGAATTTCAAATGGAACAAATCATTAAAGAACCCACAAGGGTGACTGAAAACCACTCATCCTTAATTGACCATATCATAACAAACGCAAAGCACAAGATCATCAAATCCGGAGTTTATCCGATGTCAATAAGTGATCACAATCTTGTGTATTTAATAAGAAAACAAGGAATCCCAAGGGGTAATCCAAGAATAATTGAAACGAGAAATTTCAAAAGATTTAACCAAAAAAAATTCATTAACGAAATTGCTGCCGCTCAGTGGCCCGATACAACTGGGCTAAATGACGTTAATGAATTCTGGGTAACTTGGAAGAACGCCTTTGTCAATATTGTTGATAAACATGCTCCTCGAATAAGACTCAAAATTAGAAACAAGCCGTCACCTTGGATCACCCCTGAGATTAAAAGTAAAATGCATGAAAGAGACTTTTTGAAAAAAAAAGCATCGCAGACTAATCTCGCCCAGGATTGGTCAAAGTATAAGAAATGTAAAAACAGTACAAATAAGCAAGTAGCTAAAACTAAAAAGAAATATTATCGAGACCAAATAGCAAAGTTTTCTGATAATTCTAGAAAGACTTGGAAAACTTTGAATGACATAAGAGGGAAAAAATCTAAAAGCACTGAGATTCGGGAAATCAAAGAATCCCCGTCCGTCGCTAAATTGACGACTGACTCAAATCAGATTGCCGAAGTCTTAAATATACACTTTTCTGAAATAGCTTCAAAGCTTGCCTCCAAAATTGACAACAATGTTAACATGTCTATTAATACGGATCCTCTTTGTTTTATTAGGCCCGTTAACTCAGTTTTCACTTTTGATATGATAAACCCTGAAAGAGTCTTCAAACTTCTACAGACTCTCGATGTCTCGAAAGCTATTGGTCTTGATGGTATTCCAAATAATTTGTTAAAAATTGCCGCGCCATACATATACCGATCGCTGACAAATCTTTTTAATCTATCTTTAAAAACAAACACTTTTCCATGTGAGTTTAAAATTGCCAAGGTCTGTCCTATATTCAAATCTGGAGACCGTGATGATGCGAATAACTACAGACCGATTTCCATCACTCCTACGATTGCTCGCATTTTTGAAAAAGTAATTTTCGAACAGCTTACCGAATATCTAAATCATAACAACTTAATAGACGTTCACCAGTCAGGCTTCAGATCCATTCACTCAACCTTAACAGCACTTTTAGATCTGACTAATGACTGGAGTTTCAATATTGACAGAAAAATGATCAACGGCGCCGTATTTCTTGACCTTCAAAAAGCTTTCGACACCGTTGATCATAACGTTCTGCTCATGAAGCTCAAACGCTATGGGTTCGACCCCGACTCAACTAAATGGTTCTCATCTTTTTTAACAAATAGGCAACAGCGGTGCGCAGCTAATGGAACTCTGTCTACGACACGTTCTCTGACACATGGAGTACCCCAAGGTGCAATTTTAGGATCCGTATTATTTCTTATTTATATCAACGATCTACCCAATTGCCTTGACTACAGTACTCCCAGACTATATGCCGATGACACGACATTGACCTTCTCTGACTGCGACACCCCTGCTCTTAAAAATCAGATGAAAAGCGACCTTGATCAGGTAGCACTATGGCTGCGTGCCAATAAACTTACCCTTAACGTTCTCAAATCAGAATTCATGCTAATTGGGTCAAGGCAAAGGCTATCTACTAATGACACAGTTAGCATGAATCTGGCCATTGATGGAGTTCCGTTAAAACGGTGCAACGAAACAAAATGCCTCGGTGTTATAATTGATGAACACCTAAATTGGAAAAGCCAAATAGAGAGCATTATAAAAAAAGTTACTATTGGCTTATGTACGTTAAAAAGCATCAAGTCATTAATCAACCGTGATAACATGATCAAAGTCTACAAGGCAACTATTGAGCCTTACTTTGATTATTGTAGTCTAGTGTGGGATGGCATCGATGCGACGTTAACGAATAAGCTGCAGATTTTACATAATCGTGCAGCACGAATAATCACTGGTTCTCCTTACCTCACGGTAAGGACCAATGATATGTTCAAGCAACTAAACTGGAAGAAACTATATCAAAGGAGATTAAAACAAAAGGCAATCATGATGTTTAAGGTTGTCAATGGGCTAGCGCCCCCATATCTCATTGATATGTTTTCGAAAAAACAATCATCTAAGACATACGGATTGCGAGGATCTATTAAAGACCTCCAATTACCTAAAGTCAGAACTGATTATTACAAAACCAGTTTTGCTTTCACTGGAGCAAAGTTATGGAATTCGCTTCCAAACAGAATAAAAGAGCAAGAAACTTTAAAATCCTTTAACAAGGAACTTGAAAAGTATGATTTTCAATAGTAGATCGACAACACTAACGCTAGCAAATTTACCACATATCTATTCAATAATCATTAGCATAGTTAATAATGTTTTTACGAAGTTTTTTAATCATATTGTTATATTTATATATTACGGCCTCTAGGGAGACCAGCTTTTCAAATTTTTGTAAAGTTGAATTGAGTAACCGTATTTAAATAAAGTTTGTTATTATTATTATTATTATTATTTATAACATCATCACCATCATTATCATCAACACATTGACTATGATCATAATTATTTATACCATCATCACCATCATTATCATCAACACATTGACTATGATCATAATTATTTATACCATCATCACCATCATTATCATCAACACATTGAATATGATCATAATTATTTATACCATCATCACCATCATTATCATCAACACATTGACTATGATCATAATTATTTATACCATCATCACCATCATTATCATCAACACATTGACTATGATCATAATTATTTATACCATCATCACCATCATTATCATCAACACATTGACTATGATCATTATTATTTATACCATCACCACCATCATTATCATCAACACATTGACTATGATCATAATTATTTATACCATCATCACCATCATTATCATCAACACATTGACTATGATCATTATTATTTATACCATCATCACCATCATTATCATCAACACATTGACTATGATCATAATTATTTATACCAACACCACCATCATTATCATCAACACATTGACTATGATCATTATTATTTATAGCATCATCACCATCATTATCATCAACACATTGACTATGGTCATAATTATTTATACCATCACCACCATCATTATCATCAACACATTGACTATGATCATTATTATTTATAGCATCATCACCATCATTATCATCAACACATTGACTATGGTCATAATTATTTATACCATCATCACCATCATTATCATCAACACATTAAATATGATCATAATTATTTATACCATCATCACCATCATTATCATCAACACATTGACTATGATCATTATTATTTATACCATCATCACCATCATTATCATCAACACATTGACTATGATCATAATTATTTATACCATCATCACCATCATTATCATCAACACATTGACTATGGTCATAATTATTTATACCATCATCACCATCATTATCATCAACACATTGACTATGGTCATAATTATTTATACCATCATCACCATCATTATCATCAACACATTGACTATGATCATAATTATTTATACCATCATCACCATCATTATCATCAACACATTGACTATGATCATAATTATTTATACCATCATCACCATCATTATCATCAACACGTTGACTATGATCATAATTATTTATACCATCATCACCATCATTATCATCAACACATTAACTATGATCATAATTATTTATACCATCATCACCATCATTATCATCAACACATTGACTATGATCATAATTATTTATACCATCATCACCATCATTATCATCAACACATTGACTATGATCATAATTATTTATACCAACACCACCATCATTATCATCAACACATTAACTATGATCATAATTATTTATACCATCATCACCATCATTATCATCAACACATTGACTATGATCATAATTATTTATACCATCACAACCATCATTATCATCAACACATTGACTATGATCATAATTATTTATACCATCATCACCATCATTATCATCAACACATTGACTATGATCATTATTATTTATACCATCATCACCATCATTATCATCAACACATTGACTATGATCATAATTATTTATACCATCACCACCATCATTATCATCAACACATTGACTATGATCATAATTATTTATACCATCATCACCATCATTATCATCAACACATTGACTATGATCATAATTATTTATACCAACACCACCATCATTATCATCAACACATTGACTATGATCATAATTATTTATACCATCATCACCATCATTATCATCAACACATTGACTATGATCATAATTATTTATACCATCATCACCATCATTATCATCAACACATTGACTATGATCATAATTATTTATACCATCATCACCATCATTATCATCAACACATTGACTATGATCATAATTATTTATACCATCATCACCATCATTATCATCAACACATTGACTATGGTCATAATTATTTATACCATCATCACCATCATTATCATCAACACATTGACTATGATCATAATTATTTATACCATCATCACCATCATTATCATCAACACATTGACTATGATCATTATTATTTATACCATCATCACCATCATTATCATCAACACATTGACTATGATCCTAATTATTTATACCATCATCACCATCATTATCATCAACACATTGAATATGATATAATTATTTATACCAACACCACCATCATTATCATCAACACATTGACTATGATCATAATTATTTATACCAACACCACCATCATTATCATCAACACATTGACTATGATCATAATTATTTATACCATCATCACCATCATTATCATCAACACATTGACTATGATCATAATTATTTATACCAACACCACCATCATTATCATCAACACATTGACTATGATCATAATTATTTATACCATCATCACCATCATTATCATCAACACATTGACTATGATCATAATTATTTATACCATCATCACCATCATTATCATCAACACATTGACTATGATCATAATTATTTATACCATCATCACCATCATTATCATCAACACATTGACTATGATCATAATTATTTATACCATCATCACCATCATTATCATCAACACATTGACTATGGTCATAATTATTTATACCATCATCACCATCATTATCATCAACACATTGACTATGATCATAATTATTTATACCATCATCACCATCATTATCATCAACACATTGACTATGATCATTATTATTTATACCATCATCACCATCATTATCATCAACACATTGACTATGATCCTAATTATTTATACCATCATCACCATCATTATCATCAACACATTGAATATGATATAATTATTTATACCAACACCACCATCATTATCATCAACACATTGACTATGATCATTATTATTTATACCATCACCACCATCATTATCATCAACACATTGACTATGATCATTATTATTTATACCAACACCACCATCATTATCATCAACACATTGACTATGATCATTATTATTTATACCATCATCACCATCATTATCATCAACACATTGACTATGATCATAATTATTTATACCATCATCACCATCATTATCATCAACACATTGACTATGATCATTATTATTTATACCATCACCACCATCATTATCATCAACACATTGACTATGATCATAATTATTTATACCATCACCACCATCATTATCATCAACACATTGACTATGATCATAATTATTTATACCATCATCACCATCATTATCATCAACACATTGACTATGATCATAATTATTTATACCATCATCACCATCATTATCATCAACACATTGAATATGATCATAATTATTTATACCATCATCACCATCATTATCATCAACACATTGACTATGATCATAATTATTTATACCATCATCACCATCATTATCATCAACACATTGAATATGATCATAATTATTTATACCATCATCACCATCATTATCATCAACACATTGACTATGATCATAATTATTTATACCATCATCACCATCATTATCATCAACACGTTGACTATGATCATTATTATTTATACCATCATCACCATCATTAACAGTACATTGTTTCATGTATCTACAGTCCAACTATTGGCATGGCGATACTCATCTTTCTACTTCAGCAAGTCTTAGCCAGATTTGTGTTCAAGGAAAGGTCAATTGACAGCAAGGTCGTGAGTATCGATAACAGGTAACGTGTTTCAAGACAGACTCTGCATGTGCACCAACATTAGGGGTGCTTATTATTTGTACAAAAAAACGATAATTTCGGTTAGACAACAAATGGAACAGTCAATTTTTCGGTATTTCCAACCGGAAAAAGTGGTCAACCTTTCAAGCTTACCTTGCCATTCCGGTTGGTACGAACCAACTGGAAATGCTTGATTTAAAAAAAAAAAAAGATTATTTTGGTAACAGTCAATTGGATTGCTTATACACTGATATCTTCTGCACATGCGTTTAATTTTTCGGTTTGAACTGATCCATTTGGAATGTCCTTTCTCGATTTCAATAAACCGGCTTCTTTGTACAAATGGTAAGCACCCTATGTTTTCCATTGCCCTGGGCAAGGGGGAAAACTACAAAAAATTAACCCTTAACCTAATTCTTACCATGATCAATGTGATGATGACGGTGATGAAGATGGTTGTAATGATAATGATGATGATAATGATGATTACGGTGATGAAGATTGTGGTGATGATAATGATTGTGGTGATAATGATGATGATGGCGGTGATGATGGTAATGGTTTACAATGACGATGATGGTAGTGTTGACGACAATTACAATGATACTGGCGAGTAAGGTGATGATGGCGGTGATGACGATGATGATGATAATGGTTGTGATGAAGATGGTAACAGGGAATACTTAAACGATGATGATCTTGATGATGATGGTAATGGTTTACAATGACGTTGATTAGTGGTGACGACAATTACAATGATACTGGCGAGTAAGGTGATGATGGCGATGATAACGGTGATAACGGTGGTGGTGATGATGATGATGATGATGACGGTGGTGGTAATGATGGCGATGATGATATTGGTGATCAGAATGACGATGATGGCGGTGATAATGGTAATGGTGATGATGGTGACTATAATGATGATGATGGTGGTTGCGATGATGATGATGACTATGGTGATATGATGGTGATGATGATATTGGTCATCAGAATGATGATGATAATAACGGTGATGATCTATTTGTTTATGATGACGATGATATTGATGATGATGATAGATGATTGTTAATAATACTAATCTAATTTTCGTACAATATTTTTCACTTGATCTTCTGATGATGTCGGTGTCCGACGAAAGCGAAAGATTTGAAAACAAAAAACAGTAGTACATGGCCTCAAATCTACTCTTATAATATTTCACAATGCTAGCTACTGAAAGACAACTTTAATACTAATCTATTTTCTTGTAATTTTTCTTCATTTATTTCAGGAGGTTATATCTTCTTTTGTCATTTTTCTTCTTCTTCCTCAATATCCTGGTGGGTTTGATGTCTTGTTTGCTGCGTATTCTAAAAGGAATGATCCTGGGTGTTTTATTCATCGGTCGCATTGACAGACCACTCATAATGAAAGGGTTTACCAACCTTGATGGAGGTACGTGATCTATATATTTTAAATTTTTATATGTGACAAATGAACTTAATAGTTTCTGAACTGATCCATGATCCTTCGTGCCACTAAGGGGCGGACCATTTGATTTTTAAGGGGGGGGGGGGCTGATAGATTTTGAAATAAAATATCCTGCAGCTCTCTGAGCAAGGAAAAAAATCGTACATTAAAAGCTCTGCATGGGGGAAAAAAATAACATGCAAACAGAATGTCACAATGGGGAAAAATATCTTGCACAAAAAAATCCCGTATATTTTATCATTACAGCCATTGGGCTAATACACCCACGCAAAAACACGTCGTCCCCCATGAAGTGAAAAGCCAACAAGCTAGTCGGTAGCGGACTATGGGTTACTATTACAACTAACAATGTTTATGCTATTTCACATTGCATATTCGCATAAAAGACATTCTCGTATGAAGGAAAAGGAAAAGTACTATTATTTAGCGTGAGTAGTTCCTTCAGCTATAAGCAGTAAGCAGTAAGCTGTAAGCTGGTCTCCCAGGAAGCCGACGTTGCGCTCTTTTCCCCCCTCTCTCCACCAATGCTCCGTTTTACGGGTATTTAAAGCTACTCTCAAAGCTACACTGATTGGAAAGAAGTCGAAACAAGTGTGAGGCCACTAGGGATCGAACTCGTGATCTCTCAACTAACCAACTTAGCTACACTTGTTCCTATTTAAGACTGTACCGTATTATTATTTTCAGCGTACGTTGCGTACATTGGATTTCTACATCTTCAAGTCGCCCATAAGCATCCCGTTGTAAGGGTTTTCAGTCATCTACTGTGGTCGGGCATGCGCAGAAAACAGCAACAACGTCTACGGTCATCAGTTGGTGAGTTGAATGGTTCCTTGTTTTTTTGTGTTGGTAAAATTGTCATGTTTTTTTTAACAATACATAGTTTACTTAGAAACACCGCCGTGGTGTACTTTTTATCGTCGTTCGATCATTCATTGATTCGTTCGTTCGATCATTCATTCATTGACTAACTCACCCATTCATTCATCTATCCGTCCATATTTATTTATTTATTTATTCATTTATTTATTTATTTATTCATTCATTTATTTATTTATTTATTTATTTATTTATTTATTTATTCATTCATTCATTCATTCATTCATTCATTCATTTATTTAATTATTTATTTATTTATTTATTTATTTACACCTAATTGCAATAACATTGTCATATAAAAAAGAAAATTACAAAATAGGAATTAATTAAAAGACAAAAGAAGATCACTCAAGCTGAACTTCTTCTTTTGTCTTTTAATTAATTCCTATTTTGTAATTTTTGTTTTTTATATGACAATGTTATTGCAATTAGGTATATATATTTATATATTGATTGATAGATTGATTGATTGATTGATTGATAGATAGATTGATTGATTGATTGATTGATTGATTGATTGATTGATTGATTGATTGATTGATCCATTCGTTTATTCACACTGTAATGCTATGCCTATCGTTCTTTCAGTCAATGTTATTGGACAGGACAATGATGGAATAGCCAATGGATGGATAGGTAAGGACATACATAACATCAATATATATATATCATGTACCGACTGACTGACTGAATGAAAAACTGATTGACAGTCTGACTCAGTGAATGACTGACTGACTTACAGTTGGACTTACAGTTTGGCTGGCTGGCTGGCTGACTGACTGACTGACTGACTCAGTCAATGACTGACTGACTGACTGACTGACTCAGTGAATGACTGACTGACTTACTGACAGTCTGACTCAGTGAATGACTTACTGAATATCTGACTGACTGACTGACTTATTGACTGACTGACAGTCTGACTCAGTGAATGACTGACTAACTTACTGAATATCTGACTGACTGACTGACTGACTGACTGACTGACTGACTGACTGACTGACTGACTGACTGACTGACTCAGTGAATGACTGACTGACTGACTGACTCAGTGAATGACTGACTGACTGACTGACTGACTGACTGACTGACTCAGTCAATGACTGACTGACTGACTGACTCAGTGAATGACTGACTGACTTACTGACAGTCTGACTCAGTGAATGACTTACTGAATATCTGACTGACTGACTGACTGACTTATTGACTGACTGACAGTTTGACTCAGTGAATGACTGACTAACTTACTGAATATCTGACTGACTGACTGACTGAATATCTCACTGACTGAATATCTGACTGACTGAATATCTGACTTAGTGAATGACTGACTGACTTATTGACTGACTGACAGTCTAACACACTGAATAATTGACTGACTGACAGTTTGGCTAACTCACTGACTGACCTACTGACTGACTGACCGACCAACAAACCGACCTACCGACCGCCATATCTAACTAAAAATCTAATACATATTTGCCTGCTATTGATATAAGATTGATTCAAATATCCATGCCTTTACCTCAGAGCTTAAAGAACAAAGTCCCGCCCGCCCAAGAGTTTCAGCATCGGCTTTAAACAGATGGTTTATCGCCGTTACAGTGATAAGAAATCCCACATTGATCTACAATCGTAAAGGTTTCCTGAAACACATTCTACTAGGAATACCAAATAGCCCGACTCTAAGTAGACCAGAAGAACAACAACCATCCAGCTCGCCCAATGATATTGTTGTACACAATGGACTAACCAAAGAAAATGAACATGGAACAAATGATAAGATTATTGTAGTTTAAATATGTTCATCAGATAGTAGTTTAGATATTGTAGTTTAGTTTATATAAATACACAAGTGATTAAAGAAAATCGCGCACTATGATTGGTCAAGAAATTCACAATATTTATCGATAATCACCTACAGCGTTTCGCGAGATTTTTACGCGAGATTTTTGAAATAAGAAATGAACAGTTTTTCTTCAAAACAGGCTGGTTATTTTCGCTTTTTTGATATAATCACTTGTGTATTTATACTAAAACAATTATCCACCTCAGGGTAAGTGAAAAGGAAAAAGTCAGTTATATTTTTTTATCAAATTCCACAATTATTTTGAAAAACAGCAGTTAATATTCGTTTTCAGTTTGTCCGCGCTTGCGTGTTGCGGGCAGTGAAAAAGCGCGAGGGGAATCCAGGTGATCTCGCTTCGAAGCGCGCAAAGGATTGTTAGTTAACACGAATAGCTCCAAAATGGCGCCTCGAGACAAAAAACAATTTTGGTTACAGTTTTGGTATTTATCGAGGGTTAATATGGGAAACGAACGACTCCATCTTGGAACTCTTGGCGATGTGACAAAAATGCTTCTGATTGGCTTATACTAACCGGAAGTGCGCGTGCGAAATCACCTGGATAGAAAAAGTCTGCAGGTTAGGATTGTTCTGAGAATCCCCAAGTTCCTTATAACTGAATCCAGCACAACAATTTTTCAAGCTTTCAATTTCTTTTATGGAATACAGCTTTTTCGAAAAAGGTTGGCAAAGGTTTTCTTGCATGTTGACACCAAGCCCGAAATGCACTATGGATGATATGGACTTGAACAGAGAAGGTCAGGTGTGATTTTTTTGCAAACGTTGTCTGCAGGGTTTTCCAGCATTATTAATACTGTGCTGATATTATTTACACCTAATTCAAAATAGGTTGTCGGGGCGAACGACGATTGGCAATGGCACGACCGTAAGGAACTATGGGTAATACGAATTCTCTCTTATTCCTTTCTAAATTACCCAAACAATGCCTCCACCGTTCAGCGAAACCTACGACACACCCATCTAAGGTCATCGTTGAACGGTGTTTGGGTAATTTGGAGTGGAATAAGCAGAAACTGGTATTTCCCACAGTCCCTTTCGGTCATGCAATCGCCGTTCGCAACCTTTTTTGCATGAATTAGGTGTATATGTGAATGTAACAACCTTTTTTAAAAGAGCTGTATTTGATCAAAATCAATGTTTATACCTCAACAGCGCAATTTCTTAGTCTTTTTATAACCTGTATTTGAAACCTGTTGTATTATTTGTTAGCTTTGTCGCAGAGTAAAGTAAAGACGTGTGCATCTATTCTTATAGGGAAAGAAAAGGTAATACTTAAATAGAATGATACGTACATAATGACTACATACTCGAGCCTATATAAGCTATTTATCACATTCATACCACATGTCTATTTATATATTTAAATAAACTTGTATCTAAAACATACCACCGCTATTCGTCGTTATTCGAGGGTCCTGATGGGGTAAAATGGGAGCTAGGATTGGCCTTATTTTTGACTGGGAAAATGGGATTTGATGCACTGGGACTGGGATTTACAAATAAAAGAACAATAGAAAATGCGAATGAGATTGAAAACTTGAGCAAAACTGATGGGATTATGTGATTTTTGACTGGACTTTAGTACAAATGTAAACTGGGAAATTCATTGTTACTGAACGTTTCAGGTCGATTTTACCCCGTCATTTTTACTGAACGTTTCAGGTCGATTTTATCCCGTCATTTTTACTGAACGTTTCAGGTCGATTTTATCCCGTCATGTTTACTGAACGTTTCAGGTCGATTTTATTGTCATTGTTACTGAACGTTTCAGGTCGATTTTATTGTCATTGTTACTGAACGTTTCAGGTCGATTTTTTTTTCGTCTTTGTTACTGAACGTTTCAGGTCGATTTTATTCCGTCGTTGTTACTGAACGTTTCAGGTCGATTTTATTGTCATTGTTACTGAACGTTTCAGGTCGATTTTATTGTCATTGTTACTGAACGTTTCAGGTCGATTTTATTCTGTCATTGTTACTGAACGTTTCAGGTCGATTTTATTGTCATTGTTACTGAACGTTTCAGGTCGATTTTATTGTCATTGTTACTGAACGTTTCAGGTCGATTTTATTGTCATTGTTACTGAACGTTTCAGGTCGATTTTTTTTCGTCATTGTTACTGAACGTTTCAGGTCGATTTTATTCCGTCATTGTTACTGAACGTTTCAGGTCGATTTTATTGTCATTGTTACTGAACGTTTCAGGTCGATTTTTTTTCCTCTTTGTTACTGAACGTTTCAGGTCGATTTTATTCTGTCATTGTTACTGAACGTTTCAGGTCGATTTTATTCTGTCATTGTTACTGAACGTTTCAGGTCGATTTTATTGTCATTGTTACTGAACGTTTCAGGTCGATTTTATCCCGTCATTTTTACTGAACGTTTCAGGTCGATTTTATCCCGTCATGTTTACTGAACGTTTCAGGTCGATTTTATTCTGTCATTGTTACTGAACGTTTCAGGTCGATTTTATTGTCATTGTTACTGAACGTTTCAGGTCGATTTTATTGTCATTGTTACTGAACGTTTCAGGTCGATTTTATTGTCATTGTTACTGAACGTTTCAGGTCGATTTTATCCCGTCATGTTTACTGAACGTTTCAGGTCGATTTTATTCTGTCATTGTTACTGAACGTTTCAGGTCGATTTTATTGTCATTGTTACTGAACGTTTCAGGTCGATTTTATTCTGTCATTGTTACTGAACGTTTCAGGTCGATTTTATTGTCATTGTTACTGAACGTTTCAGGTCGATTTTATTCCGTCGTTGTTACTGAACGTTTCAGGTCGATTTTATCCCGTCATTGTTACTGAACGTTTCAGCTCGATTTTATTGTCATTGTTACTGAACGTTTCAGGTCGATTTTTTTTCGTCATTGTTACTGAACGTTTCAGGTCGATTTTATTCCGTCGTTGTTACTGAACGTTTCAGGTCGATTTTATCCCGTCATTTTTACTGAACGTTTCAGGTCGATTTTATTGTCATTGTTACTGAACGTTTCAGGTCGATTTTACCCCGTCATTTTTACTGAACGTTTCAGGTCGATTTTATCCCGTCATTTTTACTGAACGTTTCAGGTCGATTTTATCCCGTCATGTTTACTGAACGTTTCAGGTCGATTTTATTGTCATTGTTACTGAACGTTTCAGGTCGATTTTATTGTCATTGTTACTGAACGTTTCAGGTCGATTTTATTCTGTCATTGTTACTGAACGTTTCAGGTCGATTTTATTGTCATTGTTACTGAACGTTTCAGGTCGATTTTATTCCGTCGTTGTTACTGAACGTTTCAGGTCGATTTTATCCCGTCATTGTTACTGAACGTTTCAGGTCGATTTTATTGTCATTGTTACTGAACGTTTCAGGTCGATTTTTTTTCGTCATTGTTACTGAACGTTTCAGGTCGATTTTATTCCGTCGTTGTTACTGAACGTTTCAGGTCGATTTTATCCCGTCATTTTTACTGAACGTTTCAGGTCGATTTTATTGTCATTGTTACTGAACGTTTCAGGTCGATTTTTTTTCGTCATTGTTACTGAACGTTTCAGGTCGATTTTATTCCGTCGTTGTTACTGAACGTTTCAGGTCGATTTTATCCCGTCATTTTTACTGAACGTTTCAGGTCGATTTTTTTTCCTCTTTGTTACTGAACGTTTCAGGTCGATTTTATTCTGTCATTGTTACTGAACGTTTCAGGTCGATTTTATTTCGTCATTGTTACTGAACGTTTCAGGTCGATTTTATTCTGTCATTGTTACTGAACGTTTCAGGTCGATTTTATTCTGTCATTGTTACTGAACGTTTCAGGTCGATTTTATTCCGTCATTGTTACTGAACGTTTCAGGTCGATTTTATTCCGTCGTTGTTACTGAACGTTTCAGGTCGATTTTATTGTCATTGTTACTGAACGTTTCAGGTCGATTTTATTCTGTCATTGTTACTGAACGTTTCAGGTCGATTTTTTTTCGTTATTGTTACTGAACGTTTCAGGTCGATTTTATTGTCATTGTTACTGAACGTTTCAGGTCGATTTTATCCCGTCATTTTTACTGAACGTTTCAGGTCGATTTTATCCCGTCATGTTTACTGAACGTTTCAGGTCGATTTTATTCTGTCATTGTTACTGAACGTTTCAGGTCGATTTTATTGTCATTGTTACTGAACGTTTCAGGTCGATTTTATTGTCATTGTTACTGAACGTTTCAGGTCGATTTTATCCCGTCATTGTTACTGAACGTTTCAGGACGATTTTATCCCGTCATGTTTACTGAACGTTTCAGGTCGATTTTATTCTGTCATTGTTACTGAACGTTTCAGGTCGATTTTATTGTCATTGTTACTGAACGTTTCAGGTCGATTTTATTCTGTCATTGTTACTGAACGTTTCAGGTCGATTTTATTGTCATTGTTACTGAACGTTTCAGGTCGATTTTATTCCGTCGTTGTTACTGAACGTTTCAGGTCGATTTTATCCCGTCATTGTTACTGAACGTTTCAGGTCGATTTTATTGTCATTGTTACTGAACGTTTCAGGTCGATTTTTTTTCGTCATTGTTACTGAACGTTTCAGGTCGATTTTATTCCGTCGTTGTTACTGAACGTTTCAGGTCGATTTTATCCCGTCATTTTTACTGAACGTTTCAGGTCGATTTTTTTTCGTCATTGTTACTGAAAGTTTCAGGTCGATTTTATTTCGTCATTGTTACTGAACGTTTCAGGTCGATTTTATTCTGTCATTGTTACTGAACGTTTCAGGTCGATTTTATTCTGTCATTGTTACTGAACGTTTCAGGTCGATTTTATCCCGTCATGTTTACTGAACGTTTCAGGTCGATTTTTTTTCGTCATTGTTACTGAACGTTTTAGGTCGATTTTATTTCGTCATTGTTACTGAACGTTTCAGGTCGATTTTATTCTGTCATTGTTACTGAACGTTTCAGGTCGATTTTATTCTGTCATTGTTACTGAACGTTTCAGGTCGATTTTATTCCGTCGTTGTTACTGAACGTTTCAGGTCGATTTTATCCCGTCATTTTTACTGAACGTTTCAGGTCGATTTTTTTTCCTCTTTGTTACTGAACGTTTCAGGTCGATTTTATTCTGTCATTGTTACTGAACGTTTCAGGTCGATTTTATTTCGTCATTGTTACTGAACGTTTCAGGTCGATTTTATTCTGTCATTGTTACTGAACGTTTCAGGTCGATTTTATTCTGTCATTGTTACTGAACGTTTCAGGTCGATTTTATTCCGTCATTGTTACTGAACGTTTCAGGTCGATTTTATTCCGTCGTTGTTACTGAACGTTTCAGGTCGATTTTATTGTCATTGTTACTGAACGTTTCAGGTCGATTTTATTCTGTCATTGTTACTGAACGTTTCAGGTCGATTTTTTTTCGTTATTGTTACTGAACGTTTCAGGTCGATTTTATTGTCATTGTTACTGAACGTTTCAGGTCGATTTTATCCCGTCATTTTTACTGAACGTTTCAGGTCGATTTTATTCTGTCATTGTTACTGAACGTTTCAGGTCGATTTTATTGTCATTGTTACTGAACGTTTCAGGTCGATTTTATTGTCATTGTTACTGAACGTTTCAGGTCGATTTTATCCCGTCATTTTTACTGAACGTTTCAGGACGATTTTATCCCGTCATGTTTACTGAACGTTTCAGGTCGATTTTATTCTGTCATTGTTACTGAACGTTTCAGGTCGATTTTATTGTCATTGTTACTGAACGTTTCAGGTCGATTTTATTCTGTCATTGTTACTGAACGTTTCAGGTCGATTTTATTGTCATTGTTACTGAACGTTTCAGGTCGATTTTATTCCGTCGTTGTTACTGAACGTTTCAGGTCGATTTTATCCCGTCATTGTTACTGAACGTTTCAGGTCGATTTTATTGTCATTGTTACTGAACGTTT
Source organism: Metridium senile (assembly GCA_949775045.1). NCBI lineage: Eukaryota > Metazoa > Cnidaria > Anthozoa > Actiniaria > Metridiidae > Metridium > Metridium senile. Next base: position 6,088,341 of record OX459101.1, on the reverse strand, counting down.
CAGGTCGATTTTTTTTCGTCATTGTTACTGAACGTTTCAGGTCGATTTTATTCCGTCGTTGTTACTGAACGTTTCAGGTCGATTTTATCCCGTCATTTTTACTGAACTTTTCAGGTCGATTTTTTTTCGTCATTGTTACTGAAAGTTTCAGGTCGATTTTATTTCGTCATTGTTACTGAACGTTTCAGGTCGATTTTATTCTGTCATTGTTACTGAACGTTTCAGGTCGATTTTATTCTGTCATTGTTACTGAACGTTTCAGGTCGATTTTATCCCGTCATGTTTACTGAACGTTTCAGGTCGATTTTTTTTCGTCATTGTTACTGAACGTTTTAGGTCGATTTTATTTCGTCATTGTTACTGAACGTTTCAGGTCGATTTTATTCTGTCATTGTTACTGAACGTTTCAGGTCGATTTTATTCTGTCATTGTTACTGAACGTTTCAGGTCGATTTTATTGTCATTGTTACTGAACGTTTCAGGTCGATTTTATTCCGTCGTTGTTACTGAACGTTTCAGGTCGATTTTATTGTCATTGTTACTGAACGTTTCAGGTCGATTTTATTGTCATTGTTACTGAACGTTTCAGGTCGATTTTTTTTCGTCATTGTTACTGAACGTTTCAGGTCGATTTTATTCCGTCATTGTTACTGAACGTTTCAGGTCGATTTTATTGTCATTGTTACTGAACGTTTCAGGTCGATTTTTTTTCCTCTTTGTTACTGAACGTTTCAGGTCGATTTTATTCTGTCATTGTTACTGAACGTTTCAGGTCGATTTTATTCTGTCATTGTTACTGAACGTTTCAGGTCGATTTTATTGTCATTGTTACTGAACGTTTCAGGTCGATTTTATTGTCATTGTTACTGAACGTTTCAGGTCGATTTTATCCCGTCATTTTTACTGAACGTTTCAGGTCGATTTTATCCCGTCATGTTTACTGAACGTTTCAGGTCGATTTTATTCTGTCATTGTTACTGAACGTTTCAGGTCGATTTTATTGTCATTGTTACTGAACGTTTCAGGTCGATTTTATTGTCCTTGTTACTGAACGTTTCAGGTCGATTTTATTGTCATTGTTACTGAACGTTTCAGGTCGATTTTATCCCGTCATGTTTACTGAACGTTTCAGGTCGATTTTATTGTCATTGTTACTGAACGTTTCAGGTCGATTTTATCCCGTCATGTTTACTGAACGTTTCAGGTCGATTTTATTCTGTCATTGTTACTGAACGTTTCAGGTCGATTTTTTTTCCTCTTTGTTACTGAACGTTTCAGGTCGATTTTATTCTGTCATTGTTACTGAACGTTTCAGGTCGATTTTATTCTGTCATTGTTACTGAACGTTTCAGGTCGATTTTATTGTCATTGTTACTGAACGTTTCAGGTCGATTTTATTGTCCTTGTTACTGAACGTTTCAGGTCGATTTTATTGTTATTGTTACTGAACGTTTCAGGTCGATTTTATCCCGTCATGTTTACTGAACGTTTCAGGTCGATTTTATTATGTCATTGTTACTGAACGTTTCAGGTCGATTTTATTGTCATTGTTACTGAACGTTTCAGGTCGATTTTATTCCGTCGTTGTTACTGAACGTTTCAGGTCGATTTTATCCCGTCATTGTTACTGAACGTTTCAGGTCGATTTTATTGTCATTGTTACTGAACGTTTCAGGTCGATTTTTTTTCGTCATTGTTACTGAACGTTTCAGGTCGATTTTATTGTCATTGTTACTGAACGTTTCAGGTCGATTTTATCCCGTCATTTTTACTGAACGTTTCAGGTCGATTTTATCCCGTCATGTTTACTGAACGTTTCAGGTCGATTTTATTCTGTCATTGTTACTGAACGTTTCAGGTCGATTTTATTGTCATTGTTACTGAACGTTTCAGGTCGATTTTATTGTCATTGTTACTGAACGTTTCAGGTCGATTTTATCCCGTCATTGTTACTGAACGTTTCAGGACGATTTTATCCCGTCATGTTTACTGAACGTTTCAGGTCGATTTTATTCTGTCATTGTTACTGAACGTTTCAGGTCGATTTTATTGTCATTGTTACTGAACGTTTCAGGTCGATTTTATTCTGTCATTGTTACTGAACGTTTCAGGTCGATTTTATTGTCATTGTTACTGAACGTTTCAGGTCGATTTTATTCCGTCGTTGTTACTGAACGTTTCAGGTCGATTTTATCCCGTCATTGTTACTGAACGTTTCAGGTCGATTTTATTGTCATTGTTACTGAACGTTTCAGGTCGATTTTATCCCGTCATTGTTACTGAACGTTTCAGGACGATTTTATCCCGTCATGTTTACTGAACGTTTCAGGTCGATTTTATTCTGTCATTGTTACTGAACGTTTCAGGTCGATTTTATTGTCATTGTTACTGAACGTTTCAGGTCGATTTTATTCTGTCATTGTTACTGAACGTTTCAGGTCGATTTTATTGTCATTGTTACTGAACGTTTCAGGTCGATTTTATTCCGTCGTTGTTACTGAACGTTTCAGGTCGATTTTATCCCGTCATTGTTACTGAACGTTTCAGGTCGATTTTATTGTCATTGTTACTGAACGTTTCAGGTCGATTTTTTTTCGTCATTGTTACTGAACGTTTCAGGTCGATTTTATTCCGTCGTTGTTACTGAACGTTTCAGGTCGATTTTATCCCGTCATTTTTACTGAACGTTTCAGGTCGATTTTATTCTGTCATTGTTACTGAACGTTTCAGGTCGATTTTATTGTCATTGTTACTGAACGTTTCAGGTCGATTTTTTTTCGTCATTGTTACTGAACGTTTCAGGTCGATTTTATTGTCATTGTTACTGAACGTTTCAGGTCGATTTTATCCCGTCATTTTTACTGAACGTTTCAGGTCGATTTTATCCCGTCATGTTTACTGAACGTTTCAGGTCGATTTTATTCTGTCATTGTTACTGAACGTTTCAGGTCGATTTTATTGTCATTGTTACTGAACGTTTCAGGTCGATTTTATTGTCATTGTTACTGAACGTTTCAGGTCGATTTTATCCCGTCATTGTTACTGAACGTTTCAGGACGATTTTATCCCGTCATGTTTACTGAACGTTTCAGGTCGATTTTATTCTGTCATTGTTACTGAACGTTTCAGGTCGATTTTATTGTCATTGTTACTGAACGTTTCAGGTCGATTTTATTCTGTCATTGTTACTGAACGTTTCAGGTCGATTTTATTGTCATTGTTACTGAACGTTTCAGGTCGATTTTATCCCGTCATTTTTACTGAACGTTTCAGGTCGATTTTTTTTCCTCTTTGTTACTGAACGTTTCAGGTCGATTTTATTCTGTCATTGTTACTGAACGTTTCAGGTCGATTTTATTTCGTCATTGTTACTGAACGTTTCAGGTCGATTTTATTCTGTCATTGTTACTGAACGTTTCAGGTCGATTTTATTCTGTCATTGTTACTGAACGTTTCAGGTCGATTTTATTCCGTCATTGTTACTGAACGTTTCAGGTCGATTTTATTCCGTCGTTGTTACTGAACGTTTCAGGTCGATTTTATTGTCATTGTTACTGAACGTTTCAGGTCGATTTTATTCTGTCATTGTTACTGAACGTTTCAGGTCGATTTTTTTTCGTTATTGTTACTGAACGTTTCAGGTCGATTTTATTGTCATTGTTACTGAACGTTTCAGGTCGATTTTATCCCGTCATTTTTACTGAACGTTTCAGGTCGATTTTATCCCGTCATGTTTACTGAACGTTTCAGGTCGATTTTATTCTGTCATTGTTACTGAACGTTTCAGGTCGATTTTATTGTCATTGTTACTGAACGTTTCAGGTCGATTTTATTGTCATTGTTACTGAACGTTTCAGGTCGATTTTATCCCGTCATTGTTACTGAACGTTTCAGGACGATTTTATCCCGTCATGTTTACTGAACGTTTCAGGTCGATTTTATTCTGTCATTGTTACTGAACGTTTCAGGTCGATTTTATTGTCATTGTTACTGAACGTTTCAGGTCGATTTTATTCTGTCATTGTTACTGAACGTTTCAGGTCGATTTTATTGTCATTGTTACTGAACGTTTCAGGTCGATTTTATTCCGTCGTTGTTACTGAACGTTTCAGGTCGATTTTATCCCGTCATTGTTACTGAACGTTTCAGGTCGATTTTATTGTCATTGTTACTGAACGTTTCAGGTCGATTTTTTTTCGTCATTGTTACTGAACGTTTCAGGTCGATTTTATTCCGTCGTTGTTACTGAACGTTTCAGGTCGATTTTATCCCGTCATTTTTACTGAACGTTTCAGGTCGATTTTTTTTCGTCATTGTTACTGAAAGTTTCAGGTCGATTTTATTTCGTCATTGTTACTGAACGTTTCAGGTCGATTTTATTCTGTCATTGTTACTGAACGTTTCAGGTCGATTTTATTCTGTCATTGTTACTGAACGTTTCAGGTCGATTTTATCCCGTCATGTTTACTGAACGTTTCAGGTCGATTTTTTTTCGTCATTGTTACTGAACGTTTTAGGTCGATTTTATTTCGTCATTGTTACTGAACGTTTCAGGTCGATTTTATTCTGTCATTGTTACTGAACGTTTCAGGTCGATTTTATTCTGTCATTGTTACTGAACGTTTCAGGTCGATTTTATTCCGTCGTTGTTACTGAACGTTTCAGGTCGATTTTATCCCGTCATTTTTACTGAACGTTTCAGGTCGATTTTTTTTCCTCTTTGTTACTGAACGTTTCAGGTCGATTTTATTCTGTCATTGTTACTGAACGTTTCAGGTCGATTTTATTTCGTCATTGTTACTGAACGTTTCAGGTCGATTTTATTCTGTCATTGTTACTGAACGTTTCAGGTCGATTTTATTCTGTCATTGTTACTGAACGTTTCAGGTCGATTTTATTCCGTCATTGTTACTGAACGTTTCAGGTCGATTTTATTCCGTCGTTGTTACTGAACGTTTCAGGTCGATTTTATTGTCATTGTTACTGAACGTTTCAGGTCGATTTTATTCTGTCATTGTTACTGAACGTTTCAGGTCGATTTTTTTTCGTTATTGTTACTGAACGTTTCAGGTCGATTTTATTGTCATTGTTACTGAACGTTTCAGGTCGATTTTATCCCGTCATTTTTACTGAACGTTTCAGGTCGATTTTATTCTGTCATTGTTACTGAACGTTTCAGGTCGATTTTATTGTCATTGTTACTGAACGTTTCAGGTCGATTTTATTGTCATTGTTACTGAACGTTTCAGGTCGATTTTATCCCGTCATTTTTACTGAACGTTTCAGGACGATTTTATCCCGTCATGTTTACTGAACGTTTCAGGTCGATTTTATTCTGTCATTGTTACTGAACGTTTCAGGTCGATTTTATTGTCATTGTTACTGAACGTTTCAGGTCGATTTTATTCTGTCATTGTTACTGAACGTTTCAGGTCGATTTTATTGTCATTGTTACTGAACGTTTCAGGTCGATTTTATTCCGTCGTTGTTACTGAACGTTTCAGGTCGATTTTATCCCGTCATTGTTACTGAACGTTTCAGGTCGATTTTATTGTCATTGTTACTGAACGTTTCAGGTCGATTTTTTTTCGTCATTGTTACTGAACGTTTCAGGTCGATTTTATTCCGTCGTTGTTACTGAACGTTTCAGGTCGATTTTATCCCGTCATTTTTACTGAACTTTTCAGGTCGATTTTTTTTCGTCATTGTTACTGAAAGTTTCAGGTCGATTTTATTTCGTCATTGTTACTGAACGTTTCAGGTCGATTTTATTCTGTCATTGTTACTGAACGTTTCAGGTCGATTTTATTCTGTCATTGTTACTGAACGTTTCAGGTCGATTTTATCCCGTCATGTTTACTGAACGTTTCAGGTCGATTTTTTTTCGTCATTGTTACTGAACGTTTTAGGTCGATTTTATTTCGTCATTGTTACTGAACGTTTCAGGTCGATTTTATTCTGTCATTGTTACTGAACGTTTCAGGTCGATTTTATTCTGTCATTGTTACTGAACGTTTCAGGTCGATTTTATTGTCATTGTTACTGAACGTTTCAGGTCGATTTTATTCCGTCGTTGTTACTGAACGTTTCAGGTCGATTTTATTGTCATTGTTACTGAACGTTTCAGGTCGATTTTATTGTCATTGTTACTGAACGTTTCAGGTCGATTTTTTTTCGTCATTGTTACTGAACGTTTCAGGTCGATTTTATTCCGTCATTGTTACTGAACGTTTCAGGTCGATTTTATTGTCATTGTTACTGAACGTTTCAGGTCGATTTTTTTTCCTCTTTGTTACTGAACGTTTCAGGTCGATTTTATTCTGTCATTGTTACTGAACGTTTCAGGTCGATTTTATTCTGTCATTGTTACTGAACGTTTCAGGTCGATTTTATTGTCATTGTTACTGAACGTTTCAGGTCGATTTTATTGTCATTGTTACTGAACGTTTCAGGTCGATTTTATCCCGTCATTTTTACTGAACGTTTCAGGTCGATTTTATCCCGTCATGTTTACTGAACGTTTCAGGTCGATTTTATTCTGTCATTGTTACTGAACGTTTCAGGTCGATTTTATTGTCATTGTTACTGAACGTTTCAGGTCGATTTTATTGTCCTTGTTACTGAACGTTTCAGGTCGATTTTATTGTCATTGTTACTGAACGTTTCAGGTCGATTTTATCCCGTCATGTTTACTGAACGTTTCAGGTCGATTTTATTGTCATTGTTACTGAACGTTTCAGGTCGATTTTATCCCGTCATGTTTACTGAACGTTTCAGGTCGATTTTATTCTGTCATTGTTACTGAACGTTTCAGGTCGATTTTTTTTCCTCTTTGTTACTGAACGTTTCAGGTCGATTTTATTCTGTCATTGTTACTGAACGTTTCAGGTCGATTTTATTCTGTCATTGTTACTGAACGTTTCAGGTCGATTTTATTGTCATTGTTACTGAACGTTTCAGGTCGATTTTATTGTCATTGTTACTGAACGTTTCAGGTCGATTTTATCCCGTCATTTTTACTGAACGTTTCAGGTCGATTTTATCCCGTCATGTTTACTGAACGTTTCAGGTCGATTTTATTCTGTCATTGTTACTGAACGTTTCAGGTCGATTTTATTGTCATTGTTACTGAACGTTTCAGGTCGATTTTATTGTCCTTGTTACTGAACGTTTCAGGTCGATTTTATTGTTATTGTTACTGAACGTTTCAGGTCGATTTTATCCCGTCATGTTTACTGAACGTTTCAGGTCGATTTTATTATGTCATTGTTACTGAACGTTTCAGGTCGATTTTATTGTCATTGTTACTGAACGTTTCAGGTCGATTTTATTCCGTCGTTGTTACTGAACGTTTCAGGTCGATTTTATCCCGTCATTGTTACTGAACGTTTCAGGTCGATTTTATTGTCATTGTTACTGAACGTTTCAGGTCGATTTTTTTTCGTCATTGTTACTGAACGTTTCAGGTCGATTTTATTGTCATTGTTACTGAACGTTTCAGGTCGATTTTATCCCGTCATTTTTACTGAACGTTTCAGGTCGATTTTATCCCGTCATGTTTACTGAACGTTTCAGGTCGATTTTATTCTGTCATTGTTACTGAACGTTTCAGGTCGATTTTATTGTCATTGTTACTGAACGTTTCAGGTCGATTTTATTGTCATTGTTACTGAACGTTTCAGGTCGATTTTATCCCGTCATTGTTACTGAACGTTTCAGGACGATTTTATCCCGTCATGTTTACTGAACGTTTCAGGTCGATTTTATTCTGTCATTGTTACTGAACGTTTCAGGTCGATTTTATTGTCATTGTTACTGAACGTTTCAGGTCGATTTTATTCTGTCATTGTTACTGAACGTTTCAGGTCGATTTTATTGTCATTGTTACTGAACGTTTCAGGTCGATTTTATTCCGTCGTTGTTACTGAACGTTTCAGGTCGATTTTATCCCGTCATTGTTACTGAACGTTTCAGGTCGATTTTATTGTCATTGTTACTGAACGTTTCAGGTCGATTTTATCCCGTCATTGTTACTGAACGTTTCAGGACGATTTTATCCCGTCATGTTTACTGAACGTTTCAGGTCGATTTTATTCTGTCATTGTTACTGAACGTTTCAGGTCGATTTTATTGTCATTGTTACTGAACGTTTCAGGTCGATTTTATTCTGTCATTGTTACTGAACGTTTCAGGTCGATTTTATTGTCATTGTTACTGAACGTTTCAGGTCGATTTTATTCCGTCGTTGTTACTGAACGTTTCAGGTCGATTTTATCCCGTCATTGTTACTGAACGTTTCAGGTCGATTTTATTGTCATTGTTACTGAACGTTTCAGGTCGATTTTTTTTCGTCATTGTTACTGAACGTTTCAGGTCGATTTTATTCCGTCGTTGTTACTGAACGTTTCAGGTCGATTTTATCCCGTCATTTTTACTGAACGTTTCAGGTCGATTTTATTCTGTCATTGTTACTGAACGTTTCAGGTCGATTTTATTGTCATTGTTACTGAACGTTTCAGGTCGATTTTTTTTCGTCATTGTTACTGAACGTTTCAGGTCGATTTTATTGTCATTGTTACTGAACGTTTCAGGTCGATTTTATCCCGTCATTTTTACTGAACGTTTCAGGTCGATTTTATCCCGTCATGTTTACTGAACGTTTCAGGTCGATTTTATTCTGTCATTGTTACTGAACGTTTCAGGTCGATTTTATTGTCATTGTTACTGAACGTTTCAGGTCGATTTTATTGTCATTGTTACTGAACGTTTCAGGTCGATTTTATCCCGTCATTGTTACTGAACGTTTCAGGACGATTTTATCCCGTCATGTTTACTGAACGTTTCAGGTCGATTTTATTCTGTCATTGTTACTGAACGTTTCAGGTCGATTTTATTGTCATTGTTACTGAACGTTTCAGGTCGATTTTATTCTGTCATTGTTACTGAACGTTTCAGGTCGATTTTATTGTCATTGTTACTGAACGTTTCAGGTCGATTTTATTCCGTCGTTGTTACTGAACGTTTCAGGTCGATTTTATCCCGTCATTGTTACTGAACGTTTCAGGTCGATTTTATTGTCATTGTTACTGAACGTTTCAGGTCGATTTTATCCCGTCATTGTTACTGAACGTTTCAGGACGATTTTATCCCGTCATGTTTACTGAACGTTTCAGGTCGATTTTATTCTGTCATTGTTACTGAACGTTTCAGGTCGATTTTATTGTCATTGTTACTGAACGTTTCAGGTCGATTTTATTCTGTCATTGTTACTGAACGTTTCAGGTCGATTTTATTGTCATTGTTACTGAACGTTTCAGGTCGATTTTATTCTGTCATTGTTACTGAACGTTTCAGGTCGATTTTATTGTCATTGTTACTGAACGTTTCAGGTCGATTTTATTCCGTCGTTGTTACTGAACGTTTCAGGTCGATTTTATCCCGTCATTGTTACTGAACGTTTCAGGTCGATTTTATTGTCATTGTTACTGAACGTTTCAGGTCGATTTTATCCCGTCATTGTTACTGAACGTTTCAGGACGATTTTATCCCGTCATGTTTACTGAACGTTTCAGGTCGATTTTATTCTGTCATTGTTACTGAACGTTTCAGGTCGATTTTATTGTCATTGTTACTGAACGTTTCAGGTCGATTTTATTCTGTCATTGTTACTGAACGTTTCAGGTCGATTTTATTGTCATTGTTACTGAACGTTTCAGGTCGATTTTATTCCGTCGTTGTTACTGAACGTTTCAGGTCGATTTTATCCCGTCATTGTTACTGAACGTTTCAGGTCGATTTTATTGTCATTGTTACTGAACGTTTCAGGTCGATTTTTTTTCGTCATTGTTACTGAACGTTTCAGGTCGATTTTATTCCGTCGTTGTTACTGAACGTTTCAGGTCGATTTTATCCCGTCATTTTTACTGAACGTTTCAGGTCGATTTTTTTTCGTCATTGTTACTGAAAGTTTCAGGTCGATTTTATTTCGTCATTGTTACTGAACGTTTCAGGTCGATTTTATTCTGTCATTGTTACTGAACGTTTCAGGTCGATTTTATTCTGTCATTGTTACTGAACGTTTCAGGTCGATTTTATCCCGTCATGTTTACTGAACGTTTCAGGTCGATTTTTTTTCGTCATTGTTACTGAACGTTTTAGGTCGATTTTATTTCGTCATTGTTACTGAACGTTTCAGGTCGATTTTATTCTGTCATTGTTACTGAACGTTTCAGGTCGATTTTATTCTGTCATTGTTACTGAACGTTTCAGGTCGATTTTATTCCGTCGTTGTTACTGAACGTTTCAGGTCGATTTTATCCCGTCATTTTTACTGAACGTTTCAGGTCGATTTTTTTTCCTCTTTGTTACTGAACGTTTCAGGTCGATTTTATTCTGTCATTGTTACTGAACGTTTCAGGTCGATTTTATTTCGTCATTGTTACTGAACGTTTCAGGTCGATTTTATTCTGTCATTGTTACTGAACGTTTCAGGTCGATTTTATTCTGTCATTGTTACTGAACGTTTCAGGTCGATTTTATTCCGTCATTGTTACTGAACGTTTCAGGTCGATTTTATTCCGTCGTTGTTACTGAACGTTTCAGGTCGATTTTATTGTCATTGTTACTGAACGTTTCAGGTCGATTTTATTCTGTCATTGTTACTGAACGTTTCAGGTCGATTTTTTTTCGTTATTGTTACTGAACGTTTCAGGTCGATTTTATTGTCATTGTTACTGAACGTTTCAGGTCGATTTTATCCCGTCATTTTTACTGAACGTTTCAGGTCGATTTTATTCTGTCATTGTTACTGAACGTTTCAGGTCGATTTTATTGTCATTGTTACTGAACGTTTCAGGTCGATTTTATTGTCATTGTTACTGAACGTTTCAGGTCGATTTTATCCCGTCATTTTTACTGAACGTTTCAGGACGATTTTATCCCGTCATGTTTACTGAACGTTTCAGGTCGATTTTATTCTGTCATTGTTACTGAACGTTTCAGGTCGATTTTATTGTCATTGTTACTGAACGTTTCAGGTCGATTTTATTCTGTCATTGTTACTGAACGTTTCAGGTCGATTTTATTGTCATTGTTACTGAACGTTTCAGGTCGATTTTATTCCGTCGTTGTTACTGAACGTTTCAGGTCGATTTTATCCCGTCATTGTTACTGAACGTTTCAGGTCGATTTTATTGTCATTGTTACTGAACGTTTCAGGTCGATTTTTTTTCGTCATTGTTACTGAACGTTTCAGGTCGATTTTATTCCGTCGTTGTTACTGAACGTTTCAGGTCGATTTTATCCCGTCATTTTTACTGAACTTTTCAGGTCGATTTTTTTTCGTCATTGTTACTGAAAGTTTCAGGTCGATTTTATTTCGTCATTGTTACTGAACGTTTCAGGTCGATTTTATTCTGTCATTGTTACTGAACGTTTCAGGTCGATTTTATTCTGTCATTGTTACTGAACGTTTCAGGTCGATTTTATCCCGTCATGTTTACTGAACGTTTCAGGTCGATTTTTTTTCGTCATTGTTACTGAACGTTTTAGGTCGATTTTATTTCGTCATTGTTACTGAACGTTTCAGGTCGATTTTATTCTGTCATTGTTACTGAACGTTTCAGGTCGATTTTATTCTGTCATTGTTACTGAACGTTTCAGGTCGATTTTATTGTCATTGTTACTGAACGTTTCAGGTCGATTTTATTCCGTCGTTGTTACTGAACGTTTCAGGTCGATTTTATTGTCATTGTTACTGAACGTTTCAGGTCGATTTTATTGTCATTGTTACTGAACGTTTCAGGTCGATTTTTTTTCGTCATTGTTACTGAACGTTTCAGGTCGATTTTATTCCGTCATTGTTACTGAACGTTTCAGGTCGATTTTATTGTCATTGTTACTGAACGTTTCAGGTCGATTTTTTTTCCTCTTTGTTACTGAACGTTTCAGGTCGATTTTATTCTGTCATTGTTACTGAACGTTTCAGGTCGATTTTATTCTGTCATTGTTACTGAACGTTTCAGGTCGATTTTATTGTCATTGTTACTGAACGTTTCAGGTCGATTTTATTGTCATTGTTACTGAACGTTTCAGGTCGATTTTATCCCGTCATTTTTACTGAACGTTTCAGGTCGATTTTATCCCGTCATGTTTACTGAACGTTTCAGGTCGATTTTATTCTGTCATTGTTACTGAACGTTTCAGGTCGATTTTATTGTCATTGTTACTGAACGTTTCAGGTCGATTTTATTGTCCTTGTTACTGAACGTTTCAGGTCGATTTTATTGTCATTGTTACTGAACGTTTCAGGTCGATTTTATCCCGTCATGTTTACTGAACGTTTCAGGTCGATTTTATTGTCATTGTTACTGAACGTTTCAGGTCGATTTTATCCCGTCATGTTTACTGAACGTTTCAGGTCGATTTTATTCTGTCATTGTTACTGAACGTTTCAGGTCGATTTTATTCTGTCATTGTTACTGAACGTTTCAGGTCGATTTTATTCTGTCATTGTTACTGAACGTTTCAGGTCGATTTTATTGTCATTGTTACTGAACGTTTCAGGTCGATTTTATTGTCATTGTTACTGAACGTTTCAGGTCGATTTTATCCCGTCATTTTTACTGAACGTTTCAGGTCGATTTTATCCCGTCATGTTTACTGAACGTTTCAGGTCGATTTTATTCTGTCATTGTTACTGAACGTTTCAGGTCGATTTTATTGTCATTGTTACTGAACGTTTCAGGTCGATTTTATTGTCCTTGTTACTGAACGTTTCAGGTCGATTTTATTGTTATTGTTACTGAACGTTTCAGGTCGATTTTATCCCGTCATGTTTACTGAACGTTTCAGGTCGATTTTATTATGTCATTGTTACTGAACGTTTCAGGTCGATTTTATTGTCATTGTTACTGAACGTTTCAGGTCGATTTTATTCCGTCGTTGTTACTGAACGTTTCAGGTCGATTTTATCCCGTCATTGTTACTGAACGTTTCAGGTCGATTTTATTGTCATTGTTACTGAACGTTTCAGGTCGATTTTTTTTCGTCATTGTTACTGAACGTTTCAGGTCGATTTTATTGTCATTGTTACTGAACGTTTCAGGTCGATTTTATCCCGTCATTTTTACTGAACGTTTCAGGTCGATTTTATCCCGTCATGTTTACTGAACGTTTCAGGTCGATTTTATTCTGTCATTGTTACTGAACGTTTCAGGTCGATTTTATTGTCATTGTTACTGAACGTTTCAGGTCGATTTTATTGTCATTGTTACTGAACGTTTCAGGTCGATTTTATCCCGTCATTGTTACTGAACGTTTCAGGACGATTTTATCCCGTCATGTTTACTGAACGTTTCAGGTCGATTTTATTCTGTCATTGTTACTGAACGTTTCAGGTCGATTTTATTGTCATTGTTACTGAACGTTTCAGGTCGATTTTATTCTGTCATTGTTACTGAACGTTTCAGGTCGATTTTATTGTCATTGTTACTGAACGTTTCAGGTCGATTTTATTCCGTCGTTGTTACTGAACGTTTCAGGTCGATTTTATCCCGTCATTGTTACTGAACGTTTCAGGTCGATTTTATTGTCATTGTTACTGAACGTTTCAGGTCGATTTTTTTTCGTCATTGTTACTGAACGTTTCAGGTCGATTTTATTCCGTCGTTGTTACTGAACGTTTCAGGTCGATTTTATCCCGTCATTTTTACTGAACGTTTCAGGTCGATTTTTTTTCGTCGTTGTTACTGAAAGTTTCAGGTCGATTTTATTTCGTCATTGTTACTGAACGTTTCAGGTCGATTTTATTCTGTCATTGTTACTGAACGTTTCAGGTCGATTTTATTCTGTCATTGTTACTGAACGTTTCAGGTCGATTTTATCCCGTCATGTTTACTGAACGTTTCAGGTCGATTTTTTTTCGTCATTGTTACTGAACGTTTTAGGTCGATTTTATTTCGTCATTGTTACTGAACGTTTCAGGTCGATTTTATTCTGTCATTGTTACTGAACGTTTCAGGTCGATTTTATTCTGTCATTGTTACTGAACGTTTCAGGTCGATTTTATCCCGTCATTGTTACTGAACGTTTCAGGTCGATTTTTTTTCCTCTTTGTTACTGAACGTTTCAGGTCGATTTTATTCTGTCATTGTTACTGAACGTTTCAGGTCGATTTTATTCTGTCATTGTTACTGAACGTTTCAGGTCGATTTTATTGTCATTGTTACTGAACGTTTCAGGTCGATTTTATTGTCATTGTTACTGAACGTTTCAGGTCGATTTTATCCCGTCATTTTTACTGAACGTTTCAGGTCGATTTTATCCCGTCATGTTTACTGAACGTTTCAGGTCGATTTTATTCTGTCATTGTTACTGAACGTTTCAGGTCGATTTTATTGTCATTGTTACTGAACGTTTCAGGTCGATTTTATTGTCCTTGTTACTGAACGTTTCAGGTCGATTTTATTGTCATTGTTACTGAACGTTTCAGGTCGATTTTATCCCGTCATGTTTACTGAACGTTTCAGGTCGATTTTATTGTCATTGTTACTGAACGTTTCAGGTCGATTTTATCCCGTCATGTTTACTGAACGTTTCAGGTCGATTTTATTCTGTCATTGTTACTGAACGTTTCAGGTCGATTTTTTTTCCTCTTTGTTACTGAACGTTTCAGGTCGATTTTATTCTGTCATTGTTACTGAACGTTTCAGGTCGATTTTATTCTGTCATTGTTACTGAACGTTTCAGGTCGATTTTATTGTCATTGTTACTGAACGTTTCAGGTCGATTTTATTGTCATTGTTACTGAACGTTTCAGGTCGATTTTATCCCGTCATTTTTACTGAACGTTTCAGGTCGATTTTATCCCGTCATGTTTACTGAACGTTTCAGGTCGATTTTATTCTGTCATTGTTACTGAACGTTTCAGGTCGATTTTATTGTCATTGTTACTGAACGTTTCAGGTCGATTTTATTGTCCTTGTTACTGAACGTTTCAGGTCGATTTTATTGTTATTGTTACTGAACGTTTCAGGTCGATTTTATCCCGTCATGTTTACTGAACGTTTCAGGTCGATTTTATTATGTCATTGTTACTGAACGTTTCAGGTCGATTTTATTGTCATTGTTACTGAACGTTTCAGGTCGATTTTATTCCGTCGTTGTTACTGAACGTTTCAGGTCGATTTTATCCCGTCATTGTTACTGAACGTTTCAGGTCGATTTTATTGTCATTGTTACTGAACGTTTCAGGTCGATTTTTTTTCGTCATTGTTACTGAACGTTTCAGGTCGATTTTATTGTCATTGTTACTGAACGTTTCAGGTCGATTTTATCCCGTCATTTTTACTGAACGTTTCAGGTCGATTTTATCCCGTCATGTTTACTGAACGTTTCAGGTCGATTTTATTCTGTCATTGTTACTGAACGTTTCAGGTCGATTTTATTGTCATTGTTACTGAACGTTTCAGGTCGATTTTATTGTCATTGTTACTGAACGTTTCAGGTCGATTTTATCCCGTCATTGTTACTGAACGTTTCAGGACGATTTTATCCCGTCATGTTTACTGAACGTTTCAGGTCGATTTTATTCTGTCATTGTTACTGAACGTTTCAGGTCGATTTTATTGTCATTGTTACTGAACGTTTCAGGTCGATTTTATTCTGTCATTGTTACTGAACGTTTCAGGTCGATTTTATTGTCATTGTTACTGAACGTTTCAGGTCGATTTTATTCCGTCGTTGTTACTGAACGTTTCAGGTCGATTTTATCCCGTCATTGTTACTGAACGTTTCAGGTCGATTTTATTGTCATTGTTACTGAACGTTTCAGGTCGATTTTATCCCGTCATTGTTACTGAACGTTTCAGGACGATTTTATCCCGTCATGTTTACTGAACGTTTCAGGTCGATTTTATTCTGTCATTGTTACTGAACGTTTCAGGTCGATTTTATTGTCATTGTTACTGAACGTTTCAGGTCGATTTTATTCTGTCATTGTTACTGAACGTTTCAGGTCGATTTTATTGTCATTGTTACTGAACGTTTCAGGTCGATTTTATTCCGTCGTTGTTACTGAACGTTTCAGGTCGATTTTATCCCGTCATTGTTACTGAACGTTTCAGGTCGATTTTATTGTCATTGTTACTGAACGTTTCAGGTCGATTTTTTTTCGTCATTGTTACTGAACGTTTCAGGTCGATTTTATTCCGTCGTTGTTACTGAACGTTTCAGGTCGATTTTATCCCGTCATTTTTACTGAACGTTTCAGGTCGATTTTATTCTGTCATTGTTACTGAACGTTTCAGGTCGATTTTATTGTCATTGTTACTGAACGTTTCAGGTCGATTTTTTTTCGTCATTGTTACTGAACGTTTCAGGTCGATTTTATTGTCATTGTTACTGAACGTTTCAGGTCGATTTTATCCCGTCATTTTTACTGAACGTTTCAGGTCGATTTTATCCCGTCATGTTTACTGAACGTTTCAGGTCGATTTTATTCTGTCATTGTTACTGAACGTTTCAGGTCGATTTTATTGTCATTGTTACTGAACGTTTCAGGTCGATTTTATTGTCATTGTTACTGAACGTTTCAGGTCGATTTTATCCCGTCATTGTTACTGAACGTTTCAGGACGATTTTATCCCGTCATGTTTACTGAACGTTTCAGGTCGATTTTATTCTGTCATTGTTACTGAACGTTTCAGGTCGATTTTATTGTCATTGTTACTGAACGTTTCAGGTCGATTTTATTCTGTCATTGTTACTGAACGTTTCAGGTCGATTTTATTGTCATTGTTACTGAACGTTTCAGGTCGATTTTATTCCGTCGTTGTTACTGAACGTTTCAGGTCGATTTTATCCCGTCATTGTTACTGAACGTTTCAGGTCGATTTTATTGTCATTGTTACTGAACGTTTCAGGTCGATTTTATCCCGTCATTGTTACTGAACGTTTCAGGACGATTTTATCCCGTCATGTTTACTGAACGTTTCAGGTCGATTTTATTCTGTCATTGTTACTGAACGTTTCAGGTCGATTTTATTGTCATTGTTACTGAACGTTTCAGGTCGATTTTATTCTGTCATTGTTACTGAACGTTTCAGGTCGATTTTATTGTCATTGTTACTGAACGTTTCAGGTCGATTTTATTCCGTCGTTGTTACTGAACGTTTCAGGTCGATTTTATCCCGTCATTGTTACTGAACGTTTCAGGTCGATTTTATTGTCATTGTTACTGAACGTTTCAGGTCGATTTTTTTTCGTCATTGTTACTGAACGTTTCAGGTCGATTTTATTCCGTCGTTGTTACTGAACGTTTCAGGTCGATTTTATCCCGTCATTTTTACTGAACGTTTCAGGTCGATTTTTTTTCGTCATTGTTACTGAAAGTTTCAGGTCGATTTTATTTCGTCATTGTTACTGAACGTTTCAGGTCGATTTTATTCTGTCATTGTTACTGAACGTTTCAGGTCGATTTTATTCTGTCATTGTTACTGAACGTTTCAGGTCGATTTTATCCCGTCATGTTTACTGAACGTTTCAGGTCGATTTTTTTTCGTCATTGTTACTGAACGTTTTAGGTCGATTTTATTTCGTCATTGTTACTGAACGTTTCAGGTCGATTTTATTCTGTCATTGTTACTGAACGTTTCAGGTCGATTTTATTCTGTCATTGTTACTGAACGTTTCAGGTCGATTTTATTCCGTCGTTGTTACTGAACGTTTCAGGTCGATTTTATCCCGTCATTTTTACTGAACGTTTCAGGTCGATTTTTTTTCCTCTTTGTTACTGAACGTTTCAGGTCGATTTTATTCTGTCATTGTTACTGAACGTTTCAGGTCGATTTTATTTCGTCATTGTTACTGAACGTTTCAGGTCGATTTTATTCTGTCATTGTTACTGAACGTTTCAGGTCGATTTTATTCTGTCATTGTTACTGAACGTTTCAGGTCGATTTTATTCCGTCATTGTTACTGAACGTTTCAGGTCGATTTTATTCCGTCGTTGTTACTGAACGTTTCAGGTCGATTTTATTGTCATTGTTACTGAACGTTTCAGGTCGATTTTATTCTGTCATTGTTACTGAACGTTTCAGGTCGATTTTTTTTCGTTATTGTTACTGAACGTTTCAGGTCGATTTTATTGTCATTGTTACTGAACGTTTCAGGTCGATTTTATCCCGTCATTTTTACTGAACGTTTCAGGTCGATTTTATTCTGTCATTGTTACTGAACGTTTCAGGTCGATTTTATTGTCATTGTTACTGAACGTTTCAGGTCGATTTTATTGTCATTGTTACTGAACGTTTCAGGTCGATTTTATCCCGTCATTTTTACTGAACGTTTCAGGACGATTTTATCCCGTCATGTTTACTGAACGTTTCAGGTCGATTTTATTCTGTCATTGTTACTGAACGTTTCAGGTCGATTTTATTGTCATTGTTACTGAACGTTTCAGGTCGATTTTATTCTGTCATTGTTACTGAACGTTTCAGGTCGATTTTATTGTCATTGTTACTGAACGTTTCAGGTCGATTTTATTCCGTCGTTGTTACTGAACGTTTCAGGTCGATTTTATCCCGTCATTGTTACTGAACGTTTCAGGTCGATTTTATTGTCATTGTTACTGAACGTTTCAGGTCGATTTTTTTTCGTCATTGTTACTGAACGTTTCAGGTCGATTTTATTCCGTCGTTGTTACTGAACGTTTCAGGTCGATTTTATCCCGTCATTTTTACTGAACTTTTCAGGTCGATTTTTTTTCGTCATTGTTACTGAAAGTTTCAGGTCGATTTTATTTCGTCATTGTTACTGAACGTTTCAGGTCGATTTTATTCTGTCATTGTTACTGAACGTTTCAGGTCGATTTTATTCTGTCATTGTTACTGAACGTTTCAGGTCGATTTTATCCCGTCATGTTTACTGAACGTTTCAGGTCGATTTTTTTTCGTCATTGTTACTGAACGTTTTAGGTCGATTTTATTTCGTCATTGTTACTGAACGTTTCAGGTCGATTTTATTCTGTCATTGTTACTGAACGTTTCAGGTCGATTTTATTCTGTCATTGTTACTGAACGTTTCAGGTCGATTTTATTGTCATTGTTACTGAACGTTTCAGGTCGATTTTATTCCGTCGTTGTTACTGAACGTTTCAGGTCGATTTTATTGTCATTGTTACTGAACGTTTCAGGTCGATTTTATTGTCATTGTTACTGAACGTTTCAGGTCGATTTTTTTTCGTCATTGTTACTGAACGTTTCAGGTCGATTTTATTCCGTCATTGTTACTGAACGTTTCAGGTCGATTTTATTGTCATTGTTACTGAACGTTTCAGGTCGATTTTTTTTCCTCTTTGTTACTGAACGTTTCAGGTCGATTTTATTCTGTCATTGTTACTGAACGTTTCAGGTCGATTTTATTCTGTCATTGTTACTGAACGTTTCAGGTCGATTTTATTGTCATTGTTACTGAACGTTTCAGGTCGATTTTATTGTCATTGTTACTGAACGTTTCAGGTCGATTTTATCCCGTCATTTTTACTGAACGTTTCAGGTCGATTTTATCCCGTCATGTTTACTGAACGTTTCAGGTCGATTTTATTCTGTCATTGTTACTGAACGTTTCAGGTCGATTTTATTGTCATTGTTACTGAACGTTTCAGGTCGATTTTATTGTCATTGTTACTGAACGTTTCAGGTCGATTTTATTGTCATTGTTACTGAACGTTTCAGGTCGATTTTATCCCGTCATGTTTACTGAACGTTTCAGGTCGATTTTATCCCGTCATGTTTACTGAACGTTTCAGGTCGATTTTATTCTGTCATTGTTACTGAACGTTTCAGGTCGATTTTATTCTGTCATTGTTACTGAACGTTTCAGGTCGATTTTATTGTCATTGTTACTGAACGTTTCAGGTCGATTTTATTGTCATTGTTACTGAACGTTTCAGGTCGATTTTATCCCGTCATTTTTACTGAACGTTTCAGGTCGATTTTATCCCGTCATGTTTACTGAACGTTTCAGGTCGATTTTATTCTGTCATTGTTACTGAACGTTTCAGGTCGATTTTATTGTCATTGTTACTGAACGTTTCAGGTCGATTTTATTGTCCTTGTTACTGAACGTTTCAGGTCGATTTTATTGTCATTGTTACTGAACGTTTCAGGTCGATTTTATCCCGTCATGTTTACTGAACGTTTCAGGTCGATTTTATTGTCATTGTTACTGAACGTTTCAGGTCGATTTTATCCCGTCATGTTTACTGAACGTTTCAGGTCGATTTTATTCTGTCATTGTTACTGAACGTTTCAGGTCGATTTTATTCTGTCATTGTTACTGAACGTTTCAGGTCGATTTTATTCTGTCATTGTTACTGAACGTTTCAGGTCGATTTTATTGTCATTGTTACTGAACGTTTCAGGTCGATTTTATTGTCATTGTTACTGAACGTTTCAGGTCGATTTTATCCCGTCATTTTTACTGAACGTTTCAGGTCGATTTTATCCCGTCATGTTTACTGAACGTTTCAGGTCGATTTTATTCTGTCATTGTTACTGAACGTTTCAGGTCGATTTTATTGTCATTGTTACTGAACGTTTCAGGTCGATTTTATTGTCCTTGTTACTGAACGTTTCAGGTCGATTTTATTGTTATTGTTACTGAACGTTTCAGGTCGATTTTATCCCGTCATGTTTACTGAACGTTTCAGGTCGATTTTATTATGTCATTGTTACTGAACGTTTCAGGTCGATTTTATTGTCATTGTTACTGAACGTTTCAGGTCGATTTTATTCCGTCGTTGTTACTGAACGTTTCAGGTCGATTTTATCCCGTCATTGTTACTGAACGTTTCAGGTCGATTTTATTGTCATTGTTACTGAACGTTTCAGGTCGATTTTTTTTCGTCATTGTTACTGAACGTTTCAGGTCGATTTTATTGTCATTGTTACTGAACGTTTCAGGTCGATTTTATCCCGTCATTTTTACTGAACGTTTCAGGTCGATTTTATCCCGTCATGTTTACTGAACGTTTCAGGTCGATTTTATTCTGTCATTGTTACTGAACGTTTCAGGTCGATTTTATTGTCATTGTTACTGAACGTTTCAGGTCGATTTTATTGTCATTGTTACTGAACGTTTCAGGTCGATTTTATCCCGTCATTGTTACTGAACGTTTCAGGACGATTTTATCCCGTCATGTTTACTGAACGTTTCAGGTCGATTTTATTCTGTCATTGTTACTGAACGTTTCAGGTCGATTTTATTGTCATTGTTACTGAACGTTTCAGGTCGATTTTATTGTCCTTGTTACTGAACGTTTCAGGTCGATTTTATTGTTATTGTTACTGAACGTTTCAGGTCGATTTTATTGTCATTGTTACTGAACGTTTCAGGTCGATTTTATCCCGTCATTGTTACTGAACGTTTCAGGACGATTTTATCCCGTCATGTTTACTGAACGTTTCAGGTCGATTTTATTCTGTCATTGTTACTGAACGTTTCAGGTCGATTTTATTGTCATTGTTACTGAACGTTTCAGGTCGATTTTATTCTGTCATTGTTACTGAACGTTTCAGGTCGATTTTATTGTCATTGTTACTGAACGTTTCAGGTCGATTTTATTCCGTCGTTGTTACTGAACGTTTCAGGTCGATTTTATCCCGTCATTGTTACTGAACGTTTCAGGTCGATTTTATTGTCATTGTTACTGAACGTTTCAGGTCGATTTTTTTTCGTCATTGTTACTGAACGTTTCAGGTCGATTTTATTCCGTCGTTGT
This sequence comes from Metridium senile, assembly GCA_949775045.1. Taxonomy (NCBI): domain Eukaryota; kingdom Metazoa; phylum Cnidaria; class Anthozoa; order Actiniaria; family Metridiidae; genus Metridium; species Metridium senile. The sequence goes on along the minus strand of OX459101.1, from coordinate 6,066,560 downwards.
TACTGAACGTTTCAGGTCGATTTTATCCCGTCATTTTTACTGAACGTTTCAGGTCGATTTTTTTTCGTCGTTGTTACTGAAAGTTTCAGGTCGATTTTATTTCGTCATTGTTACTGAACGTTTCAGGTCGATTTTATTCTGTCATTGTTACTGAACGTTTCAGGTCGATTTTATTCTGTCATTGTTACTGAACGTTTCAGGTCGATTTTATCCCGTCATGTTTACTGAACGTTTCAGGTCGATTTTTTTTCGTCATTGTTACTGAACGTTTTAGGTCGATTTTATTTCGTCATTGTTACTGAACGTTTCAGGTCGATTTTATTCTGTCATTGTTACTGAACGTTTCAGGTCGATTTTATTCTGTCATTGTTACTGAACGTTTCAGGTCGATTTTATTCCGTCGTTGTTACTGAACGTTTCAGGTCGATTTTATCCCGTCATTTTTACTGAACGTTTCAGGTCGATTTTTTTTCCTCTTTGTTACTGAACGTTTCAGGTCGATTTTATTCTGTCATTGTTACTGAACGTTTCAGGTCGATTTTATTGTCATTGTTACTGAACGTTTCAGGTCGATTTTTTTTCGTCATTGTTACTGAACGTTTCAGGTCGATTTTATTGTCATTGTTACTGAACGTTTCAGGTCGATTTTATCCCGTCATTTTTACTGAACGTTTCAGGTCGATTTTATCCCGTCATGTTTACTGAACGTTTCAGGTCGATTTTATTCTGTCATTGTTACTGAACGTTTCAGGTCGATTTTATTGTCATTGTTACTGAACGTTTCAGGTCGATTTTATTGTCATTGTTACTGAACGTTTCAGGTCGATTTTATCCCGTCATTGTTACTGAACGTTTCAGGACGATTTTATCCCGTCATGTTTACTGAACGTTTCAGGTCGATTTTATTCTGTCATTGTTACTGAACGTTTCAGGTCGATTTTATTGTCATTGTTACTGAACGTTTCAGGTCGATTTTATTCTGTCATTGTTACTGAACGTTTCAGGTCGATTTTATTGTCATTGTTACTGAACGTTTCAGGTCGATTTTATTCCGTCGTTGTTACTGAACGTTTCAGGTCGATTTTATCCCGTCATTGTTACTGAACGTTTCAGGTCGATTTTATTGTCATTGTTACTGAACGTTTCAGGTCGATTTTATCCCGTCATTGTTACTGAACGTTTCAGGACGATTTTATCCCGTCATGTTTACTGAACGTTTCAGGTCGATTTTATTCTGTCATTGTTACTGAACGTTTCAGGTCGATTTTATTGTCATTGTTACTGAACGTTTCAGGTCGATTTTATTCTGTCATTGTTACTGAACGTTTCAGGTCGATTTTATTGTCATTGTTACTGAACGTTTCAGGTCGATTTTATTCCGTCGTTGTTACTGAACGTTTCAGGTCGATTTTATCCCGTCATTGTTACTGAACGTTTCAGGTCGATTTTATTGTCATTGTTACTGAACGTTTCAGGTCGATTTTTTTTCGTCATTGTTACTGAACGTTTCAGGTCGATTTTATTCCGTCGTTGTTACTGAACGTTTCAGGTCGATTTTATCCCGTCATTTTTACTGAACGTTTCAGGTCGATTTTTTTTCGTCATTGTTACTGAAAGTTTCAGGTCGATTTTATTTCGTCATTGTTACTGAACGTTTCAGGTCGATTTTATTCTGTCATTGTTACTGAACGTTTCAGGTCGATTTTATTCTGTCATTGTTACTGAACGTTTCAGGTCGATTTTATCCCGTCATGTTTACTGAACGTTTCAGGTCGATTTTTTTTCGTCATTGTTACTGAACGTTTTAGGTCGATTTTATTTCGTCATTGTTACTGAACGTTTCAGGTCGATTTTATTCTGTCATTGTTACTGAACGTTTCAGGTCGATTTTATTCTGTCATTGTTACTGAACGTTTCAGGTCGATTTTATTCCGTCGTTGTTACTGAACGTTTCAGGTCGATTTTATCCCGTCATTTTTACTGAACGTTTCAGGTCGATTTTTTTTCCTCTTTGTTACTGAACGTTTCAGGTCGATTTTATTCTGTCATTGTTACTGAACGTTTCAGGTCGATTTTATTTCGTCATTGTTACTGAACGTTTCAGGTCGATTTTATTCTGTCATTGTTACTGAACGTTTCAGGTCGATTTTATTCTGTCATTGTTACTGAACGTTTCAGGTCGATTTTATTCCGTCATTGTTACTGAACGTTTCAGGTCGATTTTATTCCGTCGTTGTTACTGAACGTTTCAGGTCGATTTTATTGTCATTGTTACTGAACGTTTCAGGTCGATTTTATTCTGTCATTGTTACTGAACGTTTCAGGTCGATTTTTTTTCGTTATTGTTACTGAACGTTTCAGGTCGATTTTATTGTCATTGTTACTGAACGTTTCAGGTCGATTTTATCCCGTCATTTTTACTGAACGTTTCAGGTCGATTTTATTCTGTCATTGTTACTGAACGTTTCAGGTCGATTTTATTGTCATTGTTACTGAACGTTTCAGGTCGATTTTATTGTCATTGTTACTGAACGTTTCAGGTCGATTTTATCCCGTCATTTTTACTGAACGTTTCAGGACGATTTTATCCCGTCATGTTTACTGAACGTTTCAGGTCGATTTTATTCTGTCATTGTTACTGAACGTTTCAGGTCGATTTTATTGTCATTGTTACTGAACGTTTCAGGTCGATTTTATTCTGTCATTGTTACTGAACGTTTCAGGTCGATTTTATTGTCATTGTTACTGAACGTTTCAGGTCGATTTTATTCCGTCGTTGTTACTGAACGTTTCAGGTCGATTTTATCCCGTCATTGTTACTGAACGTTTCAGGTCGATTTTATTGTCATTGTTACTGAACGTTTCAGGTCGATTTTTTTTCGTCATTGTTACTGAACGTTTCAGGTCGATTTTATTCCGTCGTTGTTACTGAACGTTTCAGGTCGATTTTATCCCGTCATTTTTACTGAACTTTTCAGGTCGATTTTTTTTCGTCATTGTTACTGAAAGTTTCAGGTCGATTTTATTTCGTCATTGTTACTGAACGTTTCAGGTCGATTTTATTCTGTCATTGTTACTGAACGTTTCAGGTCGATTTTATTCTGTCATTGTTACTGAACGTTTCAGGTCGATTTTATCCCGTCATGTTTACTGAACGTTTCAGGTCGATTTTTTTTCGTCATTGTTACTGAACGTTTTAGGTCGATTTTATTTCGTCATTGTTACTGAACGTTTCAGGTCGATTTTATTCTGTCATTGTTACTGAACGTTTCAGGTCGATTTTATTCTGTCATTGTTACTGAACGTTTCAGGTCGATTTTATTGTCATTGTTACTGAACGTTTCAGGTCGATTTTATTCCGTCGTTGTTACTGAACGTTTCAGGTCGATTTTATTGTCATTGTTACTGAACGTTTCAGGTCGATTTTATTGTCATTGTTACTGAACGTTTCAGGTCGATTTTTTTTCGTCATTGTTACTGAACGTTTCAGGTCGATTTTATTCCGTCATTGTTACTGAACGTTTCAGGTCGATTTTATTGTCATTGTTACTGAACGTTTCAGGTCGATTTTTTTTCCTCTTTGTTACTGAACGTTTCAGGTCGATTTTATTCTGTCATTGTTACTGAACGTTTCAGGTCGATTTTATTCTGTCATTGTTACTGAACGTTTCAGGTCGATTTTATTGTCATTGTTACTGAACGTTTCAGGTCGATTTTATTGTCATTGTTACTGAACGTTTCAGGTCGATTTTATCCCGTCATTTTTACTGAACGTTTCAGGTCGATTTTATCCCGTCATGTTTACTGAACGTTTCAGGTCGATTTTATTCTGTCATTGTTACTGAACGTTTCAGGTCGATTTTATTGTCATTGTTACTGAACGTTTCAGGTCGATTTTATTGTCATTGTTACTGAACGTTTCAGGTCGATTTTATTGTCATTGTTACTGAACGTTTCAGGTCGATTTTATCCCGTCATGTTTACTGAACGTTTCAGGTCGATTTTATCCCGTCATGTTTACTGAACGTTTCAGGTCGATTTTATTCTGTCATTGTTACTGAACGTTTCAGGTCGATTTTATTCTGTCATTGTTACTGAACGTTTCAGGTCGATTTTATTGTCATTGTTACTGAACGTTTCAGGTCGATTTTATTGTCATTGTTACTGAACGTTTCAGGTCGATTTTATCCCGTCATTTTTACTGAACGTTTCAGGTCGATTTTATCCCGTCATGTTTACTGAACGTTTCAGGTCGATTTTATTCTGTCATTGTTACTGAACGTTTCAGGTCGATTTTATTGTCATTGTTACTGAACGTTTCAGGTCGATTTTATTGTCCTTGTTACTGAACGTTTCAGGTCGATTTTATTGTCATTGTTACTGAACGTTTCAGGTCGATTTTATCCCGTCATGTTTACTGAACGTTTCAGGTCGATTTTATTGTCATTGTTACTGAACGTTTCAGGTCGATTTTATCCCGTCATGTTTACTGAACGTTTCAGGTCGATTTTATTCTGTCATTGTTACTGAACGTTTCAGGTCGATTTTATTCTGTCATTGTTACTGAACGTTTCAGGTCGATTTTATTCTGTCATTGTTACTGAACGTTTCAGGTCGATTTTATTGTCATTGTTACTGAACGTTTCAGGTCGATTTTATTGTCATTGTTACTGAACGTTTCAGGTCGATTTTATCCCGTCATTTTTACTGAACGTTTCAGGTCGATTTTATCCCGTCATGTTTACTGAACGTTTCAGGTCGATTTTATTCTGTCATTGTTACTGAACGTTTCAGGTCGATTTTATTGTCATTGTTACTGAACGTTTCAGGTCGATTTTATTGTCCTTGTTACTGAACGTTTCAGGTCGATTTTATTGTTATTGTTACTGAACGTTTCAGGTCGATTTTATCCCGTCATGTTTACTGAACGTTTCAGGTCGATTTTATTATGTCATTGTTACTGAACGTTTCAGGTCGATTTTATTGTCATTGTTACTGAACGTTTCAGGTCGATTTTATTCCGTCGTTGTTACTGAACGTTTCAGGTCGATTTTATCCCGTCATTGTTACTGAACGTTTCAGGTCGATTTTATTGTCATTGTTACTGAACGTTTCAGGTCGATTTTTTTTCGTCATTGTTACTGAACGTTTCAGGTCGATTTTATTGTCATTGTTACTGAACGTTTCAGGTCGATTTTATCCCGTCATTTTTACTGAACGTTTCAGGTCGATTTTATCCCGTCATGTTTACTGAACGTTTCAGGTCGATTTTATTCTGTCATTGTTACTGAACGTTTCAGGTCGATTTTATTGTCATTGTTACTGAACGTTTCAGGTCGATTTTATTGTCATTGTTACTGAACGTTTCAGGTCGATTTTATCCCGTCATTGTTACTGAACGTTTCAGGACGATTTTATCCCGTCATGTTTACTGAACGTTTCAGGTCGATTTTATTCTGTCATTGTTACTGAACGTTTCAGGTCGATTTTATTGTCATTGTTACTGAACGTTTCAGGTCGATTTTATTCTGTCATTGTTACTGAACGTTTCAGGTCGATTTTATTGTCATTGTTACTGAACGTTTCAGGTCGATTTTATTCCGTCGTTGTTACTGAACGTTTCAGGTCGATTTTATCCCGTCATTGTTACTGAACGTTTCAGGTCGATTTTATTGTCATTGTTACTGAACGTTTCAGGTCGATTTTTTTTCGTCATTGTTACTGAACGTTTCAGGTCGATTTTATTCCGTCGTTGTTACTGAACGTTTCAGGTCGATTTTATCCCGTCATTTTTACTGAACGTTTCAGGTCGATTTTTTTTCGTCGTTGTTACTGAAAGTTTCAGGTCGATTTTATTTCGTCATTGTTACTGAACGTTTCAGGTCGATTTTATTCTGTCATTGTTACTGAACGTTTCAGGTCGATTTTATTCTGTCATTGTTACTGAACGTTTCAGGTCGATTTTATCCCGTCATGTTTACTGAACGTTTCAGGTCGATTTTTTTTCGTCATTGTTACTGAACGTTTTAGGTCGATTTTATTTCGTCATTGTTACTGAACGTTTCAGGTCGATTTTATTCTGTCATTGTTACTGAACGTTTCAGGTCGATTTTATTCTGTCATTGTTACTGAACGTTTCAGGTCGATTTTATTCCGTCGTTGTTACTGAACGTTTCAGGTCGATTTTATCCCGTCATTTTTACTGAACGTTTCAGGTCGATTTTTTTTCCTCTTTGTTACTGAACGTTTCAGGTCGATTTTATTCTGTCATTGTTACTGAACGTTTCAGGTCGATTTTATTTCGTCATTGTTACTGAACGTTTCAGGTCGATTTTATTCTGTCATTGTTACTGAACGTTTCAGGTCGATTTTATTCTGTCATTGTTACTGAACGTTTCAGGTCGATTTTATTCCGTCATTGTTACTGAACGTTTCAGGTCGATTTTATTCCGTCGTTGTTACTGAACGTTTCAGGTCGATTTTATTGTCATTGTTACTGAACGTTTCAGGTCGATTTTATTCTGTCATTGTTACTGAACGTTTCAGGTCGATTTTTTTTCGTTATTGTTACTGAACGTTTCAGGTCGATTTTATTGTCATTGTTACTGAACGTTTCAGGTCGATTTTATCCCGTCATTTTTACTGAACGTTTCAGGTCGATTTTATTCTGTCATTGTTACTGAACGTTTCAGGTCGATTTTATTGTCATTGTTACTGAACGTTTCAGGTCGATTTTATTGTCATTGTTACTGAACGTTTCAGGTCGATTTTATCCCGTCATTTTTACTGAACGTTTCAGGACGATTTTATCCCGTCATGTTTACTGAACGTTTCAGGTCGATTTTATTCTGTCATTGTTACTGAACGTTTCAGGTCGATTTTATTGTCATTGTTACTGAACGTTTCAGGTCGATTTTATTCTGTCATTGTTACTGAACGTTTCAGGTCGATTTTATTGTCATTGTTACTGAACGTTTCAGGTCGATTTTATTCCGTCGTTGTTACTGAACGTTTCAGGTCGATTTTATCCCGTCATTGTTACTGAACGTTTCAGGTCGATTTTATTGTCATTGTTACTGAACGTTTCAGGTCGATTTTTTTTCGTCATTGTTACTGAACGTTTCAGGTCGATTTTATTCCGTCGTTGTTACTGAACGTTTCAGGTCGATTTTATCCCGTCATTTTTACTGAACTTTTCAGGTCGATTTTTTTTCGTCATTGTTACTGAAAGTTTCAGGTCGATTTTATTTCGTCATTGTTACTGAACGTTTCAGGTCGATTTTATTCTGTCATTGTTACTGAACGTTTCAGGTCGATTTTATTCTGTCATTGTTACTGAACGTTTCAGGTCGATTTTATCCCGTCATGTTTACTGAACGTTTCAGGTCGATTTTTTTTCGTCATTGTTACTGAACGTTTTAGGTCGATTTTATTTCGTCATTGTTACTGAACGTTTCAGGTCGATTTTATTCTGTCATTGTTACTGAACGTTTCAGGTCGATTTTATTCTGTCATTGTTACTGAACGTTTCAGGTCGATTTTATTGTCATTGTTACTGAACGTTTCAGGTCGATTTTATTCCGTCGTTGTTACTGAACGTTTCAGGTCGATTTTATTGTCATTGTTACTGAACGTTTCAGGTCGATTTTATTGTCATTGTTACTGAACGTTTCAGGTCGATTTTTTTTCGTCATTGTTACTGAACGTTTCAGGTCGATTTTATTCCGTCATTGTTACTGAACGTTTCAGGTCGATTTTATTGTCATTGTTACTGAACGTTTCAGGTCGATTTTTTTTCCTCTTTGTTACTGAACGTTTCAGGTCGATTTTATTCTGTCATTGTTACTGAACGTTTCAGGTCGATTTTATTCTGTCATTGTTACTGAACGTTTCAGGTCGATTTTATTGTCATTGTTACTGAACGTTTCAGGTCGATTTTATTGTCATTGTTACTGAACGTTTCAGGTCGATTTTATCCCGTCATTTTTACTGAACGTTTCAGGTCGATTTTATCCCGTCATGTTTACTGAACGTTTCAGGTCGATTTTATTCTGTCATTGTTACTGAACGTTTCAGGTCGATTTTATTGTCATTGTTACTGAACGTTTCAGGTCGATTTTATTGTCCTTGTTACTGAACGTTTCAGGTCGATTTTATTGTCATTGTTACTGAACGTTTCAGGTCGATTTTATCCCGTCATGTTTACTGAACGTTTCAGGTCGATTTTATTGTCATTGTTACTGAACGTTTCAGGTCGATTTTATCCCGTCATGTTTACTGAACGTTTCAGGTCGATTTTATTCTGTCATTGTTACTGAACGTTTCAGGTCGATTTTTTTTCCTCTTTGTTACTGAACGTTTCAGGTCGATTTTATTCTGTCATTGTTACTGAACGTTTCAGGTCGATTTTATTCTGTCATTGTTACTGAACGTTTCAGGTCGATTTTATTGTCATTGTTACTGAACGTTTCAGGTCGATTTTATTGTCATTGTTACTGAACGTTTCAGGTCGATTTTATCCCGTCATTTTTACTGAACGTTTCAGGTCGATTTTATCCCGTCATGTTTACTGAACGTTTCAGGTCGATTTTATTCTGTCATTGTTACTGAACGTTTCAGGTCGATTTTATTGTCATTGTTACTGAACGTTTCAGGTCGATTTTATTGTCCTTGTTACTGAACGTTTCAGGTCGATTTTATTGTCATTGTTACTGAACGTTTCAGGTCGATTTTATCCCGTCATGTTTACTGAACGTTTCAGGTCGATTTTATTATGTCATTGTTACTGAACGTTTCAGGTCGATTTTATTGTCATTGTTACTGAACGTTTCAGGTCGATTTTATTCCGTCGTTGTTACTGAACGTTTCAGGTCGATTTTATCCCGTCATTGTTACTGAACGTTTCAGGTCGATTTTATTGTCATTGTTACTGAACGTTTCAGGTCGATTTTTTTTCGTCATTGTTACTGAACGTTTCAGGTCGATTTTATTCCGTCGTTGTTACTGAACGTTTCAGGTCGATTTTTTTTCCTCTTTGTTACTGAACGTTTCAGGTCGATTTTATTCTGTCATTGTTACTGAACGTTTCAGGTCGATTTTATTTCGTCATTGTTACTGAACGTTTCAGGTCGATTTTATTCTGTCATTGTTACTGAACGTTTCAGGTCGATTTTATTCTGTCATTGTTACTGAACGTTTCAGGTCGATTTTATTCCGTCATTGTTACTGAACGTTTCAGGTCGATTTTATTCTGTCATTGTTACTGAACGTTTCAGGTCGATTTTATTGTCATTGTTACTGAACGTTTCAGGTCGATTTTATTGTCATTGTTACTGAACGTTTCAGGTCGATTTTATTGTCATTGTTACTGAACGTTTCAGGTCGATTTTTTTTCGTCATTGTTACTGAACGTTTCAGGTCGATTTTATTCCGTCATTGTTACTGAACGTTTCAGGTCGATTTTATTGTCATTGTTACTGAACGTTTCAGGTCGATTTTTTTTCCTCTTTGTTACTGAACGTTTCAGGTCGATTTTATTCTGTCATTGTTACTGAACGTTTCAGGTCGATTTTATTGTCATTGTTACTGAACGTTTCAGGTCGATTTTATTCCGTCGTTGTTACTGAACGTTTCAGGTCGATTTTATCCCGTCATTGTTACTGAACGTTTCAGGTCGATTTTATTGTCATTGTTACTGAACGTTTCAGGTCGATTTTTTTTCGTCATTGTTACTGAACGTTTCAGGTCGATTTTATTCCGTCGTTGTTACTGAACGTTTCAGGTCGATTTTATCCCGTCATTTTTACTGAACGTTTCAGGTCGATTTTATTGTCATTGTTACTGAACGTTTCAGGTCGATTTTTTTTCGTCATTGTTACTGAACGTTTCAGGTCGATTTTATTCCGTCATTGTTACTGAACGTTTCAGGTCGATTTTATTGTCATTGTTACTGAACGTTTCAGGTCGATTTTTTTTCCTCTTTGTTACTGAACGTTTCAGGTCGATTTTATTCTGTCATTGTTACTGAACGTTTCAGGTCGATTTTATTCTGTCATTGTTACTGAACGTTTCAGGTCGATTTTATTGTCATTGTTACTGAACGTTTCAGGTCGATTTTATCCCGTCATTTTTACTGAACGTTTCAGGTCGATTTTATCCCGTCATGTTTACTGAACGTTTCAGGTCGATTTTATTCTGTCATTGTTACTGAACGTTTCAGGTCGATTTTATTGTCATTGTTACTGAACGTTTCAGGTCGATTTTATTGTCATTGTTACTGAACGTTTCAGGTCGATTTTTTTTCCTCTTTGTTACTGAACGTTTCAGGTCGATTTTATTCTGTCATTGTTACTGAACGTTTCAGGTCGATTTTATTGTCATTGTTACTGAACGTTTCAGGTCGATTTTATTCCGTCGTTGTTACTGAACGTTTCAGGTCGATTTTATCCCGTCATTGTTACTGAACGTTTCAGGTCGATTTTATTGTCATTGTTACTGAACGTTTCAGGTCGATTTTTTTTCGTCATTGTTACTGAACGTTTCAGGTCGATTTTATTCCGTCGTTGTTACTGAACGTTTCAGGTCGATTTTATCCCGTCATTTTTACTGAACGTTTCAGGTCGATTTTATTGTCATTGTTACTGAACGTTTCAGGTCGATTTTTTTTCGTCATTGTTACTGAACGTTTCAGGTCGATTTTATTCCGTCATTGTTACTGAACGTTTCAGGTCGATTTTATTGTCATTGTTACTGAACGTTTCAGGTCGATTTTTTTTCCTCTTTGTTACTGAACGTTTCAGGTCGATTTTATTCTGTCATTGTTACTGAACGTTTCAGGTCGATTTTATTCTGTCATTGTTACTGAACGTTTCAGGTCGATTTTATTGTCATTGTTACTGAACGTTTCAGGTCGATTTTATCCCGTCATTTTTACTGAACGTTTCAGGTCGATTTTATCCCGTCATGTTTACTGAACGTTTCAGGTCGATTTTATTCTGTCATTGTTACTGAACGTTTCAGGTCGATTTTATTGTCATTGTTACTGAACGTTTCAGGTCGATTTTATTGTCATTGTTACTGAACGTTTCAGGTCGATTTTTTTTCGTCATTGTTACTGAACGTTTCAGGTCGATTTTATTCCGTCGTTGTTACTGAACGTTTCAGGTCGATTTTATCCCGTCATTTTTACTGAACGTTTCAGGTCGATTTTTTTTCCTCTTTGTTACTGAACGTTTCAGGTCGATTTTATTCTGTCATTGTTACTGAACGTTTCAGGTCGATTTTATTTCGTCATTGTTACTGAACGTTTCAGGTCGATTTTATTCTGTCATTGTTACTGAACGTTTCAGGTCGATTTTATTCTGTCATTGTTACTGAACGTTTCAGGTCGATTTTATTCCGTCATTGTTACTGAACGTTTCAGGTCGATTTTATTCCGTCGTTGTTACTGAACGTTTCAGGTCGATTTTATCCCGTCATTTTTACTGAACGTTTCAGGTCGATTTTATTCTGTCATTGTTACTGAACGTTTCAGGTCGATTTTATTTCGTCATTGTTACTGAACGTTTCAGGTCGATTTTATTCTGTCATTGTTACTGAACGTTTCAGGTCGATTTTATTCTGTCATTGTTACTGAACGTTTCAGGTCGATTTTATTGTCATTGTTACTGAACGTTTCAGGTCGATTTTATTCCGTCGTTGTTACTGAACGTTTCAGGTCGATTTTATTGTCATTGTTACTGAACGTTTCAGGTCGATTTTATTGTCATTGTTACTGAACGTTTCAGGTCGATTTTTTTTCGTCATTGTTACTGAACGTTTCAGGTCGATTTTATTCCGTCATTGTTACTGAACGTTTCAGGTCGATTTTATTGTCATTGTTACTGAACGTTTCAGGTCGATTTTTTTTCCTCTTTGTTACTGAACGTTTCAGGTCGATTTTATTCTGTCATTGTTACTGAACGTTTCAGGTCGATTTTATTCTGTCATTGTTACTGAACGTTTCAGGTCGATTTTATTGTCATTGTTACTGAACGTTTCAGGTCGATTTTATTGTCATTGTTACTGAACGTTTCAGGTCGATTTTATCCCGTCATTTTTACTGAACGTTTCAGGTCGATTTTATCCCGTCATGTTTACTGAACGTTTCAGGTCGATTTTATTCTGTCATTGTTACTGAACGTTTCAGGTCGATTTTATTGTCATTGTTACTGAACGTTTCAGGTCGATTTTATTGTCCTTGTTACTGAACGTTTCAGGTCGATTTTATTGTCATTGTTACTGAACGTTTCAGGTCGATTTTATCCCGTCATGTTTACTGAACGTTTCAGGTCGATTTTTTTTCGTCATTGTTACTGAACGTTTTAGGTCGATTTTATTTCGTCATTGTTACTGAACGTTTCAGGTCGATTTTATTCTGTCATTGTTACTGAACGTTTCAGGTCGATTTTATTCTGTCATTGTTACTGAACGTTTCAGGTCGATTTTATTGTCATTGTTACTGAACGTTTCAGGTCGATTTTATTCCGTCGTTGTTACTGAACGTTTCAGGTCGATTTTATTGTCATTGTTACTGAACGTTTCAGGTCGATTTTATTGTCATTGTTACTGAACGTTTCAGGTCGATTTTTTTTCGTCATTGTTACTGAACGTTTCAGGTCGAATTTATTCCGTCATTGTTACTGAACGTTTCAGGTCGATTTTATTGTCATTGTTACTGAACGTTTCAGGTCGATTTTTTTTCCTCTTTGTTACTGAACGTTTCAGGTCGATTTTATTCTGTCATTGTTACTGAACGTTTCAGGTCGATTTTATTCTGTCATTGTTACTGAACGTTTCAGGTCGATTTTATTGTCATTGTTACTGAACGTTTCAGGTCGATTTTATTGTCATTGTTACTGAACGTTTCAGGTCGATTTTATCCCGTCATTTTTACTGAACGTTTCAGGTCGATTTTATCCCGTCATGTTTACTGAACGTTTCAGGTCGATTTTATTCTGTCATTGTTACTGAACGTTTCAGGTCGATTTTATTGTCATTGTTACTGAACGTTTCAGGTCGATTTTATTGTCCTTGTTACTGAACGTTTCAGGTCGATTTTATTGTCATTGTTACTGAACGTTTCAGGTCGATTTTATCCCGTCATGTTTACTGAACGTTTCAGGTCGATTTTATTCTGTCATTGTTACTGAACGTTTCAGGTCGATTTTATTGTCATTGTTACTGAACGTTTCAGGTCGATTTTATTCCGTCGTTGTTACTGAACGTTTCAGGTCGTTTTTATTGTCATTGTTACTGAACGTTTCAGGTCGATTTTATTGTCATTGTTACTGAACGTTTCAGGTCGATTTTTTTTCGTCATTGTTACTGAACGTTTCAGGTCGATTTTATTCCGTCATTGTTACTGAACGTTTCAGGTCGATTTTATTGTCATTGTTACTGAACGTTTCAGGTCGATTTTTTTTCCTCTTTGTTACTGAACGTTTCAGGTCGATTTTATTCTGTCATTGTTACTGAACGTTTCAGGTCGATTTTATTCTGTCATTGTTACTGAACGTTTCAGGTCGATTTTATTGTCATTGTTACTGAACGTTTCAGGTCGATTTTATTGTCATTGTTACTGAACGTTTCAGGTCGATTTTATCCCGTCATTTTTACTGAACGTTTCAGGTCGATTTTATCCCGTCATGTTTACTGAACGTTTCAGGTCGATTTTATTCTGTCATTGTTACTGAACGTTTCAGGTCGATTTTATTGTCATTGTTACTGAACGTTTCAGGTCGATTTTATTGTCCTTGTTACTGAACGTTTCAGGTCGATTTTATTGTCACTGTTACTGAACGTTTCAGGTCGATTTTATCCCGTCATGTTTACTGAACGTTTCAGGTCGATTTTATTCTGTCATTGTTACTGAACGTTTCAGGTCGATTTTATTGTCATTGTTACTGAACGTTTCAGGTCGATTTTATTCTGTCATTGTTACTGAACGTTTCAGGTCGATTTTATTGTCATTGTTACTGAACGTTTCAGGTCGATTTTATTCCGTCGTTGTTACTGAACGTTTCAGGTCGATTTTATCCCGTCATTGTTACTGAACGTTTCAGGTCGATTTTATTGTCATTGTTACTGAACGTTTCAGGTCGATTTTTTTTCGTCATTGTTACTGAACGTTTCAGGTCGATTTTATTCCGTCGTTGTTACTGAACGTTTCAGGTCGATTTTTTTTCCTCTTTGTTACTGAACGTTTCAGGTCGATTTTATTCTGTCATTGTTACTGAACGTTTCAGGTCGATTTTATTTCGTCATTGTTACTGAACGTTTCAGGTCGATTTTATTCTGTCATTGTTACTGAACGTTTCAGGTCGATTTTATTCTGTCATTGTTACTGAACGTTTCAGGTCGATTTTATTCCGTCATTGTTACTGAACGTTTCAGGTCGATTTTATTCCGTCGTTGTTACTGAACGTTTCATGTCGATTTTATCCCGTCATTTTTACTGAACGTTTCAGGTCGATTTTTTTTCCTCTTTGTTACTGAACGTTTCAGGTCGATTTTATTCTGTCATTGTTACTGAACGTTTCAGGTCGATTTTATTGTCATTGTTACTGAACGTTTCAGGTCGATTTTATTCCGTCGTTGTTACTGAACGTTTCAGGTCGATTTTATCCCGTCATTGTTACTGAACGTTTCAGGTCGATTTTATTGTCATTGTTACTGAACGTTTCAGGTCGATTTTTTTTCGTCATTGTTACTGAACGTTTCAGGTCGATTTTATTCCGTCGTTGTTACTGAACGTTTCAGGTCGATTTTATCCCGTCATTTTTACTGAACGTTTCAGGTCGATTTTATTGTCATTGTTACTGAACGTTTCAGGTCGATTTTTTTTCGTCATTGTTACTGAACGTTTCAGGTCGATTTTATTCCGTCGTTGTTACTGAACGTTTCAGGTCGATTTTATCCCGTCATTTTTACTGAACGTTTCAGGTCGATTTTTTTTCCTCTTTGTTACTGAACGTTTCAGGTCGATTTTATTCTGTCATTGTTACTGAACGTTTCAGGTCGATTTTATTTCGTCATTGTTACTGAACGTTTCAGGTCGATTTTATTCTGTCATTGTTACTGAACGTTTCAGGTCGATTTTATTCTGTCATTGTTACTGAACGTTTCAGGTCGATTTTATTCCGTCATTGTTACTGAACGTTTCAGGTCGATTTTATTCCGTCGTTGTTACTGAACGTTTCAGGTCGATTTTATCCCGTCATTTTTACTGAACGTTTCAGGTCGATTTTATTCTGTCATTGTTACTGAACGTTTCAGGTCGATTTTATTTCGTCATTGTTACTGAACGTTTCAGGTCGATTTTATTCTGTCATTGTTACTGAACGTTTCAGGTCGATTTTATTCTGTCATTGTTACTGAACGTTTCAGGTCGATTTTATTGTCATTGTTACTGAACGTTTCAGGTCGATTTTATTCCGTCGTTGTTACTGAACGTTTCAGGTCGATTTTATCCCGTCATTGTTACTGAACGTTTCAGGTCGATTTTATTGTCATTGTTACTGAACGTTTCAGGTCGATTTTTTTTCGTCATTGTTACTGAACGTTTCAGGTCGATTTTATTCCGTCGTTGTTACTGAACGTTTCAGGTCGATTTTATCCCGTCATTTTTACTGAACGTTTCAGGTCGATTTTATTGTCATTGTTACTGAACGTTTCAGGTCGATTTTTTTTCGTCATTGTTACTGAACGTTTCAGGTCGATTTTATTCCGTCGTTGTTACTGAACGTTTCAGGTCGATTTTATCCCGTCATTTTTACTGAACGTTTCAGGTCGATTTTTTTTCCTCTTTGTTACTGAACGTTTCAGGTCGATTTTATTCTGTCATTGTTACTGAACGTTTCAGGTCGATTTTATTTCGTCATTGTTACTGAACGTTTCAGGTCGATTTTATTCTGTCATTGTTACTGAACGTTTCAGGTCGATTTTATTCTGTCATTGTTACTGAACGTTTCAGGTCGATTTTATTCCGTCATTGTTACTGAACGTTTCAGGTCGATTTTATTCCGTCGTTGTTACTGAACGTTTCAGGTCGATTTTATCCCGTCATTTTTACTGAACGTTTCAGGTCGATTTTATTCTGTTATTGTTACTGAACGTTTCAGGTCGATTTTATTTCGTCATTGTTACTGAACGTTTCAGGTCGATTTTATTCTGTCATTGTTACTGAACGTTTCAGGTCGATTTTATTCTGTCATTGTTACTGAACGTTTCAGGTCGATTTTATTGTCATTGTTACTGAACGTTTCAGGTCGATTTTATTCCGTCGTTGTTACTGAACGTTTCAGGTCGATTTTATTGTCATTGTTACTGAACGTTTCAGGTCGATTTTATTGTCATTGTTACTGAACGTTTCAGGTCGATTTTTTTTCGTCATTGTTACTGAACGTTTCAGGTCGATTTTATTCCGTCATTGTTACTGAACGTTTCAGGTCGATTTTATTGTCATTGTTACTGAACGTTTCAGGTCGATTTTTTTTCCTCTTTGTTACTGAACGTTTCAGGTCGATTTTATTCTGTCATTGTTACTGAACGTTTCAGGTCGATTTTATTCTGTCATTGTTACTGAACGTTTCAGGTCGATTTTATTGTCATTGTTACTGAACGTTTCAGGTCGATTTTATTGTCATTGTTACTGAACGTTTCAGGTCGATTTTATCCCGTCATTTTTACTGAACGTTTCAGGTCGATTTTATCCCGTCATTGTTACTGAACGTTTCAGGTCGATTTTATTCTGTCATTGTTACTGAACGTTTCAGGTCGATTTTATTTCGTCATTGTTACTGAACGTTTCAGGTCGATTTTATTCTGTCATTGTTACTGAACGTTTCAGGTCGATTTTATTCTGTCATTGTTACTGAACGTTTCAGGTCGATTTTATTGTCATTGTTACTGAACGTTTCAGGTCGATTTTATTCCGTCGTTGTTACTGAACGTTTCAGGTCGATTTTATTGTCATTGTTACTGAACGTTTCAGGTCGATTTTATTGTCATTGTTACTGAACGTTTCAGGTCGATTTTTTTTCGTCATTGTTACTGAACGTTTCAGGTCGATTTTATTCCGTCATTGTTACTGAACGTTTCAGGTCGATTTTATTCTGTCATTGTTACTGAACGTTTCAGGTCGATTTTTTTTCGTCATTGTTACTGAACGTTTCAGGTCGATTTTATTCTGTCATTGTTACTGAACGTTTCAGGTCGATTTTATTCTGTCATTGTTACTGAACGTTTCAGGTCGATTTTATTGTCATTGTTACTGAACGTTTCAGGTCGATTTTATTGTCATTGTTACTGAACGTTTCAGGTCGATTTTATCCCGTCATTTTTACTGAACGTTTCAGGTCGATTTTATCCCGTCATGTTTACTGAACGTTTCAGGTCGATTTTATTCTGTCATTGTTACTGAACGTTTCAGGTCGATTTTATTGTCATTGTTACTGAACGTTTCAGGTCGATTTTATTGTCCTTGTTACTGAACGTTTCAGGTCGATTTTATTGTCATTGTTACTGAACGTTTCAGGTCGATTTTATCCCGTCATGTTTACTGAACGTTTCAGGTCGATTTTATTCTGTCATTGTTACTGAACGTTTCAGGTCGATTTTATTGTCATTGTTACTGAACGTTTCAGGTCGATTTTATTCTGTCATTGTTACTGAACGTTTCAGGTCGATTTTATTGTCATTGTTACTGAACGTTTCAGGTCGATTTTATTCCGTCGTTGTTACTGAACGTTTCAGGTCGATTTTATCCCGTCATTGTTACTGAACGTTTCAGGTCGATTTTATTGTCATTGTTACTGAACGTTTCAGGTCGATTTTTTTTCGTCATTGTTACTGAACGTTTCAGGTCGATTTTATTCCGTCGTTGTTACTGAACGTTTCAGGTCGATTTTTTTTCCTCTTTGTTACTGAACGTTTCAGGTCGATTTTATTCTGTCATTGTTACTGAACGTTTCAGGTCGATTTTATTTCGTCATTGTTACTGAACGTTTCAGGTCGATTTTATTCTGTCATTGTTACTGAACGTTTCAGGTCGATTTTATTCTGTCATTGTTACTGAACGTTTCAGGTCGATTTTATTCCGTCATTGTTACTGAACGTTTCAGGTCGATTTTATTCCGTCGTTGTTACTGAACGTTTCAGGTCGATTTTATCCCGTCATTTTTACTGAACGTTTCAGGTCGATTTTTTTTCCTCTTTGTTACTGAACGTTTCAGGTCGATTTTATTCTGTCATTGTTACTGAACGTTTCAGGTCGATTTTATTGTCATTGTTACTGAACGTTTCAGGTCGATTTTATTCCGTCGTTGTTACTGAACGTTTCAGGTCGATTTTATCCCGTCATTGTTACTGAACGTTTCAGGTCGATTTTATTGTCATTGTTACTGAACGTTTCAGGTCGATTTTTTTTCGTCATTGTTACTGAACGTTTCAGGTCGATTTTATTCCGTCGTTGTTACTGAACGTTTCAGGTCGATTTTATCCCGTCATTTTTACTGAACGTTTCAGGTCGATTTTATTGTCATTGTTACTGAACGTTTCAGGTCGATTTTTTTTCGTCATTGTTACTGAACGTTTCAGGTCGATTTTATTCCGTCGTTGTTACTGAACGTTTCAGGTCGATTTTATCCCGTCATTTTTACTGAACGTTTCAGGTCGATTTTTTTTCCTCTTTGTTACTGAACGTTTCAGGTCGATTTTATTCTGTCATTGTTACTGAACGTTTCAGGTCGATTTTATTTCGTCATTGTTACTGAACGTTTCAGGTCGATTTTATTCTGTCATTGTTACTGAACGTTTCAGGTCGATTTTATTCTGTCATTGTTACTGAACGTTTCAGGTCGATTTTATTCCGTCATTGTTACTGAACGTTTCAGGTCGATTTTATTCCGTCGTTGTTACTGAACGTTTCAGGTCGATTTTATCCCGTCATTTTTACTGAACGTTTCAGGTCGATTTTTTTTCCTCTTTGTTACTGAACGTTTCAGGTCGATTTTATTCTGTCATTGTTACTGAACGTTTCAGGTCGATTTTATTTCGTCATTGTTACTGAAAGTTTCAGGTCGATTTTATTCTGTCATTGTTACTGAACGTTTCAGGTCGATTTTATTGTCATTGTTACTGAACGTTTCAGGTCGATTTTTTTTCGTCATTGTTACTGAACGTTTCAGGTCGATTTTATTCCGTCGTTGTTACTGAACGTTTCAGGTCGATTTTTTTTCCTCTTTGTTACTGAACGTTTCAGGTCGATTTTATTCTGTCATTGTTACTGAACGTTTCAGGTCGATTTTATTTCGTCATTGTTACTGAACGTTTCAGGTCGATTTTATTCTGTCATTGTTACTGAACGTTTCAGGTCGATTTTATTCTGTCATTGTTACTGAACGTTTCAGGTCGATTTTATTCCGTCATTGTTACTGAACGTTTCAGGTCGATTTTATTCCGTCGTTGTTACTGAACGTTTCAGGTCGATTTTATCCCGTCATTTTTACTGAACGTTTCAGGTCGATTTTTTTCCCTCTTTGTTACTGAACGTTTCAGGTCGATTTTATTCTGTCATTGTTACTGAACGTTTCAGGTCGATTTTATTGTCATTGTTACTGAACGTTTCAGGTCGATTTTATTTCGTCGTTGTTACTGAACGTTTCAGGTCGATTTTATCCCGTCATTGTTACTGAACGTTTCAGGTCGATTTTATTCTGTCATTGTTACTGAACGTTTCAGGTCGATTTTATTCTGTCATTGTTACTGAACGTTTCAGGTCGATTTTATTCCGTCATTGTTACTGAACGTTTCAGGTCGATTTTATTCCGTCGTTGTTACTGAACGTTTCAGGTCGATTTTATCCCGTCATTTTTACTGAACGTTTCAGGTCGATTTTTTTTCCTCTTTGTTACTGAACGTTTCAGGTCGATTTTATTCTGTCATTGTTACTGAACGTTTCAGGTCGATTTTATTTCGTCATTGTTACTGAAAGTTTCAGGTCGATTTTATTCTGTCATTGTTACTGAACGTTTCAGGTCGATTTTATTGTCATTGTTACTGAACGTTTCAGGTCGATTTTTTTTCGTCATTGTTACTGAACGTTTCAGGTCGATTTTATTCCGTCGTTGTTACTGAACGTTTCAGGTCGATTTTTTTTCCTCTTTGTTACTGAACGTTTCAGGTCGATTTTATTCTGTCATTGTTACTGAACGTTTCAGGTCGATTTTATTTCGTCATTGTTACTGAACGTTTCAGGTCGATTTTATTCTGTCATTGTTACTGAACGTTTCAGGTCGATTTTATTCTGTCATTGTTACTGAACGTTTCAGGTCGATTTTATTCCGTCATTGTTACTGAACGTTTCAGGTCGATTTTATTCCGTCGTTGTTACTGAACGTTTCAGGTCGATTTTATCCCGTCATTTTTACTGAACGTTTCAGGTCGATTTTTTTCCCTCTTTGTTACTGAACGTTTCAGGTCGATTTTATTCTGTCATTGTTACTGAACGTTTCAGGTCGATTTTATTGTCATTGTTACTGAACGTTTCAGGTCGATTTTATTTCGTCGTTGTTACTGAACGTTTCAGGTCGATTTTATCCCGTCATTGTTACTGAACGTTTCAGGTCGATTTTATTGTCATTGTTACTGAACGTTTCAGGTCGATTTTTTTTCGTCATTGTTACTGAACGTTTCAGGTCGATTTTATTCCGTCGTTGTTACTGAACGTTTCAGGTCGATTTTATCCCGTCATTTTTACTGAACGTTTCAGGTCGATTTTATTGTCATTGTTACTGAACGTTTCAGGTCGATTTTATTCTGTCATTGTTACTGAACGTTTCAGGTCGATTTTATTTCGTCATTGTTACTGAACGTTTCAGGTCGATTTTATTCTGTCATTGTTACTGAACGTTTCAGGTCGATTTTATTGTCATTGTTACTGAACGTTTCAGGTCGATTTTTTTTCGTCATTGTTACTGAACGTTTCAGGTCGATTTTATTCCGTCGTTGTTACTGAACGTTTCAGGTCGATTTTTTTCCCTCTTTGTTACTGAACGTTTCAGGTCGATTTTATTCTGTCATTGTTACTGAACGTTTCAGGTCGATTTTATTTCGTCATTGTTACTGAACGTTTCAGGTCGATTTTATTCTGTCATTGTTACTGAACGTTTCAGGTCGATTTTATTCTGTCATTGTTACTGAACGTTTCAGGTCGATTTTATTCCGTCATTGTTACTGAACGTTTCAGGTCGATTTTATTCCGTCGTTGTTACTGAACGTTTCAGGTCGATTTTATCCCGTCATTTTTACTGAACGTTTCAGGTCGATTTTTTTTCCTCTTTGTTACTGAACGTTTCAGGTCGATTTTATTCTGTCATTGTTACTGAACGTTTCAGGTCGATTTTATTGTCATTGTTACTGAACGTTTCAGGTCGATTTTATTCCGTCGTTGTTACTGAACGTTTCAGGTCGATTTTATCCCGTCATTGTTACTGAACGTTTCAGGTCGATTTTATTGTCATTGTTACTGAACGTTTCAGGTCGATTTTATTGTCATTGTTACTGAACGTTTCAGGTCGATTTTATTCTGTCATTGTTACTGAACGTTTCAGGTCGATTTTATTGTCATTGTTACTGAACGTTTCAGGTCGATTTTATTCCGTCGTTGTTACTGAACGTTTCAGGTCGATTTTATCCCGTCATTGTTACTGAACGTTTCAGGTCGATTTTATTGTCATTGTTACTGAACGTTTCAGGTCGATTTTTTTTCGTCATTGTTACTGAACGTTTCAGGTCGATTTTATTCCGTCGTTGTTACTGAACGTTTCAGGTCGATTTTTTTTCCTCTTTGTTACTGAACGTTTCAGGTCGATTTTATTCTGTCATTGTTACTGAACGTTTCAGGTCGATTTTATTTCGTCATTGTTACTGAACGTTTCAGGTCGATTTTATTGTCATTGTTACTGAACGTTTCAGGTCGATTTTTTTTCGTCATTGTTACTGAACGTTTCAGGTCGATTTTATTCCGTCGTTGTTACTGAACGTTTCAGGTCGATTTTATCCCGTCATTTTTACTGAACGTTTCAGGTCGATTTTATTGTCATTGTTACTGAACGTTTCAGGTCGATTTTATTCTGTCATTGTTACTGAACGTTTCAGGTCGATTTTATTTCGTCATTGTTACTGAACGTTTCAGGTCGATTTTATTCTGTCATTGTTACTGAACGTTTCAGGTCGATTTTATTGTCATTGTTACTGAACGTTTCAGGTCGATTTTTTTTCGTCATTGTTACTGAACGTTTCAGGTCGATTTTATTCCGTCGTTGTTACTGAACGTTTCAGGTCGATTTTTTTCCCTCTTTGTTACTGAACGTTTCAGGTCGATTTTATTCTGTCATTGTTACTGAACGTTTCAGGTCGATTTTATTTCGTCATTGTTACTGAACGTTTCAGGTCGATTTTATTCTGTCATTGTTACTGAACGTTTCAGGTCGATTTTATTCTGTCATTGTTACTGAACGTTTCAGGTCGATTTTATTCCGTCATTGTTACTGAACGTTTCAGGTCGATTTTATTCCGTCGTTGTTACTGAACGTTTCAGGTCGATTTTATCCCGTCATTTTTACTGAACGTTTCAGGTCGATTTTTTTTCCTCTTTGTTACTGAACGTTTCAGGTCGATTTTATTCTGTCATTGTTACTGAACGTTTCAGGTCGATTTTATTGTCATTGTTACTGAACGTTTCAGGTCGATTTTATTCCGTCGTTGTTACTGAACGTTTCAGGTCGATTTTATCCCGTCATTGTTACTGAACGTTTCAGGTCGATTTTATTGTCATTGTTACTGAACGTTTCAGGTCGATTTTATTGTCATTGTTACTGAACGTTTCAGGTCGATTTTATTCTGTCATTGTTACTGAACGTTTCAGGTCGATTTTATTGTCATTGTTACTGAACGTTTCAGGTCGATTTTATTCCGTCGTTGTTACTGAACGTTTCAGGTCGATTTTATCCCGTCATTGTTACTGAACGTTTCAGGTCGATTTTATTGTCATTGTTACTGAACGTTTCAGGTCGATTTTTTTTCGTCATTGTTACTGAACGTTTCAGGTCGATTTTATTCCGTCGTTGTTACTGAACGTTTCAGGTCGATTTTTTTTCCTCTTTGTTACTGAACGTTTCAGGTCGATTTTATTCTGTCATTGTTACTGAACGTTTCAGGTCGATTTTATTTCGTCATTGTTACTGAACGTTTCAGGTCGATTTTATTCTGTCATTGTTACTGAACGTTTCAGGTCGATTTTATTCTGTCATTGTTACTGAACGTTTCAGGTCGATTTTATTCCGTCATTGTTACTGAACGTTTCAGGTCGATTTTATTCCGTCGTTGTTACTGAACGTTTCAGGTCGATTTTATCCCGTCATTTTTACTGAACGTTTCAGGTCGATTTTTTTTCCTCTTTGTTACTGAACGTTTCAGGTCGATTTTATTCTGTCATTGTTACTGAACGTTTCAGGTCGATTTTATTGTCATTGTTACTGAACGTTTCAGGTCGATTTTATTCCGTCGTTGTTACTGAACGTTTCAGGTCGATTTTATCCCGTCATTGTTACTGAACGTTTCAGGTCGATTTTATTGTCATTGTTACTGAACGTTTCAGGTCGATTTTTTTTCGTCATTGTTACTGAACGTTTCAGGTCGATTTTATTCCGTCGTTGTTACTGAACGTTTCAGGTCGATTTTATCCCGTCATTTTTACTGAACGTTTCAGGTCGATTTTATTGTCATTGTTACTGAACGTTTCAGGTCGATTTTTTTTCGTCATTGTTACTGAACGTTTCAGGTCGATTTTATTCCGTCGTTGTTACTGAACGTTTCAGGTCGATTTTATCCCGTCATTTTTACTGAACGTTTCAGGTCGATTTTTTTTCCTCTTTGTTACTGAACGTTTCAGGTCGATTTTATTCTGTCATTGTTACTGAACGTTTCAGGTCGATTTTATTTCGTCATTGTTACTGAACGTTTCAGGTCGATTTTATTCTGTCATTGTTACTGAACGTTTCAGGTCGATTTTATTCTGTCATTGTTACTGAACGTTTCAGGTCGATTTTATTTCGTCATTGTTACTGAACGTTTCAGGTCGATTTTATTCTGTCATTGTTACTGAACGTTTCAGGTCGATTTTATTCTGTCATTGTTACTGAACGTTTCAGGTCGATTTTATTCCGTCATTGTTACTGAACGTTTCAGGTCGATTTTATTCCGTCGTTGTTACTGAACGTTTCAGGTCGATTTTATTGTCATTGTTACTGAACGTTTCAGGTCGATTTTATTCTGTCATTGTTACTGAACGTTTCAGGTCGATTTTTTTTCGTTATTGTTACTGAACGTTTCAGGTCGATTTTATTGTCATTGTTACTGAACGTTTCAGGTCGATTTTATCCCGTCATTTTTACTGAACGTTTCAGGTCGATTTTATCCCGTCATGTTTACTGAACGTTTCAGGTCGATTTTATTCTGTCATTGTTACTGAACGTTTCAGGTCGATTTTATTGTCATTGTTACTGAACGTTTCAGGTCGATTTTATTGTGATTGTTACTGAACGTTTCAGGTCGATTTTATCCCGTCATTTTTACTGAACGTTTCAGGACTATTTTATCCCGTCATGCTTACTGAACGTTTCAGGTCGATTTTATTCTGTCATTGTTACTGAACGTTTCAGGTCGATTTTATTGTCATTGTTACTGAACGTTTCAGGTCGATTTTATTCTGTCATTGTTACTGAACGTTTCAGGTCGATTTTATTGTCATTGTTACTGAACGTTTCAGGTCGATTTTATTCCGTCGTTGTTACTGAACGTTTCAGGTCGATTTTATCCCGTCATTGTTACTGAACGTTTCAGGTCGATTTTATTGTCATTGTTACTGAACGTTTCAGGTCGATTTTTTTTCGTCATTGTTACTGAACGTTTCAGGTCGATTTTATTCCGTCGTTGTTACTGAACGTTTCAGGTCGATTTTATCCCGTCATTTTTACTGAACGTTTCAGGTCGATTTTTTTTCGTCATTGTTACTGAAAGTTTCAGGTCGATTTTATTTCGTCATTGTTACTGAACGTTTCAGGTCGATTTTATTCTGTCATTGTTACTGAACGTTTCAGGTCGATTTTATTCTGTCATTGTTACTGAACGTTTCAGGTCGATTTTATCCCGTCATGTTTACTGAACGTTTCAGGTCGATTTTTTTTCGTCATTGTTACTGAACGTTTTAGGTCGATTTTATTTCGTCATTGTTACTGAACGTTTCAGGTCGATTTTATTCTGTCATTGTTACTGAACGTTTCAGGTCGATTTTATTCTGTCATTGTTACTGAACGTTTCAGGTCGATTTTATTGTCATTGTTACTGAACGTTTCAGGTCGATTTTATTCCGTCGTTGTTACTGAACGTTTCAGGTCGATTTTATTGTCATTGTTACTGAACGTTTCAGGTCGATTTTATTCTGTCATTGTTACTGAACGTTTCAGGTCGATTTTATTCTGTCATTGTTACTGAACGTTTCAGGTCGATTTTATCCCGTCATGTTTACTGAACGTTTCAGGTCGATTTTTTTTCGTCATTGTTACTGAACGTTTTAGGTCGATTTTATTTCGTCATTGTTACTGAACGTTTCAGGTCGATTTTATTCTGTCATTGTTACTGAACGTTTCAGGTCGATTTTATTCTGTCATTGTTACTGAACGTTTCAGGTCGATTTTATTCCGTCGTTGTTACTGAACGTTTCAGGTCGATTTTATCCCGTCATTTTTACTGAACGTTTCAGGTCGATTTTTTTTCCTCTTTGTTACTGAACGTTTCAGGTCGATTTTATTCTGTCATTGTTACTGAACGTTTCAGGTCGATTTTATTTCGTCATTGTTACTGAACGTTTCAGGTCGATTTTATTCTGTCATTGTTACTGAACGTTTCAGGTCGATTTTATTCTGTCATTGTTACTGAACGTTTCAGGTCGATTTTATTCCGTCATTGTTACTGAACGTTTCAGGTCGATTTTATTCCGTCGTTGTTACTGAACGTTTCAGGTCGATTTTATTGTCATTGTTACTGAACGTTTCAGGTCGATTTTATTCTGTCATTGTTACTGAACGTTTCAGGTCGATTTTTTTTCGTTATTGTTACTGAACGTTTCAGGTCGATTTTATTGTCATTGTTACTGAACGTTTCAGGTCGATTTTATCCCGTCATTTTTACTGAACGTTTCAGGTCGATTTTATCCCGTCATGTTTACTGAACGTTTCAGGTCGATTTTATTCTGTCATTGTTACTGAACGTTTCAGGTCGATTTTATTGTCATTGTTACTGAACGTTTCAGGTCGATTTTATTGTCATTGTTACTGAACGTTTCAGGTCGATTTTATCCCGTCATTTTTACTGAACGTTTCAGGACTATTTTATCCCGTCATGTTTACTGAACGTTTCAGGTCGATTTTATTCTGTCATTGTTACTGAACGTTTTAGGTCGATTTTATTTCGTCATTGTTACTGAACGTTTCAGGTCGATTTTATTCTGTCATTGTTACTGAACGTTTCAGGTCGATTTTATTCTGTCATTGTTACTGAACGTTTCAGGTCGATTTTTTTTCGTCATTGTTACTGAACGTTTCAGGTCGATTTTATTCCGTCGTTGTTACTGAACGTTTCAGGTCGATTTTATCCCGTCATTTTTACTGAACGTTTCAGGTCGATTTTTTTTCGTCATTGTTACTGAAAGTTTCAGGTCGATTTTATTTCGTCATTGTTACTGAACGTTTCAGGTCGATTTTATTCTGTCATTGTTACTGAACGTTTCAGGTCGATTTTATTCTGTCATTGTTACTGAACGTTTCAGGTCGATTTTATCCCGTCATGTTTACTGAACGTTTCAGGTCGATTTTTTTTCGTCATTGTTACTGAACGTTTTAGGTCGATTTTATTTCGTCATTGTTACTGAACGTTTCAGGTCGATTTTATTCTGTCATTGTTACTGAACGTTTCAGGTCGATTTTATTCTGTCATTGTTACTGAACGTTTCAGGTCGATTTTATTGTCATTGTTACTGAACGTTTCAGGTCGATTTTATTCCGTCGTTGTTACTGAACGTTTCAGGTCGATTTTATTGTCATTGTTACTGAACGTTTCAGGTCGATTTTATTCTGTCATTGTTACTGAACGTTTCAGGTCGATTTTATTCTGTCATTGTTACTGAACGTTTCAGGTCGATTTTATCCCGTCATGTTTACTGAACGTTTCAGGTCGATTTTTTTTCGTCATTGTTACTGAACGTTTTAGGTCGATTTTATTTCGTCATTGTTACTGAACGTTTCAGGTCGATTTTATTCTGTCATTGTTACTGAACGTTTCAGGTCGATTTTATTCTGTCATTGTTACTGAACGTTTCAGGTCGATTTTATTCCGTCGTTGTTACTGAACGTTTCAGGTCGATTTTATCCCGTCATTTTTACTGAACGTTTCAGGTCGATTTTTTTTCCTCTTTGTTACTGAACGTTTCAGGTCGATTTTATTCTGTCATTGTTACTGAACGTTTCAGGTCGATTTTATTTCGTCATTGTTACTGAACGTTTCAGGTCGATTTTATTCTGTCATTGTTACTGAACGTTTCAGGTCGATTTTATTCTGTCATTGTTACTGAACGTTTCAGGTCGATGTTATTCCGTCATTGTTACTGAACGTTTCAGGTCGATTTTATTCCGTCGTTGTTACTCAACGTTTCAGGTCGATTTTATTGTCATTGTTACTGAACGTTTCAGGTCGATTTTATTCTGTCATTGTTACTGAACGTTTCAGGTCGATTTTTTTTCGTTATTGTTACTGAACGTTTCAGGTCGATTTTATTGTCATTGTTACTGAACGTTTCAGGTCGATTTTATCCCGTCATTTTTACTGAACGTTTCAGGTCGATTTTATCCCGTCATGTTTACTGAACGTTTCAGGTCGATTTTATTCTGTCATTGTTACTGAACGTTTCAGGTCGATTTTATTGTCATTGTTACTGAACGTTTCAGGTCGATTTTATTGTCATTGTTACTGAACGTTTCAGGTCGATTTTATCCCGTCATTTTTACTGAACGTTTCAGGACGATTTTATCCCGTCATGTTTACTGAACGTTTCAGGTCGATTTTATTCTGTCATTGTTACTGAACGTTTCAGGTCGATTTTATTGTCATTGTTACTGAACGTTTCAGGTCGATTTTATTCTGTCATTGTTACTGAACGTTTCAGGTCGATTTTATTGTCATTGTTACTGAACGTTTCAGGTCGATTTTATTCCGTCGTTGTTACTGAACGTTTCAGGTCGATTTTATCCCGTCATTGTTACTGAACGTTTCAGGTCGATTTTATTGTCATTGTTACTGAACGTTTCAGGTCGATTTTTTTTCGTCATTGTTACTGAACGTTTCAGGTCGATTTTATTCCGTCGTTGTTACTGAACGTTTCAGGTCGATTTTATCCCGTCATTTTTACTGAACGTTTCAGGTCGATTTTTTTTCGTCATTGTTACTGAAAGTTTCAGGTCGATTTTATTTCGTCATTGTTACTGAACGTTTCAGGTCGATTTTATTCTGTCATTGTTACTGAACGTTTCAGGTCGATTTTATTCTGTCATTGTTACTGAACGTTTCAGGTCGATTTTATCCCGTCATGTTTACTGAACGTTTCAGGTCGATTTTTTTTCGTCATTGTTACTGAACGTTTTAGGTCGATTTTATTTCGTCATTGTTACTGAACGTTTCAGGTCGATTTTATTCTGTCATTGTTACTGAACGTTTCAGGTCGATTTTATTCTGTCATTGTTACTGAACGTTTCAGGTCGATTTTATTGTCATTGTTACTGAACGTTTCAGGTCGATTTTATTCCGTCGTTGTTACTGAACGTTTCAGGTCGATTTTATTGTCATTGTTACTGAACGTTTCAGGTCGATTTTATTCTGTCATTGTTACTGAACGTTTCAGGTCGATTTTTTTTCGTCATTGTTACTGAACGTTTCAGGTCGATTTTATTCCGTCATTGTTACTGAACGTTTCTTTCAGTTTTTTAATGGGAAATAATTGGTATCGCCAGTTGTCGTATAACTGTTTATTCCAAACATTTGCTTAAATACATCGACGCAGTCCACACTATGTTGACCGCAAGTTATGGTACATTTTTATAACAATTTTCTTATTAAAACAAGGATGCAATCCATTTTAGTTTCGCCGCTAGTAGTTATTATACTGCAATGTCAAAATATGAAATTTAAATAAAGTGAAAACTAGATATGTTTTTTTTAACTATTGTTACATGAAAAACCATTACAAGTGCAAATCATCAAGTTGATTATTTTTGGTTTCATCACTTCCTGAAAAGAAATACAATCAAACAAGTATGTAAGTAATTACAAAGCTTGAAAGCGAAGAAAAAGGAAGGCAGGACTGAGGGAAAGTAAGTATGAAGGATAGGAAGGGAAGAAGAAAGGAAGGAAGGAAGGAAGGAAGGAAGGAAGGTGGGAAGAAAACGAGGTGGGATGGAAAGAAAGAAGTAAGCATGAAGCAAGCAAGCCAGCAATGTTGTAAAACTGAGTAAAAAGGCATAAATAACATTATCATATCACCCGTATTTTGCCTGGCGCGCGCTCTTAAGAAAACCTTCGGACAAAGTCACGTGATGGGGTCCGTACGGCCTTTTTCACCTGGTTTGTACAAACACGTACGGACCCGCTACAAGAACATCACACAAAAATGGCCTTTATATCTAAAAGAGTGGGTCATTTGATTAAAAAACTGAGCTCGGTCAGTACGTCATGACCGCGAACCAAATATTTTCCCTTACGGCCCTTGCACTCAGTCAATAAGTACTCAATAATCATACCTTCTACAAAGCCATATTGCTAAACCAATCAGAATGAAGATTGCAACACCAAGTATGCAGGAACCAGCTATAGTGTAAGCCATTGTTTCATCATAATTCTTGGTGACTGCAATTGCAACATATGAGATAAGTATTAAAGGTGTTTATCACAGTCAGTCAATGACATTTAAGTGTGCTATGAAAGTCATTATACTTGTTAATAAAGGTTTTTTAATAAAAATAATCATAAGCATAAGCACGGTCATAAGAAATGGAGAAGTTTCCATTTTCTTATGATTATGACTATGAAGTTATGTCGCACGTGCGAACCGTACAATCTTAGTCGTAAACGTGGTTATGTTTATGATTATGACGCCGTGTGAACCAGGCTTAAGCGTACTAAGAAAAAAAAACCCCATTCCTTATAACAGGCAGCAAAGGAAGCCCGAAGATTAAAAGGAGTTAGCGGGGAAGGCTAGTATTCCGTTCTGTATACTTACAGTTATCCTCGTCTTGTTTAATTGCTTGGCTGTTTTCAGCTGGAAAAAGAAGAATCAAAATAAGAAAATTAAAATGACTGGCTGACTGGCTGACTGGCTTGCACATCGGCATGTATTAAATATCTTACCAACATCCTGATTGTCCCCGAAGATAATAATGGCTTCAGTATTCTTTCCTAACACCACATTCTTGTCATCACTTGTCATAACAATCACAAGCACCTCTGAAGATTCTGTATCATCATCATCTAAGATTTGTACTTCTGCAACTGATGTGTTGGTGTCAGGTTTGAAAATCAACGCTTTGTTTTTGATGACATAGTCAACGTTTTCT
Organism: Metridium senile; assembly: GCA_949775045.1. NCBI lineage: Eukaryota > Metazoa > Cnidaria > Anthozoa > Actiniaria > Metridiidae > Metridium > Metridium senile. Next base: position 6,035,802 of record OX459101.1, on the reverse strand, counting down.
TTGGCAGTAGTCGTCACATTTTTCACTTGCAAACTGTATTTAAAAAAAATGAATTTAGATTAATGACAAGATACAACGGATAATTAAAAAATTATTATTATTACTATTACTATTATTACTACTATTACTACTATTACTACTACTACTACTATTATTATTATTATTATTATTATTTTTATTGTTATTGTTATTATTCTTATTGTTATTATTATTATTCTTATTCTTATTCTTATTATTCTTATTCTTATTATTCTTATTGTTATTATTCTTATTATTATTATTATTATTATTATTATTATTATTATTGTTATTATTATTATTGTTATTGTTATTATTATTATTGTTATTATTATTATTATTATTATTATTATTATTATTATTATTATTATTATTATTATTTTTATTATTATTATTATTATATTATTATTACCTTATTTGTACAGCGACGTTTACTCTCTTGGATGACACGCAGACCAACTCAATCGTGTTCTTTTTCTCCTTGACTTTTATTTGGTATGCCTCTTTGTACTGCACGACAACGATATTTGACTCTGATACATAAAAAGAAATCCTTGTCATTTTCTAGCCCCCTACAAAACTCTAACCTTCGTAACTCCAAACATCAAAAAGGCTTGAAATGTTTTACTGTTGCTTATGCCACTGATTTGGAAAACATATTTCAAAAATGTCTTTATACGATGTATAGTTTAGATTTTGAATTTTTGGTGAAAGCCAGCAATATAGATCAGAGTTTGAGCATGTTTGGATAAATATTTACTGAGTTATAAGCGTCTAAAAGTCGCAAAAATAAGCTAACAAGAATCTATGGGGCTGAAGGACAGCGTCCCCCAAAACCTACATTTTCTCTTATTTTTACTATTTGTCTAAATCCCATAAATCAGATTTGCCCAATCATTCTAAAACTTGGTAAACTTTATAATAATTATAGTGTGGTCTTTCATTTGATGGGGTTTGTTTCTTAATTAGATTAATATTTCTACAATAGTTTCCAGTCCCTTCCTCAATTCCGGAAAGGCGAATTGCGTCAGCTAGCGAATACATGGATTTACTTAAAATATAATGATTGTTGAAACGTCGTATCTCTCATTTGCCAAATTCACACAAAATTTTTTTTTATTTGGGCCAACCTCGTTCCCAGGGCCCTCTCCCTTCGCTTTTGGGTGGGGCGGAAAATCCGTTGCATTTGGACTAGATTCGGCACATGTGAGATGGGACGTTTCAACCAGTTTGAACCAAACAATTTCTTTGGAAAATTAACAAAAAGTATTCTTCAACGTATTGTTACAAATTGTATCTTTATCGCGATTGCCATATTATAATTCTAATGATAATGACAATATCGCACCACCACCACCATTATTATTGTCATTACCATCATCATCATAATTACCATTACCATCATCATCATAATTACCATCATCATCATAATTACCATTACCATCATCATCATAATTACCATCATCATCATAATTACCATTACCATCATCATCATAATTACCATTACCATCATCATCATCATAATTACCATTACCATCATCATCATAATTACCATTACCATCATCATCATAATTACCATTACCATCATCATCATCATAATTATCATTACCATCATCATCATCATAATTATCATAAACTATACTTTCATGATTTAAGGTCACCTTTACATTCTGATGCTTTAATACTGCCTGTAGTCAACGTAATACCATTATCAGGGCATGGAATACATGATTTCTCTCCTTTGTAAGGCTGGTATGATCCCTTGGCACACTTTGTACATGGCTGAAGTCCGGTCTGTGAGGATGAACCTGGAACGCAATTAGCTGAAAGAAAACTCATTATGCGAGAAGAGGGTCCTGAAGGGTGGGTTTCAAATCCCATTTCCCAGTTTATATTTGGACCAATTCCAAAATCACATATTTTCAATCCCATTCCCATTCCCATTGTTCTTTTATTTGTAAATCCCAGTCCCAGTGCATCCAATCCCATTTTCCCAGTCAAAAATATGACCAATCCCAGCTCCTATTTTATCCCTTCAGGACCCTCTGAGAAAAGTGTCTAAAACAGTCTATAAAGATGAAGTGTGAGTGAGTGGCTATCGGCTACTGGCTGGAGAGACTCGACAATCGACGATACATCATTTATTCAGTCATTCGTGTTACTAGAGCAAAAATATTATGGCTATGAATTAAAATCAAATTGTTACTGTGTAATTGTTCTTATTTAGTGACTATTAGTCACTATCGAATACAAGGTAGGTTATGTTGAGGTGTTGTTTCCTTTTGTACGTGATGTTTCTTGATGAGTGAAAGTGACTAAAATTGGTAAATATGTAATATAATATTGCAATTATCACGACCATCATCATCACTATCATTATTATTATCATCATCATAATTATCATCTCTATAAATATATTATGATGTCACACCGCGACGAACCTTAGCGTGGCCACCCAATTAAAGTTTTGTACAAGTTGGTTTAGCTACGCTAAAATTATTTGCTACACCTTTTCAAATTTAAACATCCTGGGAGGTTTTTCAGACACTTATAAACTTCACTCTTCTCTTGGCTTTGAACATTACCAAGTGTTTATCGTTTGCCACTCGGCGTGTCTTCTATATTAAGGTCGAATTCTCGCTTTCTGATTGGTTAACTTGTACAAAACAGGTAAGGTGCGTCACGCTGTAACATCATCATAATTAGGGGTGGACCATTAGAAGTTGGGGGAGGGGGGTGGCAATTCCCAAAATAAAAAACGTGCACGGCCAATGCGCCCCCCAAAAAAATCCTGCTCAGAGCCAAGCTAAAAAAAAAAAAAAAACGTGCAGAACCTTGAGGGGTAGCGAATGGTAAAATTTTAAAATCCGAGCCCGAGATTCTAGAAATATATCAGCTCATATATTTACTGTATTTAAAAATTCTAGACTCTGAGACATCAAAAACACGAAAATCCGAGACTTTGAGACATCAAAAACACAAAAATCCGAGACTTTGAGACATCAAAAACACTGAAAAATTCGAGACTTTGAGACATCAAAAACACGAAAACCCGAGACTTTGAGACATCATAAACACGAAAATCCGAGACTTTAAGACATCATAAACACGAAAATCCGAGACTCGCGTGCTCCATACATTTTTTGTTCATAGCTAAAAAGCCAATCAGAGCGCGCGTTATAACTTATCTATGTTATAATTCAAACTATTGAGTACAAAATAGTAATTTGTACAAAACAAAACAAGATTACATAAAATTGTATCAAATCTTTTGTTTTCTATTGTTTAATTCAAACTATTTAGTACAAAATAGTAATTTGTGATTTAAACTGAAAACAATTTATCATTGAAGAAAAGATAAATAAAAAGTTTTATTTAGAGACTACATAGCCTCCTCCGCAGGCAACTCCTGAGTCCGAGAGTGATTTTCGTGATTTTCGGGTTCCTGTGTTGAAAATTCGAGGACGACGAAGCCTGGTGACGAGCCCCTTCAGTCATTTTTGCCATATGCAACAGGAAGCCCGCGACGTGTTTTTTCTTTTTCTTCGTTTTTTCTGCCTAAGAGATGCCTGCGGAAGAGGCTAGAGACTACATATGGTGTAATGTTACTGAAATTACTGAAAATAATAGCAAGCGAATTTTAAACGATAAATTAAGGTGAAGCACAGAATCAAAAACATTTGTTCTAGTACTGACACTGTGAAAAGGAGCTGGTATCAAAAGTAACATTTTGATATTTCAATCCCCACATAATACACTTGATTTCAGACGGTTAAGATATTAATTTATGTAGCATACAATTTAAAAACATCTAACGATATCCGAAATGTATATATTTCTCCGCGAAGATCATTATCATACACAAATGATATCCGAAATGTAAAATTTCTAAAATTTGACTGTAATTACATTATTATAATGTCAATTTGTAGAAATGTTACATTTTGCATCTCATGCATATATCATTTGATGATTAGCAGTTCTAAAGATTTAGTAGTTAGGGGCCGACCTTTTAACTTTTGAATGGGGGGGGGGGGGGGGCTGATTTTGAAAATAACAAAGCCAAAATTGCCACTCATATCAATGCATTTCTATAAACAAATAAATTGCGTGCGCATGCCAGCTGGATAAAACAACTTTCGTGCACGGACCAAATCACCCCCCCCCCCCCCCCCCTCAAAAGTTAAATGGTCGGCCCCTTATACACTCACGTTTTTGGTTTGCCTTTCCTGATTTCCGTATTCCTAAAAAAATACATTTTATAAGAAAAATAAGTCGATGATCATAGCATATTCGAAAGATGGCGCTTCTTATTTATATATTTATTTTGAAAATTCAATGTGCCAATAGAATTTAAGCAAGCATGATATGTGTAAGTGACACTAAAAAAGCTAGTCAAGTAATGATCACTAAAAATATCTGACTTCATAAAACAATCTATCACGGCTAGTGATGTATAGTGATGGCTAGTGATACCTAGTGATGGCTAGTGATGTATAGTGATGGCTAGTGATGTCTAGTGATGTCTAGTGATGGCTAGTGATGTCTAGTGATGGTTAGTGATGGCTAGTGATGGCTAGTGATACCTAGTGATGGCTAGTGATGTATAGTGATGGCTAGTGATACCTAGTGATGGCTAGTGATGTATAGTGATGGCTAGTGATGTCTAGTGATATCTAGTGATGGCTAGTGATGTCTAGTGATGGTTAGTGATGTCTAGTGATGGTTAGTGATGGCTAGTGATGTATAGTGATGGCTAGTGATACCTAGTGATGGCTAGTGATGTATAGTGATGGCTAGTGATGTCTAGTGATATCTAGTGATGGCTAGTGATGTCTAGTGATGGTTAGTGATGGCTAGTGATGTATAGTGATGGCTTGTGATGGCTAGTGATGTCTAGTGATGGCTAGTGATGTCTAGTGATGATTGGTGATGGCTAGTGATGGCAAGTGATAGTTAGTGATGGCTAGTGATGTATAGTGATGGCTAGTGATGGCTAGTGATGGTTAGTGATGGCTAGTGATGGCTAGTGATGGCTAGTGATGGCTAGTGATGACTAGTGATGTCTAGTGATGTCTAGTGATGGCTAGTGACGGCTAGTGATGGCTAGTGATGGCTAATGATGGCTAGTGATGGCTAGTGATGGCTAGTGATGTCTAGTGATGTCTAGTGATGGCTAGTGATGTCTAGTGATGGTTAGTGATGGCTAGTGATGGCTAGTGATACCTAGTGATGGCTAGTGATGTATAGTGATGGCTAGTGATACCTAGTGATGGCTAGTGATGTATAGTGATGGCTAGTGATGTCTAGTGATATCTAGTGATGGCTAGTGATGTCTAGTGATGGTTAGTGATGTCTAGTGATGGTTAGTGATGGCTAGTGATGTATAGTGATGGCTAGTGATACCTAGTGATGGCTAGTGATGTATAGTGATGGCTAGTGATGTCTAGTGATATCTAGTGATGGCTAGTGATGTCTAGTGATGGTTAGTGATGGCTAGTGATGTATAGTGATGGCTTGTGATGGCTAGTGATGTCTAGTGATGGCTAGTGATGTCTAGTGATGATTGGTGATGGCTAGTGATGGCAAGTGATAGTTAGTGATGGCTAGTGATGTATAGTGATGGCTAGTGATGGCTAGTGATGGTTAGTGATGGCTAGTGATGGCTAGTGATGGCTAGTGATGGCTAGTGATGACTAGTGATGTCTAGTGATGTCTAGTGATGGCTAGTGACGGCTAGTGATGGCTAGTGATGGCTAATGATGGCTAGTGATGGCTAGTGATGGCTAGTGATGTCTAGTGATGTCTAGTGATGGCTAGTGAGTAACTGTGGATGTACCGATTTACTCAGTTATTTGAGTAACCACTACTCAGTCGTTTTTGTAGTGAGTAACTGTGGATGCATCGATTTACTCAGTTATTTGAGCAAGCACTACTCAGTCGTTTTTGTAGTGAGTAACTGTGGATGCATCGATTTACTCAGTTATTTGAGTAGCCACTACTCAGATGTTTATGCAGTGAGTAACTGTGGATGAACTGATTTACTCAGTTATTTGAGTGACCACTACTCAGTCGTTTTTGAAGTGCGTATTTAGGACGTTAGTATTTAGTTGGAGTGTGTGAAAATGGAAACTCCAGCACAGTATAAATTGAAAGAGTTATTATACATTGTGTATTACACATGTACCCTAACCGAATTTTTTTCGGGCTTCTATAATTGCAATTGCATAAATTGCTTATTTCTCCGCGACGATCATAATCATACACACAACATGTACACTGTTATCACGTACTGATGCTTGGGAATAAAAACAATGAACTAAAACTATTACTTACCTGAGGTATTAGCATTGCAGCAGAGAACAACAACTGTAACGCCGAAAACCAGCAAAACTTTGAGTCTCCAATCCATGTTAAATATCCTCAAGCAGAAAACACTGGTACAATCTACTCTGATAAAACACTTAAGATATATTAAGTTTTAGGCCTCGTCTACACCAATCCGATCCGGCTGAAACCGCATAGAAATATTTGCGTTCACACGAATCCGCGTATCCGTTGGATTCAAGTAAAAGTATGCGGTTTCGGTGACCGGATTCACTGGATTCGTGTGGACGATAGGCCGATTCGCATCAAAAAGTATGCGGTTTCAAAAGTATCCGAATCCGTGTAGTCGGGGTCTTAAACTATATTTGAATTCCCATGTGGGACTGTTATTTTGTAGTGGTAAAGAATTAGGTGACAAAGGGGCTATATGGTTCAAAGTTTGTTATCCGAAGTCAACAATATCACTAAAGCCTGATTTATAAAGTTAAGCCATTTTTTCATTGAACTAGAAAACTTAATCAGAGTAAACAATTAATTAATCTAATTTAAGGTATTAGGACTGGCTAAAGTGCATATCATTTGAAAGTTTATGAAAAATCCGTGGTTATTGTATACAGGAATTTTGTTTTTTTGTCCTTCGCGTTTGTGCAGGAATTTTTTTTTAACTTGCACGAATATTTTTTTTTTCTTTTTTTGCCCACCTCCCCCCCCCCCCCCCCTCAAATATCTAATGGTCCGTTCCTATTATTAAAGTAGATTTGTTTACCAAAATATGTAATCGAAGGTGAGAAATATCACACCTTAGGTATCAGAATCGCACAGGTAACCCAGGGCCTTCAAAATAGTTTTTCCTTGATATTTCGCTAGACTTCCAACAGTCCCTAGTTTACTAAGGAGAAGGCGAAGGAGAAGGCGAAGGCGAAGGCGAAGGAGAAGGCGAAGGCGAAGGCGAAGGCGAAGGCGAAGGCGAAGGAGAAGGAGAAGGAGAAGGAGAAGGAGAAGGAGAAGGAGAAGGAGAAGGAGAAGGAGAAGGAGAAGGAGAAGGAGAAGGAGAAGGAGAAGGAGAAGGAGAAGGAGAAGGAGAAGGAGAAGGAGAAGGAGAAGGAGAAGGAGAAGGAGAAGGAGAAGGAGAAGGAGAAGGAGAAGGAGAAGGAGAAGGAGAAGGAGAAGGAGAAGGAGAAGGAGAAGGAGAAGGAGAAGGAGAAGGAGAAGGAGAAGGAGAAGGAGAAGGAGAAGGAGAAGGAGAAGGAGAAGGAGAAGGAGAAGGAGAAGGAGAAGGAGAAGGAGAAGGAGAAGGAGAAGGAGAAGGAGAAGGAGAAGGAGAAGGAGAAGGAGAAGGAGAAGGAGAAGGAGAAGGAGAAGGAGAAGGAGAAGGAGAAGGAGAAGGAGAAGGAGAAGGAGAAGGAGAAGGAGAAGGAGAAGGAGAAGGAGAAGGAGAAGGAGAAGGAGAAGGAGAAGGAGAAGGAACACCTTCTCTAATAATATATTTTAATTACTGGTATAAATTACAACGCTGTTCTATTTTAATGTAAAAATGGCCAGAGTGTATCATGCCTGTATTGCACTCTGTAAGGGTAAGATATATACTATAAAATTCATCACGTTTTTAAATTACAGAATTTTCGCAAACATTGTCTAAGATTTGGTCTAAGATCGTATGTATCCTAATTTTAATTTAATTTTAATGGCCTTGGACAACCTTTTTTGCTGGTGTATCAGCATTAGATTATTAACATGCAACACAGCCTCTTATAATTATAAAATGTTCGACGGCTTAGAGTGGTTTTAATAAACACGTGAAACAAAGTAAACTAAGGCCTCGGCTACACGAATCCGATCCGGCTGAAACCGCATAGAAATATTTGCGTCCACACGAATCCGCGTATCCGGAGGATTCAAGTAAAAGTATGCGGTTTCGGTGACCGGATTCACTGGATTCGTGTGGACGATAGGCCGATTCGCATCAAAAAGTATGCGGTTTCAAAAGTATCCGGATTCGTGTAGCCGGGGTCTAAATTAAAGTGTAATAGTGAAATAACAACAAAAGAACACAATGGAATTAAGGTGTATCAAAGAGTAATACACTACACTAAAATGTGTTTCACGGGTTAATGAAAACCACTCTAGCTATAACCATAAGTCAATTAATAAAATTGATATAAAATTATTATTATAATGATTATGTGTTACCAATTTTGTAAAATTATTATGTACTCTTTGAGCAATAAATTTATATAAATCTAGTTGTCTAGTTTTAGTCAAAAATGATTTGCTCTAGAGTGCAAACAATAAAGTCCAAACAATATATCCATGTAATAGAGTGATTTTCATATGACCGTGAAAGAATAGGCAAACTAATAGTTAAGGCCCGAGGAAACGCACGCAACATTGTTGGCCAACATTGTTGCGATACGGTTTGTTGAACACGAGAACAAAAGAAATGTTGGATGAGGCCTCGTCTACACGAATCCGATCCGGCTGAAACCGCATAGAAATATTTGCGTCCACACGAATCCGCGTATCCGGAGGCTTCAAGTAAAAGTATGCGGTTTCGGTGACCGGATTCACTAGATTCGTGTGGACGATAGGCCGATTCGCATCAAAAAGTATGCGGTTTCAAAAGTATCCGGATCCGTGTAAACGGGGTCTGAGTTTCATCAAATATCATCCAACAGGGTGTTTAAACGGGCCCAACATGTTGGAGCAACCATGTTGGTCCAACAATGTTGCGTGCGTTTGCACGGGCCTTTAGTAGTAAACACTAAACCCATTGTTTTCTTTTGTTCTTTATCAACTATACCACAAACTAAATGGTCTATTTTCTTGCATGGTCATGAAAATCACTCTACTTATACTAAATAGTACAAACAGTGCTACATTAAACAATAGAAAACAACTGAATTAGCAAAAATTGTACTTTTTAGTATTTACTAAAGTTTCAGGATCGATGCACTGTTTGCACTCTAAATTCGTGAAATACAAGTTATTATATAGTACAAAATAGGGCTAATTAAACAATGGAAAATAATAGAATTAGCATAATATTACACCATCTAGTACTACCGTAGTAGTATGGGACTCTATAAGACACACTACATGGTTTTCATAGCACTAAACGTTTTTTGAAATGGAATTTTTCATCTCCGAAAAAGTGTATTTGTCGCAATGATGTGACGTTAAAGCTACGATTTTGTGGCCACATTGATTTGTTTCTTTTTTAAATTGCTTGATTTATCAAAATGTTTATTGTAGTTTTATCTTTAAACCGTTTGTATTACTCTGAAAAAAAGTGCAAAATATCAGATCAGCAAATACGTGTTTAAGCTACCATTGTTTTCCTAGAAACAACACGTGGTTTGCATCAGTTAAAACGCTATAGTTAGTATCGAACAATGTTTACTCCAATTGTTCCTTAGAAACACTTACGCAGTTCACACTAGTTTAACCACTAGTTATCGTACGTTTTTACTCAAATTGTTCCTTAGAAACACTGACACATGCAGTTCACACTAGTTTAACCACTAGTTATCGTACAATTTTTACTCCAATTGTTTCCTTAGAAACACTGACACAGTCCACACTAGTTTAACCACTAGTTATCGTACATGTTTACTTCAAATGTTTCCTTAGAAACACTGACGCAGTCCACACTTGTTTGATTAACAACTAGTTATCGTAAATGTTTACTCCACTGAATTGTTCCTTAGAAACACTGACACAGTCCACACTAGTTTAACCACTAGTTATCGTACATTTTTACTACAAATGTTTCCTTAGAAACACTGACGCAGTTCACACTAGTTTAACCACTAGTTATCGTACATTTTTACATCATATGTTCCTTAGAAACACTGACACATACAGTACACACCAGTTTAATTAACCACTAGTTATCGTACATTTTTACTCTAATTGTTTCCTTAGAAACACTGACGCAGTCCACAATAGTTTAACCGTTATTTACTCTAATTAATTCACTGATTTGTAAAACGAACGCAGCCTATACAAGTTTAAAATAACCGCTATTTCTGTAGCTTTTTAATGCAAATATTTTATTTTAGAAATTTCGGACGCCGCGCTATCGAATTAGTTTAGTAGTTGGTAATGCATGCAAACGGTCTATATTTTAGATGGATGTGACCTGATATTTGTCATCAGCATTATCATACAAGCGATGATCTGAAGGCGGTGACGACTCGTACGGCTCTGGAGATGGTGTACGGTTATCGCTGTCCTTCCGCGGGAACGTCGTTCTGCCAAACGTAGAGAGATCCACATCCGCTGACTCGTTGTTATCGAAGTTTAAAGTCATGTATGTATCCTAGAAAAAAAGGGGAATGTCAGGATAACTTTTGGTTTTGTATTTGACTAAGTATTGGTTGCTTTTAGTACTATAGATTTTGTTGAAGAATGATAATAATGATAATGGTGACTGGTTATAATCGAAGTTTAAAGTCATATATGTTTCCTAGAAAGGAAGGGGTGTGTCAGGATACAGTTATTTGAAAAACGTTGTCGCCGACCAGCTTCGCGACTACGCAACTAGACCTAAAAGGAGTATGGGTAGAAATCACCTAAAGCAGTTAGCTGCATATATTATCAATATCATGAGCTCTCAGTGCCTTGTTTCTATTAGATTTACGCTGGCGATTGATTTGGATGACACAAATCCTCTGCATGAAAACTGAAGAAGTAGCTATTTACTTGTCGATATCTCCACGCTCTATACAACGGTTTATTTCTTTGCACAGAACGCGAAGGCACACATTCATTCATGTACTCGTCATATTTCAGCATATTCTATAGCGCGTGCTAAAAGTTTATTGCTTCAGTGATTTGTACCCATACTCTCGCTTGGGCTAGTTGCGTAATCGCGGAGCCGGTCAGCGACAATGTTCTTTCAAAGTACTGTAACTTTTGGTTTTGTATTTGACTGACAGGCTGCTTGTTGTATACGTACTATAGATTTTGTTGAAGACGATGATAATAACAATAATGGGGATAATCGGCAAGATGCATAGCTATAATAATTCTGATAATAATTGTGATGGTGGTTATGATGATGATATTGGTATTGGTATTGATTATAAAAATGATTAGAATGGTAATCATAGTGGTGATGATGTTATAATGATGATAACTATGATAATAATGATGATGGTGAAGAAGATGATGATAAAGATAATAATAATAATGATGGTGATGATATTGATGGTGATGATAGAGCGGTTTTCGTATGAGTTACGGTACTGTTACTGTAGTAGAATTTTCGAATGTTTTTATAGAACTTACGGTACGGTTACGGCTACGGTACGGTCAGTTTCCCACTCGTACGAAAACCGCTCTATTGATGGTGATGATGTTCAAAATGATGAGGGTGGTGAAAAAGATGGTGAATAATGATGATCAGTATCATGGTGATGATGACGATTAGTATAATGATGATGATGATGATGATGATGATGATGATAATGATAAAAAATATAATGATGATGATTTTGATAATGATAATGATGTAAATTATGTTGATAATGATGATGATGATGATGATGATGATGATGATAATATTAATGATGATGATGATAATGACAATAAATATAACGATGATGATTTTGATAATGCTGATGATGTAAATTATGTTGATAATGATGATGATGATGATGATAATATTAATGATGATGATGATAATCAACAGCAGCCTACCCTTGATTCAAACAGGATTATTTGTAAATTGATGAAAATTATGATGTAAATTATGTTGATAATGATGATGATATGATGATGATGATGATAAGATTAATGATGATGATGATAATCAACAGTAACCTACCCTTGAATCAAACAGAGGATTATTCGTACTGGGTTTGACTTTGATATTATCGTAATAATGCCCGCCGTTTCTGTTGGAAGCAAAAAAAAAGAATCAACCAATCATACCAAGGTCTAGCTATCCTCTTGGTAGTTTGATAAATATTTAAAATGAACTCATCATTTGAATTAGTATTTAAAGGGCTGGATCCAGACATTTGTCAGGGGGTGTCCCGATTTCAAATTGGCTCTTAAGGTTATAGGGGGTGTCTGGTCCTTAAAGTGCACCTGACGCCCTTCATGATATTTTGCAAATCTGTTTGACATGAGGTGTATAGTAAGTGTACTTAATTTTTCTTGGTGTCGACATCTCTTTTCTGAGATATAAGCATTTGAAATCTGAAAATGCAAATGAAGTGACGTCTACCCAGGCCTCATTAAATATACAAAAGTTCTCTGGAAATAATTATAGCAATTTTTTAAAGCTCAATATCTGTATTACTAATATTTACACTACCATTAACATTTTTACTTCTTTACAAAAACAAGCTTGCTGTCAGCTTTGAAACAAAACTTTGACAAATTCCTGGAATGAGGTCACCTCATTTGCATTTTCAAATGTTTATATCTCAGAAAGGAGAGGTCGACATCAAAAAATATTAAGTACACTTATTATACACCTCATGTACAACAGATTTGCAAAATATCATGAAGGGCTTCAGGTGCACTTTAAATGTCTTAAATTAGCCAGCGTTGCCGGCGGTTTGCGGTTGTTGGAGGAAGAGAAAAGGAAGGTCTTCCCTTTCTCTCTTCCTCGCAAATCCGCAGACCGCCGGCAGCGCAGGCTTGTCTTAAATAAAATAGGGGTAATTGCGGCGCTAGGGGGGTGTCCGGTGCCACTAGAGACATGCACCCTCTATAGCCGGATCCACTTCTGAATATACTGTAGAAATACTTTAAAATTAAGTTTACTTACGACACTGAACCATTCATTTTAACAGTTTGGTAATCGCTACGAATAAATAAAAACACACTCAGTTAATTTTAGCTATAGACCCTTTTAATAAGTCCCGAAGTGTTGTGTTTTCCGCGCTTGACGTCAAATTTATTCTTTTGAAATTTGTATAATATGAAAGGAATTGCAAAGAATAAATTTGACGTCATGCGCGGAAAGCACAACACTTCGGGACTTATTAAAAGGGTCTATAGCAACATAAAATTATTAGGTCGTTTCTCTTATATGTTATTTAATGGTTTACTCTATCTACTACATCAGTACATATCTGCTGTATCACCCGTAAATGTACAGTGCAACCCCGCCTTACGACCACCCGCTTAATACGGCCACCTCGTTATTGCGGCCAGTTTTTTAGGTCCCGACGAAATGCATGCACATACATTTTCTATAAAATTTACCCACTTAATGCGGCCACCCCGATATTATGGTCACTGTGGGCTGTCCCTTCGGTGGACGGATTAACGGGGTTCAACTGTAATAACAACCGTAAATGTAATACACACCGTAATCCGTCGTAAACCCACCCTAAATATATTAACTATCGAACGTGAATGTAATAACCGACCTCACCGTAAATGTTTAAAAAATTTAACCATGAATGTTATAATGGAACTGCCACCATAAATGTAATAACATTCAACCATGGTGTTATTTCATTTTTTTTATGTACTAGTTACGACATTACTTATGCATGTGTGACTATAAACAGCCGCTAGATATAATCAACTATTGGGTAGTAACACTTTTTACTTTATTTCCAGGATAAAATGTACATTACCTGGTTTCGTCGTCATCATCCATGCCCCAGTTGTGGTAGGGATCGACCCAGATTGGATTCGAACTGACAAAAACAACAAACATATGACTTGAGGGAGATTTGATAATTGATTTATTATGGGGGCTATGGGAGTTTTAATAACAAACAAACAAATTTCAGACAGACAGACAGACAGACTGACAAACAAAGAAACTAACGAACGAATAATCAAACGATCGAACAAAGGACCAAACGAATGAACGAACGAACAAACGAACGAACGAACGAACGAACGAACGAACGAACGAACGAACGAACGAACGAACGAACGAACGAACAAACGAACGAACGAACGAACGAACGAACGAACAAAAAACATCAAACACAAAAAAAAAAAAAAAAAATATGTGCCGGCAAAAAAAAGAACGAACGACAAAACAAAACAAAACCAAAAAACAACATCAACAAACAAACAGACCAAAAAAACTGAACTAACGAACAAAGGACCTAACGAGCAAAGAAATGCGATGCAAATACTATAATTCAACAGCTTCGTTACCAGGACCTTTTTCCTTGCATGTTGGTTGGTCCTGGGAGCGAGGAGGGAATTCAAGAGGAGGACTCACCCCTGTGTGTCGTGTAGGTTAGTGTTTGGTAGAGCTGACATCGAACTTCGTCGAGAAACATGAGTACTACCTGGTGATTCAGTGATGAGGAAATTTGAAGATCAGTAAATATTATGAAAACACTTGTATAAAACGTGTCTTTATATTTAGAAATATAAACTATATATCACTAACTTGATATATGTTGATATGATATCTTGTTGATGATGGTGATGATTATCATGCTGTTGGTAAGCATGATGATGGTGACGACGATAATGATGATGATAATGGTGATGGTAATGATGATAATGGTGATGATAATGGTGATGGTAATGATAATCATGGTGATAATAATGATGATGGTGATGATGATAATTTTCATTATAATAATAATTATGATGATGATGAAGATGATTGTAATGATGATGATGACGATAATGGTGATGATGACAATTATGATAATGGTGACAATGATGACAATGATGACGATAATGGTGATGATGACAATTATGATAATGGTGATGATGACAATTATGATAATGGTGACAATGATGACGATAATGGTGATGAACACAATTATGATGATGATGGTGATGATAATGACAATGATATACTATAATGGTGATAATGATGATGATAATACTGAAATGAGCATGTTTATTTATGACAGTGATGGTTGTTTTTCTAACCTCCATAACTCTGTGCTTGAGCGGCTCGTAGTCTTCGTTTTTGTCTGAAATTAGAAGGAATTCAGTCAATTAATACTCTTTTAATTATATCTAACTCTTGCTATTGCGAACACAAACCCACTTCCCTTGAAAGTCAGTTTTACCAGTCAATTACTATTTTTTTTTTATCTCAAACCCTCGCTATCTTGAACACAAACCCATTTCCCTAGGAACTTTTTCCAGTCAATCTCTATCGTTTATCTCAAACCCTCGCTATATCGAACCAAACCCATTTCCCTTGGAACGTTTTCCAGTCAATTACTATAGTTTATCTCAAACCCTCGCTATATCGAAGCAAACCCACTTCCCTTGGAACTTTCTAAAGTCAATTACCAACTTTTCCCAGGAAATTACTTTCGTTTATTTCGAACCCTCGCTATTTCAATTAACACAAAACCCATTTGCTTTGAAACTTTTTTTCCAGTCAATATTCATATCGGATTTCTCTAACACAAACTCATTTTATCTTGATAGAATTTGTTTTTCCATAAAACTAAGATTGTCTTTAACTTTAAAAATTGCTAGCTAGTTTTAATTTAGATTTAATTTCCAGTAAAGTGTTTGACAGATTGAGATTACCCATTGAGATTACCAGCGAAGCCGTAACTAGCCGTGTCATACGAAAACGATAACTCAAGCCAAACATGCTGAGAAAATCTAAAACTTAACGATAAATTTATGCTACAATAACTAAATAATTATTTTGATTACCAATAGTTAATATTTAGCTAATAATTATATCTACATGTGCCCGCAATCTTTTGAAAAATGCGGGTTTAGGTATGCCAAACATGCGCTAATTATGAAAACGAGCGAAACACTGAGGCCTTAAAATAGATATTTGTCACTTCGGTTCTTTTGAATTATTAATTTAAAACTATTATGTATGGCTATAAAAATTTGTGCGGTTTTGGAGTGGAAGTTTGGTTTAAAGCTATAGGTTTTGAAATTAGAAAACTAAACAAGATATAATAATGGATTTAAGTAAAAATATGAAACTTAGCAAATCCTGGTATCTTTACAAATAAATTGTATTGAAGATATGTCGAAACGAATATAGACAATATAATATAAACTTTGTTTCCTAAAATGATAATTCTAGAGGTGTTAAAAATGTTTCTAAATGTCTGTTAAGTTTTATGCTTTTTTATCAAGTTTTTAAAATCCATTTAAATTATTTTGTTTTCATTTTCAGGGCATCCTGAATATTTCAGTTCAAGTATGTTTGATTTTTTATTGTTTACGGTCTTTGAAAACCAATGGTTATCAATTATTAATAGTGGTGTCATTCGATGGTTTATTTTGAATACTTTATGTAGTGGTATAATGAGTGTGTGTTTCTACTATGTAGAAATTCTATGCTGAGTCATTAAAACATTATTGAGCGATGTGTGATGTAAATTAAACTACTAAATGTAGAGGTAGTGAGTGTGTGTGTTTCTACTATGTAGAAATTGTATGCTGAGTCATTGAAACATTATTGAGCGATGTGTGATGTAAATTAAACTACTGAATGTAGTGGTAGTGAGTGTGTGTGTTTCTACTATGTAGAAATAATTCTATGTTGAGTCATTGAAACATTATTGAGCGATGTGTGATGTAAATTAAACTACTGAATGTAGAGGTAGTGAGTGTGTGTGTTTCTACTATGTAGAAATTCTATGCTGAGTCATTAAAACATTATTGAGCGATGTGTGATGTAAATTAAACTACTGAATGTAGTGGTAGTGTGTGTGTGTGTTTCTACTATGTAGAAATAATTCTATGTTGAGTCATTGAAACATTATTGAGCGATGTGTGATGTAAATTAAACTACTGAGTGTAGTGGTAGTGTGTGCTTGAGTGTCGTAGCCCCGGGGAACTCCCTTTGACCAATAGGTAGAGTGATCGGCGGTCGGTTTTGAAAAAGGATACAAATAAATAAAAAGAACTGTTAAAACATTGTTGATTTAAACCCCTTACAGTGCGACTACTGAAACCGGGGCCACTCAAACATATGTCAAAATAAATAGCTTTTGAGATCAAACCAAAAACTTGTAGATGGTTCTCACAGGCTAAGATGTTTCTTATTCAATCTTTATCTATTCCGTTCACAAATAATGAAAATTATTAGCATTTTAAGCAGAAAAGTCAAGTATTTGTAGCTCTATTGTTCATATTCTCGATCGTGATTGGATAGTCATGTTTTGGTGGCCCCGGTTTCAGTAGTCACACTGTAAAGATACGACTGAGTGATATTCTTGGCAGCCAAGCTTCCTTTTAGTAACAAAACAGAGTTAAAATGACCTTACATGTACGGATTCATGTTACGTAACTGAGTTTTGAGCAAGAAGCCACGCACAGGAGATATTCTCAATCATGAAAGAACCGCCGATCAACCCCACCACTTAGACAAGAGATCCCCCCCCCTCCCCTGTGGGTCTTAGTAGATATTGAATACCTACTATACAAATGCTACTAAGTAAAACATGGATGTAGTGGTAGTGAGCTTTGTGTGTTGTATGCACAAATATCCTGACGTTTTAAGATATTTATTTTGTGTCGTACAATTTTAGAAATTACAACAATTATTATGTTTAAAATATGCTATCCAAACTAGTTTTGGCGTTACAAAAAACAACTTTATTGTTTATTATTTTATGTTGTTTTAATAGATTAGCTGAAAATGTTATTGTGTTTCTTAGTACATCTATTTTAAAAAGGTTGTCCAAGGCTATAGAAAGTCGGTATATTAATGTATATTATAATGTATATTATACATCTATTTCTAAAAGGTTGCCCAATGCGAATTTTCATTCCGAGATTGGGGTATTTCGGACAAACATACAACACAAATAATGGAGGTGCTTACATTCATTATTCTTGTCAAGAACATGGAGGTTATTGTTGATATATTATTGACATACATCTAAACACGAATAATCTAGGTATTTACAATCATTATTCTAGTCAGTCTAGGTGTTATCGTGATATTATGGGCATACATGTACATCAAAACACGAATAATAGAGGTGATTACAATCATTATTTTTAATTGTTAAGAAAATAGGGGTTGTTATTAAGATATTATGGGCATACATCTAAACAGTATTAACCGCGGTGCTCACTATCATTATTGTCGTCAAGAACATGGAGGTTATTGTTGAGATATTATAGGCATACGTCTAAACACGAATAATCAAGGTGCTTACAATCTTTTTTCCTGTCAAGAACATGGAGGTTATTGTAGATATTATTGGTATACATCTATACGAATATAATCGATTTGGTGGCTTGGACAACCTTTAGAATGTATTTTAGCATATATTACATGTTAGCGATTATTTTTATCATCTTATTACAGCTGTGTTGTATTGACTGTGACCCATTCCCTTTTTGAAGCAAACTTTTCAGGCCGAGGGATACTGGTACGAGGAGAAAGCTATAACAAACCAAGATACCCAGGATGCCTCCGGATTACTTCTGTTTTTAGCATTTATGTATATTGAAGCAGCGGTTACCAAATTTTCAACAGCATTGTGATAACCACTGTTAACAAGCATTGACGTAAGGAATGTCAGATTTGTGTGCTGGATCATTTTACTTGTATTTTTTTCGCGTATGCGTACGCGTGGTCGTTTGATCATAGTGTCAGGACATCAACCTAAAGCTAGTCTCCTCAGCCGTTATTAGTGTCGGGCTTCCTGTCCCTAGTATTGCTTAAAAAAGCGATGGATCTCAGTTCAGATAATTTCCATATTTATCAATTTTAAAATGAATTGAAAGCAAGTAGATTTAATACACTATAATCTTAACATGCATCCTTAGCCTTGAATATCAAGAATTTAGTGTTAAAATATTAATCAATTATTCAATTATCAACTAAATGGACAAAGCTTTAGGGTGGTATGGGTGGCCTAGCAGTGAGAGCACTGGCCTCTCACCACTGTGGTCCAGGTTTGAGTCCCGGCTCGGGCAAGGATTATATGTTAGTTGAGTTTGTTTGATGTGTTCTTCTCTGCTATGCCACGAGGGTTTTCTCCGGGTTATCCGGTTTTCCTTTCTCCGCATAAATGAACATGTGAGCCGAATAGTGTGCAAAATATTAAAAGTAGAGGTAGTGAGTGAGTCTCCCCGATTAGTTGGGCGAAATGTGTCCAGCTAGAAGATTGAAACGTTAAAACGTTATTATTATTATTTATTCATTATTTATTACTAATGTTTCGATTCATTTGCATTAGATTCGGTAGATGTGAGGTGCGACATTCGCTCTCAATAATTAGAGATTTAGATCCAGATGCCTCGAACGTCTAAGTAATTCATGTACTAAGCGTGCGCGTAGTGTTAATAATTTAGTTTGATTGACGACCACATAATCACGTGAGTTTTCTCCTGATGAATGTGGGATATAATCGACTCGAACGTCTCAGTAATCCATGTAATAAGCATACGCGTAGTGTTCATAATTTCGTCTGATCGATGACCACATAATCACGTGACGTGGGTTCTTTGGGTAAATGCCTCCACGTTCCATTCTCAAAGTCAACAGTAAACCGTTGTACGTTGCCGTCTTCGTCGTAAATGAAGCCGTTGTTTATCTGGCTGGCACGCATACCGCCACGGAAGAACGCAGTTTCCCCACGTACCTCGGAGATTTCGCGTTCTTGCCTGTTTATTATACGGTAGTTTGATTATGTTTAGAGTTAGGCTCGTGATACACATTCATTCATCAATGATTTCCTTTCATCATTCATTTATCTATTCATTCATTTACTCATTCATTTATTCCTACCTTCGTTCATTCAATAATTCATTCATTTACAACGAATACAAAATACGGTTAGTGACTGCCAATCACTTTCTGAAAATGTTCTATGATTATAGAACTTCATTCGTGAAGTGAGTCGGGTGTATGATTATATATTCTCGGAAACACGAACGAAAACAAGATGGCTTATATACACCTACGTGCAAGAACATTGTCATACGAAAAAAGAACATTTGTATTTAGTCGGTTAGGAATAAATTAAAAGTACAGAAGATGATCACTTAAGCTGAACTCTTTCTTTTGTACTTTTAATTTATTCCTAACACAATAAATACAAATTTTCTTTTTTCGTATGACAACGTTCTTGCAAGTAGGTGTAACTCCCTTAACATGAATTCAATTCTTTAACCACAGGAAGTCCAAGCTCACTATCTGTGTTGATTTATAAAACCATATCAAAATACAAGACAGTGATCGAGTTCGTTGTATTTTTCAAATCGCCGTAACTCGCTTAATTCTGGCTCAAATCGCTTCAAATCTTCACAAACAATTAAAAAAGATTTGAGGAGGCCACTGAGAGTGTTTTGAAAATTAACACAGATAGTGAGCTTGTGTTGCCTGTGCTTGAACTTACCGTTTTCGTAGCAGCAACAACACAAAGCAGAATATACATATCAGGAATAAAAGAAGTATACCAAATCCTACTGCTAGTGCCAGTTTTAAATCAAAAGTGCTCTTCTTTTCTGGAGGAACAAACTCCTGATGATGGAAATTAGGAGAAATTAATGAATAGTTTACAGTGATGCTGCTGATGATGATATTAAATGATGATGAAGCTAGATGAATATGGTGATGCTATAATGATATCATGTTATGCTGATGATGATAATGATAATGATAACTTAAAGAATGATATAACAACCGTATGCTGATGATGATAATGATAATGATAACTTAAAGAATGATATAACAACCGCGTTAGAATAAAGTATTCAATTCAATTTAACGATGGTGATGATAATGATGATTATGAAAATGACAATGTTGTTGATGATGATAATGATGATCATGAAAATTATAATGTTACTGTTGTTGTTGATGATGATGACAATGATGATTATGATAATAATGATGTTATTGTTGTTGATGATGATGATGATGATAATGATGATAATGAAAATGATAATGTTTTTGTTGTTGATAATGCTGATGATTATGATGATGTTGCTGTTGTTGTTGATAATGATGATAATATCAATACTCGTGATGTCGAGGACCGTAATCTATTACCTTAATTTCTTTAATCTTCCAATGATCAAAAAATTTCGCCTGCTTAGGATAATTCTTGTCAATTTTCCTAAAAAATGAACACGGGGATGAACAAAATTGGTAAATATTTTTCGTCCATATATGTCTGTCTGTCTGTCTGTCCATATATGTTTTTATATCTGCCTGTCTGCCTGCCTGCCTGTCTGTCTGTCTGTCTGTCTGTCTGTCTGTCTGTCTGTCTGTATATGTTTTTATATCTGCCTGTCTGTCTGTCTGTCTGTCTGTCTGTCTGCCTGCCTGCCTGCCTGCCTGCCTGCCTGCCTGCCTGCCTGCCTGCCTGCCTGCCTGCCTGCCTGCCTGCCTGCCTGCCTGCCTGCCTGCCTGCCTGCCTGCCTGCCTGCCTGCCTGCCTGCCTGCCTGCCTGCCTGCCTGCCTGCCTGCCTGCCTGCCTGCCTGCCTGCCTGCCTGCCTGCCTGCCTGCCTGCCTGCCTGCCTGCCTGCCTGCCTGCCTGCCTGCCTGCCTGCCTGCCTGCCTGCCTGCCTGCCTGCCTGCCTGCCTGCCTGCCTGCCTGCCTGCCTGCCTGCCTGCCTGCCTGCCTGCCTGCCTGCCTGCCTGCCTGCCTGCCTGCCTGCCTGCCTGCCTGCCTGCCTGCCTGCCTGCCTGCCTGCCTGCCTGCCTGCCTGCCTGCCTGCCTGCCTGCCTGCCTGCCTGCCTGCCTGCCTGCCTGCCTGCCTGCCTGCCTGCCTGCCTGCCTGCCTGCCTGCCTGCCTGCCTGCCTGCCTGCCTGCCTGCCTGCCTGCCTGCCTGCCTGCCTGCCTGCCTGCCTGCCTGCCTGCCTGCCTGCCTGCCTGCCTGCCTGCCTGCCTGCCTGCCTGCCTGCCTGCCTGCCTGCCTGCCTGCCTGCCTGCCTGCCTGCCTGCCTGCCTGCCTGCCTGCCTGCCTGCCTGCCTGCCTGCCTGCCTGCCTGCCTGCCTGCCTGCCTGCCTGCCTGCCTGCCTGCCTGCCTGCCTGCCTGCCTGCCTGCCTGCCTGCCTGCCTGCCTGCCTGCCTGCCTGCCTGCCTGCCTGCCTGCCTGCCTGCCTGCCTGCCTGCCTGCCTGCCTGCCTGCCTGCCTGCCTGCCTGCCTGCCTGCCTGCCTGCCTGCCTGCCTGCCTGCCTGCCTGCCTGCCTGCCTGCCTGCCTGCCTGCCTGCCTGCCTGCCTGCCTGCCTGCCTGCCTGCCTGCCTGCCTGCCTGCCTGCCTGCCTGCCTGCCTGCCTGCCTGCCTGCCTGCCTGCCTGCCTGCCTGCCTGCCTGCCTGCCTGCCTGCCTGCCTGCCTGCCTGCCTGCCTGCCTGCCTGCCTGCCTGCCTGCCTGCCTGCCTGCCTGCCTGCCTGCCTGCCTGCCTGCCTGCCTGCCTGCCTGCCTGCCTGCCTGCCTGCCTGCCTGCCTGCCTGCCTGCCTGCCTGCCTGCCTGCCTGCCTGCCTGCCTGCCTGCCTGCCTGCCTGCCTGCCTGCCTGCCTGCCTGCCTGCCTGCCTGCCTGCCTGCCTGCCTGCCTGCCTGCCTGCCTGCCTGCCTGCCTGCCTGCCTGCCTGCCTGCCTGCCTGCCTGCCTGCCTGCCTGCCTGCCTGCCTGCCTGCCTGCCTGCCTGCCTGCCTGCCTGCCTGCCTGCCTGCCTGCCTGCCTGCCTGCCTGCCTGCCTGCCTGCCTGCCTGCCTGCCTGCCTGCCTGCCTGCCTGCCTGCCTGCCTGCCTGCCTGCCTGCCTGCCTGCCTGCCTGCCTGCCTGCCTGCCTGCCTGCCTGCCTGCCTGCCTGCCTGCCTGCCTGCCTGCCTGCCTGCCTGCCTGCCTGCCTGCCTGCCTGCCTGCCTGCCTGCCTGCCTGCCTGCCTGCCTGCCTGCCTGCCTGCCTGCCTGCCTGCCTGCCTGCCTGCCTGCCTGCCTGCCTGCCTGCCTGCCTGCCTGCCTGCCTGCCTGCCTGCCTGCCTGCCTGCCTGCCTGCCTGCCTGCCTGCCTGCCTGCCTGCCTGCCTGCCTGCCTGCCTGCCTGCCTGCCTGCCTGCCTGCCTGCCTGCCTGCCTGCCTGCCTGCCTGCCTGCCTGCCTGCCTGCCTGCCTGCCTGCCTGCCTGCCTGCCTGCCTGCCTGCCTGCCTGCCTGCCTGCCTGCCTGCCTGCCTGCCTGCCTGCCTGCCTGCCTGCCTGCCTGCCTGCCTGCCTGCCTGCCTGCCTGCCTGCCTGCCTGCCTGCCTGCCTGCCTGCCTGCCTGCCTGCCTGCCTGCCTGCCTGCCTGCCTGCCTGCCTGCCTGCCTGCCTGCCTGCCTGCCTGCCTGCCTGCCTGCCTGCCTGCCTGCCTGCCTGCCTGCCTGCCTGCCTGCCTGCCTGCCTGCCTGCCTGCCTGCCTGCCTGCCTGCCTGCCTGCCTGCCTGCCTGCCTGCCTGCCTGCCTGCCTGCCTGCCTGCCTGCCTGCCTGCCTGCCTGCCTGCCTGCCTGCCTGCCTGCCTGCCTGCCTGCCTGCCTGCCTGCCTGCCTGCCTGCCTGCCTGCCTGCCTGCCTGCCTGCCTGCCTGCCTGCCTGCCTGCCTGCCTGCCTGCCTGCCTGCCTGCCTGCCTGCCTGCCTGCCTGCCTGCCTGCCTGCCTGCCTGCCTGCCTGCCTGCCTGCCTGCCTGCCTGCCTGCCTGCCTGCCTGCCTGCCTGCCTGCCTGCCTGCCTGCCTGCCTGCCTGCCTGCCTGCCTGCCTGCCTGCCTGCCTGCCTGCCTGCCTGCCTGCCTGCCTGCCTGCCTGCCTGCCTGCCTGCCTGCCTGCCTGCCTGCCTGCCTGCCTGCCTGCCTGCCTGCCTGTCTGTCTGTCTGTCTGTCTGTCTGTCTGTCTGTCTGTCTGTCTGTCTGTCTGTCTGTCTGTCTGTCTGTCTGTCTGTCTGTCTGTCTGTCTGTCTGTCTGTCTGTCTGTCTGTCTGTCTGTCTGTCTGTCTGTCTGTCTGTCTGTCTGTCTGTCTGTCTGTCTGTCTGTCTGTCTGTCTGTCTGTCTGTCTGTCTGTCTGTCTGTCTGTCTGTCTGTCTGTCTGTCTGTCTGTCTGTCTGTCTGTCTGTCTGTCTGTCTGTCTGTCTGTCTGTCTGTCTGTCTGTCTGTCTGTCTGTCTGTCTGTCTGTCTGTCTGTCTGTCTGTCTGTCTGTCTGTCTGTCTGTCTGTCTGTCTGTCTGTCTGTCTGTCTGTCTGTCTGTCTGTCTGTCTGTCTGTCTGTCTGTCTGTCTGTCTGTCTGTCTGTCTGTCTGTCTGTCTGTCTGTCTGTCTGTCTGTCTGTCTGTCTGTCTGTCTGTCTGTCTGTCTGTCTGTCTGTCTGTCTGTCTGTCTGTCTGTCTGTCTGTCTGTCTGTCTGTCTGTCTGTCTGTCTGTCTGTCTGTCTGTCTGTCTGTCTGTCTGTCTGTCTGTCTGTCTGTCTGTCTGTCTGTCTGTCTGTCTGTCTGTCTGTCTGTCTGTCTGTCTGTCTGTCTGTCTGTCTGTCTGTCTGTCTGTCTGTCTGTCTGTCTGTCTGTCTGTCGGCTTGTCTGTCTTTTTGTCTGTCTGTTAATCTGTCTATTGACTCCATTGAAAAGAAAACGAATGAACATATGTGAATATTGTTTTGCTTACTCGATTAGAATATCTCTGTCCACTATTTTTTTGGTCTTTGGGTCGACAGCATGGAACAACAGTGCAGTCCTATAACAAAGGATTAAGAGATTTCAATAAAACGTAGACATTTCAAAGCAGTTTAGACCTTGTATAGCCTGCTTGCAGCCTGAACTAATTCGTGCAACACGCATGCTATTTGAACCTTAGCGTTAGGTTTAGAGTCAGAGTGTACCAGTTGATTTCGCGTGCACATTTCCGGTTAGTAAAAGCCAATCAGAAGCATTTCTTTCGCATCGCCAACAATTCCAAGATGGCGTCGTCCGAGAGAGTTGTTTCCAGTGTTAACCCTCGATAAATACACCCTTAAAATAACTATACATTAAGATGATCTATGTTACTTGGACAATAAAAGTTCACTGCTACTCTATCAGGCATAAAAAAGAATAAAAACAAAACGCAAATTCCTAAAAGTAACCGAAATTGTTTTTGTCTCCAGGCGCCATTTTGGAAGTATTCGTTGTTACGAACAATCCTTTGCGCGCTTCGAAGCGAGATCGCCTGGTTAGCGTTAGGTTAGTAGTGTAGTGACACTAAACCAGTGTAATAGATGTTAGACCTCAGTAGCCTCTAATTCTATTGTTTTCTTTTGTATCTATATGATAATTAAACTTTGATTAAATTCTGATTTATTTCGCTGCTATTGCAACAGCAAAAACGTTATTATTCAGTACAATTTTACTTTGATATTTACTTTGATTTATCGTAGTTTCCATTTTCGTCTTGATAGTAGTTGATGTCATCGATATTGATAATGTATCCAGTGATGTTTTCTAAAACACTAGAAAGACAAAATATGAACGTATGGTTAATGATAGTTACGTACGATATAGAGTACAAACACTAAAAGTGTGCAATACTTTGTACTATTTACCACTAAATAGTGTTGATTAAACAATAGAGAACAAAATAATTTGCATAATTGCTGACGCAGTGAAGCGAGCCTGAGCGAGCGAGCAAGTCAGCAGTACTAATTTACGGCAAGAAAACCGGAAGTAAAAATACTCTGGACCCACAATTCCATCTGTTGACCCACAATTCCTTTCGACTATAAATATAGCCATGTGCTCGCTTCCGTCCGGCCTCTTCAACTTTTAAGCGAACTGGTAAGTTGTTTTATTGTTGTGGTCAATCTAATCCCTGTTTTGTGAATTCCTTGCCCTTCTCCCACCTAAGAACTTACTCTAATAACTTTAACACTGATTTTTCCAGACGATTTCTACATTTTATTACCGAAATAGGTAGGTTTGGCTTTGCATCTTCGACTTATCAACTTTGCCATGTGCTTCTCTATGCCCGCTCTATGTTGTGTTCTTTCTTGTGTGTTATCCTTTCTGCGATCTACAAACTTACTACTAAGCTGAAAACTCTTTCTTTCAGACGATTTCTACGATTTCGATTTTTACATCATGACCAGATTGTATGATTTATAAATACAACAATTTTGATGATTAAAATAAAAAATATTCAACACTTCAAATGTGCAGTTGCTTGACCATGACATGCTTTCTTAATGGATTTGTAAAAATCCTATAATGCTTACACCAAGTTCATGAGCATTATTTAATAGTAAATATTTTCTATTGTAAATTATCACGATTCGGTACAATTATTATTTGTTTCATGGATTTAGTGTATCAGAATGCCATTATTACTAATATTAGCATATAAACAATTTATAGTATGCAAAATTTAGCCATTCATTTCATATCTATTTTGCACACTTGTAGTGTTTGTGCTCAAATAACTAGTTCATGTAAATGCATGCATACCTCATATTGATAATAATTACTTTTTGCATGCATAAATTCATATAATTGTCATGTGATTTAAAGGGCTGCTTGTTCCAAAAACAATGAAAATTTGAAATATATAATACGATAATGTATACTTGGAATTGATTTTATATAAAGCTAACTAAATTTCATTTAAATTGTCCACCTGAAGCTCATTAACATCAAGCACTTTTGTTTTAAAATCTTCTTGCTATTTTGTACGACTTAGTACTATTTCACTCAAATACTAAAAGTATGAAACTTCAGTACTGCTAAATTATCTGCTAATTACATTGTTTTTGTTATCAAGACTGTTTAGCAGTAAAATGCAAAAGTTTCACATTTTTAGTGTTTATGTAACGATCTGCGTAAGAACGATAGCAACAACGGCAAGGAATGTGCAAAGGTGATAATTGTAGTATTGTTTAAACTGGTCGTCTGATTGGTTGAAACATGAAAAATTGCCATAACTTTGTGGATAATTAAATCAACTTATTTTATATTTATGCAATAATTTCCTTATACAAATAGTTCTACTAGGGTTAAATTATAGAGAAATTCTATGTGGGGAACACTGCAAATTGTCTACCTTTCCTTTCTTTTGTCTCTGACTCCTCTGATTGGTTTAAAACTTTTAACTCTATATAAAACTTTGCAGAAAATTAACGCGTAAACACAAATTGCTCTTCCAAAATTTGCTGTGAATATGTCAATACATCCCATTAGAAAAAATCTCACAATTTGGATGTGGGGAAAGTGAAATGCCGCAGAACAAAAGGAAGTGCTATTGTTTTTATAAGGATCATTACTTATACTGGAGTGTAAATTTTTCATGTGGATAAGATACTAGTTTGCAATTTCTGGAAACCATATTAATTTGCCTAAATTACAACAATCATCACCTCAGTATCAGCCTCTCAGAATACCAATTTTGGGAGAAATCATCTTTCTAGCTAGTACCATTCATATAGTTACAAAATGACAATATTGAAAGTCAGCATTAACTACTGATAGGTAGGCTAGTTTAGCAGTATTTACGTTGCACACTTTTAGTGTTTGTACTCTAGTATAACAATAGAGTTGAGGTTCGCGGGCGTAAATATGTTTTTTGCCCGACTCAGGTCCGGTCAAAGAACCTCAACTTTATTACTTTTAGAATAACTTTATAATTATAGGGCATTTATTAAGCGAAAACGGTCATTTTAGCCCGCAAAATGCCGCGGCACAATGCCCTATAGTTATTCTATAGTTATTCCCTTTAGTTATTCTGATGGTTTTGATGATAATATTGATGAAGGCGATGGTTATCATTATCATGATCATTATAATAACAAGGATGATGATAACAATAACGTTAATAAAAATCCTTATATTATAGTGCCATTTACCAACAATAATTTTAATAAAAATCCTTATATATATTATAATATTATGATAACAAGGATGATGATAACAATAATGTTAATAAGAATCCTTATATAATAGTGCCATTTACCAACAAATAATGTTAATAAAAATCCTTATATAATAGTGCCATTTACCAACAATAATGTTAATAAAAATCCTTATATAATAGTGCCATTTACCAACAATAATGTTAATAAAAATCCTTATATAATAGTGCCATTTACCAACAATAATGTTAATTAACATCCTTATATTATAGTGCCATTTACCGTTTAAACTCATCTTGATTCTTTCTCACTTCCTCAAGATCAGATCTTGCTGATACAAGAACTGCTCGCTGCTTATCAACCAAAACGTAGATCTAGAAAACACGATACAAAATATTACATCAATCAACACCAATTATGGGTAAAAACGAACGAAAAACACTTTGTTGGACCAAAGTTGGACACAAAGTTGTTGGACCATTTGAGATACAGTGGTACCTCTATTAAGCGGTCACCCTCGGGACTTTCCAAAGTGGCCGCTTAATAGAGGTTGGCCGCTGAATAGAGGTATAGAATAGGTATAGGAATAGATTTGGGACTTTTTATTGTGGCCGCCTAATAGAGGGTGACTGCTTAATAGCTAGGTGACCTCTTAATAGAGGTATCACTGTACTTTTAAAAAAAAATTGTTTTCATTGATCACAAATAATAATAAAGTCTATTAACAATTTCAAGTACCACTGTGCTTAATTACTAGAATTAATCTACAATAAAAGTCAATTTCAATTCAATTCAACTCATCTTTATTTACTACATATTTTTACAATTCTATTTGACAATAGTTAATTGAAACAGATTCAATAGTAGTAGCTAACTGTAATAGCCAGAGGCTAGACTTGACTGTTAGCTTGATATATTATTGAAAATGTTTTAATTACTTTGAAAGAGGAGATAATTATTAATTAATTAAATAATTCATAAATAAATAAATAAATAAATAAATAAATAAATAAATAAATAAATAAATAAATAAATAAATAAATAAATAAATAAATAAATAAATAAATAAATAAATAAATAAATAAATAAATAAATAAATAAATAAATAAATAAATAAATAAATAAATAAATAAATAATAGAAAAAAAGTACAAAATGACGGTAATACAGCTGAAGATAGCATAACAATATTTGATTATTACAAATAAGATAATTTTACAAATGCGAAATTACAATTTCAGTTACAAATGGCAAAACAAAAACATGACTATAGTACATTTAATTGTACATTCTATTCTACTTGGATCGAATGGAGTCAAAATGGAATGATACTTTAATGGTACTTACTATTATATACTTAATAAGCTAAATATTTGAGATAGTACTATACGCGCACTATGATTGGAGCGCCGTCTACCGTTTTAAGACAGACACGCTAAGCCTTTATTTTAATTTTCTAGAGACATAAGAAACACTCGGTTACGCCTCGGTTACGCCTCGGTAACGCCTCGGTTACGCCTCGTGTTTGTTTATGATTTCTCTCTTGCTGTACAGCTTCCATCCAGTGTCACACGGTGTTTATATCACAGTATGTAGAAACTCGCACCGTTTTATATTCCTTAAACGTAAGTTAATAAAATTACACGAGGCGTAGCCGAGTGTATTTACTTCTACAGTGCTTTACAGCTCCCAGAGTGTTTGTATCACAGTTTATAGACACATATGGACATTTTATATTGCGTTTTGAATTTTTTTAAAGAGTGTCTCTGTCCTCTCATATAAACACGGTAGCCAGCCAATCAGAGCGTAATAATAATAATAATAATAATAATAATAATAATAATAATAATAATAATAATAATAATAATAATAATAATAATAATAATTATAATAATAATAATAATAATAATAATAATAATAATAATAATAATGTTGATGATGATGATGATGATGATAATAATTAATCATGATATATATAAATCGCGCCCTATGATTTGCTGAGAAGGGTTCTTTATAACTCAACAGAGCACACTGGACATCGATTCATTTGATTAATGCTCCTGAATCAGTATCATTTACAAAAGAAATAGAAAATATTAAATTTCTTGGTACTCACGGTAACTATAGCACTATCGTTGAAG
The DNA here is from genome assembly GCA_949775045.1 of Metridium senile. NCBI lineage: Eukaryota > Metazoa > Cnidaria > Anthozoa > Actiniaria > Metridiidae > Metridium > Metridium senile. The sequence continues at coordinate 6,005,568 of OX459101.1, read as the reverse complement.
CTCGGATCTGCACCAAAATTATCTTTAGCGGTGATCATAAAGGTGTATTCTTTACCAGTCTCCCCGGCAAAAGAAGAGGCGGCCTTGATCCAACCAGTTTCTTTCTCGACACTGAATCGACTGCTTGTTATGCTGTATGCAAGCCGACTGTTATTACCAGAGTCTGCATCGGTGGCCTGATTTCAAGAAATGAAGATAATTTAATACTGAGTACATGCCATTTTTAATGACAGTGGAACCCCGTTAATCTGGTCACTGAAGGGACAGCCCAAAGTGGCCGTATTAACGGGGTGGCCGTATTTTAATACGGGTAAATTTTATAGAAAATATATGGGCATGCATTTCGTCGGGACCTAAAAAACTGGCCGCAATAACGGGGTGGCCGTAAGGCGGGGTACCACTGTATCATCATTTTTAGATTAGTTTGATTTATATATTTGCCATATTTATAAACATACCGTAATTCTTTACACAGACATAAATAAACTTATATCTACAAAAGTTGCTTTACATTAATCAGTGACGAAGAGGTTTGATCAAAACCCCTAAAAAGTTGGATAAAAGTCATCATCATTCGCATCAAATTACGTACAAAGGGGTGCCCTCACCCCCACCCTCCAACCCCCCTTAGCCCCTAATCAATGTTGGTATGGTTGGGTTCGACAATGCTTGAGCCGTCATGCAACAATGATATATGATTTAGGGGGAGGAGGGGAGGATTTTATAGACCAAAGTACATTTTGTGCAGTTTTTACTCAAAAATCACATTTTGTCAACATTCTTGTCCAAGATTTAAGGCTTAATATGGTGAATCAATAATATAATCATAATCAGAAACCAATTATTTTTATTTTACTGTTGTTTTTCTACTTACAGCAACAAGAAGAGCTTTTGCACCATGTTTGATACTGTCAGACACACCTACCAGTACAAATACACAATCATTGAGTTTCCCTATTTATCAATCCTTTGTTTGTGCGCTGGTTCATTCATACCTTCGTTAATTCGTTAATTCTTTCGTTCATTTTTCATTCAACCATTTATTCGTTCCTTCATTCATTCAATCATCCACATTTTCATCCATATATCAATCAATTATTCAATCAATTATTCATTCATTCATTCATTCATCCATTTGTTCATCCATCCATTTGTTCGATCATTAATTTATATATTCAATCATCCACCCATTCATATATATATATATTCAATAACTCATTCAGTCATTCATTTATCCATTTGCTCATCCATCCATTTGTTCGTTCATTAATTTATTCATTCAATCATCCACCCATTCATATGTATATATTCAATAACTCAGTCATTCATTCATCCATTTATCCAATTCCCGCCAAGGGTATATCAAATTTTTCTCTTGTATCTGTATTTATCCATTCGTTTGTTCGTTTATGTTATATAATAAACAGATAATTAATACATGAACACTTGGCAATCTCAATATCTCGATATCGAGTTGAAGACTCGAAGATACATTTCATTTCTCCGAGTGCCTATGTATTAATCTCTATTGTTTTACTGATTGTCTGAAATAAAGAGCCTACCTCCAGTGTAAAGTTTATTCTTGAATTTAGGGGGATTATCATTGGTATCCCCGATCTTGATGGTGACTCGCTGAATAGATGACACTGCGACTGCAAATACACGATATTAAAAGTATACAAGGCTGTGTTTAAAGCTACAAACCTAGTCTCACGCGAAAACATCAAGGAAACAATTGCAAGTTTAATTTTTTTGCAAGCCTGCGTTGCTGGTGTACTGCGGGGTTGTGAGGAAGAGAAAAGGAAAGACCTTTCATTACTCTTGCTCGCAACCCCGAAGACCGCCGGCAACGCAGGCTAGATTTTTGCCGGATAAGGAGAGGAGTGATAGCCGAGTTGGGAGTGTCTCACTTCTCATACGTCACGTTTTTCTTCAATCTCTCTCGGCCAAAACTTTGCTGGTTTCGTCAACACAGAGGTCAAACGAATACGCATGCGTGGTAAAATTTTCACAGCGGTAAATATGCCATTGTAAATTAAAAGTGTTTGAAGTCGATTGGTAAGAAATTACCTGAGTAAAATAAGCTTGAATTTTCGTGTACATAACCTTTGTTACCGTCCGAAGCTACCATTAATTTACGCTTTTGTATATTTATTTAGTTTTTGAGAAAAAAGCGATGAAAGTCGTCTACTCCATAGTTTTAATAGAGTCCGTACGAATGTCAGATTTGTGTGCTGGATCACATCTCTTGTTTGTTCGCGCATGCGTAGACGTTTGACCGCTGTGTTAGTTTCGTCGGAGTTTTCGCGTTTTTGCAGTTGAGGCTAAGTATAATAGGAAGAATTATACTATGCGCCGGTAGGAAAAAATAAACTTAGGTTGGCAAGTCGTGTAGATGAAAAAAACCTAAGACGTACTGAATAAAGTTTTTTAAAAACATACTTATATATTTATTGCCTCCATCCCTAAAGGGTCTTTTTACAAGGAATTACAATTAAATATATAAAACAATAAATAGCACTAACTAATCACAATAACAAAATAGATACCACTATAAATATAACAGTAAGTACTTACCTGCACTAGAATTAGAAACAGCTCTTCGCTTTCTTACTTTTGGTAAAAGTGTATTGGGATCCAGCTATTGAATTAATGGGCATATCAATAATGTCAATATTACATTGCAAATACAGTGGAACCTCGTTAATCCGGCCACCGAAGGGACAGCACAAAGTGGCCGCAATAACGAGGTGGACGTATTAAGCGGGTGGCCGTAAGGCGGGTTCCAGTGTATTTTTTTTTGAATAGTAATGGAGGGAACTTAATTATCATAATTATATATAACAATTATCAACAACGAACATAATCAACATCATCAAGGCCATATATCGTTGCCATAACTATCATTATCATCATCACCATCATCACCATGATGGTCAGTGCCGTGTGTGTGCCTTGCCGCGACCGTGATGTTTCTAGAATTTTGATTTTGCCTTGTCCTAGCCGTTAGCTTTTCAGTCATATGAAATCTGCTCTAACGTTAACACCATCACCATCAACGCCACCATCATCATTATTATCATCCTGATCACCTCGATCATCTCATGTCATGTATTCATCATTACCATCAACAACAATATAATCAACATCATCGCCACTATTTCATATCTTACCTTATAATTAGACGCTTTAATATCAAGAATATAAACCGCTTGTTCTTCGCGATCCTGAAAGAGAAAAGAAAAACACTGAGTAACCCTATCCGAGGAAACTTACAACAAATACACGTATTTCAATAATCGTTGTCGCAATCAAAGCCACAGTCCACACTCTAAAGCCTGCAAATGATGTCGGTATTTCTACTCTTGATATCGATTTATTCAAAATATATTTTGGCGGTACGTGTTTGTGGTATATGAACATAACAAATTGTTGTAGTGGTAGATTATGACACAAATATTTCTTAAAAATCTCGTAATAAATTACACATTCAGTTCATATTTCTCATACGAATTGAAAATGATGTATACAAACTATGTCTTTGAGGGTGTATAACAGCTCAATGTTGTGGAGCTAGGTGTGCAGGCCTGGATGCTAAAGGATTCTCAATATAGCTCACCAGTTCCTTTTTAGTTGTTAATATTCCTGTGAACTCATCGAGGGCGAAGAACTTATTGACGCCACCTAGAATAAGATATGACATAACATATTTATTATTTTATTATTTATATACAACTTGCTTGACAAGCTTATACAAGATGCAAACAAGCACAAAACCCCAACAAAAACAAACAATCAAACGAAAGAAAGAACGAACAATCAATCAATCAAACAAACAAACAAACAAACAAACAAACAAATGAATAACAACATTATAAACAAAAAAACAAAAAAACAAACAAACAAGCAAACAAACAAACAAACAAGAAAACACAAACAAACAAACAAACAACCAAACAAAAAAACACAAACAAACAAACAAACAAACAAACAAACAAACAAACAAACAAACAAACAAACAAACAAACAAACAAACAAACAAACAAACAAACAAACAAGAAAACACAAACAAACAAACAAACAAACAAACAAACAAACAAACAAACAAACAAACAAACAAACAAACAAACAAGAAAACACAAACAAACAAACAAACAAACAAACAAACAAACAAACAAACAAACAAACAAACAAACAAACAAACAAACAAACAAACAAACAAACAAGAAAACACAAACAAACAAACAAACAAACAAACAAACAAACAAACAAACAAACAAACAAACAAACAAACAAACAAGAAAACACAAACAAACAAACAAACAAACAAACAAACAAACAAACAAACAAACAAACAAACAAATGCTTACCAACAATGTAGTAGTACACCTTGTCCGTCTTATCGAAATCAACAGCAATAATCGTGCCAACAATTGCTCCAGCTTGTTGATTTTCACCAACCGTATATGTAATAATTTTCTAATAGAAAATGACATTCGTATGTAATTTTTAAAAATATAAGATATCTTGGAACTCACAACATCATTAACAAATAACAACAACAACGGAAACAACTGGTACAACGCTAACAGGAACAACAGAGCAGCACATACAACAACTGTAAACCAGGCTATTGTGCTGGGAGCCAATCCGCTACTCTTTGCAAAAAACAATAGCAGTGAAACTGATGTAAAAAACAACAGCAATCGCAAAAACGTTAAAATTGTTAAAACAGTAATAACAGCACTAATAACAACGTCAACAACGCGAACAGCAATGAGTAAGTAACAACAACAGTTACAATACCAGCGCTAGCAGCAACAACAACAGAAGCTATAGCAACAACAATAACAATGATAATAATAACAACAACAGAAGCTATAGCAACAACAATAACAATGATAATAACAACAGAAGCTATAGCAACAACAATAACAATGATAATAATAATAACAACAGAAGCTATACCAACAACAATAACAATGATAATAACAACAGAAGCTTTAGCAACAACAATAACATTGATAATAACAACAACAGAAGCTATAGCAACAACAATAACAACGATAATAATAACAGTAACAGAAGCTATAGCAACAACAATAACAATGATAATAATAACAACAACAGAAGCTATAGCAACAACAATAACAATGATAATAACAACAGAAGCTTTAGCAACAACAATAACATTGATAATAACAACAACAGAAGCTATAGCAACAACAATAACAACGATAATAATAACAGTAACAGAAGCTATAGCAACAACAATAGCAGGACACTAGCTTACCGCAGTAAATTGTGGTATATTATCGTTGAGATCGGTAACAAAGATCTTGACTGTTTTTGAGGTCCTAAGCACGGGAGTGCCAGTATCTTTCGCTTCGATGCTGAGCTACAGCAGAAAACATTAAGACATCACTGTTAAATTCAGACAAACATAATAGAAAGCATGCAATAGAAACGTTTGTCTCGCTTCGTTGCAAAGGCTTGGCTACCTTTCAAGATGGCGCAGGGAACTGTGAAGGAGACTATTACGTGATTACCATTTTACGATTTTTCGAAATATCATTCAGCCCGATTACTGAGAGATGTTTTTTTTAAAGTGCATCTGACGCCTTTCATGATATTTTGCGAATCTGTTGTACATGAGGTGTATAATTTTTCTTGATGTCGACCTCTCCTTTCTGAGATATAAACATTTGAAATCTGAAAATGCAAATGAAGTGACGTCATCCCAGGCCTCACTCATTAAATATACAAAAGTTCTCTGGAAATAATTATAGCAATTTTTAAAGCTGAATATCTGTATTACTAATATTCACACTACCATTAACATTTTTACTACTTTACAAAAACAAGCTTGCTGTCAGCTTTGAAACACTGAAAACTTTGACAAATTCCTGGGATGACGTCACCTCATTTGCATTGCAGATTTCAAATGTTCATATCTCAAAAATGAGATGTCGACATCAAGAGATATTAAGTACACTTATTATACACCTCATATACAACAGATTTGCAAAATATCATGAAGGGCGTCAGGTGCACTTTAATAAACCTTAAAAGTAAAAAATAAACCTTAAAAACCTTAAAAGTCTGTACTTACTTGGTACACCGGTTTACTTTCGTGATCAAGAGGTTTTGCTGTTTTCAGTGTTCCATTTATAGGATCAAGTTTAAAAGCACCATCATTATTACCACTGATGATCTCAAACCTGATTATAGAGTTGGTGCCCTCGTCAATGTCCGTCGCGTTTTCTTGAGTGATCACCGTGCCAACCGTAATATTCTACAAAATAGAAAATGAATTGAACAAATGTAAATGATTGAACGAAAGAATAGATGGAGCATTTGATAAACGAATAAAGTAATGTTTAAAAGCATGGGCGAATACAATAGATGTGAAAGAAGGATGAGCAATTTAATAAATGGATAAATGAAGGGATGAATAAATGGATGAAAGGATAAATGGATGAATGAATATATGAGTGAATGAATAAATGGATGAATGGATCGATTGATGAATAAATACAAGAATGAATGAATGAATAAATAAATAAGTGAATGTATGTATGAAGGAATGTATGAATGAATAAATGGATGAATAAATGGATGAATGAATGGATTGATTGATGAATATATACAAGAATGAATGAATAAATAAATAAGTGAATGTACGTAGGAAGGAATGTATGAATGAATAAATGGATGGATGAATGGATGAATAAATGGATGAATAAATGGATGAATAAATGGATGAATAAATGGATGAATGAATGGATGAATGAATGGATGAATGAATGGATTGATGAATAAATACACGGATGGATGAATGAATATATAAGTGAATGTATTTATGAATGAATGAATGAATGAATGAATGAATGAATGGTTCAATGAATGAATGGTTCAATGGTTCAATGAATGAATGTTTCAATGAATGAATGGATTAATGCATGGATGTATGGGTGAATAAATAAATATAAGAAAGCATGAATGGATGCATACATAGGCAGAATAATGAAACAATAAATAAATTAATATATAGAAATATATAAATCATTGAATGGAAGATGTTGTTACCTCTTTTACATAGAATTCCTCCATGCCAGCCTTAGTGAAATTTGGTTCATTATCATTGAGATCTTTAATTGTCAGGCTCACGTTAGTTGTACTGGACAGCGGTGGTACACCCTTATCTGTTGCCTTGATAACCAGTCGATAGGATGCAGTCTTTTCGCGGTCAAGTAATTTTGCCTTGGTTAGTTTGCCGGTATCATTGTTTAAGATGAAAACACCTGTGATTGCAGTGAACTCGTTTAGTAGTGATGATGATGATGATGATGATGATGATGATGATGATGATGATGATGATGATGATGATGATGATGATGATAATGATGTTGATGATAATTATGATCTAGGTAAATCCTTCATAGGGAACTAGCCATAGGGGCGAAGTGAACATGCAGAACTTGCTAGCATCACCCCAGAGGGATAAATATTAGCGCGTTAATGCTAGCCTGACCGGGATAGGGAGCTTTTTATGATTTTTGTAATCCATCGAAAACCGCATAAAATGTGGAAAAACTTTATAAAAAATTTACACCTAAAAAAAATGAGGCTGATTTATAAGTTTTAAAAATTTAAACATAATGTTCTTAAAACTTTAGGTTCAAAAGCAGATTTGATAAAAAGTACAAGGTACCCCTCCCTATAATGATTTTGTACAAAGCATGCTTAATTTGCAAACTCTTTCTATTAGTGGTTTCTTGAAAGGACGTTGTTGAAGGGAACTTTTCCATCAGAATATCATGACGTTATTCACTTCATGTCCTGGACAGTCGGGACTTGTGCTTCATCCATGTATAGCATACAATACAAATTACAAATACCCTATTAAAGTGCCTATTAACCCTGGCTGTTTGCTATTTTTATTTAAAGTACTGGTCCTAAATAACAATTATCCAGAAGAATAAGATACTGCGATAAAAACTGTGCATGTTATAGCGGTTTGAATATGTGTTATTTGGGCTTCCTGTGTAAATAAAATCGGAGTTTATTGATATGAGCTGGTGACAATATCGATGACGAAGTGTTCGGGATAGAAACTATTGAAACTTGCAAGACGTCTTGCAAGTTTCAATAGTTTCTATCCCGGACACTACGTCATCGAAATTGTCACCGGCTCATATCAATAAACTCCTATTTTTTTTACACAGGAAGCCCAAACAACACTTTTTGGGCATGTTCAAACCGCTATAAAATGCACAGTTTTTATTGTAGTATTTTATTCTTCTGGAAAATTGTTATTTAGGACCAGTACTTTTAATAGAAATAGCAAACAGCCATGGTTAATAGGCACTTTAAAAGATGCGGATAAAAACAAGCTACAAAGGACCTACCGTTTTCGTTTCCAGACACAATAGTGTAAATAATTTCAGCGTTGATTCCAAAATCTTTGTCTTTCGCTGAAATCGTCATGATCAAATCACCAACCCTAGTGTTTTTCTTACCAACATCTTCATTGATTTGTTTGGTGTAAGGGGTATTAGTGAATACTGGCGTTTGGTCATTGACATCTAAGAGTTTGATTGTAAGCTGAAATCGATCATAATAAGCAGAGTTGATTACGTTGACGAATGTGATGACGATGATGATGATGATGATGATGATGACAATTATGATGATGATGATGATGATGGTGGTGGTGGTGGTGGTGGTGATGGTGGTGATGATTATCATTTTGATGATTATGGTGTTGGCTATGGTGATGATGGTGGTGGTGATGATGATGATGATTATGACGATGATGATTATGATTATGATGATGGTGGTGTTGGTGATGATGGTGGTGGTGATGATGGTGATAATTATGATAATAATGATGATGATGATGATGATGATGATGATGATGATGGTTTTGGTGGTGGTGATGTTTAACATTTTGACGATTATGGTGTTGGTAATGGTGATGATGGTGGTGGTGATGGTGATGATAATAATGATGATGGTCAACGGCTAACGAGTTGTACGTTTTGACCCAATTCAAAACCACTGGGAATAAAATCTTCTGTTCCAAACATTTTCCAGGTGACATTGAAATACATAAGACAAAGAATCTTATTCCAAAAAGATTTTGAATTGAGCCAAAACGTACATAGCAACGTATTAGCCGTTGACAAAGACCTCTGCGGCAAGAGGCGCACTACACCAACTATCATACACAGAGCTTACCTCTCTAGTTTCAGATTCCTGCCGATCTGTATTGTTCACAATGCTAATGGCTAACAAGGTTAGAACATACTGTTCTTTTGTCTCGCGGTCAAGACACGGCCCTGTTCCACACTTCAATGTCACAGTACCATTCAATTCACCAATAGCAAACATATCATCGTCATTACCACCTACAATCTCGTAGTGAATTGTTTTATGTTCTGCTGAGGAGTCCACGTCTGTAGCGTTGACTTGTATGACTTTAGTCCACTGGGTTGTGTTTTCGTAGATGTCTACGTTGTATTTCTTTTTGGTGAACTCTGGAGGGTTGTCGTCTACGTCTACTACCTTCACTTGTACTAGCGTGTAACTCTTCAAGGACGGCGTTCCTCCATCTTTGGCAGATATGTTGAGTCGGTGAAGATGTACCTTTTCGTGGTCAAGCTTTTTATTTAAAGTAACGACTCCAGATAGTTCTGATCAATAGTAAACAAAATGGATATAAATTACTGAATGCCAGCAATAAGTAATGAGGGGACACAAGAGGGTGGGTGAAAGATAGTAGATAGTAGGAAGAAAGAAAGAAATAAAAATAAAGAGAGAAATAAATAAAGAAATAAAGAGAGAAATAAAGAGAGAAATAAAGAGAGAAATAAAGAGAGAAATAAAGAATGAAATAAAGAGAGAAATAAAGAGAGAAATAAAGAGAGAATAACATGAGAAATAAGGAGAGTAAAAAAGGAAGGAAGACAGGGAGGAAGGAAGGAAGGAAGGAAAGGAGAAAGACAAGGAGGAAGGATGGAAGGAGGACAGGGAGGAAGGAAGGAAGGAAGACAGGAGGAAGACAGGGAGGAAGGAAGGAAGACAGGGAGGAAGGAAGGAAGGAAGGAAGGAGGACAGGGAAGAAGGAAGGAAGGAAGACAGGAGGAAGACAGGGAGGAAGGAAGGAAGACAGGGAGGGAGGAAGGAAGGAAGGAAGACAGGGAAGAAAATTTCATATTGCACATCAGTATTGTGATAAAAAGTGATATACTCTAACCATCTAATTTAAAAATATTGTCAACATCTCCTGATTCAATCTTAAACGTAAACTGACTGTTTTGGCCTTCATCTACATCGGTAGCAACAACCGTTGTCACCTAAAACAAAGAAAACAAGCTAAATTAATCGAAACTAAGTGAGAGTTGATATATCTCATATCCACCGGGGTATAAGGTATATAACCGCCTTATATCATCATTGGGAAATTTTCAACTAAATATCAGCCTGGAATCAATTTAAAAATTATTTTATACTCAGTCATTCAATGGAACGCGCTTTAGTAGCCCATAATTTTTAAACATTTTATTGTAAATAGTATATTCAATACTAGATGCAATATAGATGCAATATATTTATCGAAATTTTATAAATTATTTGTAATTAGTATTATCTGATAATGGAGCGTGATGGCTCCGAAACGTCAAAAAACAATTATTTCTTTACTAAGTCTCATTTTTACATCATTATGCGTTTATAAATTATATTTATTATATATATATGACTTTGTATTTTACCACGTCATTCAGCTTTTGGCTGCTAGGTGTAGTTATTTAAATAAACGATCTATCTATCATCATCTATCTGGATCAGTTCCTTTGTTTAATCAATAGGGTGAACATGAAGGATAAAGACCGCTAATAAACAAAAGAAACTGACTCTATGATGGTATAAAGTTAATGACATTGACTGTAATTATATACTCTACCTGCGTGCCGGTCGCAGTACTTTCTTTAAGTGTAGTATTGTAGATCGAGTTGGTGAATTGAGGAGCGTTATCGTTAAAATCCTTTATCGTGATAGTAACTGTAGAGTTACTCTCTCTCGGAGGACTTCCATGATCTTTTGCCTGCAAGAAAATAACGGTTACCCGATGTTTCGCCCCCTGGATGTTTCGTCCCCAGATGTTTCGCCCCCTTTTAGGATGTTTCGCCCCCTGGATGTTTCGTCCCCAGATGTTTCGCCCCCTTTTAGGATGATTCCCCTTTATAATATTCATTAATTTCACAGCAATTAACATCACAAAACAACTAGTTTTGGCTAATATGACAGTGTATTAGTAGAAAAAATGCTTTTTAGCTTCTATAAGATGAGTCAGTAAAAATCAATTTCGAAGCGTATAAAAGTGGTACCAGTTAGATTAATAATTTGCAGGTAGCCTAATACGAGATAAATTTAGGTTTACAAAATACTGTAATATTATAAATCATGTTTTAACTTAAGACAGACACCAGAATCAAAACTATAGTTTTAAATCAGTCAAAACAGACATCATTCTAGTTGACTTTGGATTAGTAGCACCGGGATAATTAAATATATTCTTTCCAAAGAAACTTTGTCGACACCCATGAATTAAAAAGCCTCTTGTTATAACTGAGCTACAAGTAAGCCCTAGTGGTAAGGCATAATATTCTCTGTGTCATTTTGAAAGGTAGCCGGGCCTTTGAATTGATACGAGACGAACGTTGAGCTTGCAATGAGAGAGACACGTAAATAATTGTCCCGTAAGGTGTTAAAAGGTATCTATCTATCATTGCAAGCTTAACGTTCGTCTTGCTTCGATGCAAAGACCCAGCTACCTTTTCAAATGGCGCAGGGAACGATTAATGGATGGTTGGATCGGCTGGGTGGATCGTTTCAAGGTAAACATCAAGTAAATGGAAGGGAAAAGTGAATTGAAATGCGTTCGGTGTATATAGCTAATTCAGTTAACGTTGTCGCTGATTTATAATGCCTAAAGCCTAATCGTCAGATCGAAAGGGATCGTGGGATATCTTTTATCGAGGCGAATGAGGCGTGCAAAGCGTGTAAAACATTCAACGTGTATTTGCAAGTGTTCCTCAGTGGAAACAAAAACACAAATTACGGTTTAGGAATCTTGAAAACTGATGAAATTCATGAAAATCCCATGACCACTTTCACTCTCAAGATTAGGCTTTAGGCTTGTTTCAGCGACAAAGTTAATTTAATTAGCTATAAGTAAAATATAGATACAGTGGAAACCCGCCTTACGGCCACCCGCATAATGCGGCCACCTCGTTATTGCGGCCACCTCGTTATTGCGGCCACCTCGTTATTGCGGCCAGTTTTATTTAGGTCCCACGAAATGCATGCCCATACATTTTCTATAAAATTTACCCACTTAATGCGGCCACCCCGTTATTACGGCCACTGTTAGCTGTCCCTTTGGTGGCCGGATTAACGGGGCTCCACTGTACATGAGAAAAATATCAGTAAGCTGAGAGCTACTGGTAATAGTAGTATTGAGGACTAAATTACTGTATGACACTGTCATAGTCAATAGTATTTACAAGCTAAATATCAATTAAATGGTGAACAAGTCATTGCGTGTGTACTAACCTTAATTACCAACGTAAAACTGGTATTTGTTTCTCTGTCAAGTTTCGATAATGTCGTTAATGCTCCTGTGGTTGCGTTGAGAGCAAATGCTTTATCTGTAAAAGCAAAAAAAAAAATGATTACGTATGGGGAATGGCGGCGATCAGGATACTAATGGTGGTTATAATGAGGATGATAATGGCGATCAAAATTGCGACATTGATGATAATGATTATGATAATGGTGGTTATAATAATGATGATAATGGCGATGATAATTGTGACAGTGATGATAATGATTATGATAATGGCGATGACGATAGTAATGATAATAATGATGATTATGATAATGGCGATGCTGATGGTGATATTGGCTATGGCGATGGCGATAGTGATGATAATGATGATGATATAACGATGGTGATGATAATGATGATGATAATGGCGATGGCAAATGTCGGAAGTTTGATTGACGGAAACGAAAACTACTAAAACGAGTTCGGTATTTGATCCTTGGAGTTCGCATGTTTGTGAAAATTGTAGTAAATCTATATCAACTACGTCATATAGTAGTTGTGGTTTACCTGTGGCATTACGTCATGTGTAATCTCGACACAACGATAGACCCATATACAGTGGAACCCCGCCTTACGGCCACCCGCTTAATACGGCCACCTCGTTATTGCGGCCAGTTTTTTAGGTCCCGACGAAATGCATGCCCATACATTTTCTATAAAATTTACCCGCTTAATGCGGCCACCCCGTTATTACGGCAACTGTGGGCTGTCCCTTCGGTGGCCGGATTAACGGGGTTCCACTGTATAGAAAAGGGGTAGCCTGAGTAATTAACTTACTTTCGTTCCCTGCTACAATAAAGTAGGAGATCTTGGAGTTTTCGTGGATGTCTTTATCTGTTGCCTTTATCTCAACGTCAACAGTGTGACCAATAGCAACGTTCTCAATGACGTCACAGGTGTAGTCATTTTTGGTAAACACTGGAGAATGGTCGTTGTCGTCAAGGACGGTTACTACGAGCTGAAAACAAAATGAAAATATTATTGAAAATAAGAGAAAAACTAAATACACACCACGTAATGATAATGATGATGATTGTTATGATGATGAAGATGATAATATACACTTATTGGATTCATTCTCGTCCATTATATGGCAGAATGTTTAAGTCGTAATAATGATATCAAGAATTCGATATTGAGCGAGACCAAAGGTCGAATCTTGAAATTTTAAATATCTGCGATAATGGCCGAAGGTGAATCCTATAGGTGTTTTATTATACCGAACAAATAATTTGTTTTCATAAAACCTCGAGTAAAGAATTAAAATGTTGGAGTAAATAGGTTGCTGTCCGATATCGCAAACTAATTGATCGCCACGTGACTAAAATACTGAGATGTGATTGGAGGGTTTTTTGAGGTATAATAATGATGGTTATGATGGTGATGGCACCGATGCGGTTACTGATAGTGATGATGATGGCCATTATGGTGATGATGATATGATGATGATGATGATGATGATGGTTATGATGTTGATATTGCTGCTGCTAATGATAGTAATGATAATAATGATCATGATGATCGATAATGATGATGGTGATGATGAAGAAAATGATGATGATGATGGTGAATAAAATACTGTGGAACTTCGCTTTCGGCCATCCGCTTAATACGTAATTTTTAGGTCCCGACGAAATGCATGACTATACATTTTCTATAACATTTACCCACTTAATACGGCCGGCCACCCCGTTAATACGGCCACTTTGGGCTGTCCCTTCGGTAGCCGGATTAACGGGGTTTCACTGTAATAGTAAAAATAATATTGTTCTAAATATCTCAAACGCCTCACATTATCACAAATTTAAAAAATATGTCTTTAAAAACAACTCACCGTTGCTGACCCGTCACGTGGTCTGAAAGCATTGTCTCTGGCTCGTACTATTAAATTATATACGTCCTTTTGCTCTCTATTAAGCTTCTCTTTGGTTGTAATATTGCCCTGGTAGAATAAATAAATAAAATATTGATGCAGATGTTAGAGATGAAAAAATTAATTTTAAACGTCAATGATAACGATAGTGCTAATGATAACGATAACGACAACGACAACGATAACAATGACGACAATGATGACGATAGCGCCAATGATAATGATAGCGATAACGATAACGATAACGACAACGATAACGGCAACGATAAGAATAACGACAATGATAACGATAGTGATAACGATAACGATAACGACAACGATAACGGCAACGATAAGAATAACGACAATGATAACGATATCGGTACGTTGATTGTAATGATAACGATAATGATAACGATAACGATAACAATAACGACAATGATAACGATAGTACTAATGAAAGCAATAGCGATTATGATAACGATAAGGCCAACAATAACAATAAAGGTAACGACAACGATAACCACAACGACAATGATAACAATAGCGCCGATGATAATGGTAGCGATAATGATAACGATAATGATAACGATAGTACTAATGAAAACAATAGCGATTATGATAACGATAAGGCCAACAATAACAATAAAGGTAACGACAACGATAACCACAACGACAATGATAACGATAGCGCTGATGATAATGATAGCGATAATGATAACGATAACAATATTATTAACGACAATGATAACGATAGCGCTGATGATAGTGATAGCGATATAGTGAATAACGACAACGATAAGAATAAGGACAATGATAACGATAGCACTTATGATAACAACAACGATAGTGAATAACGATAACGACAATTATATATAACGATGTTGTTTATGAAAATCGTGAAGATACTTACCGTTTTCTCGTCAATCTGAAAAAAATCAAACGCCCCCGACAGACCATAAATCAGCTCTGCATTGCTTCCAAGATCCATATCTGTCCCAGTAATCTGTATAACGTACGTTCCTTTTGGCTGATTCTCTTTAACCGACGCTTTAAACGTCTTATTGGACGACCCAAAACTTGGATTATTATCGTTAATATCGATCAGATTCAAAGCGACTTTGACTTCTGAAGACCGTGGGGGGACCCCTTGGTCAGTCGCTTTGACAGTGAAGTTGAAGAAGCTATATAATTCTCGATCCAGTTGAGTGTCTCCCTGAGTTACAAGTCCACTCTCTGGGTTAACATTAATGTAATCAGTTACATTCTCCACAATGCTGAAGCGTATTTCAGCGTTGACACCTTCATCGGCGTCAATAGCTGACACAGTCATAATACTCGTTCCTTTAGGCGACTGTTCTCTGTAATCAACAATAAACCCTCCTGGCTTGAAAACTGGATCGTTATCGTTAACGTCAATGACGTTGATGATAACTTTTAGAGTTGCTAACTTTTCACTTGTATCCTTCGCTTCGACTTCTAAAGTGTACTGCGTCGTGTTCTCGCGATCTAAGTCTTTAACGGTCGTTATCTGACCTGTACTATTATCGATACTAAACTGACTATAAGTATCCCCGCTTAGAATCTTGTAGATTAAGGTGTCACCAACATCTTTATCTAAAGCGGTAACCTTGGTTACGTTCGTTCCTACGGTAGCGTTCTCAAGCAGTGTCGTTGTAACGGACTTTGAACTGAAATATGGTTTGTCATCGATGACGTCAGTGACGGTGATGTAGACCTGCGCATGCCCGTCAGGTACGTTACCGATTATGTTGACAGCGGTTATGTTTAATATGTACAGGCTCTTGAACTCACG
This sequence comes from Metridium senile, assembly GCA_949775045.1. Lineage (NCBI taxonomy): Eukaryota > Metazoa > Cnidaria > Anthozoa > Actiniaria > Metridiidae > Metridium > Metridium senile. The sequence goes on along the minus strand of OX459101.1, from coordinate 5,989,224 downwards.
GTCGAGACTGGAATCGAGTTTGATGTCACCTGAAAATAAACGAAACTTGTCAAGCAATGATCATAGTTAAAATCCGAGTAATTTGCGGGAAGGGGTTTTATATAAGTTACCATGTCTACAACGTAAGTACGTATACGTCAGTCACACTCTATTTTTTACGGTGTATAAGTTATAATTTTACTGCTACGAAAGATTAACGTCCTAAACGTCAGTAATTAACACTCTCTTTTTAATATGTCTCTCTTCTATGTGATGTATTATGTACCATTCAGAAGCCGGTTGTACGAAAGCCGATTAAAATTAACCTAGGATTAGTGTTAATCTATGATTAAAATCCCTGACCCAGGGTGAGTAAATCCTAGGTTAAAAATGTGTTGCTCGAACGGGAAACTAACCCTGGATTTACTATTATAAAATAATTGGGATAGTACGCGTGCGTTAATTGGTCAAACAGCCGTGTTTCATGAGAGCATGAAACACACTCACGCCATTTTTTTCACTGACTTATGAAAACCTCGATACGTTTGGGAGAATTCTCGAGCAGGTCCAAACACTCGACTTCGTCTTGTGTTTGGACTGATCTGCTCTCAAATTCTCTCAAACGCATCTCGGTTTTCATTAGCGCGTGAAAACACAGAAGACGTATTTCATTTCTTAAATCCTGGATTAAACTCGCTAAAACCGGTTTTTACCAGTTTTGTACACATCATCATCTTGTTTTATCACAATAAATAAGACAAAAACTACTCACATGCATCTTTTAATCCCAAATAGATAATCCTTTGAGTACTAATAATGAATTTACAGTCTTTTTGACGTTTTTCGCTCGATTTTCTTCGCTATTTGAACTGGAAGTGCTTAGTGACCACTCAAACAGGAAACCCAAAGCGATCGAAATGCATTGTTTGGGTTTCCTGTTTGAGTGGTCACTAAGCACTTCCAGTTCAAATAGCGAAGAAAATCGAGCGAAAAACGTCAAAAAGACTGTAAATTCACAGGGGCGGATCCAGGGGAGGGGAATTGGGTGACTTCCCCCCCCTCTTTTTCTAAGCAGTTATATCTTACGTCCGCGGGATAGCTCCAGCATTATTGGGGTTTTTATGTATCCGAAACCAAAATACCCCCCCCCCCCTTTCCAAAGTTCCCCCCCTTTTGAAAATCCTGGATCCGCCACTGATTCATTATTACTACTCAAAGGATTATATATTGGAATTTAAAGATACATGTGTGTAGTTTTTGTCTTATTTATTGTGATAAAACAAGTCCGCGATTTTGTATTCGTCAGCTTTAATCGTGGATTAAAAATTTAATCTTGGTCGCTAGCAGGGTTAAATTTTAACCCTAGATTAGCTAGTTTTAACCCTAGGTTAAAGTTAATCGACCTTTGAGCAACGCAAAACTAACCCTGGGTTAATCTAACCCTCGATTTAATCCTGGATTAGCGCTCATCAGCTTTCGTATAACCGGCTCCAGTACTCCTACGATGGATTAACGTCCTAAACGTCAGTAAGTAACACTCTCTTTTATGTCTCTTTTCTATGTGATGTATAATTTACCATTTTAACTCCTACGAAGGATTAACGCCCAAAACGTCCGCAAGTCAATCTCTTTAATACTAGCTGTCCGTACAATATCAAAAACAAAGGATTCACGTCCGAAAAATAAGAAAGTAACTCACTTATTGTTCAAGTTATTGTCTTAATAAGACAGCCTATACATTTTAAAAGAATTACCTGTGGATCGATCGATGTAGAACTTCGCATCAGCTCCAGTAGAAGTATAAATAATCTGTTTATTTATACCAAGGTCATTATCAGTTGCCGTAACCCTCCTGACATTGGTGCCTCTTGATGCAGCTTCTGATACATTTGCGTAATAAATGCTATCAGAAAACCGGGGGGACTCGTCGTTGACATCTGTGATAGTCACTGTGAGATTGGCGGTTGCGTTACGCCCTCCTCCATCTATAGCTGTGACGGTTAGATAGTAGGAGTCAATCCTCTCCCTGTCCAGTGAGCTGGTGGTACTGGTGGTGATGATGGCCGTGGTGTTGTTGATGACGAAGTTGTCCGATCCAGGACCTGTAATGCGTAAACAAATGTTACTAACTATAACGTGACGATTCTTATATTACCTCATTAATAATTCATGAGACGTTTTCAAAAGAAATCGTAACCGTGACGAGTGTTTTAACTGAAGATATAGATTCACCCTAATTTACATAACTTTAACCTTAATTTTCTCTAATAACCTTTCATAAATCCTTGATTTTTTTTTACAAAAACACAAAATATAGGTTGGAGTTTTTCCAATAGTCCTTCAATAAACTCGCAGATCGTGTTTTATCAGGTTTAAAACCACGAGGCGAAGCCAATACTGATAAAACACTCCTGCTCGTTTATTAAACATTACATATAGGTAAGCAATATAAAACGTCGCGTGTGTCTATAAACTGTGACAAAAACATGCTTGGAGCTGTTAGAACAAGAGAGAAGTCGCAAAAGAGCACGAGGCGTAGCTGAGTGTTTTATTGAGTTCTCGAAAGTTCTACATCTCCCATAATGTTTATATCACAGTATATAGACACAATTGCAGCGGAAGTTTTATAATGCTTTTATTTTTGGCTGAGGACGTCTCTGTACTCTGATATAAACACGGTAGCCAGCCAATGAGATCACGCATAGTATCTCAAATATTTTATAAAATAAATTCAAAAACTCATTATATTAATAATTCATGAGAAATTGACAAAAGAAATCGTAACCGTGACGAGTGTTTTATTAACTGAAGATGTAGATTCACCCTAATTTACATAAACTTTAACCTGAATT